>CM042691.1:37190799-38649472 GCA_023614405.1 Avena insularis | reverse complement strand
ACAATATGAATATTTCACGATTCTTAGTTATAATTTAGGGAGGGGTAATGTATGCATCATTCAGGTCTAACACTAGTACTTTTTAATGTAATATTAAGGCATAAAAATGAGATATATTCGGCTAATCTTCGGCTATTCCTAGTTTTTTAAAAACGATAAATTTTACAACATGGGATAGCTTAGGCTAATATTTGGTGCTTAAAAAATGGGTGTCATATGAAAAAGGAAAAGCTGAACTAGCTGGGATAGATGGGAAATATAAAGAATCTTCAGTTAATCCACTATGAATCTAAGTTTCTGTGTTTCGCGGTTAAATTTGTTTCTCTTCGGGATTGAGTTTGTTTCCCTTAAGATATACCAGGAAGGATGTTTTTTTGGATTGATCAGTAATTTTTATAGATCAATTTTCAGCGTACGTATAATTTTTTGGGTTTGGTAGTAATCAGCGTAGTGGCCGGTCAGAACTAGCTTCATACATGGCTTTAGCTCAGAGCACAACATAGTTATTTTGCAAATCCCCCCTTGTGTTTTCTACTATTTCATAAAACTTGGCGAGTAATACAATAAAGTTGGTCCTGGGGGTACAAAAGGAATTTCGATAGCTATAGATGAACGGTTGTGTCCTTTGGAACCCTAATCTAAGGTGCCCCTAACCATCCGCTATTCCAAGATTCAAATTGATTCATATATCCTTCCACTAAAATTCTCATATATGACGCCGCTATGAACGAGAGGGATGAGGGTGTGCTTTCGCCTAAGGTTCCAAGGTCTGGCTGGGTTGTCGCCATGGAAGATTCTCTAGGATTTAGAGAGTTCAACACTTTAGGCAATGGATTTCGAAAAGAAGCTTCTGGTAATGTTTTGCTTTTATCCGACTGCATATGTAAAATTTTGTATGCTTTCCTATTGTGTGTGTGTGGTATGGGTCTGTTCTGTGTAGATCTAAAGAGGAGTATAGGGGATGTATCGTAGTACTTTCGATAAACAAGAGTGTTTATCCCAACGAGGAGCAGATGGTGTTGAACAGTGGTGTGGAGCAGGAAATCCCTGTGAATACTTAGCAAACTGATTTTTAGTGGTTTTCTGACAAGGCAACAAAACAAGGAGCAAGTAGCAGAAGTAACGAACAAACGGAGCAAGTGGCCCAATCCTTTCTTAGCAGCGGACAAGACAGTGGAAATACTTATAAGGACCAAACGTTCTCGAGGACACATGGGAATTCTGTCAAGTGCTTCCGCTTCAAATAGCTGAGTACTCTTCTCTTGTGTTTGTAAGTGTTGTGTGGGTGAACCTGTGCTAACATACCGCCCTTCCTAGGACTAGTACATACTTGTGATTAAACCCCCTGCAAACATCCGTAACTACAGGAAAGTAATTAAGATATAAATCTAACCACAACCTTAAACTCTGAGATCCTACGCTCCCTTGTGCAAAGGTGTCCTAACGGCGGTTCAGGTTTCTGTCACTCCGGTAACCCTACAATTAGTAGCCAAATACACAATGCATTCCCCTAGGCCCATAAATGGTGAAGTTTCATGTAGTCGACGTTCACATGACACCACTAGAAGAATAGCACCACAACTTAAATACTAAACCATTGAATAATAACTCATCACATATTCACTACTAACAACATGACTTCTCCCATGTCCACAAGAAGTAAACCAACTACTCACAAGACATCATATGGATCAAGATCAAAGATGATATGATAATGGATAACAATCTGAACATAAACAATAATCCAATGGTTCCACTCACAAGCATCAACTACAATAGTAATTGTAAGATCCCTCCTTTATAAAGGAAAAGGATCAATGTGATTGCAATGCTAGTCCCTGGATCAATGCTAGCATCCACAGTTTAATATGAAGTACACAGATACAAAGGTCATTTATTACAGCCATTCCAGAGATAAACATAGTCTTTACAACTCCAAGGCCACAGGCCTAATACAAGAGCTTGGAATAGTAAATAAATAAAAGTCTTCATCTTCATGTGCCATAGGCAAACATGTTGAGTGTAGACTCATGACACCTAATCCTCATCAGAGTAACCTGCAACATCACAAGTTACAGCCACAGTGGGTCAATACTTTGGAATAGTATTGGCAAGTGATACCTTAGTATAAATTTAGGTGGACTAGTTTCTATATGCAATTTGTCTAAGTGTAGCTTGGCTTGCTTTGCTCAAAATAGGTTTTACGTATTAGTTGAAATCACTAAGTTTTTCCTTGTCAAAACTTTTCCCAAGGAACCACCAATAAACATTGAGGTCCTCCACCCTTGTTCACCCACAAGATTTTACTTAGAAATTGGGATGAGGAGATTCTTGATAGCTTCCATGTCTTGATGCTCAAGTTGTCCATTACCAAGGACTTGGCTAAGTACTTAGATTTTTCCATCTGCAGAGGTTGTGCACTTTCCCCACCAGACTTGGTTTCACCAAGACAGGACCTTTCAGAAGCCTTTCCTTAGACCAAATGGACGCGTTCCAACCTATCATCCCACTACCACCAACTATCCAAATGGCTAAGTTCTAGCAACCTATGTGATCCAGGCAGAGCCCATATTGCCAAGTGGCTGCACTAGAAGCTTCTTAAAACTTGGCCTCTAAAATCTCTTTGTTCCTAGGTGGCTTACCACGAGTGAGATACACAAGGTAAACCATAAAAATGGGCCTTGTGTAACCACTCAACATAAACCAAACCTTCCATTCCACCCAGGTGTTTCATTAATTTAGTTGTTTTATTAGGTAAAACACAAGTCCTAAGACTTAGAAATATTTTCATCATAGCATGTATATTTCACCAACCCTTGTTTGCTACTAGCTAGGCTAAGCATGACATAGATAGTAACTTAACTTAGAAATTCCCTAGCATTTCTACAACTACTAGGATTTCCCAACATGGCATAAGCAAAATAATATCATGCAAGACTTAGCAAAATATTTCTAATGCTTAGTATAAAACATGGGATAGAAATATTCATGAAGTACCACTTGCCTTGGTAGTTGGGAGAGTAGCACTCCTCACAATCACAATCACTAGCACCAAAATCTACACAAAGATTGGTAGCAACAAATTACACACAAAACATATACAATCAAAAATATATGCATGCATGCAAGATGGTATATGATGATTTTTAAAATTCAACCAAGCAAGTAAACAGTACTGATTCACTAACAAGTTAAAAACTTGCCAAATAACCAATATTTATACCCTAAATTATTTCCTAAACATTTCATAAACTCTAATTAGTCCTACACAAGTTTCTGCAAATAAAACCTTTTTAACAGAAACTAAACATTAAACACATTGCATATTTAGAAAGAGCTTGCTCTCCTGATTCCAACGGTATAAAATTTGTCAAATTCTAACGTGGGGATCAAAAGTTATAGCCAAAACAAATTTGAATATAAATCAGATTCAAAATCCAGTTTTAAATCTAAACCTAGCCACGCGTCTGTTTCTGATTGGCCCGTACCGGTTCGGGCGGATCGATCTCTGCGAGCCGTAGGATCTAAGTCAGATATAGTGGCTCAGATGCGCGCATACCTCTTCGTTTAAGTTCTAATCTAAACCGCAAGATCCACATCTAACGGCCACAATCCAGTCGACCATAGATAGGCGG
Source organism: Avena insularis (assembly GCA_023614405.1). Classification (NCBI taxonomy): domain Eukaryota; kingdom Viridiplantae; phylum Streptophyta; class Magnoliopsida; order Poales; family Poaceae; genus Avena; species Avena insularis. The sequence goes on along the minus strand of CM042691.1, from coordinate 38,645,837 downwards.
CGCTGGCGCGGCGGCGAGCGGCGGAGCGCTCTGTCAGTGGCGGAGCCGATGAACTAGGTCGCCCGGGGAGGGGAGGGGATGCTCACCAGAACCGCAGTGACGAGGTGAAGCTCAACGTGTCCCTGGCTGGCAAAAGGGCGCTCGGAGTCGTCAGGGATTCCTCGCCGGAGTTCGCGAATGCGTCGGGTACGGCTGCTCGTCGACGTTGGCGAAGATACAGATCATGCCAAGGCAAAATAAGCAGTGCGTCAGATGCGCGGAGTGATGCTGGTCATGCGAGTGTCAAAGAGAGAACAAGGCGCGGTCAGAACTAACCAGGAAGGTTCACCGGAGTTGGAGACGGCGTCGGATTCTCTCGGTGCTCGTCGAAGTCGAAGCTCTGGATCACAAACAGACGGGCAAAGGGGATCAGGAGGTGCGCAAGGAAGTTGCGAAGCTGTTCGTATGAACCAGAGAGGAAGGGGCGCACGAGTTTTACCAGGATTGGTCGCCGGAGTAGGTTCTGTCTGCGGCGACGCAAGGGCGAATACTGGCAGCCTGGTGGCGAGAAGAGCGTGCAGTGTGGGGGAAAATGGCCGCGAGGGGGAGGGGTTTAAGTAGGCAGAGCTGGGCGTGGAGTTACTTGCAGAATCAATGGGAATCAATGCGGCAGTGACTGCGGCGAGTAATGGCGGCATGAGCGTCAGAGGCGCGCGTGATTGACGAAGACGACGACGGGGTCACGGGTCCACTTGTCAGCGAATAAATCAAAGAGGGGGTGGGGTCCTGGTGTCAGCGACTCTGTGTGTGCGTCTGTGAGTGAAAGAGATAGAGAGGGAACCCGGGTGGTCTAAATGGGCGAGATCCGTTGTTGGGCTAGAAGTCTAGCGACGGCCCTTTTCTATTTCCTTTCTCTTTTTCTTTTTCTGTTTTGATTTTCTAGAATGATTTTCAAATGATTTCAAATGATTTTCCAGGATTTTGTAGGGTGCAACATTCATATTTCTGGGCATAGAAACATGTGGTCTCTCTGTTCAAGCTTGGTTCTTTTGAATACACAAAATAAATAGTGCTATAGCACTTGATTTGAAAATGTTTTGAAAATGGTTTTGAAACCATATTTGTTTTGTATATTTTTGTCCAAACTCCACACTCAATCCAATCAACAAGGAAGCAATCAAACTTGGTTTAAAACACTTATGCTCTCAAATGAGGATGGTCATTTGATTTAAGTTTGCTCACATAAAATGATAGCACTATGGGCTTCTGTTTTCTTGAAAATGGTTTGAAAATGATCTCAAAATTATATGCATGCATGAATGATATGTAATCTTTGAAATCATGATTTTAGGGATGTTACAAGTCTAACCCCCTTAAGGTGAATCTCGCCCTCGAGATTCGGATTGGCTAGCAAATAGGTGAGGGTGGTCTTTCCGAAGATCATCTTCTCTTTCCCATGTTGCTTCCTCTTCGGAATGATGATTCCACTGCACTTTGCAGAACTTGATAGTCTTAGTTCGTGTGACTCTTTCTGCAGTCTCAAGAATCTTGATAGGTTTCTCTTCATAGGTGAGATCACTCTCCAACTAAACCTCCTCCAAAGGTATAGTATCCTTCAAAGAAGTTTCTTCCATTTCTGGATGACATTTCTTAAGTTGGCTCACATGAAACACATTATGGACAGCTGACAGAGACTCTGGCAATTCAATTTCATAGGCAACTTCTCCTTTGTGACTCAGAATCTTGAATGGCCCAACATATCTTGGTGCCAATTTTCCTTTGACTCCGAACCTCTTCACTTTACGAAGTGGTGACACTCTAAGATAAGCTCTTTCACCGACTTCGTAGGTGACTTCTCTACGCTTAGGATCTGCGTAGCTTTTCTGTCGGGACTGTGCTATCTTCAATCTGTCCTTAACCAACTTGACCTTCTCTTCGGCTTCTTTGATAAGTTCTGGTCCGAACAAACTTCTTTCTTCCACACCATTCCATAACAAAGGGGTGGTACACTTTCTTTCGTAGAGAAACTCAAATGGTGCCATCTCAATGCTGGCTTGATAGCTGTTGTTATAAGAAAATTCTGCGTAAGGCAAACTTTCATCCCAACTGGCTCCATAGTCTAGGGCACATTCCCTTAGCATGTCTTCAAGAATCTGGTTGGTCCTTTCTGTTTGTCCATCAGTTTGAGGATGAAAGCGATCTTGAATTCCAACCTCGTTCCCAATGACTCATGTAACTGTCTCCAAAAATGGGAAGTGAATTGAGTTCCCCTATCAGACACAATACTCTTGGGCACTCCATGTAGACTTACAATTCTACTCATGTAGATCTTAGCCAACTTAGCACTTGTATATGTTGTCTTCACGGGTATGAAATGGGCCACTTTAGTTAGGCGATCCACTACTACCCAAATAGAATCATATCCTGACCTGGTCCTTGGTAATACGGTAATAAAATCCATACCAATCCTGTCCCACTTCCAATCAGGAATAGGTAGTGGTTGAAGCAAACCTGCTGGTTTCTGATGTTCCGCTTTCACTCTACTACACACGTCACACAATGCAATATGTTCGGCGATGTCTTTCTTGAGATTATTCCACCAAAATTTTTCCTTCATGTCCATGTACATTTTGGTGTTACCCGGATGAATGGAATATGGTGAGTTGTGTGCTTCTTGCAAAATCAGTTTCCGAAGCTCCGGATCTTGTGGAACACAGATACGTTTCCCATGCCATAAGGTACCCTGTTCGTCTTCATGGAACCCTTTGGCTTTTCCTTTGCCAATCTTTTCTTTAATCTCTTCGATTTCTTTATCAATCTTCTGGGTTTCTTTGATCTTGTCCAACAAGGTGGGTTGAACATCCAAAGTCATGAGATGTCCTTCAGGCACAATCTCCAATCCGAGTTTCCTAAATTGGGTACACAAATCATCTGGCAATTCTCCTTTGGTAAGGCCATTCACAAAAACCTTACGACTTAGAGCATCTGCTACAACATTTGCTTTACCGGGGTGGTATTGCAAACTTAAGTCATAGTCCTTGATAAGTTCTAGCCATCTTCTTTGTCTCATATTAATTTCCTTTTGGGTGAAGATATACTTCAAACTTTTGTGATCTGTGAACACTTCACAACGTTTTCCCAAAAGATAGTGTCTCCATGTTTTGAGTGCATGGACAACAGAGGCTAACTCTAAATTATGAGTAGGATAGTTCACTTCATGAGTTTTGAGTTGTCTCGAGGCATACGCCACAACTTTTCCTTCTTGCATAAGTACCGCACCCAAACCCTGATGAGATGCATCATTGTGATGCTTGGAAATCTTTTTCCAAATCTGGCAGACACAAGACTGGTGCTGTCACAAGTCTCTTCTTCAATTCCTGAAAGCTGAGTTCACAACCTTCAGACCAAGCATACTTCTTGTCTTTCTTTAGCAATTCTGTCAAAGGCTTAGCAACCTTAGAGAAATTCTCAATGAACCTTCTGTAGTAACCTGCTAAGCCAAGGAAACTACGAACTTCTTTCACGGATTTAGGAGATTCCCATTCAGTTACAGCTGAAACCTTTGCAGGATCAACTGCTACACCATCCTTTGTCATAACATGTCCAAGAAAACCAACTTCATTCAACCAGAATTCACACTTGCTGAATTTAGCATAAAGTTTATGCTCTCTTAACTTCTCAAGTATCAAACGCAAATGTCCTTCATGCTCTTCTTTGCTCTTGGAGTAGATTAAAATGTCATTGATGAAAACGACAACAAATTTGTCAAGGAATTCCATGAACACCTTGTTCATCATATTCATGAAGTATGCTGGAGCATTGGTCAAACCAAAAGGCATTATGGTATATTCATACAATCCATACCTTGTAGTGAATGCTGTCTTAGGTATGTCTTGTTCTCTTAACTTGAGTTGAAAATAGCCTGACCGGAGATCAATCTTTGAGAACACACATGATCCTTCTAACTGATCAAACAAGTCATTGATTCTAGGCAAAGGGTATTTGTTCTTGATAGTCACCTCGTTGAGTGAACGGTAATCTATGCATAACCTTTGACTTCTATCTTTCTTCTCCACGAACAAAACTGGGGCTCCCCAAGATGAAGAACTTGGTTGAATAAATCCTTTCTGTAACTGTTCTCCAAGTTGCTTCTTGAGTTCTTTCAGTTCATCAACTGACATTTTATAAGGTCTCTTTGCTATTGGTCCAGATCCTGGTACTAAATCTATAAGAAACTCCACATCTCTATCTGGTGGCATTCCCGGCAATTCTTCCGGAAACACATCCGGATATTCACTCACAATAGGCACACTGTCTATGCTAACCCCCTTAAGAGAATTTAGCATATTCCTTCTTGCCTCAAAATTGGTCTTGAATCTGATCCTTTTATTTTCTAGAGTTGTGAGTGAGACAGTATGGTTGGCACAATCTATCACTCCCTTGTGCTTAGTCATCCAGTCCATTACCAAAATGACATCCAATCCTTGGGAGTTTAGAATTATCAAGTTAACGGGAAACTTATACTTCCCAAACTCTATGACTAGATCATGACATCCTGAATTCACTATCATTTCTCCACCAGGAGAACTTACTTTTATGGGACACCCAATAGTTTCTACCGGTAGTTCATTTCTTTCAACAAAAGATCTTGATATGAATGAATGAGATGCACCAGTATCAAAGAGAACAAATTCTGGAACAGAATTGAGTCTGAACTTACCAGCAACAGCATCAGGCTCCTCATAGACTTCCTCCACACTGATGTGATTCACCTGTCCCTTCTGAAAAGGGTTGGGCTTGTTGGGTCCTTCAACTTTATTTTCTGGGCATTCATTTTCATAATGCCCCATCTTCTTGCACTTGAATCATTCAACCTGACTTATGTCCTTCTTGACAGGCTGGCTTCCACTTCCACTTCCATTACCACTGTGGTGGCTCTTGTATCCACCCTTGTGGTTCTTGTACTTGTCATTGTCATGACTACGGTGATGCTTGTTGTCATGACGGTTGTGGTTGTGGTGCTTGTTGAACTTCCCATTCTTGTAGGACCCTGAGCTTCCACTATCATCAAAATGGGAACGTTTGTGAGAAGATCCCGAGCTGTGCTTGTCTGAGTGCTTTCTCTTCTTGCTTTCAACCTACTTCATTTTGTTCTCCAAAATAGCAGCCTTGTCACAAAGAGACTGATAAGTGGGAACATAGGCCACTGATAGCTGCAAGTTCAGTTCATCATTCAGGCCTTCAAGGAACTTTTCCTTCCTCTTAGCATCGGTATCAACTTCATCCGGTGCGTAGCGTGCCAGATTGTTGAACTCCTCAATGTATTCAGCCACGCTGCGGTGGCGCTGCCTCAGATTATGGAACTCCTACTTTTTCAAACTCATCACTCCAGATGAGATATGAGCAGTACGAAAGCCATCCTCAAAGATAGCCCATGTCACATCATCTATGGAGGTGGTGATCTGGAAGTTATCCCACCAAGTGGCGGCTGGTCCTTCCAGCAAATGTGCTGCAAATCTGACCTTTTCTACATCAGTACATCCCACAGTTACCAAGTCTTTGTTCACCGAGCGTAGCCAATCATTGGCCACCATGGGATCAGTTGTTCCTGAGAACTTTGCTGGCCTCAATCTCAAGAACCTGGTAATCATGTCAAAACCCGGTGGGTTGTTGTGGTTGTTGTTGTTGTTGTTATTATTGTTGTTGTTGTTGTTGTTGTTGTTGTTGTTGTTGTTTTGGTTCTGGATAAATGTCGTCATCATTTGCATCAGCTGAGTTTGAGCGGTCATCATTTGTTGCATCACAGGAGTGATGTTGTTGTTGTTGGGGTTGGGATTGGCACGACGGGGAGGCATCTGTGGTTTGTTTAATAGAGATAAGAATGAGATACCCATAGATGCTTTCATGCACAATACATCGCATAAACAAACACAAAGCATGCATCATAAGATAAAGGTTCAAAACAAGATAACAAGTGCGTAAAGTACACACACAAATAACAAGCCATCCACATGTCGGATGGTCAAATAACAAGTCTTCAAACAACAAGTACGATAATAGATGATAAATGAGTAGTCAAATCTACTCCTCGGCATCAACCTCCTCCTTGACAAAGGTAAGACCTGCATTCTCCATAGCGGTCTTGTATTCCTCGACAGTGGTAGTCAAAGTCTCTATCTTGGCTTTGAGAGCCCTCTTCTGAGAACGAAGCCTCTCAATCACTGTCTGTTGCTGCTCGAGCTCGAAGTCCTTGGCCTGCAGTTCTTCAGTCATGTCCTGAATCCTCTTGTTCCTATCCTGGACTCGCTTCTCCTGAATCTTGAACTTCCTGTCCTGGCTCTCGAACTTCGTCTCCATCTCCTTGACTATCTCGTCTTGCTCCGCGAAGAGCTTGTCCTTCTCGCGAAGCTGCACCTGGAGTTCGTCGTTGTTGAGCATGATGTTGGTCCTGTCAGTGTCTACGTGCCTAATGAGAGCCTCTAAGTCCTGGAGGTATATACAAATCGGCTCCGCTGTCTCCCTCGAAGTGTCCTCGAAGTCGATGGCCTCTCCATCCTCATCACGTCTACCGAAGACGTGGAAGTGAGTACCTCTAACCTGTCGGGAGTGTCTCCCTAGTAGACGCCCTATAAGATCCTGCATGACTACCTCGAGGCCTCTCTCCTTGTCATCATGCATGAGCTTGAAGACGATGGCCTCCGTAGTAGGCTCTGTCTGGCGTCCGGGCTGGTTGACCTTGAATCCCCAAAGGTCTTTCCTCTCAAACTTGGTAAGGGAAAGTACCATGATGGTAGGAAGAGGGAGATTGAGCAGAGTAGTAAGCTCAACAATACGAGGACCAAAGCGAGTAACCTGGAACTCCTCAACAGTGCTGATGGTAACAGTAGGCATCTATTTATAAGATAGAAAAGTTAGAACAACACAATTCAAGATAAAACAAAAGACAAACATCACATACATATCCTTGGAAATCAAATCACACAAGTCATAGCATACATGGATCCATTACAACAACCAAGGTTCAACTTATTTTAAAGTCACATTTTGGAAAAATAAGGTGATAAGTGGTGGTCCAACTAACGAAGTACATTTACAATCATATCTCACTGGATCTGTTGGCTAACACAATGTTTCTAGAAGCAATCAGCCTATCTTGCTCACATGACTCCATCACTATGTCTATAATGTCTCCTCTTAAGGTTTGGTTGGTATCTTCCAACTCTTGGGTATGTTCCTTCTCTTTCTTTAGATCATTTTGGAGGTTGAGCATTCTGCACTTGACTCTATCACCAAGTTCTTTGATGGTCTTCCAAGCTGCATCCTTTGCTGATTCAAAGAATGTAGTGTGCACCACTGAATTGGTGAACATGCAGAATCCTTTTTCCTGATGGTTGTCTTCCTTGTTTTTATACAAGTGAAGTTGCACCCACCAGTATTCCACCCCTTCATCCATCACAGGAAAACCATTGTACACAGCTGCACCTTGTATCTCTAATGCAACCATGAGGTCCTTGAGAGCCGTGGGGAATTCTGTCTCACACTCCAAAGTCATTGTCATGAGTGGTCCCTTCCTTACGGCTTCGTTGATGGAGTTCATCTACAAATATAGATGAGAAAGATTGATTAGAAAAGTTTACGAGAAGAATAGACAAGTGTAGAAGTTGTTGAAAATTTTTCCTTAGTGGTTTCCAATCCTAGGGTCATAATCCTACAGGCAACACAGTGCTCTGATACCATCTGTAAGATCCCTCCCTTATAAAGGAAAAGGATCCCCGTGATTGCAATGCTAGTCCCTGGATCAATGCTAGCATCCACAGTTTAAGATGAAGTACACAGATACAAAGGTTATTTATTACAACCATTCCAGAGATAAACATAGTCTTTACAACTCCAAGGCCACAGGCCTAATACAAGAGCTTGGAATAAGTAAATAAATAAAAGTCTTCATCTTCATGTGCCACAGGCAAACATGTTGAGTGTATACTCATGACACCTAATCCTCATCAGAATAACCTGCAACATCACAAGTTATAGCCACAGTGGGTCAATACTTTGGAATAGTATTGGCAAGTGATACCTTAGTATAAATTTAGGTGGACTAGTTTCTATATGCAATTTGGCTAAGTGTAGCTTGGCTTGCTTTTACCTATTAGTTGAAATCACTAAGTTTTTCCTTGTCAAAACTTTTCCCAAGGAACCACCAATAAACATTGAGGTCCTCCACCCTTGTTCACCCACAAGATTTTACTTAGAAATTGGGATGAGGAGATTCTTGATAGCTTCCATGTCTTGATGCTCAAGTTGTCCATTACCAAGGACTTGGCTAAGTACTTAGATTTTTCCATCTGCAGAGGTTGTGCACTTTCCCCACCAGACTTGGTTTCACCAAGACAGGACCTTTCAGAAGCCTTTCCTTAGACCAAATGGACGCGTTCCAACCTATCATCCCACTACCACCAACTGTCCAAATGGCTAAGTTCTAGCAACCTATGTGATCCAGGCAGAGCCCATATTGCCAAGTGGCTGCACTAGAAGCTTCTTAAAACTTGGCCTCTAAAATCTCTTTGTTCCTGGGTGGCTTACCACAAGTGAGATACACAAGGTAAACCATAAAAATGGGCCTTGTGTAACCACTCAACATAAACCAAACCTTCCATTCCACCCAGATGTTTCATTAATTTAGTTGTTTTATTAGGTAAAACACAAGTCCTAAGACTTAGAAATATTTTCATCATAGCATGTATATTTCACCAACCCTTGTTTGCTACTAGCTAGGCTAAGCATGGCATAGATAGTAACTTAACTTAGAAATTCCCTAGCATTTCTACAACTACTAGGATTTCCCAACATGGCATAAGCAAAATAATATCATGCAAGACTTAGCAAAATATTTCTAATGCTTAGTATAAAACATGGGATAGAAATATTCATGAAGTACCACTTGCCTTGGTAGTTGGGAGAGTAGCACTCCTCACAATCACAATCACTAGCACCAAAATCTACACAAAGATTGGTAGCAACAAATTACACACAAAACATATACAATCAAAAATATATGCATGCATGCAAGATGGTATATGATGATTTTTAAAATTAAACCAAGCAAGTAAACAGTACTGATTCACTAACAAGTTAAAAACTTGCCAAATAACCAATATTTATACCCTAAATTATTTCCTAAACATTTCATAAACTCTAATTAGCCCTACACAAGTTTCTGCAAATAAAACCTTTTTAACAGAAACTAAACATTAAACACATTGCATATTTAGAAAGAGCTTGCTCTCCTGATTCCAACGGTATAAAATTTGTCAAATTCTAACGTGGGGATCAAAAGTTATAGCCAAAACAAATTTGAATATAAATCAGATTCACAATCCAGTTTTAAATCTAAACCTAGCCACGCGTCTGTTTCTGATTGGCCCGTACCGGTTTGGGCGGATCGATCTCTGCGAGCCGTAGGATCTAAGTCAGATCTAGTGGCTTAGATGCGCGCATACCTCTTCGTTTAAGTTCTAATCTAAACCGCAAGATCCACATCTAACAACCACAATCCAGTCGACCACAGATAGGCGGCGCAGGCGCAGCGGCGAGCAGCGAGCGCTCTGTCAGTGGCAGAGCCGGCAAACTAGGTCGCCCGGGGAGGGGAGAGGATGCTCACCAGAACCGCAGTGACGAGGTGAAGCTCAACGTGTCCCTGGCTGGCAAAGGGGCGCTCGGAGTCGTCAGGGATTCCTCGCCGGAGTTGGCGAATGCGTCGGGTACGGGTGCTCGTCGACGTTGGCGATGATACAGATCACGCCAAGGCAAAATAAGCAGTGCGTCAGATGCGCGGAGTGATGCTGGTCATGCGAGTGTCAAAGAGAGAACAAGGCGTGGTCAGAACTAACCAGGAAGGTTCGCCGGAGTTGGAGACGACGTCGGATTCTCTCGGTGCTCGTCGAAGTCGACGCTCTGGATCACAAACAAACGGGCAAAGGGGATCAGGAGGTGCGCAAGGAAGTTGCGAAGCTGTTCGTACGAACCAGAGAGGAAGGGGCGCACGAGTTTTACCAGGATTGGTCGCCGGAGTAGGTTCTGTCTGCGGCGGCGCAAGGGAGAATACTGGCAGCCTGGTGGCGAGAAGAGCGTGCAGTGTGGGGGAAAATGGCCGCGAGGGGGAGGGGTTTAAGTAGGCAGAGCTGGGCATGGAGTTACTCGCAGAATCAATGGGAATCAACGCGGCAGTGACTGCGGCGAGTAACAGCGGCGTGAGCGTCAGAGGCGCGCGTGATTGACGAAGACGACGACGGGGTCACGGGTCCACTTGTCAGCGAATAAGTCAGAGAGGGGGTGGGGTCCTGGTGTCAGCGACTCTGTGTGTGCGTCTGTGAGTGAAAGAGAGAGACAGGGAACCCGGGTGGGCTAAATGGGCTGGATCCGTTGTTGGGCTAGAAGTCTGGCGATGGCCCTTTTCTATTTCCTTTCTCCTTTTCTTTTTATGTTTTGATTTTCTGGAATGATTTTCAAATGATTTCAAAAGCTTTTGAATTCAAACTTTTTCCAGGATTTTTTAGGGTGCAACATTCATATTTCTAGGCATAGAAACATGTGGTCTCTCTGTTCAAGCTTGGTTCTTTTGAATACACAAAATAAATAGTGCTATAGCACTTGATTTGAAAATGTTTTGAAAATGGTTTTGAAACCATATTTGTTTTGTATATTTTTGTCCAAACTCCACACTCAATCCAATCAACAAGGAAGCAATCAAACTTGGTTTAAAACACTTATGCTCTAAAATGAGGATGGTCATTTGATTTAAGTTTGCTCACATAAAATGATAGCACTATGTGCTTCTGTTTTCTTGAAAATGGTTTGAAAATGATCTCAAAATTATATGCATGCATGAATGATATGTAATCTTTGAAATCATGATTTTAGGGATGTTACAGTAATCAACACCGGGAAATTTTCCCCTATGAACTAATGCAAGATCCAATACAATTGTTACAATGGGACGGAGTGGTGGTGATGATGCTGGTGGAGATGATGGTGTGGATGATGATGATAATCACGATGAATCCTATCTTGATGATGGTGTTGATGGCGACGGTCTCCCCTCTCCGGGAAGGAATTCCCCCAGCATTCCATCCTCCAGGAATCATCCAACATGCATAAAGAGATGAAAAGCCATAAGTAATACCTCATAATAAGACAAATATCAATGAATAGAGGTAAATTATGATATAGAATGGTGATACAAATTGGGTGTATCAACTCCCCCAAGCTTATACTTCGCTTGTACCCAAGCGAATACTGAGTTCAGTAAACATGTCCACAGGTTTATGGAGTGAAGTGTCGATAAAATAATACGAACAAGAAGCATCACACTTACGATTGCACAACTCATAGAAGAAAGCAACTCACCATTATATAACTTAGCTTGAAACCAAGTACAGCAGTCACAATAGAGATGCATAAAGATAAATCATAATTGGATTTGGCAAACTTGTTCTTGGTCAGAGAACACCTGGCAAACAGTTCCACAAAAAGCTTTTTGTAGAAGTTTCAAAACAAGAACACTCTTTGCTCAAAAAGGTTTTTCACAAGTGAAGGATTTCAAAGTAATACTCAATAGATAAGAGTTTTGTGCAAACAAGGAAGATAAAGAACATGATTGAATAAATCACCATATGAATGCTTGAAACACGACAACTCAAATTCTTGCTGGAGATAGAGAGGAGATAGAGAGGAAGTAGGTTTACTGACTCGAACTAGAAGTGGGAGAAAGGTCCCTTCTTAGAGGGTAGCATGGATTACAAGTCATAAAGAGCTTTCCAAATATTATGGTACTTACTAGCTTTGAGCCCTCATTTCCCCTATCATAAGCATCTTGAGATGATTAAGGTTAAAGTGAACAAAGATGGAGCATATGCTTGATGATATATAAGTTGGCAATCTCATGTCCATTGAATATGAGGTCCACTCCTCATGCATACTCAACTTTGGTCCTAGGTAAGTTGTTGTCATTGTAAGTATTTGCATATCATTGAGAACCGCCAACGGGGTACCCCTTGCACATGGTAGATGAGCTTTCCCATAACCATAATGACAAGGCAAGTAGACAATGAGCATTTCAGCAATCTTTTTATTTACTATGTGTATAGTTTTTTATTGAGGATGCTTCATAGATGACTCACTATGGTGATGTTGTAAGTTTCCACCATTATTAAGCATGGCTTAGGATAGCGGCCCAGGCGTTTCTCTAACATGGAATACAAACTCCATGGACTTACAAGTTCCCTCTTTTTTTCACACCGTTGACATCCATAGACAAAAGAGCACAATATCAACTATGTACAACAAGGTACAAGTGCAATATTGAAAACGTTCCCCGTGACAGCACGGTTCTTCTAATCCCAACGTATAGATGCAATCATAGACAACTTCGATGTTCACAATGGTTCAAGTCTATTAGGGGCAAGGAAATAAAGTGTGCCATAAAGTTCATGCGAGGTTTACTAACTAGTTTTCACATAACAAAATACTTTTTAATTCAAAAGGTATATGAAGCTTGAGAATTTGCTAGGAATATCAAAATCTACTAGGTAGATATGGTGGACACAAGTGGCAAAAGTTTTGGGTTCAAAGGATTTTGGAAACATGAGAAGTATGCCCTCTCAAAACAGGTTTTTGGCTAGCAAGGCTGGGTAGCAAGCAAGAGAGTTGAAAGAAACAAGCAAACATACAAGTAATGAAGCCAAACATGCAATCTTCCTTTAAAACACAAAAGAATCTTAAATAAAGAATACTAAGCTTATGAGCCAACAAGAAAGAAAACAAATGATAACAAATACCTATAAGCCCTTTCTTTCTTTTTCTTTCAAATTAATGCCACTAACCAGAACTCGGTTTGCCAAAACCAATTTAGATCCACTTTATGATACTAAAGTGGTGCCAATACTGAACAACAAGATCCATCATATAATAGAGATTGCAAACTAAAAGTAAGAAGTGAAAAAAGTAAAAGATGAGACTTCTCATTAATATTCCAATAAAGGCACTCACACCAAGGGAACATAGATAATCAACTAAAGGAGGGATACTTCCGCATGCAAACCAAACTATAAGATAACCTCTCTACCACAGATATGAATCCACTAAAAAAGTAAAAGATAAAATATAATGGTGGTGATACCGCGACACTCCCCCAAGCTTGGAACAAGCGAAGGGGATGCCAAACCTGATGACGAATTACTCCTTTGGTGGTGGTGTTCTCTTGTCATGGGTCAGGAAATCTTCCAGCATCTTACGAAGCCTGTTATTTTCCTCTTGAAGCATATCCACCTTCATCCTCAAAGCACAGTACTTATCACAAAACTCGTTGGTGGTTCAAAGGGCTTCTGCTGCCTCAGGGCAATATATGAGCTCTGGACCGAAGGCTATGATTCCCTGCATGTGACAAGAAAAAACATCTGCAGTGTTAGTTTCTCCTACAAAAGTAGGTATCCTTCCCCTTGTTCCTGCGGTGGTTTGTTCTTCCAACTCTATCTCCACGGGCTTCTTGCCTTTGTCGTTGGTGGAGGCCATGGTGCTCTAAACTTGAGAAGATTTCCTGACAGAAATAGATCGAAACGAAAACACGACGATAACATGATGCACGAACCTCGGGGGATCCGGGGGGTTATATATTACGAAGATTCAATGCATAATGAAGGTTTTGACATGAAAACAAAGCGGATACGGAGTCTGAGGGTGGAACACCCCCTCCAGGCGCTGCCAGGCTAGGCCCGCGCCTGAGGTGGGTTTTTCCACCCCCGGGCTCCGTTTCCTCTTCAGTTTCGTCTCGTAACTTCCCTTATGTATTAAAAACATAAAAAATATAAAAAGATTGGGGTTTCACGAACCTTCTGTTTTCACCACTTTTACCTATTAAAAGACGAACTCTGCATATTCCTTCTCTCTTCCTCCTGTGAATTTTCTTCATACAAAACTTTTGCACCAACTCAATGAAAACATTAGTCTAAGAAAAAACTATAAACCTTTGGTACACACTTTAACTGAAAACCCATCAAAACAAAAGCTTCTATAAGAGGTAAATGCAAATGAATGACAGAAATTTGTCAAAACAGACCAGCAGGTAAATATTGATTTTTCCAAAGACCTTCTGTTGCTCAAATAAAAAAGTACAGAACTGATGAAAGTTGGGTAACAACTTGGATAACAAGCTAAAAAAAATGCAGCTCCATCCGAAGTACTGAGCTTCCTCACAAATTTTTACAATGCAGCACAAAAATCTGTCCCAAGACAGGCACTTTTCACAACTCCTCTACTTCACAAAAGTAGTTGAACTTGACACAAAAACAAAAACAAAAAGGATAAGGAGCGGTTATTACAGAGGTAATAACTTCCAAGACTTGACAAAACTCTTGGGTTATCTCCCAACAAGTACTTTTCTTTAATGCCTTTAAGTTAGGCTTGAAACTTCAAAAGATGCTCACATAGGATATATATATCTGGAGTGAAATAGAGCATCAAGAAGCAAATAACCAAAACACTTGAGTCTAACCCACTTCCTATGCATGTGGGTATCATGAGAAAACGAATTGTTGAAACAAAAAGCCACAAGCATAGAAAGAGAAAACAGATGCAACTTTAAAGCTTTCAACATAAAGCGGGGAAACTTAACATCATTGAGATGCATAGAACCATGTTTCCCTCTCTCATAATAACTTTCAGTAACACTTTGAATGAAGTTGACAATATAACTGCCATTGGAAACAACTTTATCTTCAGAATAAGCATACTTACAGTCATCAAAAAGAGGTCCAAGGTCATAGACTGGATCAATTGAAGCAAGTTGTTCCATCCTGAAATCTTTATTAGGCAAGCTATTTTCACAAGGAGCTTTAGCAAATTTGGAAAAGTTAAACACATAAGACTCTCCATCAAAATTAGTTAAAACTTTTTCCTTCTTACAATCAATAATGGCTCCACAAGTGTTCAAGAAAGGCCTACCAAAAATGATAGGACAAGTTTTGCTAGCTGATGAATTAAGCACTAGAAAATCTGCAGGATATTTAATATTACCACAAAGGACCTCCACATATCTTACAATACCAATGGGGAAAATGGTTTCCTTGTTATCAAGGTGAATAACCACATCAATGTCCTCAAGCTCAAAAGGACCAATCTCATGCATAATTTCCCTATGAAGCTCATAAGAAATAGCACTAGAACTAGCACCAATATTACATAAACCATAGTAGCAATGATCACCAATTTTAACAGAAAGCACAGGAACACTAGCTTTTCTAACTTTCTTAGGATGAGAAACAATATTAGTAGCGTCTTCACAGAAGACAATATGCTCATCCTCTATATTTCTAGTGACAAGATCTTTCACAATAGCTACCACAGGCTCAATACCAATAAACTCATCGGACCCTATAGTTTTATTTGCGATCTTGCTAACCACATTATCCATAATAGATTGTCCCCTTACCTTGGAGGGAAAAGGGATCTTCTCAACATAAGGTTTAGGCAAAATAGGATCAACAGTACAAACATCTACACTGGCAGGAACATGGGTAACAATGTCTTTATAAGGATCATGGTACTTGTCCCACTCTTTCTTAGGAATCTCAATATAAGAGGCAAAAGCATTAAAACATTTCGCAAAAACTTGAGGATCAAGACCAAACTTATTGCTAGCATCACAGAAACTATCAGTTCCCATAAAAGATTTAATGCATTCATAATCATAGTTTATACCTGACTTTCTTCCTTTGTCATTCTCCCAAGTTTCAGTGTTCTCTTGAATACGGTCTAAAAGATCCCATTTAGCTAATTCCTTCATACATGTGAATGATCTAGCACAAGAAGAATCTGGTAAATCTTTATCATGAAGAGAAAGCCTAGTATAAATGTTATTGAGAATAATATTGTTAGGGAGTTCATGAATATGACATTTAAACATTAGTAACTTCAATCTCCCCCAAACTTGAGCTGTACTCTCTCCATCAAGAGGCCAAAAGTTATATATAAGATTTCTATACTTATGAATTTCATTGGGAGGGTAAAATTTAGAGTAAAAGAGAGATGACATCTCCTCCCATTCCATGGATTGTCCATTCTTCAGCAGCTTATACCATTCTTCAGCTCTCCCTTTCAAGGATATGGAGAGTAACTTCTTCTTCACCTGTTCAGTTGTGATACCTACACACTTAAACAAACCGCATAATTCATGGATAAAAAGCAAGTGATCACCGGGATGGACAGTTCCATCCCCAAAATAATAATTATCCATAACACGATTAACAATACTTGTAGGTATCTTAAAAGGATCAATCTCAATAGGTAGGTGGTTCATCTACTACCCTAGCAGTGGTAGTAGTTTTCCCAAACAGAAAACCAAGTGGGTTATCCATATTGGAAACAAAGTAACAAGCAGTAACAAGAGAAATACTCATAGTGAAAGTTTCCTTTACCAGTTCCACTCGTTAATAGTGCTTCACTCCCCGGCAACGGCGCCAAAAAATAGTCTTGATGACCCACAAGTATAGGGAGTGTATCTTTGTACTTTCGATAAATAGGAGTGTCGATCCCAACGAGGAGCAGAAGGTGCTGAACAGTGGTGTGGAGCATGAAATCCCTGTGAAAACTTAGCAAACTGATTTTTAGTGGTTTTTTGACAAAGCAAAAAACAAGGAGCAAGTAACAAATGTAACAAACAAACGGAGCAAGTGTCCCAATCCTTTCTTAGCAAAGGACAAGCCAATGGAAATACTTATAAGGACCAAACGTTCTCGACGACACATGGGAATTCTGTCAAGTGCTTTCGCTTCAAATAGCTGAGTACTCTTCTCTGGTGTTTGTAAGTGTTGTGTGGGTTAACATGTGCTAACATACCGCACTTCCTAGGACTAATACATACTTATGATTAAACCCCCCTTGCAAACATCTGTTACTACATGAAAGTAATTAAGATATAAATCTAACCACAACCTTAAACTCTGAGATCCTACGCTCCCTTGTGCAAAGGTGTCCTAATGGGGGTTCAGGTTTCTGTCACTCCGGCAACCCCACAATTAGTATCAAAATACATAATGCATTCCCCTAGGCCCATAAATGGTGAAGTGTCATGTATTCGACATTCACATGGAACCACTAGAAGAATAGCACCACAACTTAAATACTAAACCATTGAATAATAACTCATCACATATTCACTACTAACAATATGACTTCTCCCATGTCTTCAAGAACTAAACGAACTACTCACAAGACATCATATGGATGAAAATCAAAGATGATATGATAATCGATAACAATATGAACATAAACAATAATCCAATGGTTCTACTCACAAGCATCAACTATAATAGTAATCAACACCGGGAAAGTTTCCCCTATGAACTAATGCAAGATCCAATACAATTGTTATAGCGGGACGGAGTGGTGGTGATGGTGCTGGTGGAGATGATGGTGTGGATGATGATGATGATCCCGATGAAGCCTAGCTTGATGATGGTGTTAATGGCGATGATCTCCCCTCTCCGAGAAGGAATTCCCCCAGCAGAAATATGTCTGTCGGAGAGATCTTTCTCTCTTGGTGTTTTCCATCCCCTAGAGGCGGCGGAAATCTATCTGTGATCGCTCCCTTGGTATTAGGGTTCCATAGGGAAGATATAGGAAAAGGGGAGGAGTCGGAGGCCGGGCAGGTGGGCCCGCGCCTAGGGGGTGTGGGCCCCCTAAGGCCCATCTCTGTCCCTCCTTCTAGCTTCCTTAGTCTTCTGGTATTTTTCTGATCTTCGTGAAATTGCATCGAAACGCCTTCTTTTCCATCAGAATCTAGACTCCGACAGTCCATCCTCCAGGAATCATCCAACATGCATAAACAGATGAAAAGCCATAAGTAATACCTCATAATAAGATAAATATCAATGAATAGAGGTAAATTATGATATAGAATGGTTATGCAAATTGGGCGTAACAAGAGGTCTTCAGGGTATATCTTTTTCTTAGGGTATTTAAGATCCGTGCTATAGTTTGGGATATTCTAAAGGATGTGACTTTAATTGTTTCTTATACAAAGGATCAATTGAAAAATAAAATACTTTCTGTTTTTTAGAAGTGACTGCTTTTAGGAAGGGAAGCTTCAGTAACAGCTTCCTTCACAAATTGGGAGGTGGGGGGTGGGGTGGAATTTAGTAGTGTGCTGTAGTTTGTAGGGATTTTATTTATGTTCTGTTGTTTGATTTGTTATTCTGTAGATGATGGAAGCTTGTTGACATGCTTCTATTACCTGGTATAAAAAATTCATGGCATTGTATCAAACATATGACATATGGTTTCTTGTTTGGCAGATGGAGTTCGATCCAAGATATCTGTGGAATTTAAAACTTCCGTGGATTCAGTGATGAGCAGCTCAAATTTGGTTTAAAAAATTATTACAAAGTCTGAAATTGCAATTTCTATGGTATTGATCCATTGCAGCATTTTCAATAATGTTTGTTTGTCAGCTAGTAGGTCTCTAATTGTGCAACACTAGTTTAGTTCGACAAAAACACCAGCACATCTAGGTTTTTTGGTGCAGTTCAGGAAACCAAGAACAAGAACAGGTGTATTTAGGTTAATTTATGCACGGGGAAATCGGACAGAGATTTCATCTAATGCTTTACGCCCATTATTAAACTGTGAACTATGGGAAGGTGCGGATATTTTGAGTTTAGCAGATGGTGTTGTCCTTGGTCTTCAAGCTGGAAGCATGTGTGGGGATTCAGATGTTTACTACACGTTTTTTCCCTCTACAAGAAAAAATAGTTTTAGTTCTTTGGAGATGGAGCATATAGTGCAAATTCGAAGAAATGGGGGTCAGCACAATGATAATACATTTGGGCAGTTTGGGTTGATACTTGGAAGGGGGTGGTCAGGGTTGCCTTTCTTCGAGAAAGATGCAGCTACACTCTTTAATTCTGACTACAACGGGGTAAGATTTAACAGTACTGATCTGGTGTTTGTTCACGTGTGTATTCATAAAGATGGGGGTTGGAATACAATCACCTGTTGTTCCTGTCTTTCACCATAATTTGTATGGTGTTTTATCCAGAGGAAAGCTCTAGATGATGTATGTAGTCAAGTATATAGTTTGTTTTGACATTTTAACATCATATACTTGCATAATAGAATTGTCAGATGAAATGGGATTCAATGTTAACTCTTGGAATGATTACACGGTAGCTCCTAAATGTGGAGGAGGGGTGGTGTTCATTAAGTTTTCCAATGGAGATCTTGAAAGATGGGTTCTGCATCATGAGGGCAACCACACTGTGTGGTCTTTGGAGTATAAGGTTGATTTGGTTCAAAAAAATTGGATCTAGGATATCGGATGACTGTTGGGAAGAAGTTTTCAATAATGAGGATAAGTCAGGGTTCACAAATTATTACTACAAAATTCAAGTGAGGAAGGGATCAAGCAATGGACGATTTGTATTGTTATCAACTGGGTTTGATCCTGGATTGTTTGAAGTCGACATGGATATGAAAACTATGACTGAAATTCAGATGTCATGCAATGAAAGTTAGATGGGTAGGATCTACTCATTGTCGGAGGAATGGCCTCCAAAAGTTTATTTCAAGGGTGGCTTTTAGTATTCTTATTGCATTATGTCCTGTTATTTGTATGCAACATTGTAGTCAATGTATAATATATTTTGTAACGGTTGTGGTTAAATATACGTGTTTGAAGTGTGGCTTATGCGGTTAAAAGTACAACTGCTCTTATGTGGTCCCAATGTGATGTAAAACCTCACAAGCATGCAACTAGAAGGTTTGAAATTGTAGTTTTGGTACTTGCTTCACAAATGAAAGCCTGTTTTTGAGTTTGTTGGTTAAATATTTGAAAATTTCAAACCAAAATGGCTAGATACAATGGTAGCATCATTAGGCACATGGTGATAAACCCTCGTGCCAAATTTTAGTCCATTTGAATAAATGTAGATGAAAACATGGTACACAAGTGGCTCTTTCGAGTAGTCGGATATGATCGTTGACCTAACTACCCCACATTTGGATAAATCTAGCTATAATTTTTCTATGCCAAGCCATGACACACACAAATGTGGTAGATGTGGGGACATACCAACATTGCATGGGATCTAGACCTCTCTAGGTTGGCTAGAAACACCATCATCAACTTAGTGGTTGTGTGAGTCACTACACCTAGCCAACATGATCCCACCCACTTGATAGATCTAGCTATAAGAGTGCTATGCCAAGCCATGACACACACTAGCTTGTGGCAAATGTGGGGCCATGCCAACATTGCATGGGGTCTAGACCTCTCTGGGCTGGATAGAAACACCTTCACCAACTTGTTGTTGTATGTGTCCTACCTACATGATAGATCTAAGTATAACTAGGTGGGATCATGTTTGATCAAGTGTTGGCTCATACTACTACAAGTTGGTCAATTGTTTCTAGATAACTCATATTGGTTAATTTTAGATCCCATGCAATGTTGTTGTGGGTCCGTAATTGCCACAAGCATCATGGCTAGGTCAAATTTAGGCCAAAAATCAAGGTGTCTAGTAAGGATGCCTAGGGGTTAGACCTTTGTGATGTGAGAGTTGTTCCATGCTGAAACATGGCATCCTCTACCTAGAAGTAATTTTTAAATGTGTCCAAGGTTTCACACAACTTTGATTTTTTTGAATTTTTGGTGGCCCGGACAAATTTAGGCCAAAACTCTAGGTGCTTCGTAAGGATGTGAAACTAGGTCCATGTTGTAACATGGCATACTCTACCTATAAGTGAATTTTTATGATGTGAAACTAGGTCGATGTTATAACATGGCATACAACCACAAGTTGGTTAAAGTGTTTCTAGACAGCTAAGAGAGGTCTAGATATCATGCAATGTTGGCATGGGTCCACATCTGCCACAAGTGTGTCTCATGGCTTGGCATAGCACTCTTATGCTTAGATGTATCAACTGGGTGGGATCATGTTAGAGCTTGGTGGTACAAGGAGCTTGGTGGGATCTTGCATAGCACACTTCAGTTTGTATCCGTTTTAGCTTCATGCAAGTTTTATGGTTCTCCTGTAGATGTTACCAGTGCCAACCGAATTGTGCCCTCAGTAAGAATTTTTGGGTCCTTTATACTTCCTTCATTTCATAATATAAACCTTTTTAGCAAGCTGTTTTAGTTTGCTAAAAAGCCTTACATTTTGGAACGGAGGTAGTAGTACCTTTTTTGTAGTCGAGTGTGGGTTCAGCAAGCAGTATATCGTCCAGAAGAGTCTGCATAAGATCCTGGCACTGAAGATTGTACAGGTGCAGAATATACCTGGGCACCAGTGCTCGACGACGTGCCGATTAGATCTCCTGGCGAGGCGTCACTCCTAAAGCCATCAGAAGAACCATGGGGAAGACCTGGGCGGGAGATCCGCGCGTCCCAGTGTTAGTGGGGACCATAGGGAAGACGTGTCGGGCTCCCCATGGCCGGCATAGTTACGCGCAGATCGTGACACAAGGGAGGACCCAGACCTTGGGGACATGGCGTGAGGGGACTGGCGCGAATTGATACGCCCAGGTGACGGCGCGTCAGAGTCTTGGGGGCGGATCCGAGGCAGATTTTGCCCCCGTATCATGCTCAGAGTCCTGTTTTCTTGGCTTGTAGCGGTGTTTTCTTCAGCCTCATTATCTGATGTGTTGTCATCAGTATTTTCGGCAGAATTTTGCGTGACTAGTTCGGTAGAGCTTGTGGGCAGGGTGTCAGCTGTGGCCTGCATAGGATCAACGACAGGAACAATCGGCACATATATATTGTCATTAGTATGCACACCCCTAGTTGTTTCTACCGAGGAGGGATTGTCTGAAGGAAGCAAAATAATTTCATCATGGAGACGACGACCCGCAATTTTGATGAAGTGTAGCAAAGGTAAAAACATTTTCATCAAAAACTACATCCCTTGACACGTAGACACGGCCAGTAGTACTATCAAGGCATTTTACTCCTTTATGACGAGGACTATACCAAAGAAATGTAGGGATTTGTAGCCTGGAAAACAAAAAATTTCTACCGCATGCACACAAACAAGCAAGATCTATCTACTAGATTGTAGAAACGAGTCGATAGAAGCACTCACCCTCGAAGATTCCAAAGCGGTTAACGAGAGCAGATTCTCGTGGGTGATGTGGCCGTACACTTGCCGATCTCAAGATCGCATAGACGATCCTTCTAGCGCTGCGTTTAGGCAGCGCTTCATGATCGGTCACCGTTGATTTTCGATGAAGACCTTCCTCTCCCTTGTTCCAGCAGGCAACGGAGGTTTCAGTTCTCCCCTCATGATTCCGGCAGCACGACGGCGTGGTGTCGAAAGTAGAGGGAAGATACCGCAGGGCTTCGCCTAAGCCGGATGCGAGTTATGGTGGATTAGGGTTTCCCGGAGATCTAGGGTTTAGATGACCGGGAGGAGGAGGAGGTGTCGGCGGCAGCTAGGGCGGCGGCGATGAACCGGCAGCGGCGGCGGGCGGCGACGGCGCGGGTGTGTGGGGAGGGCTTGGCTCTTGTGGTGTTGGGGCAGCCCTCCCCCTCTATTTATGAGAGGGAGGGCAATCTTGGGAGGGTGGGTTTGAATCCAAACCCAAACCCAAGTTGGATTGAGAGAAGGACTTGTTTCTTCTCCCACTATGAAACCATTGTTCCAGTTTGACTTTTCAAACTTCGCGTTTGACTTTCAATTTAGAGCTTAATTTCTCTCTTGCAAATGTCAATACCAAGTGACCTAGGATATGATCCAATCATTCCACATATACATGACACATTCATGGAGCATTCCCCTTCTAGACCGGTGAACCTTCTAGACCCTTCTAGAACCTCTCCGACGAAATCATCAGAAACTTTCCCGAACTCCGAAATAGGACTTTCCTTATATGAATCTTATTCTCTGGACCATTCCGGATCTCCTCATGATCTCCCAGATCCCATTCGAGACTCCGAACAACATTCGGTATCCCTACTAACATTCCATATCTACTAAACAACATTGGATCCTTAAGTGTGTCTCCCTACGGTTCGTGAATTATGCGGACATGATCGAGACACTTCTCCAATCAATAACCAATAGAGGAATCTGAAAATTCATATGGCTCCCACATATTTCTATGATTACTTTGCGAATGAATGAGCCACTTACAAACGATACCAATTTCCCCCTGTCTCACGATAGTTTACTTATCCGAGGTTTTGATCGTCGGTATCTCTGCATACCTAGTTCAACCTTGTTACCGATAAGTACTCGTTTCTCGTTCCCGTAATATGTGATCCCTTATGAGCCAGTCACATGCTTGCAAGCTAATTGGATGACATTCCACCAAGAGGGCCCAGAGTATATCTATCCGTCATATGGATGGACAAATCCCACTCTTGATCCATGTGCCTCAACCCATACTTTCCGAATGCTCAATGCCACCTTTATAGCCACCCAGTTACGGTGTGGTGTTTGATGTCATCAAAGCATCCTTCCGGTGATGGTGATTAGCATGATCTCATGGTCAAGGAATTAGGTTACTATGTATAAGAAAGCTTATAGCAAACGAACTATTGAAATGACTTGATCTTTATGCTACACTTATCTATAGGAGTATGTCCATCATACCATTCTCCTAATGATATGATCTTGTTATTAATAACATCTCAATGTTCATGATCGAGAAACCACGATCATCTATTAATTAACAAGCTAGCATTATAAAGAGGCTTGACTAGGGACTCTAATCTAGTTTACAAATCACACAAGTATTAATGTTTCCGGTTAATACTATTATAGCATGAATGTAAACATTTATCATAAACACAAAGATATAATAATAACCACTTTTATTATTACCTCTGGGGCATATATCCAACAGTCTCCCACTTGCACTAGAGTCAACTAATCTAGATTACAAGGTAATATACCAAACACCCATGGAGGTTTGGTGCTGGTCATGTTTTTCCCTTGGAAGAGGTTTAGTCAATGGATCCGCCACATTCAGATCTGTGTGTACTTTGCAAATCTTTATGTCACCATCTTGGACATGCTCTCGAATAGCGTGAAAACGTAGCTTGATGTGCTTCATCTTCTCGTGTGACCTTGGTTCTTGCGCATTGGCTATGGCGCCCATGTTATCACAGTATATAGACATTGGGTCCAGCGCACTTGGAACCACACTGATCTCTGTAATGAACTCCTTCATCCATATCGCCTCTTGTGAAGCCTCCGAAGCAGCTATGTATTCCGATTCAGTTGAAGATCTCGCCACAATGCTTTGCTTTGCACTCCTCCAGCTAACTGCTGCACCATTCAAAGTAAATACGTATCCAGATTGAGATTTAGAATCATCCGGATCGGTGTTCCAACTAGCATCGGTGTAACCATTAACATCGAGCTGTTCATCACCTCCATAAGAAAGAACCATATCCTTAGTTCTTCTCAAGTACTAAAGGATGTTTTTGACCGTTGTCCAATGATCCACTCCTGGATCACTTTGATATTTGCTAGTCAAACTAACAGCATAAGCAATGTCGGGTCTAGTACATAGCATGACATACATTAGAGATCCTTTGGCTAAGGCATAGGGAGTCTTACCCATCCTTTCTCTATCTTCTGCTGTTGCTGGACTTTGAGTTTTACTCAAGGTCGTAGTGGGAAACATGGGAAATAACCCTTTCTTGCTATCTTCCATTCCAAACCTCTTTAGAACTTTGTCCAA
Source organism: Avena insularis (assembly GCA_023614405.1). NCBI lineage: Eukaryota > Viridiplantae > Streptophyta > Magnoliopsida > Poales > Poaceae > Avena > Avena insularis. The sequence goes on along the minus strand of CM042691.1, from coordinate 38,621,120 downwards.
ATATGTACTCTGTGACAATGATATTAGGCGTCCCGATCTATCTTTATGCCTAATATGTAAGCTCCTTCGCCAAGATCTTTCATTGAAAAACTTTTATTCAAATAATCCTTGACACTATTAAGAAGGACTACATCATTCCCAATCAACAATATGTCATCTACATATAGTATTAAGAATGCTACAGAGCTCCCACTCACTTTCTTGTAAATACAAGCTTCTCCATAAGTTTGTATAAAACCAAAACTTTTGATTACCTTATCAAAACGTTGATTCCAACTTTGGGATGCTTGCTTCAATCCATATATGGACCGTTGAAGTTTGCATACCTTGTTAGCATCTTTAGGATGGACAAAACCTTTGGGTTGCATCATATACAACTCTTCATCAATGTCTCCATTGAGGAATGCTGTTTTGACATCCATCTGCCATATCTCATAATCATAATATGCAGCGATTGCTAACATAATACTCACAGACTTTAGCTTCGCTACTGGTGAGGAAGTCTCATCGCAGTCAACTCCTTGAATTTGTCGAAACCCTTTTGCGACAAGTCGAGCTTTATAGACAGTATCATTACCATCAGCATCTATTTTCTTCTAGAAATCCATTTGTTCTCGATAGCCTTCCGGCCATCCGGTAAGTCCATCAAAGTCCATACTTGGTTTTTGTACATGGATCCAATATCGGATTTCATGGCTTCTTGCCATTTATTGGAATCTAGGATCATCATCGCTTCCTCATATGTCGCAGGGTCATCGGTGTTATCCACCAACATGACACTCATAACAGGATCATACCAATCAGGAGTGGTATGAGTTCTCGTTGACCTGCGAGGTTCCGTAGTAACTTCAACCGAAGTTTCATGATCAACATCATTAGCTTCCTCTCTTATTGGTGCAGGCACCACAGGAACTACTTCCGGTGTTGCGCTACTCGCAAGTTCGAGAGAAGGTTCAACAACCTCGTCGAGTTCTACTTTCCTTCCAGTCACTTCTTTCGAGAGAAACTCCTTCTCTAGAAAGGATCCATTCTTGGCAACGAAGATTTTCCCTCGGATCTATGATAGAAGGTATATCCAATAGTTTCCTTCGGGTATCCTATGAAGACACATTTTTCCGCTTTGGGTTCAAGCTTGTCTGGCTGTAACTTATTTACATAAGCTTCGCAACCCCAAACTTGAAGGAACGACAATTTAGGTTTCTTCCCAAACCACAATTCATACGGTGTCGTTTCAACGGATTTAGATGGTGCCCTATTTAAAGTGAATGCGGCTGTTTCTAATGCATAACCCCAAAACGATAGCGGTAAATCTGTAAGTGACATCATAGAACGAACCATATCTAATAGAGTTCGATTACGACATTCGGACACACCATTACGCTGTGGTGTTCCTGGCGGTGTCAATTGTGAAAGTATTCCGCATTTCTTCAAATTCTCGCCAAACTCATAACTTAGATATTCACCTCCACGATCAGATCGTAGAAATTTAATCTTCTTGTTACGTTGATTCTCTACCTCACTTTGAAATTCCTTAAACTTATCGAAAGTTTCGGACTTATGTTTCATGAAATAGATATACCCATATCTACTCAAGTCATCCTTGAAGGTAAGAACATAACGATACCGCGCGATGCTACACTCATTGGGCCACACACATCGGTATGTATGATTTCCAATAAGTCCGTAGCTCGCTCCATCATAACAGAAAATGGAGTCTTAGTCATTTTACCCATCAGACATGCTTCGCATCTTTCAAGTGATTCGAAATCAAGTGATTCAAGAAGTCCATCGGAATGGAGTTTCTTCATACGCTTCACTCCAATATGACCAAGACGAGAGTGCCACATATAAGTCGAGTTATCGCTCAATTTCAAACATTTAGCTTCAATATTATTAGTGTGTGTATTTACACAATCGAGATTCAATAAGAATAGACCATCTATCAAAGGTGCATGTGCATAAAACATATTACTCATATAAATCGAACAACCATTATTCTCGGACTTAAACAAGTAACCGTCTCGCAATAAACATGATCTAAATATAATGTTCATGCTCAACGCAGGCACCAAATAACAATTATTTAAGTATAAAACTAATCCCGATGGTAGATGAAGAGGAAGCGTGCCGACCGCGATCACATCAAACATTGATCCATTTCCAACGCGCATCGTCACCTCGTTCTTCGCTAGCTTCTGTTTATTCTACAGTACCTGTTTCGAGTTACAAATATGAGCAACCGAACCAGTATCAAATACCCAGGCACTACTACGAATACTAGTGAGATACACATCAATAACATGTATATCGGATATACCTTTCTTATTGATGTTGCTGTTGGAATTATGCCCTAGAGGCAATAATAAAGATGTTATTATTATAATTCTTGTTCATGATAAAGTTTATATTCCATGCTAGAATTGTATTAAGCGGAAACTTTGATACTTGTGTGGTTTATGAACAACGTCGTGTCCCTAGTACGCCTCTATGGACTAGCTCATTGATTAATGATAGTTAAGGTTTCCCAACCAGAGACATGAGTTGTCGATTAATAATGAGATCATATCATTAGGAGAATGATATGATGGACAAACCCAAATCAAGCAGAGCAATTAGATCGTGTCATCGTTTTCATCTTTGCGAAGCTTTTTCTTATGTCAAATATTGTATTCCTTAGACCATGAGATAATGCAACTCCCTAGTATCGGAAGAAAGCTTTGAGGTCATCAAACGTCATCGTATGAGAGGGTGATTATAAAGTTGTCTCTCAGGTGATCGGAAAGTACTTGTTGGGTTGTATGTATCGAGATGGGATTTGTCCCTCCCAAGTCGGAGAGATATACTTCGGGCCCACTCGGTAATCAATATCAACACCTCTTGCAAGCACGTGGTTAAGGAGTTAATCACAAAGTGATATCGGATTACAGAACGAGTAAAGTACTTGCTGTGAACAAGATTGAACTAGGTATGCCGATACCGATGATCGAATCTCGGGCAAGTAAAATATCGCGTGACGAAGGGAATATATATATGGGATTAATTGAATTCTGGCATCGTGGTTCATCTGATATGATCATCGATGAGTACGTGGGAGTGAATATGGGTTCCAGACCCCGCTGTTGATTATTGATAGAAGATCATGTCTGCATATTCTCGAACCCGTAGGGTCACACACTTAACGTGTCTTGACACTAGGATAGAATGGATAATTGGTTTATGAGTTTTTGTTCGGAGTCTCGGATGAGATCCAGGACGTCACGAGAGGTTCCAGAATGGTTCGGAGAATAAGATTCATATAAGGGAAAGCAGTTTTTGGATTTCGAAATTGTTTCGGATTGTTCGATATTGTACCGGAAGCTTCTAGAACCTTCCGGAGTGGGACCAACGTTGCCCCACTTGTCGGGAGGGGGCGTGGTCCTATGAGGGAGTGCCCTGGCCGCATTGGGCCAGGGGCACAAGGCCCCATAGGCCCAGCCGGCCAAAACCCTAGGGAAACCCTAGGGAAACCTTCTAGAAGGAGGGGAAAACTTGCCCCCCACTCCAACCCTTGGGGCCGCCGCCCTAGGGCTTGGAGGAGGGGCCAAGGGGGCCGGCCAGCCCCCTATATATAGAGGGCAGGGGCGCAGACCTCCTACCCCACTTCTTCGACCCTTGCCGCCATACTGCTGCCCTCCAGATCTCTCTCTCCCCCAACTACGCGTAGGCGAAGCCCTGCCGCAGAAACTCTCCACCTTTGCACCACGCCGTCGTGTTGTAGATCCAATCTATCTCTCCACCCCACTTGCTGGACCGAGGAAGGAGGAGACGTCGAGGTGCCGTACGTGTGCATCTCTCGGAGGCATCGCCACATGCGGTGTTGGATCGGATCGGATCGCGAGGAGGAGAAGCTAGTACGATTACATCAACCATGTTCCGTTGAACGTTCCGCTGTGCGAATCTTCAAGGGTATGAAGATCTCATCTATCCCCCCTCGTTGTTTGCATCTCCTAGATTAGATCTTGGCTTTCCCGTTCGCATCTGTAGATTTTTTTTGATTTACTATGCTGCGAAACCCATCAGTTGTCGTTCTTCAAATCCGCCAAGTACTTTGGGAAATTCCTCTTCCAGTGACCTTCTCCCTTGCAGTAAAAGCACTCAGTATCAGGCTTAGTGTAGCATCCCAATTGTCTAACAATTGCAATGCTACTAGCCTAGTCTATATAATGGCTACTTCATATATATAATTGTTGCATCATAATTATATCATGCTCATGTCATCATGCCACCTTGCATTTGAGCATCATATAAAACCCTGTTTGCTTTGGTTCTTCTCTCATATGCATTATTAATTGTATTTGCCTCTTGATATTGTAATTGGTTCTTGATATATTGTTTAATGCCCAAGTTGAGTTGGGGGCATATCTTTTATTAACTCCTTTACCTTTCTCTGTCACCACCTTATAATTCCACCATCCAACTAAATATGAGCTTTGCACTTTATTGAGTTTCCCTCTAGCTCATGTGGGTTGGGATGGATCCAATTCTTTTCCACATGCTCTCATCTTAGCATCATGATTGTTTTCACATTATTGATGTATGAGAGCCACATGGCCACCTTTGCATGCCTTGTGAGTGGAATCCTTTTTCTAGCTTCCATATGGGTTGTTTTGGATTGATGCTCATGTTGGGGTATTTTTGGGACTATTAAGCATCTAGTGGCACATACACACTAGCAAGTCCCATTTCTATTCAAAACATGGTCATCTCCATCTACTCCACATGGGGCATCCTTATGATTCTTTTGCTTGGCCTTTATTCCAATTTTGGAATGCATAATAATAATGCCATGTAATAATATTGTTTTCACAAGAATCAACATGGCAATAAATATTTTTGCATGGGCCATGCAAGTACCACCTTTTACTTGTCCTTTGGTTTTTATTTGAAGTTTGAATGAATCTTTCCCCATCTCTCTCTACCCCTCATCTCTCCCTCCCTCCTTTTGGCTTGATCTAGCTTGATCTTGCTTTAACCATATCACCTCCTTTTGCTTGATCTTGTGTGATCTAGCTAAAAGGCCACCACCTCATCACACCCTCATCTTGATCTTGTGGAGCTAAGCATGTTCTTGGCTTGATCTTGACAAAAGCAAACCCTAAACCATTCTCCCCTCTCTCCTCTCTTTACCACCTAGTTACCTCACCACCCCTCTCTCTCGGCCTCTCTCTTCTATCTACCTAGCTGGCCCCACTTGGCCACCTGATCACCTCACCCCTGCCCTAGCTACCACCCCAACCCTAAACAAACCCTAGCCCGAGCCACCTAGCTACCCAACCCTAGCTCCAACCCGAGCTCCCTCTTTCCTCCCCCTCTCTTCTCTCTCTCTGCCTAAGGGCCCCCCAGCCCGAGCCTCACCACCGACCACCCTGCCCCACACAGAGCCCCCGCCCCGACCCTAGCACGTGAGAAGGAGGAGGAGAGAAAGGTGGCCGAGCCACCTTTTTCATCTACCACCTCCCCACGGCACCTCCCCCTCTCTCTGCTACCTACCACCACCCCCTACCACCTCTCTGCCTCGCCAGATCTACCCCAGGACCTGCCCTCTACTCACCTCCCTCTCCGCCACCGACCTCTCTCTCTCGCCGACCACCGTCGGTCTCCTCCTATCCCCCCTCTTCCAGCCGGTGGCGTGACGATCGCTGGTGTCGAGGAAGGCCGTGGAGCTCCCCTACGTCACCCTGTACACGGAGCCGAGCAGAGCCCAGGCCTGCAGTAGCCATGAGCCCGACGTCCAAACCCTAGCTTCGGTCCGTCTGCGTCATCGCCGTCTCCCTGCGCCCCAGGCCGATCCGTCCACGTCAACCAACTCTCGGTGAGCTACCTAACCCCCTAGACATCCTCGTCGTCGCAGCCTTGCCCTGGTCGCGCCGGACAATCCGACGAACGGCCTCTGTGCGCCGGCGTCGCGTACGTTTCTCCTCGCCATAGCGTCGCGTAAGCCCCATCTAGTCCTCGCCCACCTCCCAGACATCAACCCCCACCTAGCCCAGTGGCTGCCACCTCCACGCGCGCACGCCAGATCCCCGGATCGAATCCCCGCGTCGCGTCGTAGCGTCACGACCGATCTGTGCTCGCGGAGAAGAGGAACAGTACGGCTGCACTTTTTGCCGATAACCCCCTGCTGCTTTGCGTGTGCAACCCGCGGTCCAGCCTGGCCCATCTGTCTGTCTCGGTGAAGTTTTGCAGAAAAGCCCTCTGTTTTCTCTAGCCGTAACCCGCGCTCCAGCTCACCCTTGGCGACCATGACCGTCACGACACGGGTCCGTGGTCCGTGGTGGTCCCACATGTCATTCGCTTGAGCTAGTTTAGGCCGCGGTGTAAAAGGTTTTCTGTGCGCTGTGGAGTCCCAGTCAGCACTGGCCCCACCCGTCAGTGGCTGGGGTTAGCTGTTCCTGAGTACAAAAAGACTTTCTGTATATCTGTTCTAATTCAAATCTTTTTCAAATTATTTCAAATTCAAATTTATTTCTGTTTTTAAATAACTTTTAAATTATGAATCCAAATAATACAAATAATATATGTTTTCAAATCAGAAAAATGTGAGGATTTCAAGTATGCCATCCAAAATATATTTTGAACACTTAAAATTTCAAGTTGATTTAAATTACAATAAATGCCCTTTTTCCTTGATTAATTAATATCTTTTGATTTATAACTCCAAATTTAATAAATAATATGTCTAAAATGATTAGCTCGACGAGACCTTTCTGTTTATGCATTCCATGTTTAGTTTTGAAGCATGCATCATATAAATATAATGTGTACAGCAACTAATATGAGGATAAAATGGGGCCAAAACTCAATAAAATGCTTTATTATTGTTTTCCACACCTCACCCATGCCATGCTACTTTATTGCCATGCAAATTGTGCATCATTCATCATGGCATGATTTTTTGCTTGATGCATTTTATTCATATGCTTGTGCACTTTATTTATGTTGGCCCTTGTTTGTTTGGTTCTTCTCCGAATAGACGCTGAGCAGGGGATATATCAAGAGAACCAGGAGCACTACCCAGATCCATCACTTGCTTCAACTGAGCTGCCAGGCAAGCACTACCACATGCTTGCATACATATAGTACCTATTGCCTCTATCGTATTCTTGCATCATTGAGTCGCGATTGCATTAATTTGAATCCCAAGTATTGCATAGCCTTTACTTTTAAACCCCACCGCAGCTTGTTCCTCCATCCCATGAGCCATTACTACAGGAGTTGTTTGAGCCATGCGAGTCGTAGAACAGCATGTGTAGGGTATGTGAGTGTCTGATGGATAACGAGGTACCTAAACAACTTAACCTGAGTAGTAATGGGATAACTAATGAAAGAGGCATCGGTGAGCCATATTCGCTATTTGGTTTTTCAGGCTCACTTGTGTCCCGTAGGACCCCGAGTACTTGATTCCTGTTCCTTGAATATTCGCGCTATCCACATCCGGGAGGCTTATGAGCTTGATTCATTCTTATTTCTTGGGGCCACAAACTAGTTTGAGGTTTTATTTACTATCCTGTACTTATGCCATGCTTTCTTGCTTTATTTAAATTGTGCGAGGTCTCGCACCTGTCTTTTAGGTAAGCGGAGTGTTTTCGATGTCGACAAGCCCAGTCACATTTTCGGGTTCCCGATCGTTTAGCCAGCGCAAACCTTGAGGCCGTCTCGGAGTCAGCTAACTTCGTTGCGGGTAGCTCAATGGGGTGGCCCCCTGAAATATTTTTGAATCCTGTAATTGCTTTGTCGTGACTGCCTCGTTGGGTTTTGATTTGGTTTTTCCGAGGCATATCGAGTGTGTGTTGCTATTTGTGCACCTGCGCGGTAAAACTTTCAAAGCCGTGTCCGCGGTTATGGACGACTTGGAGCACAGTTTCTCGATCATAGACAAGCATAACTAAAGTACCGCTTTTAATTTGACTAGACTAGGTACCTGACTAGTAAATAGTGCAACACTCACGGAATGGATAATAAAACTGCCAACGGATGGGGGCTGTTCGTCCGCTTCCTCGTCGGTAAGCGAGGAGGAGGATGGATCTGTTAAGATTACCGTTATAACTGTTATAACTATTGTTATTAATTCACGGACATCCGTCTATCTATGGTTGGGCGGATGGTTAGCGAGTATCTATAGAATTGCTAGGGTTTATCTTTTGCTGCAATTGCGTCACCCGTGTTGTGTCCCTTTAGAGGCATAAAGACTTGCTGAGTACCCCTAGGGTCTCACACGATAAATTATTGGTTCAGATGAACAGGTACACTCACAAGATGGATACTGGGTGGAAGAGACGGACGATGTGGGCAACGATCATTCGGTGTAGAGATTCCGGGAACGGGGATCCGTGAGATCTGTGGGCGGGATCTGCTTATTTATGGGGCATCTTATGCCGATTTGCTTCTTATCCGTACTCGGATTTTGTCTTCCGCTTCCGCCTGATACTCTGTTGTTTGATGTATGAGGAGATATCCTAAACTATTATATCTATCTAGGATATTTGGATCTTGCCGTATGGCGTTGCTATATTTCCTTTCTTTTTAGATGGAATGGCTCTGATGTACTGTTGTATGGTGGCTTGCATACATACTCATTTGTGTATGTAGTTGATCCCTTCGCCTGTCGATTACGCCGCCTGTTCTTGTCCCGATGTTTAGAAATGGTTGGGACGGCCGAAAGGTCTACCTGTGAGTGGCATTTGGGCCCCACCGTACTATTTCAACCATTTCTGCTCATCCAGGCTCGTAACTAGGAGCGTAATTCACCGAGGTAGCTACACTTAGGCCCAGCCTTGGTCTTCTTCGCCGGCGCGGTAACTTTCTTACCGCCCTTCTTGAAGTTTCCCTTTTTCTTAGACTTGCCTTGCTTCTTGAATTTGGTGGTCTTATTGACCAACAACACTTGGTGCTCTTTCTTGATCTCCACTTCTGCAGACTTTAACATGGAGAAGAGTTCTGGCAACGATTGGTCCATGTTTTGCATATTGTAGTTCATCATGAAGTTCTTGTAACTTGGTTGCAGTGATTGGAGGACACGGTGAATCCCCAAAGCATTAGGAATCACTATACCCAAGCTTTGGAGTTTACTTGCGTTCCCAGACATCTTAAGCACGTGCTCACTGATGGAGCTGCCCTCTTCCATCTTGCAGTTAAAGAACTTTTCAGAAGCCTCATAACTCTCAACTGCCGCGTGAGCCTCAAATATCATTTTGAGTTCACGGACAATATCATGTGGGTCATGATTCTCAAACCTTTTCTGAAGCTCTGATTCCAAACCATACAAGATGTCACACTGAACTGTGGAGTACTGATTCTTCCGAGCGAGGAAAACATTCTTTACCTCATCGGTAGCATTAGCTGCAGGCGGGTCACCCAGCGGTGCATCCAGCACATAGGTCAAATTACCAGCATTGAGGACAATCCTCAAATTGCGGAACCAATCCGCGAAGTTGCTTCCAGTGTTTTTCAACTTTTCTTTCTCTAGGAATGCATTAAAATTGATGGTAGGGGCCTCCATTGATCTACAACATATTTGCAATAGTTTAGACTAAGTTTATGAAAAATTGAGTTCTAATTAATAGTTAAATTAATCTAGGTGAACTCCCACTCAAAACAATATCCCTCAAATTGTTTTAGTGATCACACGAACCAAATCCACCACATCAAAACCGATCATCACGAGAGTTGATGTAGCTTCAATGGCGAACAATCAACATGTTCATCATATCTACTATATGACACATGCTTTACCTTTCGGTGATCCGTGTTCCAAGACCATGTCTGTACATGCTTGGCTCGTCAAGATCAAACCTTAGCTTCCGCATGAGAAAATCTGGCTTGCTCACGTTGTATACACTCGCAGAATCTAACACACCCGATCATCATGTGGTGCTTCGAAACAATGAGCATTAGCAACGGTGCTTACTAAGGATGAACACTTTAAAACTTGAAATTTTTGTGCTTGAGGGATCATCTTATAATGCTACCATCGTGAACTAAGCAATACAAGATGCATAAAAGGATTAACATCACATGCAATTCATAATATGTGATATGATATGGCCTTTCTTCTTGTGCTTCCGATCTCCATCTTCAAGCACGAACATGATCTCCATCATCACCGGTATGGCATCAAGGTCAATGGCGCCATTTCATGGTTGTCGTCCACCAGCTTCAACTATTACAACTACTTTGAGTAGACACATAGGTCTTAACGGAATTTAAAGGACAACCATATGGCTCCTGCCGGTTGCCAACTTACAATAAGGAACATTGCATACATCATATATAATCACAATCATGGCCATATCACATCACAGCACACCCCTGCAAAACAAAGTTAGACGCCTCTAATTTTCTTTGCATATTTTACATGGTTTGGGGCTTTCAATAAGTGTCGTTTTATCTTACGAACAAGAACCACAACGTTGATGCTTGAACTATCAAGTGCCCGTTGTAAATTGAATCTATACTATGATGGGAGAGACAGACACCCGCAAAGCCACTTATGCAATACAAGTTGCACGTTGAGCATGGAGAAAGTCTCATGAACGATGTCATGTAAGGTTAGCCCGGGCCGCTTCATCCCATCATACCGGAAGATGCAAATTACACAAAAAGAAATTGACAATAAAAGCACCACCTCCCACAATGACCATTGTGTTCTACTCGTGCAACATATCTACATATAGACACAGCTCTGATACCACTTTAGGGGTTCGTAGCATGGAAAACAAAAAATTTCTACCGCATGCACACAAACAAGCCAAGATCTATCTACTAGATTGTAGCAACGAGTCGATAGAAGCACTCACCCTCGAAGATTCCAAAGTGGTTAACGAGAGCAGATTCTCATGGGTGATGTAGTCGTACACTTGCAGATCTCAAGATCGCGTAGACGATCCTTCCGGAGCTGCGTTCTGGCATCTCTTCCGCAGTCGATCACACGTTCGGTACTCGATGAAGATCTTCCTCTCCCTTGTTCCAGCAGGCAGCGGAGGTTGTAGTTCTCCCCTCGTGATTCCGGTAGCATCACGACGTGTTGTCGGAAGTAGAGGGAAGATCCCGTAGAGCTTCGACTAAGCCGGATGCGAGTTATGGTGGATTAGGGTTTCCCGGAGATCTACGGTTTAGATGACCGGGAGGAGGAGGAGGTGTCGGCGGCGGCGGCGGCGGCGCGGCGACTGCTTGGGCGCGACGGCGGTGACACGGGTGTGTCGGGAGGGCTTGGCTCTTGTGGTGTTGGGGCAGCCCTCCCCCTCTATTTATGAGAGAGAGGGGCAGCCTTGGGAGGGGTGGGTTTGAATCCAAACCCAAACCCAAGTTGGATTGAGAGAAGGACTTGTTTCTTCTCCCACTAGGAAATCATTGTTCCAGTTTGACTTTTCAAACTTCCCATTTGACTTTCAATTTAGAGCTTAATTTCTCTCTTGCAAATGTCAACACCAAGTGACCTAGGATATGATCCAATCATTCCACATATCCATGACACATTCATGGACCATTCCCCTTCCGGACCGGTGAACCTTCTAGACCCTTCTAGAACCTCTCCGATGAAATCATCGGAAACTTTCCCAAACTCCGAAATAGGACTTTCCTTATATGAATCTTATTCTCCGGACCATTCCGGATCTCCTCGTGATATCCCAGATCCCATCCGAGACTTCGAACAACATTCGGTATCCCTACTAACATTCCATATCTACTAAACAACATCGAATCCTTAAGTGTGTCTCCCTACGGTTCGTGAATTATGCGGACATGATCGAGACACTTCTCCAATGAATAACCAATAGAGGAATCTGGAAATTCATATGGCTCCCACATATTTCTACGATTACTTTGCGATCGAATGAACCACTTACATACGATACCAATTTCCCTCTGTCTCACGATAGTTTACTTATCCGAGGTTTTGATCGTCGGTATCTCTGCATACCTAGTTCAACCTCGTTACCGATAAGTACTCGTTTCTCGTTCCCGTGATATGTGATCCCTTGTGAGCCAGTCACATGCTTGCAAGCTAATTGGATGACATTCCATCGAGAGGGCCCAGAGTATATCTATCCGTCATATGGATGGACAAATCCCACTCTTGATCCATGTGCCTCAACCCATACTTTCCGAATGCTCAATGCCACCTTTATAGCCACCCAGTTACGGTGTGGTGTTTGATGTCATCAAAGCATCCTTCCGGTGATAGTGATTAGCATGATCTCATGGTCGAAGGAATTAGGTTACTATGTATAAGAAAGCTTATAGCAAACGAACTATTGAAATGACTTGATCTTCATGCTACACTTATCTATAGGCGTATATACATCATACCATTCTCCTAATGATATGATCTTGTTATTAATAACATCTCAATGTTCATGATCGAGAAACCACGATCATCTATTAATCAACAAGCTAGCATTATAAAGAGGCTTGACTAGGGACTCTAATCTAGTTTACAAATCACACAAGTATTAATGTTTCCGGTTAATACTATTATAGCATGAATGTAAACATTTATCATAAAAACAAAGATATAATAATAACCACTTTTATTATTGCCTCTTGGGCATATCTCCAACAAGAAATACACACCATTTTGAGCGATAGGAGATATGTTGCTGAAGATGTTTCTAGCCTAGAGAGGTCTAGATCCCATGCAATGTTGGCATGGGCCCACATATGCCATGAGTGTGTGTCATGGCTTACTCAGATGTATGAACTGGGTTTGATCATTTTGTCCAGGTGATGAGTCACACAACCACAAGTTGATGAGGGAGATTCTAGCCAACCTAAAGAGGTCTAGATCCCATGTAATGTTGGCATCGTCCCACATATGCCATAAAGTGTCTCAACATGTCTTGTCATATCAGTCTTATGGTTAGATCGATTAGTTGATATATTAGGTCATGATGACATGTCAATTTTTTCTAACAAAACCTTGATCTTACTAGTGGCAAAACTATGGTTATTAGATAGTCATATTAGGAACAACTAATTACTAGTTTTTGAAAAAAAACTAGGGGCATCTTGACATGGAGTCTTGTTATGTATCCTACCACCAAGGAAAAATAAGAAACACGCGTGGATAATGTAGTTTTTCATAAAACCACTTCTGAACATAAGCTAGTAGCTATGAAAATGCGTGGCTATCGACTCGATCCCCTTCCCAAAGCCCTATTCTGTCTGAATGAGGCCATATTTGGCACACAAGACTGATGGGTTTGTTTGTACAAAACACGAATTTTCCATTTTTAAGTGGCAAAATGTGAATTCCCTCTTTCTGCTTAATTATAGAATCTTCCTATACACGCATGGATGGACCAACGGTGGCGTGTAGGGTTCCACTATTTCTTGATTTTTTTAATTTCTGGTGCTTCTTTCAAACTAAGGTAAAAACCATGACAGGTGAGACTCTAAATCAGTAATCACAACTTGAGTTCTATGAGCTGAAAGATAGTACTTACACATAATTATGAAAGCCGCCACACAGAAATCTGAAAGCTACCACACTGAATTCTAAAAGTACTAAATATAAATACATTGCAATTTTTTACTTCGAAAAGATCTGAACACGCTAGCGATCGAGCAAAAAACCTAGGCTATGCTGCCCTATATATTTCATCGGCGTCCTCTCCCGTGTGCTGCGGGCCAAATTCATTGAACTCCCCCCATTTGCAATGTGCTGCCAGTATCTGCTCGAGACGGTAAGGCCTCGGTGAATGTTCCAGATCATGTCGAACAAAGCCATGTACAAGTGTTGGTACCCCATCCCAGGCCTTAAGATCATGATTGTACGCTCTGATATAATAAAAATCCGCATAGTAGATGCAACCGGCTTGGACTGTACTAGGGTGCACTCTAGTGTCGACGGAGATCGACCGGTTCAAATGAACGAAGAAGGCACGGCTGCCAATGTCACCTACAGCCTCGAGACAACGTTTCTCCGTGTCCACCCGGTAAAGCACCGGTTGACCTTCGGTGAAAACCCCGCCCAACACAAGAAGCAGATCACCTTCTGACTCCACAAGGTAGAACTTGTAGACTCCGCGTATCTCTTCAAAGACTGCACCTGGAATTATTTTGGCCATCTTGACGGTGCTTGCATGCTGCTCCACCTGGATGTTTGTCGACACGATGTCTCCACCATCCTGTACTGCATACACTTCACCACAGAACGGGGTCATGCATCGCACGTGCACATCATCGGACGACGGATAAATTCCTTCTCCAAATACTCCATTGAAATCCCCTGTCGGGGTGGCCTCATCGGCCCAAGCAATAGAATACTCATAATTTACTGAAACAAACACCATCATGGGGGACTTCGTGACGGCTACAGATGCCATAATATCTAATGGTATCTGCACCTGAAACTCAGTGTTGGACTTATGGGTGAGTGGGTTCAGAAGGCGAATCTTGTGCGGCTCTTCCCTCAGAGCAATAACGATGATGACATGATAAACACCGATGAAGTAGAACCTTTTGATGAAGAGAATAGTTAGCCCTAAGATATATGTACAATGGAAAATACTCCCTTTGTTCACTAATATAAGACAGAGCTTCTAGATATTTCAAAATATACTAGATATATATATCCTAAAATGAGTGAAAATATACAATTAAACTTTTCTTAAGAATATTCAAGAACATGCATGTTTAAGAATCTACACAATTAAACATGCATGTTTAATAATAACTTTATATCCAAATAACAAATGAATGTTAGATCGGATGAATTGTGAACATGCGTTAAACTTCTATTAGATTCGTCGTGAAGCAACGACCTGTGGAGAGGTTGAGGAACGTGAAGTCACCGGCGTCTGGAAGTGTGTGATATACCAGGATCTAGTTGTTGAGATGGATCTCGGGTTCTTTTAACGCGCGGTACCAATCGCCGCAGACTCTCCGACAAGCAGCGTAGGCATCGACGTACTCCTCGTTCTTTAGGAAGGATTCGCCGATCTTGGCAAGTGGTCCGTCGACCGGGAGATCGGACCAGTTCACCTTCAGTCGGCTGCTTGCCATGCCTTCCTATCGAGGAATAAAGAATACCAAGAGATGACGAGGAGAAGAACAAGGATAGGAGGAGGGGAAGAGGGAAGCACTGCGCCGGAACAAGGAGGCGAGGAGACGGCAGGAACTGCCACTAGGCCACTATGTGGTCGAGGAACTGGCAATTTTCTTTTCTTGTAATGTATAAGGACGTCGGCTAACCGCGCTGACAGGTGGGGTCAGTTCATCACGGATAGCGCGTTCATTAGAAAAAACTTATCCTACCTACTTCCTCCGTTTCAAAATATAAGATGTTCTAGGTTTGCGAAGCAAATGTACATAGACTTGTTTTAGTGTGTAGATTCACTCCAATGCAATAGGCTTTTTTGGGTTGGCTAGAGACTCCTTCATAAACTTGTGGTTGTGTGACTCAACACTTGGCCAACAAGATCCTAACGAGTTGATATCTAAGTATAAGAGTGCTATGACACACACTTGTAGCATATGAGTGAACACTTGGCCAACATGGTCCTACCTACTTTACAGATCTAAGTATAAGACTGCTATGCCTAGACATGATGAGACACTTTGCGCCAAATGTGGGCGCGCATGCCAACATTTCATGGCTGGCCAGAAACTCCTTCATCAACTTGTTGTATATGAGTCAACACTTGGCCAACATAATCCTACCTAGGTAATAGATCTTAGTATAACACTATATGCCAAGAAATTATGATGAGACACTTTGTGGCAAATGTAGGCCCATGCATAATTGAATGGGCTATATACTTCATCATATATGAGTCAACACTTAGCCAACATGATCCTACCTACTTGATAGATCTAAGTATAAGACTGCTATGCCAAGACATGATGAGACACTTTGTGGCAAATGTGGGCCCATGCCAACATTGCATGGGCTATAGACCTCTCTCGGTTGGCTAGAAACACCATAATCAATTTGTGGTTTTGTGACTCGACACTTGGCCAACATGATCCCACCTAGTTGATACATCTAAGTATAAGTGAGATATTCCCCAGCCATGACACAGACACTAGTGGCACATGTGAGCCCATGCCAACATTGCATTGGATCTACTCATATCTTAACTGTCTAGAAACACCCTCAAATTTCTTCAGAGTCGACATGTGTTGAGGGTGCCTGGAGGCCATGCAGATGATGCTGATATGCAAGGGGTCCGTTTTACCCGTGTTATCCAAGTCTACTGTAGAATAATTAAGTAAAAACGATTTGGATTAATGTATGAAAAGCAAGAACCAGCATACAAAATGTTTTTATCTACTCCCTCTGTCTCAAAATAGATGTCTCAAATATGTCAAAAATTGAATGAATATAAACACTATTTAGTATATAGATTCCTCCAAATTTTGAAAAACCTAAGACATCTATTTTGTGACAGAGGGAGTATTTTGTTATATGAACATGTGCATAAAGAGAAGCAAATGGAGAAAACTTGGGAAAATTCATGATGCTTTTTGTTCAGGGCTTGCAAAGCATGAGGAAGCTAACTGATACACTTATTACAGTGTCTACTGCTTAATGATCAACATATAGACCAACCCAAGAGCAACTTCACAAAAATAAAATACAACATTCATCATGTTCGCTTGTTTCTTCAGATTGATAATCTGCCTTAACTGTTTGTTGAGTTTCTTCAGTTCTCCCTTAACTTCTGCATCACCCGTCGTAGCAATGATTTCAGAGCCCAAGCTCTCGACCATATGAGGGTAATTGAGCTCAATCGTTTGAGCAATTGCGCCCTCTAGTTTAATCCTCTCAATGTATGTAACATACCATCTTTTGAGTAATATAAATAAGTTATGTTTGAGCAATTGCATGCATGCATTATACTTGCACTCTGGTTAATCAAATAAGAACAAATAAAACTCTAAATTTTGTTTCATCTCAAAACCATTCAAATGGTTACATATCTTGGAAAACTATCAAATGAATGGACACCCAAAGTGTATAAAAGGGTCCCACACTATTTCATATACTTTAAAAAAGTTTCTGTAAGTTGAAAAGATTCAAAACAGATTTGAAATTCAAATTACAAAAGAGAAATCAGAAATAGAAATAGAAAAACATTTCTGGAAATAAAAATCTATCTAACCTAGCTACTGGGCCGAGCCCATCTCTCCTCTCCTCTCTCCCTGCTGCCAGCAGCACCCGCAGCCAGCCCACCCGGGGCCCAAGCGCAGCCCAGCCAGGCCCGTACCCCTTCGGCCTTTCTGTTTCTCTCTTCTTCCTACCGGACGCAAGCAGCTCGGTGGCTCGCCGCCGGCCACCCGATGCTCCGCCGTGCGCCGCGATCAACACCGCCGCCCCCGAGCGTCTATTTGAACCCCAAAGTCGCTGCGGAGAAACCCTAGACCGCCATTTCCCCCTCTCCCTAACTCTCCAGCACCATGGTCGAACCCTAGCTCGCTAGGTCCTTCACGTCCCCGTCGTCTCCATCCATCCCAGCTCAAGCCGACACCACCGTTGGATGTGCCTCGCTGCCCTCGTCCTTATCCTCGAAGCTCGCGTGCTGGGATGCCCTCTTCTCCCCGGAATCGACTCGAAGTGCCATCGAAAGCTACCGTTGTCGCCGTCGATCTGCCGCCGTCCGGCCTCCCCGAGCATCGCCACCACCCCTGTCGTGCTCGCGGTGAGCTCACGGTGCTAGTGCACCCCTCCGTTTGCTCCCTCTCCCTCCGTATCCCCCTCCTCGCATGAGCCCGCCGCCGCCGCCGCTGCTCGTCGTTGCGCCACCGTCTCCGGTGACCAATCTTGGGCGGCGCCGCCACTATCTGGCTCCCCGCGATTCCCTCTCTCTAACGCGCCCCTCCGTGCATCCAGGCGAGCACGGGATCGTTGGATCCTTGTTCGGTCCGAGAGTGAGCTCCATTGCTGATATCATGCTGACATCATCATGAGGCAATAACTCATTTTCATTTATTAATTATTTTGTAAATAATTTCTGTAAATAGAAATATATGATAGGCGGGCCCTGCCTGTCAGGGTTTTAATCATTTCCATAAATGTAACATCCCAAAAATACTAAACTTAGATCATCAAACTCTAATCACCAAAATTAGGGTTAAAAAAACTTTTCTAAATAAAAATATGAAAGCATGCATGTGTGTATGCATCCCATTTTGAATTATTTTGAATTGCCTTGTTTATGTGTTTCTTTGCTTATAAAAGGATTCTTAGGTGAAATAAACATCATCTAAACAATCCCCATCCTTTTCCCAAAGACCAATAAATCAAAATAAGCCAAATGGAGTGAATGGTCATTTTGACCAATTTAACTCCCATGCCTACTTTGGCTGCCCCAAACTTTCAGAACTTAAAAGAAACTTGTTTGGATCTTTACACCCCTTGATAGTATTCATAACAAAGTATCAAGGCCCACCATGTGATCATCCAGAAACTTTCAAATGCATAGATTAAATGACAATTCAAAATTGAATCTTTATCATATGGGAAGATCCCACTTTTTCAAAAACCACTCAAACAAGCTCAACTTTCAAAACCCAAGCATCTGCAGACTCACCAGCACCAACCTAGAAAACCCACCAAAAATCTTTTCAAAATTCAAAACTTGAATTCATGCGGCCATTTCATCAAACACCTTGCAAATGCAAATCAAATAAAATCCAAACACTATTTGGAGAAGTGATTTGAGCCTAACTTGTTCCCTCTCTGGTTGCAACTAGGCTTTAGTAGATCATCTAGCTCATTTGTAAACATCTAGCCCCACTGTAAGCTTGCCAATGCCATCTATGGTGAACAGCCGAAGCTCACCATGCCACCCCAGTGTAGACAGCAAGCTAGGAGAGGAACTAGCCGTGCCAACCGTGTCTGGGAGCAAGCCCATGCCTCACCGCCCCTCTCGACCAGCCCTGCCTCGAAGACATCGACCAGAGCACCCAGGAACGTCGCGCCCATGCCTCTGTCAACCATGTCGAGCATGCGCCAGAGCGCCACCCGCGACCGAAGCCCACAGACCGCGTGCCACCCTCGCCGCGTGCATACGTGATCACCACCAACCCAGGAGACCACCAGACACCCCCGTTCGCCACCCCATGCCCCGTAGCCACCGCTCGCCGTCAAAGACGCCGCCTCGGCCGCGCAGAGCATCGCACGTTCCAGACCATTTGCCACCGCCCCTACATGCGCATTAAAGCCGTAGAGCATCGCCAGGAGACCACCAAGCGATCGCCACCGCTAGCCATGCCTCTAGCAGCCCGTAGCCATGTCGCAACCATCGCCTGCCCATGCTGTTCGGTCTCTTCGTCGCGACTATAAATAGAGGCCACCCCCAGCCGACTTGAGCACACCATCTCACTCCCCTCTCCTCACTGATCGTCCCACCCCGTTCCCGAAGCAAGGCGAGCAGCACTTTGCAGGAATTTCACCGGAGCTCGCCGCCTCTTGAGAAGAAGGGAGCCAGCGATTGGAGCCGCCCCAGGAGAAGCTGCCGGTACCAGGAGGTTCGCCGTCGTCGACTTCGTCGTTCGCCCGCCTCGCCGACCCTACTTTGAGCCCCCGATGACCCCCACCTGCCGCGTTAGGTTTCTGTCTCGCCGGCGTTGCCCAACGTCGACGATGACCCTCAGCCCTTGGATTAGAACTAGATCGAACGCACCACATCGACCCATACCGCTTCGCACCCCCTCGTCTCACTGACGCATGGGGATAGCGACTTAACCAGCCCACGTAAGCGCTATGCTTAGCAGGCCGGCCCAGTATCGTTTCCTGCGCAGCCCAGTCATTTGAAATTAACCTTTTCCATTTTATTTCAAACACACTTCTGCACCTAGATTCAAAAATCAACCCAGATCGATTCAGTAAACCAAATTGAATGAAACCAATTTTTTTAGAAAGGTCTGGAAATGATGAATCCAAGCCCGTTGGATTTAAATCATTTGGATCTGTAGATCATCCTTGGTAAAAATAACAAGGAAGAAGCTTTTCTGCATTCAAACATTTTTCAAATTTAAACCATAATAGATTTTGAGTTGATTCCAACTCTCAAAAATCACATTTGATCATACCTTTCAGAATATATAAAAATATATAGGTTTACTTACAGAAATAGTGACCAAGTAATAAAAGAATGCCACATAGGCATTTCTAGCCACTTTATTTAATTAAAATAAAAGGTTAAACCTTATTAAATTGTGACACCACTTTAAATCACTTTCCCATGTACTGAAATATGTGGTGATGACATGTGTCAACATGATCCCATGTTTGGTTTGGAGAATATTAAATCCTAAGTAGTTTTTCAATGAGTAGAAATTACTTTTCTAAAAATAAAAGGAATTAAACCAAGTTTTAATCTTATAATGTTAGAGATGATGCTAGATCATCTATAGGACCCCTTTGTGTGATGATTGCAAGTAGTTAAGTATTATTTGGTGATTGTGTACCTCGTATTTATTTATAGATGCTAGTACCGACCAAGGATACGAGGAAGAAGGAGGATACTATGAAGAAGCCGATGAGAACTTCAACCACTGCTTTGCACAAGGCAAGCCTAATACTACTAGTTGAATGTGCAATCTAACACTTGCAATTTAGCAAGCTTTACTAATCAAGTTGACCTATGCAAGCCAATACTTGCAAGCTAATAATTGCTTATTACCATGCCCATTATATGCCTTAAAGCATATATGATCATAACCACTTGATAAACTAATCCTAGTTTTACTTGCAAGATTTATACTTTATTTCTTTATCAAAGCTATTACTTAGAGTTTCCTTAAGTGAATTGTAGATTCTAGAAAGATAATTGAAGGTTGCATAAAGAGCATAAAATTTGGCCTAAGCTAGATAATCTTTATGTCATCCTAAGGCATGAGACTGAACTTAGTTAAAACTCCACTTATTTACCACCCCTCATTGGTACTTACCCCCACTTGTAGATGCTAGTTCTAGGCATAAAACTTGATCAACTTTAGATGGGAATACTTGGTGGAAAAATGGTTATGAAAACCTTGGAATGATGGATCATTCTATTGAAATGTTTTGGACATGTGTTTCCAAACACCAGATGATTTATGGTGATAAAAATGTTGAGGGATGAGCCTTACCTCTTTATAAAACTGATGGTTGTCTGGATGCGATACCATTACAATTTTACCGTACAACCACAATACCCGAGAATTGGGTAGGGCTTGACTGGAAACTTATATACCTTAGTATTAGTTCCCTCATGGCCAAGGTCTGAGCTGAGGCTACCTTGTGAAGATTGTCCACCTGTGCAGTACCCAAGATTACAGTTGGTCATGGTTGGGAGGCCAAACTCACAGGAGAGGTGCTTATACTAGGGCGTGTAATTGAAAGGTTAGGATTGATTATCCGCATACTGAGTATGGTGAATTTAGGATTTGTTCCTGATGGATGTATCGAATGTTGTGGTGAAAGTGTACAATCTCTACAGAGTGTCAAACTATTCGAATAGCCGCGTTCGCGGTTATGGACATTTGGAGTGGCCATACTGTTCCCCTGTCAGATGTTTTCGAAATGACTTATGAAATGAATGGAGACTTTGACTTGGCCACAATAGGGTTGTGATATGAAATACAAGTTCCCACTTAGGGTTATAAAACTTTAACTGGCATTCTTTGCTTCTAAACTTAGTAGAGGTAAATCTGGCTTTTTGCAAAACAACCCTAGAGCCTAGTGTCCTATTACAAAAAACCCCTTCACTTGTTAGTATTAGTTTGCGAGTACTTAAAGAGTACTCATGGCTTTGTCCCTGGCTATTCCCATGGCCAGACTATGAAGAGGAGTACCTGGAGGATGGACCCCAGGAAGGTTACGACAACTAGGATCATCTCCCATCATCAGCATTGCCTGTGACCCCGAAGATGGAGCTTCGCCTACCCTACCATTATTATTACGTATTCCGCTGCTTGAATTGTATTAAGAACTGGATCATGAGATCCCTATTTGTGTAAGACCTTATGTATGGTTTGTACCGGATGATGTACTGTGGTATCCAATTCTGTTATGTCTCGCATAAATGGTAATCCTGGGATTGCGATGTATGGCATAACAGGCATCTGGGATTAAAAATCCGGGTGTTAACAATAAACATTTTCTGAAATTAATAAAAGTCTGACATGTGGGCCCAAGTTTGGAAATTCATTTAAATATTCCAAAAATGATTTGTTAATGAATTAAAATTTGGGAAATTCATAACTAATTCATTTTAAATCAAAAAAATACAAATAATATACCAAAATGTTCAGAAAAATGAAACCTATCCAACTAAGATATAGTCATACATTGTTAATCAACTTTGATAGAAAGTTTAACTAGAAGAACTAATTGAACCCCACAGGTGATTCCGATGATCCCCCTGTTTTAGGGTTTGGACTTTCGGACCCCCCTTTAAAGTGACCAAGTATGCTTTAGGTTTAAATTCAACATTGTTTAACTTGTCATATCATCCATATTGTATGAGCATTGCACATACCATGTGTTGAGTGTTGCTTCCTCTTTTCTGGTGATTGGTTCTCATGAATAGGAACCGAACCCGAAACTGAAGTCAACGCCATCGAAGAGCAGTATCAGTCCAACAACGGACAAGGCAAGCGAAGCCCCACTCATACATATGAATCCTATGATTACAAAGTATTTCATTCTCGTCATATGCATTCGGTTCAAATAGTCTTTTGTTAGTAGACAGAGTAATCCTATCTGATGCATGTTATCCTTTGTGAACTATATTACCTGATCCACCGCTCCTAGCGTAACTAGGGTTTGGCTTATGAGCGTCGTTAGTGCCACAATGCAGTCAAGCTTAGCCATGCATAGTGGTCTGATGCTAATCACTCATGTGATGCACCGGAGATGCGAATGAATCTAGTATGGAAGGGTGTGGGGATGTGATCAGAAGTGGATAATAAACATGATAAGGCTTGTATGGGAGGCCACGTGGGTTGTGGTTTTTGTAGTCCCATACTTTCCACCCCTAGGACCCGATGTTCTTGCCTCTTGAACCAAGACGAGCGTACAACCACACGAGGGCCTGGAAACCCCCTCGACCAACTAACTTGCCTAGTAGATTCCATGAGTCACATAGTTTGGGCTTTCCATTCGACATACGCATATTGGTTGTTCTTGAATGGAGGTGCATTCATAGCAGGTAGGTAAGCGTGGCCGGGAACAAGAGATGCCCGACATTCGTAATCTTGAACCCTGCACACATCATTAGGGACCGGCTTCAGGACTTGACCCATTATGCCGGCATCTCCATAGTGCGTGACTCATGGTCTCGACGAAAGCAAGGTAAAGGTCGTGGTCAACCACTCTCTGCCGGCCTTCCAAGGAAGAGGGCTAATAATTTGGCATTAAGAATCGGTTGGTACGTGTGGGTAAAGTTGTGCACCACTATAGGGTTATTAATCTTTTCAAAAAGCTGTGTCCATGGTTATGGACGACTTGGGAACGGACGTGAAGATCATAGAGAACTATAACCGAATGTTAAAACTTGTCAACTAAAGTGAGATCCGGAATACTTCCTTGAGGTTGTTGAGGAGGTAGTCCGGAAAAAGTGGTTCAATTGATGATGATGCTTGGTGGATATCAAAGATGAATTTAAGAGCTAGAGTTGAAGTCTTCTCATACCCTTTTGAAAATGATCTAACTAGACAAGTTTCTTCTCCCTCTTTTTTTGAAAACAAAAGATGGATTTATGCAAAATAAGTCCACTAACCATAAGTCTTGCGGAGTACACCCTATACTCAGCTTTGCTTCGATGATGTTTTCTACAGATCTACTCAAACTAAAGGTGGTTTCCATGTTGAAGTCGACGAGTAGTTGGGGTTCCCGGGCAGCAGCCTAGGATCTATGGAAGGGTCGCTACTTTTGTTATGGCCTCTTAGGCCCTTTGCTAATTTTATTGTTTAGGACAACTGGTTTGCTTCCGTTGTTTGATGTAATGATGGGTCTAAGACCCCTGGCTTGTATGACTGGTTTGTAACTCTCTTAAGAGTTTACTTTATTATTGTTATGGTTTGTATGTTCTGTAATGTTACCGATCTTCCCTGCGCGCTTCGGAATTTAGGTTAGGCTCATATCAGAAGTGGATCTGGTATTTGTCTAGCCCTGATCCCGGGTCATTACAGATTTTGGTATCAGAGCAGGACCGCCTGTAGGAAACCCTTCTAGCTGGTCGATGTTGAGTCTAGAGTTTGAGAAAACTATTTGAAAGCTAAAACTATTTGCAAAACTCTTAATAGGACTCTTTTTACTCCTTATCCAAGGTTGTTCTATTACGGAGTTATCTTACCTTGATTGCTTTGCAAAGTTTTCAGTTCTCGTCTATCATTTCAAACTCTTAGGATATACGGTTTGGGTTGTTTTCTCCTAAGTACTCCGTACCTGGTTGCAAGGCTCAGAGTTTCCAAGATATATCCGTGCAACTGAAGCATTGTTTTTCAACTTTGTTAAGGATGCCTCTAATCTCGCTCTCAAATCTTTTGTGACTTGTTGGTATCATATCATGCTGACATTCCATTGTTATGGTTTGTATCTAAGTTGGTAGCGTATAAGTTTCGTATGCTTGTTCTACTGCCATACTTAATGCATTGATATAATTTTCATCCACATGTTCACCTCTACCATGATCTTTTGATATGGTTCTGCCATCCTTTGTTGTAACCTTTTTGGTGAATCCCTTCTCATGGTTTCTGTTTTCCCCTCAGGATGCCGGCTGGTACCCGTGGTTCTGTTTGCCGTCGAGGAAACAACGATGCTGATCAGGAACTTCCGGCACCCCCCACAATGGCCGAGGTTCTCAACAACATTGAGACCAACCGTCTACGGAATGAACGCCTTCTGGAGCGTGTGGCTCAGAACACTGAACGTCGTCCTAACGACTGTGTCACACTTGGAGATTTCATCCGCTCTTTTCCTCCAATCTTCACCCACTCCAAGGAGCCCCTTGAAGCTGATGATTGGCTCCGCACCATAGAGCGCAAGTTCAGTGCTCTTCGTGTCCGTCCCGCTGACCGTGTCAACTTCGCCACCTATCAACTGGAGGGTGAGGCTGGTGTTTGGTGGGAAGGTTTTCAGAATCTGCAAGCTCAGGGACATGTTGTTACCTGGGAGGAGTTTGTTGCAGCATTTCGTGCCTCTTATATCCCTAAGCCCATCATGGATCTCAAAAGGAGGGAGTTTTTGGATCCGACTCAGGGGCGCAAGGATATTGAAGCTTATGGGCGTGAGTTTACGCGCCTGGCTCGCTATGCAACCAGGGATGTGACCAATGATGAAGATAAGCAAGATTTGTTCCGTAAGGGACTTAACCCTGCACTCCGCTATGAGTTGTTGCCTTTCAAGTTCCAGTCTTTCCAGGACCTGCACAATCAGGCTCTTACTTTGGAGCATGGAAGGAAGGATATGGAAGTATCTCAGAAGCGTGAAGAAGTAAATTCTCGTGCTTCTTCCTCTGGTAATAAGAAGCGCCGTGTCTTTGTTCCATACAGTGCTGTGCCTCGTTCTCCTTATGCACCCAAGTCTTCTGGCAATAATTCTCGTCAGCCACAGTCAAATACTGGTGGATCAAACTATCATCCTCCTGCTAGTTCTCACACTGAGGTTACCTATTACTCCTGTGGTTAGCCTGGTCACTACTCAAGGGAGTGTCCTCAAAGGGCTGCCAGACGCAATGATCAGCAGGCAAAGAAGAATGATAAACCTCAAGGTGCTAGACATGGTCGTCCGAACCATGTCACTATTGAGGAAGCTCAGGAAGATCCACGCGTCATTCTGGGTACGCTCCGTGTCAATTCAATTCTCGCAACAGTTTTGTTTGATTATGGAGAATCACATACATTCATATCATAAGAGTTTGCACGTGAGCATGGTATACCTTTTGAAGAAATGTCATCCCCTATAGAGATTAGTACTCCTGGGTCTCGTTGGCAGACCATCTAGGTTACTCATGGGGTTGAGATAGATATAGCATATCAGAAGTTTCCCACTTCTAACATTGCACTCAAGTCAACCGACATAGATGTCATTCTGGGCATGGAATGGTTAACCAAGTACCAAGCCGTCATTGACTGTGCACTCAGAACAGTTTCTGTGACCTCTCATGCTGGCATAACTGTCAAGTATTGGACTGATGGTTCAAAGTCTCCGTCAGCCGTTCTCAAACCTTTCTCGGAGTTGTACGCCATGGATGTCCTACCTTCTCTCGAGGTCCAAGATGTCCATATAGTCTGTGATTTCCCGGATGTCTTTCCTGAAGAGTTGCCTGGCATGCCACCTGATCGAAGTGTGGAGTTTGTCATAGAGCTAGTTCCTGAAACTGCTCCTATTTCCAAAACACCTTACCGCATGCCTCCTCATGAGTTTGTTGAGTTGAAGAAGCAACTTGAATAGTTAGAGGGTCTAGGATACATCCAACCTAGTACAACCTCTTGGGGTTGCCCAACCATCTTTGTTAAGAAGCGGGATACAAATATTCCAAGATTGGTGGTTGATTACCGTCCACTCAACGCGGTGACAATCAAGAATAATTACCCAGTTCCTCAGATAAATGACCTTTTTGATCAATTAAGTGGTGCCACTATCTTCTCCAAAATGGACTTAAGATCAGGGTATGATCAAATCAAGATCAGAAAGGAAGATATTCCAACGACAACATTCACAACTCATTATGGTCTTTACGAGTATACAGTGATGTCCTTTGGGTTAACCAATGCCCCTGCCACATTTATGAGGCTCATGAACTTCGTCTTCATGGAGTATCTCGACAAGTTCGTCGTGGTATCCATTGATGACATTCTAATCTACTCCAAGACCGAAGAAGAACATGCCGAACATCTATGTTTGGTATTGACTAAACTTCGTGAACATCGTCTCTACGCCAAGTTTTCCAAATGTGAGTTCTGGTTACAAGAGCTCGTCTTCCTTGGTCACGTTGTGTCTGCAAGTGGTGTCGCTGTCATACCGGATAAGGTTCAGACCATTCTAGAATGGAAGTCACCTACTTCAGTCAAGGAAGTCCATAGTTTTCTTGGAATGGCTGGATACTACCGTCGATTTATCGAGAATTTATCCAAGATAGCCAAGCCTATGAATGATCTTCTTAAGAAAGATAAGAAGTTTGAATGGTCAAAAAAGGCAGAAGAAAGTTTCCAAGCTTTGAAAAGTAAGCTAACCACCGCTCCTGTGCTTGTTCTTCCGGATACAAGCAAGGACTTCATCATCTATTGTGATGCTTCTCTTCAAGGGCTAGGCTGTGTGATGATGCAAGATGGTCATGTAGTGGCCTATGCTTCTCGGCAGTTGAAGCCACATGAGAACAATTATCCAACCCATGATCTCGAGCTCGCTGCTGTCGTTCATGCTTTTAAGCAATGGAGACATTACCTCATCGGTAACCGTTGTGAACTTTACTCGGATCATCAAAGCCTAAAGTACCTCTTCACCCAGCTAGATCTGAATCTCAAGCAAATACGATGGTTGGAACTCATCAAAGATTATGATTTGGGTCTCAACTATCAACCCTACAAAGCCAATATCGTAGCTGATGCGCTAAGTCGGAAGTCTTATTGCAACAATCTGATGATTTTACAAGCACAACCTGTTCTCTATGAGGAAATCAAGCGTCTTAACCTTGAAGTAGTTCCCTGTGGATTCCTTGCTAACCTTGAAATAAAATCTTCTCTAGAGGATCAAATCAAGGAAGGTCAAAAGCAAGATGATGAAGTTACCAAGATCAAAGAACGTGTTGCAAGCGGTGAAGCTAAATGTTTCTTCGTCAATGATCAAGGTATTCTATACTTCAGTAACCGGCTAGTGGTTCCAAACAATCGGAAAATCAAATATCTAATTCTTCTGGAAGCTCACGAATCCCCTCTGTCTATCCATCTTGGTGGTACCAAGATGTACCGAGATCTCTGTCAAAGATTCTGGTGGAGTGGAATGAAACGAGAAATCGCTCGCTTTGTTGCAGAGTGCGACGTTTGCCATCGTGTAAAGGCTGAACACCAAAGGTCTGCTGGACTACTGCAACCGTTGAAAATTCCTGAGTGGAAATGTGATGAAATTGGTATGGATTTTATCACTGGACTCCCAAGGACACAAGCAGGAAATGATGCCATATGGGTAATAGTTGATCGGTTATCTAAAGTTTCTCATTTCCTTCCAGTTCGTGAAACTATCCGCGCTAGTCAATTGGCTGACCTATACATCTCTCGGATCGTCGTTCTTCATGGTGTTCCCAAGAAGATCATCTCTGATCGTGGAAGTTTGTTTACTTCCAAATTCTGGCAAAGCTTGCAAGAAGCAATGGGAACTCATGTCTCCTTCAGCACAGCCTGTCATCCTAAAACCGGTGGTCAAACTAAAAGAGTGAATCAAATTCTTGAAGACATGCTCAGAGCGTGTTTCATATCCTTTGGAAAGAACTGGGAGAAATGTCTTCCTTTTGCAGAGTTCTCCTATAACAATAGTTTTCAATCCATTTTGGGCATGGAACCTTTCCAATTCCTGTATGGGAGAACATGTTGAACACCGCTGAACTAGACAGAAATCGGCAAAAGACAATTCCTTGGTCCGGATATGATCCAAGAAGCAGAAGATCAAGTTCGCATAATTCGAGAGTGTCTGAAGGCCGCTCAATCTCGTTAGAAGTATAAATATGATCGTCATCATCTTGATGTTCATTATGAAGTTGGTGATCAAGTTTACCTCCGGGTCACTCCTCTGAAGGGTGTCCATCGATTCGGTATCAAAGGCAAATTGGCACCTCGCTACGTTGGTCCCTTTCGCATTCTCTCCAAGCGGGGTGAGCTTGCCTACCAATTGGATCTACCTTCAACTTTTCCAGAGGTTCATGATGTTTTTCATGTGTCTCAACTCAAGCGTTGTTTAAAAGATCCCATCTGTGGTGTGGACCATGAAACTCTGGATCTCCAAGATGATCTAACCTACCGAGAATACCATGTTCGTATTCTTGATGAAACCGAGCGCAAGCCTCGTCGTCAAACCATCAAGTTCCTGAAAGTTCAATGGTCTCATCACTCTGAGTTAGAAGCAACCTGGGAATGCGAAGATCGTCTTTGATCTGAGTACCCAGCCTTCTTCTCTAAAACCTAGGAATCTCGGGTCAAGATTCTTGCAAGTGGGGTAGAGCTGTAAGATACCATCTTTTGTGTAATATAAATAAGTTATGTTTGAGCAATTGCATGCATGCATTATACTTGCACTCTGGTTAATCAAGTAAGAACAAATAAAACTCTAAATTTTGTTTCATATCAAAACCATTCAAATGGGTTACATATCTTGGAAAACTATCAAATGAATGGAACCGAAAGTGTATAAAAGGGTCCCACACTATTTCATATACTTTAAAAAAGTTTTTGTAAGTTGAAAAGATTCAAAGCAGATTTGAAATTCACATTACAAAAGAGAAATCAGAAATAGAAATAGAAAAACATTTCTGGAAATAAAATATATCTAACCTAGCTACTGGGCCGCAACCCATCTCTCCTCTCCCCTCTCCCTGCTAACAAGAACACCAGAGCCCACAGGGCCCAAGCGCACCAGCAGCCCACCTTGACCTTTTCTGTCTTCTTCCTCCCCGACACAAGCAGCTCGGTGGCTCGCCGCCGGCCACCCGATGCTCCGCCGTGCGCCGCGATCAACGCCTCCGCCCTCGAGCGTCTATTTGAACCCCAGAGCCGCTGCGGAGAAACCATAGACCGCCATTTTCCCAATCTCCCTAGCTCTCCAGCACCATGCCCGAACCCTAGCTCGCCAGGTCCTTCACGTCCTCGTCGTCTCCGTCCATCCTAGCTCAAGCCGACACCACCGTTGGATGCGCCTCGCCGCCCTCGTCCTTATCCTCGAAGCTCGCATGCTGGGATGCCCTCTTCTCCCCGGAATTGAGCTCGAAGCACCATCGAAAGCCGCCGTTGTCGCCGTCGATCCGCCACTGTCCGGCCTCCCCGAGCTTCGCCACCACCCCTGTCGTGCTCGCGGTGAGCTCACGGTGCTAGTGCACCCCTCCGTTTGTTCCCTCTCCCTCCGTATCCCCCTCCTCGCATGAGCCTACTGTCGTCGCTGCTCGTCGTTGCGCCACCGTCTCCGGTGACCTGTAAATAGAAATATATGACAAGTGGGCCCTACCTGTCAGGGTTTTAATCATTTCCATAAACATTTTCTGAAATTAATAAAAGTATGACATGTGGGCCCAAGTTTGGAAATTAATTTAAATATTCCAAAAATGATTTAAAATGAATTAAATTTTGGGAAATTTATAACTACTTCATTTTAAATCAGAAAAATACAAACAATATACCAAAATGTTCAGAAAAATGAAACCTATCCAACTAAGCTATAGTCATACATTGTTAATCAACTTTGATAGCAAGTTTAACTAGAAGAACTAATTTAACCCCAAAGGTGATTCTGATGATCCCCCTGTTTTAGGGTTTGGACTTTCAGAACCCCCTTTAAATTGACCAAGTATGCTTTAGGTTTCAATTTAACATTTTTTAACTTGTCATATCATCCATATTGTATGAGCATTGCACATACCATGTGTTGAGTGTTGCTTCCTTTCTTCCGGTGATTGGTTCTCGCGAATAGGAACCGAACCCGAAGCTGAAGTCAACGCCACCGAAGAGCAGTATTAGTCCAACAACGGACAAGGAAAGCGAAGCCCCACTCATACATATGAATCCTATGATTACAAAGTATTTCATTCTCATCATAATGATTCGGTTCAAATAGTCTTTTGTCAGTAGACAGAGTAATCCTATCTGATGCATGTTATCCTTTGTGAACTATATTACCTGATCCACCGCTCGTAGCGTAACTAGGGTTTGGCGTATGAGCGTCGTTAGTGCCACAATGCAGTCAAGCTTAGCCATGCATAGTGGTCTAATGCTAATCACTCATGTGATGCACCGGAGATGCGAATGAATCTAGTATGGAAGGATGTGGGGATGTGATCAGAACTGGATAATAAACATGCTAAGGCTTGTATGGGAGGCCACGTGGGTTGTGGTTTTTTAGTCCCATACTTGCCACCCCTAGGACCAGATGTTCTTGCCTCTTGAACCAAGACGAGCGTACAACCACACGAGGGCCTGGAAACCCCCTCGACCAACTAACTTGCCTAGTAGATTCCATGAGTCACATAGTTTGGGCTTTCTACTCGACATACGCATCTTGGTTGTTCTTGAATGGAGGTGAAGGAGGTGCATTCATAGCAGGTAGGTAAGCGTGGCTGGGAACAACAGATGCCCGGCATCTGTAATCTTGAACCCTGCGCACATCAATAGGGACCGGCTTCGGGACTTGACCCGTTATGGTGGCATTTCCCTAGTGTGTGACTCATGGTCTCGGCGAAAGCAAGGTAAAGGTCGTTGTCAACCACTCTCTGCCGGCCTTCCAAGGAAGAGGGCTAATAATTTGGCATTAAGAATCGGTTGGTACGTGTGGGTAAAGTTGCGCACCCCTGCAGGGTTATTAATCTTTTCAAAAAGCCGTGTCCACGGTTATGGATGACTTGGGAACGGACGTGAAGATCATACAGAACTATAACCAAATGTTAAATCTTGTCAACTAAAGTGAGATCCGTAATACTTCCTCGGGGTTGTTGAGGGGGTAGTCTGGAAAGAGTGGTTCAGTTGATGATGATGCTTGGTGGATATCAAAGATGAATTTAAGAGCTAGAGTTGAAGTCTTCTCATCCCCTTTTGAAAATGATCTAACTAGACGAGTTTCTTCTCCCTCTTGTTTTGAAAACAAAAGATGGCTTTATGCAAAATAAGTCTACTAGCCATAAGTCTTGCGGAGTACACCCTGTACTCAGCTTTGCTTCAATGATGTTTTCTACAGATGATGCTACTCAAACTGAAGGTGGTTTCTATGTTGAAGTCGACGAGTAGTTGGGGTTCCCGGGTAGCAGCCTAGGATCTATGGAAGGGTCGCTAGTTTTTATGGCCTCTTAGGCCCTTTGCTAAGTTTGTTGTTTAGGACAACTGGTTTGCTTCCATTGTTTGATGTAATGATGGGTCTGAGACCCCTGGCTTGTATGACTGGTTTGTAACTCTCTTAAGAGTTTACTTTATTATTGTTATGGTTTGTATGTTCTGTAATGTTACCGATCTTCCCTGCGCGCTTCGGAATTTAGGTTAGGCTCATATCGGAAGAGGATCTGGTATTTGTCTAGCCCTGATCCCGGGTCATGACAATGTACTCATCCATCCACTCAAAATGCCTACAATTCTTCAGATCCTGAAATCGGATGGGAAAGATGAACCCTGATTCAAATCCCAAATCCAGGGAAGAACGGAAATTGGCAAACGAAATCAACAAATTGACTTGAAGAATTCAAATCTAACCTTCCCCTCCTCTGCCTTGATCTCGCATTTCACAAATTCACGCCCACAGTTGCCATTTTCCTCGTTCTTAGTGAACAATCATTTCAGTGGCACGATGCGTGGGCAGTCAGGGCACCTCTTCATCTGCACTACACCATACGCGTCCATGAGGGACCATAGGTTGTACTGGAGTTCGGCATCTATCCCTGGCGTTGTGGGGAAGAAGAAAGGCACCCTAAGAAGAAAGAGAAAGAAAGGGAAGGCAATGGAGGCTAGGGTTCCTGTTCCCCCTTTTCTAAAGGTAATGATGAGGTGAATATGTGGTGCGTCCCGTGCTGTTTAGGGCCGGTGGCTGCATCAGGACGGGATGCCATATGAGCGCGGCATACACATCAAACATTGTACTCCCTTTGTTCGGGATTATAGGTCCTACACGCATACCTAGGTTGTTAATTTGACCAACAAAATATAACTTATATATCACAGAAGTTATACCATTAGAAAATATAACCTCTAAAGTTTCTAATGATATAGTATTTATGCTATACTATTTATATTTTATTATTCAAATTGGCAACCTAGTTATCCGCACGGGACTTATAATTCCAAATGGAGGGAGTACATGCTAACAAATTTTGGTATGCACTTACACTACAAAATATAAGATGTTTCAGGTTTCTGAAGAAAATGAATCTAGACTTCGTTTTGTGTTTAGATTCACCCCAAAGTTGAGTGAACCTACATCCTAAAACAAGTCTAGATATATATGCTTCACAAAGCTAAAAACTCTTATATTTTTAAATAGAGGGAGTAATTGCCATTCATTTATATGTCTAGTCCGTTACTATTTTGGCGAGCATTGTATTTTAAGCATATGCACTACAACTAGGCGTATGAACATTGCTCATCAAATCCACAAATTGGCGAACATAAACAACCCAAACTTCAGATTACAATCGTAAATTAAGCAAAACGACAAAACCAGTCATGACACATTCTTCTGACAAAAACACAGCGCCATGCGTGAACTATTTAGCAATCAAACAACCCAACTATGCATAAATTGTTTAATGGTATACCAACATTCGCTAGAGAATCGGTAGTAGGAATTTTTGTTTCTTGAGTTTTCATCAAGAATCTGCAAGCAGCTCCGCGATCTCAAGAACTCTGATTTTTATCTTTCCGAGTTTGTTTGTCTTCGACAGAATAATTTCTACAACAGTACATCTCCTAGAATCATTTATCCTTTCCTATAACAAAATATTAGCAGGGTTAATAAGGTCACATGCTAGTGTATATATATGCAAATGCCAAATAGAATTTTTCAATACCGAATTTATCTCCGTCAAAGTGCTCCATACAGCATAGCACGAACAGTCCACACAAGTTCCTGATCATAACGACTCTAAATTTGAATAAAAGTACTAACACATCAAAATAAATGACATTAGTTCAACTAGAAACTCACGAATCATTTTGCCGTGGTGTTTCGCAGATTACGATCTCCCAATTGGAAACATCATCAAACTTATACTCCATATATTTGTTAGACACTTGTATGTCTTTCGAAATTTGCTCTCTCTATGAAATAGAGAGGTTTAGTGTAATGCTTGGAGTAACCATATCGTCGCTTAATGTATAGATAGAAAACATACCAGAGCTTCGACATTTTTCTGGACCCTTTTAAATTCAAACAGCGAGTCGAGCACTTGAAATATCTTCTTTGGTCTATTCACGACGACACAGCACCAGTGGCAATAACTTATATGCAACGTGAAATATGCCTACATAAAAGAGACAAGTTTTATCACATTACATAATCTGGTTTATACCCTGCATTTTCTTGTACAAACAGTACTTACCTTATCAGCACGAAAGTATTCTTCCATGCATCTTTCAAAGCATCCTAATATATCATACACAATTTTTGAATTTTGGTCCAAGGCCTCTTTCTTATGCTGGGATAGAGTTTTTCTTCTTGGTGGAGTACGTATTAGAGCATTTGCCCTCCATACAGGGCACAAGTTTCGGTCATCCCCCAGTCGAAAAGACAATTCTGCCATATAAGCACCTACAACCTGATAATGTGTTACAAATAGTCCTTCTTGTTTACATAAAATAACAAAACCGTGATACTTGGACTTACATTGACACCCACCCATACTTTATCAAGGATCTCACTAATATGGTTGGCAGTGACCTGAGTGTCTCCCTTGTTATCATAGACACTTCGATTCCTAAAATCTTTCCTTTTATTTGTTGTTTCAATGTACAACACTGCAGTATCTATGTGTTGCGGTGTCATACCGTTCAGGACTTCTGGGTCTTTGAAAAGACCTGTATACACATAAACAAATATTTAATACATGTATGTAACTGTTTTAATTTAATACATGCACAACCATGCCATTCAATGATGTTGTGCTACCTTTTCTAACATTATTTTTTGTTTTTTTACCCTTTTTGTTCACCGACCTGATCTTGCGCTTCTCGCCAACGGCTTCACTCTTCTCACCATTAATATCTTTCCGGCAAATGGTATGTAGGCTATTAAACGAGTTAGATCTAGTCGACAGAGTGTCTCCTACCTCACCTTTTTTTCCCTCCCCGCCCATTTTTCAATGCAGCTGTGAATGCTTCTAATGGAATCGTCTCTGGGTCTGGCCGCATCGGTGAAGGACCCCTACCATCAATTAGTATTGGTGACGCTTGGGTACTGCCGAGTTTCGCTGGTGCGGTGTGGCAATCATCAGTAGCATTCATTTCCTTCTTGTATGTGGGTAACATGAATATGTCACCCTGAACCTCTTTCTCCTTACTATTTGAATCCTTCTTTACATTAGAGTCTTGTGCAAAGTCAAAGGAGTTACTTTTTGAGGTGTCTGAACGCTCCATGAAATCTTTTGGCGTATTTTTGGTGTTAGTAGAAGAGATTTCTTCATCATTCTCTACCTCCTTCTCTATTTACTTATCTACCTCCTCCTCTTTATTGTGATTATGAGACATTTTTTCTTTAGAAGGTCTGTACACGACTCTTGCCGAGTTCATGACAATAAGAAGTTTCTGCAAGATTAAAAATAAATGAATCATCATGTCATGTTCAAAAAAAGCATTTGTTTAACTCAGAGCAGATGACACATAGGGTGTATCACCTAAGCACAAGCTTCTGAGAAGACATCCATTTTTCTATGAAAGGTTTCTTCAATGGTTCTATCAATATGCTCTGTTAGTTTCTTTGTCATCTGTTCCAACACGACTTCCGTCATTCCTTTAGGCACCGCCCTGCTGGATGTAGAACCTCCATCCTTATTCTTGTAGGTCCCTCTACTACGTTTCTTACCACATGCAATTTCGGGTTTATTGAGAACCTCTTCTCGATGCTTTTGAGTTATGTCATCGTCAATCTTTAAGATATGTGTATATAAACCAATTAATATTGACAACCTAGAACCGTTAGCAGAACAAAAAATAAGCCACGATATCACTTGTATTTACGTACCTTCCCCAAAGCACGGCCCTTTAATTCTAAGGCGTGTAACATCCGAAAAATATTGATCAAGAGTTATCAAATTCTAATCACCAAAATTAGGGTTAACAAAAACTTTGTTAACTAAAATCATATGAATGCATGTGTGTATGTGATGATTGTGTGAGTGCATGAATGGAATTGTGTGATTGTTGTAAATAGCAAGGATTGGTTTAAAGATGAAAACAACATCATCTAAATCAAATCCAAACAGAAGCAAATCAAGAGAAATTCAAAAACAAACCAAATAAGCAAATGGTCATTTTTGCTAATCTTGCTCACTAGACCACTTTGAGTGTTTCTAGTCTAAGATTTCAAACAGAAACAATTCCATTTCTTTTCAACCCTTGCTAGACCAAGTAAAAGTGAACCCAAGCCCACCTTTCAAACTCATAGAAACATTTGGAAACTTGATTCAAATGACAATTCAAAATTGAATCTAGTTCATATGTGAAGATCACCAATTCTCAAAAACCAACCAAACCAGTTTACCTTGACCTTTCCAACTAACCAGAGACTATCTAGTATGTAACTAGTACACCCACCAATTTTGAATCAAAAAATCAAATTCAAATTTCTTCCGGCCATTTCATCAAACACCTTGTAAAAAAAATCAAACAAAACACAAAACACTATAGTGAGCAGTGTTTGGGTCTAACTTGTTCCCTCTATAGCTCA
This sequence comes from Avena insularis, assembly GCA_023614405.1. Classification (NCBI taxonomy): domain Eukaryota; kingdom Viridiplantae; phylum Streptophyta; class Magnoliopsida; order Poales; family Poaceae; genus Avena; species Avena insularis. The sequence goes on along the minus strand of CM042691.1, from coordinate 38,584,528 downwards.
CATCACTCTCTTAGTAGATCATCTAGCTCATTTAACAAGCTTTAGCTCACTGTGAGCTTGCCATTGCCATCAATGGTGAGCATGCTGAGCCTCAACTTGCCATCCTATGGTCGACAACAAGCTAGAAGAAGCTCTAGCCTCGCAAACCTTGTCTGGGACACTCACCACCGTCCACTGCCACCACCTGTCCAATGCCAAAGCAAAGCCAGCCCCTGGACCACTCATCCCGAGCGTGCCCACCTTCTCTGCGAGCATGCCGAGAGCGCGCCAGAGCGCCGCACGCGACACACGAGCACAGACCGCGCGCCGCCCTCGCTGCTTGCGTGCGTGATCACCACCCTCCTAGGAACCGCCAGGACATGCCCGTTCATCGCTGCACGACCAGGAGAGCCCGTGCGCCATTAAAACTCCCGTGGACCCGCCCAGAGCACCAAACTTTCCAACCTACTCGCACCGTCCCACACCTCGCAACCATGCCATTGAGCTTCGCCAGGGAGCACAACACCGTCCCCTACCGTCGCCCATGCCTTTAGCTCGTTGTGCCGACAACCACGAAGAGCTCCACCCGCGCCCTTCGGTCCATTCGATGCACTATAAATAGAGGCCAACCCCATTCAGTTTCTTCACACCATCACACTCCCCTCTCTCTCAGAACCACCCCACCTCATCCCCGGAGCAAGGCGAGCAGTAGGTCGCCGGAATTTCGCCGGAGTCTGCCATGGAGGAGGAGAAGAGGAGCTGTCGATTGGAGCCGCCCCAGGAGAAGCCACCGGTACCAGGATGTCACATCCCAAAATTTTCCAAATTTTGAAATGTGAAAAATTAAATAAACAAAATAAACAATTGTTGAATTTTAGGGTGAGAAGAAACTTTTTGATTCCAATCGGAAGCATCAAAACCTATTTTGATCAAATAGAATCCTAAAGGGATTTAAAAAGATAAACAAATAATAAATAAGGTTATAATAGTTGGAATCACTATTTTTGGATCTTTAAATAAAAAGATATGGTTTTATAAGAAAAGGTAGAAATATAAATAAGGACTATTTTAAAGAGTCAAATTTATTCTTGACCAAGCAAATAAAATAAAATATTTCTATTTGATAAAAAGAGTAAAGGTTTATTTAAATAAAATAATAAGGATTTATTAATATCCAATTTTATTGAAGTAAAGGTTTTTCCATTTTAAATAAACACAAAAACTTGTTAAAGTATTTTAAATAAAAATTCCAAGTGTTTTGTTTTTCAAATGAAACCTACTAAAAAGGATTTGGTATTATTTAGATTTCAAATAGAGTTTTAAAATAAATTAAATCCTATTTGAAATAAAGACTAAGGTCTATTTATTTAATTATTAATAGATCCTAAAAGAATAAAAGAATTATTTTATTTTGGACTTTGGATTATGTTGTTAAACAGAATTAAAATTTACCCAAAGTTTGGTGGTGGTTTGAATTGAATTAGAGTTTGAATTGTTTGAATGAAAATCAAATCAGGAAATTCAAAACAGAAAAGGAAAAACATTCTGTATAAAAAAAGTGAAACAAAGCAGCCCAGCCAACAGGCCCAACCCAGCCCAGCAAACTAGCCCACCCGCTCACCCCACAGTGAAATGTTTTTCACTCAGAAAAGAACCCGCGAAGTCACTAACGCTGCGACCCCACAACCCCTCTCTCTCTCTCTCTCTCTCTCTCTCTCTCTCGCTAACAACAGACCCCACTGCCACCTCATGATCGTATCCACCGCGACCACGTCCCCTCGCCGTTTCTGCCATTGATTGCGGCGATCAATTCGCGTTGATGTCTATGTTAATCTCGCCAGCGACCACACCCCTTTAAACGCCACACTCTCCTCTACCTTTCCCCTCACTTTCCTCTCCCTCTCTGCCCGCAGGCTGCGAGAATCGTGATCTCGAACCCCACTGCTCCGGCGAGCTTCTCCAGCAAATTCCGGTGCCGACCAGCCGCCCCTTGCCTCCCATTGCACGCAAGCCTTCTCCCCATCGTCAGGCGCATCTACCAGTACCACTAGCTCGCTCGCGCGTGCTCCAAATCATCGACGAACCGAAGCATCTGAGCACCGCCGCGTCTGCAATTCGCTCCGGCAAGCACCCCGGTGAGTACAGACTGCCCCAGAACCTCCTGTTGATGCTCCCATGATCCCCAGGACAGTACGCGTCTAACGCGCCCTCCCGTTTGCCTCGGCATGACCTGCAGCCTCACCCCCGACGACAACCAGAGACACCCGTCGCTGCCGCGGACTCCGACGAGCAACCACCGCCGTTCCCGTGTGCCCCCTGCCCAACGACGAGCACCTTGAGCATTAGAGCGTCACTGCGAACACTGTAAGCACCTTCACTCCCTCCCTCGCTTCCCGAATCATCGCCAACGCCACCGCGAGAGCCGCGTCGCTGCTAGCCACCGTCGAGCGCCGCCGGTTCTTGGTCGAGCTGCTGTGAACCGTAGGATTTAGATCCGAGCATTGTGATAGATTCGTTAATCGAAGGGGTATCGTGTGCTCTGTGCCGCACGATCTCATTTAGATCCAACGACTCGTAGAGAGCGATCCAGCCAAAGCGGTACCGTCCAATAGAATCAAGCCATGTGGACAGAGTTTTGATTTAAAACAGAAATTACAATCTATTGGTTATGCAAACTTGTAAAATTCATAACTTTAGTTATACACGTCCAAATTTTGCAAATTTTATATCAATGGATTCAGCAGAGCAAGTACTTTGCAACCATGCACTTTGTTTAATGTTTTACTTATGTAAAATTGGTTGAAATTGCAGAAACATGTGTAGGCATAATTTGAATATAAAAATTGTTCTAGAAATATTTTAAAGATGAAATCTTTGCTAATTGGTTTGTTTTGAACCTACTGACCATAGGAATCAACTTATGGATTTAAAATTGTATTTTGTGAAGTTAAGGGATAAATATTTGCGTTTGCTCATTTCTAGTCAAATAAAAATATTATTTATGGTTTAGAAATTATTTTTGAGTAAACCCTTTGGGAAATGTTTTGATTCAAATCTTCTGATCCTAAACACCAAGTTTTTTGAATTAAAAACTTATTTGATGAACCATATAAAATCATTACTTTGCTAAAAGATATTTTCAACAACATAAAATATCACCTTAGTATAATATTTGGTTTATGAGATAAAACCTTTTGCAAATGGTTTTACCACTTTAGTAAATGACCAATGTGAGCTTAAAAATGTTTAGAGCCTAGTAGAAACCACTTTTCCAAATAAAAATATCTTTTGCATGCTTGCATGCATGACCTTGTTTTTGTTATTTTATGTGTGACAAATTGTTTGAATGCTAGTTGAATATATGTTTGCTTGATTGAATTGTAGTGGAGTTAGAAGAGTGTGATATTTGCAAGATCAAGAAGTGAAACAACATTCTCTACTAAAAAGGAAAGTGACACTATCATCCATGTCCTACTATTTTCATTACACTTAGTGGATTTTTGTAACATGCATGATAAGGACTACTATATTTTATGCTATGCTAAATCCTATTAGGATATCATTATATCTCCCTTAGTGGAAACAATGTAGTTGTAGTATGATTAGCCCTGTTATGTATTTGGGATGGGATACATGATATGATTATATGAAGTGTTGGAAATATATATGTTTTCTATAATAAAACAAGTATTCAAAGAACCACCTGGGTGGAAAAGGATACTCAAGTTTTGGACAAGGTGGCAACAAATGGAACCATGTTTATATGGCTATCTTTTTGTATGTGCACTAGAAGAAAACCACCCTGGGACTTAGAGATTGAACATGTTTCTCGTACAGTGGCTTCCGTGTACAGCCACATGCTAAATGGGCTCTGGCTTAGTCAACTACATAGTGGAAGACCCATGCATTGTCATCTTCAGGTTAACTAGAATTTTGTATGGGAAATTTATCCCTACATTGGTGCCTGGTTGACAAGCTAGCATTGTGTATTGGGAGGACTCCTATGGAAAGACTTTGTCACATTCTCGATCTGCCGGTACTCCATTTTGGTGATTACTTATCCAGCGGCCACTGGTGGCATCAAGACGATATTGTGTCATGTGGGTAAAGTGTACAACTTCTGCAGAAGATAAAATTCTAAGTACTTAGCCGTGTCCCCGGTTATGGGCAAGTACTGAGAAACTAAGGCCTAAAGCTATGAAAGATCTCGACATTCCAATTTCTCAAAGTAAAACTTGATGGTGACAACAAGGGATTAGAAGCACTTGGAGTTTTCCAAGGAGTTCATAAAGATTTGACAAAAGATTAAAACTATTTTGAAAAGATAGGATAAAACTATATTGCTTTCTACAAATGAGCCTAAACCCTACTTAGCCAAATATACATGTAATGGTAGGATCCACTTATTTCTACATAGTAGTGAAACTTGCCAATAGAATTCAAATGTATTGACCCTTGTGGCTACAACTTATTATGTTGCAGGTTTGTTTGATGTTAGTGAAGTTTATTGATTAGGATTACAAGTCTACAACCAAATGACTGCCTGTGGCACTTTGAAGATGAAGGACCCCATGCTATTGTTATATCCCGCTGCATTGTAATGAGATAGCCAAATGAGCTATGTAAGATGTAATAAATTATTTTATTCTTGGTTACAAAGTTGTATTATGACCTTTGTTTCTTGATATTACATCTTAACTGTGGATGCTAGCTATTGTTCCAGGGACTAGCATTGTAAACACAGGGATCTCTACCTTATTGAAGGTTGGAAAACTTACACAGGAGGATTGTCGTCGTCGACTTTGTTGTTCGCCTCCATCGCCGACCCTCGCCTGAGCCCCGGTTAGCCTCACACGACCCCCACTGGTTGCGCTAGGATTTAGTCTCGCCGGCGTTGCCCGACAGAGACGATTAGTCTCAGCCATTCGATTAGATGTTGATCGTGTGGTTTAGATTGCCCCGTACCACTTCGCACCCCCTGTCTCGCTGACTGGTGGGGACAAGCACTTAAACTCACCCGCGCGTGCGCTGTGCACCGTGGGCCAGCCCAGTTAACATCCCGCGCGACCCAGTAGATTGAATTTAGGTTTTTCCATTTAGTTTCAAACTTAGTTCTATACCTAGTTTTGAAAATCAACCCAGCTCGATTCACTAAACCAAATTTCATGAAACCAATTTTTTTAGAAAGGTACAGGAATTCTTAATCCAAGACCATTGGATTCAAATCAATTGGAATTGTATATCACCTATAGTAAAAATAACAATGCAGAAGCTTTTCTGCATTCAAACATTTTTCAAAATTCAACGACAAAAGCTTTTGAGTTGATTCCAACTCTCCAAAATCACATTTAACAAGACCTTTCTGAATATACCAAAATAATGGTCAAGCAATAACAGAATGCCCCATAGGAATTTCTAGTCACTTTAATTAATTAAAATAAAAGGGTAAAACCTTATTAAATTGCGACACCACTTTAAATCACATTCCCATGTATTGAAATATGTGGTGATGACATGTGTCCACATGATCCCATATTTTAGTTGGAGAATATTAAATCTTAAGTAGTTTTTAATGAGTAGAAATTACTTTTCTAAAATAAAATAATTAAAACCTTGCCTTAATGTTGTAATGTTTGTGATGATGCTAGATCATCTAGTGAAAACCTTGGTGTGATAAATAGAAGTAGTTAAGTATTGTTTGGTGATTGTGTACCTCATATTTATTCATAGACGCTAGTACCGACCAAGGATACGAGGAGGAACGAGAATACTACGAGGAAGAAGCCGAGGAGAACATCAACCACTGCTCTGCACAAACCAAGCTAACACTTGCAATTATGAAAGTTAGATAACCTATGCAATGCATTAGGCATGCATTAGTTATACTGCTTGATTATACCCAATCCTAGTTTTAATTGCAAGCTTAGTTACTTTATTTCTTGATCAAAGCTCTTTAGTTTGGTTTACTTAGTGACTTGTAAATTCTAGAAAGATGTTAAAGGTAGCATAAAGAGCATAAAACTTGGCCTAAGTTAGATAAATCTTGATGTCATCCTAAGGCATGAGATTGAACTTAGATCTTTCACACTTAATTGTCACCCCTCATTAGTGTTTACCCCCACCTGTAGATGATAGTTCTAAGCATAAAACTTGATCACTTTCGATGGGATTACTTGGTGAAAATGGTTATGAAAACCTTATAATGATGAGTCATTCTACTGAAATATTTTGACATGTGTTCTTGAACACCAGATGATTTTGGTGATGAAAATGTTAATGCATGAGCCTTAGCCCTTTATAAAATTGATGGTTGTCTGGATGCGATACCATTCCAATTTTACCGTACAACCACAATACCCAAGATTTGGGTAGGGCTTGACTAGAAGTTTATATACCTTAGTATGAGTTCCCTTGCAGTCAAGGTTTGAGATAAGGCTACCTGTGCAGTTCCCAAGATGACAGTTTATTTTACCGTCCACCTGTGCAATTCCCAAGATGACAGTTGGTCATGGTTGGGAGGCCAAACTCACAGGAGAGGTTCCTATACTAGGGCATGTAATTGAAAGGTTAGGATTGATTATCCGCATACTCAGTATGGTGAAATCAGGATTGTTCCTGACGGATGTATCGAATGTTGTGGTGAAAGTGTACCACCTTTGTCGAGTGTCAAACTATTCGAATAGCCACGTCTGCGATTATGGACAGTTGGAGTGGCCATACTGTTCCGTCGTCAGATGTTTTCAAAATGACTTGTGAAATAATTCATGACTTGACCACAACAAGGTTGTGAGATGAAAACTCAAGTTCCCACTTAGGTGTTATAAAATTTTCAACTAGCTTTCTTTGCTTCTGAACTCAATAGAGATAAATCTGGCTTTGTGCAAAACAACCTCGAGCCTAGTACATCCTATTCAAAACCACTTCACTTGTTAGTATTATTTTGCGAGTACTTAAAGAGTACTCATGGATTTGTCCCTGGCTATTCCCGTCGCCAGACTATGAAGAGGACTATCAGGTGGATGGACCGCAGGAAGGTTACGACAACTAGGATCATCTCCCATCATCAGCATTGCCTGTGACCATGAAGTTGGAGCTTCGCCCACGCTACCGTTATCATTACGTTATTCCGCTGCTATGATTGTACTAATACTGGATCATGAGATCCTTTATTTGTTGTAAGACCTTATGTATGATTTGTAATGGATGATGTACTGTGATATCCAATTTGTTATGTCTTGCAAAAATGATAATCCTGGGATTGTGATGTATGGCATAACAGGCATCTGGGATTAAAAATCCGGGTGTTGACAAGGCATCTCTCGCATAAGCCGCATCTTTCGTCCAGTTCCTCATCAATGGCCTTTTGGATGTATACTCGGCGCCATCTGGGAGTATCTTCTCATAGTACAGATACTTCAAATATCACACAAAATTAGATTAAAACAAAGGAAAATGTATTGAAGATAATTATATACTCCCTCTGATTCAATGTCACATCCCAAAATTTTGCAAATTTTGAAATGTGAAAAAAACTTAAACAAAATGAAAAAAACTAAGTCTTGGAAATTTGAGGAAACAAAAACCTTTTGACTATTTAATATAACTCCTTCAAAACAAAAGTTAAATAAAACAATTTTGTTTGTGAAGTTGTATGCATGTTTTAAAAACCTCAAATTCATGAAGCATGCATGGTTGCATTTTAGAACTAAGAGAAATAAATTTCTTCTCAAAATTGAATTGGCCACTTAACAACATGAGACTTTGGATATATTCCATATATACAAAAGAATTCCTAAGTGAGCTAAAAAGATAAAGGCCAAAACTATAAAACCATATTTAGTTTGACTCTATTTGAAGCTCTAGATAAAATGATATGAAATTTATAAAATATAGGAAGAGAAATAAAGTCAAGTTAAGGAAATGACTAAAAAAAGTATTCTTAAATGAATGATTATGATAAAGAATAAAATTTTAAAGCTAAGGAAATTGGGTTTGAACCTTTTTGGAGCTCTAAATCAAAAGATATGAAATTAACAAGAATTGAGTAAATATACTATATAGACTTACGTGTCATGCTCAATTTTTTTTAAAATGAATTATACTTTATTAAAAATATTCCAAATACTCTAATTGGAGTAAAGTATCAACTTATATTTTATATAAAATTTTCTGAAATAGTTTGATATAAATTTGAATCAAATTAAAGAGACAAATTGAAAACTAGAAAATAAACAGAAAAAGAAAAGAAGAAAACGTTAAAAAAAAAATAAGCCCACAGCAATCTAGCCCAACCAGCCAGTCCTCCATTTTTTTCCTCTCCGGTTATTTTTTTCTTGGGCCGATCCAGCCTGGCCCATTTAGATACATCGATGTCTTCTTCTTCCTGACCTTCACGTACGTGTTATAGAAGGTGTGTTCATGGTTGTAGATCTTGCCCTCCTCCTCCCATCAATTTTATTGACCGTTTCTTGTCGAGTTAAACACGAAAGTTATTGGAAATTTAATGAGGAATCCATTCAGGGAAGAAATTTCGCATTTAGGTGAGTAATTACATCAAATCGAACCGGTGCTCCGAGTGTCATACGTCGGCATTCCACTCCTCCTCCTCTATTATTTTCGTTCCTAAACTTTCTTGAGAGGAGCTCTGTAGAACACACATGATCGATGCCAACTTCAGCCCCAAATTTGAGTTCATCGTCAGATCTTGTTGTCCACGGTGAGTCCCTCATCGATTCCTTCTACCATAAGACTAGTCTTGGTGTTGCCTACCTCCAGGACATGATTGTGCATCTTCTTGTTGTAGTTGGCCGCGCCGCCCGATGTCACGCGTCGCTCCATTCGTGGCTTGTCGCACCGTTGGGGACGAACGACCTAAAAAATCACGTCCAGTAGTACCGCCTCGACGTTCTCTACGCCGTCCACATCTTCTTCTACTTGGGATACGTCCCTAGCGACGGGAACGGCAACGCCAAGCCCGTGCCCGCAAATCCGGCGAACTTCTCCGGCGAGCTTTTCCGGTGAGCCATACTGAACCATTAGATCTTCATCTAAATGTCATCATAGATCACTTAAACGAAGGGGTATCCTCCAATTAGAATCTGCCAAGTGTCATATCTATTCCTATTTTCGGATTTTTAGACATAATAACATAGAAACTTGTAAAAATCATATCTTTAGTTTTGTATATTCAAATTTAGCAAATAATATATCTATGGATTCACAAAAGCGAGTAGAACACAGTGGAGCCATAATTCTGTATTTTTGAGTCTGTTAAAATCATGTTTTATACAGAACCATTTGTGGAGTATTTTGAGTATAAAAATTGTTGTGTAAATTATTTTTAATTGAATCCTTTTGCAAATCGTTGTAAATTGAACCCTCTGTACAGTAAAACTAAAATATAATTTTATTCTAATATAAATAAGACCGTGGCAATTATTTAGTGAGAATGACATTTCTAAGTGTTAGAAAATATTGCTAATTGCTACGATTGCACAAATGGTTGCATTTGTAACCTTGAAAATATAAAATGTTCAGAAATCACTTAGTAATATTCAGAACCTTGTTATAAAAATTTGTACAATAAAAATTGCCATCTTGCATGTTTGCATACTTTGCATGATTTTTGTGTTGCCATTAGTGTTGATCTTGTGTATGTTTTGTCTTGGTTGTTTTGCTTGATAGATTGTGTTGATTGTCAAGTGTGTTATTGCGAAGAGTGTACCAACACCACCAACTACTAAGGAAAGTGACACTATCATCCAAGTCCTACTATTTTCATTGCACTTAGTGGATTTTGAAACATGCATGGAAAGGTTACTATATTTTTATGCTATGCTAAATCCTAATAGGATACCCTTATATATTCCTTAGTGGAAACAATGTAGTTGTAGTATGCTTAGCCCTGCTATATAATTGGATGGGATACATGTTATGATTATATGAAGAGTTGAAAAGACATATGTTTTATATAATAAAACAAGTACTCAATGAACCACCTGGGTGGACAAGGATACTCAAGCTTTTGGACAAGGTGGCAACAAAAGGAACCATGTTTATATGGCACTCTCTTTTTGTTGTGCACTAGAAGAAAATCACCCAGGGACTTAGAGATTGAACATGTTTCTCGTACAGTGGCTTTCGTGTACAGCCACATGCTAAATGGGCTCTGGCTTAGTCAACTACATAGTGGAAGACCCATGCATTGGCATCTTCAGGTTAACTAGATTTGTGCTAGGGAACTTGAAACCCTACATTGGTGCCTGGATGACAAGCTAGAATTGTGTATTGGGAGGACTCCTATGGAAAGACTTTGTCACATTCTCAATCTGCCAGTACTCCATCTTGGTGAGTACTTATACAGCGGCCACTGGTGGCATCAAGATGAGATTATGTCATGTGGGTAAAGTGTACAACTTCTGCAGAAGATCAAAATTCTAAGTACTTAGCCGTGTCCTCGGTTATGGACAATACTGAGCAACTAAGGCCTGAAGCTATGGAAGATCTCGACATTCCAATTTCTCAAAGTAAAACTTAATGGTGACAACAAGTGACTAGAAGCACTTGGAGTTTTCCAAGGAGTTCAAAAATATTTGACAAAGATCAAAAGCTATTTTGAAAAGATAGGATAAAACTATATTGCTTTCTACAAAAGAGCCTAAACCCTACTTAGCCAAATATGCATGTATTGATAGGATCCACTTATATTCTACATAGTAGTGAAACTTGCCAATACAATTCAAATGTATTGACCCTTGTGGCTGCAACTTATTATGTTGCAGGTTTGTTTGATGTTAGTGAAGTGTGTTGATTAGGATTACAAGTCTACAACCAACATGTTTCCCTGTGGCACTTTGAAGATGAAGGACCTCATGCTATAGTTATTTCTGCTGCATTGTAATGAGATAGCCAAATGAGCTATGTAAGATGTAATGAATTATTTTATTCCTGGTTATAAAGTTGTATTATGACCTTTGTTTCTTGATATTACATCTTAACTGTGGATGCTAGCTATTGATCCAGGGACTAGCATTGTAAACACAGGGATCTCTACCTTATTCAAGGTTGGGAACCTTACATTCAAATTATTTAAATGAGATTTGTCTAGATTTGGATGTATCTAGACATGTTTTAGTGCTAGATATATCAGAATGTAGACAAAACCAAGTCAATTAGTTTTAATCAGAGGAAGTATGTAAGTTGAGAATGGAATTTACCTAGAACAAGATGGTGCTTCATGTCGGCCATTGCCTCACCTCATATGCATTGCCTACTTGTTTTAGGCTAGCAATGAGGTATGTCCGTACATAGTCATTGAAACTCAGCTTTTTAATGCATCCCACATATTCTACTAGTGCATAGTCGTTTTTTGGGACGATCTTATGGTTCTATGGGGCAAGGACTGTCCCAATAAGAACCAGAACCACATTGCGGATAAAGTCGTCATATGCGACTTTATCCTTGATGACGTCGGCGATTAGGTCATCAATTACAAGATTACCTGTATTTTTGCTTACAAAGCTATCAGGTATACGGTTCTTTGTGTCATCACCTTTCTCATAAAGAATGTCTAATATATTCAATCCATGATTTTTTAAACCATAGATGCACTCAACATCTACTCCCTTAAGGGATATTTCACCATGATTCTTGCGTACATTAAATTTTTCTATCTTTGGATCAAATTTATTTGTCATACATTTGATCACCAGACATCTTAACTTCAATGGGGGAATCTCAAGCATGCACTGCAAGTCGGTTTCTCCTATTTTGGCACATTGTGCCGGTGTCATATTTTTCACGAAATGACACCACTTCTCAACAGCACAACACATTTCTTCGATTTCGTCCATTCTGTTGAAAAATAACTATATTTATTTAGGTGTTTTATTGGTATCCGAAGAAATAATACTATTCATAACACACATAGACTAAGATGGATAACACTAAGAGTACGTTATACTACACCATGTCAGGTAAATCTCTGGACGCGCCTAACTACCGATAAATCGAGAGCGGGATTCTGAACTTGTTTACACATATATACAATTACAAATATACTTACACATACAAATATAATTACAAATGTCTGCATGTGCAATTGCGTATAAAAATGTTTACACATATACTTCTTTTTAAAAATGTTTACACATATATACAATTACAAATATATGAACAATATTACACATAACCAGCTAAATTGAATAACAGCAGGACAATCAAACGTCTTGATTTTTTATCAAAAGGTACTTCTACATATTTCTTTTTTAAACACCAAACCAGCTAAATTGCATATCAACACCGCATGTTCCATCAACAAGAGATCGTTGTTTTCTCCCTAGTAGCAACAATACATCTATAACCGAAGAGATTTCTGTCACTTCCCTTGGAAACTAGAGGCATGAACCCACTATCAACCAAAAATACCCCCTCTTGGAGTCACTAGCAACTACTTGGCCAAGATAGCTACTAACAACAGAGAGCATGCAAGATCACAAACAACACATACATGATAGAATCATAAAGACAAAACCATTAATCAAAAAACAGAATAATCTCAATATCCATCGGATCCCTGCAAACACAACATGCTTGATTAAAAATAGATTAGATCTTGATCATGAACGAAGCTCACAAGATCTATACATGAAAGCACAAGGAGGAGATACAATCATCTAGCTACTACATGGACCCATAGTCTAAGGTGGAACTACTCACGCATCATACCGGAGAGAAGGCCTCCGGGATGATCTCCCCTCTGGCATGGTGCCGGGAAGAACTTCAGACCCCCCCCCCGATCTAGGGACGATGGTGGCGGCGGCTACAAACGGTTTTGTGGAGATTTGATTGGGTGCCTAGGGTTTCTGCATAGGGGCTTATTATAGGCGAAGGGGGAGTCCGAGGCGATGGCCAGAGGGGCCACACCCCTACAAGGCGTGGGCCCACCCCTGGCCATGCCTAGGGGGGTTTGGCTGCCCTGGCATGCCTCTCCGTCTCCCCTCTGGACTTCTTATTCCCCACGGAAAGTTATTGACTTTGGATTTTGTCCTGTCCAATTCCGAGAATATTTCCTTACTAGCTTTTCTGAAACCAAAAACAGCAGAAAACAGGCAACTGGTACTATGGCAACTTGTTAATAGGTTAGTATCAGAAAACATGTAAAAAGCACCTCAAAGTGTAGACAAAGAAAATCAAAGTATATACTAACAAGCATGGAAAATAAAAATTATAGATACGTTTCCGACGTATCAAGCATCCCCAAGCTTAACTCCTGCTCGTCCTCGAGTAGGTAAGTGATAAAAGAATAATTTTTGAGGTGACATGTACCCTCACAATAAAGATCCAACCATTTGCAAGCATTGAAAGCTAGGATCAAAGAACTCTAAACATGTGCATGAAAGATGGAGTTCTAACAATAGGACATATTAACTATGCATGCAACATGAAAGGCTACAAACAAAGATCATGAATAACATGCATTGAAAAACGTTTGTTTGTTTCACATACAGAAAACATAGCATAGTGGCATTCAGCTTGTCCCTCATAGAGTAGCAATATAGATGCATAGGACACCTTCAAAGTTCACAAGGGTGACTAGAAACATAGAGCACAAGAACAAGTAATATCACAAGATGCATCAATATGTCCTCATAGGGAAGTGTTCAATACCTTTCTTGAATGGAAAATGATATTTAATGGTGGATTCTTTCATATCAATGATGGCACCAACTGTTCTAATAAAAGGTATTCCCAAAGTAATAGGACAAGAAGCATTGTATTCAACATCCAAAACATAGAGATCAACAGGGACATAAGAATTGTTAACCATAATGAGAACATCATTAATACTCCCCATGAGTTTCTTCTTAGCATTATCATTGAGTGGGACATCCAAATAACAATCTTCCAAAGGTGGCAAATCAAGCATTTCATAAATCTTCCTAGGCACAATAGAGACACTAGAACCAAGATCACATGAAGGTTTGAGATCAAAGTCAGTCACTTGTATATTAATAATGGGTTCCCAACTATCTTCTACTTCCCTAGGAATAGAAGCTTTCTGTTTTAGCTTCTCTTCCTTAATCTTAACAAGAGCATCTGTAATGTGTTTGGTGAAAGCAACATGCATATCACTAGCATCAGGACTTCTAGCAAGATTTTGCAAAAACATAATCACTTCAGAAATATTGCAACCATCTATATCAAAATCAAACTTAGCATCACTAGTAGTAGGCTCAATAGGCTTAGGCATAATAGGAGGAGAAATAGGGGATACTTGTGGTTTAGTGGTGATGGTGGACACACTATTGTTTCTATCAATTTCAGCTTCCCTTTCCCACCTAGCATGAAGTTGAGCTAACAACCTAACATTTTCATCAATAGTAACTTGTATGGCATGAGAAGTAGCAAAGGTGTTTTCCATAGTTTCAGGTTTAGCAGCCATTTTATTAATCAAGGAGGACTGAGCTTCAGACAAAGAGGATATATTTTTCTCAGCACTTAAAATTTTTGACTGTAATGTTTCTCTATTCAAATTCTCAAGTTGATAACTAATGTTTTTCAAGATAATAGATTGTTCCTCCATAGTTTTAGTGAAAATCTTATTTTGCTCATATTGCATTTGCATAAAATTCTTAGTGGATCTCTCTACTTCTAGAATCCTTTCTTCACTAGGCATTGCAGATTTACCATGATAAACATTTCCACTAGGAGGATAGGGCCTATAATTACCATAAGTATTGTTACCAAAATTGTTGTTTCTAATGAAGTTCACATCAACTTGCTCTTCTTGAGCAACCAAGTAGGCTAAGGGAACACTATTAGGATCTAGAGGAGCTTTCCCATTAACAAGCATAGCCATAATAACATCAATCTTATCGCTCAAAGAGGAAGTTTCCTCAACAGAATTCACCTTCTTACCATGTGGAGCTCTCTCAACATGCCATTCAGAGTAGTTAACCATGATATTATCAACGAGCCTTGTTGCAGCACCCAAAGTGAGGCCCATGAAGGTACCTCCAGCAGCTGAATCCAACAGGTTTCTTGAGGAGAAGTTCAAACCTGCATAAAAAATCTGGATAATCATCCAAGCAGTGAGTCCATGAGTGGGACAATTCTTAACCAAAGACTTCATTCTTTCCCAAGATGGAGAAACATGTTCACTATCAAGTTGTTTAAATTTCATAATGTCACTTCTCATAGATATAATATTAGGAGGAGGATAGTACTTTCCAATAAAAGCATCTTTGCACTTAGTCCAAGAATCAATACTATTTTTAGGCAAAGAAAGCAACCATTCTTTAGCTTTTCCTCTCAAGGAGAAAGGAAAAATCTTGAGATTAATAATATCTCCATCTACATCCTTTTATTTTTGCATCTCACAAAGTTCAACAAAGCTATTGAGATGGGCAGCAGGATCAGAACTAGCACTAGAAAATTTCTCTCTCATCACAAGATTCAACAAAGCAGGCTTAATTTCATTAAAGGTAGCATTAGGAGCAGGTGGAGCAATAGGAGTGCTTTGGAAATCATTGTTGTTGGTTCTAGTGAAGTCACACAACTTGGTGTTCTCAACAGAGTTCATTTTGGCAAAGGTGGGCAAGCCAAAAACAGCAGTAGCTAGAGTAGGAACTAATTTTTTGTGTTTTTGAATAATGAAAGCAAACCAAACTAGACTAATTTTTTGGGTTTTTTGGAAAGAGGCAAACAAAACCAAGCAAAAGAAACAAATTAAACTAAAAACAAAGTAAAGAGAAAGGAAGTGAAGGACTCCCCTAGTGAAGACGTCCTTAGCCTCCCGGCAACGACGCTAGAAAACTTGTTGGTGCTTGATGTGGAGAACTTCGTTGGAAACCCCAAGAGAAAGGTGTGATGAGCACAAGAGCAAGTGTTCCCTCAGTAGAGACCGAGGTTATCGAACCAGAAGGAGGAAGGAAATGTCACACAGGTGTTGCAGGCAACGCGGAGACCTGCACAACACAAACTCAAGACTTTGCCCCAACGAATCAGTGAGGTTGTCAAGCTCACCGGTTTGCTATAAAAAGGATTAAACGTATGGTGTGGAAGGTAACGGTTTGCATCAAGTAAACCAGTAAAAGTGGAAGATGTATCAATGGTAAATATTGGACCATGGTCCATAGTTCACTAGAGGTTCTCTCCTTAGATAAACAACATGGCATGAAGGGTAAACAAATTATAGCAGTGCAATTGACAAGAACTGAGCAAGGCATAACAATGCAATTACTAGTTAGAAAGATCCTATGAGATGTGATTGGGCAATACAACAAGATACATAGACCGCCATCCAACTGCATCTATGACTAGAAGTCCACCTTCAGGTTATCATCCGAACCCCCTCCAGTATTAAGTTGCAAGCAACAGACATCTGCTTTAAGCAAAGTGTGTAAGGTAAACAGTCCACATGTTCCATGAACAAGAGATCATTGTTTTCTCCCTAGTAGCAACAGCACATCTACAACCGAAGAGATTTATGTCACTTCCCTTGGAAACTAGAGGCATGAACCCACTATCAAGCATAAATACCCCCTCTTGGAGTCACTAGCAACTACTTGGCCAAGATAGCTACTGACAATGGAGAGCATGCAAGATCACAAAAAACACAGACATGATAGAATCATAAAGACAAAACCATTAATCAAACCAACATAATAATCTCAATATCCATCGGATCCCCGGGAACACAACATGCATGATTACAAATAGATTAGATCTTGATCATCAACGGAGCTTACAAGATCTATACATGAAAGCACAAGGAGGAGATACAACCATGTAGCTACTACATGGACCCATAGTCCAAGGTGAAACTACTCACGCATCATACTGGAGAGAAGTACTCCGGGATGATCTCCCCTTCTGCAGGGTGCTAGGAAGAACTTCAGATCCCCCCGATTTAGGGACGATGGTGGCGGCGACAACAGACGATTTCGTGGAGATTTGATCTGGTGCCTAGGGTTTCTGCATCGGGGGATTCTTATAGGCGAAGGGGGAGGCCGAGGTGGTGGCCAGAGGGGCCACACCCCTCTCAGGCTAGGGCCCACCCCTAGACGCGCCTAGGCGGGTTTGCCTGCCCTGGCATGCCTCCGTCTCCCCTCTAGACTTCTTGTTCCCCACGGAAAGTTATTGACTTTGTCTTTTGTCCCGTCCAATTCCAAGAATATTTCCTTACTAGCTTTTCTGGAACCAAAAACAACAGAAAACAGGCAACTGGCACTGTGGCAACTTGTTAATAGGTTAGTACCAGAAAACATGTAAAAAGCACCTCAAAGAGTAGACAAAGCAAAGCAAAGTAGATACTAACAAGCATGGAACATAAAAAATTATAGATACGTTTCCGATGTATCAATGGTTTGTAATGGATGATGTACTGTGATATCTAATCTGTTATGTCTCGCAAAAATGGTAATCCTGGGATTGTGATGTATGGCATAACAAGCATCTGGGATTAAAAATCCGGCTGTTGACAAGTTGGTATCAGAGCCATCCTGACCATAGGAGACTCTAGTTTAGAATGGACGTTTGAATCAAAAACTTAGTTTCAAAACCAAGGAAGTGAGTATTTATGAAAACCTATTCTCATTCTTACCACTTAGATTCTTTCATAAAAATTCATGTTCCTCAAAAATTCTTGCAAACTTACCTAAAATTTGACACACTTGATCACTCTACTAACTTACTCATCCTATATTCTTATAGATGGATGTGAAGTATAGCAAGTTCTATCAGTTGGGAATGGAGGAGATCTCATCTTTGACCATGACTTGGACCAGCTTTCGGAACTTCTGGAGCGCCCGCACCCCGAGTTATTCGGGGCTCAGCTCAACAATCAGGAAGGAGAGGAATTGCAATGGCTGATAGTTGCAAGTCTCCAAGGAAAGATTGAAGCCCCCACCTCAGAGGGAATTCAGTTCACCATTAGAGAGAACAACTGGATCGATGGACTTGCCAGGGCCATGTAGGAAGCTCTTGCCCGTCTATGTGGGCAGAGTATCAATCAGATCAAGGGTACCCGCTTTGAGTTCTATCCAAGGCGTGATGTTATGGGACAGCCACTAGAGGCACCATATCACCCCGAGCTGAAGAACCAAGTGGACCACCTTAGCTTCATGATGTATGATCGGCAGAAGGAATTAGACAATGCCCGCTCCTACGCCAACCACAACTATGCCATCGCAGCCAACAAGGATCAGACCATCGCCATGATAGTGAAGAATCGCATGTCTCGTTGCCATCAGCTCGACAAGAAGGAACACATCATTTCCCGTCTTCGCCACAAGATCACAGATTTGGAGGAGACCATCCATGAGAGAGACATGCAGCTTGAGGAGAGGAGAATGCAGGGGAAGACCTTCGTGGAGACCCCTACTCTTATCTCAGTGATGATGATGATTTTCTGGAGGATCAAGCCATGCACTTCTTCACCGATGAGGATGACTTCGCCTTCATTGATGATGATGAGGATGACAAGGACACCGACTCCAAGGAGTAGTAGCACTTGAGCACTAGCGTTAGTGAGTTGTATCTGGTCCCACTGTAACGTAGTTTCATAGAATGGTTCTTAAAACCATCTGTTTTCCTTATTATGGTGTGTGTGACATGGTTATACCCTATGGGTGCACGACATTAGCATACCTGGTCCAGCCCAAGGAAGGCCCATAAGAATATACGCGGCCTATGGAGATTTTCGGGTGGCCCAAGCCCATGACATCTTCGGATCCTTGGAGAGCAAGACTAGAACATATAGAATATTCAAAGGGCCAAACCCTAAACTTGTAACCGACTCGATCTGTGCCCGAGAGCTGCCTAACTCTATATAAAGGCTAGGAGGGCATGGCGAGGAGGACATCCTTTTTCCACCGCATACACACCTCCACGCCAGATTGCATCTGTGCACCCCTATAACCTTCGGTTCCACCATAATCAAAGAGCAGACAAGCAGGAGTAGGGTTTTTCCTCTAGGGGCCTGAACCTGGGTAAATCTCGTGTCCCCTGGTTGCTTGTTTGTTAACCGTTCCATGATCTCCAGCACCCCCATCTTCTCCAAAACCCAAGCTCATAACAATGTGCATTGACGAGTCGAAACCTCGTCAATTGGCGCTGTCTGTGGGAACCGGGGGTGCTGATTGTGCGATCGTGATGGTCCCGACCAAAGCGATCTACAACTCCTTGGTGACGGAGAGCCATCTCCTCTACGGCACTTTCGACTTCACCGCCCACTCGCTAGCCACCATGAAGGACTTCGAGCCCGTAGGCGACAGACTCGAAATTCTGTTCGGGAGCTTCTGCTTCCAAGTGGGACATACCAGCACTCTTCGCCTCCTAGAGCGGGTGCCACTGCCATCAATCAGGCCTGCCTCGTGGGCCCCACATCCTAGTGTGCTACGCATGTCAACATCGACAGATGAGTCATACGATAGCAGCTGCTGCAACTTAGATCTGTGCGACTCCCCATCGGATCAAGGAACCTAAGGTTCCGGATCCGAAAGCTGCGGCAGTAGCGATCGAATCCGTGAGCGCTACCAGTGCGCCGTGGTCATCTAAAGCAACATGGAACAACCACAAGGTTCGAGTACCCACGTGCCACAACCCAACCCGCAGGGTGGAAATGGAGCAAACAGGAGGCAACCATCCCTCCCACCCAACAAGGACAACCCCAATGCCCATCGAAAAAATCACCTCAACAAGGAAGGATGCACCAAGCACGCGAAGCCGTGGTGGGCAACAAGGTCCTGCCTGTGGACGCCTCACGGGACCTACTGATGGCATACCACCTTCTCCTCATCAAATTGCATTAAAAGCAGGTGAAGATGCAAGAGGTACTCGATAAACGCAAGCAAGCGGCCTCGGAGTCTAGCGCACGGCGAGCTGCGCTCTCTGCCACTAGGGGCTCTAGCTCGCACAACAACAATGCCAACAAGCATCGCTCTCTCACAGAGCACATGGATCCCGCTGCACGTCACGAGGTCACTCAAACCCTCAACACGTCCTTCATGGAGATGGACGCCAACGACAACATCATCCCGAAGACGCCACAAGCTGTGATCATGGCAGCCACCACATATCTTGCATCCCATCCACCTTCGGTGGGGGACCCGAAGAGAACTATGCACAAGTCTACACTAGCCGGACTCGGACTCGTTGGAGCTGCGCTCCATGAGGAGGCTCCTGCGGAGCCGAAAAAGAAAGTTGCAGTCATATTCAACCGCAGGTCCACACCCTCAAACGACGAGCAAGAAGACAAGCATGATCTTCCTCGACGAAGCAAGAGCCCAAGACATCGCAGCCGCGACTACGATGCTCGAAACGACCCTGCCTAGCGCAAGGTCGACAAGGCACGTGCCAAACGTGCATGCTCAGACGAATCCAAAGAGGACGATGATGGAGAACTCTATGGAGCTCGATGCTTCAGCAGATCTGTTCGGCAAACACAGATGCCGAGAAATTTTAAGCTCCCTTTGGACACTCTGAAGTTCGATGGTACGCAGGACCCTAAGGCGTGGCTCAGCGACCACCTGTCATCCGTCAAGCTGCACGGCAGAAACAAAAATACCGCCCTGCAATGCCTTCAGCTGCAGCTGACAGGCGCATCCCGGATCTGGCTCAGCAGCTTGTCCTCGGGTTCCATCCGAAGCTGGGAGGAACTAGCGTACAGTTTCTTCTCTTTCGACGCTCTTTGCCCATCGGACACGGAACATCGGCACCTTTTCTCCATAGTAGTCGAGCTCCCAGATCTCCTCGATTCTTCCATAGAATCTTTCCTTCACGTTGTCATCGGTGTAGAATTCCGACATTACGCCTGAGTTCTGATAATTACACTTGTTGTCCTTTTCCTCCGTGTAGAATGTGTAGCCGTTGATATCATACGCCTGATAGGTCACCAGGTTTTGCATCGGTCCCTGCGACAAGGTGAATATGATCTTTTCCGTGTCAGAAGAATGCGATCGCGGGGGATTATCAAGGAGCGTCTCCCTAAACCAACGCGTGAAATCTAAGTTGTGCTCTTTGATTATTTCTCCCTGCGTCCTCTGTATGCCCCGGTCACAGTACTTATTCTCGATTAACCTTTTGTGCTTATGTACCCAAGGATCGACCAGTTCTAAATGCTGTAGTGCGATGAGGTTTGCTCAATCAAAGTCTGCGCGTCGAAAATCGAAGTCTGCATGCAGTATGCGATGACTCTCTCGGTGAGCAGATCCGTCGAGCTTGCCAAGGTGCCTGTTGACGGGAAGACCGACAGGTTTCTTGATGTCTAGATAATTCGTGCAGAAAGAGAAGCACTCTTCGGCTAGAAAGCCATTGGATATGCTTCTATCTGGAAGGGACCTGTTGCGAACGTATCCTTTGATGTGTTCGTTCATCCTTTCGAACGCCATCATGCTGCGGAGGAACATCGACCCGAGTTGGACGATGTCCTCCACGACATGGACCAGCAGATGCACCATAATGTCGAAGAATGCGGGTGGGAAGTAGACCTCAAGCTAGCATAGTATCACCACGATCTCCTCCTGTAGCCTCCCGAGCTGATTCACGCTAATTGACTTCCTAGAGATGACGTCGAAAAACTTGCAGAGGCCAAATAACGTTTCACGGACGTGCTTGTCCATTATCCCTCTTAGTGCGACCGGAAGTACCTACGTCATTAGCACGGCACAGTCGTGAGACTTCATGCCATTGAACCTCTGCTTCGCCTCGTCTAGGTATCTGCTTATCTTTCCCGCGTAGCCGTAAGGAAATTTGACCCCTAGAAGTCACTTTAAAAACTGTTTGATCTCATCCTGGCTTAGAGTGAAGCAAGAAGGAGGGCAGTAATATTCGTTCTTCTTGAACTTTTTACCCTTCTGACGACCTTGTGTCGTCTCCGACTCATGATCATCGTCATCTTCCTGATCATCGGGAGTAGTGCGTCCTCCGTGAAGCTCCTTCCGGATACCCAAGCATATCAGGTCGTTCCTTGCTTTCGGACCATCTTTTGTCCTATCTGGCATGTTGATTATGGTGGCGACCAGACTCTCGCACACATTTTTCGTGATATGCATGATATCGAGGCTATGAGGCGTGCAGAGAAACTTCCAGTATGGCAACTCCTAGAAAACAGACCTTGTTTTCCATACCTTCATCAACGGCTTGTCTTGCTGCCTCTTTCGCTTCTTTCTAGGCTTAGGATAATCTTTCCAGTTTTTCAGCAACTCTTCCACTTCTTCGCTGCTCCTACGCTCTGGGATTCCTCGGGTCTCGGATTTGCCATCGAACAGGTCTCCACGTTTTCTCCATGGATCATTCTTGCCGAGCCACCTCCCGTGCGCCATGAACACGGTTTTTGATGCCCCTGGATCTTTCTCTAGTTGGAGATAGCTTGTGTTATCCATGGACCTAACGCATGCGCAGAATCCCTGGATAACCTTCCCCGAGATATACCCGCAACCTGGATAGTCTTGCACCATAGTGACCAACGCGGCTCTCATAGTGAAATAATCTTGTGCGACGGCGTCGTAAGTATTGGCTCTAGATTCCCATAATGTGGCTAGCTCCTCTTTCAACAGCCCGAGATACAGATTGATGTCGGTACCAGGTTGTTTCGGCCCTTGAATTAGCATACTCATTTGTATGTACTTCTTCTTCATGCACAACCATGGAGGGAGGTTGTACATACATACAAACACGGTCCAAGTGTTGTGCTTGCTGCTCTGGCTAACGAACGGAGTGAGTCCATCGGTGCTTGCACCAAGCCTGATGTTCCTCGAATCTCCACCGAATTCTGGAAATTCGAGGTCCAATGCTTTCCACTGGCTAGCATCTGAAGGGTGCGTCAGCAGCTCATCCTTTTCGGGGTCATCTTCGTCATCTCGTGGCTTCTTCCTTTCCGCGTGCCATCGCATGAGCTTGGATTCCTTAGGGTCCACGAAATAGCGCTGCAGACGAGGAGTGATAGGAAAGTACCCTACCACTTTTCGAGGTGCTTTATTCCCTTTCTTGTATCGACTCACGCCGCACACCGAACATGTGGTTTTCTCCGCATCCTCGCCCCGATAAATGATGCAATCGTTGATGCATACGTGATATCTAACATGCGGTAGATCGAGAGGACAGGCGATTTTCTTGGCGTCCTCGATACTAGTTGGACATGTGTTCCCCTCCGGGAGACGATCGTGCCAGAATGCCATCATATCTTCGAAGCTTGCGTCGCTCAATTTGTGTTTTGCCTTCATCTCCATAGCCTTGAGCGTTACATTCAACCGGGTATCATCGGGCCTGCATCCTTCATACAATGGAGTAATCGCATCTTTCTCAAGTTGCACAAGCTTGGCTTCCTCTCTAGCGGTAGCCCTGGCGTTACTCGTCTGCTTGAGAAGCAGCTCTTGCACATAAGGGTCCCGCACCCAGCCTGACGTTGTTCTATTGTCGTCTGCTCCTTCGGCATCTAGATCATCATCATCCCGGTCTACTTCTGCACCTTCACCATCTCCAGGAGACTCTTCATCATCTCGCTCGTTCTCGCCGTGATGATGATCATCGTCATGTTGCCCACCTTCACCATCTCCATCGTCTTCGTCATCGCTTATCCAACGAGTGTATCCATCCATGAAACCATGGCAGAGCAGGTGCGCCTGCAGATTCCCGGAATCTGGGTCGATCACCCAGTTGAGTTTGCATCTTCTGCACGGACATCTTATCTCCGTCTTGTTATTTCGTATCATTTCGGCCATCGCACATTTCAATAATCTAGCCACAATGTCTTCACTCATTATGAGCACCATTTTTTCCTACACTATGTACACAGTACAATTAGAAGTCTATTAGAACCAGATAATCAATGCATGCATTCAATGGTCGATAGAAAATTTTGGCATGACCTATCCTAAAATTAGGACCTTTGCGAAATTCCAAAGTCTTGCCAAAATGGAAATGAATCAACATTTTGGCAAAACAAATGGCAACTTGTTCACATACAAACACAAGAGAGAGACCGATCCATACACACATAAACATATCATTATCCTCTCCATACACACATGCATGAGCATCATCGATACTCTGCATATACACACACATATGACCATCGATCCTCTCCATACACACATCATGAGCATCGATCATCTACATACATATGAGCATATCATCCATATACACATGAACACATCCTTACATGGACAACTTACCGAGATGAGAGACCGATCGCGAGAAGATGGAAAGGAGAGGTGCGCGTGCGAGACCGGAGAGCTAGCTTACTCTATTACTTATGTAACATCCAAGGCAAGTTCTACATGCTAAAAATGGTGAATGAGTGGAGAAATTGAGGTGGGAAGGAGAAGGATCCCGACTAGATATAAGGAGGAAGAAGAAGGGGAAAGTGAAGTGTGGGGTGGTGGATGATCACACATGTGCACAAAGTGGAGCTGCCAAAAAAAAGGGTCGCCACATCCGTGGCGCACCCAGCCCCAGTGTGCCACAGGGATTAATTGTTGGGCCACGCAGAGATAAAACAAAAGTTTTCCTCTAACATGGTGATACCAAGATCTAGCTGAGGTAGAAGGCCACGAGGTTTACCACTAGGCAGCAGTTGCGGATTCTGATGAAGGCGTCGATTGATGCGGTCACGATCCTCACGATCCGATCATCTTGGTGCTGATCGCATAGCACCTCTGCTGGTATCCACACGTACAAGGAGGAGCGCCGGCGGCGAACTGCTAGGTTCATTACGGCGGCTGGACTGCTGTGGAGCTAGAGTTTCCAACACATGGAATGACCTAACCGAACAACGATTAACCTTTCTGGGTTACGATGCTCCACTATATATAGGAAGTGAACGTGGGCTATGCTCGCGCGGCCCATTCACTAAAGCCCATATAACACTAGTCACCATGAGTCCAACTCACTAACTCAGTCCTAATCCGGTTTAGGTCCAACCCAACCAGATTATAGGTTCAGATCCAATCCGAACTTGCTCCCACTCTTAAGTGTGTGACCCCGCAGGCTCATGGCTACTTGGACACGATTGGAGTCCGACTCTCCATCGATCAGTCGACAGCGTCTCCTAGTAGAACGTGCCGACTCCCAAGTACCAAAGAGTCATGACGACTTGCCTTTCCAGTGCGACTTACGTTTGAGTCCCTTTTGCCTCACAATATACCTTGTCAGACTATAGGCGAATATATGTCATCCATTAAATAGTCCGACTCTCTTCTCGATCCGAGATAAGTGATTCACCCGACTAACTCTTAGTCAATCGCCTCGGTTAACACTTAACCGAGTCGTGCATGGCCATGCTTTCCGAATCATATCTCACGAGAGGGCCCAGAGAATATCTCTCCAAGTGAAGGGGCAAAATCCCATCTTGGTTATTCACATCACGCAGCTTGATTCTCAGTCGACCCAAACTCTGCCTTTATAATTGCCCAGTTACGGATCAGCGTTTGACAGAACCTAAGTCGGTGATCCTCAACTCGGACTATGCAATGACCTCAAGTCTAAGGATTACATTGATTGAGATATAGAAATGACAACTTGTTCGTTGTACCTCAATATGGGTCAATCCGACTTGCTAACCTCTTTAGCCGAGTCTATGTAAGTTGGAATAGCATCTCCATGCCCATGACAAGTGGAACCGAGTCATCAAGCCAACTTTCACATGGGTCTAAGTTGTGTGTCCGGCACAACCTCAATGACCAAGGATATTTAGTACAAACAACATGAATGCATAGTTCCACAACCGAATCACATATTCAATGATACACATCAGATGTTTATACAAGGACTACTCAATATCTTTATGAATACAATGGGAAATCTCATCATACATGATTGCGTCTAGGGCATATTCCCAACATTAATAACATCCGTGGTGCACATGCCATAGTGCGCCACGAATGTGTCTGCCTGTTTTATAGAGCAGAGGGGCATGCGCTTAGGCGTAGCGCACCCCCCCAACGTGTGCCACGGATAACACCAACAAGCATAGCGCACCTACCCTATGTGTGCTATGGATATCTGGCGTGCGGCCAACAGGGCCCTAGCCCACACATATCTGTGGCGCACTGTGGTCATGTGCGCCATAGTTGTTCTAGTTACTAGTAGGGCACTACCCATAGGTGAGCCACGCCTGTTTTAGCCGTGGGGCACTTCAACCATGTGAGCCACAGATGTGCTGATTACCTATAGCCATTTTCCTAGTAGTGAAGGGTGCCATGGCCAAGTTCTGCGAGGAGCACAACATAAGGCTCGACCTCGCTTCAGTCACCCACCCGGAGTCAAACAACCAAGC
The DNA here is from genome assembly GCA_023614405.1 of Avena insularis. NCBI lineage: Eukaryota > Viridiplantae > Streptophyta > Magnoliopsida > Poales > Poaceae > Avena > Avena insularis. The sequence continues at coordinate 38,558,271 of CM042691.1, read as the reverse complement.
AGAGCGCGCCAATCAAAGCATCCTCCATGGTCTCAAGCCGCGACTGCAACTCCCAGTTGAGCGAACTCCGGGATGCTGGGTCAAAGAGCTCCCCTCCGTCATATGGGGCATTCGCACCTCCGTCAACAGGTCCACAGGGTTTACGCTCTTCTTCATGGTGTACGGCACCGAGGCCATCATGCCAACTGACTTGGAACACGAATCTCCTAGGGTCATCATCTATGTGGAGGCCGACAACGAGCTCGCACGCCAAGACAGGATCGACTAGCTCGATGAAGCACGCGACCTAGCTTGCTCTCGCACCGCCATCTACCAGCAAGGGATCCATCGCAACCACATCCGCCGAGTCTGGACTCACACCTTCCAGGAGGGTGACCTAGTCCTGCAACTCATATAGGACAAGAATGGCATGCACAAGCTCTCTCCCCCATGTGAGGGACTATTCACCGTAGGGCAAGTCCTCGGCAACGCGCCTACTACCTCATTGATGTACGAGGTGATGGTAGACTCAACGTCAAGCGGCCGTGGAATGTAAACCTCATGCGGAAGTTCTACACGTAGAACTCCAACTTGTACTCTCCCGCTATACAATGCAATAAAATCGACTCGCACAAATTGTGCCTACTCGCCAAACTCTTGTGCCAGACGCTGCAACACCCCAGTTTTAGCTAACATATAATTAGGGTTTGATTATGCATCATTAGCATCATCTTCTAGAAGTGCATGCAACAACAAATAATGCAAACCCTAAAACCCTATTTTTCCTCCCTCTCTGAAAGCAATTCAAATGGTTTGAATTTCAAAAATTACCAAAATGTATGGAACCCAAATTGTTATAAGGGTCCTTGCAATATTTTATGTATTTTACAAGTGTTCATGTATTTTTGAAATTATCTAAAATAGATTTGAAATGGTTTTATAAATGGAAAATAGAAAAAGGTTTGTAAAAAAAACTGCAGCCAAATTGGAACCAGACCGCAGCCCAGCTCTTCCTATCCCTCGCAGCAACCTTTTCTGTGGCCCAGTTATTTAACCGGTCCAACACATGGCCCATACCGGTTCGCTCTTCATCATGTTCTTCTTCCTCGCGATGGAGAGAACTCCTTTCATTGTCGACCGTAAAGGCGCTTCATTGCGCCCAAGATGCATGCCCCCAGGCGACTACATGTACACTACATCGACGCTTAGGAACCCTAGCCATGTCCAATTTCTCCTCTCCCTCTCTCAAACTCGTCCCCGCAAAGAGCCCTGAACCCTAACCTTCAGACCTCACCGGTGCCACGCCATTTCTGGTCGCCCCGTGGTCTATAGATGTAGAGGTCCGAACCTAATAAGGTAGAGATCCCTGTGTTTACAATGCTAGTCCCTGGATCGAATAGCTAGAATCCACATATTAAGATGTAATATCAAGAAACAAAGGTCATATTACAACTTATAACCAAGAATAAAATAAATCATTACATCTTACATAGTATGGCTATCTTATTACAATGCAACAGATATAACTATATAGCATGGAGTCCTTCATCTTCATTTGCCACATGCAATCATGTTTGTTGTAGACTTGTAATCCCTACTCAACAAATTTCACTAACATCAAACAACCTGCAACATAATAAGTTACAACCACAAGGGTAATTACATTTGGAATTGTATTGGAAAGTGATACTATGTTAGAATAGTGGTATCTATCATCTATATGCATTTCTAAGGTTTTCCTTATTAGTTGAAAACACTAAGTTTTTGTTTGTAAAAAACTCCCAAGGAACTACCAATAGACATTGGTGAACCTTTACCCTTGTTCAACCACAAGTTTTTAACTTAGAAATTTGGATGAGGAGATCCTTGATAGCTTCAATGTCTTGATGCTCAAGTTGTCCATTGCCGGGGACACGGCTAAGTACTTAGATTTTACTCTCTCGAGAGGTGGTGCACTTTCCCCACAAGACTCGACATGCATCGAGACGAGATCTTTCAGAAGCCTTCCTGAGTCCAAATGGACATGTTCCATCCTATCACCCCTACCACCTTCTGTCCATCTGGATAAGTTATTGCAACCTATATGATCAAGGCAAAGCCAATATTGCCATGTGGCTACACTAGAAGCTTCTCAACACTTAAAATCTCAAATCTCTTTATTCCTGGGTGGCTTTCCACAAGTGTGATACACAAGGCAGCCATCAACATGGGCCTTGTGTAATCACTCAACACAAATCCATCCAAGCAATTATCATTCCACCCAGGTGATTCATTCACATAGTTGTTTTATTAGGTAAAAACACAAGTCATAGACTTAGAAATATTTCATAGCATGAATAATCCACCCTTGTTTTCTACTAGCTAAGCTATGCATGATAACATGGAAAGTTTCATAACTTTGGATAATTCTACTAAGACAACGTATACTAGGATTTCCCAAGGCATAGCATATATATCTTGTTAAAAATTCCATGCAATTCCTACTCAAAATATCACTAATGCATAGTCAAAATAATAGGAAAAAATATATGAAGCACCACTTGCCTTTTTAGTAGAGAAACTAGATACACTCCTTGATCTTGCAATTGTCACACTCTTCAAAGTTCACTACAAATCAATCAGGCAAGGCACAAATTCAAAACTAGCATTCAAACAATTCACCACATAAAATAATAAAAACAAGGAAATGCATGTAAGCATGCAAAATATTGTTTTATTGAAAAGTAGTTTCTAACAAGGCACTATACATTTCAAAACACCTACTGGTCATTCATAAAAGTGGCAAACCATTTGAAAACAAGTTAGTGAAAATAACTCCTTTTAAATCATTTTTGTTTTGCTAGAAATGCTTTTATTCAAAGGAATAATTTCTTGTGTTAGAAAATTCTATTTTTAAATCCAAATTTTAGTGTTTAGGGTCAGAGAGTTCAAAACAAACCATTTACTAAAGGTTTTACTCAAAAATCATTTTTAAAACAATTTTTCATACTCAAAATAGTCCTACAAATGTTTCTTCAGAAACACCTAATTTTCCAAAAGCAAAATACTAAAATAAGGCGACAGTTGCAAATTTTACATTTTTCTGAATCCATTGATATACAATTTGTAATTTTTGGACATACATATCAAAAGTTATGAATTTTTCAAACTCAAACATCTAATAGATCTTTTTCTATTTTTAAAACAACAATCTGGCCACGTGGAGTATTTCTATTGGTCCATACTATTTTGTTTGGATCAAGCAACGTGAAGTGTTAGATTTGAGTAGATCTGTGCGGCTCAGATCGAGTGATACCTCTTCAGTTAAGTGACCTATTGCAACCACAGGATCTGAATCTAATGGACCAAAGCGCAACGACCATGATCTGGCGGCGCTTGCGACGGATGCACGGTGGCGGCGCTCGGGTGGTGGCGTTCCGGCAAATACAGGAAGCAAGGAAGAGAAAGGAGGGGCTCACCAGATTCGTCGTGGCGATTAGATGCTCAAGGTAGTCTCTGTTGGCCAAGGGGCGCACAAGGTCAGTGTGGATTACTCGCCGGAGTCCGTGTCGGCGTCGGGTGTGCTCAGACGATATTGAAGGCGAAGCTACAGATCATGTGCAGGTAAACAAATAACATCAGAAGACTCATGGGACGATGGTGAACACGATAGTGTCAACTGGAGGAAGAGGGGCGGACGGAACCTACCGGGGGAACTCGCCGAACTCGCCGGATCCAGGGGCAAGGGGGTGTCTGGGCTCGCCGGAATCGGCTTTGACGTTCGTCGGAGGCAGTGGTAGTCCGAGTAGTAATTCTAGCAGCCTGGTGGCTCACTGGGCACGACGTGTGAGGGGAAAGAGAGAGGGGAGGGAGGCGGTTAAGATAGCACGATCACGGGGAGGTATTAACTCATGAGGTTACGCCAATTTAAGAGGATTAAACATCGGCTGAAACTGTAGGGAGGAATTGGGGGAGAACAGGTCGCACGGGGAGGGGGGTTAGGATGATGATGCTGAGCTGGCGTGGGTTCACTTCGTCAGCGAGGGGGTGGGTTGATTCGCGGGTGAGAAAGATCAATGGGAAGAGAGAGGAGTGTGGGCTTGGCTATTTGGGCTTGGCTGGGGTAGGTTAGTTGGGTTGGATCCTTCACTACAAGGAATCTGGCTATATATGACGCTCCATTTTCGTCACAGAATCGTCATAGTAGTCTATTTATGACGATTCTATGACGATTTTGAGATCGTCAAAAGCTGGGCGTCGCAAATGAACTATAACGACGATTTTGATGAAATCGTCATAACTGTCTATGACGATATTGGATCGTCATAACCGTTATGACGATCCAATATCGTCACGGGAAAATTGGCCTCGCCAGGTCAGATCCTACGTGGTCGATCCGACGTGGCAAAGAATCAGCCCGGTCCATTTTGAAGGTCTATATGGGCCAAGCCCAATAATTTTAGCCTTTTATTAACTGGGCCTTAGCCTTTTCGATGCTCTTTTTCTTTTAGGCCTAGGCCTTTTATAATCCATTTAATTATTGGGTTTGGCCATTTTCGGTCCATTTAAGATTTGGGCTTCGGCCTGTACACGGTCCATTTCTCTTTTCCTTTTTTAGCCTTTATTTTCTGAAATTGTACACTGTTCAGAATTAGAATATTTATGGTCAAGGCCTGTTTAGAGCCCAAATATGATCTTGTTCACTAGTACATCGGACAAGCAAAACAAATAATCCAAAACGAATTCAAATTACAATCACAACATTTAATCAAATATAAGTCTCATCTGTTGATAATCAACACGTATAAGATGCATTTCAAACACCAAGCATATCTGAGATAGCGAGAGGACACGCTCGACTAAGAAGGTACAAATGGATCACTTTCGGTGAGATAGCGGCTAGCGATGAGTTGGGGTATTAACTGCTGCACTGACCGAAAGAGCTACATAGCTTCTATAACCTTGGCCTTCGGAGTATCAAGCGACTCGATAAGATGAAGAACCTGTCTAGTCCATATCAAGAAGAATTCGAGTAAAACCTTAGCAGTACGATCATTCTCCAGCTGATCAAAAAGTGGTTACTTGCTCTCACCAAGCATCTGCACAAATTATGCAAGTTATGTGTTGTCTCTTGAACACAGTCATCAGGAATGAATGAAACTCTACTGTCAGGATGGACAAACCCAATTTCTATAGTAAAGTGAAGTTATTTTAGCCTAAATGTTCACACTGTCTAAGAGCAAAAGGCAATACCATGCATATACTTAGACATCACAATCACTCGATGGACCATAAATTGAGGGCATGGTGCACAGGTAAACAGTATTTATAATTATCAGGATACAGAGCTAGAAAACAAATGGTGGTTCCTAATTTTATAATTATTAGGACATCCAACTCAAGTTAGGTACATCCAGCATGAACCCACTATAAGTATGGCACAACTCAGGCATATTAAGTTTGGCAGTACCATCAATTAAAATCAACATAGTATAGATGGTTCTCTATTTTGGACATATTGCACTAACAATGCTCTTGGTTTCTCAGTACAGAAGCATCCTGAATCCAGAAATGAAACTTCCTAGAAGTCACAGCAGCAGCAACCACATACCCGAACAAAGAGGAGCAACAGAAATCAGATTAGTATGGTGCTACCAGACTTGAATTTTACCCCACCTGAAGAAGATGATGTCCATATAGTACAAGGAGAACATGTAGGTGCATAAGGCCTGGTACGGGTAGGTCTTGGAGGAGCCAAAGTCATCCTTGGAAAGTGGCAACGACCAATGTACGGCATCACTGATGATTCTAGAGTCCTGCCACAACAAAGATCCAAAACAAACAGGTCAAGGACAAAATGACTAATCAAAGTCCAGTGGATTCTTCCGTAGATCTGTATTAATAGAGGCACTTACCACGGGATCGTCTTGTTGTTGGGTGTGCTTCTCCGTTAGTTTCCCTGCATAGACGCAAAACACACAAAACTAAGGATATTGTAGTACTGTCATGATATAGAAGAGGGCCATGCATATCTTTTTTGGTGTGGACAAGGTAAATGAGCCAACACAGAGCAGTACTGTCATGATACACAAGATTATATTTTAGTAGCAAGGCATTCTATCATGCTATAGAAGATACTGCAGTACTGTCATGATATAGAAGAAATTGAGGATTTGGGATACCAAATTGATCATAGAAATGGAAATTATTATACATGGCCTAACCCTATATTTCTATCTATACATAAACCAGTAGCACTACTGCTACTAGAGGAAAATATGCTGCATAGTAATCTATTGCCTTCTATTAGAAAAAGAAGGGAATACTATATCAAACACACAAACGTGCATGGTCATGTACCCAGCCCAGGTCATATCAGATCATATCGAAAACAGGAGCTACCAATCATCATCAATTGATTATCAAACTATAACTTTGAGCTAGCAACTCACTTGGGTGAATTAACAAGGACTATAAGGGAGTGGGAGAAACCGAATACTTATCTAAACCAAACCACGGCGATGGAGACGGTGAGGGTGGGGGATGCGACAGTAATGATAATGGGTGGCTTCATTATCTTATGCTACCGACATTTTCTGAGAAGCATATCCTGATTTGAGGGTATGAAAACTAATATAATGTTATGCCAATATGGTTTCAACTCAAGGAAAATTAGTAGTACAAATAAAACCAACTATGATATTACATGTTAACTCATCCGTAAACAAGCATAGTCCTAGGAAGTTTCAGAAGAACATTAGCTATCCTTTTCATACTTAGCAAAAATCATAATTCAAGACATGGACAGAAAAGGTTTGCTGCACAGCTATATTGTTAAATGTGTGCAATATGTGACTTGAGAGAAAGGCATAACTAGTTTCTTAATGCACGTGAATAATGATAACATAATCCTAACATGTACAAGCCAAGGAACAACTAATGTTCTGGCATATGCACTGCTAGTAAAGATCAACTAGCATGGTCACATAACATGTATACTAATTGGACGTCGGGGAATCTGCAGTGACATCGGGGAAGCCACAGTCCAATAATACCATTAGGCATCGATAGAAATAAAACCATAGACATCACAGCAAAGCCAATCTCCAATAAGATTCAAGAAAGGAATCAGGCGGTATCATCAGTAGGTAGGAAAAGAGGGGGAAATGGCTACCTCGAGAAGTCCTCGATAGTGGAGAAAGTGTGGATGGGGTGGATGGTGCTCCACGAGTCCTGCAACCTGTACTTGCCAATAGTGGAGGAAAACAGAACAAGCAATACATGAGTCACACTAATAAGATAGGTGAGGCAACTACCATTAGAGATAAGAAGCTGGCCATGAATATATATATATTGTCAATGAGGCATTTATACTACTACTATTTAGTAACAGAAAAATCTAATTTAAGTCAAAACAGTAGCAACTTCTAAAGTGATGCTGAATCAACAATTCCACTACTATCCTATTAAGCCGAATAAATTCTTATCCCAGATCTAGTAAATGTACTTAAGAGCTCAAGTGTACTAGCCTGATGTGCTATATTCTACTCACTTAAGACCAGATGACTTGTACTTAAGAACTCAGTGTACTAGCCTGATATGCTCTATTCCAATCACTTAAGACCAAACTGACGATCAATAGTTCTCAGAAATGTACTTAAGCAGAAAAGCATAACCACAAAAACATGTGACTATCAGCAGAAGAACCTTGTTAATTAGTCTTAGACAATGAAAACATGCAGAAGAAGATAAAATACCATGTCTTGGACAACAGAAATTTACACGCCTTTCCGAGTGATTGGATGTTTGCGTATGCCTTACCAGCAGCAAATAGTCCTCTCTCCCCAAACCATGCAACATAGGTGAAACAAATAGCCCAACCTCAATACATGCAGTTGCAAATAACATCAGAGATTCGAATCAGAACAAAGGCTATGCACATATTGTGATGCAGAGACCGAGAGTTTAATCTTCCATTATCTAAGGAAAAAGGAGAGGAATTTCTAGGAAGAAATAAAAGAATACAAACCATGCCACTAGAAAAATAAATCTCATTCCTATAATGCACATACAACAACGAGAACAAGTTCGAAGAGATGATCAACTAAAAATTTCAGGCATACAAATTCAAAGATATGATCAACTAAAACTATCAACAAGGAAATACCAAGTCAGAGATTAGAAGCAATGGCATATAACAACCACATGATTCAGATGATTCAGCAATACAATGAGACTACCAGATTACAAATGTATGAAACATCACCATGACAGTATGTTAATCACTCAACATGACCTCTAGTAACAACCTATTGGACTATAAGCTATGTGACAACATAATAAGAATGCATTTTTTGGAGACAACAGGTTTTCATGATCAAAATCAACCAGTATCAGATATCTTTACATCCTGCCCATGCACAAGCAACTAGTATCATAGTTAATTTATAATTTAACTACTGCCATTTAATTTAGCTAGATCATAGTTAAAATTGGTTACAGTTCTGATTTACATATGACTACCAGCAACCAGTATCATTTCATCTGATGCCTAAAAGTCAGTAGCTAGCAATTTAGAATTTACAATGTTCTAGACCTTCTAAGCCGGTCAGCAGGAACATCTAGCTAGAATCACAAAGGGTAACACCACATAGAATTAACTACAACAAAGAAGGGAAGGGAGGGAGCATACAAACTTCTTGGAGATGATGGAGAGATCCCCTGGCTGCACTCCCTACTCCAGGAACTCCCGCGCTGCATACCCCTTCACGATTTTAACAAAAACCATGAGACGGAAATATCATGAGTGATCCAGAAATTCATGAGGCAAATAATCAACATGGGTCAAACCCTAGATAAAGCACGCGCTGACGGAGCAACGCACACACGTATCACAAATTACAATCACTGACACTAGACAGGAGTGGATGACACACCTCTAGCCGTGGTGCACACGGGGTTGTAGAGCTGACTCCGGAATATCACCGTGGGAGCTGTCTTGTCCATCTCGATATCTGCAAGATCCGCCTGCCACGACCACATGTTGTAGCACTGTGGCCCTCTAGCATCCGCACGATGCACCTGGCGCTACTTCGCCGATTCCGTAGAAGTTGGGGCGATGCACTTTCATGGCCGTTGAAGACCCAACCGGAGGGATCTAGTATTCGATCTAGTTCTGCCCGCAGATGCAGTGCTGAAGTTCTTGTAGAAGAGAGGGAGATGCGTTGACTCATTGGGTGAGAGGGAGCGCCTCTTGATCTAGACGCCGAGATCCAGAGAAGATGAATTCGGGTGAGAAGGAGCATCGCCGCCATCGCTTGGGGCGATGAGATCTGGAGAACAAGAAGGAAGCATGGCAAAGAAGGGGGCAAGCGGAGATGGGCGCGGTGTGGCGGCGGAGGATAGATAAGGTTTAGGGTTAGAGAAGTGTTCCAGGTGTGCACTCAACTGGTGCCAGGTCATCGATCCACAACAAGTTTCCACAAACTATCATCTCATCCGTTCATTTTGTTCACATCCAATGGTCGATATTGTTCTTCTCTTATATCTCAATCTGCCTAACGATTATGACGATTTCGTCCATAGAAATTACGACGTTTTGAGTGATATCATCATAGTTTTAATAAGGTTTTAGCCCTCCCAAATGGCTTAAGACGATCTGGTGTGAAATCGTCATAACTCTATGACGATTTTGTCCAAAGTCACTATCAAAACGTCATAAGTTGGCACATTTCTTGTAGTGCTTTTCTTAATTTTTTCCTCTGTTTCTTTTTCTTTTTCCAATTCTGATTTATGTTTTAGTTTGAAACATTTTATTTAAATTTCAGTTTGAATTCAAATTTTTACCAAACCTTTTCAGTAGGTTTTAAATCATTTAATAGTGTGTTTAAAAGTCCATTCTACAATATTTGAAATATTCTCTCATGATTTATTATTTATTTAAATTAGACATTTGTCTTTATTTAAATAAAATTAAATATGTTTCAAGCCCATATAATTTTATTTAAATAATCTTTTATTCCTTTTGTTATTTTAGTAAACTTTTACTTCATTTGTTTATGGATTTAATTCAAGATTTAAATTGCCTTTGCAATTATTTCTTATTTAATTATTTCTTTCTTTATCTTATAAAATTCATATCTTTTTATTTATAGTTCCAAAATTGGTGATTCCAATTTGTATAATTTTATTTAATATTTGTTTATCTTTTTAAATGCTTTGAGGATTACTTTGCTCATAATTTGGTATTGTTTTTAGTTTAGGAGCTTTATTAGCTTTGGAAATTAATTCCTTTTATATTATTAACTTCATAAGTTTTTATCCATGGCTCCAAATTAAGTGAAACCAACTTCCATGGTTTTATAATATTTTTGTTTAACATTTTTGTTCATTTATAAATGTTGGTTGTTAAATATTTATATGGATCAAAGCCATAGTCTTGGAGTGATCTTGGAAATGATTTCTCTCATTAGGGTTTTAGGGTTTTGGTTTAACCTTTTCCCAAGTGTTTTAAATTCAAGATTCTTTCCATGCATGAATGCATTTGATCTTTTGAATATTTGTTTGTTGTTTTCTTATTCAAAAAATTTTCAAGTAAGGTTTGATGTTTCCATTTAGAAGCAAAAAGTTTCTTTTCACCCTAAATTTCAACATTTATTTCTTTTGTTTATTTATTTTTCACATTTCAAAATTTGGAGAATTTTGGGATGTGACAATAGAACACTATATTGTGACCGCCTCGACCTCCTCTAGCTTTTGCCCTAAAAATCACAAGTCGGGAGGCTCCTAGAGGCCCCAATCAGTACCTCCCGCCCGAACTCCGGCTGCTGCCGTCACCGTCGATTCCGTCCTCCCCCACCTTCACCGATGCCATATTCATGCTCAAGGTGAGTATCTGGTCCTCGTGGCCTTCTCTGACTCCTCCCTATTCCTCTAGTTCACCTCCCTGATCTTATGTGCTGCCACTGCCATTGTTTATCGTTGCCGGCCAAAAGTCCGGTGGCCAATAAGTGGTGGCACCACCACCTTCTGGTCTGCCTCGACGATCTCTCTCCGACTCACCACTCGGCAGCTTCCCGCGTGACCTCAATCGGCCAGTTGATTGACAACCTAGGCTTTCCCCATTGATGACGTCATAGGGACGTCACAGTGAGGCAGTTAATTCCTTTTGTTTTATTTAAAAATCATTTCTGTAATTCTTTTCTGAAAATTAAAATACCATGTGGGCCCTGCTTGTCAGCAATTTAATCTTTTACATAAATGTTTACTAAAACTAATAAACTTATGACATGTGGGTCCAAGATGGAAAAATAATTTAAATATTCCAAAAATGTTTTATAATTTCCTAAAATGATTTAAAAGGGACCAAAATTGAGAAAAATCATAACTAATTCATTTTAAGTCAGAAAATACAAATAATATATCAAAATGTTCAGAAAAATGAGATCTATCTATCTAAGATATAATAATGCATTGTTAAATAACTTTCAAGGCAAGTTTAATTAGAGAACCAAATGAACCCTCATAGGTGAATCTGGAGTTTCCCCGAGTTAGGATTTGTATCCCTCGGAACCCCGATTAAATTGTCGAGCTTGTCCTAGGGTTACATTTCAATGAAATTTAACTTGTCATGTTATCATTCTTGTTTGAGCATTGCATTGATGCCATGTGTTGATTTTTCCCTTCCTTTCCGGTGTTTGTTTCTTCCGGTAGAATACGATATCGAGATCAAGATCGAAGACTGAGATCAAGACCATCGAATATCAAAGACCAATACTTGACCAACTGTAATCAAGTCAAGTACAAGGCTTACGATGATCTGCTTATTGGTTATCAAGAGGAAAAGGCAAGCATATCCCCACCATGATATAATCCTATGATTTCGAAAGCATTTCAATTCTTGCCATGATGCATACGATTCTACTTTGGTCTGTTATCGATAGATAGAGTATCATATTTGTTGCATTACTACCTTTGAGCTTATATTACCTGATCCATTGCTCCTAGCATAACTAGGTTTGGCTCCATGCATAGCTGTCAGTGTTGGTTCATCCAGATGATGTATTAGATGCAGAGAATCTAGTATGACAGGAGATTGAGATATAATGATGAGATGAGATTAGAGGTGATATGAGTTAAACATGCTAAGGCTTGTATGGGAGGCCATGGTGGGATGTGGTTTTTCTAGTCCCATGCTCGCCACCACTAGGAACCGAGTTCTTGCCTTTGGAACCGAGACGAGCATACAACCACACGGGGCCTGGACAACCTCACAAGCAACTAACTTGCCTAGTAGATTCCATGAGTCACATAGTTTGGGTGTTCCATTCGACATATGCATAGAAAACCTTTTGAAAGATTTGTTGGGTGAAGGTGCATTCATAACAGGTAGGGAAGCGTGGACCGGGTTGCTTGGGGTTGATAGCGCCCCTAGTAAACCAACCTCGCCTCACATCTTTAAGGACCGGCTTCGGGATTTGACCCGTTATGGCGGAACCATCCTTATTGCGTGACTCATGGTCTCGGCGAAAGCAAGGTAAAGGTCATGTCTAACCACCCTCTGTCGGTCTTCCAAGGAAGAGGGATAATCATGTGGCATTAAGAGAATGTTAGTACGTGTGGGTAAAGTTGTACACCCCTGCAGGGTAATAATCTTTTCGAAAATCTGTGTTCATGGTTATGAACGCTTGGTCACCGAACTCTAAGATCATAGAGAACTTGAACCTAATTGTATAACTTGGTAGATCAACGTGTGCTTAAGGATGCTTCCTCATGGGTATGAGGGGGTGATCCTAGTTAGGGTTGAGATGCTGAGTGACTTGGTGGATATCAAAAGATGATGATCAATACTTCGGAGATGTTGCTCTCTTATCCCCTTTTAAAATACTCTGACTAGACGAGCTTCTTCTCTCCCTTGTTTTATAAACAAAGATGGCTTTATGGAAAACAACTCCACCAACCATAAGTCTTGCGGAGTACACCCTGTATCGACCCTTGCTTTGTTGATACTTTTGGTAGAGTAAGTGTTCCCTGAAGATCAGTTTGGTACTACATCGACACCGATGAGTAGCTTGGGGTTTCCGGCCGGCAGCCTGGAATCTATGGGCTGGGACGTCATCGTTATGCTTCAGGTGTAGAGGGAGTGACCCAACCTTTAAAATAAGGTAAGGTAGAATCCCCTGTGTTTACAATGCTAGTCCCTGGATCAATAGCTAGCATCCACAGTTATGATGTAATATCAAGATACAAAGGTCATAATACAACTTTATAACCAGGAATAACATAATTTTATTACATCTTACATAGCTCATTTGGCTATCTCATTACAATGCAGCAGAATATACAATAGCATGGGATCCTTCATCTTCAAAGTGCCACAGGAAGACATGTTGGTTGTAGACTTGTAATCCTAATCAATAAATTTCTCTAATATCAAACAAACCTGCAACATAACAAGTTACAGCCACAAGGGTCAATACATTTGAATTGTATTGGCAAGTGATACTATGGTAGTATAGTTGAGTCTATCATCTATATGCATTTGGCTAAGTGAATCTTAGGCTTGCATTGCTCAAAATAGATTTTTCCTTAACATTTGAAAACACAAAGATTTTGCTTGACAAAAACATTTCTCCCAATCAAAGATTGAAGATCCTTTAACCCTTGTTCAACCACAAGTTTTTAACTTAGAAATTTGGATGATGAGATTCTTGATTGCTTCCATGTCTTGATGCTCAAATTGTCCTTTACCAGGGACATGGCTAAGTACTTAGATTTTACACTCTACAGAGGTGGTGCACTTTCCCCACAAGACTTGGTTTCCCAAGACAAGATCTTTCAAAAGCCTTCCCTTAGACCAAAATGGACGCGCTCCAACCTATCAAACTCTACCACCAACTGTCCATATGGCTAAGTTCTTGCAACCTATATGATCCAGGCAGAGCCCATAATGCCAAGTGGCTGCACTTGAAGCTTCTCAACATTTGACATCTCAAATATCTTTGTTCCTGGGTGGCCATCCACAAGTGAGATACACAAGTTCAACCATAGACATGGGCCTTGTGAACCACTCAACCAAAAACCACCAAGCAATTACCGTTCAACCCAGGTGATTCATTAACTTAGTTGTTTTATTAAACAAAAACACAAGTCCTCAGACTTAGAAATTTTTCCATAGTGTGAATATATTTCCACCCTTGTTTTCTATTAGCTAAGCTAAGCATGATAGTAGTAGGAGTCTTAACTTAGGAAATATTCCACTAAGGTTTCATCTACTAGGTTTTCCTATAGCAAGGTTTATACTTAGCAAAATTCCATGCAAGTTTTACTTAGAGAAATCACTAATGCATAGTGAAAGTAATGGGACAAGAAGTATGAAGCATCACTTGCCTTTTTGGTAGAGTATAGGTTCACTCCTTGTCCTTGCAACAATCACACTCTTCAAGTCACTACAATTCAATCAAGCAAGGGACAAACTCAATCTACCAATCAAGCAAAACATCACATAAAATGATAAAGTCTAAGGATTGCATGCAAGCATGCCAAGCTTTGTTTTATTTGAAAAAGTGGTTCCTAATGGGTCATAAACTTTTGAAAACACCTATTGGTCATTTTGTTAAAGTGGCAAAGTCATTTGCAAAAGGTTTCACTTCATAAACCATTTTCAAAACAAAGTATCATTTTATGTGGTGTAGAAATGTTTTTACTAAGGCATTAGTCTATAGGATTCACAAAATATGTTTTCAAACCATAAAATTTTGTGTTTAGGGTCAGAGAGTTTGAAACAAAACATTTCCCAAAGTTTTCTTCCAAAACCATTTTTGATAAATAAACTATATTTTTATTTGACTAGAAATGGTTTTAAATCAAAGAATCATCCTTTTGTTTCACCAAATACATTTTTAAATCCACAAAGTGTTTCCTAAGGTCAGTAGGTTCAAATCACACCATTTTCCAAAGATTTTATCTCCAAAATCATTTTTGAACAATTTTTATAACCTAAACAAGCATACAAATGTTTCTACAAAAACAAACATTTTACCAAAGGCTTTTTACTAAACAAATGGCATGGTTAGCTAGGGCTTGTTCCACTGATTCCAGTGATATAAAGTTTGTAATTTTTGGACGTGTGGATCAAAAGTTACAATAGTTTCAATTTGCAAATCAAATCTGTTTTCAATCTGTTTTAAATCGAAAACCTGGCCACGCGTCAAGTCCCTATTGGGTGGTACCGCTTCGTGCGGATCAGCCTCTCTGGCGCGTTGGATCTAAACAAATCGCACGGTCCTGATTGCGTACCTCTTCGCTGTTAAGTGATTCTATCATGTCGCTTGGATCGTCATCTAACGGCTATTATCGCATTGACCAATCCCTGGCGGCGCAGCAACGGTCACTAGCGGCGGCGAGGTCAGATGGTGGCGGCGCTGGTGAAACAAGAGGCGAGGGAGTATGGGAAGGTGCTTACCGCGTTCGTGGCGTCGTGATGGTTCTCAACGTGTGGTTCGTTTGATGAGGGGCGCTCTGTCGTGGAGGTAATTGCTCGCCGGAGTTTCTCCTGGCGTCAGATGATCCTGCTCGTGGTCGGGGTGGGTGCTACAGATCACAAGGGAGCAAACCGAGGGTACGGTTAGACGTGCAAGGGCACGGTGTAGGTGTGTGCGTGAACGAAAGGAAGAGGGGCGGCCGGAATCTACCTGTGGGGCTCGTCGGAGTTGGAGCGCACGGCGGCGTCGTTCAGAGCTTTGTTGAAGACGTCGTTCTAGGGCGCCCGCGGTTGAACTGAGGGCACTGGTAGGAGCGTCTGGGAGTGGGGAACGTATGTGCTAGGTCGGGGAGGCACGGGGTGGTCTGGCTCGGCCGGAATCGACAAGGAGGGTCGTCGGAGACAGAGGTGCTCGGGGAGGAATTGGGGCAGCCTGGGAGTGTGTTGAGATGGGGCGACAGAGGGGAAATGAAGAGGAGGCATGAGTGTTTAAGCCTGCGTGATCAAAGCGAGTAACGGTGGCCGCGTTAAGACGAATTGAAGCTGCGGCATCAACGGCAGGAACGGCCGGCGTCGTCTGCGCGAGGAAGAAGGTGAGCTGGAAAAATGGGGTTGGTTGGTCAGTGAGAAAAAGGAGTGAGGGGAGGTCCACCAGTCATTCACCGCACGGGTCGTCTGAGGAGTGGGAAAACGTTTCGTCGCGGGAGAGAGTGCTGGGCTGGTTCTGGGCCTTGTTGGGCTGCTGGGTTGGGTCGACCAGATTCACATTTTTTTCCAGTTCTGAATCTTTTTCCTTTTCCAAATCAATTTCTATTTTGAATTTCAATCAACTATTCAAACATTCAAACAATTCAAACAATCACCAAACTTGTAATGAGTTTTTGGTTCTGTTTATCAACATAAACCAAAAACCAAGATCAAAATAATAATTTTATTTTAGGGTCCATTATTAATAAAATAAATAGACCATTGTTATTAAATCAAATAGGATTTGATTTATTTCAAAGCTCCATTTAAAAACTAAATATTTTCAAAACCAAATCAGTAGGTTTTATTTGAGAATATAAAATACTTGGAAAACTTATTTTAAACAAATAAACAAGATTTGATGGTTTAGAAATAATAAAACCTTTATTAATAAAACTTGGATATTGAATCCTTATTATTTTTATTCAAATAAACCTCTACTAGTTTTCTCAAATAGAATTGTTTTCTTTCAAAGGCTTGGCCAAGTTTTAATTTGGCTTATAAAATAATCCTTATTAAAATATTTCTTTTTCCTTTGAAACCAAATCCTTTTATAAAAAGATTTCAAAATAGTAAATCAAAATATTTTTATTTCCTTTTATTAAATATTTACCTTTTTAATCCCTTTAGGATTTATTTGATAAAAATAGGTTTGAAGATTTCCAATTGGATTCAAAAAGTTTCTTCTCACCCTGAAAATCAACAAGGTTTTGTTTTATTCATTTATTTTTCACATTACAAGATTTGGAAAATCTTGGGATGTGACATCAGGCCTCTTAGGACATTTTTTAAGTTTGCTATACTTATTATTATAATTTTCCTTCCATTGTTTGATGTTTGTGATCAGTGACCTCTGCTTGTAATAATTTGGTTATCTTCTTAGTTATGAGCTTGCTGTAATAATTTTTTTGTCGTAGGATCACTGATGTGTTACCGATTCTTCACTGGATATACTCGAGCTCAAGGTTAAGCTTATGTCAGACGGAGGTCTAGGATTTGTTTAGCCCTAATACCGGGGGTGTCATAGGTTTTTGTATCTGAGCAGTACCGACCGTAGGAAAACCTTGCTATTGGACGATGTTGAGTCTAGTGTCTGTGAAAACTATTTCAAAGATGAAAGGTATTTGCGAAAACTCTAGTATGCTTCTTTTTCTCCTTATCCAGTTTTGCTCTAACTCTGGGTTATCTTATTTGGTGTTGATTTTGGAAAAGTTTTGATATCTCTTCTAGTATTTCAAAGCTTAGGTGCCTTTTGGTAAGCCAGTTGACCTAGTGTTAAGTTCTCTAGAGTTGTGTGTGTTGTGAATTCCTTGTTTTGCTCTTGTTCACATGAGATATTCCTGTCCATCATGATCTCTCTATTTTATGGATCCTACAATATAATGATCCACAGTGTTCTAATCTAGGCTTCGAGGTTTCCTTTCGCCTCGTATGCCTCTTTTCTATTTGTTTGGGTACTTCAGAAGTTATTTCTTCTCTTAGAAGCTACCTCATGATTAGTATCTTGTAGTGTACGTTGTGTTACTCAAGTAGTAGTTACTCCTTTCTTTGGGTTTTAACCCTTGGACTTGAACCGAAGAACCCAGATTGTGCCGGATTCAGGTGTTGTGAATCTTGTAAATGAAGCTGACCTTTAAGCCAAGATCCATTCCTTTTACCCCTGTTGCTAATGTTCACAAATTACCTCAGGATGGCTGGTATTACAACTCTAGCCTTCAAGCTTGTGGTATTTGTCGCGATTGAATTGTGACAACTAAGGATTTCCCGTACCACTAGCTATGGAAGATGTTCTTTAATGGAACCAAATAAATCACGACAAGAGTACTCCTAGAGAGTCTGATATCTATACTCGTGACTCTGCCACACTTTACCTCTTCTGTGCATTGGTTTTTGGAAGATTGATAATCTATGCATCCACATCTCGGGATTCTATCCTTAGCATGTTCACCTTTTCCCCTTGTTGTTTCTAACCTTGTCTACCAGTTGGTAGCCAAGTAGTGAATGTGCATCGGTGTCTTCTGATGCAAGATACTCTTGTGGTTCGTCAAGACAAACCATTTTGGGATGTCAGGAGAAACAAACTTTAGGACCTCGTCATTTCTAGGACTGGGTCAAAGTGTTGTAATCCGCAGATTAAGAGGCATTAATTAGCTCCTATCTGTTCTACCTTAAAGTATCACACTCTTTTATACTAAAAGGTTGTGATGAGTTCCATAACCCTCTTAATGAAGTGATACTTCTACACGATTTTACCCACCCTTCCTCGAGCTTTTGTGCTCGTAAGTGACGCGTGTGTGTAATAATGTGGCCATCTAAGATTCTAGCAATTATTATTGTTTTGAACTCAAAGGACATTTGTGTCATTCTTAGCATGATCGGTTAACCCTAGCAATAAGGGAAGTTTGACTATGCTACCAAGTCCGTTATTCTGGTGTACTCTCTTCAGTCAAAGAGTTAGGCCTGTGCCGAAGCTCTGAGACTATGTCTTCTTGCCTTACCAAGCAAGTTTCCTCTCGAACTAAGTGACATATTGGTGGTTCGTGATATTCTAGATGTCTACTAGAAGTATCTCCATGTTGCCACATGACCGTGATGTGAAGTTCTTGAGAAAGCTAGTTCTCTGAACTGCTCTTTTCTCAAAGGATCCGTACTGGATACCCCTGAACTAGTTGGTTGAGCTTAAAAAAGCAACTTGGAGAGTTGTAAGAAAAAAGTTCTATCCAACTCTGTTCATTCGTAAAGGGATGTCTAGTTTTATTCATGCTGAAGAAAGATAGTATTTCCTTTGTGGATATGTTATCTTCCCCACCTTTTATTTGATTTGGGATATTGTCAGATTGAACTCAGTTCCAAGGACTATCTTGATGGTGTTTCTACTTGTGATGTTTCACTTGAGTACATGTTCATGTCCTTTAATCTGACCAGTATTCTTGCCTTGTTCACACAACATATGAGTCCATCTTAATGGATTGTCTTGATAAGTTTGTTGTTGAGCCCATTAATGACATCCTTTTCTTATCCATGCTAGACAAAATTCATATGGAGCATTTGGCATTATTGTTGGAAACTTTCGAGAACCTTCTTGGAGTCATCTTGAAGTATGTGTTCTGGATGTTAGAAGTAACCTTCTCTGGTTCACGTGCAACTGTTAAATATGTCGCCGTTATTCAAGAATAGTTATCTATCTTTCCTTAAGGACATATGTGTGTTCTATTGATAGTACTTTATGTGTGTTCAGTTGTCCTTCGACTAGTTGCTAATGCATAGGTCTAGCAATATAGCTCATCTTTTGGAGGTCTAAACTAAAGTACATATCTTGAGAATCTAGTAGCTTTACCACTATGGTAAATGTTGCAAACTTTCTATTCGGACATGCTAAGTCTAAAGTATCGTCCCGCCTAACCAAAGCTAAACCTCAAGCAGCAATGATGGTTGGTGTTCCCCAAGGTTTGAACTAGGTCTTTTTGTAAATCTATCAAGATTGATGTAATGGTTTACACACTTATCCGGAAAGACCTTTTGCCATATTCTCTTGAATCAGCAAAAACAACCACTCTGCATGATGCTTCTTCTATAATTTAATATAGGAGTTGTTATCATGGTTTCCTTTGTATCCGAAGTCTGACCTTCACTTGATGTATGTTGTCTCGACATCAAGGAGAACATTTAAAGTAGTGTTGCTAAATGTCTCTCGGTTGATCCTCTAGACCCTTTATGTTGGTAGGATCTTTGTTATGCTAAGTAACTGAAGTCTGAGAATGGAGTTTCTTTCTTCTCGTGTCATCGGGAATCTTATTACCTATTCATCTAGTGGTGTAAATTGATATCACGATCTTTGGCAATGATTTTGATATACTTGGATGAATAAAGAGTTCCTGTCGTGTTCTCAACCATGTTTTAAGAGTGACTATGATTTTGGTAATCAGGACTTCCTCTTGCTACATGTTCTATGTGACTCTTATGAGTCCTCCCACCAAAACACCTTTTTGTCTTGGCCTTCTATTGGATGAATGAGTGACCCTTAATAAAGGATCACATGATCCAGTCTTACAACAAATAAAGGATCACATGATCCAGTCTTAATACAATTCAAGCAGCGGAATAACGTAATAATAATGATAGCGTAGGAGAGACTCTATCTTCATGGTCACAGGCAATGCTGGCGATGGGAGATGATCCTAGTTGTCATAACCTTCCTGCTGTCCATCCTCCTGATAGTCCTCTTCATAGTCTGGCCACGGGAATAGCAAGGGACAAAGCGATGAGTACTCTTTAAGTACTCGCAAACTAATACTAACAAGTGAAGTGGTTTTAACTAGGAGATACTAAGCTCTAGGTTGTTTTGCAAGAAGACAGATTTATCTCCACTGAGTTCAAAAGCAAAGAAAGATAGTTGAAAGTTTTATAACTCCTAACTATGAACTTGAATTTCATATCACAACCTTGTTGTGGTCAAGTCAAGTCACAAATCATTTCACAAGTCATTTTGAAAACATCTGACGATGGAACAATATGGCCACTCCAACTGTCGATAACCGCGGATGCAGCTAATCAAATAGTTTGACACTCTGCAGAGGTGGTACACTTTCACCAAAATATTCGATACATCCGTCAGGAACAATCCTGAATTCTAGATGTAGTCTTTTCATTCCCAGGTAGCTTCTTCTTCAGCGTGGTTACTCCACTGAATCTTAAGAAACTTGATGCTTCGGGTCCTGGTGGTTCTGAAAGCTTCCTCCAAAATACGGATGGGTACTTCGGGATACGTTAGGTCATCATTGTTCTCTATGGTGCGGTGATCAATGTTCTTGAAAACTTCAGTCATCTCCGGGACTTCTAGGCATTTGCGAAGTAACGATATATGGAACACATTATGCACTGCTGACATCTCCTCTGGCAGTTCTAGTTGATACGATACTTCTCCTCGATGATTCAGAATCTTGAAGGGTCCGATATATTTGTGGGCTAACTTTCCTTTGAGCTGGAAACGCTGCATTCCTTTCAAAGGCGACACTTTGAGATACACAAAATCTCTTGTATTGAAAGCAAGGTCTCGACGTCTCTTGTCGGCACAACTGTTCTATCTGGATTGGGAAGTCTTGAGGTGCTCACCAATCTTGTGAACTTTCTCTTCTGCTTGTCGGAGGATGTCGGGTCCGAATATATGACTCTCTCCTACTTCCGACCAATTCAAAGGGGTATGACACTTCCTTCCATACATGAACTCAAATGGGGCCATTTGCAGACTAGCTTGATGACAGTCTTCTCATTGAGATCCATACTCTAGCACACAAGCTGTCAACATATCTTCAAGTATTTGATTTACTCGCTCCATTTGTCCATCGGTCCGAGGGTGATACGTTGTGCTGAAATCTAGTAGGGTTCCTAATCCTTCTTGGACTTTCTTCCAAAATCTCGAGGTAAACTGAGTTCCTCGATCCGACACGATGTTCTTGGGGACTCCGTGCAAACTGAAGATTCTAGCGATGTACAACTCTGCTAGCTTCGAACTCTGGTAGGTGGTCTTGGCTGGTAAGAAATGGGCGACCTTGGACAGTCTATCAACTATGACCCAAATAGAGTAATTTCCCCTACTAGAAGTAGGCAATCCAGTGATAAAGTCCATTCCAACTGAATCCCATTTCCATTATGGAATATACAATGGTTGCAACAGTCCTGCGGGTCTCTGATGTCCAGCGTTGACTCTCTGACAAATGTCACACTTGGCGCTGTAGCTTCCGATTTCTCTCTTTGTCTTATGCCACCAAAATTGTTCCTTCAAATCCTGATACATCTTTGTTCCTCTAGGGTGGATAGAATAAAGAGTATCACGGGCTTCCTTCAAAATATCATGCTTCAAGTCTGAGTCTGCTGGTACACAGAGACGTCCTTTGTACCACAGAACTCCTTCTTCGTCCTTGGTGAATCCGGGTACTTTGCCTGTACCGATACGATGTTTGATTCCGTCGATACTAACATTTCCTTTCTGTGCCTCCTTGATCTAACTAACTAAAGTGGGTTGAAGTTCTATGCTAGCCAAAAATCCTGCACTTACTAATTCCATTCTAAAATCTTCCATCTCCTTGTGCAGACTTGGTTGCTCCTTCAGAATCATGGAGTTCAAGCGGCATGGCAACCTGCTAAGGGCATCTGCTACCACATTGGCTTTACCGGGGTGATAGTGGATGTCCAGATAGTAGTCCTTGATTAGCTCTATCCATCTTCTCTTCCTTATATTCAGCTCCTTCTGAGTGAATATATACTTCAGGATCTTTTGATCGGAATAAATTTCACAACGGTTTCCCATGAGGTAATGCCTCCATGTCTTCAAGGCTAGAACTATGGCTGCTAGTTCAAGATCATGGGTTGGATAATTCGGTTCATGCTGCTTCAGTTGTCGGGATAGATAATATACAACTTTGCCTTCTTGCATTAGCACACATCCGAGACCGATCTTGGATGCGTCACAATACACATCAAAGGGCTTCGTGATATCCGGCATGATCAAGATTAGGGCTGAAATCAATCTCCTCTTGAGTTCTTCAAAATCCGCTTCACATTTGTCCGTCCATTCGAACTTCTTATCATTCTTCAACCATTGGGTCATGGGTCTGGCGATACTCGAGAATCCTTCTACAAACTTGCGGTAATATCCGGCCAATCCGAGAAATGCACGAACTTGGGTTTTAGTGGTTGGGGCTTGCCAATCTTCAACATCCTTCACCTTTGCAGGGTCGCCGCCAATTCCTCTGGCTGATACAATATGTCTGAGAAATTCTACCTCGTGTAACCAAAATTCACATTTGCTAAACTTGGCATACAACTGATGCTACCTAAGGGTTCCAAGGATGGTCCTCAGGTGTAGCTCATGTTCTTCTTCCGATTTGGAATAGATCAGAATGTCATCAATGAAAACAACGACAAACTTATCCAGGAAGTCCATAAAAATCTTATTCACGAGGCTCATGAAATAAGCGGGGGCATTGGTTAATCCAAAGGACATGACAATGTACTCATACTGTCCATATCTGGTGGTAAAGGCAGTCTTTGGGATATCCTCTGCGCGAATCTTGAGTTCATGATAACCAGTTCTAAGATCAATCTTAGAAAACACTTTGGCACCAGTCAACTGGTCAAATAGGTCTTCTATCTTTGGCAGTGGGTACTTGTTCTTGATGGTGACATCCATCAACTTCCGATAATCCATACACAAACGGTTACCTCCATCTTTCTTGTCCACAAACAGGACAGGTGATCTCCATGGCGACGCACTTGGTTGAATCAGTCCTATCTCCAGCATGGCATCCTGTTGCTTCTTCAGCTCCACTAATTCAGACGGGTTCATACTATAATGTCTCTTGGCTATGGGTCCGGTTCCAGGGATTAGTTCAATGATAAACTCGATATCCCGATCTGGGGGCATACCGGGCAAAACATCTAGAGATACATCATGCTATTCACAGACTATTATGACTTGGTCAATGGTTGGTTGGGCTAGACTCTTGTTGCATTTGAATTGATGGGGTAAGTTTTCAAATACATGCTCTACTGATATTCCATCTGTACTGATCATGGTTATGGCTTTCTTGGCACATTCGATTAATCCTTTATGTTTCGACATCCAATCCATTCCTAGTACTACTTCCAAACCTTTAGTTCCGAGTACTATTAGATTAGCATAAAAATCTATGCCATGGATTCGGATAGGTATGGCCTTGCAAATTTGTCTAGCTTTGGTGGTTGAACTAGGTATTTGAACTATCATAACATGCTTCAATTTGGTGGGTTGAATCTTACTAGTGCATGCAAATTCTTCAGTAACAAATCAGTGCGATGCTCCAGAATCAAACAACACTATTGCAAATACTGAGTTAACAGAAAACATACCCATCACGACATCTGGCACTTCTTGGACTTCTTCAGCATGCATGATAAAGATACGACCGTTGCGGTTGAGCGAGTTCCCTAGGGCAAACCTTCTTCTAGGCTGAACACGACGTTGCTGCTGGGCTGGGGCATTTACATTGGGGGATGTGGCAATCTTCTTGGGGCACTCATTGGAATAGTGACCCTTGGTTCCACATTCATAACAAGTCACCTAAGACTTGTCCTTTGCTGCAACAGGCACATCATTTCTTCCAATCCTTGGGGCAGTGTTGGTGTTGGAGGTGACATTGTTGTTGTTGAACTTCGACGGGGCACAATTGAAATTGTTGGGGTTGCCGGGGTTGTTCTGATTTCCTCCGGGCCTTGGGTTTCCACGGTTGGGATAGGTCGGACAGTTCATCGGGGGTCTATTGGTTCTTGGGGCAAATCCTGGAGATGGGTTGGGGTGATACTTTGGTGTATGGTGGGTTCCTGGTTAATGCATCATGTGACGCTTGCGGTTCTCATTAGCTTGGTTGATCTTGCCTTCCATATGAATGGCACAACCCACTAAGGCTTCAATATCAGCAAATGGGATATTGACTAACATTGTCTGCATCTCATCATGCAGACCATTCAGGAATCTTTCCTTCTTCTTAGCTTCGGTATCTATCTCATCTGGTGCATACCTAGCCAATGACAAAAATTTGTCACGGTACTCAACTACTGTCATCCTTCCTTGCTTCAGTTCCCTGAATTCATCTCTCATCCTCTTGATCAAACCCAATGGCACATGGGTTCTGCTGAACTTGATTTTGAACTCTTCCCAAGTCATCATTTGACCTCCATTCATGGCACGAACGTTGTTCCACCATGCTCTTGCATCTCCGGCCAGATAGTGGGTAGCGAACAGTACTTTCTCGTTACCTTCCACTCCTGCAACTTCTAGGTTATTCTCCATGGTTTGCAGCCAATCATCTATATCAAGGGGTGGATTGGTTTTCTAGAATTTCTTGAGCTTGGATCCAGGGTTGTCCTGATTTCCATGGCCTTGATTATTGTTGTCCATCTGACCTATCTGTTGAAGGGTGGCTAAGTTGGCTTGACGTTCGGCTCTTTTAGCTTCGCGGTCAGAAACCAACATTTGCAAGATTTGCAACATAGGGTTCGAGGATGAAGTGCTTCCTCCACGAGGCATCTAAAGATTGAGATAGATCATGAGAAAAGAGGGAGATTTCTAAGGTTCAGGGTTTTGTAAAGTTTTTGAAGTTTTGACTAAGATTTTTCTAGCAACTTGCTTTTCATTCATTCATAGCACATGATACAAACACACACCACAACAAAGAAAAACAGACGGTTTTAAGAACCATTCTGGGAAACTACGATATAGTGGGACCGAATACAACTCACTAATGCTAGTGCTCAAGTGCTACTACTCCTTGGAGTCGATGTCATCTTCATCCTCATCATCATCAATGAAGGCGAAGTCATCCTCATCAATGAATAAGTCCATGGCATGATCCTCCAGAAAGTCATCATCGTCACTGAGATAAGAGTAGGGGTCTCCACGAAGGTCTTCCCCTGCATTCTCCCTATCCTCCATCTGCATATCCCTCTCGTGGACAGTCTCCTCCAACTCTGTGATCCGGTGGTGAAGACGAGCAATGATGCGCTCCTTCTTGTCAAGCTGACGGAGACGTGATTGGCAATCCTTCACTATCATGGCAATGGTCTGATCCTTCTTGGCAGCGATGGCGTACTTGTGGTTGGCGTAGGAGCGAGCATTGTCTAACTCCTTATGACGGTCATACATCATGAAGCTGAGGTGGTCCAACTAAGTCTTCAGCTCATGGTGGCATGGTTCCTCAAGTGGATGTCCCATAACATCACGCCTTGGATAGAACTCAAAGCGGGTACCCTTGATCTGGTTGATACTCTGCCCACACAGACGGGCAAGATCTTCCTGCATGGCCCTGGCAAGTCCATCGATCTAGTTGTTCTCTCTCAAGGTGAACTGAATTCCCTCTGAGGTGGGGGCTTCAATCTTTCCTCGGAGACTTGCAATTCTTCTCCTTCCTGATCGTTGAGCTGAGCTCCAAAGAACACGGGGTGCGGACGCTCCAGCATCTCTGACAGCTGGTCCAAGTCACGCTCAAAGATGAGGTCTCCTCCATTCCCCAACTGATAAAATTTGCTATACTTCACGTCCATCTATAAGAATATAGGATGAGTAAGTTAGTAGAGTGATCAAGTGTGTCAAATTTTAAGTAAGTTTGCAAGAATTTTCGAGAAACATGAATTTGCATGAAAGAGTCTAAGTGGTAAGAATGAGAATAAGTTTTCATAAATACTCACTTCCTTTGGTTTTGAAACTAAGTTTTTGATTCAAACGTCTATTCTAAACTAGGGTCTCCTATGGTCAGGATGGCTCTAATACCAACTTGTCAACACCCGGATTTTTAATCCCAGATGCCTATTATGCCTTACATCGCAATCCCATTATTACCATTTTTGTGAGACATAACAGATTGGATATCACAGTACATTATCCATTACAAACCATACATAAGGTCTTACAACAAATAAAGGATCACATGATCCAGTCTTAATACAATTCAAGCAGCGGAATAACGTAATAATAACGATAGCGTAGGCGAGACTCCATCTTCATGGTAACAGGCAATGCTGACGATGGGAGATGATCCTAGTTGTCGTAACCTTCCTGCTGTCCATCCTCCTGATAATCCTCTTCATAGTATGGCCACGGGAATAGCCAGGGACAAAGCCATGAGTACTCTTTAAGCACTCGCAAACTAATACTAACAAGTGAAGTGGTTTTGAGTAGGAGATACTAAGCTCTAGGTTGTTTTGCAAAAAGCCAGATTTATCTCTACTGAGTTCAGAAGCAAAGAAAGCTAATTGAAAGTTTTATAACTCCTAAGTGGGAACTTGAATTTCATATCACAACCCTGTTGTGGTCAAGTCAAGTCACAAATCATTTCACAAGAAATTTTGAAAACATTTAACGACGGAACAGTATGGCCACTCCAACTGTCCGTAAACGCGGACACGGCTATTCGAATAGTTTGACACTCTGCAGAGGTGGTACACTTTCACCACAATATTCGATACATCCGTCAGGAACAATCCTGAATTCACCATACTTAGTATGCGGATAATCAATGCTAACCTTTCAATTACACGCCCTAGTATAGGCACCTCTCCTATGAGTTTGGCCTCCCAACCATGACCAACGGTCATCTTGGGAACTACACAGGTGGACAATCTTCACAAGGTAGCCTCAGCTCAAACCTTGGCCGCAAGGGAACCCATACTAAGGTATATAAACTTCCAGTCAAGCCCTACCTATTGGGGATATGCTATATGGGTATCCTCATAGCATGTCTCCTATCCGGATAACCCGGGTGGCCCACAGTTGGTAGCATGGCCCATGGCCTGCTGGGCGGCCTAGTTAGATGGATCCAGAAGGGAGGCCCATGCCAGATAAAGGAAGGCTATGGTTGGAGTTACCGACGTACCCGAAGCCTTGGAGTGCAAGATACACAAGAATAGTAATAGATGGTGTAGGACTCTGTAACCTTTCCGGCAAGGACTTCTCCCTGTAACCCTAGGACCTGGCGACTATATAAGTCGGGCCTGTGGGAGCCTTTAGGGCACAATCTCAGACGATCATAGACAACTTCAGATAACCTCGCACAACGAACCAATCCCTGTAACACGGCGTATTGCCCTTATAGTGATTTATAGCAGGAGTAGGATTCCGCCACCGTCGTGGGATCTGAACCTGGGTAAGCTGTGTTACCTCATACCCGTCAACCGTCTGCCTTCCCCCACGTCTCTAAACACGCACTGTGAGGACCCCTCCATGGCATAATCGTCAGCAATACATGGACAGTTGGCGCTCACCATGGGTCAAGAGGCGCTTCAGGCTCTGCAACATCCCAAAAATACTAAACTTGGATCATCAAACTCTAATCTTCAAAATTAGGGTTAACAAAAACTTTTCTATTAAAAAATGAAAGCATGCATGAGTGTATGCATTCCATTTTGAATTTTTTTGAATCACCTTGCTTGTGTGTCTCTTTGCTTGTAAATGGATTCTTAGGTGAAATAAACATCATCTAAACAAACCCCACACTTTTCCCAAAGACAAATAAATCAAAACAAACAAAATAAGGGAATGGTCACTTTGGCCAATTTAACTCCCATGCCTACTTTGGCTGTCTCTAACTGTAAAAACTTAATAGAAACTTGTTTGGATCTTTGCACCCCTTGATAGTACTCATAACAAAGTACCAAGGCTCACCTTGTGATCATCTAGAAACATTCAAATGCATAGTTTAAATGACAGTTCAAAATTGAATCTTTATCATATGGGAAAATCCCACTTTTTCAAAAACCACTCAAACAAGCTCAACTTTCAAAACCCAAGCATCCACAGACTCCCCAGCACATACCTAGCACACCCACCAAAAATCTTTTCAAAATTCAAAACTTGAATTCATGCGGCCATTTCATCAAACACCTTGCTGATTCAAATCAAACAAAATCCAAACACTATTGTGAGCAGTGATTTGGGCCTAACTGTTTCCCTCTCTAGCTCACAACAACCTCAGTAGATCATCTAGCAAACTTAACTAAGCACTAGCCCCACTGTAAGCTTGGCAATGTCATCAATGGTGAACTGCCAAAGCTCACCATGTCACCCCAGTGTGGACAGCAAGCTAGGAGCGGCACTAGCCTCGCCAACCTTGTCTGGGAGCAAGTTAGCATCCCACCACCACTCCCTGTCCAGCGCTCGAACCTTGCCAGCCCCTGGACCACACGCACAGACCGTTCCCAGCTCACCAGCAACCATGCCAAGCATGCGCCAGAGCGCCACCCTCGACACACGCCCACAGACCGCGCGGCGCCCTCGCCGCGTGCATACACGATCACCATCGTCCCAGGAGACCGCCAGACATCCCCGTTCGCCGCTCTCGCCGTCGAAAACACCGCCTCTGTCGCGCAGAGCATTGCGTGTTCTAGACCGTTTCCCACTGCCCCTACACGCGCATTAAAGCCGTAGAGCATCGCCAGGAGACCACCGATCGATCACCACCGCCGGCCATGCCTCTAGCAGCCCGTAGCCATGTCGCCACCGTCACCTGCCCATCCCGTTCGGTCTCGTTGTGGAGACTATAAATAGAGACCACCCCAGCTCGAACTCTTCACACCATTCTACTCCCCTCTCCTCACTGATCGTTCCACCCCGTTCCCGGAGCAAGGCGAGCAGCGCTTCGCCGGAATTTCACCGGAGCCCGCCGCTGCTGGAGAAGAAGGGGGCCAGCGATTGGAGCCTCCCCAGGAGAAGCTGCCGGTACCAGGAGGTTCGCCGTCGTCGACTTCATCGTTCGCCCTCATCGCCAACCCTCGCCTGAGCCCCGGTGAGCCCCGACGACCCCCACCTGCCGCGTTAGGGTTCTGTCTCGCCGGCGCTGTCTGACGTGGATGATGAACCAGGGCCGTTAGATTATAACAAGATCCCACGGTCCACGTTGCCCCGTACTGCTTCACACCCCCTCGTCTCACTGATGCGTGGGGACAAAAACTTAACCAGCCCGCGTCCTGCCCTTAGCAGGCCGGCCCAGTATCGTTTCCCGCGTAGCCCATTTGTTTGAATTTGGATTTTTCCATTTTCATTCAAACACACTTCTGCACCTAGTTTCAAAAATCAAACCAGCTTGATTCATTCAACCAAATGGAATGAAACCAATTTTTTTAGAAAGGTCTGGAAATGCTGAATCCAAGCCCATTGGATTCAAATAATTTGGATCTGTAGATCATCCTTGGTAAAAATAACAAGGCATAAGCTTTTCTGCATTCAAACATTTTTCAAATTTAAACCATAATAGCTTTTGAGTTGATTCCAACTCTCAAAGATCACATTCAACCATACCTTTCAGAATATATAAAAATATATAGGTTTACTTACAGAAATAATGTTCAAGTAATAAAAGAATGCCACATAGGCATTTCTAGTCACTTTATTGATTTCAAATAAAAGGGTTAAACCTTATTAAATTGTGACACCACTTTAAATCACATTCCCATGGACTAAAATATGTGATGATGACATGTGTCAACATGATCCCATGTTTGGTTTGGAGAATATTAAATCTTAAGTAGTTATTCAATGAGTAGAAATTACTTTTCTAAAACTAAAATCATTAAGTCAAGTGCCTTAGTCTTGTAATGTTAGTGATGATGCTAGATCATCTATAGAACCCCTTTGTGTGATGATTGCAAGTAGTTAAGTATTGTTTGGTGATTTTGTACCTCGTATTTATTCATAGACGCTACTACCGATCAAGGATACGAGGAGGAAGGAGGATACTACGAAGAAGAAGCCGAGGAGAACTTCAACCACTGCTCCGCACAAGGCAAGCCAATACTTGCAAGATATTAACTTAGCAAGCTTATACTGATACTGATGCAAGCCTAATACTACTAGTTGAATGTGCAAGCTAACACTTGCAAGATACTCTAGTGATGCAAACAAATACCTACTTGTTACCATGCCAACTATACGCCTTAAGCATATGTGATCATACCCACTTGATACCCCCTCCTAGTTTTATTTGCAAGCTTTCTACTTTATTTCTTTATCAAAGCTACTTCCTTCGAATGTACTGAAGTGACTTGTAGATTCTAGAAAGATAATTGAAGGTTGCATAAAGAGCATAAAATTTGGCCTAAGTTAGAAAACCCTGATGTCATCCTAGGATATGAGGTGGTACTTAGTTGAAAATCCACTTGTTTATCACCCCTCATTAGTACTCACCCCCACTTGTAGATGCTAGTGCTAAGCATAAAACCATCATCCTATGTGAGGGTGATCATAAAGGTGTATCTATAAGATCCCTCCTTTATAAAGGAAAAGATCCCTGTGATTGCAATGCTAGTCCCTGGATCAATGCTAGCATCCACAGTTTAAGATGAAGTACACAGATACAAAGGTCATTTATTACAGCCATTCCAGAGACAAACATAGTCTTTACAACTCCAAGGCCATAGGCCTAATACAAGAGTTTGAATAAGTAAATAAATAAAAGTCTTCATCTTCATGTGCCACAGGTAAACATGTTGAGTGTAGACTCATGACACCTAATCCTCATCAGACTAACCTGCAACATCACAAGTTACAGCCACAGTGGGTCAATACATTGGAATAGTATTGGCAAGTGCTACCTTAGTATAATATAGGTGGACTATATTACTATATGCAATTTGGCTAAGTGTAGTTTGGCTTGCTTTGCTCAAAATAGGGTTTGCCTATTAATTGAAATCACTAAGTTTTTTCTTTGTCAAAACTTTTCCCAAGGAACCACCAATAGACATTGAGGTCCTTCACCCTTGTTCACCCACAAATTTTTACTTAGAAATTGGGATGAGGAGATTCTTGATAGCTTCCATGTCTTGATGCTCAAGTTGTCCATTGCCATGGACTTGGCTAAGTACTTAGATTTTTCCATCTGCAGAGGTTGTGCACCTTCCCCACCAGACTTGGTTTCACCAAGACAGGACCTTTCAGAAGCCTTCCCTTAGACCAAATGGACGCGCTCCAACCTATCATTCCCACTACCACCAACTGTCCAAATGGCTAAATTCTAGCAACTTATGTGATCTAGGCAGAGCCCATATTGCCAAGTTGCTGCACTAGAAGCTTCTTAACACTTGGCCTCTAAAATCTCTTTGTTCCTGGGTGGCTTACCACAAGTGTGATACACAAGGTAAACCATAGAAATGGGCCTTGTGTAACCACTCAACATAAACCAAACCTTCCATTCCACCCAGGTATTTCACTAACTTAGTTGTTTTATTAGGTAAAACACAAGTCCAAAGACTTAGAAATATTTTCATCATAGCATGTATATTTCACCAACCCTTGTTTGCTACTAGCTAGGCTAATCATGGCACAGTAGTAACTTAACTTAGAAATTCCCTAGCATTTCTACAACTACTAGGATTTCCCAACATGGCATATAAGCAAAATAATAGCATGCAAGTGTAATAAAATATTTGTAATGCTTAGTAGAAAACATAGGATAAAAATATTCATGAGTACCACTTGCCTTGGTAGTTGGGAGAGTAGCACTCCTCACAATCACAATCACTAGCACCAAAATCTACAAAAAGAATGGTAGCAACAAATTACACACAAAACATATACAATCAAAAATACATGCATGCATGCAAGATGATATGTGATGATTTTTAAAACTCAACAAAGCAAGTATACAGTACTGATTCATAAACAAGTTGAAAACTTGCCAAACAACATTTGTTTAAACCCTAAATCAATTCCTAAACATTTCATACACTCAAATTATCCCTACACAAGTTTCTGCAAATAAAACCTTTTTAACAGAAGCTAAACATTAAACACATTGCATAATCAGAAAGAGCTTGTTCTCCTGATTCCAACGGTATAAAATTTGTCAAATTCTAACGTGGGGATCAAAAGTTATAGCCTAATCAAATTTGAATAACCATCAGATTCAAAATCTAGTTTCAAATCTAAACCCTAGCCACGCGTCTGTTTCTAATTGGCCCGTACCGGTTCGGGCGGATCGATCTCTGCGAGCCGTAGGATTTAAGTCAGATCTAGTGGCTCAGATGCGCTCATACCTCTTCGTTTAAGTTCTAATCTTAGCCGCAAGATCTACATGTAACGTTCCTGAATGCTTTGACCAGAGGTGAGCGGCGCTAGCGCGGCGGCGAGCGGCGGAGCGCTCTGTCCGTGGCGGAGCCGGCGAACTAGGTCGCGCAGGGAGGTGGGAGGATGCTCACCAGAACCTCTGTGAGGAGGTGAAGCTCAACGTGTCCCTGGTTGGCGAAGGGGCGCTCGGAGCTTCTGGTAACGCACGGGCTTTCGTCGGCGCTTGGCGAAGGTACGAGATCATGCCAGGCAAAATAAGCGGCCGATGCGCGGAGTGATGCTGGTCATGCGAGTGTCAAAGAGAGAGCAAGGCGCGGTCAGAACTAACCAGGAAGGCTTGCCGAAGTTGATGGGGTCGTCTGACTCGTGCTGTCGCTGATGTTGCCGAGGCTCTGGACGATCCTAGCATGCACCAGAGGGGTCAGGAGATGCGCATGGTTGCAGAGATTGTACTGGCAAACTTAGACAGCAAGGGGCGACAGGGTCTTACCGGAATACCTTGCCGGAGTTGGCTCTGACTGCGGCGGTGCAATACAAATTAGAGGCAGCCTGGTGGCGAGAAGAGTGCGCAGTGTGGGGGAAAATGACCGCGAGGGGGAGGGGTTTAAGTAGGCAGGGGCTCGACAGGAAACGCCTGCTGAATCAATGGCAATTATGCCGCGGAATCAACGCCAGCAACGGCCAGCGGCGACGTGGTCTGTGGGCGAGATTTGGGGAAGACGATGGTGACGTGGACTGGGCCCAGTTGTCTGCGAGAGAAATAAAGAGGGGGTGGGGTCCTGGCGTCAGTCGCTTGCTGGGTGCGTCTGCGAGTGAGAGAGGGATAGAGGGAACCCGGGTGGTCTTAGTGGGCTGCTTTCTCAGTTGGGCCAAAAGACTGGCGCTGGCCCTTTTCTATTTCCTTTCTCTTTTTCTTTTTCTAAATTGATTTTCTAGAATGATTTTCAATCAAATTCAAAGGCATTTGAAATTCAAACCTTTTCTGGATTTTTGTAAAGTGTAACCATCAAACTTTTGGACACAAAACCAAGTAATCTCTCTGTATTTGCTTGGTCCCTTTGAATAAACAAAATAAACAGTGCTATGGCACTTGATTTGGAAATGTTTTGAAAATGGTTTTGAAACCATATTTGCTTTGTAAATTTTTATCCGAACTCTACATTCAATCCAAACAACAAGGAAGCAAACAAAACATGGTTTATAACACTTATGCTCTCAACTGAGGATGGTCATTTGATTTAAGTTTGCTCACATAAAATAATAGCACTATGTGCTTCTGTTTTCTTGAAAGAGTTGGAAAATGATCTCAAAATATATATGCATGCATGAATGATATGCAATCTTTGAAATCATGATTTTAGGGATGTTACAAATCTAACCCCCCTTAAGGTGAATCTCGCCCTCGATATTCGGATTGGCTAGCAAATAGGTGAGGGTGGTCTTTCCGAAGATCATCTTCTCTTTCCCATGTTGCTTCCTCTTCGGAATGATGATTCCACTGTACTTTACAAAATTTGATAGTCTTGGTCCGTGTGACTCTTTATGCAGTCTCAAGAATCTTGATAGGTTTGTCTTCATAAGTGAGATCACTCTCCAACTGAACCTCTTCCAAAGGTATAGTATCCTTCAAAGAAGTTTCTTCCATTCCTGGATGACATTTCTTAAGTTGACTCACATGAAACACATTATGGACAGCTGACAGAGATTCTGGCAGTTCAATTTCATAGGCAACTTCTCCTTTACGACTCAGAATCTTGAACGGTCCAACATATCTTGGGGCCAACTTTCCTTTGACTCCGAACCTCTTCACTCCATGAAGTGGTGACACTCTAAGATAAGCTCTATCACCAACTTCGTAGGTGACTTCTCTACGCTTAGGATCTGCGTAGCTTTTCTGTCGGGACTGTGCTATCTTCAATCTGTCCTTAACCAACTTGACCTTCTCTTCGGCTTCTTTGATAAGATCTGGCCCGAATAAACTTCTTTCTCCCATACCATTCCATAACAATGGGGTGGTACACTTTCTTCCGTAGAGAAATTCAAATGGTGCCATCTCAATGCTGGCTTGATAGCTGTTGTTATAAGAAAATTCTGCGTAAGGCAGACTTTCATCCCAACTGGCTCCATAGTCTAGGGCACATGCCCTCAACATGTCTTCAAGAATCTGATTAGTCCTTTCTGTTTGTCCATCAGTTTCAGGATGAAAGCGATCTGAATTCCAACCTCGTTCCCAATGACTCATGTAACTGTCTCCAAAAATGGGAAGTGAATTGAGTTCCCCTATCAGACACAATACTCTTGGGCACTCCATGTAGACATACAATTCTACTCATGTAAATTCTGGCTAACTTAGCACTTGTATAGGTTGTCTTTACGGGTATGAAATGAGCCACTTTAGTTAGGCGATCCACTACTACCCAAATAGAATCGTATCCTGACCGGGTCCTTGGTAATCCGGTAATGAAATCCATACCAATCTTGTCCCACTTCCAATCAGGAATAGGTAGTGGTTGAAGCAAACCTCCTGGTTTCTGATGTTCCGCCTTCACTCTACTACACACATCACACAAAGCAATATGTTCAGCGATGTCCTTCTTGAGATTATTCCACCAAAATCTTTCTTTCATGTCCATGTACATTTTGGTGTTACCCGGATGAATGGAATACGGTGAGTTGTGTGCTTCTTGCAGAATCAGTTTCCGAAGCTCCGGATCTTGTGGAACACAGATACGTTTCCCATGCCATAAAGTACCCTGTTCATCTTCATGGAACCCTTTGGCTTTTCCTTTGCCAATCTTTTCTTTAATCTCTTTGATTTCCTTATCAATCTTCTGGGCTTCTTTGATCTTGTCCAACAAAGTGGGATGAACATCCAAAGACATGAGATGTCCTTCAGGCACAATCTCCAATCTGAGTTCTCTAAATTGGGCACACAAGTCATCTGGTAATTCTCCTTTGGTAAGGCCATTCACAAAAACTTTACGACTTAAATCATCTGCTACAACATTTTCTTTACCGGGATGGTATTGCAAACTTAAGTCGTAGTCCTTGATGAGTTCTAGCCATCTTATTTGCCTCATATTAATTTCCTTCTGGGTGAATATATACTTCAAACTTTTGTGATCTGTGAACACTTCACAACGCTTTCCCAAAAGATAGTGCCTCCATGTTTTGAGCGCATGGACAACAGAGGCTAACTCCAAATCATGAGTACTGCACCCAAACCCTGATGAGATGCATCACAATATACTTGGAAATCTTTTTCCAAATCTGGCAGACACAAGACTGGTGCTATCACATGTCTTTTCTTCAATTCCTGAAAGCTGAGTTCACAACCTTCAGACCAAGCAAATTTCTTGTCTTTCTTTAATAATTCAGTCATAGGCTTAGCTACCTTGGAGAAATTTTCAATGAACCTTCTGTAGTAACCTGCTAAGCCAAGGAACTACGAACTTCTTTTACTGACTTGGGAGATTCCCATTGAGTTACAGCTGAAACTTTAGCAGGATCAACTGATACACCATCCTTTGTCATAACATGACCAAGAAATCCAACTTCATTCAACCAGAATTCACACTTGCTGAATTTGGCATAAAGTTTATGTTCTCTTAACTTCTCAAGTATCAAACGCAAATTTCCTTCATGCTCTTCTTTGCTCTTGGAGTAGACTAAAATGTCATCGATGAAAACGACAACAAACTTGTCAAGGAATTCCATGAACACCTTGTTCATCATATTCATGAAGTATGCTGGAGCATTAGTCAAACCAAAAGGCATTACGGTATACTCATACAATCCATACCTTGTAGTAAACGCTGTCTTAGGTATGTCTTGTTCTCTTATCTTGAGTTGAAAATAGCCTGACCGGAGATCAATCTTTGAGAACACACAAGCTCCTTCTAGCTGATCAAACAAGTCATTGATTCTAGGCAAAGGGTATTTGTTCTTGATAGTTACCTCGTTGAGTGAACGGTAATCTATGCATAACCTTTGACTTCTATCTTTCTTCTCCACGAACAAAACTGGTGCTCCCCAAGATGAAGAACTTGGTTGAATAAATCCTTTCTGCAACCGTTCTCCAAGTTGTTTCTTGAGTTCTTTCAGTTCATCAACTGACATTTTATAAGGTCTCTTTGCTATTGGTCCAGATCCTGGTACCAAATCTATAAGAAACTCCACATCCCTATCTAGTGGCATTCCCGGCAATTCTTCCGGAAACACATCCGGATACTCACTCACAATTGGCACACTGTCTATGCTAACCCCCTTAAGAGAATTTAGCTTACTCCCTTTTGATTCAAAGTTGGACTTTAATTTAATCCGTTTTGTTTCCGGGGTTGTGAGTGCAACAGTACGATTAGCACAATCTAGTACTCCTTCATACTTAGTCATCCAATCCATTCCCAATATTACGTCTAGTCCTTGGGAATCTAGGATTATCAGACTCACTGGAAATTTATGCTTTCCAAACTCTATTACTAGATCCCGGCATCCAAGACTTACTACCATATCTCCTCCCGGAGAACTAACTTTTATTGGACACCCAATGTTTTCAGTTGGAAGCCCATTTCTATCAACAAATGCTTTTGATATGAATGAATGTGATGCTCTAGTATCAAAAAGAACAAATGCTGGAATAGAATTGAGTCTGAACTTAGCAACAAGATCGGGCTCCTCATAGACTTCCTCCACACTGATGTGGTTCACCTGTCCCTTCTGAAAAGGGTTGGGCTTGTTGGGTCCTTCAACTTTCTTTTCCGGACATTCATTTGCATAATGCCCCATCTTCTTGCACTTGAAGCATTCAACCTGACTTATGTCTTTCTTGACAGGCTGGCTTCCACTTCCACTTCCATTACCGCTGTGGTGGCTCTTGTATCCACCCTTTTGGTTCTTGTACTTGTCATTGTCATGACTACGGTGATGTTTGTTGTCATGACAGTTGTGGTTGTGGTGCTTGTTGAATTTCCCATGCTTGTGGGATCCTGAGCTTCCACTGTCATCATAATGGGAACGTTTGTGAGACGATCCCGAGCTGTGCTTGTCTGAGTGCTTTCTCTTCCTGCTTTCAACTTGCTTTATTTTGTTCTCCAAAATAGCAGCCTTGTCACAGAGAGACTGATAAGTGGGAACATAGGCCACTGCCAACTGCAGATTCAGTTCATCATTTAACCCTCCGAGGAACTTTTTCCTCTTTGCATCAGTGTCAACTTCATCCGGTGCATATCGCGCCAGATTGTTGAACTCCTCAATATATTCAGCCACGTTGCGGTGGCGCTGCTTCAGGTTATGGAACTCCTTCTTTTTCAGACTCATCACTCCAGATGAGATATGAGCAGTACGAAAGCCATCCTCAAAGATAGCCCATGTCACATCTTCTATGGGAGTGGTGATCTGAAAGTTATCCCACCAAGTGGCGGCTGGTCCTCCAGCAAATGTGTTGCAAATCTGACCTTTTCAGCATCCGTACAGCCCACGGTTACCAAGTCCTTGTTCACAGAGCGTAGCCACTCATTGGCCACCATGGGATCAGTCGTCCCTGAGAACTTTGCTGGCCTCAATCTCAAGAACCTGGTAAGCATATCAAAACCCGGTGGGTTGTTGTTGTTGTTATTGTTGTTATTATTGTTGTTATTATTGTTGTTTTGGTTCTGGATGAACGTCGTCATCATCTGCATCAGCTGAGTTTGAGCGGTCATCATTTGCTGCATTTCTGGAGTGATGTTGTTGTTGTTGTTGGGGTTGGGGTTTGCACGACGGGGAGGCATCTGTGGTTTCTTCAATAGAGATAAGAATGAGATACCCATAGATGCTAACATGCACATTACATCACATAACAACCCAAAGCACGCAACAATAAGGATAAAGGTTCAACAACAAGATAACAAGTTCACAAAGTAAAACACACAAGTAACAATCCATCCACATGTCGGATGGTCAAATAACAAGTTCTCAAACAACAAGTACGATAATAAATGATAAACGAGTAGTCAAATCTACTCCTCGGCATCAACCTCCTCCTCGACAAAGGTAAGACCTGCGTTCTCCATCGCGGTCTTGTATTCCTCGACACTAGTGGTCAAGGTCTCTATCTTGGCTTTGAGAGCCCTCTTCTGAGAACGAAGCCTCTCAATCACTAATGCTCGAGCTCGAAGTCCTTGGCCTGCAGTTCTTCAGTCATGTCCCGGATCTTCTTGTTCCTATCCTGGACTCGCTTCTCCTGACTCTTGAACTTTCTGTCCTGGCTCTCGAACTTCGTCTCCATCTCCTTGACTATCTCATCTTGCTCCGTGAAGAGCTTGTCCTTCTCGCGAAGTTGCACCTGGAGTTCGTCATTGCTAAGCATGACGTTGGTCCTATCAGTGTCCACGTGCCTAATGAGAGACTCTAAGTCCTGGAGGTATAGACGAATCGGCTCTGCTGTGTCCCTCGAATCGTCCTCGAAGTCGATGGACTCTCCATCCTCATCACGTCTACCAAAGACGTGGACGTGAGTACCTCTAACCTGTCGGGAGTGTCTCCCTAGCAGACGTCCTATCAGATCCTGCATAAATACCTCAAGGCCTCTCTCCTTGTCATCATGCATGAGCTTGAAGACGATGGCCTCCGTGGTAGGCTCTGTCTGGCGTCCGGGCTGGTTGACCTTGAAGCCCCAAAGGTCTTTCCTCTCAAACTTGGTGAGGGGAAGCACCATGATGGTAGGAAGGGGAGACTGAGCAAGGTGGTAAGCTCAATGATACGAGGACCAAAGCGGGTAACCTGGAACTCCTCAACAGTCCTGATGGTAACAGTAGGCATCTATTTATAAGATAGAAAAGTTAGAACAACACAACTCAAGTTACAACATAAGGCAAAACATCACATACATATCCTTGGAAAGCAAAACACACAAGTCATGCATACATGAAACCATTACAACAACCAAGGTTCAATCTTATTTTAAAGCAACATTTGGAAAATAAGGTGATAAGTGGTGGTCCAACTAACGAAGTACGCTTACAATCCTATCTCACTGGATCTGTTGGCTAACACAATGTTTCTAGAAGCAATCAGCCTATCTTGCTCACATGACTCCATCACTAGGTCTATAATGTCTCCTCTTAAAGTTTGGTTGGTGGCTTCCAACTCTTGGGTATGTTTCTTCTCTACCTTGAGATCATTTTGGAGGTTGAGCATTCTGCACTTGACTCTATCACCAAGTTCTTTGATGGTCTTCCAAGCTGCATCCCTTGCTGATTCAAAGAATGTAGTGTGCACCACTGAGTTGGTGAACATGCAGAATCCTTTTTCCTGGTGGTTGTCTTCCTTGTTTTTATACAAGTGAAGTTGCACCCACCAGTATTCCACTCCTTCATCCATCACAGGAAAACCCTTGTACACAGCTGCACCTTGTATCTCTAGTGCAACCATGAGGTCCTTGAGAGCCTTGGGGAATTCTGTCTCACACTCCAAATTCATTGTCATGAGTGGTCCTTTCCTTACGGCTTCATTGATGGATTTCATCTACAAATAGAGATGAGAAAGAGATTAGAAAAGTTTACGAGAAGAATAGACAAGTGTAGAACTTGCTGAAAAATTTTCCTTAGTGGTTTCCAATCCTAGGGTCATAATCCTACAGGCAACACAATGCTCTGATACCATCTATAAGATCCCTCCTTTATAAAGGAAAAGATCCATGTGATTGCAATGCTAGTCCCTGGATCAATGCTAGCATCCACAGTTTAAGATGAAGTACACAGATACAAAGGTCATTTATTACAGCCATTCCAGAGACAAACATAGTGTTTACATCACAAGTTACAGCCACAGTGGGTCAATACATTGGAATAGTATTGGCAAGTGATACCTTAGTATAATTTAGGTGGACTGTATTACTATATGCAATTTGGCTAAGTGTAGTTTTGCTTGCTTTGCTCAAAATAGGTTTTGCCTATTAATTGAAATCACTAAGTTTTTTTTTTGTCAAAACTTTTCCCAAGGAACCACCAATAGACATTGAGGTCCTTCACCCTTGTTCACCCACAAATTTTTACTTAGAAATTGGGATGAGGAGATTCTTGATAGCTTCCATGTCTTGATGCTCAAGTTGTCCATTGCCATGGACTTGGCTAAGTACTTAGATTTTTCCATCTGCAGAGGTTGTGCACTTTCCCCACCAGACTTGGTTTCACCAAGACAGGACCTTTCAGAAGCCTTCCCTTAGACCAAATGGACGCGCTCCAACCTATCATTCCCACTACCACCAACTGTCCAAATGGCTAAGTTCTAGCAACTTATGTGATCCAGGCAGAGCCCATATTGCCAAGTGGCTTCACTAGAAGCTTCTTAACACTTGGCCTCTAAAATATCTTTGTTCCTGGGTGGCTTACCACAAGTGTGATACACAAGGTAAACCATAGAAATGGGCCTTGTGTAACCACTCAACATAAACCAAACCTTCCATTCCACCCAGGTATTTCTTTAACTTAGTTGTTTTATTAGGTAAAACACAAGTCCAAAGACTTAGAAATATTTTCATCATAGCATGTATATTTCACCATGTAACATCCCTAAAATCATAATTTCAAAGTTTACATATCACTCATGCATGCATATAGATTTGAGACCATTTTCAAACTCATTTCAGAAAAAATAGAAGCACATGGTGCTATGATTTTATGTGAGCAGATTTAATTCAAATGGCCATCACCATTTGAAAGTTTGAAAGTTTAGAAACTTGGTTGCTTGCCTTCTATGAGGATAGATTTGAGTGTAGAATTTAAACCAAGTTTTTCAAATTAGAGATGGATTCAAAAACCATTTTTCAATTTTTGCAAACCAAATGCCTAGCCTCTGTTATTTTGATCCCCAAGCTTGACCAAGCCTTTATTTAGCAAACCACCTGAATATGTGCCTAAATTGGAGACTACTGCACCCTGCAAAAATCCCAGAAAAGTTTGAATTCAAAAAGAGTTTGAATTCATATCAAAACCAATTCAGAAAATCGTTTCAGAAAAAGAAAAGAAGCAAACAAATGGAAAAGGCCTAGCGCTACCAATCTAGCCCAGCAACGGAGCAGGCCCAGCAAGCCCACCCGGGGCATTTCTTTTCCTTCCCTTGCCGAAGCACACCCACTCGATCGCCGGACCCCACCTCCACTTCGCGCACTTCGCTGACGAGCAGGACCTCTCCACGTCAGCTTCGTCTTCCCCAGATTCCGCGCATGAACTCCGCCGCTACCCGTTGCAGCACTGATTCCGCGAGCTTAATTGGCATTGATGCAGCAAGCGTTTCTTGTCGAGCCTCTGGCTATAAAATCTCCGCATCCTCACGACCATTTTCCGCCAAACAATTTCGCCTTCAAGCCACCAGGCTGCCCACGACTCGCACGCCGCCGCCGCTGTTCCGACGACTGCGCCGGCGAATTCCGGTGAGTTCAGTGTTCCCCTCTGTCTCTAGTTCATGCTATCAAGTGCAGTGAGTCTCTGTGCACCCACTGACACTCCCCATTTGCCCTCGCATGAACCGTAGCTCCAGCAACGTCGACAACTGGCCACCACCATCCTCTGCACGAACTCCGGCGACCTCCCTCCGTAAGTAACCACTGCCCCTTGCCCTCTGACTAGTACGCCTAGAATCCTCATCGTCTTGCGCATCTAACAGTACCCCTATTTTGGCTTAGCGCGATGAGGAACCTCGCCAACATCAACGACTGACCGTGCCTGACGTCTGTCC
Source organism: Avena insularis (assembly GCA_023614405.1). Taxonomy (NCBI): domain Eukaryota; kingdom Viridiplantae; phylum Streptophyta; class Magnoliopsida; order Poales; family Poaceae; genus Avena; species Avena insularis. The sequence continues at coordinate 38,515,783 of CM042691.1, read as the reverse complement.
CTACTCCGACGAGAAATCATCACCGTGTCAGCATGCCCCTTCGCAAACCAACGCCATCTTGAGCCTCAGCAGACTCCTGCGATTCTGGTATGACCCTTCTCCTCCACGCGACGACCGCTTAGCGCCAGCGAGCGCCGCTCGCTGGCACGCGCCACGCGCCGCCAGGACATGGTCGCATGCTCGAGCACCGTTAGATCTAGATCCAAGCGTCAGGATAGAATCACTTATCGGCGAAGAGGTACGCGTTCAGGACCGTGCGATTTGTTTAGATCCTGCGGCCGCAGAGCTCGATCCGGTGCGAACCGGTACGCGCTAATCATATTGTGATGCGTGGCTAGGGCTGATTCAAAAATAGAAATTCAAATCAGATTTAGATCCAAATTTCAATTGGCTATAACTTTTGATTGCCACGTTAGATTTTTGCAAACTTTATACCGTTGCAATCAGTGGGACAAGCCCTTTCTGAATATCCAATGTGTTTAACAAAAAGCTTCTGTTAAAATGACTTTGTATGCAGAAACATATTTAGGTCTAAATTAAGTATAGATTTTATTTAGCAAATTGTTTTAGGGCTAAATAAGTTTGGTTAGCAAACTTTCTGACTTGGTTATGTTTCTGTATCATGCACTTGCTTGGTGAAGTTTTCAAAAATCAACACTTAGCATTTTCTTGCATGCATGCATTCATATTTTTGTTTGTATATGATTTGTATGTAATTTTGTGCTACAAATGTTTGTGTAGATTTTGCTAGTGACTGTGATTGTGAAGAGTGCTACTCTCCCCAATACCAAGGCAAGTGATACTTCATGATATTTCCACCCTTATTTTGAATAAGCATTAGAATTATTTTGTTAAGACTTGCATGCTACTTTTGCCAAGTGCTATGATGGGAAATCCTGTGTAGTTGTAGAATTGTAGAATTGCTAGGGAATTTCCTAAGTTAAGATTATTATACCATGCTTAGCCTAGCTAGTAGCAAACCAGGGTTGGTGTAATCTATACTTGCTATGATGAAAATATCTCTAAGTCATGAGACTTGTGTTTTCTTAATAAAACAACTAAGTCAATGAACCTCCTGGGTGGAATGGAAGGATTGGTTTGTGTTGAGTGGTTACACAAGGCCATGGATTTGGCTTGTGTATCTCACTTGTTGTATGCCACCTAGGCACAAAGGGATTTGGAGGCCAAGTGTTGAGAAAGCTTACAGTGCAACCACTTGGCAATATGGGCTCTGCCATGATCATATAGGTTGCTAGAACTTAGTCACTTGGACAGTTGGTGGTAGTGGGAATGATAGGTTGGAGCGCGTCCATTTGACTAAGGAAAGGCTTCTGAAAGGTCCTGTCTTGGGAAACCAAGTCTGGTGGGGAAAGTGCACAACCTCTGCAGATGGAAAACCTAAGTACTTAGCCAAGTCCATGGCAATGGACAAATTGAGCATCAAGACATGGAAGCTACAAGAATCTCATCACTCCAACTTCTAAGTAAAACTTGTGGGTGAACAAGGGTGAAGGACCCCAATGTCTATTGGTGGTTTCTTGGGAAAGTTTTGACAAAGAAAAACTTAGTGATTTCAACTAATAGGAAAAAAACCTATTTTGAGCAAAGCAAGACAAGCTACACTTAGCCAAATTGCATATAGTAATATAGTCCACTTAAATTTTGATAAGGTATCACTTGCCAATACTATTCCAAAGTATTGACCCACTGTGGCTGTAACTTGTGATGTTGCAGGTTACTCAGATGATGATTAGGTGTCATGAGTCTACACTCAACATGCTTGCCTGTGGCACATGAAGATGAAGACTTGTGTTATTTACTTATTCCAAAACTCTTGTATTAGGCCTATGGCCCTGAGTTGTAAAAGACTATGTTTAATCTCTGAAATGGATGTAATAAATGACCTTTGTATCTGTGTACTTCATCTTAAATTGTGGATGCTAGCATTGATCCAGGGACTAGCATTGCAATCACAGGGATCCTTTTCCTTTACAAAGGAGGGGTCTAACAGATGGTATCAGAGCACTGTGTTGCCTGTAGGATTATGACCCTAGAATTGGAAACCACTAAGGAAAATTTTTAACTACTTCTACACTTGTCTATTCTTCTCGTAAACTTTTCTAATCTTCTCATTCTCACCTCTATTTGTAGATGAACTCCATCAATGAAGCCGTGAAGAAAGGACCACTCATGACCATGACCTTGGAGTGTGAAACTGAGTTTCCCAAAATTCTCAAGGACCTCATGGTGGCAATAGAAGCACATGGTGCAGTTGTGTACAAAGGCTTTCTAGTGATGGATGAAGGAGTGGAGTACTGGTGGGTGCAACTTCACTTGTACAAAAACAAGGAAGACAACCACAAAGAAAGAGGATTCTGCATGTACACCAACACTGTGATGCACACCACATTCTTTGAGTCAGCAAGAGAAGCAGCTTGGAGGACCATCAAAGAACTAAGTGCAAGAGTCAAGTGCAGAATGCTCAACCTCCAAAAAGACTTAGAGAAAGAGAAGGAACTCACCCAAGAGTTGGAAGCCACCAACCAAACCTTAAGGGGAGATATTATAGACTTAGTGATGGAATCATGTGAACAAGATAGGTGGATTGCCTCTAGGAACATTGTGTTAGCCAACAGATCCAGTGAGATAGGATTGTGAACACACTTCGTTAGTTGGACCACCATCTATCACCTTATTTTCCAAAAAAATGTTGTCTTAGAAAAAGAGTGAACCTCGATTGATGTAATGACTTGATGAATGCATGATTTGTGTGATTTGTTTCCATGACTATGTATGTGGTGTTTTGCCTTATATTTATCTTAAATTGTGTTGTTCTAACTTTTCCATCTTATAAATAGATGCCTATTACCATCAGCACTGTTGAGGAGTTCCGGGCTACTTGCTTTGGTCCTCGTATTGTTGAGCTTACTACCTTGCTCAATCTCCCTCTTCCCACCATCATGGTGCACCCACTCACCATGTTCAAGAGGAAGGACCTCTGGGGCTTCAAGGTGAACCAGCCAGGACGCCAGACAGAGCCTACTACGGAGGCCATCGTCTTCAAGCTTATGCACGATGACAGGGAGAGAGGCATGGAGGTCGTCATGCAGGACCTGATAGGACGTCTGTTAGGCCGTCACTCCCGACAGGTTAGAGGCACTCACTTCCACGTCTTTGGAAGACGTGATGATGACGGAGAGTCCATTGACTTTGAGGACGACTCGAGGGACGCAGCAGAGCCGATACGCCTGTATCTCCAGGACTTAGAGTCTCTTATTAGGCACGTGGATACTGACAGGACCAATGTCATGCTTTCGAATGACGAAGCTCAGTGCAGCTTCGCGAGAAGGACAAGCTCTTCGCGCAGCAGGACGAGATAGTCAAGGAGATGGAGGCAAAGTTCGAGACCCAGGACAGAAAGTTCAAGAGTCAGGAGAAGCGTGTCCAGGATAGGAACAAGAGGATCCGGGATATGACCGAGGAACTGCAGCCCAAGGATTTCGAGTTAGAGCAGCAGCAGACGGTGATTGAGAGGCTTCGTTCCCAGAAGAGGGCTCTCAAGACCAAGATTGAGTCCTTGACCACTACTATTGAGGAGAACAAGACCGCGATGGAGAATGCAGGTCTTACGTTTGTCGAGGAGGAGATTGATGCCGATGAGTAGACTTGACTACTCGGTTATCATTTTATTATCGTAATTGTTATTGTGAACTTGTTATTGGACCATCCGACATGTGGATGGCTTGCAACTTGTGTGTTTTACTTTGAGAACTTGTTATCTTGTTGTTGAACTTTTATCTTTGTGTTGCATGCTATGTGTTTGCTTATGTGATGTAATGTGCATAAAACATCTATGGGTATCTCATTCTTACCTCTATTTGAACAAACCACAGATGCCTCCCCGTCGCGCAAACCCCAACCCCAACAACATCACCCCGGAAATGCAGCAAATGATGAATGCACAAACACAGCTTATGCAAATGATGACAACATTCATCCAAAACCAGAACAACAACAACAACCCCAATAACAACAACAACAACAACAACAATAACAACAACCCTCCGGGCTTTGATATGCTCACCAGATTTCTGCGTTTGAGGCCAGCTAAGTTCTCAGGGACGACTGATCCCATGGTGGCCAATGATTGGCTACGTTCTGTAAACAAGGACTTAGTGACTGTGGGCTGCACGGACGCTGAAAAGGTCAGATTTGCAGCGCATCTGTTGGAAGGGCCAGCCGCCACATGGTGGGACAACTTCCAAATCACCACTCCTATTGATGAAGTGACTTGGGCTATCTTTGAAGATGGCTTTCGCACTGCTCACATCTCATCAGGAATGATGAGCCTGAAAAAGAAAGAGTTCTACAATCTGAGGCAGCGCCACCGCAGCGTGGCTGAATACATAGAAGAGTTCAACAATCTGGCGCGTTATGCACCGGATGAGGTTGACACAGATGCCAAGAGGAAGGAAAAATTTCTTGAGGGGTTGAATGATGAGCTAAACTTACAGTTGTCTGTGGCATATGTTCCAACTTATCAGTCTCTGTGTGACAAGGCTGCTATTTTGGAGAATAAAATGAAGCAAGTGGAGAGTAGGAAGAGAAAGCACTCCGACAAGCACAACTCGGGATCATCTCACAAACGATCTCATATTGATGACAGTGGAAGCTCAGGATCCCACAAGCATGGGAAATTCAACAAGCACCACAACCACAACCGTCATGACAACAAGCATCATCGCAGTCATGACAATGATAAGTACAAGAACCACAAGAGTGGACATAAGAGCCACCACAGTGGAAGTGGAAGTCAACCTGCTAAAACAGACATCAGTCAGGTTGAATGCTTCAAATGTAAGAAGCTAGGGCATTATGCTAATGAGTGCCCTGAAAAGAAAGTTGAAGGACCTAATAAGCCCAATCCTTTTCAAAAAGGACAGGTTAACCACATCAATGTGGAGGAGGTCTATGAGGAGCCCGATGCTGTTGCTGGTAAGTTCAGACTCAATTCAATTCCAGCATTTGTACTCTTTGATACCGGTGCATCTCATTCATTCATATCAAAAGCATTTGTTGATAGAAATGGGTTTGCATCTGAAAACATTGGGTGTCCGATAAGAGTTAGTTCTCCGGGAGGAGATATGATAATAAGTCTTGGATGCCGGGATCTAGTCATAGAGTTCAGAAAACATAAGTTTCCAGTGAACCTGATAATCCTAGATTCCCAAGGATTGGATGTAATTTTGGGAATGGATTGGATGGCTAAGTATGAAGGAGTACTAGATTGTGCAAACCGTACAGTTACACTCACAACCCCTGAAGGAAAGCGGATAAAATTCAAGTCCAACTTTGAATCTAAAGGAAGTAAGCTAAATTCTCTTAAGGGGGTTAGCATGGACAGTGTGCCAATTGTGAGTGAGTATCCGGATGTATTCCCGGAAGAATTGCCGGGAATGCCACCAGATAGAGACGTTGAGTTTATAATAGATTTGGTACCAGGTTCTGGACCAAGAGCAAAGAGACCTTATAAAATGTCAGTTGACGAACTAAAGGAACTCAAGAAACAACTCGGAGAACAATTGCAGAAAGGATTCATCCAGCCAAGTTCTTCATCTTGGGGAGCTCCAGTTTTGTTTGTGGAGAAGAAAGATAGAAGTCAAAGGCTATGCATAGATTACCGTTCTCTCAACGAGGTAACTATCAAGAACAAATACCCTTTGCCTAGAATCAACGACTTGTTTGATCAGCTAGAAGGAGCATGTGTGTTCTCGAAGATTGATCTCTGATCAGGTTATTTTCAACTCAAGATAAGAGAGCAAGACATACCTAAAACAGCATTCACCACAAGTTATGGATTGTATGAATACACCGTGATGCCTTTTGGTTTAACCAACGCTCCAGCATACTTCATGAATATGATGAACAAGGTGTTCATGGAATTTCTTGACAAGTTTGTTGTCGTTTTCATCGATGACATCTTAGTCTACTCCAAGAGCAAGGAAGAACATGAAGGACACTTACGCTTGATACTTGAGAAACTGAGGGAGCATAAACTATATGCCAAATTCAGCAAGTGTGAGTTCTGGTTAGAAGAAGTTGGTTTTCTTGGTCATGTTATGACAAAGGATGGTGTGGCAGTTGATCCTGCTAAAGTTTCAGCTGTGACTGAATGGGAATCTCCTAAGAACGTAAAAGAGGTTCGTAGTTTCCTTGGCTTAGCATGTTACTACAGAAGATTCATTGAAAATTTCTCAAAGGTTGCTAAGCCATTGACAGAATTGTTAAAGAAAGACAAGAAGTTTGCTTGGTCTGAAGGTTGTGAACTCAGCTTTCAAGAATTAAAGAAGAGACTTGTGTCAGCACCAGTTTTATACACTTGATTTGGAAAAAGATTTCCAAGTATATTGTGATGCTTCTCATCAAGGATTAGGTGCCATACTTATGCAAGGCGGGAAAGTTGTGGCTGATGCCTCGAGACAACTCAAGACTCATGAAGTAAACTATCCTACTCATGATCTAGAGTTAGCCTCTGTTGTCCATGCACTCAAAACATGGAGACACTACCTTTTGGGAAAGCGTTGTGAAGTATTCACGGATCACAAGAGTTTGAAGTACATCTTCACTCAGAAGGAAATCAATATGAGGCAAAGGAGATGGCTAGAACTTATCAAGGACTATGACTTAAGCTTGCAATACCACCCCGGCAAAGCAAATGTTGTAGCAGATGCTCTAAGTCGTAAAGTTTTTGTGAATGGCCTTACCAAAGGAGAATTGCCAGATGATTTGTGTGCCGAATTCAGAAAACTTAGATTGGAGATTGTGCCTGAAGGACATCTCATGTCTTTGGATGCTCAACCCACTCTGTTGGATAAGATCAAAGAAGCCCAGAAGACTGATAAAGAAATCGAAGAGATTAAGGAAAGAATTAGTCAAGGGAAAGCTAAAAGTTTCCATATAAACGAACAAGATACTTTATGGCACGGGAAACGTATTTTTGTTCCACAAGATCCGGAGTTGCGGAAACTGATTCTACAAGAAGCCCACAACTCTCCGTATTCTATTCACCCGGGAAACACCAAGATGTACATGGATATGAAAGAAAGATTTTGGTGGAAAAACCTCAAAAGGGACATCGTCAAACATATTGCTTTGTGTGATGTGTGTAGTAGAGTGAAAGCGGAGCATCAGAAACCAGCAGGTTTGCTTCAACCACTACCTATTCCTGAATGGAAGTGGGAAAATATCGGTATGGATTTCATTACGGGATTACCAAGAACCAGGTCAGGATATGATTCCATATGGGTAGTAGTAGATCGCCTAACTAAAGTGGCTCATTTTATACCCGTGAAGACAACTTATACAAGTGCCAAGTTAGCCAAAATCTACATGAGCAGAATTGTATGCCTTCACGGTGTGCCTAAGAGTATTGTATCGGATAGAGGAACTCAATTCACTTCTCACTTTTGGAGACAGCTTCATGAATCATTGGGAACGAGGTTGGAATTCAGTACCTCTTTTCATCCTCAAACCGATGGGCAAACAGAAAGGACTAATCAAATCCTTGAAGACATGTTGAGGGCATGTGCCCTAGACTATGGAGCAAGTTGGGATGAAAGTCTGCCTTACGCAGAGTTCTCTTACAATAACAGTTATCAAACTAGTATTGGGATGGCACCATTTGAGTTTCTCTATGGAAGGAAGTGTACCACCCCATTACTATGGAATGGTGTGGGAGAAAGGAGTTTATTTGGACCTGATCTTATCAAAGACGCCGAAGAGAAAGTCAAATTGGTTAAGGACAGGTTGAAGATAGCACAGTCCCGACAGAAAAGCTACGCGGATACTAAGCGTAGAGAAGTCACCTACGAAGTTGGGGATAGAGCTTATCTTAGAGTATCACCACTTCGTGGAGTGAAAAGATTTGGAGTCAAAGGAAAGTTGGCGCCAAGATATGTTGGGCCATTCAAAATTCTAAGTCGCAAGGGAGAAGTTGCATATGAAGTCGAATTACCAGAATCTCTATCAGCAGTCCATAATGTGTTTCATGTGAGTCAGCTTAAGAAATGTCACCCAGAAATGGAAGAATCTTCTTTGAAGGATACCATACCTTTGGAAGAAGTTCAACTAGAAAGTGACCTCACCTATGAAGAAAAGCCTGTCAAGATTCTTGAGACCGCAGAAAGAGTCACAAGGACAAAGACTATCAAGTTTTGCAAAGTGCAGTGGAACCATCATACCAAAGAGGAAGCAACATGGGAAAGAGAAGATGATCTTCGGAAAAACCACCCTCACCTATTTAATAGGCCAATCTGAATCTCGAGGGCGAGATTCACCTTAAGGGGGTTAGAATTGTAACATCCCTAAAATCATAATTTCAAAGTTTACATATCACTCATGCATGCATATAGATTTGAGACCATTTTCAAACTCATTTCAGAAAAACAGAAGCACATGGTGCTATGATTTTATGTGAGCAGATTTAATTCAAATGGCCATCACCATTTGAAAGTTTGAAAGTTTAGAAACTTGGTTGCTTGCCTTCTATGAGGATAGATTTGAGTGTAGAATTTAAACCAAGTTTTTCAAATTAGAGATGGATTCAAAAACCATTTTTCAATTTTTGCAAACCAAATGCCTAGCCTCTGTTATTTTGATCCCCAACCTTGACCAAGCCTTTATTTAGCAAACCACCTGAATATGTGCCTAAATTGGAGACTACTGCACCCTGCAAAAATCCCAGAAAAGTTTGAATTCATATCAAAACCAATTCAGAAAATCGTTTCAGAAAAAGAAAAGAAGCAAACAAATGGAAAAGGCCTAGCGCTACCAATCTAGCCCAGCAACGGAGCAGGCCCAGCAAGCCCACCGGGGGCATTTCTTTTCCTTCTGCACGCGCGAGCACACCCACTCAGTCGCTGATGACCGGACCCCACCTCCACTTCGCGCACTTCGCTGACGAGAGGGACCTCTCCACGTCAGCTTCATCTTCCCCAGATTCCGCGCATGAACTCCGCCGCTGCCCGTTGCAGCACTGATTCCGCGAGCTTAATTGGCATTGATGCAGCAAGCGTTTCTTGTCGAGCCTCTGGCTATAAAATCCCCGCATCCTCATGACCATTTTCCCCCAAACAATTTCGCCTTCACGCCACCAGGCTGCCCACGACTCGCACGACGCTGTCGCTGTTCCGACGACTGCGCCGGCGAATTCCGGTGAGTTCAGTGTTCCCCTCTGTCTCTAGTTCATGCTATCAAGTTCAGTGAGTCTCCGCGCACCCACTGACACTCCCCATTTGCCCTCGCATGAATCGTAGCTCCAGCAACGTCGACAACTGGCCGCCACCATCCTCTGCACGAACTCCGGCGACCTCCCTCCATAAGTAACCATCGCCCCTTGCCCTCTGACTAGTACGCCTAGAATCCTCATTGTCTTGCGCATCTAAAAGTACCCCTATTTTGGCTTAGCGCGACGAGGAACCTCGCCAACATCAATGACTGACCGTGCCTGACGTCTGTCCCTACTCCGACAAGAAATCATCACCGTGTCAGCACGCCCCTTCGCAAACCAACGCCACCTTGAGCATCAGCAGACTCCTGCGATTCTGGTATGACCCTTCTCCCTCCCGCATACGACACTGAACGCTAAGCGCCATCAGACCGAGGCCCGTCATTGACGCCGCTACCGCCAGGACATGGTCGCATGCTCGAGCACCGTTAGATCTAGATCTAAGCGTCAGGATAGAATCACTTATCGGCGAAGAGGTACGCGTTCAGGACCGTGCGATTTGTTTAGATCCTGCGGCCGCAGAGCTCGATCCGGTGCGAACCGGTACGCGCCAGTCATATTGTGACGCGTGGCTAGGGCTGATTCAAAAATAGAAATTCAAATCAGATTTAGATCCAAATTTCAATTGGCTATAACTTTTGATTGCCACGTTAGATTTTTGCAAACTTTATACCGTTGGAATGAGTGGGACAAGCCCTTTCTGAATATCCAATGTGTTTAACAAAAAGCTTCTGTTAAAATGACTTTGTATGCAGAAACATATTTAGGTCTAAATTAAGTATAGATTTTATTTAGCAAATTGTTTTAGGGCTAAATAAGTTTGGTTAGCAAACTTTCTGACTTGGTTATGTTTCTGTATCATGCACTTGCTTGGTGAAGTTTTCAAAAATCAACACTTAGCATTTTCTTGCATGCATGCATTCATATTTTTGTTTGTATATGATTTGTATGTAATTTTGTGCTACAAATGTTTGTGTAGATTTTGCTAGTGACTGTGATTGTGAAGAGTGCTACTCTCCCCAATACCAAGGCAAGTGATACTTCATGATATTTCCACCCTTATTTTGAATAAGCATTAGAATTATTTTGTTAAGACTTGCATGCTACTTTTGCCAAGTGCTATGATGGGAAATCCTGTGTAGTTGTAGAATTGTAGAATTGCTAGGGAATTTCCTAAGTTAAGATTATTATACCATGCTTAGCCTAGCTAGTAGCAAACCAGGGTTGGTGTAATCTATACTTGCTATGATGAAAATATCTCTAAGTCATGAGACTTGTGTTTTCTTAATAAAACAACTAAGTCAATGAACCTCCTGGGTGGAATGGAAGGATTGGTTTGTGTTGAGTGGTTACACAAGGCCATGGATTTGGCTTGTGTATCTCACTTGTGGTATGCCACCTAGGCACAAAGGGATTTGGAGGCCAAGTGTTGAGAAAGCTTACAGTGCAACCACTTGGCAATATGGGCTCTGCCATGATCATATAGGTTGCTAGAACTTAGTCACTTGGACAGTTGGTGGTAGTGGGAATGATAGGTTGGAGCGCGTCCATTTGACTAAGGAAAGGCTTCTGAAAGGTCCTGTCTTGGGAAACCAAGTCTGGTGGGGAAAGTGCACAACCTCTGCAGATGGAAAACCTAAGTACTTAGCCAAGTCCATGGCAATGGACAAATTGAGCATCAAGACATGGAAGCTACAAGAATCTCATCACTCCAACTTCTAAGTAAAACTTGTGGGTGAACAAGGGTGAAGGACCCCAATGTCTATTGGTGGTTTCTTGGGAAAGTTTTGACAAAGAAAAACTTAGTGATTTCAACTAATAGGAAAAAAAACCTATTTTGAGCAAAGAAAGCCAAGCTACACTTAGCCAAATTGCATATAGTAATATAGTCCACTTAAATTTTGCTAAGGTATCACTTGCCAATACTATTCCAAAGTATTGACCCACTGTGGCTGTAACTTGTGATGTTGCAGGTTACTCAGATGATGATTAGGTGTCATAAGTCTACACTCAACATGCTTGCCTGTGGCACATGAAGATGAAGACTTGTGTTATTTACTTATTCCAAAACTCTTGTATTAGGCCTATGGCCCTGAGTTGTAAAGGACTATGTTTAATCTGGAATGGATGTAATAAATGACCTTTGTATCTGTGTACTTCATCTTAAACTGTGGATGCTAGCATTGATCCAGGGACTAGCATTGCAATCACAGGGATCCTTTTCCTTTACAAAGGAGGGGTCTAACACACGAACCCTTGTTTGCTACTAGCTAGGATAAGCATGGCATAGATAGTAACTTAACTTAGAAATTCCCTAGCATTTCTACAACTACTAGGATTTCCCAACATGGCATATAAGCAAAATAATAGCATGCAAGTCTAACAAAATATTTCTAATGCTTAGTAGAAAACATAGGATGAAAATATTCATGAGTACCACTTGCCTTGGTAGTTGGGAGAGTAGCACTCCTCACAATCACAATCACTAGCACCAAAATCTACACAAAGAATGGTAGCAACAAATTACACACAAAACATATACAATAAAAAATACATGCATGCATGCAAGATGATATGTGATGATTTTTAAAACTCAACAAAGCAAGTATACAGTACTGATTCATAAACAAGTTGAAAACTTGCCAAACAACATTTGTTTAAACCCTAAATCAATTCCTAAACATTTCATACACTCAAATTATCCCTACACAAGTTTATGCAAATAAAACCTTTTTAACAGAAGCTAAACATTAAACACATTGCATAATCAGAAAGAGCTTGTTCTCCTAATTCCAACGGTATAAAATTTGTTAAATTCTAACGTGGGGATCAAAAGTTATAGCCAGAGTTTACATTTGTTTTGGGAATGCCCCTTTGCAAGAGGCTGCTGGGCTGAAATTTCACAGGTCAATTTGGCTAATCAAAGCATCTTTACAGTTTTAGACAGTATTAAAAAAGATCTCAAGGTCCCTTTTGCAATGGAAATTCTGATTATTGGAACTTGGAGCATCTGGATTTGCAGAAATAATGAAATTTTCAACAATCAGCATGCATCGATGGAGACCTGGAAGGCTATTTTAGCTCAGGAATTAAGATGGGTCCTTTATAGAATTAAGAAGAAGTATTATCAAGGTCTTAAGATTTGGATTGAAATCAATTTAGACAGGAGATAGTTGATTAGCACGTTATCCCTCTTTTTTGAGGTGGAATTTGGTTGTAAATATTCTTTTGTAACTCTATATAATATATAAAAGTTGCAGTGGGGTTTTTTTGCCCTACTGTTTTACCCTAAAAAAAAGTTATAGCCAGATCAAATTTGAATAACCATCAGATTCAAAATCTAGTTTTAAATCTAAACCCTAGCCACGCGTCTGTTTCTAATTGGCCCGTACCGGTTCGGGCGGATCGATCTCTGCGAGCTGTAGGATTTAAGTCAGATCTAGTGGCTCAGATGCGCTCATCCTCTTCGTTTAAGTTCTATTCTTAGCCGCAAGATCTACATCTAACGTTCCTGAATGCTTTGACCAGAGATGAGCGGCGCTAGCGCGGCGGCGAGCGGCGGAGCGCTCTGTCAGTGGTGGAGCCGGCGAACTAGGTCGCGCGGGGAGGTGGGAGGATGCTCACCAGAACCGTAGTGACGAGGTGAAGCTCAACGTGTCCCTGGTTGGCGAAGGGGCGCTCGAAGCTGTCAGGGATTCCTCGCCGGAGTTCACGAACGCGTCGGGTACGGCTGCTCGTCGACATTGGCGAAGGTACAGATCATGCCAGGGCAAAATAAGCAGTGCGTCAGATGCGTGGAGTGATGCTGGTCATGCGAGTGTCAAAGAGAGAGCAAGGCGCGGTCAGAACTAACCAGGAAGGCTTGCCGAAGTTGATGGGGTCGTCTGACTCGTGTTGTCGCTGATGTTGCCGAGGCTCTGGACGATCCTAGCATGCACCAGAGGGGTCAGGAGATGCGCATGGTTGCAGAGATTATACTGGCAAACTTAGACAGCAAGGGGCGACGGGGTCTTACCGGAATACCTTGCCGGAGTTGGCTCTGACTGCGGCGGTGCAATACGAATTAGAGGCAGCCTGGTGGCGAGAAGAGTGCGCAGTGTGGGGGAAAATGACCACGAGGGGGAGGGGTTTAAGTAGGCAGGGGCTCAACAGGAAACGACTGCTGAATCAATGGCAATTACGCTGCGGAATCAACGCCAGCAACGGCCAGCGGCGACGTGGTCTGCGGGCGAGATTGGGGGAAGACGACGGTGACGTGGATGGGGCCCAGTTATCTGCAAGAGAAACAGAGAGGGGGTGGGGTCCTGGCGTCAGTCGCTTGCTGGGTGCGTCTGCGAGTGAGAGAGGGAGAGAGGGAACCCGGGTGGGCTTAGTGGGCTGCTTTCTCAGTTGGGCCAAAAGACTGGCGCTGGCCCTTTTCTATTTCCTTTCTCTTTTTCTTTTTCTAAATTGATTTTCTGGAATGATTTTCAATCAAATTCAAAGGAATTTGAAATTCAAACCTTTTCTGGATTTTTGTAAAGTGTAACCATCAAACTTTTGGACACAAAACCAAGTAATCTCTCTGTATTTGCTTGGTCCCTTTGAATAAACAAAATAAACAGTGCTATGGCACTTGATTTGGAAATGTTTTGAAAATGGTTTTGAAACCATATTTGCTTTGTAAATTTTTATCCAAACTCTACATTCAATCCAAACAACAAGGAAGCAAACAAAACTTGGTTTATAACACTTATGCTCTCAATTGAGGATGGTCATTTGATTTAAGTTTGCTCACATAAAATAATAGCACTATGTGCTTCTGTTTTCTTGAAAGAGTTGGAAAATGATCTCAAAATATATATGCATGCATGAATGATATGCAATCTTTGAAATCATGATTTTAGGGATGTTAGGGTCTCTCAGGTGATCGGAAAGTACTTGTTGGGTTGTATGTATCAAGATGGAATTTGTCCCTCCCGAGTCAGAGAGATATACTTCGGGCCCACTCGGTAATTGATATCAACACCGCTTGCAAGCACATGGTTAAGGAGTTAATCACTAAGTGATATCGGATTACGGAACGAGTAAAGTACTTGCTGTGAACGAGATTGAACTAGGTATGCCAATACCTACGATCGAATCTCAGGCAAGTAAAATATCGCGTGACGAAGGGAATACATATATGGGATTAATTGAATCCTGGCTTCGTGGTTCATCCGATATGATCATCGATGAATATGTGGGAGTCAATATGGGTTTCCAAATCGCGCTGTTGATTATTGATAGAAGATCATGTCTGCATATTCTCGAACCCGTAGGGTCACACAGTTAACGTGCATCGACGCTAGGATAGAATGGATAATTGGTTTATGATTTTTTGTTCGGAGTCTCGGATGAGACCCAGGACATCACGAGAGGTTCCGGAATGGTCCAGAGAATAAGATTCATATAAAAGAAAGCAATTTTTGGATTTCGGAATCGTTTCGGAGTTTATCGATATTGTACCGGAAGGTTCTCAAAGGTTCTGGAGTGGGACCAACATGGGCCCACTTGTCGGAGGCCTGCGTGGGCCTAAGGGGAAGTTCCCTAGACACTTTGGGCCAGGGGCACAAGGCCCCTAAGGCCCAGCCGGCCAGCCCTAGGGGAAACCCTAAGGGAGCCTTCTAGAAGGGGGGAAGACTTGCCCCCCACTCCACCCCTTGGGCCGCCGCCCTAGGGCTTGGAGGAGGGGTCAAGGGGGCCGGCCAGCCCCCTATATAAGGAGGGAAGGGGCGCAGCCTCCCCCCACTACTCCAACCCTAGACGCCAACTGCTGCCCCTCCACCTCTCTCCCTCCCTACCGCGCGTAGGCAAAGCCCTGCCGCAGAAACTCTCCACCATAAGCACCACGCCGTCGTGCTGCAGATCCAATCTATCTCTCCACCATACTTGCTGGACCAAGGAAAGGAGGAGATGTCGCTGCACCGTACGTGTGCATCTCTCGGAGGCGCCGCCACTTGCGGCGTACGATCGGATCGGATCGCGAGGAGGAGACGACGAGTACGACTACGTCAACCACGCTCATTGAACGCTTCCAGGCTTGATTTCTTCAAGGGTATGAAGATCTCATAAATCTCTCTCGTTGATTACATCTCCTAGATTAGATATTGGCTTTCTTGTTCGCACCCGTAGGATTTTTCTTGATTTACTATGCTGCGAAACCCCTCAGTGGTATCAGAGCTAGATCTATGCGTAGATGTGTTTCACGAGTAGAACGCAACATGCTTGTTGCGGGCATTGATGTTTTCTGTTGCAAACCTCTTGTTGTGTATTTCTTATGGCGCGACATAGTGAGATCGAAGCGGTCCAGGCCAACTTTATGTGACCTCATTCGCGAGACCGGCTCCGCACTTGACGTGTGGCTTGTTCCACACATGCGGCTGGTGGATGCCAGTTTCTCTCACTATAGTAGTCCTGGGATTTATAACGGATGTTAGCAACCATAATATCACCGTTGTGGCTTTCCGTATGTAAGAATCGTTCTTAGCTTGTTACTCCCATAAGCCACGTAAAACATTCAACAACAAAGTAGAGGCGTCTAACTTGTTTTTGCATGGAGTGTTTTTGTGATATGGTATGTCCCAAGACATGATGTGTATGAATTGAGATGTATGCAATGATCATGTTTTGTAATATTTCACGACTTGCATGTCGATGGGTTCACAACCGGCAGGAGCCATATGGTTGTATTTATAATTGTATATGACCTGCGTGTCAACTTCTTATACGCCATGTAATAGCTTTACTTTATCGCTAAGTACTTAGCAATAGTTGTAGTTGCTATTCGTGGTGGAGGCAATCATGGTGGAGTGATGGAGATCATGCTGGCACGCACAAGATGGATATCATTGCGCGGATATTGGCTATACCATGTCACATAAAATTATATGCATGTGATGTTTATCCTTTTATGTATCTTACTATGCTTAGATCGCGACGGTAGCATTATAAGAGGATTCCTCACTTAATGGTCAAGATAAAATCGTGTTCTCCCCATGTATGGACCGTTGCAAAAGTTCATCGTTTTCAAGGACCTCGTGATGATCGGGTGCTATAAACTCTACGTCCACATACAACGGTTGCAAGCCAGTTTTGTTGGAGATATGCCCTAGAGGCAATAATAAATATAGTTATTATTATATCTTTGTGTTTATGATAAATGTTTACATTCATGCTATAATAGTATTAACAAGGAAAAATTAATACTTGTGTGATTTGTAAACTAAATAAGAGTCCCTAGTAAAGCCTCTTCATAATACTAGCTTGTTGGTTAATAAATGATTGTGGTTTCCCTAACATGAACATTGAGATGTTATTAACAACAAGATCATATCGTTAGGAGAATGGTATGATGGACATACTCCTATAGATAAGCGTAGCATAGAGATCAAGTCATTTTAATAGTTCAATTGCTATATGCTTTCTGATACATAGTAACCTAATTCCTTCGACCATGAGATCATGTTTATCACCATCCCAGGAAGGATGCTTTGATGACATCAAACACCACACCGTAACTGGGTGGCTATAAAGGTGGCATTGAGTGTTCGGAAAGTATGTGTTGAAACACATGGATCAAGAATGGGATTTGTCCATCCATATGACGGATAGATACTCTGAGCCCTCTCGGTGGAATGTCATCCAATTGGCTTGCAAGCATGTGACTGGTTCACAAGGGATCACATATCACGGGAATGAGAAAATAGTACTTATCAGTAACGAGGTTGAACTAGGTATGTAGAGATACCGATGATCAAAACCTCGGATAAGTAAACTATCGTGAGACAAAGGGAAATTGGTATCGTATGTAAGTGGTTCATTCGATCGCAAAGTAATTGTAGAAATATGTGGGAGCCATATGAATTTCCAGATTCCTCTATTGGTTATTGTTCGGAGAAGTGTCTCGATCATGTCCGCATAATTCACGAACCGTAGGGAGACACACTGAAGGATGATGAGTAAGATACCGAATGTTGTTCGGAGTCTCGGATGGGATCCGGGATATCACGAGGAGATCCAGAATGGTCCGAAGAATAAGATTCATATAAGGAAAGTCCTGTTTCGGGGTTGGAGAATGATTCCGCTGTTTTCATCGGGAATGTTCTAGAAGGTTCCGGAAGGTCCGACACTCCAGAGGGGAAGGGTACATGAATGTGTCATAACAAGTTGGAATGGTTGCATCATGTACTAGGTGTCATTGCTGAGCAAAATAAAGGGATAAATCAAATCCTAGTTTGAAAAGTCAAACGCCAATTTGAAAAGTCAAACGTCAAGTTTGCTTGGTGGAGGGAGAGTAGGAAACCTACTTGGGGAGGAGTTCCTCTCCCTCCACCGCCGGCCAAGGAGGCCGAGTTGGGGAGGGACTCCCCTCCCCTTGGCCGCGCCCTCCCACCTATATAAGGAGGGGCAGGGTTGCCCCTCCAAGACCTACACCTTGCCTCCTCTAAACCCTAGCCCTAGCCGTCGGCCCTCCTGCAGCCGCCGCCCTAGGGAAAAACCCTAGCCGCCGACTTGGGGCAATCCCCTTGCCCTAGCCGCCGGCCTAGCTCCCTCTCCTTGGTGCCTATAAACCCTAGATCGCCAAGGCCTCTCTCATAGCGAGATCTCCCCTCTACTTCCGGTACCACGCCGTCGTGCTGCCGGAATCGCGAGGAGAGTGCTACAAACTCCGCTGCCTACTGGAACAAGGGAGAGGATGGTCTTCGTCGAGTACCGAACGTGTGAACGACTGGGGAAGCGCTGCCAGAACGGAGCCCCGGAAGGATCGTCTACATGATCTTGAGATCGGCAAGAGTACGACTACATCACCCACGAGAATCCGCTCTCATTAAACACTTTGGAATCTTCGAGGGTAAGTTATTCCATCGACTCGTTGCTACAATCTAGTAGATAGATCTTGGCTTGTTTGTTTGTAGAATTTTTTTGTTTTCCATGCTATGAACCCCAACAGTGGTATCAGAGCCGTGTCTATATGTTAGATGTGTTGCACGAGTAGAACACAATGGTCATTGTGGGCAGTGGTGCTTTTATTATCAATTGCTTCTTGTGTACTTTGCATCTTGCGGTATGATGGGATGAAGCGGCCCAGGCTAACCTTACATGACAGCGTTCATGAGACTTGCTCCACGCTCAACATGCAACTTGTATTGCATAAGTGGCTTTGCGGGTGCCTGTCTCTCCCATCATAGTATAGATCCAATTTACAACAGGCACTTGATAGTTCAAACATCAACGTTGTGGTTCTTCTTCGTAAGTTAGAGAGACACTTATTGAAAGCCCCAAACCACGTAAAATATGCAAAGAAATTAGAGGCGTCTAACTTTGTTTTGCAGGGGGTGTGCTGTGATGTGATATGGCCATGATTGTGATTATATTTGATGTATGCAATGTTCCTTATTGTAAGTTGGCAACCGGCAGGAGCCATATGGTTGTCTTTAATTTCTGTTAAGACCCGCGTGTCTATTCAAAGTAGTTGTAATAGTTGAAGCTGGTGGACGACAACCATGGAGCAGCGTCATTGACCTTGATGCAATGCCGGTGATGATGGAGATCATGTTCGTGCTTGAAGATGGAGATCAGAAGCACAAAGAAGAAAGGCCATATCATATCACATATTATGAATTGCATGTGATGTTAATCCTTTATGCATCTTGTATTGCTTAGTTAACGACGGTAGCATTATAAGATGATCCCTCATGCACATAAATTTCAAGTTCTAAAGTGTTCATCCTTAGTAAGCACCGTTGCTAAAGCTTGTTGTTTCGAAGCACCACGTGATGATCGGGTGTGTTAGATTCTGCAAGTGTATACAACGTGAGCAAGCCAGATTTGCTCATGCGGAAGCTAAGTTTTGATCTTGACGAGCCTAGCATGTACAGACATGGTCACAGAACACGGATCACCGAAAGGTAAAGCATGAATCATATAGTAGATATGATGAACATGTCGATTGTTCGCCATTGAAGCTATAACAACTCTCGTGATGATCGGTTTTGATGTGGTGGATTTGGTTCGTGTGATCACTAAAACAATGTGAGGGATATTGTTTTGAGTGGGAGTTCACCTACATTAATTTAACTATTAATTAGAACTCAATTTGTCATAAACTTAGTCTAAACTATTGCAAATATGTTGTAGATCAATGGCGGACCCGACCATCAATTTTAATGCGTTCCTAGAGAAAGAAAAGTTGAAAAACAATGGAAGCAACTTCGCGGATTGGTTCCGCCATTTGAGGATTGTCCTCAATGCTGGTAATTTGACCTATGTGCTGGATGCACCACTGGGTGACCCGCCTGCAGCTGATGCTACCGATGAAGTAAAGAACGTTTACCTCGCTCGGAAGAATCAGTACTCCACAGTTCAGTGTGCTATCTTGTATGGTTTGGAATCGGAGCTTCAGAAAATGTTTGAGAATTCAGACCCACATGATATTGTCCGTCAACTCAAATTGATATTTGAGACTCACACGGCAGTTGAGAGCTATGAGGCTTCTGAAAAGTTCTTTAACTGCAAGATGGAAGAGGGCAGCTCCGTCAGTGAGCATGTGCTTAAGATGTCTGGGCACGCAAACAAACTCCAAATCTTGGGTATAGTGATTCCTAATGCTTTGGGGATTTACCATGTCCTACAATCACTACCACCAAGTTACAAGAACTTTGTGATGAACTACAATATGCAAAGCATGAACAAGCAGTTGCCAGAACTCTTCTCCATGTTGAAATCTGCAGAAGTGGAGATCAAGAAAGAGCACCAAGTGTTGATGGTCAATAAGACCACCAAATTCAAGAAAGGCAAGTCTAAGCAAAAGGGACACTTCAAGAAGGGTGGTAAGAAAGTTGCTGCACCAATGAAGAAGACCAAGGCTGGACCTAAGCCTGATACAGAGTGCTTTTATAACAAGGGAGAAGGTCACTGGAAGCGGAATTTCCCAAAGTACTTGGCGGATTTGAAGAACGGCAACATCAAGAAGAAAGGTATATCCGATATACATGTTATTGATGTGTATCTCACTAGTACTCGTAGTAGTGCCTGGGTATTTGATACTGGTTCGGTTGCTCATATTTGTAACTCGAAACAAGTACTACATAATAGACGGAAGCTAGCGAAGAACGAGGTGACGATGCACGTTGGAAATGGATCAAAGGTTGATGTGATCGCGGTCGGCACGCTACCACTTCATCTACCATCGAGATTAGTTTTATACTTAAATAATTGTTATTTGGTGCCTGCGTTAAGCATGAACATTATATCGGGATCTTGTTTATTGCGAGACGGTTACTTGTTTAAGTCCGAGAATAATGGTTGTTCGATTTATATGAGTAATATGTTTTATGCACATGCACCTTTGATAGATGGTCTATTCTTATTGAATCTCGATAGTGGAAATACACATATTAATAACATTGAAGCTAAACATTTGAAATTGAGCGATAACTCGACCTATATGTGGCACTATCGTCTTGGTCACATTGGAGTGAAGCGTATGAAGAAACTCCATTCCGATGGACTTCTTGAATCACTTGAAAGATGCGAAGCATGTCTGATGGGTAAAATGACTAAGACTCCATTTTCTGGTATGATGGAGCGAGCTACGGACTTGTTGGAAATCATACATACCGATGTGTGTGGTCCAATGAGTGTAGCATCGCGCGGTGGTTATCTTTATGTTCTTACCTTCACGGATGACTTGAGTAGATATGGGTATATCTATTTCATGAAACATAAGTCCGAAACTTTTGAGAAGTTTAAGGAATTTCAAAGTGAGGTTGAGAATCAACATAACAAGAAGATTAAATTTCTATGTTCTGATCGTGGAGGTGAATATCTAAGTTATGAGTTTGGCGAGCATTTGAAGAAATGCGGAATACTTTCACAATTGACACCGCCGGGAACACCACAGCGTAATGGTGTGTCCGAACGTCGTAATCGAACTCTCTTAGATATGGTTCGTTCTATGATGTCACTTACAGATTTGCCACTATCATTTTGGGTTATGCATTAGAAACAGTCGCATTCACTTTAAATAGGGCACCATCTAAATCCGTTGAAACGACACCGTATGAATTATGGTTTGGGAAGAAACCTAAATTGTCGTTCCTTAAAGTTTGGGGTTGCGAAGCCTATGTAAAGAAGTTACAGCCGGACAAGCTTAAACCCAAAGTGGAAAATGCATCTTCATAGGATACCCGAGGAAACTATTGGGTATACCTTCTATCATAGATCCGAAGGCAAAATCTTTGTTGCCAGGAATGGATCCTTTCTAGAGAAAGAATTTCTCTCGAAAGAAGTGACTGGAAGGAAAGTAGAACTCGACGAGGTTGTCGAACCTTCTATCGAACTTGCGAGTAGCACAACACCGAAAGTAAGTTCCTGTGGTTCCTGCACCAATAAGAGAGGAAGCTAATGATGATGATCATGAAACTTCGGTTGTAGTTGCTACAGAACCTCGCAGGTCAATGAGAACTCGTACCACTCCAGATTGGTATGATCCCGTCATGAGCGTCATGTTGGTGGACAACACCGATGACCCTGCGACATATGAGGAAGCGATGATGAGACCAGATTCCAATAAATGGCAAGATGCCATGAAATCCGAGATTGTATCCATGTACGAAAACCAAGTATGGACTTTGGTGGACTTACCGGATGGCCGGAAGGCTGTCGAGAATAAATGGATTTTCAAGAAGAAAACAGATGCTGATGGTAATGTTACCGTCTATAAAGCTCGACTTGTCGCAAAAGGGTTTCGACAAATTCAAGGAGTTGACTATGATGAGACTTTCTCACCTGTAGCGAAGCTAAAGTCTGTGAGGATTATGTTAGCAATCGCTGCATATTATGATTATGAGATATGGCAGATGGATGTCAAAATGGCGTTCCTCAATGGAGACATTGATGAAGAGTTGTATATGATGCAACCCAAAGGTTTTGTCGATCCTAAAGATGCTAACAAGGTATGCAAACTTCAACGGTCCATATATGGATTGAAGCAAGCATCCCGAAGTTGGAATCAACTTTTCATAAGGTAATCAAAAGTTTTGGTTTTATACAAACTTATGGAGAATCTTGTATTTACAAGAAAGTGAGTGGGAGCTCTGTAGCATTCTTAATACTATATGTAGATGACATATTGTTGATTGGGAATGATGTAGACCTTCTTAACAGTGTCAAAGAATATTTGAATAATAGTTTTTCAATGAAAGATCTTGGCGAAGCAGCTTACATATTAGGCATAAAGATTTATAGAGATAGATCGAGACGCCTAATATCATTGTCACAAAGTACATATTTGGACAAAGTTCTAAAGAGGTTTGGAATGGAGGATAGCAAGAAAGGGTTCTTGCCCATGTTGCCCAATACGACCTTGAGTAAAACTCCCTATGCCTCAGCCATAGGATCTGTAATGTATGCCATGCTATGTACTAGACCCGACATTACATATGTTGTTAGTTTGACTAGCAGATATCAAAGTGATCCAGGAGTGGATCATTGGACAATGTCAAAACATCCTTAAGTACTTGAGAAGAACTAAGGATATGGTTCTTTCTTATGGAGGTGATGAACAGCTCGTTGTTAATGGTTACACCGATGCTAGTTGGAACACCGATCCGGATGATTCTAAATCACAATCTGGATACATATTTATTTTGAATGGTGCAGCAGTTAGCTGGAGGAGTGCAAAGCAAAGCGTTGTGGCGAGATGTTCAACTGAATTGGAATACATGGCTGCTTCGGAGGCTTCACAAGAAGCAATATGGATGAAGGAGTTAATTATAGAGCTCGGTGTGGTTCCAAGTGCGCTGGACCCAATGTCTATCTACTGTGATAACATGGGTGCCATAGCCAATGCGCAAGAACCAAGGTCACACAAGAAGCTGAAGCATATCAAGCTATGTTTTCACGCTATTCGAGAACATGTCCAAGATGGTGACATAAAGATTTGTAAAGTACACACGGATCTAAATGTGGCGGATCCGTTGACTAAACCTCTCCCGAGGGCAAAAAATGACCAACACCAAACTGCCATGGGTGTTCGGTATATTACCATGTAATCTTGATTAGTTGACTCTAGTGCAAGTGGGAGACTGTTGGATATATGCCCTAGAGGCAATAATAAATGTAGTTATTATTATATCTTTGTGTTTATGATAAATGTTTACATTCATGCCCTAGAGGCAATATATGCTTTCTGATACATAGTAACCTAATTCCTTCGACCATGAGATCATGTTTATCACCATCACCGGAAGGATGCTTTGATGACATCAAACACCACACCATAACTGGGTGGCTATAAAGGTGGCATTGAGTGTTTGGAAAGTATGTGTTGAAACACATGGATCAAGAATGGGATTTGTCCATCCATATGACGGATAGATATACTCTGGGCCCTCTCGGTGGAATGTCATCCAATTGGCTTGCAAGCATGTGAATGGTTCACAAGGGATCACATATCACGAGAACGAGAAAAGAGTACTTATCAGTAACGAGGTTGAACTAGGTATACAGAGATACCGACGATCAAAACCTCGGATAAGTAAACTATCGTGAGACAAAGGGAAATTGGTATCAAATGTAAGTGGTTCATTCGATCACAAAGTAATCGTAGAAACATGTGGGAGCCATATGAATTTCCAGATTCCTCTATTGGTTATTGTTCGGAGAAGTGTCTCGATCATGTCCGCATAATTCACGAACCATAGGGAGACACACTTAAGGATTCGATGTTGTTGAGTAGTTATGGAATGATGAGTAAGAGACCGAATGTTGTTCGGAGTCTCGGATGGGATCCGGGATATCACGAGGAGATCCGAAATGGTTCGGAGAATAAGATTCATATAAGGAAAGTCCTGTTTCGGGGTTGGAGAATGATTCCGATGTTTTCATCGGGAATGTTCTAGAAGGTTCCGAAAGGTCCGGCACTCCGGAGGGGAAGGGTACATGAATGTGTCATAACAAGTTGGAATGGTTGCATCATGTACTAGGTGTCATCGCTGAGCAAAATAAAGGGATAAATCAAATCCTAGTTATGAAAAGTCAAATGCCAATTTGAGAAGTCAAACGACAAGTTTGCTTGGTGGAGGAAGAGTAGGAAACCTACTTGGGGAGGAGTTCCTCTCCCTCCACCGCCGGCCAAGGAGGCCGAGTTGGGGAGGGACTCCCCTCCCCTTGGTCACGCCCTCCCACCTATATAAGGAGGGGCAGGGCTGCCCCTCCAAGACCTACACCTTGCCTCCTCTAAACCCTAGCCCTAGCCGCTGACCCTCATGCAGCCGTCGCCGCCCTAGGGAAAAACCCTAGCCGCCGACTTGGGGCAATCCCCTTGCCCTAGCCACCGGCCTAGCTCCCTCTCCTTGGTGCCTCTAAACCCTAGATCGCCAAGGCCTCTCTCATAGTCCACCATACTCGCTCCGGCTTAAGGCGAAGCCCTGCGAGATCTCCCCTCTACTTCCTGCATTTACTGTCGGTCAGCCGAGTCGCGAGGAGAGTGCTACAACCTCCGCCACTGCTGGAACAAGGGAGAGGAAGGTCTTCGAGTACCGAACAACGTGTGACCGATCATGAAGCGCCGAACGCAAGCCGGAAGGATCGTCTACACGATCTTGAGATCGGCAAGAGTACGACTACATCACCCACGAGAATCCGCTCTCGTTAAACACTTTGGAATTTTCGAGGGTAAGTTATTCCATCGACTCGTTGCTACAATATAGTAGATGGATCTTGGCTTGTTTGTTTGTATGCGATAGAATTTTTTTGTTTTCCATGCTATGAACCCCAACAAGTTTTGCACACGCGGAAATACTTGGGTTTGACTTGACGAGCCTAGCATGTACAGACATGGCCTTGGAACAAACGAACCGAAAGGTTAAACATGAGTCATATGAATGATATGATCGACACTTTGTTGTCCACCATTGAAACCACATATCTTCTCCTGAAGATCGGATTAAGTGTGGTGAATTTGGATCGCGTTCACTAAACAACTTGAGGGATGTTGAATTTAGTGGGAGTTCATCTAGTAATTTGATTAAGTTGAACCAGTTATCATGAACATAGTCTAAATTGTATTTGCAAATTTTGTAGATCAAATGGCTAAGTCCAACTTCAACTTCAATGTTTTTGCTGAGAAAGAAAAGCTTAAGAACAATGGGTCTAACTTCACCAACTGGTTCCGCAATCTGAGAATCATTCTCGCTGGCGGACAAAAAGCCTATGTATTTGAGAAAGCGTTAGGTGACGCCCCTGCTACTGATGCGTCGGCTGATGAAAAAGTTGTTTATCAGTCACACAAAGATGATTATGGAGCGATTAAGAGTACCATGTTGTTTGCTATGGAACCGGAACTTCAAAATCGTTTTGAGGAGTTTGACGGGCCCTTTGAGATACTTGAGGAACTGAAAACCATGTTTCAGACTCAGGCTCGTTTTGAGAGATATGAGATCTCTAAGAAGTTCTTTAACTGCAAGATGGAGGAAGGGAGTTCCGTTAGTGAGCACGACATTAAGATGTCGGGCTACACTCAACGTCTTAAGCAACTGGACTGCAAGATTCTAGAAGAGCTCAAGATTGACAGAGTTCTGCAATCACTCCCTCCTAGCTACAAAGGTTTTGTAGTTACTCACAATCAAATTGGTTCCACTGATACGATCAATGAGCTCTTTGCTAAGCTGAAAGCTGCGGAGGTGGATATCAAGAAAGATAATCATGTGTTGATGGTCAACAAGACCCCTAGCTTTAAGAAAGCTAAGGGTGCAAAGAAATCCTTCAATAAAGGCAGTAGCAAGCGCGTTGCCCCTGCTGAGAAGAAGCTCAAGTCTGGACCTAAGCCAGACACTGAGTGCTTCTATTGCAAGGACAAGGGTCACTGGAAGCGCAACTATCCGAAGTACTTAGCGGAGAAGAAGGCTGGCACCATTAAAGGTATATTTGATATACATGTTATTGATGTTTACCTTACTAGCACTCGTTGTAGTGCCTGGGTATATGATACTGGTTCAGTTTCTAATATTTGTAACTCGAAACAGGAGCTACGGAATAGACGGCGGCTAGCAAGGGATGAGGTGACGATGTGCGTTGGCAATGGATCAAAAGTTGATGTGATGGCCGTCGGCACGCTCTCCTTAGTTTTACCTTCGGGATTAGTTTTAAACCTTAATAAGTGTTATTATGTGCCTGCGTTGAGCATGAACATTATATCTGGATCGTGTTTATTGCAAGAAGGTTATTCATTTAAATCAGAGAATAATGGTTGTAATAGTTATATGAATAACATGTTTTATGGTCATGCACCTGTTGTGAATGGTTTATTTCTTTTGAATCTCGAAAGCAATGAAACGCACATCCATAACATTGAGGCTAAGAGATGCAAAGTAGATAGTGATAATCCAACTTATTTGTGGCACTGCCGTCTAGGTCATATTGGTGTAAAACGCATGAAGAAACTCCATTCTGATGGACTTTTGAAGTCTCTTGATTTTGAATCATTTGACACGTGCGAGCCATGCCTCATGGGCAAGATGATCAAAACCCCGTTCTCCGAAATAATGGAGCGAGCAACGGACTTATTGGAAATCATACATACCGATGTATGCGGACCAATGAATGTTTTGATGCGCGGTGGATATCGCTATTTTCTCACTTTTACTGATGACTTAAGTAGATATGGGTATATATATTTAATGAAACATAAATCTGAAATGTTTGAAAAGTTCAAAGAATTTCAGGACAAAGTGGAAAACCATCGTAACAGGAAAATTAAATTTCTACGATCCGATCGTGGAGGTGAATATTTGAGTTATGATTTTCTCACGCATCTTAAAGCAAGCGGAATCGTTTCGCAACTCATGCCACCCGGAACACCACAGCGCAATGGTGTGTCTGAACGCCGGAATCGAACTCTATTAGATATGGTGCGATCAATGATGTCTCTTACACATTTGTCGTTATCATTTTGGGGTTATGCATTAGAAACCACTTCATTCACTTAAAATAGGGCACCATCTAAATTCGTTGATACGACACCGTATGAACTATGGTTTGGTGCTAAACCTAAGTTGCCGTTTCTTAAAGTTTGGGGATGCGAAGCTTACGTCAAGAAGTTGATGCCGGACAAGCTCGAACCCAAAGCGGAGAAATGCATCTTCATAGGATACTCTAAGGAAACGATTGGGTATACCTTCTACCACAGATCTGAAGGCAAAGTGTTTGTTGCAAAGAACGGATCCTTTCTTGAGAAGGAGTTTCTCTCGAAAGAAGTTAGTGGGAGGAAGGTAGAGCTATACGAGGTTATTGAACCTTCTCTCGAGTTGGAGAGTAGCGCAGCACCTGAAATTGTTCCAGTGTCGTCTGCACCAACAAGAGAGAAAGCTAATGACGAGGATCATGAAACTTCGAACGATGCTACTACTAAACTTCGCAGGTCGACAAGGTCACATGCCACTCCTGAATGGTACGGCAACCCTGTCTTAACCGTCTTGTTGTCAGACAACAGTGAACCTGCGAACTATGAGGAAGCAATGATGAGCCCAGACTCTGAGAAATAGCTAGATGGCATGAAA
This sequence comes from Avena insularis, assembly GCA_023614405.1. Taxonomy (NCBI): domain Eukaryota; kingdom Viridiplantae; phylum Streptophyta; class Magnoliopsida; order Poales; family Poaceae; genus Avena; species Avena insularis. Next base: position 38,487,916 of record CM042691.1, on the reverse strand, counting down.
TCCGAATTGGGATCCATGAGCGAAAACCAAGTATGGACTTTGGTGGACCCTCCTAGCGACCATAAGGCCATTGAGTGCAAATGGATTTTCAAGAAAAAACGTACGCGGATGGTAATGTTACTGTCTATAAAGCTCAGCTTGTCGCAAAAGGGTTTCGGCAAGTTCAAGGTGTTGACTACGATGAGACTTTCTCTCCCGTAGCGATGTTTAAGTCCATTCATATTTTATTAGCAATTGTTGCATTTCATGATTATGAAATATGGCAGATGGATGTCAAGACTGCGTTCCTCAATGGCAACATTGATGAAGAGTTGTATATGATGCAACCCGAAGGTTTTGTCGATCCTAAGGATGATAATAAGGTGTGCAAACTTCAGCGTTCCATTTGTGGACTGAAGCAAGCATCTCGGAGTTGGAACCTTCGTTTTGATCAAGTGATCAAGAGTTTTGGATTTGTTCCAAATTGCTACGAAGCTTGTATCTACAATAAAGTGAGTGGGAGCTCGGTGACATTTTTAGTACTATATGTGGATGACATATTGATTATTGGAAATGACATTGGTATGCTTAACGATGTGAAGAGTTATTTGAATAAATGTTTTTCAATGAAAGACCTAGGAGAAGCTGCTTATATATTAGGCATCAAAATCTATAGAGATAGACAAAGACGCCTAATAGCTTTAAGCCAAAGTACATATCTAGACAAAGTTCTGAAAATGTTCAGAATGGATAAAGCAAAGAAAGGTTCATTGCCCATGTTGTCAGGTAAGATATTCAGCAAGGCTCAGTGTCCAGCTACGGTAAAAGATAGAGATACTATGAGCAAAGTGCCATATGCCTCGGCCATAGGTTCTATCATGTATGCCATGCTATGTACTAGACCGGATGTGTCCAATGCTCTTATTTTGACGAGCAGATACCAAAGTGATCCAGGAGTGGAACACTGGATAGCCGTAAAGAAGATCCTAAAGTATTTAAATAGGACTAAAGAAGTGTTCTTGGTCTATGGAGGTGATGAGAAGCTCGTCGTAAAAGGTTACGTAGATGCTAGTTTCGACACCGACCCGGATGATTCTAAATCTCAGACAGGATACATTTATATTTTGAATGGTGGAGCTGTGAGCTAGAGAAGCTGCAAGCAAAGCGTGATCGCGGGATCTACAACAGAAGCGGAATACATGGCTGCTTCAGAAGCGTCAAGTGAAGGAGTTTGGATCAGGAACTTCATCACTAATCTTGGTGTGGTTCCAAGTGCCTTGGACCCACTGGAGATATTGTGCGACAACACTGGAGCCATAGCACTGGCTGAGGAACCAAGATATCATCCAAAGAACAAGCACATCAACCACCGTTTTCATATAATTCGAGATTATATAGCAGATGGAGATCTGAAGATTAGCAAAGTACATACGGATCTTGTAACACCCTCGCCTGATAAGGCTGAGTTCATGTGTATAGTGCCAATCCCTGGATTGGTTCACTGGCACACATAGTACAAAATGATACCAAATATATCTGTGCATCATAAATACAATGAATATGATCCAGAATTTACATTATTTATTCAAGTACACAGCGGAAAACGAATACAAGGTAGATCTCCATCCTTCAAATGTGCCATACGCGAACAATTGTTGAGTGGAGTCTCGCGACCTATGAACGATCACTCAGATACGATATAACCTGCAACATGAAACGTTGCAGCCACGAATGGTCAATACATTGAATGTATGGCAAGTAGGCTAAAGTGGTTAACAACATATCTATCAACTACATGCTTATTTGGCCAAGTGGAGTTCAGGCACATTTGCATAAAGCAACAATTTTATCCTAACATTTGTAACAAAGTAGTTTTCCAATACGATAAATAGGACACTCTGGTTCACTCCCAGGTGCTCCTACCCAATTATGTTCACCCAACAAGTTTTAAGTAATTAAGAAATAAGGATGAGTGAGAAATATCATAGCATCAGTATCAGGTCGCTCAAATTGTCCATAACCGAGGACACGGCTAATCGATTAGTTTATACACCCTGCAGGGGTTAGTACACTTTACCCATGTGACTTGGCCAGTCCAGCTCGTACCACCACTCTCATATTGGGCGATGATAGGGAGAAGTCCAAGAAGGAACCGTTCGGGAAGTAGCTCCCCAATCCTGACGCGCACCGGTCCAACCTACACTATCTACATCTCTGGATATGCGGGTTCGAGTTACTACAACCTACTGAGTTCAACCAACCGCCCATTTCATTATTGGCACATGGTTGCACACAAAAGCTTCCAAACAAAGAAACCAATCATTTCTCAGTGTCCTAGGTGCCTTTCCGCAATGATACCACCAAAAATTATCAATCCCATCACACCCAGGAGATTCATTGATTAAGTTGTTTTAGTTTTCGCAAACCAACAGATTTAGAATCAACATCAATGATGTAACCCAGCCCTCGTTCATCATAGCATGGCTAAGCACATCTACCAACGGTGGCTCATAAACAAGGAATGCTAGGGAATAATATGGGACATAGCATAGCATATACACATCAATTCCTACATATGCAATTCTACAAAAACATCTACAATGCATAGGAAAACAATAGGACATTTATGACCAAGATAGCACCACTTGCCTTTGTTGTAGATGTCGATTAGATAATCCTCACAATTATAATGGCCTCTTTCGCAATAACCACAATACTTGCAATCATAATAGTTGCAATCACAGTAGTTCAATCCTCGCAATCTAACGTTTGAAGCAAACACAACAAACACACCATTCAAACATTGCAAACATGCAACAGTGCAACATTACAAGAAAACAATGATGAACAGATGCATGCATGACGATTTAATGAGTCACAATGGTTGCATTTAGTGTTCTGAACATAATGAGATTACATGATGCATGTGGAAAGTCATTTAATGCATTAAAGCTTTTATTACTAAAGTTGTATCGATTTAATATGCCGTATACCACTTTAATCGAACTAAAGATGTTTGTGTCGTATTAAATTGTGAACTAGATGCTACTGTATAGGTATTGCAATTTAGAGACAGTAGCAATTTGATTCACCTAAAAAGGAGTTATAGATATTTTCTTATGATTAAAACACTATTTCAATGGGTTTAAATATTTCTGTATGAATTTCTGTTTTAACAGTACCAAATAATTTGTCATGCAATTTATCTGTATATATATTGTCAATACAAAACCTTAGCACTTGGATTCACCCCAATCGGAGTAATAGATCTTTTTGTATGATTTAAATAGTGTTTAATGGGTTTTAAATGATTCATATAGTTTCTGTTGTCTAAAAATCAAACTAAAATTGCATCTGTAATCTCCGCGGAATTATGAATTCAGGGACATATTATTTGTAATTTTCTAAATAGTATTTATTTTCTTATGAATTTATTACTCTAAATAATACATTAAATCATTTAAATCTTCACGGCAAAACCTTGCAGTAAAAGGCTGAACTAATTGCATATTGATGATCTACATGGAACCAGCTTTCCAACGGTATATCATTTATATTTTTGTGACAAGCAATTAATTTACTATGAATTTAATGATTTATAAAGCCATTAAAACTAATTAAATTGCTACGGTTAAATAATCCACAAAGGCTAGATCCAACCAGATGTTATTGAAGTACATTACAGTAGCTTCAATTTGAAATATTGTTCATATTTTTCGGAGTTACAGATAATTTCTTATGAATTTATTAACCTAAAAGACCATTAAAACTAATTAAATTACTGCAGTAACCACGTACAGTAAAAGTTAGATCTATTCTGATAAGATGATTCTACGTGAAATTATCTTCAATTTGATATATTATACGCAATTTTTGGACGTGGTATGAATTTCTAATGAAATTTACAAGTTAGATCTATAATGTGCAATTTTAAATTCGAACGGAATATTCCAGAGAATATTCCGCTGACTGGACAAGTTGACTTTGCATGCTGACTGGGACTAGATGTTGACCTGACGTTGACGTGGCGTTGATGAGGATGCTGACCGGGATGACGACATGGCACGCAGCGGTTTGATTGGATCTCGACTGTCTGGATAGAATCCGGTGGCTAGAAGAAGAGATTGACCCGATTTTGGCTTAGAATAGACAAGAAATAGATCTATGTTAGAGAGACAAATCCGTAGGTCAAATTGAAAAACTCAGAACATGAAAGTTGTGGGGAATCATTATTCCTACCTTCTCACCAAAGGAATTTGGATTTGAAGAAATGAGCGCGAGTAATTCTTCGATTTACACCGTAAGATTTGAAATATTGTGTTACGAAATTCTCCGGCTGTGGTGGATGAAAAGAGGTGAGGTTTGTCGGGATTGAAAGATTTCGACGATTCCTACAACTTTTATTTTTTGACCAAAGGCAAACGACGAAGTCTAGATGGGTTAAAAAGCGAAATAAGATTCGGACATATGTAGATTCGGGATTTCGAGAAGAAAATCTCGTACAGCTATGGCTCCACGAGTTTATATGGAGGTTTGGGACGGTGTAGAGATAGGTATTGGAGTAGGGAACAAGTAGAAACAAACGGAAGTCGATTCGGAGTTGTAGATAAAAAGTTATAGCAGTTTGAATAGAGATAGGTTCGAGAAAACTGATCGCACGGTTTTTAAAGCACTCCCATCTACGTGGCTGGCTGGCTCGGTCTGCTAGCTGGGCCGCCGGCCCATTAGGTTTTTTTTTTATTTTTCTTTTTCTATTTACTTGTTTCCCTCATATCTTTTGCATACGAACTCCAAATGACACGATTCTTGTTTCTAAAATTTTCTAAAATCGAATAGATCATTGTAGGATCAAATTTGTAATCTTTTTGCTAGGTTGGAAGTAGTGGGTTTATAAATCCTTGTATATTTCATTTTATTTATATCTTTATGTGTTTATATTTATTCCATAACTTTTTCATAATAGCTCCAAATGAGCTCAATTTTGTTTCTAAAATTTTGTAATATTAATTGGATCTATTTAGACTATAATTATCAATAATTTATGCCTTAGCAACACTGGGTTTTATAAAGTAAATTTAATTACCTTTTGGAACATGTGGGCGAATCAACTATAGAATTTAGATACCAGGATTTGGATTCAGTTTGTGAGGACTTTGCATGGATGTAATGAAATGCTTATGAATGCTTCATGATTTTCATTTTGAAATCTTGCACACCAATTCCACAATCCATAATCAATCCATGCCCTTTTGCCTATATGGCTACTTAGGTCATAACAGAATATAAGATTTTGAATTCAAGGTTGAGAGGATTTTCTATTCAAAAAGTTTCTTCTCTTTGAGAATTTTCAACATAGTCAAACAATCAATCAAACTTATTTATTTATTTCACATTCCAAAATTAGGAGAATTTTGGGATGTGACAGACTACCACCCTTAAAAGAAATCTCGTCCCGAGATTTGGGAGGGCTAGAAAGAAAGAAAGGTTCAGGATCCATTAGGATGCTACCACCCTTAAAGGAAAATTGACTAGGTCACTTCTCGAGGATTCACTTAGCTCAGATTGGTTCTCCTTTAGACTTTTATTGGCACAATGTCTCTAGCATATTCTAAACATCATGATTGACAGATTCCAAGAAAACTCTACTTGAACTAGCAGAACTCTCATGGTGGTCAATTAGGGGATGTTTACTTCACGGTACCCATTAATCATGGTTGAGATTCATTCTTACCGTATATTCCTACGCTAAGCACTGGGTGCTTTTATAAAGGGGGAAATATACCATTCTAAGGTTTAGGCTCAACGTCGACTCAGGTTGAAAAGGGCACTCAAGATCCGCAAAGCCAACAGTACAAGAGCAAATAATAAGAGTAGTAGGAATGGTGATCAATCCATCCTGCACCCAAATCATTACCCTGTATGAGGATAGGTGAATCACGTTTTGCTATCACTCGGGCATTCTCACTTGCCTTGAAGAATGTTTCCATGGGCACGAACTAATGCTCTATATATACTCCCATGTATTCAATCAACAAAGCTACTACTACTAAAACTAAACTATCCATACTTCAACTTTCAGGTTGTGTAATCTACTACATGACATCATTTCAACACTTCATACTCCCACATCTCTTTTTTTTCCATTAGATAAAGCATTCTCCTTCCTAAATGCATTGTGTTGTCAAATCTTTCACTTAACACATCATTATATCTCCAAGGGTTCAAGATAGGGATGAATAGATTTTATAGGAAAGAAACTAGTAAGAAAATAATCCTACCCATAACTATATAAAGCAATCAATGTTACAAACAAGGAAACAATCATAGGCAATCAACACACAATCAAACACTTGTATAATAACATTACAGGTGTATAAACTTAGTAGTATATAACCACAACATAGTTTGAAAGCATTGGGAACAATACTAGAGTAAAATAGAGTAACATATAAGCAATAAACTAAATCTGTCAAAACGGTACATCAGGTTTAATGAATTTTTTTGGGCACCTTAAACTCGTCAGGAATTTTAGCCAATTTTTGTGCATGTACTACAGGTAATTACGCTCCAGATCCTATTATTTTAGATTTTTCTGAGTTACTAGTAAAATATGAAAAAGCGCGCGGTACAACAGGTCCGGCAGAAAACTACAGCAGTAATCTCACGAATTTCAATCAATTCACACCATTAAACTAATTTAAAAACCTCATCACAATTTCAGAAACATTAGAGTTCAAAACTAACTGATCCTAAACAAAGAATCACACAAAATAGCTCAATACAACCAAGCAAACAACCTATATTGTCATACCATATAAGTTGGTAAGAACAATATGCTAACACGATAGCGATGATCTCCTAAAGAGATAAAACATGGTGGTCTAGACCTAACCAAACTTTATGAGATGTTTATTTATGTCATACTATTTGTTCTTTTACTTAGCCAACTCTCATATAGGTATCATAAGAATGGACAACTATAAATGTTTGAATAGGAAGAGGTTCTAGAAAAGATAGATAAGGAATATAAGAACTCTAGTAAGTATAAAATATGATAGTTCTCCTAATAGAGGTCTTCTATTGCTAATCCATTTCTAAGGTCACGATCCTACAGTCAACACACAGCTCTGATACCATCTTGTAACACCCTCGCCTGATAAGGCTGAGTTCATGTATATAGTGCCAATCCCTGGATCGGTTCACTGGCACACACAGTACAAAATGATACCAAATATATCTGTGCATCATAAATACAATGAATATGATCCAGAATTTACATTATTTATTCAAGTAGACAGCGGAAAACAAATACAAGGTAGATCTCCATCCTTCAAATGTGCCACACGCAAATAATTGTTGAGTGGAGTCTCGCGACCTATGAACGATCACTCAGATACGATATAACCTGCAACATGAAACGTTGCAGCCACGAATGGTTAATACATTGAATGTATGGCAAGTAGGCTAAAGTGGTTAACAACATATCTATCAACTACATGCTTATTTGGCCAAGTGGAGTTCAGGCTCATTTGCATAAAGCAACAGTTTTATCCTAACATTTGTAACAAAGTAGTTTTCCAATACGATAAATAGGACACTCTGGTTCACTCCCAGGTGCTCCTACCCAATTATGTTCACCCAACAAGTTTTAAGTAATTAAGAAATAAGGATGAGTGAGAAATATCATAGCATCAGTATCAGGTCGCTCAAATTGTCCATAACCGGGGACACGGCTAATCGATTAGTTTATACACCCTGCAGGGGTTAGTACACTTTACCCATGTGACTTGGCCAGCCCAGCTCGTACAACCATTCTCATATTGGGTGATGATAGGGATAAGTCCAAGAAGGAACCATTCGGGAAGTAGCTCCCCAATCCCGACGCGCACCGGTCCATCTTACACTATCTACATCTCTAGATACGCGGGTTCGAGTTACTACAACCTACTGAGTTCAACCAACCGCCCATTTCATTATTGGCACATGGTTGCACACGAAAGCTTCCAAACAAAGAAACCAATCATTTCTCAGTGTCCTGGGTGCCTTTCCGCAATGATACCACCAAAAATTATGAATCCCATCACACCCAGGAGATTCATTGATTAAGTTGTTTTAGTTTTCACAAACCAACACATTTAGAATCAACATCAGTGATGTAACCCAGCCCTCGTTCATCATAGCATGGCTAAGCACATCTACCAACGATGGCTCATAAACAAGGAATGCTAGGGAATAATATGGGACATAGCATAGCATATACACATCAATTCCTACATATGCAATTCTACAAAAACATCTACAATGCATAGGAAAACAATAGGACATATATGACCAAGATAGCACCACTTGCCTTTGTTGTAGATGTAGTCGATTAGATAATCCTCACAATTATAATGGTCTCTTTCGCAATAACCACAATACTTGCAATCATAGTATTTGCACTCCTCGCAATCTAACGTTTGAAGCAAACACAACAAACACACCATCCAAACATTGCAAACATGCAAGAGTGCAACATTACAAGAAAACAATGATGAACAGATGCATACATGACGATTTAATGAGTCACGATGGTTGCATTTAGTGTTCTGAACATAATTAGATTACATGATGCATGTGGAAAGTCAGTTAATGCACTAAAGCTTTTATTACTAAAGTTGTATCGATTTAATATGGCGTATACCACTTTAATCGAACTACAGATGTTTATGTCGTATTAAATTGTGAACTAGATGCTACTGGATAGGTAATGCAATTTAGAGACAGTAGCAATTTGATTCACCTAAAAAGGAGTTATAGATATTTTCTTATGATTAAAACACTATTTCAATGGGTTTAAATATTTCTGTATGAATTTCTGTTTTAACAGTACCAAATAATTTGTCATGCAATTTATCTGTATATATATTGTCAATACAAAACCTTAGCACTTAGATTCACCCTAATCAGAGTTATAGATCTTTTTGTATGATTTAAATAGTGTTTAATGGGTTTTAAATGATTCATATAGTTTCTGTTGTCTAAAAATCAAACTAAAATTATATTTGTAATCTCTGCGGAATTGTGAATTCAGGGACATATTATTTTTAATTTTCTGAATAGTATTTATTTTCTTATGAATTTATTACTCTAAATAATCCATTAAACCATTTAAATCTTCAGGGAAAAACCTTACAGTAAAGGGCTAAAATAATTGCATATTGATGATCTACATGGAGCCAGCTTTCCTATGGTATATCATTTATATTTTTGTGACAAGCAATTAATTTACTATGAATTTAATGATTTATAAAGCCATTAAAACTAATTAAATTGCTACGGGTTAAATATTCTGCAAAGGCTAGATCCAACCAGATATTACTAAAGTACATTACAGTAGCTTCAATTTGATATATTGTTCATATTTTTCGGAGTTACAGATAATTTCTTATGAATTTATTAACCTAAAAGACCATTAAATCTAATTAAATTACTGTAGTAACCATGTACAGTAAAAGTTGGATCTATTCTGATAAGATGATTCTACGTGAAATTATCTTCAATTTCATATATTATACGCAATTTTTGGATGTGGTATGAATTTTTAATGAATTTTACAAATTAGATCTATAATATGCAATTTTAAATTCGAACGGAATATTCCAGAGAATATTCCGCTGACTGGACATGTTGACTTTGCATGCTGACTGGGACTAGATGTTGACCTGACGTTGACGTGGCGTTGATGAGGATGCTGACCAGGATGACGACATGGCACACCCCGGTTTGATTGGATCTCGACCATCTGGATAGAATCCGGTGGCTAGAAGAAGAGATTGACCCGATTTTGGCTCAGAATAGACAAGAAATATATCTATGTTAGAGAGACAAATCCATATGTCAAATTGAAAAACTTAGAACATGAAAATTGTGGGGAATCATTATTCCTACCTTCTCACCAAAGGAATTTGGATTTGAAGAAACGAGCGCGAGTACATCTTGGATTTACACTGTAAGATCTGAAATATTGCGATACGAAATTCTCCGACTGTGGTGGATGAAAAGAGGTGAGGTTTGTCGAGATTGAAATATTTCGATGATTCCTACAACTTTCGTTTTTTGACCGAAGGCAAACGACGAAGTCTAGATGGGTTAAAAAGCGAAATAAGATTCGGGCATATGTAGATTCGGGATTTTGAGAAGAAAAACTCGTACAGCTATGGCTGCACGAGTTTATATGGAGGTTTGGGACGGTGTAGATATAGGTATTGGAGTAGGGAACAATCAGAAACAAACGGAAGTTGATTCGGAGTTGTAGATAAAAAGTTATAGCAGTTTGAATAGAGATAGGTTCGAGAAAACTGATCGCACAGTTTTTAAAGCACTCCCATCGATCGATCCTGTACGTGGCTGGCTGGCTCGGTCTGCTAGCTAGGCCGCCGGCCCGTTAGGTTTTTTTTCTTTTTCTTTTTCTATTTACTTGTTTCCCTCATATCTTTTGCATACGAACTCCAAATGACATGATTCTTGTTTCTAAAATTTTCTAAAATCGAATAGATCATTGTAGGATCAAATTTGTAATCTTTTTACTAGTTTGGAAGTAGTGGGTTTATAAATCCTTGTATATTTCATTTTATTTATATCTTTATGTGTTTGTATTTATTCCATAAATTTTTCATAATAGCTCCAAATGAGCTCAATTTTGTTTCTAAAATTTTGTATTATTAATTGGATCTATTTAGGCTATAATTATCAATACTTTATGCCTTAGCAACACTGGGTTTTATAAAGTAAATTTAATTACCTTTAGGAACATTTTGGCGAATCAACTATAGGATTTAGATACCAGGATTTGGATTCAGTTTTTGAGAACTTCGCATGGATGTAATAAAATGCTTATGAATGCTTCATGATTTTCATTTTGAAATCTTGCACACCAATTCCACAATCCATAATCAATCCATGCCCTTTTGCCTATATGGCTACTTAGGTCATAACAAAAGAATATAAGATTTTGAATTCAAGGTTGAGAGGATTTTCTATTCAAATAGTTTCTTCTCTTTGAAAATTTTCAACATAGTCAAACAATCAATCATACTTATTTATTTATTTCACATTCCAAAATTTGGAGAATTTTGGGATGTGACAGACTACCACCCTTAAAAGAAATCTCGTCCCGAGATTTGGGAGGGCTAGAAAGAAAGAAAGGTTCGGGATCCATTAGGATGCTACCACCCTTAAAGGAAAATTGACTAGGTCACTTCTCGAGGATTCACTTAGCTCAGATTGGTTCTACTTTAGACTTTTATTGGCACAATTTCTCTAGCATATTCTAAACGTCATGATTGACAGATTCCAAGAAAACTCTACTTGAACTAGCAGAACTCTCATGGTGGTCAATTAGGGGATGTTTACTTCACGGTACCCATTAATCATGGTTGAGATTCATTCTTACTGTATATTCCTACGCTAAGCACTGGGTGCTTTTATAAAGGCGGAAATATACCATTCTAAGGTTTAGGCTCAACGTCAACTCAGGTTGAAAAGGTCACTCAAGATCCGCAAAGCCAACAGTACAAGAGCGAATAATAAGAGTAGTAGGAATGGTGATCAATCCATCCTGCACCCAAATCATTACCCTGTATGAGGATAGGTGAATCACGTTTTTCTATCACTCGGGAATTCTCACTTGCCTTGAAGAATGTTTCCATGGGCACGAACTAATGCTCTATATATACTCCCATGTATTCAATCAACAAAGCTACTACTAAAACTAAACTATCGATACTTCAACTTTCAGGTTGTGTAATCTACTACATGACATCATTTCAACACTTCATACTCCCACATCTCTTTTTTTCCATTAGATAAAGCATTCTCCTTCCTAAATGCATTGTGTTGTCAAACCTTTCAGTTAACACATCATTATATCTTCAAGGGTTCAAGATAGGGATGAATAGATTTTATAGGAAAGAAACTACTAAGAAAATAATCCTACCCATAACTATATAAAGCAATCAATGTCACAAACAAGGAAACAATCATAGGAAATCAACACACAATCAAACACTTGTATAATAACATTACAGGTGTATAAACTTAGTACTATATAACCACAACATAGTTTGAAAGCATTGGGAACAATACTAGAGTAAAATAGAGTAACATATAAGCAATAAACTAAATCTGTCAAAATGGTACAGCAGGTTTAACGAATTTTTCTGGGCACCTTAAACTCGTCAGGAATTTTAGCCAATTTTTGTGCATGTACTACAGGTAATTACGCTCCAGATTATATTTTTTTTAGATTTTTATGAGTTATTAGTAAAATATGAAAAATCGCGCGATACAACAGGTTCGGCAGAAAACTGCAGCAGTAATCTCACGAATTTCAATCAATTCACACATTAAACTAATTTAAAAACCTCATCACAATTTCAGAAACATTAGAGTTCAAAACTAACTGATCCTAAACAAAGAATCACACAAAATAGCTCAATACAACCAAGCAAACAACCTATATTGTCCTACCACATAAGTTGGTAAGAACAATATGCTATCACGATAGCGATGATCTCCTAAAGAGATAAAACATGGTGGTCTAGACCTAATCAAACTTTATGAGATGTTTATTTATGTCATACTATTTGTTCTTTTACTTAGCCAACTCTCATATAGGTATCATAAGAATGGACAACTATAAATGTTTGAATAGGAAGAGGTTCTAGAAAAGATAGATAAGGAATATAAGAACTCTAGTAAGTATAAAATATGATAGCTCTCCTAATAGAGGTCTTCTATTGCTAATCGATTTCTAAGGTCACGATCCTACAGTCAACACACAGCTCTAATACCATCTTGTAACACCCTCTCCTGATAAGGCTGGATTCATGTGTATAGTGCCAATCCCTGGATCGGTTCACTGGCACACACAGTACAAAATGATACCAAATATATCTGTGCATCATAAATACAATGAATATGATCCAGAATTTACATTATTTATTCAAGTACATAGCGGAAAACGAATACAAGGTAGATCTCCATCCTTCAAATGTGCCACACGCGAACAATTGTTGAGTGGAGTCTCGCGACCTATGAACGATCACTCAGATACGATATAACCTGCAACATGAAACGTTGCAGCCATGAATGGTCAATACATTAAATGTATGGCAAGTAGACTAAAGTGGTTAACAACATATCTATCAACTACATGCTTATTTGGCCAAGTGGAGTTCAGGCTCATTTGCATGAAGCAACCGTTTTATCCTAACATTTGTAACAAAGTAGTTTTCCAATACGATAAATAGGACACTCTGGTTCACTCCCAGGTGCTACTACCCAATTATGTTCACCCAACAAGTTTTAAGTAATTAATAAATAAGGATGAGTGAGAAATATCATAGCATCAGTATCAGGTCGCTCAAATCGTCCATAACCGGGGACATGGCTAATCGATTAGTTTATACACCCTGCAGGGGTTAGTACACTTTACCCATGTGACTTGGCCAGCCCAGCTCGTACCACCATTCTCATATTGGGTGATTATAGGGAGAAGTCCAAGAAGGAACCGTTCGGGAAGTAGCTACCCAATCCCGACGTGCACCGGTCCAACCTACACTATCTACATCTCTGGATACGCGTGTTCGAGTTACTACAACCAACTGAGTTCAACCAACCGCCCATTTCATTATTGGCACATGGTTGCACACGAAAGCTTCCAAACAAAGAAACCAATCATTTCTCAGTGTCCTGGGTGCCTTTTCTCAATGATACCACCAAAAATTATCAATCCCATCACACCCAGGAGATTCGTTGATTAAGTTGTTTTAGTTTTCGCAAACCAACACATTTAGAATCAACATCAGTGATGTAACCCAGCCCTCATTCATCATAGCATGGCTAAGCACATCTACCAACGGTGGCTCATAAACAAGGAATGCTAGGGAATAATATGGGACATAGCATAGCATATACACATCAATTCCTACATATGCAATTCTACAAAAACATCTACAATGCATAGGAAAACAATGGGACATTTATGACGAAGATACCACCACTTTCCTTTGTTGTAGATGTAGTCGATTAGATAATCCTCACAATTATAATGGCCTCTATCGCAATAACCACAATATTTGCAATCATAGTAGTTGCAATCACAGTAGTTGCACTCCTCGCAATCTAACGTTTGAAGCAAACACAACAAATACACCATTCAAACATTGCAAACATGCAAGAGTGCAACATTACAAGAAAACAATGATGAACAGATGCATGCATGACGATTTAATGAGTCACAATGGTTGCATTTAGTGTTCTGAACATAATTAGATTACATGATGCATGTGGAAAGTCATTTAATGCACTAAAGCTTTTATTACTAAAGTTGTATCGATTTAATATGGCGTATACCACTTTAATCGAACTAAAGATGTTTATGTCGTATTAAATTGTGAACTATATGCTACTAGATAGGTAATGCAATTTAGAGACAGTAGCAATTTGATTCACCTAAAAAGGAGTTATAGATATTTTCTTATGATTAAAACACTATTTCAATGGGTTTAAATATTTCTGTATGAATTTCTGTTTTAACAGTACCAAATAATTTGTCATGCAATTTATCTGTATATATATTGTCAATACAAAACCTTAGCACTTGGATTCACCCTAATCGGAGTTATAGATCTTTTTGTATGATTTAAATAGTGTTTAATGGGTTTTAAATGATTCATATAGTTTCTGTTGTCTAAAAATCAAACTAAAACTATATCTGTAATCTCTGCGGAATTGTGAATTCAGGGACATATTATTTGTAATTTTATGAATAATATTTATTTTCTTATAAATTTATTACACTAAATAATCCATTAAACCATTTAAATCTTCACGGCAAAACCTTATAGTAAAAGTCTTGCATATTGATGATCTACATGGAACCAGCTTTCCAACAGTATATCATTTATATTTTTGTGACAAGCAATTAATTTACTATGAATTTAATGATTTATAAAGCCATTAAAACTAATTAAATTGCTACAGGTTAAATAATCTGCAAAGGCTAGATCCAACCAGATATTATTAAAGTACATTACAGTAGCTTCAATTTGATATATTGTTCATATTTTTCAGAGTTACAGATAATTTCTTATGAATTTATTAACCTAAAATACCATTAAAACTAATTAAATTACTGCAGTAACCACATACAGTAAAAGTTGGATCTATTCTGATAAGATGATTCTACGTGAAATTATCTTCAATTTGATATATTATACGCAATTTTTGGACGTGGTATGAATTTTACAAGTTAGATCTATAATGTGCAATTTTAAATTCGAACGGAATATTCCAGAGAATATTCCGCTGACTGGACAGGTCGACTTTGCATGCTGACTGGGACTAGATGTTGACCTGACGTTGACGTGGCGTTGATGAGGATGCTGACCGGGATGACGACATGGCACACACCGGTTTGATTGGATCTCGACCGTCTGGATAGAATCCGGTGGCTAGAAGAAGAGATTGACCCGATTTTGGCTCAGAATATACAAGAAATAGATCTATGTTAGAGAGACAAATCCGTAGGTCAAATTGAAAAACTCAGAACATGAAAATTGTGGGGAATCATTATTCCTACCTTCTCACCAAAGGAATTTGGATTTGAAGAAACGAGCGCGAGTACATCTTGAATTTACACCGTAAGATCTGAAATATTGCGATACGAAATTCTCCGGCTGTGGTAAATAAAAAGAGGTGAGGTTTGTCGGGATTGAAATATTTCGACGATTCCTACAACTTTTGTTTTTTGACCGAAGGCAAACGACGAAGTCTAGATGGGTTAAAAAGCAAAATAAGATTCGGGCATATGTAGATTCGGGATTTCGAGAAGAAAAAACTCGTACATCTATGGCTCCATGAGTTTATATGGAGGTTTGGGACAGTGTAGAGATAGGTATTGGAGTAGGGAACAAGTAGAAACAAACGGAAGTTGATTCAGAATTGTAGATAAAAAGTTATAGTAGTTTGAATAGAGATAGGTTCGAGAAAACTGATCGCACGGTTTTTAAAGTACTCCCATCGATCGATCCTGTACATGGCTGGCTAGCTCGGTCTGCTAGGTTGGCCGTCGGCCCGTTAGGTTTTTTTTATTTTTCTTTTTCTATTTACTTATTTCCCTCATATCTTTTGCATACGAACACCAAATGACATGATTCTTGTTTCTAAAATTTTCTAAAATCGAATAGATCATTGTAGGATCAAATTTGTAATCTTTTTACTAGTTTGGAAGTAGTGGGTTTATAAATCCTTGTATATTTCATTTTATTTATATCTTTATGTGTCTGTATTATTCCATAACTTTTTCATAATAGCTCCAAATGAGCTCAATTTTGTTTCTAAAATTTTGTAACATTAATTGGATCTATTTAGGCTATAATTATCAATAATTTATGCCTTAGCAACACTGGGTTTTATAAAGTAAATTTAATTACCTTTAGGAACATTTGGGCGAATCAACTATAGGATTTAGGTACCAGGATTTGGATTCAGTTTGTGAGAACTTTGCATGGATGTAATGAAATGCTTATGAATGCTTCATGATTTTCATTTTGAAATCTTGCACACCAATTCCACAATCCATAATCAATCCATGCCCTTTTGCCTATATGGCCACTTAGGTCATAACAAAATAATATAAGATTTTGAATTCAAGGTTGAGAGGATTTTCTATTCAAAAAGTTTCTTCTCTTTGAGAATTTTCAACATAGTCAAACAATCAATCAAAATTATTTATTTATTTCACATTCCAAAATTAGGAGAATTTTGGGATGTGACAGATCTGAATGTCGTAGATCCGTTGACTAAACCTCTTCCACGAGCAAAACATGATCAGCACCTTAATGCCATGGGTGTTAGATTATTGACAGATGTAAACTAGATTATTGACTCTAGTGCAAGTGGAAGACTGTTGGAATTATGCCCTAGAGGCAATAATAAAGATGTTATTATTATAATTCTTGTTCATGATAAAGTTTATATTCCATGCTAGAATTGTATTAAGCGGAAACTTTGATACTTGTGTGGTTTATGAACAACACTGTGTCCCTAGTACGCCTCTATGGACTAGCTCATTGATTAATGATGGTTAAGGTTTCCTAACCATAGACATGAGTTGTCGATTAATAATGAGATCATGTCATTAGGAGAATGATATGATGGACAGACCCAAATTAAGCAGAGCAATTAGATCGTGTCATCGTGTTCATCTTTGTGAAGCTTTTTCCTATGTCAAGTATTGTATTCCTTAGACCATGAGATAATACAACTCCTTGGTATCGGAAGAAAGCTTTGAGGTCATCAAACGTCATCCTATGTGAGGGTGATCATAAAGGTGTCTCTCAGGTGATCGGAAAGTACTTGTTGGGTTGTATGTATCAAGATGGAATTTGTCCCTCCCGAGTCGGAGAGATATACTTTGGGCCCACTCGGTAATCGATATCAACACCGCTTGCAAGCACGTGGTTAAGGAATTAATCACAAAGTGATATCGGATTACAGAACGAGTAAATTACTTGCTGTGAACGAGATTGAACTAGGTATGCCGATACCTACGATCGAATCTCGGGCAAGTAAAATATCGCATGACGAAGGGAATACATATATGGGATTAATTCATTCCTGGCATCATGGTTCATCCGATATGATCATCGATGAATATGTGGGAGTCAATATGGGTTTCCAGATCCTGCTATTGATTATTGATAGAAGATCATGTATGCATATTCTTGAACCCGTAGGGTCACACACTGAACATGCATCGACGCTAGGATAGAATGGATAATTGGTTTACGAATTTTTGTTCGGAGTCTCGGATCAGACCCAGGACATCACGAGAGGTTTCAGAATGGTCCGGATAATAAGATTCATATAAAGGAAAGCAGTTTTTGGATTTTGGAATCGTTTCGGAGTTTATCGGTATTATACTGGAAGGTTCTAGAAGGTTCCGGAGTGGGACCAACGTGGGACCACTTGTCGGAGGCCTGCGTGGGCCTAAGGGGAAGTGCCCTAGCCACTTTGGGCTAGGGGCACAAGGCCCCTAAGGCCCAGCCGACCAGCCCTAGGGGAAACCCTAAGGGAGCCTTCTAGAACGGGGGGAAGACTTGCCCCCCCACTCCACCCCTTGGGACACTGCCCTAGGGCTTGGAGGAGGGGTCAAGGGGGCCGGCCAGCCCCCTATATAAGGAGGGCAGGGGCGCAACCTCCCCCCACTACTCCAACCCTAGCCGCCAACTGCTTCCCCTCCACCTCTCTCCCTCCCGACTGCGCGTAGGCGAAGCCCTGCCGCAGAAACTCTCCACCATAAGCACCACGCCGTCATGCTGAAGATCCAATCTATCTCTCCACCATACTTGCTGGACCAAGGAAAGGAGGAGAAATCGCTGCACCGTACGTGTGCCTCTCTTGAAGGCGCCGCCACTTGCGGCGTAGGATTGGATCGGATCGCGAGGAGGAGACGGCGAGTACGACTACGTCAACCACGTTATGTTGAACGTTTCCGCTGTGTGATTTCTTCAAGGGTATGAAGATCTCATCAATCTCTCTTGTTGATTACATCTCCTAGATTAGATCTTGTCTTTATTGTTCGCACCCATAGGAATTTTTTTTGATTTACTATGCTGCAAAACCCTTCAGTATTCCCCTTCGAGACCAAACTAAGAAGTCAAACCGAGGAACTCACACAATTGGCAGTTTTATTTATTCTATTATAGTTGCAGTAATTACTAGTCAGGTTTGGATAGCATGAGTCATCCTGATAACATAAGCAGTGGGCGCTTTTAGTTAACCATTTCGTTGCGGTTGTAATACTTACTAGTCAGATACAAATACCATGAGACATTCAAAAACCCAGCAGTTGTTGATACTTTTATTTAGCCATTCTGTTGTACTGAAGATGATTACTAGTCATTTCAAGGTCAAATTTATAGCACTACTCTAGTTATAGTTGTCTATGATCGAGATACTGTGATCCAAGTCATCCATAACTGCGGACACGGCTTTCATAAAGTTTTACCCTGCAGGGGGCACAAATAGCAACACACGCACGATCACTACCAGGAAACAGCACATTCGTGGCGCACCTAAAAAGGACATCCGTAGCGCACTAGCAGTGCACCACTATACACGCGCTGTGGATAAGTTTTATCTGTAGCGCACTACCTGGTGCGTTACGGGTAAAAAGTTACCCGTGGCGCACCACCTAGTGCGCCACAGGAAGGGGTCCAGGTGCGTCACACCTTTTTTTTTTGAAAAACAAAAGAAGTGCAAAAAACACCCTCATTTTGAATTGCAAAAGCAATCGGGTCCGTGCATCGCCGCCGCCATGTCGCCTCGCCGGAGCATTGTCATGGACATGACCTACTAGGAGCGGGAGGCCTTGGCCTCTCTAGTCCTCGCCGGTGTCGAGGTGGTAGGAAGGGTGTGGTTGGAGAAAGGGAGGTAGGAAGAGAGGAAGGTAGGAAGAGATGGAGGAAGATAGGGAGGAAGGGAGGTCGGTGAGGAGAAGGATGCCACCATCGCCCGTCGTCACTACAAGGAGGAGGAGAAGGCTGCTGTCGCGCCACCGTCACTACAAGGAGAGGAGGAGGCTGCCGTCGCACTGCCGTCACTACAAGGAGAGGAGGAGGCCGCCGTCGCACCTCTGTCACTTCAAGGAGAGGAGGAGGCCGGAGAAAGGACGGCGGAGCAAGGTTTTTGGAGAGAGGATAAGGGGAAGGAGGAGAAGGAAAAGGAGAAAGAGAAGGAAAAGGAAGAAGGAGAAGGAAGAAGGAAAAGGAAAAGGGAGAGGGAAAAGGGGGAAGGATAAGGTAGGTGGGCACTAGGTGGTGGTGCGATACGGGTAAGTTGCCCTCTATTTTTTCTGCAGGAAAAAACGGTCTTTTGACCGTAACTTCTTACTCTATTCAAATTTTGAAAATCTAAATAATCGCTACACGACCGGAGTATATTATACGGATTTTTTCGACATCATATGCAAAAGTTATGGACATTTTTACCGTGGCATGACTTTTTTTGCAGAAAAAGTCGAAATTATTGTTTATTAATTTTTCTACAAACTATACCACATTACCTACCTATATATGAAATAATTTTATTTTTTGAAGTGTTTATCGTTTTCTTTTATTTTTTGCAAAGCCTAAAAAGGCGATCCACTTGGGGGAGGGGGAGTTGGTGCAGGGTACTTAGCTTTAGGGCACTAGGAAAAGGTTCCCTACGGCTAAATTTTACCCAGCAGGACATAACCCACACATTCGTAACGCACTAGGTCATGTGCCCTACTACTAAGTTTCACACCCGTAGCACACTCTAACCTAGTGCGCTACGGGTATGTGGTCTCCGGCCACCTATGCCCTGACCCACACATAGCCGTGGCGCACCTCCCCCATGTGCGCCACGCTTACGGCAGTTAGCCGTAGGGCACCCGTGGGCAGTGCGCCACGCCTATTTTACCCGTAGGGCACCACTAGCAAGTGCTCCACAGATGTGTGGATTACCTATAGCCGTTTTCCTAGTAGTGTTAGGCTTGCCTTGCTTCTTGAAATTGGTGGATTTATTTTCCATCAACACTTGGTGCTCTTTCTTGATCTCCACTTCCACAGACTTCAACATATAGAAGAGTTCTGGTAACGACTTATCCATGTGCTGCATGTTGTAGTTCATCACAAAGTTCATGTAACTTGGTGGTAGTGATTGGAGGACACGTGCGATGACCCAGCATACCACTGCATGATGTAGTATACTATAGTCGTAGATATAACACCAATGAAACACCGTTCACTAGTATTACATCCCTCAAAATGGCACAACAGAAACACAATGGTTCCAATACATGGCTAAAGGTTACAACTCACTCTTTACACAAGATCCAGAGAACACTCTAGGTTAAAGAGAGAGGAAGAACTTCTTACGGAGAAGAATCTAGATAAACAACGCAATAACTAGTATACTATTAAAACTAGTATTTTAACTAAGGGATTGGCATTGCTGTTATTGCAATACACTACATAATTAGGTTCTTTGGCTAGAGATTATATTCCTATCGAATCAGTAACTTCGTCTTCACTTGAGTTGATGTATATGTTGACTTCCTTGACTTCATTGACGAGCTTTAGCTTTGGATGATGAGTCCTGGAGCATAACTTGATGTGGATGTTGTCTATCCTGGCTTTAGAATCTAGCAAGGGTTAAGAAGATACTTTGAGTACGAGCGTACTCAACAAATTCACTAGAAAAGGAGTGTTTGATGCACTATAACTATAGCCACAGGCCGTAGGTCATAGGCAATGCAATTTTTTATAAACATTTCTTCAAAGGTTGCTTTTATTCTAAAAAGCTATGTCCGCCAGCCTTCACGGGTTTACCAGAACTTTCATGGAGTTCCTTTCTCGCCGCGTTCGCAGATCCTTCCCGGAACAGGGAGTAACAAGTTACAGTTCTTACACTCTGCAGAGGTGCGTTGAGAGATCAACTCTTTGTTGCACAACCGGGTAGCTTATTCCCGTCCACAATTCCATGATGTGGGGCCCATAAGATGATCCAAGCCAATCACTGCCCCCTTCGCGACCTCGCATGCCTCCTTGGTGTACACCATGCCCACATATTGGATTACGGCAATGGTTTGTACAAACCGTTAGATGCCAGAACTATCGTGGGACGTTGAGGGTTCCCACCCATATGCTGCATATCCTCTACGAATTACCAATTAATATGCATGCTACGAGGATAATAGCCACGAACTTCACATCCGGCTTCATGCGAGAGGAAGAAGATACAGCTGACTTCTCTGTCCCATTCCAAATCTCATGGTCAACGCATAATATACGACACAAGAATCAATGGCGACATTGGTTGTTAAGTCCTAGGTGATATATATCTGAACAGTGGTATTCCAACTGTCATATTT
Organism: Avena insularis; assembly: GCA_023614405.1. Classification (NCBI taxonomy): domain Eukaryota; kingdom Viridiplantae; phylum Streptophyta; class Magnoliopsida; order Poales; family Poaceae; genus Avena; species Avena insularis. The sequence goes on along the minus strand of CM042691.1, from coordinate 38,465,991 downwards.
ACTAGATTAGCTGATCACCCTGGATCAGTAACCAATAGCTCACATTATTATAGAAAATAGTGTTTTCTGACCTTTTTCAAATGCAGGTGATGACACACTGGATTTGGAAAATACTTTACAGAAAATAAACAAAGGACATGAGCAAGTGTGAACTTGCCTTTTGTGATTGCAAGATTATGCACTCACGGTCTTGAAGATAATATAAGATCCAAAATCTAAAATCATCATCATTGGTCCGGTAAGGACTAATGTTTAAAGAAGCAATATGCTCTTATGCATAAGTAATGTGATGCACTTTATAAACGCGAATCCCGGGGATAATGTTGTTCTAGGGTTTGGATACTAGAAATGATGTCTTTGAAATGTGTTTGTACATTTAGATGAGTTTAATACTTGTGCTTCTTATTAGGGCTTGTGAGTGTGTGTGATCAACACATATTTATGCAGCAATAGAATATACACCTATGAAATGTTATTCAAGATTGTTCATACTTTAATTATTTATCTTCAAACTTTACTTTACAAGTAAGGTCACTTATAAAGAGCTTAAGTGTTATCGATCCTAAGTATACAAGTGAAGTATGAAGTAATGTGATCTTGATTATTTGTCATGTATTGTCTGAAGTGGTAAAACGAATAACTTTTGAAGAAAAGATTCTTTTTCTAAGGTTTAAACAATCTTTGTGGTTAGTTAGTGGTGGTCGATGTTATTTGTGTTTGCTTGAATAGTTTGGGCTTGAGATGCTTTATAACTTAACTATTTCAGACCAAATTTAACTATAACACATATAACAATGTTTATAGTGTTATATTTAGATTCTTATAGACTAAAGTTAACTTTAAAACAAAGATGGTTTGAAAGTATAATGCTTATAATCTTTGTACCTGGTGTACTTGGCAATGTTGTCTTAAGGTTATTTAAGAATGGTTATTCTTCTACTTAAGTAGTGATCTCTTAATTTTGTAGTGCAACAAGATTTCTTGTTTCCTTGTAAAGGTATGATTATGGTTTGTGGATAAATAAATAGTGCTAGTGAGTACTCATGAATTATGTTTTTATTTAGTCCATTATAAAGTTGTATTTGATTGATATATCATTCTTGAAGATTTTATAATTATTAAAGAGATTTCTAAAATATCATTTATTCATATAGTAGAAGGATTATTCAATATAATAGTATTTCTAATGTTTTGAATCATTATGACTTATATCAAGTCTAATATTTATTTATTAGACTTGATTGACTAATTTTAGAAATATTAACAAATTTTATTTACTCTTATATGAATTTTAAACTAAGTAAATAAGTTTAAAATTGAGTTATTAAAATATTTGAATTTTTATTTAACTCAAAAGTAGGATATTATATTTTTAACATGTAGATATTATTTTTGTGATCATTTTGGTATATTACACTTATTTTTATGATTTATAAATAATAAGGTATGATTTTTATAATACTTATTACTTTATAAAGACTTAATAAATAACAATTACTTAATTAGGTTGAATTATAATGCATGATTATAATTTTAAATTATAATTCTTATTTTTCTAAGATTTTTGGTATTCTATTTATATTTTTAACATTTATCATTATTAAAATTTGCATTATCAAAGTTTTATTACATATAAAACCTTTATTAAATAATATTTATTTAAATAATCATTATAATATTATTGGATAATAATTTTAAGTTGTAGATTTTATTTTTCTACAAGTTTTCATATATTATACATATTTTTCTGAATTATAAATCAAAAGTTATTAATTAAACAAGATTTAATCATTTATTTGATTTCTCGAATATTAATAATTGAGTTTATGACAATTATTTATTTCTTAAACATGAATTAACTTTTTACACCACACCCACACCTAGTCCTAGTCACTGACCAGTGGGCCAGTGGCCACCTCAGCTCTCAAATGAATAAATGTGTTTATTACCAACCCTAGTTCTACTCCTAGACAATGACATATGGGCCCTAGGCCATGTCATCAGCCACGCGAGACAAAGACTGGTCAAACACGTTGACGTGGCCAGGGGTGATCTCACCCTGATGACACCTCACCGGTGGCATGGCAGACGACGGCGAGGAGGGCAGTAGTGTGCGAGTAAGCGGGTGTGCAGGGGCTTGTTCGAACTAGAACAACAAAGCAAGTAGGATAGTGGTGGAGCCGCCGATTTTTGGTCATCGGAGGGCAACCGGCAGCGAGATTATGCGGCGGTGCTTGCGGGTGATTACGGTGGCGTGGATTTAGGAAGAAAACAAGGCATCAGCGCATGCGAGGAGACTCAGTGACTCACTAGGAACGCGATGGTGTGATTGATTCGGCGAGGCGAGGTCGGAGACGACGGTGAGGTCGACGAACAGCGCCAGGAACCGAGGGTGCGATTGGATTGATTTACGCCTCCTCCGCGGGTGCAAGTTGGGGCAATCGAACGAGAAGAGCATAGTGGCCTCCACCGTGGTCTTATCTGGCCGAGGCGAGCATGGAATCGCCGACTCCGTCTCATCTCCGAGCTAGGGTTCTCGGTTAAGAAAAGGAAAACGAGGTAGAGAGGGTTTCAGAGGGGTAAAATGGGGATGAGGATGAGCAGAGGCGTTGCGGTGGCCTCCTTATCCTCTCCTCGCGATGGCGGCGTGGATCTTGGTGCAAGGACAATGGCGGACAGGATCGACATCGCCATCGAGCTGCTTCCAGCTGGAGGAAGACGATGACGTGTTGTTTTGTGAATAACCCCCTGGTACTTTCTTAAGCTCAACCCGTAGTCCCTCTCTGGTCCTACCTGTCAGCCACGGAAGGGGATGATCTGGGCTGGCTGTTGGGCTTTTGTGGGCTGCACCTGGGCGACAGGTAATCAGAGAAAAGTTGGGCCACGGCCATGATTCGTTTTTTATTTGTTTTCCCTTTTTCTATTTTCAGTTTTACTTTCAGATTTGAATATTTACTTATTTGATTTGAATTCTCTATATAGAATTGGTTTGCTGAGTGATTACAACATTAATAAAGTATATTAAGGCTCTTTTATGAGTTTGTCATATAGTGGTATTATTTCTTTATTTATTTTCTATTAGAACCCCTTTTATATTATGTAGAAACCCTTATTATTAATTTTCTTTCTATTCTAAACCATGGCTTTATTATAAGATATTTTCTTATTTGTTTATAAAACTTAACTCTAGTTGTCTCATAGTTTGAATAGAAAATTTTATATGTATAATGATCCTATATCATTATTTGATGCATGAAATAAAAAATAAATTAATATGGTTATTACTACTTCCATTGACTTGGAAAATGGCAATGCATATATTCTATTATGATAAACAAAGAAGTTTAGGGTTCTTAATTTACTTATATTTCTTTGTTGATGTGAGAAAAGATTTAATAACTAAGCATATTGTTTTCTGTTTGTGATATTTGATGACAGCACCTTTTATAATAGAAAGTTATATCTAGAATGTTTTATAGAAAGGAATTGATAAAGTGTCACATCCCAAAATTTTCCAAATTTTGTAATGTGAAAAATAAATAAACAAAATAAATAATTGTTGAAATTTAGGGTGAAAAGAAACTTTTTGTTTTAAAACAGAAACATCAAAACCCATCTTGAACAAACTTTGAGTAAAATTTGAATCCAACTAAATTAAAATCAAGTGAAATGCATTCTTCATAAATGCATCTTGAAATTTAAACACTTGGAAAATAAATCAAAACCCAAAAACCTTAATGGAAGAAAATCATTTCAAAGATATCTCTAAGACTATGGAATTGTTCCATATAAAATTTGTCAACAAGCATTTATAAATGATCAAAAATGACAAATAGAAATATTATAAAATCATAGAACATGGTTTCACTTAATTTGGAACCATAGATGAAAACTTATGAATTTAATAAGTTAAAAGGAATTTATTTCCAAGGCTAATAAAGCTCCTATCTAAAATCCATACCAATTTGTGAGCAAAATAATCCTAAAGAGATTTAAAAGGATAAACAAATATTAAATAAGATTTTACAAATTGGAATCACCAAGTTTGGATCTTTAAATAAAAAGATATGGATTTTATAAGACAAAGGAAGAAATATATAAATAAGGAATATTTAAAAGACAAATTAAAACTTGGCCTAATCCATAAGCAAACGGAATGAATATAATCCAAATCCAAATAAATGGATAAAGAATATTCAAATTATATGGCATTAACCACATTCTATTCTATTAAATAAAGACAAAATCCCTAATAAGAGTAATTAAATCATGGGTAAATAATAAATGGAATTTGCCCATGTGGAATAAAATTTATTTAATTAACTGAAATGGAATCAAAGAAATCATCTAAAGAAAATTTATGGAATTAAAACCATATTTGATTTCATTGGAATAAAGACATTTGCCCAAATTAAATGATTAATAATCATATTAAAATACTTAAATTAATTCAAACTGAATTATTTAACACCCTATTAAATAAATAAAACCTACTGAAAAGGTTTAGTGAAAATTAGAATTCAAATAAAGAATTTGAAAATATATTTAATCTTATTTGAATAAAGGCAAATGCTTATTTTAATAAGGAATAAAACCATAAGAAGAATAAAAGAAAAATTCCTAAAATAGTATTCAAAATACCTGTTTAGACAGATTAAAAACTTACTGAAAAGTTTTAAAAGTTTGGAATTGAAAAAGAGTTTGAAATCATTTGAATAAATACAAAACAGAAAAAGAAATAAGAAAAATAATTCATAATAAAAAAGGGGAAAGAACAGCCCAGCAGCAACCCACCTCTCTCCCCCGAATCGTTTTTCACTCACTCACTAATGAACCCGCAGAGACATTGACCACCAGACCCAACTTTTCTTTCTCTCTCTCGCTGACTAGCCAGCCCCACCTGTCAGTCATCGTTCCCACCTGCGTGACTAGTTCTTCTCGCCATTTCTGCTATGATTTCGCAGGATTAATTCACATCAATGCCGTGAGTAATTTCTTTCAACAACCACGCACGATAACTCGCCTCCCTCTTCTCTACCTTTCCCCTCAAACCTCTCTGCTAACGAGGCACCAGGCCGCACGAATTCACGCTCAAACCACCGTTGTCTCCGACGAGCATTCGCAGCGATTCCGGCCAGCCCACGCCTCCCCTTGCTCCCTGGGGAATACAAGTTTACTCCCTAGCATCTGGCGCATCTCCCAGTGCCGCCCATTCAGCCGCGCGTGCCCTGTATCGTCGACTCCATCTTCAACTTAGCAGCGCCGCCGTCTGCCTCCTCTCCGACGACCTCCCGTCGTAAACCTCGGCCGCCTCTTTCTTCCTCTTTCACACACGCATACTCTCCACGACTTTGCGCATCTAACCGTACTCTCCTCTTGTCTTCGCATGACCCGTACCGTCGCCTCCGACAACGTCTGACCGCACCCGAGCCCAAAGGCAACTCCGGCGAGTGATTAAAATCAACCCCAAGCGCCCCTTCAACAACCAATCACACGTCGAGCATCCCCTCGCCACGGCGACCTCGGTGAGCCTTTCCCCTGTCTCTCTTGCTTCCTGAATCGCCGGCAACCTCACTGGCCGAGCGCGCCACCGCCACTCGCCGTCGCTGCGCCGCCAACCTTTGGTCAATCGCCTATGAGCCGTTAGATCACCATCTGGTGGCTTAGATAGAATGACTAGTCAAACAGGAATGCGTGGATCAGGGCCGTGCGATTTCAGTTAGATCCGATGCTCCGCAGCACTCGATCCAGCCGAACCGGTACGCTCCAATTAGATCGTGACGCGTGGCACAGTTCCGATTTAAAAGACATATTTCTTTCTATTATATGTTAGATTTTGCAAAAATCATATATTTTGATCCAGACGTCTAAATTTTGCAAATTTTATATCAATGGAATTAGCAAAACAAGTACTTTCCAACCATGTACTTTGTTTAGTAAATTGCTTATGTTAAATTGGTTGTTTTTGCGAAAACTTGTGTAGGCATAATTTGAACATAAAATTTATTCTAGAAATGTTTTTAGGGTAAAATCTTTGGCAGATAGATTGTTTTGAACCTACTGACCATAGAAACCAACTTATGGATTTAAAAGTGTATTTTGTGAAGCTAAAGAATAAATCCTTGAATTAAAACATTTCTAGTTAATTAAAAATATTGATTATGGTATAAAAATGCTTTTTGAGTAAAACCTTTGGAAAATGATTTGATTTGAACTCCCTGGCCCTAAACACCAAGTTTTAAGATTTAAAAATATATTTGGTGAACCCTAGAAAAATTATTACTTTGTTTAAAGGCATTTCTAACAAATAAAAGATTGCTTTGGTATAAAAATGGTTTATAAGTAAAACCTTTTGCAAATGGTTTTAATATTAAACACTTGACCATAAAACACTAACATTTGTGTTTAAAAATGTATTTGTCAAACACTAGAAAAATATTAGTTTGATTTGAACCATTTCTAAGCAAAACAAAAATGACTTAAAGTCTCCATTTTCACTAACTTAATATCAAATGATTTTGCCACCTTTATAAATGACCAATAGGTGTTTTATAATGTTTATAACCTATTAGAAACCACTTTTCCAAATAAAACAATCTTTGGCATGCTTGCATGCAGTGGTTGTTTTTATTATTCTATGTGATGAATTGCTTGAATAGTAGATTGAATTTGCGCCTTGATTGAATTGTAGTGAAATTTGAAGAGTGTGACTATTGCAAATATCAAGGAGTGAACTTATATTCTCTACTAAAAAGGCAAGTGGTGCTTCATACTTTGGTCCCATTATTTTCACTATGCATTAGTGATATTTCTAAGTAGGATTTGCATGGAATTTTTGCTAAGTATGAACTATGCCTTGGGAAATCCTAGTAGATGAAACCTTAGTAGATTTTTCCTAAGTTAAGATTCCTACTACCATCATGATTAGCTTAGCTAGTAGAAAACAAGGGTGGATAATATTCATGTTATGGAATATTTCAAGGAGTTGTGTTTTGTTAAATAAAACAACTAAGTGAATGAATCACCTGGGTGGAATGGTATTGCTTGGAAGGATTTTTGTTGAGTGGTTACACAAGGCCCATTTCTATGGTTTACCTTGTGTATCTCACTTCTGGAATGCCACCTAGGAACAAAGAGATTTGAGATGTCAAATGTTGAGAAGCTTCAAGTGTAGCCACTTGGCATTATGGGCTCTGCCTGAATCATATAGGTTGCAATAACTTAGCCAAATGGACAGTTGGTGGTAGGGGATGATAGGTTGGAGCGCGTCCATTCTGGTCTAAGGGAAGGCTTTTGAAAGATCTTGTCTCAATGCATGTCGAGTCTTGTGGGGAAAGTGCACCACCTCTGCAGAGTGTAAAATCTAAGTACTTAGCCATGTCCCCGGCAATGGACAATTTGAGCATAAAGACATGGAAGCTATCAAGAATCTCCTCATCCCAATTTCTATTGGTGATCCTTCAACCCTTGTTCAACCACAAGTTAAAAACTTGTGGTTGAACAAGGGTTGAAGGATCACCAATTTCTATTGGGAGATGCCTTGGGTGATTTTGACAAACAAAAACTTAGTGTTTTCAAAAGATAAGGAAAATATATTTTGAGCAAAGCAAGCCTAAGATCCACTTACCTAAATGCATATAGATGATAGATACCACTATACTACCATAGTATCACTTGCCAATACAATTCAAATGTATTGACCCTTGTGGCTGTAACTTATTATGTTGCAGGTTTGTATGATGTTAGTGAAGTATGTTGATTAGGATTACAAGTCTACAACCAACATGTTTGCCTGTGGCACTTTGAAGCTAAAGGACTCCATGCTATAGTTAATTCTGCTGCATTGTAATGAGATAGCCAAATGAGCTATGTAATATGTAATGAAATATTTTATTCCTGGTTATAAAGTTGTATTATGACCTTTGTTTCTTGATATTACATCTTAACTTTGGATGCTAGTTATTGATCCAGGGACTAGCATTGTAAACACAGGGATCTCTACCTTATTAAAGGTTGGGACCTCTACATAAAGATACTCCTAAGCACATATAATTATGATAATTGGAATAAACAGAGATGTGCTTATTTGATTTGCTATAGGAAAATATTCCTAATAAGTGATATGGAGATAAGATGATAGATAAATAACATGAAATGGATATTATGTTTGGTTTGAGATTTAGAGTTGGTTGTTTACCAAGAATGTCTATCTTCCATAATTCATCATTCTAAACTTCTAAGTAAGGAATTACTTTCCTAGATATACTATTTCTTCCTATCTATCATCATGGTTAACATGATGAGCTTTCCTTTATAATTTTTTTTCTTATTCACATATCATTCTTCTAAACTCATTGATAAATCCAATGATCTTGATGCTAAAGATTTTATAGTTTTCTCATATCCATACTTGGTTATATCCACTAATCTACTGTTGATAATCTTCCATCCAACAAGTAGTTCTTTCAACTCTACTCATAATCTTCCTTAATCATTTATCACTAATATTTCTTCATTAGATGTATACATCCAACTACCTTTCTCTAAAGCTTACTATCCTTTAGGATGAATAACACTACTTCCATAACTCTATGCTATACTAGCTTTAATTGAATCATACTGTCTTATATTTACTCTAGTAACTCATACTCCAACCTTACATTATATTAATGTGACATGTAATGACTACTCTAGGATAACTTATCTATACTAGGGTTTTAATCATGTTCTACACATCAATATCACTTATACTTGATATAAGTATCCAATCTTGGTGAGCAAGTATGATCATTATAGTCCTTTAATAATTTATAGGTTAGGTTTCCAATTGACTAATCAAGACTTTATAAATACAACCTTACTATTGTATTGAAATTATCTTCTTAGTATCTCATATTGGATTAATGGTTATTCATGGACTATGCCCTCTTTAAATATTTAAGTAGATGCTATGATAAGATCAAGAAGTAGTATATCAAGTATTGATAGTTAAACAATTTGTGAATCAATGGTTGATTACTCAATCATTAATGAACAGATATTGGAATATAGCTCCATAGAGATGATAAGGATTTATATGGAAAGAAAGATATATAGCAAATGATCTAAACTTAGTTTATTTCCTACTCTATCTTACTTAAGAAGTAGGGTTAGGTATTACCATGATACTCATGGTATAAGCAGATGAGATTAATATATAGTTGTTTCATTCTTATTATTTGTGTTATATCCTTAACTTGGTACTCATGAGTGATTATAATGAATACTATGATATGATCACCCAAGGATCAAATATAAACCATAATGTATTAGGGTTTAACTTATATTACATTTGATCTACCCTTAGATCAAATCTCCCTTACCCAAAATAAGGGTTTAACAAAGGTTATATTTAAACTTATCACAGTCAACTTGATGATCTACTTCAATTCCATCAAGTTAAGAGAAGCTTCAATCACTTTGACAAGTTTTGTTTAAAAGTGCAAAAATTATTCGGATTTTCTATGCATGAATGCAATGCACACATCTAGGTTCAGCTTATTTCTAAGCTCTAATGCTGGGATGTTACAGACTCTCCCCCTTAAAATAAACTTCGTCCTCGAAGTTTGCACATTCTCTCGTTTCGGAGTAAGGAATTGACTTATAGTGGTTGCTACATTTCTCCACTCCATGATGACCTTAAATGGAATTAATTGTACTATTCCATAATCTGATTAGATATCCTAATCCAATTCTTTTTATTTTATCATCAAACTTTTTATTACTATGTTAAATATAGTCTAGAGGGTCTCACTAAAACAAGTTTTAAGTTTCTATATGCCCGTGTTTGTGGTTAGAAGACTATATTTCTATTCTTGTCATAGTATAGTTGATACTGGTACTCCTTCCAAGATTGGATTTGAACTCATTTAGTCCATACCCACTGGAATTTCTTATTCTCTACATATGCCCAATTGAATGTGCTTTATTACCTCTTAGGGATCACTTAAAAGTTGTTTCTTCTAGAATTAGTCGGTTAAGTTTATCCTTCTATCACCTTCGAGCTTATACCTTTTTAGGCTTTAGATAATCTTTCATTATCACCTATAGTACCTTTTCAACTTTCATTCATAATGTCTACTCTCCCCCTTAGGGTTTACTAATAGTCTTTAAATTGTATATCTAGTATTTATTGTCTTTATAACTAGAATGTTGGTCTCTGTTCAGTTTATACTTTACCTAATTAGGGTCTGATGAAAGATTGTATGCTGTATCCACATAGTTGTGGAACTCCGAAGCAATTCTTTCAGCATTATATGACGTACTTACTACTAGACATTTTTGCTTGGACAGGTCTGACTTTGCGAAGCATCTCGAAAGATGATCACCTTAAATTTTTATACTTCCTTAGGTCTTACTTAACTTAGGCCAAATTTTATGCTCTTTATGCAACCATTAAGATGATTTGGTTAACTATATCAACCAACACCGGCTACGAACAAGATACCAACTATGGATCGAAATGCCGACTATGGATTAAGTACCAACGGCGAATCATTCTAGGTGGTAGGTATTAGCTTACAGTTTCCAACCTACTACTGGTATTCTCTCTGAATTGTTAGACATTACATATCATTTTTCTCCACAACTTCATCTTTGTACTAATTCATGATACTCCCATGAACTTGGTGTAACTCCTTTATTAACTTCTTAGCATCTTACCTACTTTGAATGAGCTTTAAGTTTATTACTTCTTGTTGCTCCATACATCTTTTACACTAAACTTCCTTCTTGAATCTGACTAAGAATAGTCTATGTTTTATCTATCCTCCCAACGGTGTTAATACTCCTTATCTTGCTTCATCCTTCAAGTAAGTCTTCATTTTATCTTTGAAACTCGTCACTCCCTTACACGAATTCCCATTCCTATCTAGGTCTGTAACATCAAGTCATAACTGGGTGTTACATCATGCATTTGCAAACCTAATTAACTTCATGTATAGATCTAGTCAATCAAGAAGATTCAAGAAGATCCAAAAGTCGATAAACAACAAAACATATACCATGTATTATACATAGGTTTTAAATAATTTACAAATGTACTAGAGGTTCCAACGGTTTGCTCCACACCTATTTACACAACTATCTTACAAGAAATTCTTGTTCTTGTGAGTATATCCTCACTTATTTCGGCAAACCTTTCAAACTACAATACGCATTACCCTCTATGTACATTATTCAAGCACTCATCCCTTGGGATGTCGTTCCTTTCTTACTTTCATCTTCCTCTAGTGCTTCCTGGAGTTCCGTCCATTATGACGTGAAGTCCTACGATTGCCTTCTAGAGCGTAAGAGCATCCAGGAGGTGCGTATTATTGATTAGAAGTACCGAGACTGAGATTAGTCATTGAAAAATGACTAGAGTTGGTGTAATCCTCTATAGGATATTCCTGGTTTTCCGGCAACGCTTCCTCATAGTAAGTTGGGTCCTTAGATTTTTCTTGGATCCAGTCGTACATATTAGTATAGTAGCTATCAGAATACTCTTCTAAGTCGATTAGATTGGTATCACCCCCATATGGTCCATAAGGCTCTCTATGGTTATAGTTGGTCTCTTCTTCAATACCTATATCACAAGGTATAGGATTTCCTATGGTTCCACCTTGAGATTCTACTCCCCATCCATACTTGTTTGGCTCAGGATTATTTGGAATAACTCTCCATTCCTGTTTTTCGGAGTTGTACTTGGTCCATAGATCTTCAGGTGGCTGGGTTTTAGTTTGGTAGTAGGCGTAATTTTCTGAGTTTGGATCATCAAACTCAGTTTCCTCATACACTTATCCTGAAGGTATGTATTTAGGGTGCCTAGCTTCTTTATCTAACTTCTTCCTACATTCCATTGCTTTATCAGGATCAGTAAAATCCTCAATGACCGTATCCATCTCCTGAACTAGAAGTTGGTGAGTGTTATGATAAGTGTTTAGCAAAGACCGATAACGATCCATATACTCTACAGCTAGAGTAGGTTTAGTTTGGACTAGAGTAGAGCTTGGGAATTTTTTTCTCGGATCATGGTTATGGGTTTGAGGTTTCATGTGGTATAATGGTATGAGTACTACATTCTAGAGCTTGGGAATTTTTTTCTCGGATCATGGTTATAGTTGTTGCTAAAGCAATCTGATATGCAGATGCCATGCACCTTGTCTCTCCTGATGGCATTTCTCCCTTAAGTCCTAACTTCTTGGGTAACATGATCATGACACGGTATTTAGCTAATACCTGCCCATCATAGTAACTATAAATCTTGACCAAAAGTCTCGATTCACATTCCAAACTCCATAGATGTTGTCGGAGATTATCTGTCCAATCCCCTCCATAGTCATTCAGTGTCTTGTTCATCACTTGAACATTCCGGGGTGGATATCGAGGTGCCATGTGTAACTATGGATAAGAAATTATCATTAGTCACATAGAGTTAAAACTCTTGGGTAATGATCGGATTTGCAATCATACTAAAGAATTATCGCACTAGCAACATAACAGGATTATTCTCAAGTGAATATCCCTCATATCACTAGAGAACTCTTTATTATTGCTAGGATGTGTCCTACAGGTTCTACCCATTTACTAGGTTTCCAACCTAAGGTCAAAGCATATGCTCTGATACCAACTACGGTGACCCAGCATACCACTGCATGATGTAGTATACTATATTCGTAGATATAACACCAATGAAACACTGTTCACTAGTATTACATCCCTCAGAATGGCAGAACAGAAACACAGCGGGTCCAATACATGGCTAAAGGTTACAATTCACTCTTTACACAAGATCTAGAGAACACTCTAGGTTAAAGAGAGAGGAAGAACTTCTTATGAAGAAGAATCAAGATAAACAATGCAAGAACTATTATACTATTAAAACTAGTATTTTAAGTAAGGGATTGGCATTGATGTTATTGCAATACACTACAGAATTAGGTTCTTTGGCTAGAGATTATATTCCTATCTAATCAGTAACTTCGTCTTCACTTGAGTTGATGTATATGTTGACTTCCTTGACTTCATTGAAGAGCTTTAGCTTTGGATGATGAGTCCTGGAGCATAACTTGATGTGGATGTTGTCTATCCCGGCTTCAAAATCTATCAAGGGTTAAGAAGATACTTTGATTACAAGCGTACTCAGCAAATTCACTAGAAAAGGAGTGTTTGATGCACTATAGCTACAGCCAAAGACCGTAGGTGTCACATCCCAAAATTTTCCAAATTTTGAAATGTGAAAAATAAATAAACAAAATAAATAATTATTGAAATTTAGGGTGAAAACAAACTTTTTGATTCTAAATGGAAACATCAAAACCCTACTTGAACAAACTTTTAATGAAAATGGAATCCAACAAATTTCAATCAAGTAGAATGCATTCATCAATGAATGTATCTTGAAATTTAAACACGTGGAAAATTTAAACCAAAACCCTAAAAATCCTAATGGAAGAAATCATTTCCAAGATCACTCAAAGACTATGGATTTGATCCATATAAAAATTTAGAAACAAACATTTATAAATGATCAAAAATGGTAAATAAAAATATTATAAAACCATAGAAATTGATTTCATTCAATTTGGAACCATGGATAAAAACTTATGAATTTAATAAGATAAAAGGAAATAATTTCCAAGGCTAATAAAGCTCCTATCTAAAACCCATACCAAATCTTGAGAAAATTAATCCTAAAGGATTTAAAAGGATAAAAAAATATTAAATAAAATTATACAAATTGGAATCACCAAGTTTGGATCCATAAATACAAATATATGGATTTTATAAGGCAAAGGGAATAAATAAATAAGGAATATTTAAAAGCCAAATTTAATCTTGGCCAAATCCATAAACAAATGAAAGTATGGAATAATAAAAAATAGTAAAAGATTATTTAAATAAAATCATAAGGAATTGAACAATATTCAATTTTATTTAAATAAAGATAAATTGCCTAAACTAAATAATAAATCCCAAGGAAATTATTTAGAAGACAATTTAAATTAAATCCATAAGCAAATGGAATAAAGATGATCCAAGTCCAAATAAAATAAGGGGATAAAGAATATTCAAATAAAATAATATGGCATTAACCAAATTCTATTCCATTTGAATGAAGACAAAATCCCTAATAGAAATGATTAATTAAATCATGAGAAAATAGTAAATTGGAAATTACCAAAGTGGTTTAAGAAGTTATCAAATTAACTTAAAAGAATTATTTGAATAAAGTTTATATGGGATTAAAACCATATTTGATATTATTTGAATAAAGACAAATGCCCAATTTAAATGATTAATAAAACATATTGAAAATATTTCAAATAATTCAAAGTGAATTATTTAAAACCCTATTGAATAAATAAAACCTACTAAAAAGGTTTGATAAACATTTGAATTCAAAACATAAGTTTTTGAATAAAATAATATGGATTAAAAACATATTTAAAATCCTATTTAAATAAAGACAAGTGCCTAATTTAAATAAATAATAAACCATAAATGAATAAAATAATTATTCTAAAATGGAATTTAAATACATGTTTAAAATAGTATAGAAACTTACTGAAAAGTTTGAAAATATTTGAAATGAAAGAGGGTTTGAAATCATTTGAATGAATTCAAAACAAAAAATGAAAATAGAAAAAGAAAAAGGAAACAGAATAAAAAAAAGAGAAAGAACCAGCCCAATAAAGCATCTGGCCCAGCTAGCTCAACTAGCTCAGCATAAGCCCACCCGGCACTTCCCTTCTCCCTGCACGTTCTTTTCTCACCGCGGCGTCGACCCACACCCCCACTGACGAAGCGACCCCACTGCCACGTCACCACGTCATTTCCACCCGCGATAAACTCGCCCCCTCTCTGACTGTTTCCTCTGCGATTCAATTCGAATCAATACGAGTTATTCTATGGATTAAATTCCCCCGTGATCATGCTCGTTTAACCACCTCCCTCTCCCCTCTCTTTCCCTTTAGACACCGCTAATTTTTGCTTGCCCCGCCGCTGTCACCGACGAACGGTAACGCCAATTCCAGCGAGATCAACTGTCAACACCCGGATTTTTAATCCCAGATGCCTGTTATGCCATACATCGCAATCCCAGGATTACCATTTTTTGCGAGACATAACAGATTTGGATACCACAGTACATCATCCATTACAAACCATACATAAGGTCTTACACAAATAAGGATCTCATGATCAAGTTCTTAATACAACTCAAGTAGCGGAAATACGTAATAATAACGGTAGCGTAGGTGAAGCTCCATCTTTGGGGTCACAGGTAATGCTGACGATGGGAGATGATCCTAGTTGTCGTAACCTTCCTTGGTTCCATCCTCCTGGTACTCCTCTTCATAGTCTGGCCACGGGAATAGCCAGGGACAAAGCCATGAGTACTCTTTAAGTACTCGCAAACTAATACTAACAAGTGAAGGGTTTTTTGTAGTAGGACACTAAGCTCTAGGGTTGTTTTGCAAAAAGCCAAATTTACCTCTACTAAGTTTAGAAACGAAGAAAGCTAGTTGAAGTTTTATAACACCTAAGTGGGAACTTGTATTTCATATCACAACTCTGTTGTGGTCAAGTCAAAGTCTCAATTCATTTCATAAGTCATTTTGAAAACATCTGACGGGGGAACAGTATGGCCACTCCAACTGTCCATAACCGAGGACACCGCTATTCGAATAGTTTGACACTCTGCAGAGATTGTACACTTTCACCACAACATTCGATACATCCGTCAGGAACAAATCCTGAATTCACCATACTAAGTATTGGGATAATCAATCCTAACCTTTCAATTACACGCCCTAGTATAAGCACCTCTCATGTGAGTTTGGCCTCCCAACCATGACCAACTGTCATCTTGGGTACTGCACAGGTGGACAATCTTCACAAGGTAGCCTCAGCTCAGACCTTGGCCGTGAGGGAACCAATACTAAGGTATATAAGTTTCCAGTCAAGCCCTACACATTTCTCGGGTATTGTGGTTGTACGGTAAAATTGGAATGGTATCGCATCCAGACAACCATCAGTTTTATAAAGGGGTAAGGCTCATGCCTCAACATTTTCATCATCAAAATCATCTAGTGTTCGGAAACACGTGTCAAAACATCTCAGTAGAATGACTCATCATTCTAAGGTTTTCTTAACCATTTTCACCAAGTATTCCCATCTAAAGTTGATCAAGTTTTATGCTTAGCACTAGCATCTACAAATGGGAGTGGGTACTAATGAGGGGTGGTAAATTAGTGGGGTTTCAACTAAGTACAATCTCAGGCCTTAGGGTGACATCAAGATATCTAGCTTAGGCTAAATTTTATGCTCTTTATGCAACCTTTAATTATCGTTCTAGTATCTACAATTTACTCTAGTAAACTCTAAGTAATAGCTTTGATAAAGAAATAAAGTAGAAAGCTTGCAAGTAAAACTAGGATTGGGGTTATCAAGTGGGTATGATGACATATGCTTAAGGCATATAGTTGGCATGGTAACAAGCAAGTTTTAGCTTGCATAGGTCAACTTGATTAGTAATGCTTGCATCAGTATCAGTATAAGCTTGCTAAGTTAATAGCTTGCAAGTATTGGCTTGCTAAATTACAAGTGTTAGCTTGCTCAATCAACTAGTAGTATTAGGCTTTCCTTGTGCAGAGAAGTGGTTGAAGTTCTCCTCAGCTTCTTCCATGTAGTATCCTCCTTCCTCCTCGTATCCTTGGTCGGTACTAGCGTCTATAAATAAATACGAGGTACACAATCACCAAACAATACTTAACTACTTTCAATCATCACACACAAGAGTTCTATAGATGATCTAGCATCATCACTAATATCACAAGAATAAAGCATTTGTCTTATTTATTTTATTTTTAGAAAAGTAATTTCTACTCATTGAAAAACTACTTAAGATTTAATATTCTCCAACTCAAACATGGGATCATGTTGACACATATCATCACCACATATTTTAGTACATGGGAATATGATTTAAAGTGGTGTCACAATTTAATAAGGTTTAACCTTTTATTTCAATTAAATAAAGTGACCAGAAATGCCTATGTGGCATTCTTTTATGACTTGGACATTATTTCTGTAAGTAAACCCATATGTTTTTATATATTCTGAAAGGTATGATCAAATGTGATTTTTGAGAGTTGGAATCAACTCAGAAGTTATTATGGTTGAAATTTTAAAAATGTTTGAATGCAGAAAAGCTTCTGATTGTTATTTTTACCAAGGGTGATCTATAGATCCAAATGATTTGAATCCAACGGGCTTGCATTAAGCTTTTCAATATATTTCTAACAAATTTGGTTTCATTCAATTTGGTTTACTGAATCGAGCTGGGTAGTTTTTTGAATCTAGGTACAGAACTATGTTTGAATTAAAATGGAAAAAATTAAATTCAAACGACTGGGCTGCGCGGGAACTGCTAATGGGCCGGCCCAGTGTCACTCTGCAGCGCGAGGCGCAACTGACAGGGGGGGTCTACTGGTCAGTGACTCTTTAAACGCGAAACGGTACGGGGCAATCTCATCCGCACAATCTAAGTCTAATCGAACGGCTGCTACTCATCGTCCACGTCGGGCAGCGCCGACGAGATAGAAACCTAACGCAGCAGGTGGGGGTCATGGGAGGCTCACCGGGGCTCTGGAGAGGGTCGGTGACGCGGGCGAACGACGAAGTCAACAACAACGATTTTCCTGGCACCGACAGCTCCTCCTGGGGTGGACGAAATCGACGGATCCTCTTCTCCTCTGAAGCGGCAAGCTCCGGGCAAATTCCGACGATGCGCTGCTTGCCTTGATTCAGCTAAGGGGTGGAACGATCAGTGAGGTGAGGGGAGTGAGATGGTGTGCTTCAATCGGCTAGGGGTGTCCTCCTTTTATAGGCCCGATGGTGAGACCGAGAGGGATGGGCATGCGACGGTGGCGACACGGCTACGGGCGGCTAGAGGCATGGCCGAGGGCGGCGATCGATCGGTGGTCTCCTGGCGATGCTCTATGGTTTAAATGCGCGTGTAGGGGCGATGGCAAACGGTCGGGAACGCACGATGCTCTGCGAGGCAGAGGCGGCGAACTCTATGGAGAGCAGTGGCTACGGGTACAAACAGTGAAATGGGCATGTCTGGCGGTCTCCTGGGACGGTGGGGTGCATGCTGGCAGTCGGCATGGTCGACAGCGGCACGGGCGCGGCGTTCCTGGCGGTTCTGGGCGTTGTCTTCGAGATAGGGCTGGTCGAGAGGGGGCGGTGAGGCATGGGCTACCTCCCAGACAATGTTGGCACAGCTAGTTCTTCTCCTAGCTTGCTGTCTACACTGGGTGACATGGGTGCTCTCGGCCTGTTCACCATTGATGACATTGGCGAGTTACAGTGGTGCTAGAGCGTAGTTAAGTTTGCTAGATGATCTACTGAGGCTAGCATAACCAAAGAGGGAACAAGGTTGGCTCAAATCACTGCTTCAAATAGTGTTTTGATTTTGTTTGATTTGCATCTGCAACCTGTTTGATGAAATGGCCGCATGAACTCAAGTTTTGAATTTTGAAAAGATTTTTGGTGGGTGTGCTAGGCATGTACTGGGGAGTCGGTGGATGCTTAGGTTTTGAAAATTGAGTTGGTTTCAGTGGTTTTTGAAAATTGAGTTGGTCTTCCCATATGAAATAGATTCAATTTTAAACTATCATTTAAACTAAGCATTTGACTGTTTCTGGATGATCATAAAGTGGGCCTTGATACCTTGTTATGAGTACTATCAAGGGGTGAAAAGATCCATACATGTTTTTGTTAAGTTCTGAAAGTTAGAGATAGCCAAAATAGGCATGGGAGTTAAATTGGCCAAAGTGACCATTCACTTAAGTTGTTTGTTTTGATTTGTTTGTCTTTGGGAAAAGTTTGGGGATTGTTTAGATGATGTTTATTTCACGTAAGAATCATTTTACCAGCAAAGAAACAAATAATCATGGCAATTCAAAAGAATCCAAATTTTAATACACATATGAATGCTTTCATATTTTTAATTAGAAAAGTTTTTGTTAAGCCTAAATTTGATATTAGAGTTTGATGATCCAAGTTTAGTATTTTTGGGATGTTACATCAACCCTCCCCTACCCCCTGGCTCCCATGAGCTTGCTCGCCAACACCTTGCGCACCTACTGCCGTACTCTGTTACCTCGCGCGTGCCCCAGAGACTCACCTCCGTCTCCAACTAAGAACCACCGACGACGGGCGCGACTCCGTCGAATGATTCCGGTATACTCAATGCACCCCGTGCCCTCTAACTCATGCTATCGTGCTCGCTTGTGTATTGTGACTCTTCTGACCCTCGCCGTTCACCTTCTCATGGCTTGTAGGCTCGCCCCCATCAATGACTGAGCACACCCGATGTCGTCATGAACTCCAGGAGTGATTGCCGACGACTCCGTGCGCCCCTGTCCATCCTGCGGCCACCTTGAGCACCGCAGCAACCCCACGAACCCAGTGAGCCCCTCCTTCCTCTTCCTTTATTCCTATTCCGCCAAAACCGCCATAAGCAGAATGCCACCCCCGCCATCCACCATCGCCGCACCGCCCATCCTTGGCCATTAGAGTTTGAACCGTTGGATCTAGATCTGTTGGCTAGGATAGAATCACTTATCGAAGGGGTATGTAGCACTCTGAGCCGCACGATTTACTTTAAATCTAATGCTCCATATCGCGCGATCCTGCCGAACCGGTACGCACCAATTAGATCAAGACACGTGGCCAGTGACTTGTTTTAAAAATAGAAATGTTCTATTAGATGTTTTGATTTTATAAAATTCATAACTTTTAATCTACACGTCCAAATTTTGCAAACTTTATATCAATGGAATCAGAAAAAAGAGTACTTTGCAACCATGCCCTTTTTTAGTGAATTGCTTCTGTAAAATTAGTAGTTTTTGCAGAAACATGTGTAGGCCTATTTTCTGTATAAAATTTATTCTAAAAATGATTTTAGGGTAAAATCTTTTTTAAATGGATTTTTTTGAACCTACTGACCATAAAAACTAACTTGTAGATTTAAAAGTATATTTTGTGATGCTAAGGAATAAATCTTTGAACAAAAACATTTCTAGTTAAATAAAAATGTTGAATATGTTTTAAAAATGCTTTTTGACTAAAACCTTTGGAAAATGGTTTGAATTAAACTCTCTGACCCTAAACACCAAGTTTTAGGATTTAAAAATATATTTGGTGAACCCTATAAAATTATTACTTTGTTCAAAGGAATTTCCAAGAAAATAAAATATTGCTTTGATTTAAAAATGGTTTTTAGGTGAAACCTTATGCAAATTGTTTAATATTAAACACTTTGACCATAAACATTGATATTTGTGTTTAAAAGACATTTTGGCTAACACTAAAAATTATTCCTTTGATTTAAAACATTTCTAGCAAAACAAAATGATTTAAAGTGGCCATTTTCACTAATTTATATCAAATGGTTTTGCCACCTTTATAAATGACCAATAGGTGTTTTAAAATGTTTATAACCTATTAGAAACCACCTTTCCAAATAAAATGATCTTTGTATGCTTGCATGCATTGCTTTTTTTTGTTTATTGTATGTGATGAATTGTTTGAATGCTAGTTTGAATATTTGCTTGCTTGATTGAATTATAGTGAACCTTGAAGAGTGTGACATTTGCAAGATCAAGGAGTGAACCTATATTCTCTACTAAAAGGCAAGTGGTGCTTCATACTTTTGTCCTACTAGTAAAATGCCCGTGCGTTGATACGGGTTCTCAAAACTTTTTATTCTCCGTGTTCTCAAAACTTTTTATTCTCCGTGTCATTGTTTTTCCTAGTCACTCGACATTGCATATGGTGTTTTTTCCTTGGTAAATTGCAGTTGTCGTTTCCAACTTTTCCATATCAAACGTGAGTTCAAAGTTGCTACGATATAGTAAAAAATAAACGTGAACATAGCATTGATGTCAAGCACGACTCTTCTATTTTTATTTTTTTCAAAATAGGGATGTGCCCCAGGCTCTGCATCAAAATGATGCATATGGCTGCTTTATTACCTTATTATCATCCAAAGTATTACAATTATTACAGCTCAAGGATCAGCTAGAGTTGATACAAATATCAACCAGCGAAAAAAGGTTGTGATAAACATAGGTTGCCATCATTTCTCCTCCATGTCATTATTTTTCGTACTAAACCTAGTAGCTACCCTACTCCAACATGGCACTTGATACTGCACACAATGTTTTTTGCGATTCTGGAAAATTTCTGTCGCTGTTCCCAGCTTCCCACAACATGACTCCAAAGTTTCTACAAGATAGCATAATTAAAGACAGAAACAAAGCAAGACTCATATTTTTATAATGTTCTGTTATAAATATCGTTGACCACCATATACCATTATAATCAGGCAAATCGTACAAATCAACCTAGATAAGTAATTCTCCAAGTAGTGTCTTAACCTTATCTTTTAAGATATAGTTCTCAACTACATGCAGGCTAATGTCTGGCTATCTTAAACCATGAAATGTCTGTAAGTGAGGCTGTGAAAAATAAATTATTGTGCAAAACCATGTCATACCATTGTGCATATAAATGGATATACAATTCTTAACCTTGCACTCTAAGTCATAGTACTGAATTTCAAATAATCTGGATCCTACATAAACTCTAAACATTTTCCTCAATGTTATCATCAGTTCTTCTAGGAATTTGATCGAGAAAACCAAAAAATGTTAGAAGAAATCAAAATATAGTGTAAGGTAAAAAAACAGGAAGATTGTCAAATAAAATCCAACAAAAAAACATAAAGAGAATTCAACCTGATTACGTCCCACAAGACGTATTCATATCTCTTCCTCGAAGCAGTTAAAGAATATCACAAATAGCTAAGTAAGCGTTTTATACATAATTGAATCATAAGGATATTGCTTGTGGGCGGTGGATTTATTACACATTCTCAGAACCAAAATTGATTCGTAAAACGAAGATAGTGATGCCCGCTGACATGAAGTGAGAAACCATGAACTAAAAGCTGAATAGACATTGACAAGAATTTTGTGCTTTGAAAAAATAAGTTGAAAATATCACTACATAATATGTAAGTTATTACCTAGAATAAATACAACCGCAACTTTCTTTCCACACCCAAGATATGCTCAGGAACATACTGCAATCATTCAAAACCCAATCCATCAAAGAAAGCATGTGAGAATTTAATCCAGGATTGGTACCTGAAAAGAAAATACTGAAATGGAAACAAAATTCATTAGAATATGGGGTACCTGACATATAGGTTATAGGGCATGTCGTAGCATAAGTGCCATGTACAGTACTATAGTTTTTAACTAAAAATCAATAGGATATAGATAAATATTGTGTTCTCAGTGATTCGGGAATCTAGAAGGAATTGCAAGTATGCAACCCAAAGTGAAAAAAATACTTCCTGCTGAGTAACAACCACTGTAGCATCCACTATTGTGGTCGTGTGATCTTTAAGATTAATAAGATGTCTGACTTGACTGTGATAGGGTAACCTTATATTGCACATCGTTGATTCTAAGCATGCATCAAGTTTGATATTTATGGCCCCTGCAAAAAAGGTTTGATATTTATATGCCAAAATCTGATGGATGATATATACTCTTTCGACATGACAAAACAAATTGTGTAATTCATTGGAACAAAATAAAAAAACTTTAACTGGTCCATCTATATGCTCTAAGGAAACTTCTGATCCCAACTAAGCCTATATGATCGAAGGAGCAGTTGCAGCACAAAAGGTAATGAAACTGAAACAATCCTATTATCCAATAGAACCCAAGAAATATCACTTACGTGGACACACCGATTTGACCACTGAAGCAATTCTCATGTGGTTGAAGGTACCAGAAGGCAAGTAGCTCGGCTGTCCCCTGCCAAATCTCCAGACCACGGGAAGGCATTGCTACTACTTGCCAGGTTGACCCATGTCCCTGCACTTGATTGTGGTAGCACTTGAGAACCTATATAAGATGCTCAATCCAGTAACAAGGATCAAACAAATTAAATGAAAAGAAAGACTAAGTACATAATAGTGTAGATATGTAGCAAGCCCGGTTCACTAAATGATCTTACTCATGATCATGTGTATTCTATGGCTATATATTAGCTAATGTAAGCTAGCCTGTTCGAAACTTCAATTAAATTTTGAGAAAATAACACTGAACGACTAATCCATATAAGAAAGTTGGTTGAACTTGCGAGCTCCTTAGAATGTGTATGCACGTTGCACGACTTCAAGGTTTCCATACTCTGAAGCAGACCAAAGATTTACAGTCTTGTCGAGAGAGCAACATAGAAACTTCTGATCCCAACCAACTAAGCCTAGAAGTAACAACAGCTTAATGTTAAGAGAGTGTCTGAGCACACTGAAGAGTTTTAAGGTCCCATACATAAATACCAAGAAGATATTAGATACAAAAATAATAGTTAGTACACGGTACATATAAGGAGGTAAGGAGTGTCAGTTCATTCCGTAGAACTTGACATAATTAGCTAGTTTAATAACCGTGTGTTGCTCCGACACTATAGGCATACAGATAATCAACATACATTGGTCAAAGAGTAAAAAATTGTACTTCACATAATTTGAAGGCAACACCGCTGCAGTTTTCATGTATTTTTCTTCCGAAAATGTTAAGGTAAGTCGAGAAAGCATATAATATTCACATCTTACTCTCAAGTAAAAAACATTGAGGGGAAATCTCCTGGTACCGTTGATACAACTACAATGTCACTCCAACTAAAAACTTTACTCTGTTGGTTTCTTCACATTGATTTCTCAACAAAGTCACTATGCAAATTCAACAAAGTGTTTTTTGGAGTACTGATATGGTATTCATGGGAAGCGTCTTACACTGCCGATTCGCTTGACCAGTTTTAGCATTATGTATTTTAAGGCGACAAACCTATTAAGAGGGCATCATATGACCTCTAACCTCGACAACCGACAATGGTTTGCCACTTGCAACAAACCTGCATGCGACCTAAAAACAAAAAAAAATATAGCTGAGTGTGATAATCCTTTGTGAAGCGATTATTAATTTACAGAAACATGAAAAATTACTGATCAATAATTTTCTTATAAAGAGGCTAACAAACTGAGATTTCTGAGATAAAAAAGAAATGTAATCTGGCATAGAAGATTATGTAGAAGGATAAGGGAAATTGCCAGCATCTATTACATGTCGTCTGCTCGGATTAGTCTCTCCTGTAAAGACAATATACCAGTAGGCGACCGGTGAGCGCCTTGACTGCAGCGTTGCCTCTAACTCCTGCACTCACGAAACAGAGGACAAGTTTGTAATATAACACGAAAAAACAATAGTACTTTCAGTAATACATATCCTGTTATTTTTGGACATGTTGGTACCATAAGGTCATTCTTACCTTGGATTACACTGCTATATATAACCAACTCCGGCAAGTAGAAGGTTCTTTCACTAAATACAACACCCAGCATAACGGAAGCCACATAGACCAAATTAATTAAATCATAAATCAACTTGTAAACTGAGAGCTTCCTGGCTTTCATGCCAAACTGAATACATGACAATGAGGATGCTACAAGGAAGTTATTACTAATTGTATTTGAATATATAAGAATCTTTCATTGAAGAACAAACATGCACAATAAACTCTGAATTACCGGCTTCCGTCAGTACCGTCTGATGCAGTTGTTTTTATCGCCACAAGCCGCCAAGTCTTCTTGATGTGTTTTACACCTTCACGCAGAGGCCATTAAATTAATTGATCATTCCTATGAACATAGAAAGAGTAAGAATTAAAATTTGGCTAGCCTAGCACGTACATAGATTAAACCGGGGTCAGTAAAGTTACCTTTGCCAAAAGAATATCTTCGAGATGCCCTTGGCCAGTGCTCACCATCGGCTACTGGGGCCTGAGCTTTCTCATAACTTCACGTAGTAGGCCTATCTGCGCTTGCTTGTTTTACAACCCATCTGGAGTTGTCTGTTGGGAAGTTGGAGTTCTTCTCCGTGTGAACCACCACTTGGGCATTTCAATGAACAGCTAGCGAGCTACATCCTGACGAGTACAATATGGATGGGGATGGCCTTGACCCTCTCGTACTCCTGGACCTCTTGTGTAGGCTTGTTGATCTGCTTGGCCAGCTCCGCCTGTCTCCAATAATGTCAATTGCAAGCATAGCACAACATCGCAGGTATGAATGAGCAGCAGATTGAGTAAGAATCAATGCTTGATGTCTATAAATACTAAAGAGAATACTGAAGCAAACCAGTACAACGCTGAGCAATACGGGAGATGTCAGGTTAACTAAACTAAACCATCGATGTGTTATCTTAGATATGTGTCATAGTGTGTTATCGTAAAAATAAAATAAAAGCTGAGCAACACTGGAATTGCTAGGTTAACTAAACTGAACCAAACCTAGACAGACATAATATTATCAACGTGATACTATGATGATCTGAATAATCCTTGTTTCATACTTTACATATACTCCAGTTCCCAGTATTTGTCCACAGCACATATAGAGTAAGTAGTAGTAGATATATGTACTACTATGATTCCATCACTGCCAAGTCTCCTCCTATTCTCTTCTCATGTTAATTTGTGGTTCAGGGTTCTTTACATTTTTTCTAAACCTGGTACTGCGAATTGGTTTTGCTATTCTAGATAAAGCATGCAAATCATATTTCTCTAAACCAATTATTCCGTCAATAAAGAAAAATTGCAGTAACTCTGCAACAGGTCACATGATCAATTGGTCCTACATTTAAATTGAAACTTGTCACAAATCTTGAATAAATTTTTTGTGCAACTCGTCACTTTTCGGCATAAATCAATGCTATAACTACACCTAAAAACATAAGATGTATATTATTTCCATAGGAAGGATAGGTGCATCAGCTGCAAAACGGCTAGAGTTTTCAACAAAATATATTAGATCCACTTTTGTCTAAGCACACATTATTATTCAAAGCAATCTTTAAGAATGTATCACATCTTCAGATTAATCCCTCGAATTTGATTTTATAGAGAACACAGCTCAGCAGAACCTAATATTTTTTTATGTCACCAGTCACATTCTTATGATAACTAAAAGTAAATTTGCTGAAGCATTGGTCTTAGCAAAACGTTTTCCTGCTGTTAATTAGGAGGTACGACATGGCTTCATTCAGTAGGACCAATTGACAACGACATGAATTGTTCTCTAGGTAACTCCTGCAAACTGCGGGAATCTAGTACTATTATCTGAAGAGAATAAAGTAAGTGAAGTATGATCCATGAAATCCACTTCAACTTTGTAGCTAAAGTATCATGTCCTCTTGACCAAATATAGATAAGTGGCATCATAATTAAGATTGGATGGTTGATCTAAATTAGCAAAATGTTTGCATGCTATTAATTATGAGGTACAACATGACTTCATTCAGTATGACCAAGTGACATCGACCTGAATTATTCTCTAAGTAACTCCTGCAAACAGCAGGAATCTAGTACTATTATTTGAAGAGAAGAAAGTAAGTACAGTCCCATCCATAAAATTTCATTTCACCTTTGTAGATAACATATTGGAACAACATCTTTTACAAGCATTGGTAAATCGCTACTAATTCAACACAAATTCTGAGTTCTAAATCCCAACTAATCTAGCCAAAAAATAGAGAATATCAAACAATTCAGACCAGCACACATATGTAGCAATGATTACCGTATTTTGTAGTTGACGAAGTGTAGAGACAGTGTGCGCCCCTCCAATCCCCTTCCTCGAATAAACTATGGTAACTGAAGTTTTGTATCACAAAGAACAAAGAAGGCTTGAGTAGTTTGAGTACCATCGTGCGGCATCCAGAATGACTACAAGGAACAGATCAGAAAAGGTAATTCCTAATAGTAACATGCTAGAAAAAGGATTCTATATTATTCAAACTTACTAAACATTACAAAGGATATTAAAATGGCATCCAAGATACAAGGCATCTGGTTTCAAAACTATACTGAAACTGTGTAGATTCACTGTGACTCAACAAAACTCTAGAAAAAACATGCATAGTCATTATAGAAACAACAAGTAGGTGAATATGATAGAAAATAACTTCGTCCCATAAGAAAAAACAACAATAACAAATAGGTCAATGTGTAAGGCGTCCAAGATTTATCAATTGGGATACAGAAACTATATTGAACACAAAGATATAGTTCAATCCAGGACAATGGATGGCACCAAAGAATGGCCCCCAGGTTGTCTTTATTACAATAGGATCATGTTACAATTTTCTACGGCCCTATTTGGAATTGGAAAATTAAAATTGTTTTATCAACTCGTTTACCAAAAAACAAAGATTGCCAGTTCAACCTAGAAACATCAGGTTTTCGTGTGCTTGTACTATGCGTCTAGTGAATCTATTATGGCAAATTAAAATAGATCATCTAATCTAATGAGAAAAATCTTTTGTAAGTCTTAAATGTGCCACCTTTGTATCTAATGGAAAGTCACTATAAATAATTGCAGTAGGTGTAACTTTTGTTTTACAAAACTAATGTATATATCAAAACTATGGCAACAACATGTCCAGTAAACTATGGCCAGTAAAATTATTCAAGTTGTCAATCTCCATGTGAAGTAAGCATGACCGAGATTCTGCACCAACACAAATACCCATCATCGAGCAAACATACAAAGTGACAGATAAAACACCAAACCTGTAGCAAATCTCCACTCTACCATTGATCCAGTACAAAAAATTTAGAGATGAAAAATGGGCAATCACAATACCTGCCAAGTTGATGTCAAACTGCAGCAGATGGATGGTGAGTGCCCATGTGACACAAGAGACGTCGGTGGCAAGGAACACACATGAGAAGGAGGAAGAATCACGGGTTCGATCTGCAGTAGAGGCAGCTAGATAAAGGCAGGAACAACATCCTTCTACTCCAATACCAAGAATAAATTGCTTCAGATCTTCCAAACCATACCGTGAATGCCTATGGCGCATGACTCCGAGCTAAGTGCATCCATCGCCCAAGTCCCAGCCATCGTTGTCTAGATAGTGTGCAAATGCAATTGTTAAGCATCGGTTCTACTGCCAATAGAATAACCTAGTTAAACCTAAATATATGTATTTAAATTAAAATTTGGCAGAGTGTTTTCATGTGCTCCTCAGAACTTGCCATAGGATTTTTTTCAAGTATCTTGTGTGCAGAAGGATTGCCAATGGCTGGATATATACCTTTTTAGTATTTACCAGGGGCCTAGTGACTCTCGTAAGTAGTGAATAAGATCCAAACACGCTTACCTCCTCATAGGTGGCAGAGGAGATGACTAGTATCCATCATCATCGGTAATCCATCTTGGAGGTTCAGGCTGTAGGGAGATGCACATGAGATCGGGAGACATAAATAAATGTGAGATCAAAGGCTTTTCTACAGATCAATCATAGTTCTCTTGATCTGTCCGCGAACAAGCACATATAACATGTGTTTGCCCGCCAGCGGCAAGAAGGACTATGGGCTGCGGCGGGTGCTGCCCATGTGCAAGGTCGAGCGAGGAGATCGGGGCCGAGCCTCATTGCCCAGATCTCGAACACCTATGACGGGATCCAGACCTCCATACCTCGAGCCAAGCCTTTTCGTGCTTCTGCTCTTCTCGTGAGATCTGGGGAGGCTGTCGGTCCTCCATTACCATGAGACGTGCGGTGAACGACGAGGACTATCGAGGGGAGGCGCGATGATGACCGGATCGGCGCGGAGGAGCCCGAATCCGCGTGTTGGAGGAGGTGTCGGACGGATCCACGCGGTGGAGGCGAAGACGGCATGATCCGGTGACCGGTTTGAATAGGGGCCGGAGGAGGTACCCAAGGCATTAGATGCGGGGGAGAAGGCCTTCACCGAGGTGTAGAGGAGATTGGAGGGTGGTTTGTGGGAGGGGAGGAGGAGAGTGGAGGATGGTGAGCGGGAGGGGAGGAGGTAGACATGGTAAGAGGTTGGGTCAAAGCGAGGGCGCGAGAATGACGGGCGAAACACGGAGGTGCGGGACGAAGCGACGAAGCCAATCGACGTAGTGGCAGAAAATGGAACACCTTTGTATTTTTTAGATAGTAGAGATTATTTTCACTATGCATTAGTGATGTTTTGAGTAGGACTTGCATGGAATTTTACTAAGTATGCTATGCCTTGGGAAATCCTAGTAGTTGATGCCTTAGTAGAATTTTCCCTAACTTAAGATCCCTACTACTATCATCCTTAGCTTAGCTAGTAGAAAACAAGGGTGGATTATATTCATGCTATGAAATATTTCTAAGTCTATGACTTATGTTTTGTTTAATAAAACAACTATGTGAATGAATCACCTGGGTGGAATGGAAAGGATGGATTATGTTGAGTGGTTACTCAGGGCCCATATTCATGGCCTACCCTGGTGTATCTCACTTGTGGAAAGCCACCCAGGAACAAAGAGATTTGAGAAGTCAAATGTTGAGAAGCTTCAAGTGCAGCCACATGGCATTATGGGATCTGCCTAGATCATATAGGTTGCAATAACTTAGCCAAATGGATAGTTGGTGGTAGGGGATGATAGGTTTGGGAACGTGTACATTATGGACTAATGAAAGGCTTCGGAAAGATCTTGTCTCAATGCATGTCGAGTCTTGTGGGGAAAGTGCACCACCTCTTGAGAGAGTAAAATCTAAGTACTTAGCCGTGTCCCCGGCAATGGACAATTTGAGCCTCAAGACATGGAAGCTATCAAGAATCTCATGATCCCAATTTCTAAGTTAAAAACTTGTGGTTGAACAAGGGTTAAAGGATCTTCAATCAATGATTGGTAGATGCCTCGGGTGATTTTGATAAACAAAAACTTAGTGTTTCAACTTATAAGGAAAACTTATTTTGAGCAAAGCAAGCCTAAGCTCCACCTAGCCAAATGCATATAGATAATAGATACCACTATTATACCATAGTATCACTTGCCAATACAATTCAAATGTATTGACCCTTGTGGTTGTAACTTATTATGTTGCAGGTTTGTTTAATGTTAGTGAAGTGTGTTGAATAGGATTACAAGTCTACAACCAACATGATTTCATGTGGCACTTTGAATATGAAGGACTCCATGCTATATAGTTATTTCAGTTGCATTGTAACGAGATAGCCAAATGAGCTATGTAAGATGTAATGAATTATTTTATTCCTGGTTATAAAGTTGTATTATGACATTTGTTTCTTGATATTACATCTTAACTATGGATGCTAGCTATTGATACAGGGACTAGCATTGTAAACACAGGGATCTCTACCTTATTAAAGGTTGGGACCTCTATAGATGGTATCTGTCAATACCCAGATTTTTAATCCCAGATGCCTGTTATGCCATACATCGCAATCCCAGGATTACCATTTTTGCGAGACATAACAGATTTGGATACCACTGTACATCATCCATTACAAACCATACATAAGGTCTTACACAAATAAGGATCTCATGATCCAGTTCTTAATACAACTTAAGTAGCGGAATAACGTAATAATAAAGGTAGCATAGGCGCAGCTCCATCTTCGGGGTCATAGGAAATGCTGACGATGGGAGATGATCCTAGTTGTCGTAACCTTCCTAGGGTCCTTTGTCCTGGTACTCCTCTTCATAGTATGGCCAAGGGGATAGCCAGGGACAAAGCCATGAGTACTCTTTAAGTACTCGCAAACTAATACTAACAAGTGAAGGGTTTTTTGTAGTAGGACACTAAGCTCTAGGGTTGTTTTGCAAAAAGCCAGATTTACCTCTACTAAGTTCAAAAACAAAGAAAGACTAGTTGAAGTTTGGTAACACCTAAGTGGGAACTTGAATTTCATATCACAACTCTATTGTGGTCAAGTCAAAATCTCAATTCATTTCACAAGTCATTTTGAAAACATCTGACGGGGGAACAATATGGCCACTCCATCTATCCATAACCACGGACGCGACTATTCAAATAGTTTGACACTCTGCAGAGATTGTACACTTTCACCACAACATTCGATACATCCGTCAGGAACAAATCCTGAATTCACCATACTCAGTATGCGGATAATCAATCCTAACCTTTCGATTACACGCCCTAGTATAGGCACCTCTCCTGTGAGTTTGGCCTCCCAACCATGACCAACTGTCATCTTGGGTACTGCACAGGTGGACAACCTTCACAAGGTAGCCTCAGCTCAAACCTTGGCCACGAGGGAACCCATACTAAGGTATATAAGTTTCCAGTCAAGCACTACCCAATTCTCGGGTATTGTGGTTGTACGGTAAAATTGGAATGGTATCGCATCCAGACAACCATCAGTTTTATAAAGGGCTAAGGCTCATGCCTCAATATTTTCATCATCAAATTCATCTGGTGTTCGGAAACACATGTCAAAACATTTCAGTAGAATGACTCATCATTCCAAGGTTTTCATAACCATTTTCACCAAGTATTCCCATATAAAGTTGATCAGGTTTTATGCTTAGCACTAGCATCTACAAGTGGGGGGTGAGTACTAATGAGGGGTGGTAAACAAGTGGAGTTTAACTAAGTTCAATCTCATGCCTTAGGATGACATAAAGATTATCTAGCTTAGGCCAAATTTTATGCTCTTTATGCAACCTTCAATTATCTTCCTAGGATCTACAAGTCACTTAAGTGAACTCTAAGAGAAAGCTTTGATAAAGAAATAAAGTATAAAGCTTGCAAGTAAAACTAGGATTGGGGTTATCAAGTGGGTATGATCACATATGCTTAAGGCATATAGCTGGTATGGTGACAAGCAAGTATTTGCTTGCATAGGTATCAGTATCAGCTTGCTAAGTTAATAGCTTGCAAGTATTGGCTTGCAAGGTTAACTTGTATAGTAAGGCTTGCCTTGTGCAGAGCAGTGGTTGAAGTTCTCCTCGGCTTCTTCTTCGTAGTATCCTCCTTCCTCCTCGTATCCTTGGTCGGTACTAGCGTCTATGAATAAATACGAGGTACACAATCACCAAACAATACTTAACTACTTTCAATCATCACACAAAAGGGTACTATAGATGATCTAGCATCATCACTAACATTACAAGATTAAAGCATTTCTCTTATTTATTTTATTTTTAGAAAAGTAATTTTTACTCATTGAAAAACTACTTAAGATTTAATATTCTCCAAACCAAACATGGGATCATGTTGACACATGTCATCACCACATATTTCAGTACATGGGAATGTGATTTAAAGTGGTGTCACAATTAGATAAGGTTTAACCTTTTTATTTTAAATAATTAAAGTGACTAGAAATGCCTATGTGGCATTCTTTTATTACTTGGACATTATTTCTGTAAGTAAACCCATATGTTTTTATATATTCTGAAAGGTATGATCAAATGTGATTTTTGAGAGTTGGAATCAACTCAAAAGCCATTATGGTTGAAATTTGAAAAATGTTTGAATGCAGAAAAGCCTCTGACTTGTTATTTTTACCAAGGTTTATCTACAGATCCAAATGATTTTAATCCAACGGGCTTGGATTAATCATTTCAATATCTTTCTAAAAATTTTTGTTTCATTCAATTTGGTTTACTGAATCAAGCTAGGGTGATTTTTGAAATTAGGTACAGAACTAAGTTTGAATATAAATAGAAAAAAGCTAAATTCCAATGGTTGGGCTGCGCGGGAAGGGTTATTGGGCCGGCCCAGTGTCACTCCGCAGTGCGGGGCGCAACTAAAAGGGGGGGGGTCTACTGGTCAGTGGCTCTTTAGATATGAAGCGGTACGGGGCTATGTGGTGCGTTGGATTAGAATGAAGATCAATTGCTGAGGGTCGTCGTCGACGATGAACAAGTCACCAGCAAGATCGAACCCTAGCGGATTAGTGGGGGTGCATAGGGGGCATACCGGGGCTACAGTGACGACGGCGAGGCGGGAAAATGACGAAGTCGACAACGGCGAACTCAGGGGTGGTCGCGGTAGCTCTAGGGGTGGATGAAATCAATGGCTCCTCTTCTCCTCTGCAGCGGCGAGCTCCTGCCAAATTCCAGCGATGCGCTGCTCGCCTTGCTTTGGCTAAGGGGTGGAACGATCAGTGAGGTGAGGGGAGTGAAATTGTGTGAAGAAATTGAGCGGGGATCGTCTCCTTTTATAGGCCCGACGGTGAGACCGAGAGGGATGGGCAGGCAACGGTGATGACACGACTACGGGCGGCTAGAGGCATGGCCGAGGTTGGCGATCGACGGGCGGTCTCCTGGCGATGCTCTATGGTTTAAATTCGCGTGTAGGGGCGGTGGCAAACGGTCGGGAACGTGTGTTGCTCTGCGAGGCAGAGGCGGCGAACTCTGCGGCGAGCGGTTGCTACGGGGTACGGGCGGTGAAATGAGCATGTCTGGTGGTCTCCTGGGACGGTGGGGTGCATGCTGGCGGGTGGCAAGGGCTCGAGGTGGTCGGGTTGCATGGGAACGGCGCGTGCTCTGCGGTGCGGCGTTCCTGGCGGTTCTGGTCGCTGTCTTCGAGCTAGGGCTGGTCAAGAGGGGGCGGTGAGACACAGGCTACCTCCCAGACAAGGTTGGCACGGCTAGTTCTTCTCCTAGCTTGCTGTCCACACTAGGGTGACATGGGTGCTCTCGGCCTATTCACCATTGATGACATTGGCGAGCTTACAGTGGTGATAGTGATTAGTTAAGGTTGTTATATGATCTACTAAGGCTAGTGGTGACCAGAGAGGGAACAAGTTAGGCCCAAAACACTGCTCAACATAGTGTTTTGATTTGCATCTGCAACCTGTTTGATGAAATGGCCGCATGAACTTAAGTTTTGAATTTTGAAAAGATTTTTGGTGGGTGTGCTAGGCATGTACTTGGGAGTCTATGGATGCTTGGTTTTTAAAAATTGAGTTGGTTTGAGTGGTTTTTGAAATAGTGGGATCTTCCCATATGAGATAGATTCAATTTTAAACTGTCATTTAAACTATGCATTTGAATGTTTTTGGATGATCACAAGGTGGGACTTGGTACCTTGTTATGAGTACTATCAAGGGGTGCAAACATCCATACATGTTCCTGTTAAGTTCTGAAAGTTAAGGATAGCCAAAGTAGGCATGGGAGTTAATTTGGCCAAAGTGACCATTCACTTAATTTGTTTGTTTTGACTTGTTTGTCTTTGGGAAAAGTTTGGGGATTGTTTAGATGATTTTTATTTCACCAAGGAATCATTTTACAAGCAAAGAAACACATAATCATGGCAATTCAAAAGAATACAAATTTTAATACATACACATATGAATGCTTTCATATTTTTAATTTGAAAAGTTTTTGTTAACCCTAAATTTGAAGATTGGAGTTTGATGATTTAAGTTTAATATTTTTGGGATGTTACAAACCTTCCCACCTTAAATAAAATCTCATCCTGAGATTTGAAAAAGTATGAAAAAGATTACCTAGGATTTGAAGAGATCGGGAAACTCTGTACTGATGTGATCTTCATGCTCCCAGGTAGCTTCTTCTTCTGTGTGGTTGCTCCACTGAATCTTGAGAAACTTGATGCTTCTGGTTCGGGTAGTTCTGAAGGCTTCTTCCAAAATACGGATGGGTACTTTGGGATAGGTCAGGTCATCGTTGATTTCTATGTTCTGGTGATCAATATTGTTGAACACTTCCGTCTTCTCCGGAACTTCGAGGCACTTGCGAAGTAATAAGATATGGAACACATTGTGCACAGCTGGCATCTTTTCGGGTAGTTCCAATTGGTACGACACTTCTCCTCGATGGTTCATAATCTTGAAGGGTCCGATATATCTGGGGGCTAACTTCCTTTTAGCTAGAAACGCTGCATTCCTTTCAGTGGTGACACTTTCAGGTATACGAAATCTCCGACGTTGAAGGCGAGGTCTCGACGTCTCTTGTCGGCGTAACTCTTCTGTTTGGACTGGGCGGTCTTGAGGTGCTGACGAATCTTGTGAACCTTCTCTTCTGCTTCTCGTAGGATGTCGGGTCCGAAAATCTGACTCTCTCCTACTTCTGACCAGTTCAAAGGGGTGAGACACTTCCTTCCATACATGAATTCAAATGGGGACATTTGCAAACTAGCTTGGTAATTGTTGTTGTATGAAAATTCTGCAAAAGGCAAACAGTCTTCCCATTTAGATCCATACTCTAACACACAGGCTCTCAACATATCTTCGAGTATTTGATTTACTCGCTCCGTTTGTCCGTCGGTCTGGGGGTGATAAGCGGTGCTGAAATATAGTCGGGTTCATAAACCTTCTTGGACTTTCTTCCAGAACCTCGAGGTAAACTGAGTTCCTCGATCCGATACAATGTTCTTGGGGACTCCATGCAAACTGACGATTCTAGCGTTGTATAACTCCGCTAGCTTCGAACTCTGATATGTGGTATTGACTGGTAAGAAATGGGTGACTTTGGAAAATCTGTCCACTATGACCCAGATAGAGTCATTTCCCCTACTAGAAGTAGGCAATCCGGTGATAAAATCCATTCCAACGGAATCCCATTTCCATTCCGGAATCTGCAATAGCTGGAACAATCCAGCGGGTCTTTGATGTCCCGCCTTGACTTGCTGACATATATCACACTTGGCGATATAGCTTCCGATTTCACTCTTCATCTTATGCCACCAAAATTGTTCCTTCAAATCTTGACACATCTTCGTTTTTCCGGGGTGGATAGAATAAAGAGTATCATGAGTTTCCTTGAGAATTACTTCTTTCAACTCAGAATCTGCTGGTACACAAAGGCGTCCTTTGTACCACAAAACTCCTTCTTCGTCTTCGGTGAATCCGGGTACTTTGCCTGTACCGATACGACACTTGATTCCGTCGATACTAGCATTTCCTTTCTGCGCCTCCTTGATCTGGCTGATCAAAGTGGGTTGAAGTTCTATGCTAGCCAAAAATCCTTCACTCACTAATTCCATTCAAAAATGTTCCATCTCTTTGTGCAAGCTTGGTTGCTCCTTCAAAATCATGGAGTTCAAGAGGCACGACAATCTGCTAAGGGCATCTGCTACCACGTTGGCTTTACCGGGGTGATAGTGAGTGTCCATGTCATAATCCTTGATTAGCTCAATCCATCTTCTCTGTCTCATATTCAGATCCTTCTGAGTGAATATATACTTCAAGCTCTTGTGATCCGAATAAATCTCACAATGATTTCCCATCAGGTAATGCCTCCATGTCTTCAGGGCTAGAACTACGGCTACGAGTTCGAGGTCATGGGTTGGATAGTTTTGCTCATGTTGTTTCAGTTGTCGAGTTAGATAAGATATAACTTTGCCTTCTTGCATTAGCACACATCCGAGACCGATCTTGGATGCATCACCAATACTCATCAAAGGGCTTCGTGATATCTGGCATGATTAGGATTGGGGCTGAAATCAATCTTCCCTTGAGTTCTTGAAAACTCGCTTCACATTTGTCCGTCCATTCATACTTATTATCCTTCTTCAGTAATTGGGTCATGAGTCTAGCGATACTCGAGAATCCTTCTACGAACTTGCGGTAATATCCCGCCAATCCTAGAAATGCACGAACTTCGGTTTGAGTGGTTGGGGCTTGGCAATCTTCGACATCTTTCACCTTTGCAGGGTCAACGGCAATTCCTCCGGCTGAGACAATGTGGCCGAGGAATCCTACCTCCTGTAACCAGAATTCACATTTGCTAATCTTGGCATACAACTGATGCTCTCTAAGGGTTCCAAGAATGGTCCTTAGGTGTGGCTCATGTTCTTCTTCTGATTTGGAATAAATCAAAATGTCATCGATGAAAACAACGACAAACTTATCCAGGAAGTCCATAAAAATCTTATTCATGAGATTCATGAAATAAGCGAGGGCATTGGTTAATCCAAAAGACATGACGGTATACTCGTATAATCCATATCTGGTGGTAAAGGCAGTCTTGGGAATATCCTCTACGCGAATCTTGAGTTGATGATAGCCAGTTCTAAGATCAATCTCAGAAAACACTTTGGCACCGGTCAACTGATCAAACAAATCTTCTATCTTGGGCAATGGGTACTTGTTCTTGATAGTGACATCATTCAACTTCCGGTAATCCGTACACAAACGGTTACCTCCATCCTTCTTGTCCACAAACAAGACAGGTGATCTCCATGGTGACGCACTTGGTTGAATCAATCCAATTTCCAACATGGCATCTAGTTGCTTCTTCAGTTCTGCTAGTTCAGACGGGTTCATACTATATGGTCTCTGGGCTATGGGTCTGGTTCCGGGGATTAGTTCAATGATAAACTCGATATCCCGATCTGGGGGCATACCGAGCAAAACATCTAGAAATACATCGGGGTATTCACAGACTATCCGGACTTGGTCAATGGTAGGTTGGGCTATACTCTTGTTGCACTTGAATTGACGAGGTAAGGTTTCAGATAAATGCTCGACTGATATTCCGGCTATACTGGTCATGGTTATGGCTTTCTTGGCATAATCAATTAATCCTTTAGGTTTGGACATCCAATCAATTCCTAGTACTACTTCCAAACCTTTAGTTCCGAGTACTATCATATTAGCATAAAAATCTATGCCATGGATTCGGATAGGGACGACTTTGCAAATTTGCCTAGCTTTGGTGGTTGAACCGGGGATTTGAACAATCATAACATGCTTCAGTTTGGTTGGTTGAATCTTACTAGTGCAGGTAAATTCTTCTGTGACAAATGAGTGCGATGCACCAGAATAAAAAAACACTCTTGCAAGTACTGAATTAACAGAAAACATACCGAGCACGACGTCTGGCGCTTCCTGAGCTTCTTCAGCATGCATGAGAAAAAGACGGCCGTTGCGGTTGAGCGAATTCCCTGGGGCAAACCTTCTTCCAGGCTAAACACGTGCTGCTGCTGAGCTAGGGCATTTGCATTGGGGGGCTACGGCATTCTTCTTGTTGGGGCACTCATTGGAGTAGTGGCCTTTATTTCCATAGTCATAACAAGTCACTTGCGACTTGTCCTTTGCTGCAACAGGCACAACATTGCTTCCAGTCCTCGGGGCAGTGTTGGTGTTGGTGGCAGCATTGTTGTTGTTGATCTTGGGTGGGGCACGGTTGAAATTGTTGGAGTTGCAGTGGTTGTTGTGATTTCCTCTGGGCCTTGGGTTTCCACGGTTGGGATAGGTCTGACGGTTCATCGGGGGTCTGTTGGTTCTCGAGGCAAATCCTGGAGATGGGTTAGGGCGATAATTTGGGGTCTGATGGGTTCCTGGCTGATGCATCATGCGATGCTTGCGATTATCATTGGCTTGGTTGACCTTTCCTTCCATCTGGATGGCAGAGTCAACAAGGGCTTCAATATCCGCAAAGGGGATATTGACCAACACAGTCTGCATCTCATCGTGCAGACCATTCAAGAATATCTCCTTCTTGGCTTTAGTGTCGATCTCATCCAGGGCATACCTAGCTAATGACAAGAAATTGTCACGGTATTCCACTACGGTCATCCTTCCTTGCTTCAGTTCTCTTAACTCATCTCTCATCCTCTTGATCAAACCCGGTGGCACATGGGTTCTGCTGAACTTGACCTTGAATTCCTCCTAGGTCATCATCTGTCCTCCGGTCATTGCAAGAACGCTGTTCCACCATGCTCTAGCATCTCCGGCTAGATAGTGGGTGGCGAACAGAACTTTCTCGTTAGCTTCCTCTCTGCTGACTTCCAGATTGTTTTCCATTGTTTGCAGCCAATCATCTGCATCTAGGGGCTCCTCTGACTTAGTGAAAACATGTGGGTTGGTGTTCTGGAAATTCTTGAGCTTAGATCCATGGTTGTCCTGATTTCCGTGGCCTTGGTTGTTGTTGGCCATCTGAGCTATGTGCTGAAGGGTGGCTAAGTTGGCTTGACGTTCGGCTCTTTTAGCTTCGTGGTCAGAAACCAACATTTGCAGGATCTGCAACATCGGGTCCAGGGATGAACTACTTCCTCCACGTGGCATCTGAAGATTGATATAGATCATGAGAAAAGAGGGAAATTTCTAAGGTTCAGGGACTTTTGAAAAGTTTTTAAAGTTTGACTCAGATTTTTCTAGCAACTTGCTTTTCATTCATTCATTCATAGCACATGATACAAACACACACCACAAAACAAGAAAAACAGATGGTTTTAAGAACCATTCTAGAAACTACGATATAGTGGGACCGAATACTACTCACTACGCTAGTGCTCAAGTGCTACTACTCCTCGGATTCGGTGTAGTCGTCATCCTCATCATCCTCATAATCACCGATGAAGGAGAAATCATCCTCATCGGTGAAGAAGTCCATAGCCTAATCCTCTAGAAAATCATCATCATTGCTGAGATAGGAGTAGGGGTCTCCACGAAGATCCTCTCCGACATTCTCCCTTTCCTCCAACTGCATGTCTCTCTCGTGGATGGTCTCCTCCGAATCAGAGATACAGTGGCGAAGACGGGCAATGATGCTCTCCTTCTTGTCCAGCTGACGACGACGAGACTTGCGGTCCTTCGCTAGCATGGCGATGGTCTGATCCTTAGTCTTGATGATGGTGGACTTGTGGTTGGAGTAGTCATGGCAATTATCCAATTCCTACTGATGATCATACATCATGAAGCTAAGGTGGTCCAACTGAGTCTTCAGCTTGTGGTGGTATGGGGCTTCCAGTGGCTGTCACATAGCATCACGTCTTGGACAAAACTCAAAGCGGGTACCCTTGATCTGATTGATACTCTGCCCACACAGACGGGCAAGAGCTTCCTGCATGGCCCTGGCAAGTCCATCGAGCCAGTTGTTTTCTCTTAAGGTGAACTTAATTCCCTCGGCAGTGGGAGGTTCAATCTTTCCTCAGAAACTTGCAACAATTAGCCACTGCAGATCTTCTCCTCCTTGATCATTGAGCTGAGCTCCGAAGAACTCGGCGTGCGGACGCTCCAGAAGTTCCGAAAGCTCGTCCAAATCTCGCTCAAAGATAAGAATATAGGATGAGTAAGTTAGTAGAGTGATCACGTGTGTCATATTTTAGGTATTTTGCAGGAGTCGTTGAGGAACATGAATTTTTATGAAAGAATTAAGGTGATAAGAATGGGAATAAGTTTTTGTAAATATTTGCTTCCTTTGGTTTTGAAACTAAGTTTTTGATTCAAACGTCCAGTCTAACTAGGGTCTCCTATGGTCAGGATGGCTCTGATACCAACTTGTCAACACCCGGATTTTTAATTCCAGATGCCTGTTATGCCATACATCGCAATCCCAGGATTACCATTTTTGCGAGACATAACAGATTTGGATACCACAGTACATCATCCATTACAAACCATACATAAGGTCTTACACAAATAAGGATATCATGATCCAGTTCTTAATACAACATAAGCAGCGGAATAACGTAATAATAAAGGTAGCGTAGGCGCAGCTCCATCTTCGGGGTCACAGGCAATGCTGACGATGGGAGATGATCCTAGTTGTCATAACCTTCCTGGGGTCCTTCGTCCTGGTACTCCTCTTCATAGTCTGGCCATGGGAATAGCCAGGGACAAAGCCATGAGTACTCTTTAAGTACTCACAAACTAATACTAACAAGTGAAGGGGTTTTTGTAGTAGGGCACTAAGCTCTAGGGTTGTTTTGCAAAAAGCCATATTTACCTCTACTAAGTTGAAAAGCAAAGAAATACTAGTTGAAGTTTGGTAACACCTAAGTGGGAACTTGAATTTCATATCACAACTCTGTTGTAGTCAAGTCAAAATCTCAATTAATTTCACAAGTCATTTTGAAAACATCTGACGGGGGAACAGTATGGCCACTCTAACTGTCCATAACCGCGGACGTGGCTATTCGAATAGTTTGACACTCTGCAGAGATTGTACACTTTCACCACAACATTCGATACATCCGTCAGGAACAAATCCTGAATTCACCATACTTAGTATGCGGATAATCAATCCTAACCTTTCGATTACACACCCTAGTATAGGCACGTCTTCAGTGAGTTTCGCCTCCCAACCATGACCAACTGTCATCTTGGGTACTGCACAGGTGGACAATCTTCACAAGGTAGCCTTAGCTCAGACCTTGGCCGCGAGGGAACCCATACTAAGGTATATAAGTTTCCAGTCAAGCCCTACCCAATTCTCGGGTATTGTGGTTGTACGGTAAAATTGGAATGGTATCGCATCTAGACAACCATCAGTTTTATAAAGGGCTAAGGCTCATGCCTCAAGATTTTCATCATCAAATTCATCTGGTGTTCAGAAACACATGTCAAAATATTTCAGTAGAATGACTCATCATTCCAAGGTTTTCATAACCATTTTCACCAAGTATTCCCATCTAATGTTGATCAGGTTTTATGCTTAGCACTAGCATCTACAAGTGGGGGGTGAGTACTAATGAGGGGTGGTAAACAAGTGGAGTTTAACTAAGTTCAATCTCATGCCTTAGGATGCCATAAAGATTATATAGCTTAGGCCAAATTTTATGCTCTTTATGCAACCTTCAATTATCTTCCTAGAATCTACAAGTCACTTAAGTGAACTCTAAGAGAAATCTTTGATAAAGAAATAAAGTATAAATCTTACAGGTAAAACTAGGATTGGGGTTATCAAGTGGGTATGATCACATATGCTTAAGGCATATAGTTGGTATGGTAACAAGCAAGTATTTGCTTGCATAGGTATCAGTATCAGCTTGCTCAATTAATAGCTTGCAAGTATTGGCTTGCAAGGTTAACTTGTATAGTAAGGCTTGCCTTGCGCAGAGCAGTGGTTGAAGTTCTCCTCGGCTTTTCTTCGTAGTATCCTCCTTCCTCCTCGTATCTTTGGTCGGTACTAGCGTCTATGAATAAATACGAGGTACACAATCACCAAACAATACTTAACTACTTTCAATCATCACACAAAAGGGATTATCTAGCATCATCACTAACATTACAAGATTAAAGCATTTGTCTTATTTATTTTATTTTTAGAAAAGTAATTTCTACTCATTGAAAAACTACTTAAGATTTAATATTCTCCAAACAAAACATGGGATCATGTTGACACATGTCATCACCACATATTTCAGTACATGGGAATGTGATTTAAAGTGGTGTCACTATTTAATAAGGTTTAACCTTTTTATTTTAAATAATTAAAGTGACTAGAAATTCCTATGTGGCATTCTTTTACTACTTGGACATTATTTCTGTAAGTAAACCCATATGTTTTTATATATTATGAAAGGTATGATCAAATGTGATTTTTGAGAGTTGGAATCAACTCAAAAGCCATTATGGTTGAAACTTGAAAAATGTTTGAATGAAGAAAAGCCTCTGAATTGTTATTTTTACCAAGGTTTATCTACAGATCCAAATGATTTGAATCCAACGGGCTTGGATTAAGCATTTCAATATCTTTCTAACAAAATTGGTTTCATTCAATTTGGTTTACTGAATCGAGCTGGGTTGATTTTTGAAATTAGGTAAAGAACTGAGTTTGAATATAAATAGAAAAAGCTAAATTCAAATGGTTAGGCTGCACGGAAAGGGTTATTGGGCCGGCCTAGTGTCACTCCGCAGTGCGGGGCGCAACTAACAAGGGCGGTCTACTAGTCAGTGGCTCTTTAAACGCGAAGCGGTACGGGGCTATGTGGTGCGTTGGATTAGAATGAAGGTCGACGGCTGAGGGTCGTCGTCGACGATGAACAAGTCTCCGGCGAGCTCAAACCCTAGCGGCTCAGTGGGGGTGCATAGGGGGCATACCGGGGCTCCAGTGACGACGGCGAGGCGGGCAAATGACGAAGTCAACGATGACAAACTCAGGGGTGGTCGCGACAGCTGCAGGGGTGGACGGAATCAATGGCTCCTCTTCTCCACTGCAGCGGCAAGCTCCGGCCAAATTCTGGCGATGCGCTGCTCGCCTTGCTCCGGCTAAGGGGTGGAACGATCAGTGAGGTTAGGGGAGTGAAATGGTGTGAAGAAATTGAGCGAGGATCGTCTCCTTTTATAGGCCCGACGGTGAGACTGAGAGGGATGGGCAGGCAACAGTGGCGACACGACTACGATCGGCTAGAGGTATGGCCGAGGTTGGAGATCGACGGGCGGTCTCCTGGCGATGCTCTATGGTTTAAATTCGCGTGTAGGGGCGGTGGCAAACGGTCGGGAACGTGTGGTGCTCTGGGAGGCAGAGGCGGCGAACTCTACGGTGAGCGGTGGCTATGGGGTATGGGCGGTGAAACGAGCATGTCTGGTGGTCTCCTGGGATGGTGGGGTGCATGCTGGGCTCGAGGTGGTCGGGTTGCGTGGGAACGGCGCGTGCTCTGCGGTGCACGTCAGCATGGTCGACCGCGGCGCGGGCGCGACGTTCCTGGCGGTTCTGGTCGCTGTCTTCGAGCTAGGGCTGGTCGAGAGGGGGCGATGAGACATGGGCTACCTCCTAGACAAGGTTGGCACGGCTAGTTCTTCTCCTAGCTTGCTGTCCACACTAGGGTGACATGGGTGCTCTCGGCCTATTCACCATTGATGACATTGGCGAGCTTACAGTGGTGCTAGTGATTAGTTAAGGTTGTTAGATGATCTACTAAGGCTAGTGGTGTCCAGAGAGGGAACAAGTTAGGCCCAAAACACTGCTCAACATAGTGTTTTGATTTTGTTTGATTTGCATCTGCAACCTGTTTGATGAAATGGCCGCATGAACTTAAGTTTTGAATTTTGAAAAGATTTTTGGTGGGTGTGCTAGGCATGTACTGGGGAGTCTAGGGATGCTTGGGTTTTAAAAATTGAGTTGGTTTGAGTGGTTTTTGAAATAGTGGGATCTTCCCATATGAGATAGATTCAATTTTAAACTGTCATTTAAACTAAGCATTTGAATGTTTTTGGATGATCACAAGGTGGGCCTTGGTACCTTGTTATGAGTA
Organism: Avena insularis; assembly: GCA_023614405.1. Taxonomy (NCBI): domain Eukaryota; kingdom Viridiplantae; phylum Streptophyta; class Magnoliopsida; order Poales; family Poaceae; genus Avena; species Avena insularis. The sequence continues at coordinate 38,422,105 of CM042691.1, read as the reverse complement.
CTATCAAGGGGTGCAAAGATCCATACATGTTTTTGTTAAGTTCTGAAAGTTAAGGATATCCAAAGTAGGCATGGGAGTTAATTTGGCCAAAGTGACCATTCACTTAATTTGTTTGTTTTGACTTGTTTGTCTTTGGGAAAAGTTTGGGGATTGTTTAGATGATGTTTATTTCACCTAAGAATCATTTTACAAGCAAAGAAACACATAATCATGGCAATTCAAAAGAATCCAAATTTTAATACATACACATATGAGTGCTTTCATATTTTTAATTTGAAATGTTTTTGTTAACCCTAAATTTGAAGATTAGAGTTTGATGATTTAAGTTTAATATTTTTGGGATGTTATAGTATCAGACTGTGTTGCCTGTAGGATTGTAACCCTTGGATTGGACAAAACCCTTAGAAAAATAGGAGTTGTATTTGTTCAAAAACTTATTTACAAACAATCGTGTAAACTCTTTCCTCAACCCTTTTGATTTTGATTCTACATCTCCCCTCTTTTCAAACTTGATGGACAAAGCCTCAACATGAGAAAATACTTCACCAACACCAATGACTTCAACTTTATTTTTCACCAAGGACTTCAATTTGGACATCACTAAGAACTACAAGTGAGACAAGAAAAAAATACTCAAGACTTGAAGACTAAGGAAACACAACTTAGAAGGAATCATCATCACCTTTGAAGCTTAGTGACCAAGACACAAGAATTTTTCCAAGGAAACCATGAGCTTGATCAAGAAGAAACAACTAAGAAGAATGGAATGATATCAAGAAAACCATATAGTTGGACCACCATACTATTGTCTAGTTTAGATCAAACACACCAACTTATGTGGTGTAGCAAAAATATTTTGTTGCCTAAAAATGTGCTTGAACTTGTTGTTTGAATGGAATATTTGATTGTGATTGCTTGCACATTTCTTGTGTGATTTGTGATGTGTGTGATTAGACTTTTTATATAGAAATCCTTGCCTATTCTAATCCCAATCCAACCCAAATAGATGACTTCTCCAAGAGACTCCAACAACAAGAATGGTGACAACAACAACAACCAAGATATGCCTCTAGCAACCCAAGCCCAGTTGAATCAAGTGACAACTCAGTTTTTAGCCAACAACAATGAGTTAGACCCAACCATGCAAAAAAAATTTGAGACCCAATCCCAATTGTTGCAATGGATGACCAATCAAATGATCAGCATGATAAGCAACTCTCCCCAAGGATATTGTGACAACAATGATGTCAAGGATGATATTATAGAAGGAACTCGAGCTTGTAATATTTGTGGAGACATGGAACACACTTCTAAGGAGCATGAAGATCAATGCCCTAATTGTGAAGAGAAACATCCAACTAAACAATGCCCCACATCCCAAGTTACTTGTTTCCTATGTGAAGGAAATGATCATGTCCCTACCCAATGCCCCATCTACCCTATAGTTCAACAAATGAAGCAAGATGGAATGCATCAAAATTATGGAAACCCCCATGAGGAAACAACTTCTATCAATAAGGATGAAGACAAAGGCAAACCTCAGATTGCAGCTCCATACATTTGGAATCAACTTGATGGACAAAAGAGGAAACATAGGTATTATCCAAGGAATCGTTCAAGGAACCGAGGAAGCTTTCCCACCTTTATGGTTAAATATGAAGAACATGAACTAGAAGAACTCCTAGCTTTGGAGAAACCCAAGAAGAAGAAGAAGAAATATATTAGCCAAGTGATGTGCAACAACTGCAGAGAGCTAGGCCATTATATATCAATTTTTCCAGAGAAGATACGTGAAGACCTCAACCTTTTCACATGTTACAAGTGTGATGACAAAGGACATTATGCAAACAATTGTCCGAAAAAGTTTCATCAAGATCCCAAGTAAGCCAATATGTAATTCAGGTAAAAACCTTTTTAAGGGTGGTAGTACTCTAGTTGTCTTGAAGCCAACTTGTAACCTCTAGCCTTCCCAAATCTCGGGACGAGATTTCTTTTAAGGGTGGTAGCCTGTCACATCCCAAAAAATTTCAAATTTTGAAATGTGAAAAATAAATAAACAAAATAAATAACTGTTGAAATTTAGGGTGAAAAGAAACTTTTTGATTCTAAATGAAAACATCAAAACACTACTTGAACAAACTTTGAATGGAAAGGGAATCCAACAAATTTCAATCAAGTGGAATGCATTCATCAATGAATGTATCTTAAAATTTAAACACTTGGAAAAGTTAAAGCAAAACCCTAAAAATCCTAATAAGACGTGGCCAGGTGTGATCTCACCCTGACATCACCTAACCGGTGGCATGGCAGACGACGGCGAGGAGGGCAGTAGTGTGCGAGTAAGCGGGTGTGCAAGGGCTTGTTCGAACCAGAACAACATGGCAAGTAGGATAGTGGTGGCGCCGCTAATTTTTGGTCATCGGATGGCAACTAGCGACGAGCTTATGCGGCAGTCCTTGCGGGTTATTACGGTGGCGTGGATTTAGGAAGCAAACAAGGCAGCGACGCATGCGAGGAGACTCAGTGACTCACCAGGAACGCGATGGTGTGATTGATTCAGCGAAGCAAGGTCGAAGACAACGGTGAGGTCGACGAACAGCACCAGGAACCGAGGGTGCGATTGGATTGATTTATGCCTCCTCCATGGGTGAAAGTTGGGGCAATCTGTACCATCCCAAAAATATTAAACTTGGATCATCAAACTTTAATCATCAAAATTAGGGTTAACAAAAACTTTCCCTTGAATTCAAAATTTGGATTCTTTTGAATTGCCATGATTCTGTGTTTCTTTGCTTGCAAAAGTATTCTTATGTAAAATAAACATCATATAAACAATCCCCAAACTTTTCCCAAAGACAAACAAGTCAAAACAAACAAATAAAGTGAATGGTCACTTTGGCCAAATTAACTCTCATGCCTACTTTGGCTATCTCTAGTTTTCAAAACTCAATAGAAACATTTGTGGATCTTTGCACCCCATGTTAGTACTCATAATAAGGTACCAAGGCCCACTTTGTGATCATCCAGAAACATTCAAATGCTCAGTTTAAATGACAGCTCAAAATTGAACCTATCTCATATGGGAAGATCCCACTTTTTCAAAAACCACTCAAACCAGCTCAATTTTCAAAACCAAAGCACCCACAGAATCCCCAGCACATGCCTAGCACACTGTAAGATCCCTCCTTTATAAAGGTAAAGGATCCCTGTGATTGCAATGCTAGTCTTTGGGTCAATAGCTAGCATCCACAGTTAAGAGGTAATATCAAGAAACAAAGGTCATAATATAACTTTATAACTAGGAATAAAATAATTTATTACATCTTACATAGCTCATTTGGCTATCTCATTACAATGCAGCAGAATATAACAACAACATGGGGTCCTTCATCTTCAAAGTTCCACAGGCAGACATGTTGGTTGTAGACTTGTAATCCTAATCATTAAACTTCACTAATATCAAACAAACCTGCAACATAACAAGTTACAGCCACAAGGGTCAATACATTTGAATTGTATTGGCAAGTGATACTATGGTAGTATAGTGGAGTCTATCATCTATATGCATTTGGCTAAGTGGAGCTTAGGCTTGCATTGCTCAAAATAGATTTTCCTTATCATTTGAAAACACTAAGTTTTTGTTTGACAAAAATCTTTCCCAAGGCATCTTCCAATAGAAATTGGTGATCCTTTCAACCCTTGTTCACCCAAGATTTTAACTTAGAAATTGGGATGAGGATATTCTTGATAGCTTCCATGTCTTAATGCTCAAATTGTCCTTTGCCAGGGACATGGCTAAGTACTTATATTTTTACTCTCTGCAGAGGTGGTGCACTTTCCCCACAAGACTTGGTTTCACCAAGACAAGATCTTTCAGAAGCCTTCCCTTAGACCAGAATGGACGCGCTCCAACCTATCAAACCCCTACCACCAACTGTCCATTTGGCTAAGTTATTGCAACCTATATGATCCAGGCAGAGCCCATAATGCCAAGTGGCTGCACTTGAAGCTTCTCAACATTTGACATCTCAAATCTCTTTGTTCCTGGGTGGCCATCCACAAGTGTGACACCAAGTTTTCCCCTGCATACTGGACTTGGTGATGCCCAAGTTTTCCCCAGCATGCTGGATTTGCATGACCACTCAACACAAACCATTCCTTCCATTCCACCCAGGTGATTCATTCACTTAGTTGTTTTATTAAACAAAACACAAGTCCTCAGACTTAGAAATTTTCCATAGTATGAATATATATTCCACCCTTGTTTTCTACTAGCTAAGCTAAGCATGATAGTAGTAGGAATCTTAACTTAGGAATTTCTACTAAGGTTTCATCTACTAGGATTTCCCATAGCATGGTTTATACTTAGCAAAAATTCCATGCAAGTCCTACTTAGAAAATATCACTAATCCATAGTGAAAATAATGGGACAAAAGTATGAAGCATCACTTGCCTTTTTGGTAGAGTATAGGTTCACTTCTTGATCTTTGGAATGTTCACTCACTTCAAATCACTACAATTCAATCAAGCAAACAATATTTCAATCTACCATTCAAGCAATTCATCACATAAAATAATAGAAACAAAACATTGCATGCAAGCATGCTAAAGATTGTTTTATTTACACAAAGTGATTTATAATAGGTTATAAACATTCTAAAACACTTATTAGTCATTTTATAAAGTGGCAAAGTCATTTGCAAAAGATTTCACTTCATAATCCATTTTTAAACCAAGTCATTATTTTATGTGGTGAAGAAATGCTTTTAATAAGGCAAAATTCTATAGGGTTCACAAAATATGTTTTCAAACCACAAAACCTTGTGTTTAGGGTCAGAGAGTTTAAATCAAAACATTTCCCAAAGGTTTTCCTTCAAAATCCATTTTTAATAATTAAACCATATTTTTATTTGACTAGAAATGTTTTAAATCAAAGATTCATTCTTTTGTTTCATCAAATACATTTTTGAAACCACAATTTGTTTCCTATGGTCAGTAGGTTCAAAACACACCATTTGCCAAAGATTTTATCCCCAAAATCATTTTAGAATAATTTTTATAACCTAAACAAGCATACATAAGTTTCTGCAAAAACAAACATTTTACCAGAAGCTTTTTACTAAACAAAGTGCATGGTTGGCTAGGGCTTGTTTTTCTGAATCCATTGATATAAAGTTTGCAAAATTTGGACGTGTAGATTTAAAGTTATGGAATTTACAAAATCACATATCTAATAGATTCAATTTTTTTAAAAAACCAGAGTCTGGTCACGCGTCTTATTTTTATTGGTCGAAAACGTTTCGCGCGGATCAAGCGATGCAGGCCGTTGGATTTAAGTGGGATCACACGGCTCAGAAGCACGTGTACCCTTTCGTTCACGTTCTATCCTAGTCGTCAGATCCAAATCCTACGGTCCTAACCACTTTGACCATTACTCACAGTGGCGGCCTCTGGCAGCCGACGAGGTCGTCACCGGTGATACAGGACGCAAGGGAGAGGGGGAGAAGGCTCACCGGGTTCGCAGTGGCGTGGGGAAGCTCAACATGGTCTTCGGGTAGCAGGGGGCGCACGGGGTCGATGAGAATCGCTCGTCGGAGTTGAGCCGTGCCTCGGGTGCGGTCAGTCGTCGATGAGGGCGAGTCTCTAGGGCGCAAACGAGAAAAACAATGCATCAGGAAGGTGCGCACGAGTTCAAGGGTCGCTAGAATACTCACTAGTGAGCAAGGGGCGCAAGGGTTGGACGTCAGTAGCTCGCCGGAGAGGTAGCAGGCGGCGGCGCTTGCTCAGTGATGGTGTTGTTGATGATTTACTGCACGCGCGGATGAATGGAAGGTTCTGTAAGGTGCGCTAGAGGTTGGGGAAGATGCTCGTGTGCTCGAGGAGGCAAGGGGAGGAGGGAGCTGGCCGGAATCGTCGCCGGAGAGTCGTCGGACAGAGGACGGTGTAAGGCGAAATTCTGCGTCCTGGGGGCGTGCTAGGGTGAGGTGGCAGAGGGGAAATGGAGAGGAGACGTGGGCGGTTAAGAGGGCATCGTCAGGGTGAGGTTTAACTGTGCCATTAACGCGAATTAAGCCGAGCGTTATTTGCCTGCAACGGCCGGCGAGGTGAGGGGCGTAGTCCACGGGTGAGGAAGAAGGTGACGTGGCTGTGGGGTCCTCTAGCAGCGAGAGAGAGAGAGGGAATAGGGTCCACCAGTCAGCGTCTTTGCGGGTTAGGTCTGTGGTGAGGAAAAATGTTTCGGGGGAGGGGGAAGAGGTGGGCTGGACTGGGCCAGGCTAGTTGGGCTGGGTCCTTTTCTTATTTTTTTCTGTTCTGTTTGTTTTTCTTTTTCTCTTTTGATTTTTCTGTTTTGATTTTGAATAAGCAATTCAAACCCTCATTTGATTTCAAACCTTTGTCAAAGTTTGTGTAGGTTTAAGTACTGATTAATAAAACATTCTGGGATCATTTTAGAATAAATTATTTATTCCTTTTAAGGTCTTTTAATTATTCCAAATAGGCTCTAGTTTTTAATTAGATAGGATTTAATAATGTTTTTAAATCTCTATTTAAATTCTTAAAACTTTCCAAATCTTTTCAGTAGGTTCTTATTCAATTATAAGGATGTCAAATTAGTTCACTTTGAATTATTTGGAAATAATTTTAATATGCTTTATTAATCATTTGCATTGGGCAATTGTTTAATTCCAATGGAATTAAATATATTTTTAATTCCCTAAATTTTATTTGGAATATTTATTTGATTTAAGTTGATTAAACAACTTTTATTCACTTGGGTAAATTCCAATTATCATTTTCTCCTAATTTAAATGATCATTCTTAGTAGAGATTTGTCTTTCTTAAAATGGGGATAGAATGGTTAATATCATTTTATTTTATTTTGGAAATTCTTTATCCTTTTATTTTATTTGATTTGGTTTATATCCATTCCATTTTCTTAATGTACTAGGCCAAGATTTAATTTGGTCTTTAAATATTCTTTACTTAATAATTCTTTTCTCATCTTATAAAAATCCATATCTTTTTATTTAGAGATCCAAAGTTGGTGATTCCAATTTATAAAATCTTGTTTAATATTTGTTTATCTTTTTAAATATCCTTAGGATAATTTGCTCATAATTTGGTATGGATTTCTAGATAGGTTCTTTATTAGCTTTGGAAATTTAATTTCCTTAGCTTATTAATTTCATAAGTTTTTATCTCTGGCTCCAAATTAAGTGAAACCAATTTATATGATTTTAAAATATTTCTATTTGTCTTTCTTGACCATTTGTGAATGTTTGTTGACAACTTTTTATATGGATCAAATCCATAGGCTTGGAGATAACTTGGAAATGATTTTTATTCCATTTGGGTTTTTGGGTTTGGATTTATTTTCCAAGTGTTTAAATTTCCAGATGCATTTTATGAGGAATGCATTCTACTTATTTTTAATTTTGTTGAATTCAAACTTTAATTAAAGTTTGTTCAAGATGGGATTTTGATTTCCCTTTAGCAACAAAAGTTTCTTTTCACCCTGATTTTCAACAATAATTTATTTTGTTTATTTATTTTTCACATTACAAGATTTGGAAAATCTTGGGATGTGACAGGCTACCACCCTTAAAATAAATCTCGTACCGAGATTTGGGGAGGCTAGGGGTTACAAGTTGGCTCAAAGCATCTAGGGTACTACCACCCTTAAAATATTTTTCCAACTAAATTACATCTTGGCTTGCTTGGGATCTTGATGTGTCTTCTCTGGGCACTTGTTTGCATAATGGACTAGTTCTTTGCATTTGAAACACATCACTTGGCTGATATCTTTCTTTTCCTTTGGTATCATTGCCTCTTGTTTCTTTCTTTGGTTCTTCTTCTTTCTGGGCATTCATTGGCATAGTGTCCCATCTCTTTGCAAGTGTAACATTGCTCTTGAGTAATATCCTTCTTGCTAGGGTTGGGGCATTTCTTCTTCTTCTTGGGTCTCTCCAAAGATAGGAGTTCTTCTAGTTCATGCTCTTCATACTTCACCACAAAGGTGGGAAATATTTCTCTCTTCTTGGGGCATTTACTGGAGATATGACCTTCTTCTCCACAAGAGTAGCAACACTTTGTGATCACTTTGGATTTGGCCTTATGGTGCATAGTTTTGACTTTGCCTTCATCCTTCTTGGTAGATATTGTTCCTTAATGAGGGTTTACAAATTGTTGTTGCACTCCACCTTGTTTCCTTTGTTGAACTATGGAATAGATGGGGCATTGGATAGGGACATGATTATTTCCTTCACATAGGTAACAAGTAGCTTGGGATGTGGGGCATTGGTCAATTGGATGTTTCTCTTCACAATTGGGGCATTGATCTTCATGCTCCTTGGAAGTGTGATCCTTGTCTCCACAAACATTGCAAGCTTGGGTTCCTTCTAGAATAACATCTTTGTCATCCTTGTTGTCACAAACTCCTTTGGAAGAGTTGCTTCCCATGTTGATCATTTGATCTGTCACCTTATGCAACAATTGGGTTTGGGTTTCCAAAAACCTTTGCATGGTTGGATCTACCTCACTGGTGTTGGCTATAAATTGAGCTGTCACTTGGTTCAACTGGGTTTGGGTTACTATGAGTTCTCTCATGTTGTTCTCTTGGTTGTTGTTGTCACCATCCTTGATGTTGGAGTCTCTTGGAGAAGTCATCTGTTTGGGTTGGATTGGGATTAGAATAGGCAAGGTATTTCTAAGGAAATAATTCTAATCACACACATCACAATTCACACAAGCAATGTGCAAGCAATCACAAACAAACATTCCACTCAAACAACAAGTTTCAAGCATATTTTTAGGCAAACAAAAATATTTTTGTTACACCACATAAGTTGGTGGGTTTGACTTAAACTAAATATGGTGGTCCATCTATATGGTTCACTTGAAATCTTTCCATCCTTCTTAGTTGATTCTTTATGAATAAGATCTTTGTATCCTTAGAGAATTCCTTGCATCTTGGTCTCAAAACTTCAAGGTGATGATGGTTCCTTCTAAGTTGTGTTTCCTTAGTCTTCAAGTCTTGGGTAGTATTTCTTGTTTCACTTGTAGTCCTTAGTGATATCCAAGGTTGAATATGTTGAAGTCATTAGAGTTGATGAAGTCCTTAGCTCATGGTGAAGTCTTTGGCCATGGGGTAGGCTTGTACATCAAGTTTGAAATAGAAGAGATGTAGAATCAAAACCAAAATGGTTGAGGAAAGAGTTTACAAGATTGTTTCTAAATAAGTTTTTGGAACAAATACAACTCCTATTTTTATAAGGGTTTTGTCCAATCCTAGGTTTACAAATCCTACAGGCAACTCAATGCTTTGATACCATCTGTAAGATCCCTCCTTTATAAAGGTAAAGGATCCCTGTGATTGCAATGCTAGTCCCTAGATCAATAGCTAGCATCCACATTTAAGAGGTAATATCAAGAAACAAAGGTCATAATATAACTTTATAACCAGGAATAAAATAATTTATTACATCTTACATAGCTCATTTGGCTATGTCATTACAATGCAGCAGGATATAACAATAGCATGGGGTCCTTCATCTTCAAAGTGCCACAGGCATACATGTTGGTTGTAGACTTGTAATCCTAATCATTAAACTTCACTAATATCAAACAAACCTGCAACATAACAAGCTACAGCCACAAGGGTCAATACATTTGAATTGTATTGGCAAGTGATACTATGGTAGTATAGTGGAGTCTATCATCTATATGCATTTGGCTAAGTGGAGCTTAGGCTTGCATTGCTCAAAATAGATTGTCCTTATCATTTGGAAACACTAAGTTTTTGTTTGACAAAAATCTTTCCCAAGGCATCTTCCAATAGAAATTGGTGATCCTTTCAACCCTTGTTCACCCAAGATTTTAACTTAGAAATTGGGATGAGGAGATTCTTGATAGCTTCCATGTCTTGATGCTCAAATTGTCCTTTGCCAGGGACATGGCTAAGTACTTAGATTTTTACTCTCTGCAGAGGTGGTGCACTTTCCCCACAAGACTTGGTTTAACCAAGACAATATCTTTCAGAAGCCTTCCCTTAGACCAGAATGGACGCGCTCCAACCTATCAAACCCCTACCACCAACTGTCCATTTGGCTAAGTTATTGCAACCTATATTATCCAGGCAGAGCCCATAATGCCAAGTGGCTGCACTTGAAGCTTCTCAACATTTGACATCTCAAATCTCTTTGTTCCTGGGTGGCCATCCACAAGTGTGACACCAAGTTTTCCCCAGCATACTGGACTTGGTGATGCCCAAGTTTTCCCCAGCATGCTGGACTTGCATGACCACTCAACACAAACCATTCCTTCCATTCCACCCAAGTGATTCATTCACTTAGTTGTTTTATTAAACAAAACACAAGTCCTCAGACTTAGAAATTTTCCATAGTATGAATATATATTCCACCCTTGTTTTCTACTAGCTAAGCTAAGCATGATAGTAGTAGGAATCTTAACTTAGGAATTTCTACTAAGGTTTCATCTACTAGGATTTCCCATAGCATGGTTTATACTTAGGAAAAATTTCATGCAAGTCCTACTTAGAAAATATCACTAATGCATAGTGAAAATAATGGGACAAAAGTATGAAGCATCACTTGCCTTTTTGGTAGAGTATAGGTTCACTTCTTGATCTTTGCAATGTTCACTCACTTCAAATCACTACAATTCAATCAAGCAAACAATATTTCAATCTACCATTCAAGCAATTCATCACATAAAATAATAGAAACAAAACAATGCATGCAAGCATGCTACAGATTGTTTTATTTACACAAAGTGATTTATAATAGGTTATAAACATTCTAAAACACTTATTAGTCATTTTATAAAGTGGCAAAGTCATTTGCAAAAGATTTCACTTCATAATCCATTTTTAAACCAAGTCATTATTTTATGTGGTGAAGAAATGCTTTTAATAAGGCAAAATTCTATAGGGTTCACAAAATATGTTTTCAAACCACAAAACCTTGTATTTAGGGTCAGAGAGTTTAAATAAAAACATTTCCCAAAGGTTTTCCTTCAAAATCCATTTTTAATAATTAAACCATATTTTTATTTGACTAGAAATGTTTTAAATCAAAGATTCATTCTTTTGTTTCACCAAATACATTTTTGAAACCACAATTTGTTTCCTATGGTCAGTAGGTTCAAAACACACCATTTGCTAAAGATTTTATCCCCAAAATCAATTTATGATAATTTTTATAACCTAAACAAGCATACATAAGTTTCTGCAAAAACAAACATTTTACCAGAAGCTTTTTACTAAACAAAGCGCATGGTTGGCTAGGGCTTGTTTTACTGAATCCATTGATATAAAGTTTGCAAAATTTGGACGTGTAGATTTAAAGTTATGGAATTTACAAAATCACATATCTAATAGATTCAAATCTGTTTTTAAAACCGGAGTCTGGCCATGCATCTTATTTCTATTGGTCGAAAACGTTTCGCGCGGATCAAGCGATGCAGGCCGTTGGATTTAAGTGGGATCACACGGCTCAGAAGCGCGCGTACCCTTTCGTTCACGTTCTATCCTAGTCGTCAGATCCAAATCCTACGGTCCTAACCACTTTGACCATTACTCAGCAGCGCTGGCGGCGGCGCTCTGGTGGCAGCGCTAAGACGAGGTCGTCACCGGTGATACAGGACGCAAGGGAGAGAGGGAGAAGGCTCACCGGGTTCGCAGTGGCGTGGGGAAGCTCAACGTGGTCTTCGGGTAGCATGGGGTGCACGGGCTCGATGAGAATCGCTCGTCGGAGTTGAGCCGTGCCTCGGGTGCGGTCAGTCGTCGATGGGGGCGAGTCTCTGGGACGCAAACGAGAAAAACAATGCATCAGGAAGGTGCGCACGAGTTCAAGGGTCGCTAGAATACTCACCAGTGAGCAAGGGGCGCAAGGGTTGGACGTCAGTAGCTCGCCGGAGAGGTAGCAGGCGACGGCGCTTGCTCAGTGATGGTGTTGTTGATGATTTACTGCACGCGCGGATGAATGGAAGGTTCTGTAAGGTGCGCCAGAGGTTGGGGAAGATGCTCGTGTGCTCGAGGAGGCAAGGGGCAGAGGGAGCTGGCCGGAATCGTCGCCGGAGACTCGTCGGACAGAGGACGGTGTAAGGCGAAATTCTGCGGCCTGGGGGCATGCTAGGGTGAGGTGGCAGAGGGGAAATGGAGAGGAGACGTGGGCAGTTATGTAACATCCCAAAAATCATAATTTCAAGTTTGCATATCATTCATGCATGCATATAGATTTGAGATCAAATTTCAAACTCATTTCAGAAAAATAGAAGCACATGGTGCTATGATTTTATGTGAACAGATTTAATTCAAATGGCCATCACCATTTGAAAGTTTGAAAGTTTAGGAACTTGGTTGCTTGCCTTCATTGTTGAAAAGTTTGTGTGTAGAATTTAGACCAAAGATTACAACTTAGAAATATTTTCAAAAACCTTTTTTTTCAAACTTTTGCAAATCAGATACAAAGTCTCTGTTATTTTGGTCTCCAAGGTTGACCAAGCCTTTGCAGAGCAACCACTTGCTGTTATGCCTTTATTAGAGACTACTATACCCTGCAAAAACCCCAGAAAGATTTGAATTCAAAAAGAGTTCGAATTCATTTCAAAACCTTTCCTGAAAATCGAAATAGAAAAAGAAAAAGGGTAAACAAAAGAAAAGGGCCGAGCGCCAGGAATCTAGCCCAGCATCGGAGCAGGCCCAGTTAGCCCACCCGGGTCATTTCTTTTCCTTCCGCATCTTGTGAAACTACCCACTCGATCGTGACGGACCCACCCCCTCTGCTTATTTCACTGCCAAGCGGGCCCCGTCCATGTCAGCTTCGTCTTCCCCAGATTCTGCGCATGAACTCCGCCGCTGCCCGTTGCAGCACTGATTCCGCGAGCTTAATTGGCATTGATGCAGCAAGCGTTTCTTGTCGAGCCTCTGGCTATAAAATCCCCGCATCCTCGCGACCATTTCCCCCCAAACAATTTCGCCTTCATGCCACCAGGCTGCCCACGACTCGCACGACGCCGCCGCTGTTCCGACAACTGCGCCGGCAAATTCCGGTGAGTTCCGAGCTCCCCTCTATCTCTCGTTCATGCTATCTAGATCAGCGAGTCCTTGCACACCTGCTGACACTTTCCTTTTGACCTCGCATGACCCATAGCTCCAGCAACGTTGACGACCGGCCGCCACCGTTCTCTGCACGAACTCCGGTGACTTCCCTCCGTAAGTAGCCACCGCCCCTTGCCCTCTGACTTGTACACCTAGAATCTACGTCGATGTGCGCATCTAACGGTACCCTTATCTTGGCTTAGCGTGACGAGGAACCTCGCCAACGACGACGACTGACCGTGTCGACGTCTACCTCTACTCCGACGAGAAATCATCGCAGTATCCGCGCGCCCCTCAACGAACCAAAGCCACCTTGAGCTTCAGCACGCCACTGCGGTCCTGGTAAGCGTTGTCTTGCTTCCCCGGGTGACCTAGAACACTAGCACCGCCGCAGTCAGACGCGCCGCCGCCTGTCGCCGCCGCTAGCGCCGCTCGTTTCTGGTTAGGAGATTTTAGCCGTCAGATCTGGATCCTACGTGTAGAAACAGTTCACTTAACGAAGGGGTATGGACAGATTTGAGCCGCGCAGGGTTAGTTAGATCCAACGGCACGGAAGGGTGATCCGGTGCGAACCGGTACGCGCCAGTAATATCGCGACGCGTGGCTAGGGTTACATTTAAAAACAGAATTCAAACCAGATTTTGATCCAAATTTCAAAAGGCTATAACTTGAGATTCCCACGTTAGATTTTTGCAAATTTTATACCGTTGGAATCAGTGAATCAAGGCCTTTCTGAATCTACAATGTGTTTAACAAATAGTATCTGTTAAAATGACTTCGTATGCAGAAACATGTTTAAGTCCAAATTAAGTATAGTGTTTGTTTAGCAAATTGTTTTAGGGCTAAATAAATTTAGTTAGCAAACTTTTGACTTAGTTATGTTTCTGTATCTTGTACTTGTTGGATGGGTTTTCACAAAACATCATTTAGCACCTTCTTGCATGCATGCATACATAATTTTGTTTGTATATAATTTGTGTGTAATTGTGTGCTACAAATTTTATGTGTAGATTTTGCTAGTGACTGTGATTGTGAAGAGTGCTACTCTCCCCATTACCAAGGCAAGTGGTATTTCATGGACATTTCATTCCTATATTTTGTACTAGCAATATATATTTTGCTAAGTCTTGCATGCTACTTTTGCCAAGTGCTATGTGGGGAAATCCTAAGTAGTCATAGGATATTAGAATTGTTAGGAATGTTCCTAAGTTAAAGTTACTATACCATGCTTAGCCTAGCTAGTAGCAAACAAGGGTTGGTAAAATCTATACTTGCTATGATGAAAATATTTCTAAGTCATGAGACTTATGCTTTTCTAATAAAACAACTAAGTCAAATGAACCTCCTGGGTGGAATGGAAGGATTGGTTTGTGTTGAGTGGTTACACAAGGCCATGGATTTGGCTTGTGTATCTCACTTGTGGTATGCCACCCAGGCACAAAGGGATTTGGAGGCCAAGTGTTGAGAAAGCTTACAGTGCAACCACTTGGCAATATGGGCTCTGCCATGATCATATAGGTTGCTAGAACTTAGTCATTTGGACAGTAGGTGGTAGTGGGAATGATAGGTTGGAGCGCGTCCATTTGACTAAGGAAAGGCTTCTGAAAGGTCCTGTCTTGGGAAACCAAGTCTGGTGGGGAAAGTGCACAACCTCTGCAGATGGAAAACCTAAGTACTTAGCCAAGTCCATGGCAATGGACAACTTGAGCATCAAGACATGGAAGCTACAAGAATCTCATCACTCCAACTTCTAAGTAAAACTTGTGGGTGAACAAGGGTAAAGGACCCCAATGTCTATTGGTGGTTTCTTCGGAAAGTTTTTGACAAAGAAAAACTTAGAGATTTCAACTAATAGGAAAACCTATTTTGAAGAAAAGCAATCCAAGCTACACTTAGCCAAATTGCATATAGTAATAGTCCACTTAAAATTAACTAAGGTATCATTTGCCAATACTATTCCAAAGTATTGACCCACTGTGGCTGTAACTTGTGATGTTGCAGGTTATTCAGATGATGATTAGGTGTCATGAGTCTACACTCAACATGCTTGCCTGTGGCACATGAAGATGAAGACTTGTGTTATTTGCTTATTCCAAAACTCTTGTATTAGGCCTATGGCCCTGAGTTGTAAAAGACTATGTTTAATCTCTGGAATGGATGTAATAAATGACCTTTGTATCTGTGTACTTCATCTTAAACTGTGGATGCTAGCATTGATCCAGGGACTAGCATTGCAATCACAGGGATCCTTTTCCTTTACAAAGGAGGGGTCTAACAGATGGTATCAGAGCACTGTGTTGCCTGTAGGATTATGACCCTAGAATTGGAAACCACTAAGGAAATATTTTCAACTACTTCTACACTTGTCTATTCTTCTCGTAAACTTTTCTAATCTTCTCATTCTCCTCTCTATTTGTAGATGAACTCCATCAACGAAGCCGTGAAGAAAGGACCACTCATGACCATGACCTTGGAGTGTGAAACTGAGTTTCCCAGAATTCTCAAGGACCTCATGGTGGCAATGGAAGCACATGGTGCAGCTATATACAAAGGCTTTCAAGTGATGGATGAGGGAGTGGAGTACTGGTGGGTGCAACTTCACTTGTACAAAAACAAGGAAGACAACCACAAAGAAAGAGGATTCTGCATGTACACCAACACTGTGATGCACACCACATTCTTTGAGTCAGCAAGAGAAGCAGCTTGGAGGACCATCAAAGAACTAAGTGCAAGAGTCAAGTGCAGAATGCTCAACCTCCAAAAAGACTTAGAGAAAGAGAAGGAACTCACCCAAGAGTTGGAAGCCACCAACCAAACCTTAAGGGGAGATATTATAGACTTAGTGATGGAATCATGTGAACAAGATAGGTGGATTGCCTCTAGGAACATTGTGTTAGCCACCAGATCCAGTGAGATAGGATTGTGAGCACACTTAGTTAGTTGGACCACCATCTATCACCTTATTTTCCAAAAATGTTGTCTTAGAATAAGAGTGAACCTTGATTAATGTAATGACTTGATGAATGCATGATTTGTGTGTTTTGCTTCCATGACTATGTATATGGTGTTTTGCCTTATGTTTATCTTAAATTGTGTTGTCCTAACATTTCTATCTTATAAATAGATGCCTATTACCATCAGCACTGTTGAGGAGTTCCGGGCTACTCGCTTTGGTCCTCGTATTGTTGATCTTACCACCTTGCTCGATCTCCCTCTTCCCACCATCATGGTGCACCCACTCACCAAGTTCGAGAGGAAGGACCTCTGGGGCTTCAAGGTGAACCAGCCAGGACGCCAGACAGAGCCTACTACGGAGGCCATCGTCTTCAAGCTTATGCACGATGACAGGGAGAGAGGCATGGAGGTCGTCATGCAGGACCTGATAGGACGTCTGTTAGGCCGTCACTCTCGACAGGTTAGAGGCACCCATTTTCATGTCTTCGGAAGGCGTGATGATGACGGAGAGTCCATTGACTTCGAGGACGACTCGAGGGACGCAGCAGAGCCGATACGCCTGTATCTCCAGGACTTAGAGTCTCTTATTAGGCACGTGGATACTGACAGGACCAATGTCATGCTCAGTAATGACGAGCTCCAGGTGCAGCTTCGCGAGAAGGACAAGCTTTTCGCACAGCAGGACGAGATAGTTAAGGAAATGGAGGCAAAGTTCGAGACCCAGGACCGAAAGTTCAAGAGTCAGGAGAAGCGTGTCCAGGAAGGAACAAGAGGATCCGGGATATGACCGAGGAACTGCAGTCCAAGGATTTCGAGTTAGAGCAGCAGCAGACGATGATTGAGAGGCTTCGCTCCCAGAAGAGGGCTCTCAAGACCAAGATTGAGTCCTTGACCACTACTATTGAGGAGAACAAGACCGCGATGGAGAATGCAGGTCTTACGTTTGTCGAGGAGGAGATTGATGCCGATGAGTAGACTTGACTACTCGGTTATCATTTTATTATCGTACTTGTTATTGTGAACTTGTTATTGGACCATCCGACATGTGGATGGCTTGCCACTTGTGTGTTTTTTCTTTGAGAACTTGTTATCTTGTTGTTGAACTTTTATCTTTGTGTTGCATGTTATGTGTTTGCTTATGTGATGTAGTGTGCATAAAAACATCTATGGGTATCTCATTCTTACCTCTATGTGAACAAACCACAGATGCCTCCCCGTCGCGCAAACCCCAACCCCAACAACATCACCCCGGAAATGCAACAAATGATGAATGCACAAACACAGCTTATGCAAATGATGACAACGTTCATCCAAAACCAGAACAACAACAACAACCCCAATAACAATAACAATAACAACAACAACAACAACCCTCCGGGATTTGATATGCTCACCAGGTTTCTGCGTTTGAGGCCAGCTAAGTTCTCAGGGACGACTGATCCCATGGTGGCCAATGATTGGCTACGTTCTGTAAACAAGGACTTAGTGACCATGGGCTGCACGGACGCTGAAAATGTCAGATTTGCAGCGCATCTGCTGGAAGGGCCAGCCGCCACTTGGTGGGACAACTTCCAAATCACCACTCCTATTGATGAAGTGACTTGGGCTATCTTTGAAGATGGCTTTCGCACGGCTCACATCTCATCAGGAATGATGAGCCTGAAAAAGAAAGAGTTCCACAATCTGAGGCAACGCCATCGTAGCGTGGCTGAATACATAGAAGAGTTCAACAATCTGGCGTGTTATGCACCGGATGAAGTTGACACAGATGCCAAGAGGAAGGAAAAATTTCTGGAAGGGTTGAATGATGAACTAAACTTACAGTTGTCTGTGGCATATGTTCCAACTTATCAGTCTCTGTGTGACAAGGCTGCTATTTTGGAGAACAAAATGAAACAAGTGGAGAGTAGGAAGAGAAAGCACTCCGACAAGCACAGCTCGGGATCGTCTCACAAACGATCTCATATTGATGACAGTGGAAGCTCAGGATCCCACAAGCATGGGAAATTCAACAAGCACCACAACCACAACCGTCATGACAACAAGCATCATCGCAGTCATGACAATGATAAGTACAAGAACCACAAGAGTGGACATAAGAGCCACCACAGTGGAAGTGGTAGTCAGCCTGCTAAAAAAGACATCAGTCAGGTTGAATGCTTCAAATGCAAGAAGTTGGGGCATTATGCTAATGAGTGCCCTGAGAAGAAAGTTGAAGGACCTAACAAGCCCAATCCTTTTTAGAAAGGACAGGTTAACCACATCAATGTGGAGGAGGTCTATGAGGAGCCTGATGCTGTTGCCGGTAAGTTCAGACTCAATTCAATTCCAGCATTTGTACTCTTTGATACCGGTGCATCTCATTCATTCATATCAAAAGCATTTGTTGATAGAAATGGGTTTGCATCTGAAAACATTGGGTGTCCGATAAGAGTTAGTTCCCCGGGAGGAGATATGATAGTAAGTCTTGGATGCCGGGATCTAGTCATAGAGTTTGGAAAACATAAGTTTCTAGTGAACCTAATAATCCTAAATTCCCAAGGATTGGATGTGATTTTGGGAATGGATTGGATGGCTAAGTATGAAGGAGTACTAGATTGTGCAAATCGTACGGTTACACTCACAACCCCTGAAGGAAAGCGGATAAAATTCAAGTCCAACTTTGAATCTAAAGGAAGTAAGCTAATTCTCTTAAGGGGGTTAGCATGGACACTGTGCCAATTGTGTGTGAGTATCCGGACGTATTTCCGGAAGAGTTACCAGGAATGCCACCAGATAGAGATGTGGAGTTTATAATAGATTTGGTTCCAGGTTCTGGACCCAAAGCAAAGAGGCCTTATAAAATGTCAGTTGATGAACTAAAGGAACTCAAGAAACAACTTGGAGAACAATTGCAGAAAGGATTCATCCAGCCAAGTTCTTCATCTTGGGGAGCTCCAGTTTTATTTGTGGAGAAGAAAGATAGAAGTCAAAGGCTATGCATAGATTACCGTTCTCTCAACGAGGTAAATATCAAGAACAAATACCCTTTGCCTAGAATCAACGACTTGTTTGATCAGCTAGAAGGAGCATGTGTGTTCTCGAAAATTGATCTCCGATCAGGTTATTTTCAACTCAAGATAAGAGAGCAAGACATACCTAAAACAGCCTTCACCACAAGGTATGGATTGTATGAATACACCGTGATGCCTTTTGGTTTAACCAACGCTCCGGCATACTTCATGAATATGATGAACAAGGTGTTCATGGAATTTCTTGACAAGTTTGCTGTCGTTTTTATCGATGACATCTTGGTATACTCCAAGAGCAAGGAAGAACATGAAGGACACTTACGCTTGATACTTGAGAAACTGAGGAAGCATAAACTATATGCCAAATTCAGCAAGTGTGAGTTCTGGTAAGAAGAAGTTGGTTTTCTTGGTCATGTTATGACAAAGGATGGCGTAGCAGTTGATCCTGCCAAAGTTTCAGCTATAACTGAATGGGAATCTCCCAAGAACATGAAAGAGATTCGTAGTTTCCTCGGCTTAGCAGGTTACTACAGAAGATTCATTGAAAAATTCTCAAAGGTTGCTAAGCCAATGACAGAATTGTTAAAGAAAGACAAGAAATTTGCTTGGTCTGAAGGTTGTGAACTCAGCTTTCAAGAATTGAAGAAGAGACTTGTGTCAGCACCAGTTCTGTGCCTGCCAGATTTGGAAAAGGACTTCCAAGTATATTGTGATGCTTCACATCAAGGATTGGGTGCCGTACTTATGCAAGGCGGGAAAGTTGTGGCTTATGCCTCGATACAACTCAAGACTCATGAAGTAAACTATCCTACTCATGATTTAGAGTTAGCTGCTGTGGTCCATGCACTCAAAACATGGAGGCACTACCTTTTGGGAAAGCGTTGTGAAGTATTCACAGATCACAAGAGTTTGAAGTACATCTTCACCCAGAAGGAAATCAATATGAGACAAAGGAGATGGCTAGAACTTATCAAGGATTACGACTTAAGTTTGCAATACCACCCCGGTAAAGCAAATGTTGTAGCAGATGCTCTAAGTCGTAAGGTGTTTGTAAATGGCCTTACCAAAGGTGAATTGCCAGATGACTTGTGTAAGCAATTCAAAGAACTCAGATTGGAGATTGTGCCAGAAGGACATCTTATGTCTTTGGATGTTCAACCCACTCTGTTGGATAAAATCAAAGAAGCCCAGAAGACGGATAAAGAAATCGAAGAGATTAAGGAAAGGATTAGTCAAGGGAAAGCTAAAAGTTTCCATATAGACGAACAAGGTACTTTATGGCACGGGAAACGTATTTGTGTACCACAAGATCCGGAGTTACGGAAACTGATTCTACAAGAAGCCCACAACTCTCCGTATTCTATTCACCCAGGAAACACCAAGATGTACATGGATATGAAAGAAAGATTTTGGTGGAACAATCTCAAAAGGGACATCGCCGAACATATTGCTTTGTGTGATGTGTGTAGTAGAGTAAAAGCGGAGCATCAGAAACCAGCCGGTTTGCTTCAACCACTACCTATTCCTGAATGGAAGTGGGAAAATATCGGTATGGATTTCATTACCGGACTACCACGGACCAGGTCAGGATATGATTCCATATGGGTAGTAGTGGATCGCCTAACTAAAGTGGCTCATTTTATACCCGTGAAGACAACTTATACAAGTGCCAAGTTAGCCAAA
Source organism: Avena insularis (assembly GCA_023614405.1). Classification (NCBI taxonomy): domain Eukaryota; kingdom Viridiplantae; phylum Streptophyta; class Magnoliopsida; order Poales; family Poaceae; genus Avena; species Avena insularis. The sequence continues at coordinate 38,401,336 of CM042691.1, read as the reverse complement.
ATCTACATGAGCAGAATTGTATGCCTTCACGGTGTGCCTAAGAGTATTGTGTCAGATAGAGGAACTCAGTTCACTTCTCACTTTTGGAGACAGCTTCATGAATCCTTGGGAACGAGGTTGGAATTCAGTACCGATTTTCATCCTCAAACCGATGGGCAAACGGAAAGGACTAATCAAATTCTTGAAGACATGTTGAGGGCATGTGCCCTAGACTATGGAGCAAGTTGGGATGAAAGTCTGCCTTACGCAGAGTTCTCTTACAATAACAGTTATCAATCTAGTATTGGGATGGCACCATTTGAGTTTCTCTACGGAAGGAAGTGTACCACCCCATTGCTATGGAATGGTGTGGGAGAAAGAAGTTTATTTGGACCTGATCTTATCAAAGACGCCGAGGAGGTTAACGACAGGTTCAAGATAGCACAGTCTAGACAGAAAAGCTACGCGGATTCTAAGCATAGAGAAGTCACCTACGAAGTTGGGGATAGAGCTTATCTTAGAGTATCACCACTTCGTGGAGTGAAAAGATTTGGAGTCAAAGGAAAATTGGCACCAAGATATGTTGGGCCATTCAAAATTCTAAGTCGCAAGGGAGAAGTTGCATATGAAGTTGAATTGCTAGAATCTCTGTCAGCTGTCCATAACGTGTTTCATGTGAGTCAGCTAAAGAAATGTCACCCAGAAATGGAAGAATCTTCTTTGAAGGATACCATACCTTTGGAAGAAGTTCAACTAGAAAGTGACCTCACCTATGAAGAAAAGCCTGTCAAGATTCTTGAGACTGCGGAAAGAGTTACTCGGACTAAGACTATCAAATTCTATAAAGTTCAATGGAATCATCATTCCGAAGAAGAAGCAAGATGGGAAAGAGAAGATGATCTTCGGAAAGACCACCCTCACCTATTTGCTAGCCAATCCGAATCTCGAGGGCGAGATTCACCTTAAGGGGGTTAGATTTGTAACATACCAAAAATCATAATTTCAAGTTTGCAAATCATTCATGCATGCATATAGATTTGAGATCAAATTTCAAACACATTTCAGAAAAACAGAAGCACATGGTGCTATGATTTTATGTGAACAGATTTAATTCAAATGGCCATCACCATTTGAAAGTTTAGGAACTTGGTTGCTTGCCTTCATTGTTGCAAAGTTTGTGTGTAGAATTTAGACCAAAGATTACAACTTAGAAATAGTTTCAAAAACCTTTTTTTTCAAACTTTTCAAAATCAGATACAAAGTCTCTGTTATTTTGGTCTCCAAGGTTGACCAAGCCTTTGCAGAGCAACCACTTGCTGTTATGCCTTTATTAGAGACTACTATACCCTGCAAAAACCCCAGAAAGATTTGAATTCAAAAAGAGTTTGAATTCATTTCAAAACCTTTCCTGAAAATCGAAATAGAAAAAGAAAAAGGGTAAACAAAAGAAAAGGGCCGAGCGCCAGGAATCTAGCCCAGCATCGGAGCAGTCCCAGTTAGCCCACCCGGGTCATTTATTTTCCTTCCGCACACGCGAACACACCCACTCAGCCGCTGACAGACAGACCCCACACCCCCTCTGCTTATTTCACTACCAAGCGGGCCCCGTCCATGTCAGTTTCGTCTTCCCCAGATTCCGCGCATGAACTCCGCCGCTGCCCGTTGCAGCACTGATTCCGCGAGCTTAATTGGCATTGATGCAGTAAGCGTTTCTTGTCGACCTCTGGCTATAAAATCCCCGCATCCTCGTGACCATTTCCCCCCAAACAATTTCGCCTTCACGCCACCAGGCTGCCCACGACTCGCACGACGCCGCCGCTGTTCCGACGACTGCGCCGGCAAATTCCGGTGAGTTCCGAGCTCCCCTCTGTCTCTCGTTCATGCTATCTAGATCAGCGAGTCCTTGCACACCTGCTGACACTTTCCTTTTGACCTCGCATGACCCATAGCTGCAGCAACGTTGACGACCGGCCGCCACCGTTCTCTGCACGAACTCCGGCGACTTCCCTCCATAAGTATCCACCGCCCCTTGCCCTCTGACTTGTACACCTAGAATCTACGTCGATGTGCGCATCTAACGGTACCCTTATCTTGGCTTAGCGTGACGAGGAACCTCGCCAACGACGACGACTGACCGTGTCGACGTCTGCCTCTACTCCGACGAGAAATCATTGCAGTATCCGCGCGCCCCTCAACGAACCAAAGCCACCTTGAGCTTCAGCACGCCACTGCGGTCCTGGTAAGCGCTGTCTTGCTTCCCAGGGTGACCTAGAACACTAGCACCGCCGTAGTCAGACGCGCCGCCACCTGTCGCCGCCGCTAGCGCCGCTCGTTTCGGGTTAGGAGATTTTAGCCGTCAGATCTGGATCCTACGTGTAGAAACAGTTCACTTAATGAAGGGGTATGGACAGATCTGAGCCGCGCAGCGTTAGTTGGATCCAACGGCATGGAAGGGTGATCCGGTGCGAACCGGTATGCGCCAGTAATATCGCGACGCGTGGCTAGGGTTAGATTTAAAAACAGAATTCAAACCAGATTTTGATCCAAATTTCAAATGGCTATAACTTGAGATTCCCACGTTAGATTTTTGCAAATTTCATACCGTTGGAATCAGTGAATCAAGGCCTTTCTGAATCTACAATGTGTTTAACAAATAGTATCTGTTAAAATGACTTCGTATGCAGAAACATGTTTAAGTCCAAATTGAGTATAGTTTTTGTTTAGCAAATTGTTTTAGGGCTAAATAAATTTAGTTAGCAAACTTTTGACTTAGTTATGTTTCTGTATCTTGTACTTGCTGGATGGGTTTTCACAAAACATCATTTAGCACCTTCTTGCATGCATGCATACATAATTTGTTTGTATATAATTTGTGTGTAATTGTGTGCTACAAATTTTATGTGTAGATTTTGCTAGTGATTGTGATTGTGAAGAGTGCTACTCTCCCCATTACCAAGGCAAGTGGTATTTCATGAACATTTCATTCCTATATTTTGTACTAGCATTAGATATTTTGCTAAGTCTTGCATGCTACTTTTGCCAAGTGCTATGTGGGGAAATCCTAAGTAGTCATAGGATATTAGAATTGTTAGGAATGTTCCTAAGTTAAAGTTACTATACCATGCTTAGCCTAGCTAGTAGCAAACAAGGGTTGGTAAAATCTATACTTGCTATGATGAAAATATTTCTAAGTCATGAGACTTATGCTTTTCTAATAAAACAACTAAGTCAAATGAACCTCCTGGGTGGAATGGAAGGATTGGTTTGTGTTGAGTGGTTACACAAGGCCATGGATTTGGCTTGTGTATCTCACTTGTGGTATGCCACCCAGGCACAAAGGGATTTGGAGGCCAAGTGTTGAAAAAGCTTACAGTGCAACCACTTGGCAATATGGGCTCTGCCATGATCATATAGGTTGCTAGAACTTAGTCATTTGGACAGTAGGTGGTAGTGGGAATGATAGGTTGGAGCACGTCCATTTGACTAAGGAAAGGCTTCTGAAAGGTCCTGTCTTGGGAAACCAAGTCTGGTGGGGAAAGTGCACAACCTCTGCAGATGGAAAACCTAAGTACTTAGCCAAGTCCATGGCAATGGACAACTTGAGCATCAAGACATGGAAGCTACAAGAATCTCATCACTCCAACTTCTAAGTAAAACTTGTGGGTGAACAAGGGTAAAGGACCCCAATGTCTATTGGTGGTTTCTTCGGAAAGTTTTTGACAAAGAAAAACTTAGAGATTTCAACTAATAGGAAAACCTATTTTGAAGCAAAGCAAGCCAAGCTACACTTAGCAAAATTGCATATAGTAATAGTCCACTTAAAATTAACTAAGGTATCATTTGCCAATACTATTCCAAAGTATTGACCCACTGTGGCTGTAACTTGTGATGTTGCAGGTTATTCAGATGATGATTAGGTGTCATGAGTCTACACTCAACATGCTTGCCTGTGGCACATGAAGATGAAGACTTGTGTTATTTGCTTATTCCAAAACTCTTGTATTAGGCCTATGGCCCTGAGTTGTAAAAGACTATGTTTAATCTCTGGAATGGATGTAATAAATGACCTTTGTATCTGTGTACTTCATCTTAAACTGTGGATGCTAGCATTGATCCAGGGACTAGCATTGCAATCACAGGGATCCTTTTCCTTTACAAAGGAGAGGTCTAATAGGTTAAGATGGCATCGTCAGGGTGAGGTTTAACTGTGCCATTAACGTGAATTAAGCCGAGCGTTATTTGCCTGCAACGGCCGGCGAGGTGAGTCGTCATGGTGAGGAAGGTGACGTGGCTGTGGGGTCCTCTAGCAGCGAGAGAGAGAGAGAGAGGGAATAGGGTCCACCAGTCAGTGTCTTTGCAGGTTAGGTCTGTGGTGAGGAAAAACGTTTCGGGGGAGGGGGAAGAGGTGGGCTGGACTGGGTCAGTCTAGTTGGGCTGGGTCCTTTTCTTATTTTTTTCTGTTCTGTTTGTTTTTCTTTTTCTCTTTTGATATTTCTGTTTTGATTTTGAATAAGCAATTCAAACCCTCATTTGATTTCAAATCTTTGTCAAAGTTTGTGTAGGTTTAAGTACTGATTAATAAAACATTATGGGATCATTTTAGAATAAATTATTTATTCTTTTTAAGGTCTTTTAATTATTCCAAATAGGCTCAAGTTTTTAATTAGATAGGATTTAATAATGTTTTTAAATCTCTATTTAAATTCTTAAAACTTTCCAAATCTTTTCAGTAGGTTCTTATTCAATTATAAGGATGTCAAATTAGTTCACTTTGAATTATTTGGAAATAATTTTAATATGCTTTATTAATCATTTGCATTGGGCAATTGTTTAATTCCAATGGAATTAAATATAGTTTTAATTCCCTAAATTTTATTTGGAAGATTTATTTGATTTAAGTTGATTAAACAACTTTTATTCACTTGGGTAAATTCCAATTATCATTTTCTCCTAATTTAAATGATCATTCTTAGTAGAGATTTGTCTTTCTTAAAATGGGGATAGAATGGTTAATATCATTTTATTTTATTTTGGAAATTCTTTATCCTTTTATTTTATTTGATTTGGTTTATATCCATTCCATTTGCTTAATGGACTAGGCCAAGATTTAATTTGGTCTTTAAATATTCTTTACTTAATAATTCTTTTCTCATCTTATAAAAATCCATATCTTTTTATTTAGAGATCCAAAGTTGGTGATTCCAATTTATAAAATCTTGTTTAATATTTTTTTATCTTTTTAAATATCCTTAGGATCATTTGCTCATAATTTGGTATGGATTTCTAGATAGGTTCTTTATTAGCTATGGAAATTTATTTTGCTTAGCTTATTAATTTCATAAGTTTTTATCTCTGGCTCCAAATTAAGTGAAACCAATTTATATGATTTTAAAATATTTCTATTTGTCTTTCTTGATCATTTGTGAATGTTTGTTGACAACTTTTTATATGGATCAAATCCATAGGCTTGGAGATAACTTGGAAATGATTTTTATTCCATTTGGGTTTTTGGGTTTGGATTTATTTTCCAAGTGTTTAAATTTCCAGATGCATTTTATGAGGAATGCATTCTACTTGTTTTGAATTTTGTTGAATTCAAACTTTAATTAAAGTTTGTTCAAGATGGGATTTTGATTTCCCTTTAGAAACAAAAGTTTCTTTTCACCCTGATTTTCAACAATAATTTATTTTGTTTATTTATTTTTCACATTACAAGATTTGGAAAATCTTGGGATGTGACACACACCCACCAAAAATCTATTCAAAATTCAAAACTCCAGTTCTTGGGGCCATTTCATCAAACACCTTGCATATTGAAATCAAACAATCACAAACACTATTTTGATCAGTGATTTGGCCAACCTTGTCCCCTCTCTAGCTCACAGCAAACATCTAGTAGATCATCTAGCTTAGTTAGTAACCTCTAGCATCACTGTGAGCTTGCCATTGCCATCAATGGTGAGCAGGCTGAGCCTCACCATGTCACCCCCGTATGGACAGCAAGCTAGAGGAAGAACTAGCTGTGCCAACCTTGTCTGGGAGGTAGCCAGGCCTCACCGCCCCCTCTCAACCAGCCCTAGCTCACGAACCGCCAGGAACGCCGTGCCCGCGCCGCTCTCAACCATGACGACGTGCACCAACCGTGCATGCACCATTCCCACTCAACCCGACCACCTCGAGCCCTTGCTGCTCGCCAGCATGCACCCCACCGTCCCAGGAGACCACTAGACATGATCGTTTCATCGCCCGTACCCCGTAGCCACCGCACGCCGCGGAGTTTGCCGCCTCTGCCTCGCAGAGCAGCACACGTCCCCGACCGATTTCCACCGCCCCTAAGCTCGCATTCAAGTCCTAGAGCATCTCCAGGAGACCGCCCGTCGATTGCCAACCTCAGCCATGCCGCTAGCTGCCCGTAGCCATGTCGCCACCGTCGCCTGCCCATCCCTCTCGGTCTCGCCGTCGAGCCTATAAAAGGATGTCACCCCAAGCCATTTGAAGCACACCATCCTACTCCCCTCACCTGACTCATCATTCCACCCTCTAGCCAGAGCACGAGGAGCAGCAGCTCGTCGGAATTGCGCCGGACAAGGCTGCCCCTAGAGAAGAAGGGAGCCGTTGATTTCGACCACCCCCGGAGCTGCCTCGACCATCCGTGAGCTCGCCGTCGACCACTCGTTCATTTGCCCGCCTCGCCATTGTCGCTGGAGCCCTGGTACGCCCCCGATGAACCCCCACTGAGCCGCTAGGGTTCGAGCTCGCCGGTGACATGTTCATCATCGACGACGACCCTCAGCCGTCGATCGCCCTTCTAATCCAACAAACCACATAGCCCCGTACCTCTTCGCGTGTTATGAGCCACTGGCTGGTGGAACCCCCTGTCAGCTGAGCACCGCCTAGCGGAGTGACACTGGGCCGGCCCATTAAACTCTCCCGCGTGACCCAACAGTTTGAATTTAGACTTTTTCTTTTTAATTCAAACTCAGTTCTGTACCTAGTTTCAAAAACCAACCCAGCTCGATCCAATGAACCAAATTGTATGAAACCAATTTTTTTAGAAAGGTACTGAAATGCTTAATCCAAGCCCGTTGGATTCAAATCATTTGGATCTGTAGATCACCCTTGTTAAAAATAACAAGTTAGAAGCTTTTCTGCATTCAAACATTTTTCAAAATTCAACCATAATAGCTTTTGAGTTAATTCCAACTCTCAAAAATCACATTTGATCATACCTTTCAGAATATGTAAAAACATATGGGTTTACTTACAGAAATAATGTCCAAGTAATAAAATAATGCCACATAGACATTGCTAGTCACTTTATTTATTTAAAATAAAAAGGTTAAACCTTATTATATTGTGACACCACTTTAAATCACATTCCCATATACTGAAATATGTGGCGATGACATGTGTCAACATGATCCCATGTTTGAGTTGGAGAATATTAAATCTTAAGTAGTTTTTCAATGAGTAGAAATTACTTTTCTCAAATTAAAATAAGTAAGACAAATGCTTTAATCTTGTAATGATAGGTGATGATGCTAGATCATCTATAGTACATCTTTGTGTGATGATTGAAAATAGTCAAGTATTGTTTGGTGATTGTGTACCTCGTATTTATTTATAGACGCTAGTACCGGCCAAGGATACGAGGAGGAAGGAGGATACTCCGAAGAAGAAGCCAAGGAGAACTTCAACCACTTCTCTGCTCAAGGAAAGCCAATACTTGAGACCTTGCAAGCTAACACTTGCAGTTAAGAAAGTTAGATAACCTATGCAATGCACTAAGCATGCTTGGTTGGACACATTTGATGATACCCAATCCTAGTTTTACTTGCAAGCTTTATACTTTATTTATTTATCAAAGCTTTCTCTTAGAGTTTACTTAAGTGACTTGTAGATTCTAGGAAGATAATTGAAGGTTGCATAAAGAGCATTAAATTTGGCCTAAGTTAGATAATCTTGATGTCATCCTAAGGCATGAGATTGAACTTAATTAATATCCACTTGTTTACCACCCCTCCTTAGTACTTAACCCCACTTGTAGATGCTAGTGCTAATCATAAAACTTGATCAACTTTAGATGGGAATACTTGGTGAAAATGGTTATGAAAACCTTGGAATGATGAGTCATTCTACTGAGATGTTTTGACATGTGTTTCCGACCAGATGATTTTGATGATGAAAATTTTGAGGCATGAGACTTACCCCTTTATAAAACTGATGGTTGTCTGGATGCGATACCATTCCAATTTTACCGTACAACCACAATACCCGAAAATTGGGTAGGGCTTCACTGGAAACTTATATACCTTAGTATGGGTTCCCTCACGGCCAAGGTCTGAGCTAAGGCTACCTTGTGAAGATTGTCCACCTATGCAGTACCCAAGATGACAGTTGGTCATGGTTGGGAGACCAACCTCACAGGAGAGGTGCTTATACTAGGGCGTGTAATTGAAAGGTTAGGATTGATTATCCGCATACTGAGTATGGTGAATTCAGGATTTGTTCCTAACGGATGTATCGAATGTTGTGGTGAAAGTGTACAATCTCTGCAGAGTGTCAAACTATTTGAATAGCCGCGTCCGCGGTTATGGACAGTTGGAGTGGCCATACTGTTCCCCCGTCAGATATTTTCAAAATGACTTGTGAAATGAATTGAGACTTTGACTTGACCACAACAGGGGTGTGATATGAAATTCAAGTTCCCACTTAGGTGTTATAAAACTTTCAACTAGCTTTCTTTGCTTCTGAACTTAGTAGAGGTAAATCTGGCTTTTTGCAAAACAACCCTAGAGCTTAGTGTCCTACTACAAAAAACCCTTACCTGTTAGTATTAGTTTGCGAGTACTTAAATAGTACTCATGGCTTTGTCCCTGGCTATTCCCGTGGACAGACTATGAAGAGGAGTACCAGGATGATGGACCGCAGGAAGGTTACGACAACTAGGATCATCTCCCATCGTCAGCATTGCCTGTGACCCCGAAGATGGAGCTTCGCCTACGCTACCTTTATTATTACGTTATTCCGCTGCTTGAGTTGTATTAAGAACTAGATCATGAGATCCTTATTTGTGTAAAACCTTATGTATGGTTTGTAATGGATGATGTACTATGATATCCAAATCTATTATGTCTCGCAAAAATGGTAATCCTGGGATTGCGATGTATGGCATAACAGACATCTAGGATTTAAAACATCCAAACCCATCTTGAACAAACTTTGAATAAAATTTGAATCCAACTAAATTCAAATCAAGTGAAATGCATTCTTCATAAATGCATCTTGAAATTTAAAACACTTGGAAAATAAACCAAAACTCTAAAACCCTAATGGAAGAAATAATTTCCAAGATCTCTCTAAGACCATGGATTTGATCCATATAAAAATTTAGCAACAAGCATTTATAAATGATCAATAATGACAAATAGTAATATTATAAAACCATAGAATTGATTCTATTCAATTTGGAACCATGGATAAAAACTTATGAATTTTATAAGTTGAAAGGAAATAATTTCCAAAGCTAATAAAGATCCTATCTAAAATCCATACCAAATTGTGAGAAAAATAATCCTAAAACGATTTAAAAAGATAAAAAAATATCAAATGAAATTATACAAATTGGAATCACCAATTTTGAATCTATAAATAAAAAGATGTGGATTTTATTAGACAAACAAAGAAAGAAATAAAGGATATTTAAAAGCCAAATTAAAACTTGGCCAAATCCATAAGCAAATGAAATAAAAATATTCCAATTAAAATAAATGGATTAAGAATATTCAAATAAAATAATATGGCCTTAACCCTATTCTATTATATTTAATAAAGACAAAATCCTTAATAGAAATGATTAACTAAATCAAGGGAAAATAATAAATGGAATTTTCCCAAGTGGAATAAAAGTTATTTAAATTAATTTTAATGAAATAAAAGAATCATTTAAATAAAACCATATTGGATTTTATTTGAATAAAGACAAATGCTCAATTTAAATGATTAATAAATCACAATAAAAATATTTCAAATAATTCAAAATGAATTATTTAACACCCTATTAACTAAATAAAACCTACTGAATAAGTTTGGTGAACAATTAGAATTCAAATAAGGGTTTGAAAATAAAATCAAAATCTTATTTGAATAAAAGACAAGAGCCCTTCTTAAATAAAAATATAAACCATACAAGAATAAAAGATTTATTCTAAAATGAACTTTAAAATGCATTTATAAACAACATTGAAACTTACTGAAAGTTTTGAGAAAATTTTGAATTCAAAAAAGTGTTTGAATCAATTGAATAAAATCAAAACAGAAAAAGAAAAATAAACAGAGAAAAAAAATGGAAACCAGCCAGCCCAGCCCAGCTAGCCTATCTGGCCCAGCAACGCAGCCCACTCCCTCTACCCCGAAATGTTTCCTGTCACTCGCAAATGAACCCGCAAAGTCAGTGACGATTGGACCCCACGCGCATTCCCTCTCTCTCGCTGATGAGGTTGCCCCGCCTGCGAGTCATCTTCTCTACCCCGCGGGTGCAACGCCCCTCTCCTCGCCGTTACTGGCCATTGCAGACTCGATTCTATTCGAGTTACTGCTGCACTAATCCCTCCCTGCGACCACGCCCTCTTAATCTCCCCTCTTCCCTCTACCTTTCCCCTCAGACCCCACTTCCCCTCCGCCACCAGGATGCGCTGATTTTGCCCGAGACCACCCTCTGCTCTGACGCACTCCAACGACAATTACGGCCGCTCCCCGCCTCCCCTTGCCCCCTCGACCACTCGAGCCTGCTCCCCTCTCCCAAACGCATCTCCCAGTAGCTCCAGTTCGCATGCGCGTGCACCACAACGTCGGCAACGACCAAGACTGAACGCCACCGCCTCCTGCTCCAACTCCGGCGACACCCCTGGTAGCTTCTGACCGCCCCCTCCTCTCTGTTGGTTACTCGCGTGTTCACCTGTCTTGCGCGCATCTAACAGAACCGTTTGTTTGTCTAGGCGTGACCTGTAACCTCGCAAATGACGACGAGCAGCCGTGCCCTACGACCGAAGCTTCTCCGGCGAGCAATAGACGATGATTCCGTGCGCCCCTTCACCTACGACGAGTACGTCCGGCTTCCCCATGTCAAGGAGAGTCTGGTGAGCTTGTTCCCTCCTTCTCTCGCTTCCTGCATCGCCGGCGATGCCTTTGCCCGAGCGCTCCGCCGCCACCTGCGCCATGGCCACCAATTCTTGGTCAATGAATGAAGACCGATCCGTCCGTGGTTAGGATAGATGACTTATCAAACCGTTTTTGATTTATTTGCACCGCACGATCCTCTTTAGATCCAATGCACCACGTTAGGTGATCCACGTGAACCGGTACCGACGAATAGAAAACAGCCGCGTGGCAAAGGTTATGTTTTAAAAACAGAAAAATATCAATTAGATGTTTGATTTTGCAAAATTCATAACTTTAAATCTACAAGTCCAAATTTCACAAATTTTATATCAATGGAATTAGAAAAAATAGTACTTTCCAACCATGCCCTTTGTTTAATGAATTGCTTCTCAAAAATTAGATATTTTTGCAGAAACTTGTGTAGGCATATTTTGTGTATAAAATTCATTCTAAAAAATATTTTTAGGGTAAAATCTTTTGTAAATGGATTGTTTTGAACCTACTGACCATAGAAACCAACTTACGGATTTAAAATTGTATTTTGTTAAGCTAAATAATAAATCTTTGAATTAAAGCATTTCTAGCTAAATAAAATTGTTGAATATGTTTTAAAAATGCTTTTTGAGTAAAACCTTTGGAAAATGATTTGATTTAAACTCTCTGACCCTAAACACGAAGTTTTAGGATTTAAAAATATATTTGGTGAACCCTATAAAATTATTACCTTGTTTATAGACATTTCCAACAAAATAAAATATTGCTTTGATTTAAAAATGGCTTATAGGTAAAACCTTTTGCAAATGGTTTAATAATAAACGCATGACCATAAAACACTAAAATTTGTGTTTAAAATTTATTTGGAAACCACTAGAAAATATTACTTTGATTTAAATCATTTTTAACAAAACAAAAATGATTTAAAGTGGCCATTTTCACTAACTTAATATCAAATGGTTTTACCACTTTTATAAATGACCAATAGGTGTTTTAAAATGTTTATAACCTATTAGAACCACTTTTCCAAATAAAACAATCCTTGGCATGCTTGCATGCATTGCTTTGTTTCTATTATTCTATGTGATGAATTGCTTGAATGGTAGATTGAATTTGTGCCTTGATTGAATTGTAGTGAAATTTGAAGAGTGTGACTATTGCAAGATAAAGGAGTGAACTTATATTCTCTACCAAAAAGGCAAGTGGTGCTTCATAGTTTTGTCCCATTATTTTCGCTATGCATTAGTGATATTTCTAAGTAAGACTTGCATGCAATTTTCTAAGTATAAACTATGCCATGGGAAATCCTAGTAGATGAAACCTTAGTAGAATTTTCCTAAGTTAAGATTCCTACTACTATAGTGCTTAGCCTAGCTAGTAGAAAAAGGGTGGACTATATTCATGCTATGGAATATTTCTAAGTCAAGGACTTAAGTTTTGTTTAATAAAACAACTAAGTGAATGAAACACATGGGTGGAATGGTAATTGCTTGGTTGGATTTTTGTTGAGTGGTTGCTAGGGCCCATTTTTTAATGGTTTACCCTGTGTATCTCACTTGTGGAATGCCACCTAGGAATAAAGAGATTTGAGATGTCAAATGTTGAGAAGCTTCAAGTGCAGCCACTTGGCATTATGGGCTCTACCTGGATCATATAGGTTGCAATAACTTAGCCAAATGGACAGTTGGTGGTAGGGGATGATAGGTTTGGAGCGCGTCCATTTTGGTCTAAGGGAAGGCTTCTGAAAGATCTTTTCTTGATGCATGTCGAGTCTTGTGGGGAAAGTGCACCACCTCTTGAGAGAGTAAAATCTAAGTACTTAGTCGTGTCCCCGGCAATGGACAATTTGAGCGTCAAGACATGGAAGCTATCAAGAATCTCCTCATCCCAATTTCTAAGTTAAAAACTTGTGGTTGCACAAGGGTTAAGGGATCACCAATGTCTATTGGTAGATGCCTTGGGTGATTTTGCTAAACAAAAACTTAGTGGTTTCAAATGATAAGGAAAAATCTATTTTGATCAAAGCAAGCCTAAGCTCCACTTAGCCAAATGCATATAAATGATAGATACCACTATTCTACCATAGTATCACTTGCCAATACAATTAAAATGTATTGACCCTTGTGGCTGTAACTTATTATGTTACAGGTTTGTTTGATGTTAGTGAAGTGTGTTAAATATGATTACAATTCTACAACCAACATGATTGCCCGTGGCTCTTTTAAGATGAAGGATTCCATGCTATATAGTTATTTCTGCTGCATTGTAATGAGATAGCCAAATGAGCTATGTAATATGTAATGAATTATTTTATACCTCGTTATAAAGTTGTATTATGACCTTTGTTTCTTGATATTACATCTTAACTGTGGATGCTAGCTATTGATCTAGGGACTAGCATTGTAAACACAGGGATCTCTACCTTATTAAAGGTTGGGACCTCTACAGATGGTATCAGAGCACTGTGTTGCCTGTAGGACTGTAACCCTAGGATTGGACAAAACCCCTTAGAAAAATATAGGAGTTGTAGTTGTTTCAAAACTTATTTACAAACAATCTTGTAAACTCTTTCCTCAACCTTTTGGTTTTGATTCTACATCTCTTCTATTTCAACTTGATGGACAAGGACCTCAACCATGAGCAAAGACTTCAACATGAGCAAAGGACTTCACCAACTCAAATGACTTCAACTTCAACATCACCAATGACTTCAACTTTAGTTTCATCAAGGACTTCAACTTGGACATCACTAAGGAATACAAGTGAGACAAGAAATATTATTCAAGACTTGAAGACTAAGGAAAACACAACTTAGAAGGAATGAAGTTTTGTGACCAAGACACAAGAATTATTCCAAGGAAACCATGATCTCATTCAACAATAAACACCTAAGAATAATGGAATGATCTCAAGTGAACCATATAGTTAGACCACCATACTAATGATTAGTTTAAACCCACCAACTTATGTGGTGTAGCAAAAATATTTTGTTGCCTAAAAATGTGCTTGAACTTTGTTGTTTGAGTGAAATGTTTGTTTGTGATTTCTTGCACATTGCTTGTGTGAATTGTTGTGTGTGTGATAGACTTCTTCCTTTGAAATCTTTTGCCTATTCTAATCCCAATCCAACCCAAACAGATGAATTCTCCAAGAAACTCCAACATCAATAATGGTGACAACAACAACTAAGAGATGCACATGAGAGAACAACTTCTAGCAACCCAAGCCTAGTTGAACCAAGTGACAACTAAGTTTCTAGACAAAAACAATGAGTTAGACCCAACCTTGAAAAATTATTTGCAAAAACAATCTCAATTATTGCAAGGGATGACCACTCAAATGATCAACATGAAAGACAACCTTTCCCAAGCAGTTTGTGCCAACAATGATGTCAAGGATGATATTATAGAAGGAACTCAAGCTTGCAATATTTGTGGAGACATGGATCACACTTCCAAAGAGCATGAAGATCAATGCCCTAATTGTGAAGAGAAACATCCAACTAAACAATGCCCCACATCTCAAGTAACTTGTTTCCTATGTGAAGGAAATAATCATGTGCCTATCCAATGCCCCATCTATCCTATTGTTCAACAAGTGAAACAAGGTGGAATGCATCAAGAGTATGGAAAACCCCATGAGGAAACAACTTCTATCAAGAAGGATGAAGACAAAGGCAAACCTCATATTGCACCTCCATACATTAGGAATCACCTTGATGGACAAAAGAGGAAACATAGGTATTATCCAAGGAATCTTTCAAGGAACCGAGGATACTTTCCCACCTTTGAGGTGAGATATGAAGAGCATGAACTAGAGGAACTCCTAGCTTTGGAGAAACCAAAGAAAAAGAAGAATAAGGAAATTATCCAAGTGTGGTGCAACAACTGCAAAGAGCTAGGCCATTATATATCAACTTGTCCAGAGAAGATACGTGAAGAACTCAACCTTGTCACATGTTATAAGTGTGGTGACCAAGGACATTATGCAAGCAATTGTCCAGAAAAGATGAAGTACAAGACAAGCAAGCCTAAGAGGGATCTCAGTGTTGTCACATGTTTCAAGTGTGGAAACAAAGGACACTATGCAGACGTCTGCCCAGAGAAGTTTCATCAAGATCCCAAGCAAGCCAAGATGTAATTTAGTTGAAAACTTTTTAAGGGTGGTAGTACCCTAGTTACCTTGAAGTAAATTTGTAACCTCTAGCCTTCCCAAATATTGGGACGAGATTTCTTTTAAGGGTGGTAGCCTATCACATCCCAAAATTTTCCAATTTTTGTAATGTGAAAAATAAATAAACAAAATAAATAATTGTTGAAATTTAGGGTGAAAAGAAACTTTTTGTTTTAAAATGGAAACATCAAAACCCATCTTGAACAAACTTTGAATAAAATTTGAATCCAACTAAATTCAAATCAAGTGAAATGCATTCTTCATAAATGCATCTTGAAATTTAAAACACTTGGAAAATAAACCAAAACTCTAAAACCCTAATGGAAGAAATCATTTCCAAGATCACTCTAAGACCATGGATTTGATCCATATAAAAATTTAGCAACAAGGATTTATAAATAATCAAAAATGACAAATAGAAATATTATAAAACCATAGAAATTGATTCTATTCAATTTGGAACCATGGATAAAAACTTATGAATTTAATAAGTTGAAAGGAAATAATTTCCAAAGCTAATAAAGCTCCTATCTAAAATCCATACCAAATTGTGAGCAAAATAATCCTAAAAGGATTTAAAAAGATAAACAAATATCAAATGAAATTATACAAATTGGAATCACCAATTTTGAATCTATAAATAAAAAGATGTGGATTTTATAAGACAAACAAAGAAAGAAAGAAATAAAGGATATTTAAAAGCCAAATTAAAACTTGGCCAAATCCATAAGCAAATGAAATAAAAATATTCCAATTAAAATAAATGGATAAAGAATATTCAAATAAAAGAATAGGGCCTTATCCCTATTCTATTATATTTAATAAAGACAAAATCCTTAATAGAAATGATTAACTAAATCATGGGAAAATAATAAATGGAATTTGCCCAAGTGGAATAAAAGTTATTTAAATTAACTTTAATGAAATAGAAGAATCATTTAAATAAAATTTATATGGATTTAAAACCATATTGGATTTTATTTGAATAAAGACAAATGCTCAATTTAAATGATTAATAAATCACAATAAAAATATTTCAAATAATTCAAAATGAATTATTTAACACCCTATTAACTAAATAAAACCAACTGAATAAGTTTGGTGAAAAATTAGAATTCAAATAAGGGTTTGAAAATAAAATCAAAATCTTATTTGAATAAAAGACAAGAGCCTTTTTAAAATAAAAATATAAACCATATAAGAATAAAAGATTTATTCTAAAGTGAACTTTAAAATGCATTTATAAACAGCATCGAAACTTACTAAAAGTTTTGAGAAAAAATTGAATTCAAACACATTGAATAAAATGAAAATAGAAAAAGAAAAATAAACAGAGAAAAAAATGGAAACCAGCCAGCCCAGCCCAGCTAGCCCATCTGGCCCAGCAATGCAGCCCACTCCCTCTACCCCGAAATGTTTCCTGTCACTCGCAAACGAACCCTCAAAGTCACTAACGATTGGACCCCACGCGCATTCCCTCTCTCTCGCTGACGAGGTTGCCCCACATGCCAGTCATCTTGTCTACCCCGCGGCGACCACGCCCCTCTCCACGCCGTTACCGGCCGTTGCAGACTCGATTCAATTCGAGTTACTTCCTCACTAATCCCTCCCCACGACCACACCCTCTTAATCTCCCCTCTTACCTCTACCTTTCCCCTCATACCCCACTTCCCCTCCGCCACCAAGCTGCACTGATTTTGCCCGAGACCACCCTCTGCTCCGACGCACTCCAGAGACAATTCCGGCCGCTCCCCGCCTCCCCTTGCCCCCTCGACCACTCGAGCCTGCTCCCCTCTCCCGAACGCATCTCCCAGTAGCTCCAATTCGCCTACGCGTGCACCACAACGTCGGAAATGACCAAGACTGAACGCCACCGCCTCCTGCTCCAACTCCGGCGACACCCACTGGTAGCTTCTGACCGCCCCCTCCTCTCTGTTGGTTACTCGCGTGTTCACCTGTCTTGCGTGCATCTAACGACACGGTTTGTTTGTCTAGGCGTGACTTGTAACCTCGCCAACGACGACGAGCAGCCGTGCCCGATGACCGAAGCTTATCCGGCAAGCAATAGACAACGATTCGGTGCGCCCCTTCACCTACGACGAGTACGTCCAGCTTACCCACGTCAAGGTGAGTCTGGTGAGCTTGTTCCCTCCTTCTCTCGCTTCCTGCATCGCCGGCGATGCCTTTGCCAGTTCTTGATCAGTGCAATGAGGACCGTCAGATCCTGATCCAGTGGTTAGGATAGATGACTTATCAAACCGTTTTTGATTGATCTTCACCACACGATCCTCTTTAGATCCAAGGCACCACGTTAGCTGATCCACGCGAACCGGTACCGACGAATAGAAAACAGCCGCGTGGCACAGGTTATGTTTTAAAAACAGAAACATATCTATTAGATGTTTGATTTTGCAAAATTCATAACTTTAAATCTACACGTCCAAATTTCACAAATTTTATATCAATGGAATCAGCAAAAAAAGTACTTTCCAACCATGCCCTTTGTTTAATGAATTGCTTCTGGGAAATCAGATATTTTTGCAGAAACTTGTGTAGGCATATTTTGTGTATAAAATTCATTCTAAAAAATATTTTTAGGGTAAAATCTTTTGTAAATGGATTGTTTCGAACCTACTGACCATAGAAATCAACTTATGGATTTAAAATTGTATTCTGTGAAGCTAAAGAATAAATCTTTGAATTAAAGCATTTGTAGCTAAATAAAATTGTTGAATACGTTTTAAAAATGCTTTTTGAGTAAAACCATTAGAAAATGATTTGATTTAAACTCTCTGACCTTAAACACCAAGTTTTAAGATTTAAAAATATATTTGGTGAACCTTATAAAATTATTACCTTGTTTATAGACATTTCCAACAAAATAAAATATTGCTTTGATTTAAAAATGGCTTATAGGTAAAACCTTTTGCAAATGGTTTTATAATAAAACACTAAAATTTGTGTTTAAAATATATTTGGAAACCACTAGAAAATATTCCTTTGATTTAAATCATTTTTAACAAAACAAAAATGATTTAAAGTGGCCATTTTCACTAACTTAATATCAAATGGTTTTACCACTTTTATAAATGACCAATTGGTGTTTTAAAATGTTTATAACCTATTAGAAACCACTTTTCCAAATAAAACAATCCGTGGCATGCTTGCATGCATTTCTTTGTTTTTATTATTCTATGTGATGAATTGCTTGAATGGTAGATTGAATTTGTTCCTTGATTGAATTGTAGTGAAATTTGAAGAGTGTGACTATTGCAAGATCAAGGAGTGAACTTATATTCTCTAGCAAAAAGGCAAGTGGTGCTTCATACTTTTGTCCCATTATTTTCACTATGCATTAGTGATATTTCTAAGTAAGACTTGCATGGAATTTTCTAAGTATAAACTATGCCATGGGAAATCCTAGTAGATGAAACCTTAGTAGAATTTTCCTAGGTTAAGATTCCTACTACTATCATGCTTAGCCTACCTAGTAGAAAAAAGGGTGGATTATATTCATGCTATGGAATATTTCTAAGTCAAGGACTTATGTTTTGTTTAATAAAACAACTAAGTGAATGAAAAACCTGGGTGGAATGGTAATTGCTTGGTTGGATTTTTGTTGAGTGGTTACCAGGGCCCATTTTTCAATGGTTTTACCCTGTGTATCTCACTTGTGGAATGCCACCCAGGAACAAAGAGATTTGAGATGTCAAATATTGAGAAGATTCAAGTGCAACCACTTGGCATTATGGGCTCTACCTGGATCATATAGGTTGCAATAACTTAGCCAAATGGACAGTTGGTGGTAGGGGATGATAGGTTGGAGCGCGTCCATTTTGGTCTAAGGGAAGGCTTCTGAAAGATCTTGTCTCGATGCATGTCGAGTCTTGTGGGGAAAGTGCACCACCTCTCGAGAGAGTAAAATCTAAGTACTTAGCCGTGTCCCCGGCAATGGACAATTTGAGCATCATGACATGAAAGATATCAAGAATCTCCTCATCCCAATTTCTAAGTTAAAAACTTGTGGTTGAACAAGGGTTAAGGGATCACCAATGTCTATTGGTAGATGCCTTGGGTAACTTTGCCAAACAAAAACTTAGTGTTTTCAAATGATAAGGAAAAATCTGTTTTGAGCAAAGCAAGCCTAAGCTCCACTTAGCTAAATGCATATAGATGATAGAAACCACTATTCTACCATAGTATCACTTGCCAATACAATTCAAATGTATTGACCTTTGTGGCTGTAACTTATTATGTTGCAGGTTTGTTTGATGTTAGTGAAGTGTGTTTAATAGGATTACAAGTCTACAGCCAACATGATTGCCTGTGGCTCTTGGAATATGAAAGACTCCATGCTATATAGTTATTTCGGATGCATTGTAATGAGATAGCCAAATGAGCTATGTAAGATGTAATGAATTATTTTATACCTGGTTATAAAGTTGTATTGTGACATTTGTTTCTTGATATTACATCTTAACTGTGGATGCTAGATATTGAACCAGGGACTAGCATTGTAAACACAGGGATCTCTACCTTATTAAAGGTTGGGACCTCTACATGGCGCAAGGACGATGGCGGACGGCCTCGGCATCGCCACCGAGCTGCTTCCAGCTGGAGGAAGACAACGACGTGTTTTTTTGCGGATAACCCCTGGTACTTTCTAAAGCTCAACCCGCAGTCCCTCTCTGGTCCTACCTGTCAGCCACAGAAGGGGATGATCTGGGCTGGCTGTTGGGCTTTTGTGGGCTGCACCTGGGCGATAGGTAAGCAGACAGAAGTTGGGCCACGACCAGGATTCGTTTTTTTATTTGTTTTCCCTTTTTCTATTTTCTGTTTTACTTTCAGATTTGAATCTTTACTTATTTGATTTGAATTCTCTTTATAGAATTGGTTTGCTGAGTGATTGCAACATTAATAATGTATATTAAGGCTCGTTTATGAGTTTGTCATATAGTGGTATTATTTATTTATTTATTTTCTATTAGAACCCCTTTTATATTATGTAGAAACCCTTATTATTAATTTTCTTTCTATTCTAAACCATGGATTTATTATAAGATATTTTCTTATTTGTTTATAAAACTTAACTCTAGTTGGCTCATAGTTTGAATAAAAATTTTTATATGTATAATGATCCTATATCATTATTTGATGCATGAAATACAAAAGAAATTAATATGGTTATTACTACTTCCATTGACATGGAAAATGGCAATGTATATATTCTATTATGATAAACAAAGAAGTTTAGGGTTCTTAATTTACTTATATTTCTTTGTTGATGTGAGAAAAGATTTAATAACTAAGCATATTGTTTTCTGTTTGTGATATTTGATGACATCACCTTTTATATAGAAAGTTATATCTAGAATGTTTTATAGAAAGGAATTGATAAAGATACTCCTAAGCACATATAATTAGGATAATTGGAATAAACAGAGATGTGCTTATTTGATTTGCTATAGGAAAATATTCCTAATAAGTGATATGGAGATAAGATGATAGATAAATAACATGAAATGGATATTATGTTTGGTTTGAGATTTAGAGTTATTTGTTTACCAAGAATGTCTATCTTCCATAATTCATCATTCTAAACTTCTAAATAAGGAATTCCTTTCCTAGATATACTATTTCTTCCTATCTATCATCATGGTTAACATGATGAGCTTTCCTTTACAAAAAATATTCTTATTCACATATCATTCTTCTAAATTCATTGATAAATCCAATGATCTTGATGCTAAAGCTTTTATAGTTTTCTCATATCCATACTTGGTTATATCCACTATTCTACTATTGATAATCTTCCATCCAACAAGTAGTTCTTTCAACTCTACTCATAATCTTCCTTAATCATTTATCACTAATATTTCTTCATTAGATGTATACATCCAACTACCTTTCTCTAAAGCTTACTATCCTTTAGGATGAATAACACTACTTCCATAACTCTATGCTATACTAGCTTTAATTGAATCATACTGTCTTATATTTACTATAGTAACTCATACTCCAACCTTACATTATATTAATGTGACATGTAATGACTACTCTAGGATAAATTATCTATAATAGGGTTTTAATCATGTTCTACACATCAATGTCACTTATACTTGATATAAGTATCCAATCTTGGTGAGCAAGTATGATCATTATAATCCTTTAATAATTTATAGCTTAGGTTTCCAATTGACTAATCAAGACTTTATCAATACAACCTTACTATTGTATTGAAATTATCTTCTTAGTATCTCATATTGGATTAACGGTTATTCATGGACTATGCCGTCTTTAAAAGATTTAAGTGGATGCTATGATAAGATCAAGAAGTAGTATATCAAGTATTGATACTTAAATAATTTGTGAATCAATGGTTGATTACTCAATCATTGATGAACAACATATATTGGAATATAGCTCCATAGAGATGATAAGGATTGATATGGAAAGAAAGATATATAGCAAATGATCTAAACTTAGTTTCTTTCCTACTTAATCTTACTTAAGAAGTAGGGTTAGGTATTACCATGATACTCATGGTATAAGCAGATGAGATTAAGATATAGTTGTTTCATTCTTATTATTTGTGTTATATCCTTAACTTGGTACTCATGAGTGATTATAATCAATACTATGATATGATCACCCAAGGATCAAATATAAATCATAATGTATTAGGGTTTAACTTATATTACATTTTATCTACCCTTAGATCAAATCTCCCTTACCCAAAATAAGGGTTTAACAAAGGTTATATTGAAACTTATCATAGTTAACTTGATGATCTACTTCAATTCCATCAAGTTAAGAGAAGCTTCAATCACTTTGACAAGTTTTGTTTAAAAGCACAAAAATTATTCATATTTTCTATGCATGAATGCAATGCACACATCTGGGTTTAGCTTATTTCTAAGCTCTAATGCTGGGATGTTACAACACGGCGAATCCCCAATGCATTAGGTATCACTATCCCCAAGCTTTGGAGTTTATTGGCATGCCCAGACATCTTAAGCATGTTCTCACTGACAGAGCCACCCACTTCCATCTTGCAGTTAAAGAACTTTCCAAAAGCCTCATAACTCTCAACTGCCGCATGAGCCTCAAATATCATTTTGATTTCACGGACAATATCATGTTTGTCAAAGTTCTCAAACCTTTTCTGAAGCTCCGATTCCATACAAGATAGCACACTGATCTGTGGAGTACATATTCTTTCGAGCAAGGAAAACATTCTTCACCTCATCGGTAACATCAGTTGTAGGTGGCTCACCTAGCGATGCATCCAGCACATAGGTCAACTGACTAGCATTGAGGACAATCCTCAAATTGCGGAACCAATCTGCGAAGTTGCTTCCATTGTTTTTCAAGTTTTCTTTCTCCAGAAATGCATTAATATTGATGGTAGGGGCCGCCATGATCTACAACATATTTGCAATAATTTAGACTAAGTTTATGACAAATTGAGTTCAATTTAATACTTAAATTATATAGGTGAACTCCCACTCAAAATAATATCCCTCACATTGTTTTAGTGATCACACGAACCAAATCTACTACATCAAGTCCGATCATCACGAGAGATGACATAGTTTCAAAGGCCAACAATCAACATGTTCATCATATCTACTATATGACTCATTCTTTACCTTTCGGTATTTTGTGTTCCGAGACCATGTCTGTACATGCTAGGTTCGTCAAGATTAACCTTAGTATCCGCATGAACAAATCTAGATTGGTCCCGTTGTATGCACACGTAGAATCTATCACACCCGATCATCACGTGGTGCTTCGAAACGACGAGTCTTAGCAACGGTGCTTACTAAGTACAAACACTGTATTACTTGATATTTTGTGAGAGGGATCATCTTATTATGCTACAGTCACGATCTAAGCAATGCAAGATGCATAAAAAGTATTAACATCACATGCAATTCATAATATATGATATGATATGGCCTTTCTTCTTGTGCCTTCGATCTCCATCTCCAAGCACGAATATGATCTCCATCATCACCGGCGTGGCATCAAGGTCAATGGAGCCGCTCCATGGTTGTCGTCCACCAGCATCAACTATTACAACTACTTTCAAAAATAGACACATAGGTCTTAACAAAATTAAAAGACAACCATAAGGCTCTTGCCGGTTGCCAACTTACAATAAGGATCATTGCATACATCATATATAATCACAATCATGGCCATATAACATCACATCACAACCCTGAAAAACAAAGTTAGACGCCTCTAATTTTCTTTGCATGTTTTACGTGGTTTGGGAATTTCGAATAAGAACCGTTCTAACTTACGAAACCACAATGTTGATACAAGTATTGTCAAGTGCCCATGGTAAATTTAATCTTCACTATGGTGGGAGAGACAGACACCCGCAAAGCCACTTATGCAATACATGTTGCATGTCGAGCATGGATCAAGTCTCACGAACAATGTCATGTAAGGTTAGCCCGGGCCGCTTCATCCTACCATCCCGCAAGATGCAAAGTACACAAATAGCAATCGACAAGAAAATCATCAACGCCCACAATAACCATTGTGTTCTACTCATGCAACATATCTACACATAGACACGACCCTGATACCACTGTAGGGCACTAGTAGAAAATAGGCTATCCATACGCGCCCCCTAACAGCATTAGTTCCGGTTGCGCCACAAACCGGGACTAATGCTGCTATCGATTCGGCGAGCACGGTGGCCGGAGGCATGCGTCCCGGTTCGTGAGGGGTCATGCGTCCTGGTTTGTAACACAAACCGGGGCTAAAGGTTGGGCGCTAGACATGTGGCCTGCCACGCACCTTTAGTCCTGGTTTATGTTACAAACCGGGACATATGATCCTGCCCTCTATAAATACGTCACCCCAGCCCTTTGCCTCCCCTCTATTTTTTCTTGGTGGAAGGTGTGAGAGGTGTGCTAGTTTATTTTTTTCCTATGCATGCATTCAAGGTGTTTGATGTTTGAGTGAATGATCCCGTTCAATTTCCACAGAACAAAAATATAGGAGGTGACCGAGACGCACTTGAGCTTTCTCCTCTTTATTTCCCTCGATCGAGGTTAGCAATCTTATCTTTTCTCTGTCATTGATACAATGCATGTGTCGATGTGAATTGGTCATTTCACTATTTATGATGTTCTGTTTTTGATAAACTTAATTTATGATGCAGATGAACGGTCGAAATGGATGTACGATGACCGGCGTGTACCCGGGTACATTAAAGGCGTAGATAAATTTATCGATGTGGCTACGGTAAACAAAGAGAATGGTTTTATACATTGTCCATGTGTTCAGTGTCGGAACAATAAGGAGTACTCTTCCTCGAAAATCATTCGCGGCCACCTGGTTATGAAAGGTTTCATGCCCAACTATAATTGCTGGACCAAGCACGGGGAAAGAGGGGTTATGATGGAATACAATGAAGAAGAAGATGATGATAACAACTATCATCATATGTTTCCTGAATACAGTGATACTGCAATGGAAGACAATGAAGCGGAAGGAGGTGAAGAACGGTCATCAGATGAGCCTGCTGATGAACTTGGTAGGGTCATTTCTGATGCAAAGCGAGACTGTGAAACAGAAAATGAGAAGTTGAAGTTGGAGGGCATGTTAGAAGATCATAAGAAATTGTTGTACCCAAATTGCGATGATGGCAGCACAAAGCTCGGTACCACACTGGAATTGCTGCGATGGAAGGAAGAGTGTGGTCTAACTGATTACTCATTTGAAAAGATGCTGAAAATAATGAAGCCAAAGTTTCGAAAACATAACGAACTTCCCAAGAGTACATGTGCAGAAGATACATGCATGCATTAAGGACTGCATCCTCTACCGCGGTAAGAAGACTCTCTGCCCTCTAGGATTATATGTGTAGAAGATACATGCATGCATTAAGGACTGCATCCTCTACCGCGGTAAGGAGTATGAGAATTTATATAAATTCTGGTATACAATGCATTGCGGTATAAGATCATACGAGATGACCCTGGTGATGTTGAGGGAGAGCCCCTCCGGAAGAGGGTTCCTACTAAGGTTATGTGGTATGCTCCTATAATACCAAGGTTGAAACGCATGTTCAGAAACAAAGAGCATGCCAGGTTGTTGCGATGGCACAACAAGACCGTAAGAAATACGGGAAGTTGAGACACCCTGCTGATGGGTCACAGTGGAGAAAAACCGAGAGAGACTTTCCGGACTTTGCAGGTGACGCAAGGAAGTTATGGTTTGGTCTAATTACGGATGGCATGAATCCTTTTGGGGAGCAGGCTGCAGTCACATCACCTGGCCCGTGACTCTATGTATCTACAACCACCCTCCTTGGTTGTGCATGAAGCGTAAGTTCATTATGATGCCAGTGCTCATCCAAGGCCCGAAGCAACCGGGCAACGACATTGATGTGTACCTAAGGCCATTAGTTGAAGAACTCTTACAGCTGTGGGGCAAACTAGGTGTACATGCGTGGGATGAGAACAAATAGGAGCCATTTGACCTACGAGGGTTGCTTTTCGTAACCATCAATGATTGGCCTGCTCTTAGTAACCTTTCAGGACAGACAAACAAGGGATATAAGGCATGCACGCACTATTTAGATAAGACTGAAGGTACATATTTGCATAAATGCAAGAAGGTGTGTACCTGGCGAATCGACGATTTCTTCCGACCAATCATCCCGTAAGAAAGAAAGGCAAGAATTTCAAAGGTGAGGCAGATCACCTGAAGAAGCCTGAACTCCCTGCTGGTGATGATGTATTTGGTATGGTCAAGGACACAGAAGTAATCTTTGGAAAGGGTCCCAACGTTAATCAGTTCTGAACGACATCGCTACCGGACACGCACCCATGTGGAAGAAGAAATCTATATTTTGGGAGATTCCATATTGGAAAGTCCTACGTGTCCACTCTTCAATCGACGTGACGCACGTGATGAAGAATCTTTGCGTGAACCTGCTAGGATTCATAGGCGTGTATGGGAAGACAAAAGATACACCAGAAGCACGGGAGGACCGGCAATTATGAAAGACCCAAAGAACATGCATACACAGAACAAGACGGATAAAGGGCATCACTTAAGTCGTGCCCGCTATGCTCTTACCAAAGCAGAGAAGGAAATCTTTTTTAAAGTCCTTTACAGTATCAAGGTGCCATCTGGCTTCTCATCTAATATAAAGGGGATAATAAATATGGCAGAGAAAAAGTTCCAAAACCTGATGTCTCATGACTGTCACGTGATTATGATGCAGTTGCTTCCGATTGCATTGAGGGGGCTTCTACCGAAAATGTTCGAGTACCCATTGTGAAGATGTGTGCATTCCTCAATGCAATATCTCAGAAGGTAATCAATCTAGATATTCTTCCAAGGTTGCAAAAGGATGTGGTACAATGTCTTGTTAGTTTTGAGTTGGTGTTCCCACCATCCTTCTTCAATATTATGACGCATCTCCTGGTTCACCTAGTGGAAGAGATTGCCATTCTCGGTCCTGTATTTATGCACAATATGTTCCCCTTTGAGAGGTTCATGGGAATCTTACATAAATATGTTAATAACCGTGCTAGACCAGAAGGAAGCATCTCCAATGGATATGGAACAGAGGAGGTCATTGAGTTTTGTGTTGAATTTATTCCTGATCTTAAGCCGATTGGTGTTCCTGAATCGCGGCATGAGGGAAGACTAAGTGGAAATGGAACGCTGGGAAAGAAAGCAATGATATGTAGGGACGGGGATTCTTTCACTAAAGCACACTACACAATTCTACATAATTCCACCTTGGTAGCTCCGTATATCGACGAACACAATAATATTGTACGCTCCAAAAACCCGGGGAAGCCTGACTCATGGATTACAGATGAACACATGAAGTCTTTTAGCGGTTCGATGCGGACACATCTCTTGAATGACACCATTGTTGGATATCAGCTATACTTGTTGGCCGCGTTACCATCTTCTACTATATTGAATTTCCAAGGGTACGAAATAAATGGAAATACATTCTACACGATCGCCCAAGATAAAAAGAGCACCAACCAAAACAGTGGTGTCCGCTTTGATGCAACAGACGAGAATGGGAAAAAGGACATATACTATGGTTACATAGAGGAGATATGGGAACTTGACTATGGAGTCTCTTTTAAGGTCCCTTTGTTTCGCTGCAAATGGGTCAACCTGAATGGGGAAGGGGTAAAGATAGACGAATTGTATGGAATGACAATAGTGGATCTCAACAATCTTGGTTATATAGATGAACCATTCGTCCTAGCTAATGATGTGTCTCAGGTTTTCTATGTGAAGGACATGTCCTCCAGAGCGAAAAAAGAAAAAATATGCAAACGAATACATCATATGATGAGCCAAAGCATCACATAGTTCTTTCAGGGAAAAGAAACATCGTGGGAATCGAGGACAAGACAGACATGTCAGAAGATTATAATAAGTTTGATGAAATTCCGCCCTTCACAGTGAAAACTGACCCAAGCATTCCGTTAAGTAAAGAAGATGCTCCATGGTTACGTCTGAAGCGATCATAAGGAAGGACATACACCAAGAAGTTCATGCTCATATTGTGTACCTCTAGTTCATGTCTGGCTGGTCGGCTCCATATTGTGAACCTAAATGCCATGAGACATTATAGCTCATTTTGTGAAGGATATTTTATGATGTTTGCAATTTTCCAAGTTTAATAAATGTATTGAGTCTTAGTCCCAGTTTGTGGCTTGATCGGGACTATATATAGGGGGGCCTTTAGTCCCGATTTTGTAGTCTCAGTTTTTAATATTAATAAATGTCTTGAGTGTTAGTCCCATTTTGTGGCTGGACTAGGACTAAAGGGGGCCTTTAGTCCCGATTCGTAGAACGACTTTCCTAAACTATGAAGAAGTTATCCCGATTCGTACTTACCATTAAGATCTGATCTCCAAACGCGCGTGGTCACATATTAGGGAGTGCCTCTATGACCAGTTTGTTGGAGATGCCGGAGGACTGGGCTCCGGTGGCATCTCCCTCAAACTGGCCGTAGTGGTGTCCCTGCTCTCGCACACCATCTTGCAGCTTTTAACTTCTCTAACTAGATCAATACGCCTGGGAGCTAACTAATTTCACATATTAGGGAGTGCCTCTATGACCAGTTTATTGGAGATACCGGAGGACTGGGATCCGGCGGCATCTCCCTGAAACTGGTCGTAGTGGTGTGCCTGCTCTCGAAAACCATCTTGGAGATGCCTCAATCTGGCTGGATGACTTGACTCACAAGGATGCCTATTTATAGTACAAGCAGCTCGGCATAGTGTCAACACTCACGACATAATGTCGACACTCACCCCTATTATTAGTGCTGACTCGTGTTTTTTCCCAGTTGGTGTCTCCAACCGGGAGTAAAGGTTCATCTTTAGTCCCAGTTGGTAACACCATCCGGGACAAGGTACAAGCCGCACGACATAATGTCGACACTCACCCTTATCATTAGTGCTGCCTGGCCCAGCCTTCCGAAATACCTCCAACCAGGACTAAAGATGAACCATTTCGCTCTATTTATAGGTCCTCTATTTATAGGCTGCCCACCTCAGCCTGACCTATCATGTTCGAGGTTTCATGGCTTTTGGTCCAAATGACCGATGTTATGTGCTGAATCGCGGCATATTTGTGATGATGTGCCCATATTATGCATGCATGTGGACATTGGGATGGAGAACAATGTTGCAGGAGGATGTCTTCCTTTTCGTTGCACGGAAACGCCATTTTCCATTTTCCGAGCGCAAAAAAGGGTCGTTTTGTGAAGCAACCACCAAAATGTTGTTTTAGAATGCTATCGTCCCATTTTTCTAATATACTAGACCACCTTACATGCACTATCTCTCAACCGGGATATCTCAAACCTTTCCGTCTATCCCGGGTAAAAAGGACAAATGTCTGCCGAATCGGTAGGAAGTGGGTCCCGTTTGTACTACAGGTACATGATCTAACGCCCATCATTTTTTGAAAAAATCATTTTTAGACTCGCAATATGTGGTTTCTTCAGAGATCCAATGCAAGTTCTAACGATGCTTGTCCCCTATCTTCATGCACGCCGGTTCGACCATAGTTCGAAAAGGGAAAAATTCAAAACGGGCATAAGAAATTCAAAAAAGTATGAACAATGTAAATCCTTCGCGTGGTGTCATATTATGTGACATAGTTGCAAGGAAAAATACCAGACTTGGTATATTGATCATGTCTCGAAAAAACCTTCACAAAATGATTGGTAGGAAGTGGGTCCGGTTTGTACTACAGGTATATGATCTAACGCCCGTGATTTTTTGAAAAAATCATTTTTAGACTCGCAATAAGTGGTTTCTTCATAGATACAATGCAAGTTCTAACGATGCTCGTCCCCTATCTTCATGCACGCTGGTTCGACCATAGTTCAAAAAGGGAAAATTTCAAAACGGGCATAAGAAATTCAAAAAAAACCCGAACAATGTAAATACTTCACGTGGTATCATATTATGTGACATAGTTGCAAGAAAAAATACCAGACTTGATCATGTCTCGAAAAAACCTTCACAAAATGACCTATCATGTTCGAGGTTTCATGGCTTTCGGTCCAAATGACCGATGTTATATGCTGAATCGCGGCATAGTTTGTGATGCTGTGTCCATATTATGCATGCATGTGGACATTGAGATGGAGAACAATGTTGCAGGAGGAAGTTTTCCCGCTATTTCTTCCCGCCATTTTTCTTCCCGCCATTTCTTCCCGCAGTTTTCTTCCCGCCATTTCTTACCACAGTTTTCTTCCCGCCATTTCTCACTACATATATGTAGGATTGGCCTCCATTGTCATTGCACATCTCTAGACTCATATCTGCAACCTCATCACTCTTTCCCATGGCTTCCATCGTACGACTAACCCTAGGGAGGCAGAGGCGCTTTACGCCTCGAACTACCCCTGCCCGCCGGGCTACTACGTCCCCGTCGGCTGGATGCTGAGCACCGCAGGCATGTCGGTTCCTCCTGTCTCTCTAGGTGTGGCACGCCGGATGGCCATCACGAACCACTACTACTTCGAGCTCACGCCGGAGCAGCTGAGGAATCCCAAATGGCATCCAGACTATTTCCCGACTTGGGAAGCCTTCTTCGGGGATCGGCGTGAGAGGGCGCTCGCCAGGCACGAGGAGGACGGCCCACCTCCGTTCGTCGGCTGTGGTGGCGCGACCGGACTCTCCAAAGCGTTATGGCCTAAGACATGGCCGCCGACTCTAACCCCGCCCGCGCTACCCGCAAGTCCAGCCCACTCGTACTCAGCCTTCAAGGTTCAACTACGGTGACCCCGATGACGACAGCGACGACGGCCACGGCGAGTATGACGACTACAGTGGCGAGTATTACAGGTGTAGGCGGGAGCATGACTGAATCACTCCAACATTGCAAAACAAGTTCGGCCGATTGTGACTTAATCTGGCCATGTATCTTAATTTTCATTTCTTCTATGTATCTTAATTTTTAGTCGTGCTTTATGTAACTTAGTGTTAGTTGTTTTATGTACTTTAATTCTAGTTCTATCATAATAAAATTTTCTTCCCGCCCATTATTTCCTGTCCTTTTATTCCCGCCCATTAATATATAAAAAATATAAGTTAATTCATTTTTTATTTTAAATGGTTCATAATTTAAATAGTTACATTAATTATTTTTAAAAATAGAAAATAGTTTTGAATTAGTTATTCAAATTCAAACACGTTTTATGTTTAAAGTTTTTCTAAATTCCAAATCAATATTCAAAAAATATAAGTTAATTCATTTTTAATTTTAAATGGTTCATAGTTTAAATGATTACATTAATTATTTTTAAAAACAAAAAATGGTTTTGAATTAGTTATTCAAATCCAAACACTTTTTATGTTTAAAGTTTTTCTAAATTCCAAATTAATATATAAAAATATAAGTTAATTCATTTTTAATTTTAAATGGTTCATAGTTTAAATGGTTACATTAATTATTTTTAAAAACAAAAAATGGTTTTGAATTAGTTATTCAAATCCAAACACTTTTTATGTTTAAAGTTTTTTAAATTCCAAATTAAAATATATAAAATATAAATTAATTCATTTTTAATTTTAAATGGTTCATAGTTTAAAATGTTACATTAATTAAAGAAAATGGTTTTGAATTAGTTATTCAAATTCAAACACTTTTTATGTTTAAAGATTTCTCTAAATTCCAAATTAATTATCATTTAAAAAACATTACAAATTTAAACCCCAAAATCATAAGGTGGGAACAGAGAGATAATTTGTGAATTTTTTGGAAAACAGGGTCATACATCCTGGTTGCAGCCACCAACTGGAACTAAAGGCCCTCTGCGCGCGCCGCTTGTGCTCACCCCAAAATATGAAAAAAAAGTGGAGCATACGTCCCGGTTGGTGGCTCCAACCGGGACGTATGACCAATCGGGACATATTCTCCCTCCCCTTTATACATGATGCCCGTTCCTCTCCTTCCCCTTCTCCATTCTCTGCAACTCCGACGCCACAAGACAGGGAGACGCTGCGTCGGCCGCCCATTGTCGCTTTGTCCGCCGCAAGGCCGTTTGCATTCTCTCCCTCTTTCTCCCCCTCGCGTGCGTTCTCTCCCTCTCTAGCCAAACCCTAACCCCAGTAGCCGGCCGTCGCTGCCGTTCCCGGCCTCCCCTCGCCCATCTGGTGGTGCCAGGAGCTCCGCCTCGGTCCCCTATTTCGTCCCACTGAAGGAATCAAGCCCCGACGCTCGGAATCATCGCCAACCTTGCCGTCTTCCCCGACCCCGACAAAGCTCGCCGCCATCGATTAGCTCTCCTCTGTCCTCGCCTGGATTCCATGACCCCACGTCGAGCACCGTGGTGAGCTTCTGGTTCTCAGGGCACCCTCTGTTTTCCTCCTAGATCTTCGTAGCCACCGCGCGCCGTTCGTCTGGGAGCTCCGTCGCCGCCGCTCGTCGCATGCCTTGCTTCGATGACTCTAAAGGGGTGGCTCCTCCACTATGTGGTTCCCCTCGTCACGCTCTTTCCAGCGCACACCTCCACGCGTGCTGGGGTGGCCCAGATCGTCGCCGGTGACCACTGCCCAACGCCTCCCGCTGTCGCGTCTTACGTGGCGCCTGCGTGGCCACGGGGTGGACCTAGCTCGGCCTGGTGCCCCCTAGTCAGTGGCTGTGGGTAGGAGCAGCCCCGGTGTACAAAGTTAGGGATATGGTTGATGACGTCAGGGTGATGTAGTAATGGGTTAATCCTTTTCTTTAATGTTTTAAAATAGCAGAAATTAATATAATTTTGTAAAGTCAATAACTAAATACTTAATTATAAAAATATGTATAATATATCAGAATGTTTAGAAAATTGAGAGCTATGTGTCTAAGTAATCATAATACATTGTGAAGCAACTTTAAACCCTAGTTTAGTTGGAAGAACATCGATATCCCTCATATACATGTGCGTTTGATGATGCACCTTTGCCAGGGCATTCTGAACCGTCTTAAATCGACATGCATTATGGTTACTGCGTAGTATCTAATCTGACATGTCATACATATTGTTTGCGCATTGCATTATGCCATGTCTTGAGTTGTCATCTTTCTTTCTGGTATTGGTTCTTCGCGATAGGATCTGAGCCCGAGGGCAAGCGTAGCCTCTCATTCTGAACCTATTACAAAGTATCTACTTTCTCGCTATGATGCATATGATTCCAATGTGGTATTTTGTGAGTATATAGAGTTACCTATCTACTACATAGTTTCCTTTTTGTAGCTAGGTTTAGGGTTTAGGGTTCAGGGTTTCTCTTCATTTTTATTATTGTGTATGTATATATTAGGGTTTGTCCAAATTAGGGTTTATATCTCTCAACACCCTACCTAACATTCTCCCTTATCCGCTTTGACTTATCCGTTTTTTCACCTATGCAGAAAATATGGAACCACATGGCAGAGACGAAGAAAAGGAAGAGTTGATCCAAGGTGTGATCTTCGGGGAAGACAATTTAGATGTATCGACATTTCTGAACAACTCCGGTGAGGGTGATCCTCTTTTTGCTGAAAGAGACGACTTCTTTGAGGTTGAAGGTGATGCCTTCTGCGAGGGAGAAGACGATGCCTTGTGTGATCGAGAAGACGAACGCGCCGGCGAGGTGCATGTAATATAATTAATTCATTAATTAATCATCTACTGTCAATATAGAAATATTAACGATGATCTTTCTTATTTTAGCCCTCCGGATCGAATAAATAGCGGACGAGGCCCAACCAAAAAGTTGGAAGACCATAAGAGGTTCAGGATCGAATAAATCGGTGACAACGGCAAACCGACGGTTCCCCTTGTTGTCGTAAACAAATTTGTGGCACAATGCAGAGTAATCGTTAGGGACTTCGTCCCAATCGTCATTCGAAATTGGAATAGGCCTGCTAATACGGAAGAAGAGGGAACGTCTTTATTTCTCCCTACTGTGGCCAAAGATTTACTGTGGAAGACGCTCATGCTTAATTTCAAACTACCGAAGGTAGAGCTGGATCCAAATGCGGAGGATCCAGTTGAGGACGACTTAGAACATGCCAAAGCCATGCAGATGAAGGCCAGGGAGTGGGCTATGAAGAAGATGGCCCAGTGTTTCACCAACTGGAAGAAAAGATTACACCTTGACTATGTCGTGAAAGAGAAGACTCCGAATTTCGAGAAGATTCAGTATCAGCAGTTAAAACCATTCTGGGCTGAGTTTGTGAATTACAAGAAATCATGAAAAGCTAAGAAAATGTCTGAAACGAATAAGCTAAATGCTGCTAACAAGAAGTATCACCATACTATGGGGCAAGGTGCCTACAGGGCTGGCATTCCTAAGTGGAAGAAACTTGAGGATTAACTACGTGCTAAAAAGATCATCCCCGAGACAGATGATTGGATCGAACGTGCAAACAATTGGTTTTATGGGCATGGGGGCACGTTGGACTCGGAAGGGAAGTGTATATATAACATACGACATAAAGAAGACCCCTTGCCAATCAAGAAGATTAGAAAAGCAGTAAAGGTTGTTAAAGATGGGGACTACATTCCCGATAGACAGAATGATGAGCTCACACTCGCCCTTGGGAATAAGGAACATGATGGACGAACACGAGGCACAATAGGCTCCCAACCATGGAGCACTGGGTTTCCCAAAGAGAGGAAAAAATATCCTGTTAGAAGCCGTAAGAGGAGAAAGGACAAGGCGGAAGTTGAAGCAGATATTTAGAAAGATCGAATGCGTATAATTGAAGAACAAATAAAGAAACAACAAGATCAAATTAACGCACTTAGCCAGCAAGGTACTACCGGCCCATCTCAGCAGCACATGGTGGTAGAACCTGCATTCGATGCTACCGGCCTATCGAATAATCAAAAAAGCAGTGTGGCTTCCACCGAGGTCCCGGGTGATGACAATGAAGATGTCGATGGTGCACCGACAATGGCTCGTGTTGGCTACCCAGTGGATGATATCACACAGATGACACACTACGAGCTACATGTCAAAGTTGTGAACATATCAATGAAGGTGGCGGTCGGCTATGCCTTACCAATTGGACCCACGCCAACTTACCATTGTCGTACGGTTCCACAGGTCTACGCTGTTGCTGGGGTGGATGAAATCATGCCCACCTTTCAAGGTTTGAAGCTTGACTACCCTGCAGGTGAAGGGGATGTGACTGAACTAGGAGAAGCAAAAAACGTCACCATTCTATGGCCAAAGGAATGTATCGTGCTTCCAAATCACATGCCAAGGCCATCTTCTCCGTCGCCTCACCCGTCTCCAGCGTGGTCGTCACCGCCGAGGCAGCTGTCTTCGTCGCCTCACCCATATCCGTTGCCTCACCCGTCTGCGTCGCCTCACCAGTCTCCGGCGTAGCGTAAGCGCCTCAGGAAAAAAGCGTAAGCATACCACTGCTACTCTGCGGAGTGGTAAGCGATCGCCCAGACATAAACATGAGCCTCTTCCAAAAGTACCAAAGGTTCCTCCCAAGAGAGCTTATGACTGTACTGAAGAGGATACTACGACAATCGTTGAGGCGCAAACGACAGAGTTTTTCGCTAACCTGAGGCGGCCGAAAGAGCCAGAGTTCCCTAGCACCAAAGAAGAAAAAGCCCAAGTGGTCAAAATGCTAAAGGGCCTTCACCAAACCGAGCCAAAGCTGTCATCAGACTATGAGCGCTCTATTCTCAAGTCACATGCGGCACAACAACTGTCGAAGAGCAGTACTGGTGCAAGCGGGAAATCTATTGCCTAGCTTGGAGAACAAACAAAACAATCTTGCGCCCCTCTCAAGGTGATTTCCCATACCAATGTGGGTTCAAGAAAATATGCAGCCGAAGAGCAGTATGATCCAGATGTAGTTGCACTATACGGAGAAGCTGCCGCTGCTCAAGGTATGAGTATTGCCTACTACTTATCCTAGTTATAGTACTTCCCCGTGGGTGAAGTAGCATACAAATACTAGTACGACAAACCTCTCGTCAAACCTGAGGAGGTAAATAATCTTCCAACAAAAATGCGAAGATTGCATAATTGGTACATGCATGCCACAAAGGCCGGGGCTAACTGGATAATGCTGAGGGTTATAAAAAAGCATTATGGGAAAGAAGTAGATGACATGATAGCCATTGAATTTGTTGAACAATTTCAATTATTAAATCAAGACTCCTTGGACAAATCGATCATCAGTTTCTATTGTTTGTAAGTACTAATTCTGTAATTAATTTAGTCTCTAGCTATCTCACCTCGTTTATTGCATGTATATAATCATACTATAATGCATAATGAAGAT
This sequence comes from Avena insularis, assembly GCA_023614405.1. Classification (NCBI taxonomy): domain Eukaryota; kingdom Viridiplantae; phylum Streptophyta; class Magnoliopsida; order Poales; family Poaceae; genus Avena; species Avena insularis. The sequence goes on along the minus strand of CM042691.1, from coordinate 38,365,225 downwards.
TCTTGAATACAGCAGAGGACAAATCTATGACATTGGGTTCGTTGACCCATATTGGGTTCATCAAGCTAATCTCAAAAACAAACCCAAGGATACAGAGGACAATATCGTACACGCGTTAAGGTTTCAAGAAACCATAAGGGAAATACTATTTCCTTACAACTTCGAGTGATTATTATTGTCTTGTATACACTTTCTATTTCGCTTACTCGACATTAAGTATATAACTGATGAGTTATGCATGCGCAACTTCCACTATATTCTGTTAATCATTCAACCTGACAAAGGGCGGGTACTAGTCATGGACTCGAAACATAAACCCCTTGAGATGTGGAAAGACATGCAGATGATTCTCCAGCGGTAATTCTAATCATTACGACACTATATCGGCAATGTTCATGAATTTTATGATATCAAGTAATTAATAACTTATTTTATTCGTTTTCTTCGCCGGGCAGCGCTTGGAAACAGTTCACCAACAAGGCTAGGGGTGTTTAGAAAGAGGAGCTTACATTTAAACCACTAGATGTAAGCACCACTAGCTATATCTGCGCATCTCTTTGATTCTAGTTTTGACACCATTATTAAAATGCTTGATTATTATTTTGATTGAACTCTGTTCTCGTATAGTGCCTGACGCAGGGACCAGGGAACAATTTCTGTGGATACTATGTTTGCGAGTTCATCCGTCAGACGTGTTGTGAGAAGGGCAGAAATTTAGAGCAACTCCACGTACGTAAACATTTTTTATAGTTTTTTATTACCATCAAATTGTGTTTAGTTTCATTCATATAGGTTGACTCCTTTTTTAAATCAGCTCGAACGTCTACGGGACGGTCTTCTGCCAAAGGATCGCGTACGAGCAATTCAGGAGGAATTGGCGTGATTCTTGGATTCAGAAGTCCTAGACCCAAAAAGAGAATACTATGCGGCTGTGTATAGACAATAGGGATTGTACAAAGAGCTTATTTTGTATGTAGTGCTTGAAATCCTTTATCGAATGTAATATGTTCGACACTTGGATCTATATTGTCATGATGATATTATGCAATATAATGGTTCCTTAATTTATGAGTGCAAAACACAAAATAAAAAATAAAACAACATAAATGAATTCTCTGCCGCGGCACAAAAAGTGGCCAAAATGCTGCCGCGGCAAAAAAAGGTTGCCAAAATGAATTCTCTGCTGTGGCAGAGAAATGTATAAATCTTCGCATGGCAGAGGTTATTTGTCCCGGTTCGTGTTACGAACCGGGACGGTTCCTCCTCCCCCCTCGCGTGGAGCAGCGACCACGTGTACGCTGTTTTGTCCCTATTGGTGGGGCAACCGGGACTAAAGGTTGGGGCTTTCGTCCCGATTGTGCCGTCCCGGTTGGGGAACCGGTACTAAAGGCCCTTACCAACCGGGACACATGGGCCGCTCTGCACTAGTGGGGGTTCATAGCATGGAAAAAAATTTCTACCGCATGAACACACACAAGCCAAGATCTAATCTACTAGATCGGAGCAATGAGTTGATAGATTACTAACCCTCGAAGATTCCAAAGCGGTTAACGAGATCGGATTATTCAGGGTGACGTAGTCGTTCACTTGCCGATCTCAAGATCGCATAGACGATCCTTTTGGTGCCGTGTTCCGGCAGCGCTCCCATAGTCGGTCACACGTTTGGTACTCGATGAAGACCTTCCTCTTCCTTGTTCCCGCAGGCAGCGGAGGTTGTAGATCTCTCCTCACGATTCCAGCAGCACGATGGCGTGGTGGTGGAAGTAGAGGGGAAATCTCGCAGGGCTTCGCCTAAGCCGGAGCGGGTATGCTGGAGTAGAAGAGGGCCTCGGTGATCTAGGGTTTAGAGGGCCAAGGGGTTTAGAGGTGATGGCCAGCGACTAGGGTTACCTAGGCGGCATTTAGAGGGGCTCTAGGCGGTGGCGACTTGAGAGGGGCAAGGGGCCGACGGCTACGGTTTCATGTGGGGGGAAAGGGGGCGCCCCTCCCCTCTATTTATGAGAGGGAAAGGCGGCAAGGGGAGGGGAGTCCTCCCCCAACTCCCCTTGCTATTCTGGCGGCAAGGAGGAGGGAGGAAACCTTCCCTAAGTGGGTTTCCTCTCCTCCCTCCACTAGGCAACCATGTTGGGATTTGACTTTTTCAAATTGGCGTTTGACTTTAAAACTAGATTTTGATTTCTCTCTTCCTATTGCCCAGCCAAGTGACCTAGGACATGATGCAACCATTCCACTTTGGTGTGACACATCCATGTTCCCTTCCCACTCAGGAGTGATGGACCTTCTAGACCCTTCTAGAACATTCCAGTGAAAACACCAAAAACATTCCCGAACTCCAGAATTGGACTTTCCTTATATGAATCTTATTCTCTGGACCATTACGGATCTCCTCGTGATATCCAGGATGCAATCCGAGACTCCAAAAACATTCGGTCTCTTACTCACATTCCATATCTACTAAACAACATCTAATCCTTAAGTGTCTCTTACTATGGTTCGTGAATTACGCAGACATGATCGAGAATCTTCTCCGATTAATAACCAATAGAGGTATCTGGTAATTCATATGGCTCCCACATATTTATATGATTACTTCGTGATCGAATGAACCATTTACATACGATACCAATTTCCCTTTGTCTCGCGGTACTTTACTTATCCGAGGTTTGATCGTCGGTATCTCTGCATACCTTGTTCAACCTCGTTACCGATAAGTACTCTTACTGGTTCATGTGATATGTGATCACTTGTGAGCCAGTCACAAGCTTGCAAGCTAGTTGGATCACATTCCACTGAGAGGGCCCAGAGTATATCTATCTGTCATATGGATGGACAAATCCCACTCTTTATCCATGTGCCTCAACACATACTTTCCGAATACTCAATGCCACCTTTATACACTACTAGGAAAACGCTCGTTAGTGGCGCATGTGGAAAGGCCATCCGTGGCGCACTAGCAGTGCGCCACTAGCCTTGCATTGCGGCTATCTCCTAGCCGTGGCGCACTGCCTGGTGCGCCACGGTTGTGTCGAGATAGGCGTGGCGCACATGCCAGTGGCCACGGAAAGTAGTCCAGGTGCGCTACGCAACTTATCTTCTATGGCGCATGTTGCAGTGCGCCACTAACATGCGCAGGTGCTCTTTAGATACTGTGCGCCACAGATGTTGTGCCATGTGCACCACGTGTGTTTTTTTGTTTTTTTTAATTTCAGAGCCAGATGATATACAATACAGATTATATACAAAATTACAGGCAGATATACACACACAGATATAAGATATACAATTATATATATAAATACACAATTTGCAAAAAAAGATTGAAACAAATACATATAGATAAGTCCCATACATGAATACATAAGTTACACATTGTTTCGATCAAGTTACAAAGTAGTTGGTGACATGCGAATACATGTGTCTCGAACAAATTAGAGCTCGGAAGCTCGCTTAGTCATCTAAACTAGCTAGACACAAGCGCGGGATAAACAACCAAAGACGATAAGCATGATCACTGCGACGAAGGTGTAGGTCTTCATCCGGTTCCTCGTCCTAACTCCCGCTAGATAGCGCGTGCATCTAGCTTCCGCCTCCACCATAGTGTTGTACCCTTTGTAGCTATTGCTGCTAAAACGGTGCAACTGTCTCCGACAGTTTTCCCAATCATCATAGACTCCGGGAACCCGTCCCTTGTACACGACGTACCACGTCATCTACAAGTTGGCAATAATAATTAACCGGTGATTGAAAAAAAACATGTATAATTAAAGTCGCGTATGAAGATACGCTTATAAAAAGTACTCCCAACTCAAATATACCAAAGTAACTCAAAAATCATGCCTCATCTATAACTAGGTTGTTGGACACAGGAATATGCTACGATGGAACTGTACGCCAAGTACGATGCACAACACCTGGACTTGTGCATAGCGCAAGGCGTACAATCCCGTCGCAGCACATTCATATATATAGTGTGCCACGACATTTCAATCATCAGCATTCTCGAAAAAGACCAAAGTAACTCAAAAAGCATGCCTCATATATAACTAGCTAAGTCGTTGGACACAGGAATATGCTATGATGGAACTGTAAGCCAAGTAGGATGCACAACATATGGAATTGTGCATAACACAAGGCTTTCAATCCCATCATAGCACATTCACATATATAGTGTGCCACGACATTTCAATCATTGGCATTATTCTCGAAAAATACCAAAGTAACTCGAAAAGAATGCCTCATATATATACATAGGTCATTGGACACAAGAATATGCTACGACGGAACAGTTAGCCAAGTAGGATGCACAACACCTGGACTTGTGCATATCACAAGGCTAACTATCCCGTCGTAGCACATTCACAATATAGTGTGCCACGACATTTCAATCATCAGCATTACTCTCGAAAAAGACCAAAGTAACTTAAAAAGAATGCCTCATATATATACATAGGTCGTTGGACACAGGAATATGCTATGAAGAAACCGTGAGCCAAGTAGGATGCACAAGACTTGGACTTGTGCATATCACAAGGATCACAATCCCGTCGTAGCACATTCACATATATATTGTGCCACGACATTTCAATCATTGGCATTCTCGAAAAAGACTAATAAAGTAAGGAAAAAAGAAGGACCAAAGTAAGCAAAGGACCAAAGAGTAAGCAAAAAACCAAGCATTGATTGATATATAATAATAATAAGCAAAATAACTAAGTGATGATTCATAAACCTAATAAGATAAGTAGTAGCATTTACACTTGTCCACACACACAAAGGTCATCTATAGTTTGGAACTACAACTAGGCCAACATCAAGCCTTTTGGCTTGGCTTAGGGAATGGGAGGACGCCTTGTCTCGGCATGAACTTCCTATAGTCAACCTGTATCTCTAGGCGATCTTCTATGTCACGGTTATTCTGGATATTTCCTCCATAGAAGATCCCCCCCGAAGTCATGACATCACGAAAGATGATTGCCCCAAACTGCTGCTGGATGCGATACATCTCTTGTCTAATATCTGAATCAGTGATCTTGGCCTTGGCTTCGGCCCAATGTTTGAGATGATCTGGCAGCGTAGAATTCTGCTGGTCTAGTAGGAACGCCCTCATGTGATGGAGTGCGTAGTAGGCTTCCTTCTTACTTCTTTCCGGCTGCTTCACGCAGGGGAACTCTGTTACATGGTTGAAGGCGTGCCTGCCGAACTTGACCTTCATACGCATGAAGGTGGTGCCTTCCGTCGAGGAATAGCCAGTGAGAGCATCATCCAGAACTTCTTTGATCTTCTCGTAGTTTTTTCTTCTTTTCTAGACTCCCCGAGTCGAAATACGTGGCATGCGAATGCTTCAACGATAAGGAGATGAGCGTGTAGTGTTCATCTCTGCGCAAAAAATTCAAATGGAACGTGTTGGAAAAAGAATGATGATAATCTAATAAAGCCAATCGACGGTGGCGAGTGAATAACGACTTACTCGGGAAAGTAAGGCACGAGAATGTATTCCTTTGTCTTGTTTGCCATGAAGATTCTTTTTAGGTACGAGGCCACGATACGTCGTTCAGCGGGGCAACCCACGCAACCATCACACATGTAGTAGGGGTCCACTATAGTGATGCCCGGTGTGTTCTCTCTAATGATCTGCATGGCCAGGCTGAGAGAAAACAGGCGGACCATGGTATAGTGCAGCGGGTATAGGTGGAACATATTGAAGATGTCGTCAAACCACAGGAAGAACAGATCCGTAGGGGCATTGTCGACGAAGCCCTAGCCTGGTGGAACCTTAACCACGAATACCGGGTGCGAGGGATCTTTCTTTGCCAGAAGGTGTCGCTCTATCGTCAGCACACTGTCATGCACACTCTGCAGTTCCGAACTGGTGAGCCTCCGCAAATTCTTAGGTAGCATGGGCTCGCCCGCCACATGAATCATCCACATAATACCCTCGGGTCTTGGTGGCCCGTCCCAAAACCTGATCGGATTCGCAGTTAACGTCGCCGGCTGGCTCAAGCTGCTAGATTTTCTTTTCCTGCCCTTTTTTCCTTTTGGAGAGCGGCAGGCACCGCAATCTGAGCACCGGCCGCCCTATGTAGTGTGCCAGAGCTTAGAATAAAGGGCCGGTTGGTTGTATCAGCTGGCTCTATAAAGGCGCAATCTGGAGGCGTCTTCTGAGAACCAAACAGACGCTTGGTGATAGTTGTTTTCTCTGTGGGGCCACCAGCTAGGTCTTCGTTGCTAAATTGAGTGTTGAAGAACTGATCATTCCAGTCTTCATCGTCCTCGGCCGGATCCGGCGCCATGTGCATATCATCAACATGATCATCCGACCCACCGTGTGGAGGTGACGGCGATGGCGGTAAGGGGGCCTTGCCACCGCTTGTCGCTGGCACGACAGGCGGTGCTATTGTCTGTGGCGTGACGGCCCCTGCCGTCCCCAAACGGATCATGCTCTTTGGCCATTGCAGGAATAAGACGAAGCAACTTCTGAGGACAGCCGGCTCTTCTTCATCCGCTCCTGGGGGTTGAATGTGAGGTTCCAGGTCGTCATAGCCCCTGAGCACCCGACTAATTTTAACCTTGTGCACGCTATCTGGCATCAGCCTTGAGTGGAACGTGCGCTGCAAGGGTTGAACGATGGTACCCTTGGCAACATCCCCCAGCTTGTTGTTCACGTAGCATAAGAGAGTGCAAGGAACATCCGTCTGCGGAAAACATGTACGGCGTCGTTAGAGAGATGCCATAAGAGTAATAGATGGCATGAAAGGTAGTAAAGCAATTTGTTTACCGTGATGGCGTCGAGATCGTCTAATGTCGAGGCACCGCATACGACAACGGGCATGCAAGAGACAGAGGGGATGCTTGATGGCGCGGTGTCGGCCGCCTGTGTGTTCTCCCTACCGGGTGCTTGGAGATCCGGTGCCGCCACGACGATAACAGGGGAGTCACCAACATGTCCGGCGTCGTGGTGATGGCAGGGGAGTCACCAACACTTCCGGCGCCACAGTGCTAGCGGGCGGAGTCACGAACACATAGTTCACCTGATTTGTCAGCGCCGCATTGTTCGAGTGGCTGCTGACCATGCTTGGAATCGGGCACGGGCCTTGTCGACCACATGCACTGTAGTTCTCTATTGACTCCACCAAGCCAGGCAGGATGGACGTGAGGGTGATTGGCAGGTTGTCTTGGACGATCTGCGGGATCTGCGCCACTTGTTCCTTAAGTTCTTGAACCTCGCGGTTTTCCTCCTCGTTCCTTCCCTACGGCGCCACACGCGTCCTCGGTGGTGGACTAAAATGATCCACCCAATTCTTACCCCCGAGGCTAGCCAGACGGCCAGCTGACGACGGCTTCTTCGTAACCGCATCTATTTTCTTGGCCCGGTTCATCGCCCTATTAAAAGGGTTATCCCACCGGGTGGCCGTCGTCCACCCTTGGGATGAGGAACCCTGGGATCCATGACTAGCAAAAATTTCCTCCTCCTGCAGAAGAAGTAATAGTGAACCGTTTAGAAACCATACTTCATCGATTAGAATGCAATCGAGTTGATCCGCGGTAATCAAATTACTTACCACAATTTACTATAATTCCTTCACACAGGATCCGCGGTGAGTTGTTTGGTTTTTGGGTCCACACAGTAACGGGCCCTGATGAAGTTTCGAATCTGCCCCTTTTGGAATTTCGCAAAGGGGTTATCTATCCCCTTAGCTATATACTCTGCGAACTCCTTATCCCATTTGGGCTCTGCGGTTTTGTATCCACCAGATCCGAGATGGTGGTGACCTATATTCATCGCCTGCAGCTCCTTTCCCCGATTACTCGAGGCCTGGGCACTTTCCGATTCGCACCTCTCCTTGAACTCCCGAAACTGATCTTCGGTGATCTGCGGGTCAATCTTCTGGATCTCCTCGAGACATTTGCCTTCTTTATAGATCTTCTTCTTTATCCAGGTTCTCCAGCTGGCCATGGCGGTGCTCATCTTTGTGAGGGCGGATTTATTTACTTCATTCCCATGATAATTTGTGTTCCGATACTCGGCGGGGAACTTGTATCTTGCATGCAGCTTCTCGGAGAGGAGTGTGCGCAAGTGGCCATTATCTTTATGCCGGAGATTCTCGGTGTTGATTGAGATGGTTGTCCGGGTGATCGCTGCCACTTGCCCACCGTACCCTCTGATGACAAGGTTGGGCTCCAAAGGAATCCCTGTTGGGCTCACTTCGGTAATTTCCTCCCTGACGGTGCCGACCGTGTTCGGGCGCCGTTCCTTCTGCTTCTTCTTTGTCTTAGGAGGATTGGTACCACTCTCTGTGCCCTCGCTGCCACCAGTGGTTTCATCACCCGCCGTTCCTTCGGCTTCTTACTCCGTGTCTTCCATCTCACCATCCTCGCTCTCCGAAGGATGGTATTCTTCATCGTCTTCTAGCCGTTGGGCCACCTCCCAGAATGTCAATTGCTTAGAACATCCAGCCTCGTCGTTGTCACATATCTTTGCACTAATAAAAAATAAATAATTGGTTAAATGCACGGAAAAATCCAGCATGACCTTTGCTAATTTTCTTAAACTAGGAGTTCCTGATTTCTGCCGAAACGGAAGTTAATCAACATTCCGGCAAAAATCAGGGCTCATTTCATACAAGAACCTGCATACATGACATAATAAACTCCTTCATACAAGCACAAGCACAATTAGCAAAGAATAAGCACCTATCATTATATGACAGCAAGCAAATATGATAGCAAGTATGGTCATTATATGACAACAAGCAAATAAGCACCTATCATTATATAATATACATGCATATTATAGCATTCAACACCAGGAGCATTTCATCACTAAAGCAAATAAGCAAATAAGCAAGCCAGGAGCATTTCATCACCAGGAGCATTCAACACCAGAACATATTGCTTGCAGTAGTATATACACATATATTCATCACCAGGATGCTCTCTGTTTGCTAAAAAAATCAAGACTAAACCTACAAGCTCTCTGTTTGCTACAAGCCTAAACCTACAACCTCTCTGATTGCTCTCTGTAGACACATATTTTTGGACTCAAATGTAAAACAAACTTGTTCCTAACTGCCATTTTCATGCACCAAAAATGCAAGGTACTTTCTGTAAAGCATATTACAAAAGAAACAACAAGCAAACATGTCTTCATGGATTTGTTAAAAACATGTCTCCATGAGTTAGCCTTTTTTAAAATCAAGGAAACATTAGATTGCGAATAATGGCCTGATGCACACTACTTAAAGCATTATATGATAAGTAGCAACTTTTTTTGAGCTATGATCTGTTTAGACTTAGGAGTGATCTATTTTCACTCTTATTAGACTAGGAGTGATCTGTTTTCACTTGTGGATGGAATTGATGATGGCACTTGGTCATATCTGCTTCCTGCTCTCACCTTCCAGATTCAAATTTGGCTTGCAATGGCATATGATGCCAATAGGAGACACAAGGATTGCATAGCATTGTACAAACAATTGGAGAAAACACATCCGATGATTAGCATCAGGAAGCAGGCAGCTGATTTCAGATACATTGCAGAGGCACTCAGGTTGAAGATCTCCAATGATGAGGTGGTCACGATACCACAAATTGGATCCAGCTGGGACTGGTTAGTTTTATCTCTCTGACACTGCACTTTTTCACCATCTCTATGCCTCACAGCTACTCTGGTTTTTCTGCATGTGACTTGTTTCAGTTGGGTGATGCATTCTAGTGAAACATGGAAGAAGTAAAATGAAAAGCCTATTTTCTTGCTGTTTACAATTGCCTAAATGAGCCTTTTGATTTTTGTTTCATTTTATCTCCTAGTAGGCTGTAGTAGCCAGATGAGTAATTTTAAGCTTCAAACTTCTGCTTCTTTTTAATTATGTCGTTGAATTGTAACTAAATTAAAACCGAGGGGGTGATGTAAACCGGTTGTTTTTATTCTACTAGATGACATCGTGTAACAAATAATATTTTTCTCCGTTAATGTCGTTTTGTGGCTAGTAGTACATCCTGGAATCAGTTATATTTTCTAATCCTAGTTTAAACAGTACAACTAAGGTCGGAACCATGACTTACAACACTGTGTATGCAGCAACAACATCCTCTGCATCCTGCAAGAGGTTTTCCTTCACAGCTAGTACTTCTCTATGCCGCTAAGTTACAACTTAGAAAACAGTTTACGCGTCCATTTGATACCCAGCAAAATACCGGTCAGTTCGTTTCGCTAGATTAGTCTAATATACGTGTATCATCACATTAACCAGGTATGCCGGAACAACTTAGAGTGACAAGATCGAGGAACAAGAGGAAAGGAACAGAAAGATTGTGGCCGCTAGCAGCCAGCCTAAACCTTCAGCGAACATCCTCGACAATACTGACTGTGATCCATCTAACTACCAGAGAGCAACAAAGAAAAAGAAATGCCAGTTCCTGGGTGCAGAGAGGGGAGAGAGGGAGAGAGGGGAGAAGGCTCACATCCTCTGAGACGAGGATGAGGACGAGTGCGCGGGCGAGGTGGCGGCCTCCTCCTCCTCAGCCTCGAGCGGTGGTGGCCTCCTCCTCCTCGAGCGGCGGCAACCTCCTCCTCCATGGATCGGCAGCGACGCGGGCCTCCTCCTCCTCGAGCAGCGCGGGTCTCCTCCTCCATGAGTGACGCGGGCCTCCTCCTCCTCGAGAGCGTAGCGGCGGATCAAGAGCGCACCGGCGGGGCTCGATGCGCTGTCTGAGATGGAGATGAGATGGGGACGAGAGAGGCGGACATGGCACAGTTGACTAGTCCAACCCACTTAGACGTAGCGCACCCTGGCCAAGTGCGTTACGGGTAACCGTAGCGCACTTGGCCAGGGTGCGCTACGCCTAAGTGGGTTGGACTAGTCAGATAAGAGGGCGGCCACCCCACTAGTTAACACTAGCACTGTCTTATCCCACTGGTTCTGCCCACTACACTATTCTAAACTTGTGAGCACCCAGGTTTGAATCCTGGTGGCCCACTTTTTTATTTTTATTTTAAAAATACTTTTAAATGTTCCAAAAAATGCCCAAAAGTGGTGATATATGCCATACAAGTTTTGTTTTTAAAATAATTTTAAATATTCCAAAAATGCCCAAAAGTGATAATATATGTCATAAAAGTGGTACAAATATGATTCAAAGTATAATTAAATTTCATAATAATTTGTCCATGAATATTACAATCTTTTTCGACCACGTGTTTTACAATATTATTTGAGCTAGCGTTTTACAATCTTTTTCCCTTCTTTGTCGCGGTTGAATAATTTAGCCCCGACACTTTAATGTTTGTTCTTTCGAATGGGCTACCTTTTTTGGGTAGGGTTGTTCTTTTTCTTCTTGTGATGTATGTTGCTGCATCGTAGTCGTCGTCATCTTCAATCTTTGGATTGCCGTATTGGTCGAAGTCTTGCTCGTTGGAAACTCCATCCATTCCGATGATGTTTCTTTTCCCACTCCTCACGACAACACGACTAGGCTTTGTCGGGTCGGTAATGAAAAAACATTGGTCCACTTTGGTAGCCAGTACCCACGGTTCATTTTTCGCGGCCACATTCGCACCGGCGGCCTTGGATTTGGCTGCTTCGGGTATAACCATGGTTGTGAAATATCGGTCTTCTCTTTTGATGCTCTTTGCCCATCTGACATAGAACATCGGCACCTTTTCTACACAGTAGTCGAGCTCCTAGATATCCTTGATCCTTCCGTAGAATCTTTCCTCCATGTTGTCATCGGTGTAGAATTCGGACATTACGCCTGAGTTCTGATAATCACACTTGTTGTCCTTTTCCTCCGTGTAGAATGTGTAGCCGTTGATATCATACGCCTGATAAGTCACCAGGTTTTGCATCGGTCCCTGCGACAAGGTGAATATGATATTTTCCGTGTTAGAAGAATGCGATCGCGGGGATTATCAAGGAGTGTCTGCCTAAACCAATGCGTGAAATCTGAGTTGTGCTCTTTGATTATTTCTCCCTGCGTCCTCTATATGCGTTGGTCACTGTAATTCTTATCGATTAACCTTTTGTGCTTCTGAACCCAAGGATCGACCAGTTCTAAATGAAATAGCACGACGAGGTTTGCTCGATCAAAGTCTACGCGTCAAAAATCAAAGTCTGCATGTAGTATGCGACGACCCTCTCGGTGACCAGATTCGTCGAGCTTGCCAAGGTGTCTAGATAATTCATGCAGAAAGAGATGCACTCTTCGGACAGAAAGCCCTTGGCTATGCTTCCATCTGGACGGGACATGTTGCGAACGTATCCTTTGAAGTGTCCATTCGTCCTTTCGAACGCCATCATGCTATGGAGGAACATCGGCCCAAGTTGGACGATGTCCTCCACGACATGGACCAGCAGATGCACCATAATGTCAAAGAATGCGGGCACTAAGTAGACCTCAAGATCGTATAGTATCACCACGATCTCCTCCTATAGCCTCCCGAGCTAATTCACGCCAATCTACTTCCTAGAGATGACGTCGAAAAACTTGCAGAGGCCAAATAACGTTTCACGGACGTGCTCGTCCATTATCCCTCTTAGTGCAACCGGAAGTACCTACGTCATTAGCACGGCACAGTCGTGAGACTTCATGCCACTGAACCTCTGCTTCGCCTCGTCTGGGTATCTGCTTATCTTGCCCGCGTAGCCGTAAGGAAATTTGACTCCTAGAAGGCACTTGAAAAACTGTTTGATCTCATCCTGGCTTAGAGTGAAGCAAGAAGGAGGGCATTAATATTCGTTCTTCTTGAACTTTTTACCCTTCCGACGACCATGTGTCGTCTCCGACTCATGATCATCGTCATCTTCCTGATCATCAGGAGTAGTGCATCCTCCCTGAAGCTCCTTCCGGATACCCAAGCATATCAGGTTGTGCCTTGTTTTTGGACCATCTTTCGTCCTATCTAGCATGTTGATTATGGTGGCGACTAGACTCTCGCACACATTTTTCATGATATGCATGATGTCAAGGCTAGAGGCGTGCGAAGAAAGTTCCAATATGGCAACTCCCAGAAAACAGACCTTGTTTTCCATACCTTCATCAGCGGCTTGTCTTGCTGCCTCTTTTGCTTCTTTCTAGTCTTAGGACAATCTTTCCAGTTTTTCAGCAACTCTTCCACTTCTTTGTTGCTCCTCCGCTCTGGGATTCCTCGGGTATCTGATTTGCTATCGAACATGTCTCCACGTTTTCTCCATGGATTATTCTTGCCGAGCCACCTCCGGTGCGCCATCAACACGGTTTTCGAAGACCCTGGATCTTTCTCTAGTTGGAGATAGCTTGTGTTATCCATGCACCTAACGCATGCACAGAATCCTTGGATAACCTGCCCCGAGATATACCCGCAACCTAGATAGTCTTGCACTATAGTGACCAATGCGGCTCTCGTAGTGAAATAATCTTGTGTGACGGCGTCTTAAGTATTGGCTCCAGATTCCCATAACGTGGCTATCTCCTCTTTCAACAGCCCGAGATACAGATTGATGTCGGTACCAGGTTGTTTCGGCCCTTGAATTAACATACTTATTTGTATGTACTTCTTCTTCATGCACAACCATGGAGGGAGGTTGTAAATCCATACAAACACAGGCCAAGTGCTGTGTATGCTGCTCTGGCTACCGAACAGATTGAGTCCATCGGTGCTCGCACCAAGCCTGATGATCCTCGAATCTCCACCGAATTCTGGGAATTCGAGGTCCAATGCTTTCCACTGGCTAGCATCTGAAGGGTGCGTCAGCAGCTCATCGTTTTTGGTGTCATCGTCATCTCTTTGCTTCTTCCTTTCCGCATGCCATCGCATGAGCTTTGCTTCCTTAGGGTCCACGAAATAGCGCTGCAAACAAGGAGTGATAGGAAAGTACCATACCACATTTCGAGGTGCTTTCTTCCCTTTCTTGTATCGACTCATGCCGCACACCGGACATGTGGTTTTCTCCACGTCCTCGCCCCGATAAATGATGCAATCGTTGATGCATAGGTGATATCTAATGTGCGGTAGATCGAGAGGACAGACGATTTTCTTGGCGTCCTCGATACTAGTTGGACACGTGTTCCCCTCGGGAGACGATCGTGCCAGAAGGCCATCATATAGTGGAAGCTTGCGCCACTCAATTTGTGTTTTGCCTTCGTCTCCATAGCCTTCAGCGTTACATTCAACCGGGTATCATCAGGCCTGCATCCTTCATACAATGGAGTAACCACGTCTTTTTCAAGTTGCGCAAGCTTGGCTTTCTCTCTAGCGGCAGCCCTTGCGCAAGTTTCCTCGAGAAGCAGCTCTTGCACATAAGGGTCCCGCACCCAGCTTGACGTTGTTCCATCGTCGTCTGCTCCTCCGGCATCTATATCATCATCATTCTTAGAAAAACCGGTCTACTTCCGCACATTCACCATCTCCAGGAGACTCTTCATCATTTCGCCCGTTCAAGTCGTGATGATCATCGTCATGTTGCCCACCTTCACCGTCTCCATCGTCTTCGTCGTCGCTTATCCAACGAGTGTATCCATCCATGAAACCATGTCAGAGCAGGTGCGCTTGCAGATTCCCGGAATCTGGGTCGATGACCCAGTTGAGTTTGCATCTTCTGCACGGACATCTTATCTCCATCTTGTTATTTCGTATCATGTCGGCCGTCACACATTTCAAAAATCTAGCCATAATGCCTTCGCTCATTATGAGAACCTATTTTTTCTTGCATGGTGTACACGATACAATTAGAAGTCTATTAGAACCACATAATCAATGCATGCATGCATGCAATGGTCGATAGAAAATTTCGGCATGACCTATCCTAAAATAAGGACCTTTGCGAAATGCCAAAGTCTTGCCAAAATGGAAATGAATCAACATTTTGGCAAAACAAATGGCAACTTGTTCACACACAAACATAATAGAGAGAGATTGATCCATACACACATGAACATATCATCCTCTCCATACACACATGCATGAGCATCGATCCTCTCCATATACACACACATGAGACCATCGATCCTCTCCATACACACATCATGAGCATCGATCATTTACATACATTTGAGCATATCATCCATATACACATGAACACATCCTTACATGGACAACTTACAGAGATGAGAGACCGATCGCGAGAAGATGGAAAGGAGAGGTGCGTGCGAGACCGGAGAAGGAGATGAGAGCCCGGAGAGCTTCCTCTATTACGTATGTAACATCCAAGGCAAGTTCTACATGCTAAAAATGGTGAATGAGTGGAGAAATTTAGGTGGGAAGGAGAAGGATCCCGACTAGATCTAAGGAGGAAGAAGAAGGGGAAAGTGAAGTGTGGGTGGTGGATGATCACATGGGCATATAAAAGTGGAGCTGCCAAAAAAAGGATCGTCACATCCATGGGGCACATGGCCCTAGTGCGCCACAAGAACTAAAAGCAACCGTGGCGCACATGCCACAGATGTGTCTGCCCATTTGCCGAATAGAGGGGCCTTCACTTAGGCGTAGCGCACCGCCTCCATGTGCCCCATGGTTAACCCTAAGAACCGTAGCGCACTTGCCCCATGTGCTCTATGGGTATGCGGCATGCGGCCAGCAGGGCCCTAGCCCACACATATCTGTGGCGCACTATCACCTTGTGCGCCACGGTTGTTGTAGTTACTAGTAGGGCACTGCCCACAGGTGAGCCACGCCTGTTTTACCCGTGGGGCACTTCAACCACATGAGCCACGGAAGTTTGGATTACCTATAGCCCTTTTCCTAGTAGTGATAACCACCTAGTTACAAAGTGGTGTTTGATGTCATCAAAGCATCCATTCGGTGATGGTGATTAACATGATCTCATGGTCGAAGGATTTAGGTTACTATGTATCTAAAAGCTTATAGCAAACAAACTATTGAAATGACTTGATCTTATGCTATGCTTAACTATAGGAGTATGTCCATCACATCATTCTCCTAACGATATGATATTGTTATTAACAACATCCAATGTTCATCATTGGGAAACCATAATCATCTATTAATAAACAATCTAGTATTACAAAGAGGCTTTACTAGAGACTCTTCCATGTTTACAAAACACATTAATGTTTAAAGTTAATACAATTATAGCATGAATGTAAACATTTATCATAAATACAAAGATATAATAATAACTACTTTTATTATCGCCTCTTGGGCATATCTCCAACGATGGCCCCACCTCACTCACCCCACGACATGCTCTTTCCCTAGGCCCTGTTCCGTGTGACACCCCCGGAATCAGGGCTAAAAAAATCCCAGACCTCCGTCTGACATAAGCTTAACCTTGAGCTCGAGAATATCTAGTGAAGAATCTTTAACACAACAGTGACACTACGACACAAAATTATCGCAGCAAGCTCATAACTGAGAAGAGAACCAAAATTATTACAACCAGAGGTCACAGGCCACAAATATCAAACAACGGAAGGCAAATTATGCTATTAAGTATAATAAACTTAACAAATGGCCTAAGAGGCCTGAAGCATAATGATGACGTCCCAGTCCATAGATCCCAGGCTGCCGGCCGGGAACCCCAAGCTACTTGTCGGTGTCGATGTAGTACGGAACTCGTCTTCAAGGGAACACTTACTTTGCCAAAAGTATCAACAAAGCAAGGGTGAGTACAGGGTGTACTCCGCAAGGCTTATGGCTGGTGGAGTTGTTTTGCATAAAGCCATCTTTGTTTATAACTCAACAGGGAGAGAAGAAGCTCGTCTATTAGAAATATTTTAAAGAAGGATAAGAGAGTGACATCTCCAAAATATTGATAATCATATTTTGATATCCACCAAGTCATCATCATCTACCAACTAGGATCACCCCCTCATACCCACGAGGAAGCATCCTTAAGCACATGTTGATCTACCAAGTTTTACGATTGGGTTATAGTTCTCTATGATCTTAGAATCTGGTCACCAAACGTTCATAACAGTGAACACGGCTTTTCGAAAAGATTATTACCCTGCAGGGGTGTACAACTTTAGCCACACGTACTAACCTTCTCTTAATGCCAAATGATTAGCCCTCTTTCTTGGAAGGCCGGTAGAGGGTGGTTAGACACGACCTTTACTTTGCTTTCGTCGAGACCATGAGTCACGCCCTAAGGATGGTTCCGCCGTAATGGTTCAAGTCCCGAAGCCGGTCCCTAGAGATGTGAGGCGAGGTTGGTTTACCAGGGGCTCCATCCATCCCAAGCAACCCTGGCCACGCTTACCTACCTGTTATGAATGCACTTCCTTCACCGCCTTCGAGAAGATCCAGAATGCATGTGGAATGGAACACCCGAACTATGTGACTCATGTAATCAACTAGGCAAGTTAATTTCTCATGAGGTTTTCCAGGCCCCGTGTGGTTGTACGCTCGTCTCGGTTCCAAAGGCAAGAACTCAGGTCTTAGTGGTGGCGAGCATGGGACTAGAAAAACCACATCCTACCGTGGCCTCCCATACAAGCCTTAGCATGTTTAACTTATATCACCTCTGATATCATCTCATCATGTTCTCCTATCATACTAGATTCTATGCATCTGATACATCATCTTGATGAACCAGGCTCAACAGCTAAGCATGGCTAAGCAGGACACTGATATAAGCTCTAGTAGTGCACACAAGCCAAACCTAGTTATGCTAGGAGTAGTGGATCAGGTAATATAAGATCAAATGGAGTAATGCAACAGATAGGATACTCTATCTATCGATAAAAGACCATAGTAGAATCGTATGCATCATGGCAGGAATTGAAATGCTTTTGAAATCATAGGATTATATCATGGTGGGGCTATGCTTGCCTTTGCCAGTTGATAACAGATAAGCAGATCTTCAGAAGCCTTGTACCTGACTTGGTTACAGTTGGTCAAGTATTATTCTTCGATCTTCGACGGTCTTGATCTTTGACTTCGATCTCGATATCGTATTCTACCAAAGAAGAACCAAATCACCGGAAAGGAAGGGAAACAATCAACACATGGCGTCGATGCAATGCTCAAACAAGTATGATGATATGACAAGTTAATTTTTATCGAATTGAAACCCTAAAACATACTCGACAATTTAATCGGGGTTCCGATGGGTGAAAACCATAACTCGGGGAAATTTGGATGTATATGAGATGGGTTGGTTTGTTCTTCTAATTAAACTTTTCATTGTAGTTGTTGATAAATGCATGATTATAGCTTGAATAGCTAGATCTCATTTTTCTAAATATTTTGATATATTATTTATATTTTTCTAACTTATAAATAATAAGATATGAATTTTATAAATTTTATTCATTTTCTAGAATTATTAAACCATTAAAACAATTATTGCGTCATGCTGACATCAACATAGGGGTGGGGGCATTTTCCACTTGGGCTCTACCTAGCCTCAATCATCGATGCTAGGACTGTGGCCACGCCGTGCCTCATTTGGCAGCTAGCGGTCCACGACCACGCCAGATCAAGCGCATGACGTCACGCGATAGACACCGTCGGGTGGTTGCCGGAGACGGCGGAGATGGCTATGCGTGTTCTGTAAGAGGTCCCAACCTTTAATAAGGTAGAGATCCCTGTGTTTACAATGCTAGTCCTTGGATCAATAGCTAGCATCCACAGTTAAGATGTAATATCAAGATACAAAGGTCATAATACAACTTTATAACCAGGAATAACATAATTTTATTACATCTTACATAGCTCATTTGGCTATTACATTACATTGCAGCGGAATATCTATAAGCATGGGGTCCTTCATCTTCAAAGTGCCACAGGCAGACATGTTGGTTGTAGACTTTGTAATCCTAATCAATCAATCTTCACTAAAAACAATCAAACCTGCAACATTACAAGTTACAGCCACAAGGGTTAATACATTTGAATCGTATTGGCAAGTTTCACTACTAGGTAAAATATAAGTGGATCCTATCATTACATGCAGATTTGGCTAAGTAGGGTTTTAGGCTCATTTGCAGAAAGCAATAATTTATCCTATCTTTCAAAATGGTTTTGGTCTTTTGTCAAATCTTTCTGAACACCTTGGTAAATCTCCAAGTGTTCAAGTTTTCATCAAAATCTCTTAAGCTCCTTGGTACCCCTAAGTGTTCAAGTTTTCATCAAAATCTCTTGAGCTCCTTGGTACCCCCAAGTGTTCAAGTTTTCATCAAAATCTCTTGAGCTCCTTGGTACCCCCAAGTGCTGCAAGTCTTTTGTTATCACTTAAAAAGTTTTTCTTTTTAGAAATTGGAATGTCGAGATTTCCCATAGCTTCAAGCTTTAGTTGCTCAGTATTGTCCATAACCGGGGACACGGCTAAGTACTTAGGTTTTATTATCTTCTGCAGAAGTTGTACACTTTACCCACATGTCACACTCTCATCTTGTTGCCACCAGTGGCCGCTGGATTGGTACTCACCAAGATGGAGTACTGGCAGATTGAGAATGTGACGAAGTCTTTCCAGAGGGTCCTCCCATACACCATTGCTAGCTTGTCTTCAGTACCCATGTAGGATTCCAAGTTCCTCATTTCCAGTAACCTGAAGACAATGCATGGGTCTTCCCAATGTAGTTGACCAAGCCATAGCCATAAGTAGCATGTGGTTGTACATGAAAGCCACAATTGGAGAAACATGTTCAATCTCTAAGTTTCCTGGGTGGTTTTCCTTTGGTGCACAACACAAAGTGATTGCCATAGACATGGTTCCTTTTGTTGCCACCTTGTCCAAAACTCAAAGTATCCTTGTCCACCCAGGTGGTTCATTGAGTCCTTGTTTTATTATATAAATCACAAGTCTTTTCTCAAAACTTCATAAAAATCTCAACATGTATCTCTTCTCAAAATATTTAGCCTGGCTAAGCATTTTACAACTACATTGTTTTCACTAAGGAATATATAAGGTATCCTATTAGGATTTAGCATAGCATAAGTATAGAAATTCTTTTCATGCATGTTTCAAAATCCACTAAGTATAATGAAAATAGTAGGACTTTAGATGATAGTGTAACTTGCCTTTTTGGTAGGGAAAGTTGGTTCACTTCTTGATCTTGCTAGTTTCACACTTTTCTAACTTCACTACAATCAATCAAGCAAACACAATATCAATTAGCATTCCAACCAATAATCAATCAAACAAAACATCACACATAAAATAAATAGAAACCAAGTCATGCATGCAAGCATGCAAAAGTTAGTTTTGTTTGCAAAGATGGTTTCCACTAGGCTCTAAACTTTGTAAGGTTCAAAGTGGTCATTTTCCAAAGTGGCAAAGTCATTTGCAAAAGGGTTTTATCTATAAACCATTTTTAAATTCATTCATTATTTTACGTGGTGAAAAATGTTTTTAATTAAAGCAAAAAATTTATGTTGTTCACCAAATAAGTTGTTGTTTCTCAAAACTTGGTGTTTAGGGTCAGTAGGTTTGATCCAAATCATTTTCCCAAAGATTTTTACTCAAAATCATTTCCATAGTAAAATCACTGTTTTTTTATTTTGACTAGAAATGAGCTAAATCAATTAATCCATCCTAAACTTCACCAAATTCATTTTTAAATCCATGGGTTGGTTCGTAGGGTCAGTAAGTTCACCACAAACCAATTTGCAAAGTT
Source organism: Avena insularis (assembly GCA_023614405.1). Taxonomy (NCBI): domain Eukaryota; kingdom Viridiplantae; phylum Streptophyta; class Magnoliopsida; order Poales; family Poaceae; genus Avena; species Avena insularis. Next base: position 38,344,669 of record CM042691.1, on the reverse strand, counting down.
TTCATCCTTGAAACCTTTTTGGGATAATTTTTCTAATCTAAACAAGCATACAAATGTTTCTGCAAAAATAAACATTTTAACAGAAACTTTTTACTAAACAAATTGCATGGTTGGCTAGGGATTGTTCCACTGATTCTATTGATATAAAGTTTGTAATTTTTGGACGTGTGGATCAAAAGTTACAAGGGTTTCAAATTTGCAAATCAATCAGATTCAAAGTTTGTTTTAAATCACAAACTGGCCACGCGTCATGTTCCTATTGGGCGGTACCGCTTCGTGCAGATTAGCCCCTGCGGTTCGTTGGATCTAAGCAGATCGCACGGCTCAGAACGACACATACCGCTTTGCTCAGTTCTAATCTCAGCCACGCGATATCGATCTAACGACTACTGTCTAATTGCCACTAACTGGCGGCGCTGCACGGCAGCAGACGGCGGCGACGCTCAGGCGGTGGGCTAACGGCGGTTCTAGGAAGCAAGGAGGGAAGGGGAGGTGCTCACCGGGTTCAGGAGGTCACAGTGAAGCTCGAGGCGGTGTTGGTCTGGCGAGGGGCGCTCTGGTTCTAGCAGGATTGCTCGCCGGAGTGGAGGACGGCGTCGGATTCGTCTAGTGGTCGTCGTGGGCGGTGCTGTGGTTCGCCCCGTGGAAAAGCAAGGGCATGGTTAGAAGCATCCGAGGTTGGGGAGTGCAGGAGCATCATTGGGAAAGAGCGGGGCGGTCAGGTGCTTACCAGAAGGGTCGCCGGAGGAGGAGGTAAACGCGATGGTGCTCAGAGGTCGTCGAAGTCGACGCTCAGGGGCGCCTGCGGTTGAGCGGGAGGTACTGGCAGAAGCGCCTAGGTCTGGGGAGTGTGCTCGTGTGCTCGGGGAGGCAAGGGGCGGCAATGGGTCGCCGGAATTGACTGGAGATGCTCGTCGGAGCAGTGGCGGTGCTGCTTCGATTCAGGGCAGCCTGGTGGCGTTAAGGGTGTGGAGTCTGAGGGGAAAGGAGGAGAAGAGGGAGGCGCTTTAACGTGCATGGTCACAGCGAGTAATGGCGAAGGTGTTAAGGAGAATTTAACCGCGGCAGGAAACGGCCGGCATGGTCGTCGCGGGGAGGAAGAAGATGAGCTGGAGGGGTGGGTCATGCTTGTCAGCGAGAAAGGGAGTGAGGGGGAGGGGTCCACGAGTCAGTGACTAAGCGGGTTTCTTTCACGGTGCGAAGCGTTTTCTCGCGGGGAGAGGGAAGTTGGGCTGATACTGGGCTTAGTGGGCCAGGTGAGTTGGGCTGCTGTCTGATTCCATTTTTTTCTTTCTAAATGATTTTTCTTTTTCTAATTCTATTTTCAGTTTTGAATTTCAACAACAAAACAAGCATTCAATTTAATTCAAACATTCACCAAACTTTGCATTGAGTTTCTGGTTCTGTTTAACAACATAAACCAAAGTCCCAAAACAAAAATAATAATTTTATTTTAGGGTCCATTATTAATTAAATAAATAGACCTTGTTTATTAAATCAAAATAGGATTTGATTTATTTAAAACTCCATTCGAAATCTAAATATTTTCAAAACCAAATCAGTAGGTTTTATTTGAAAATAATAAACACTTGGAAAACTTATTTAAAATAATTTAACAAGTTTTGATGTTTTAATTTAAAATGGTAAAACCTTTATTTTATTAAAATTGGTTTAATAATAAACTCTCCTTATTTTTATTTAAATAAACATTTACTCTTTTTATCCAAACAAAACATTTCATTTCAAAAGCTTGGCCAAGGTTTAATTTGGCTCTATAAAATAATCCTTATTTATAAATCTACCTTTTCTTTTGAAAACCAAATCTTTTTATTACAAGATCCAAAAATAGTAATTCTAAATATTTTTATTTTCTTTTATTAAATGTTTATCTTTTTAATCCCTTTAGGATTCTATTTGTTCAAAATAGGTTTGAAGGTTTCCATTGGAATTCAAAAAGTTTCTTCTCACCCTGAAAATTAACAAAGTTTTATTTTATTCATTTATTTTTCACATTACAAGATTTGGAAAATCTTGGGATGTGACAGGCTACCACCCTTAAAATAAATCTTGTCCCGAGATTTGGGAAGGATAGGGTTACAAGTAGGCTCAAAACATCTAGGGTACTACCACCCTTAAAAATTTCCAAACTAAATTACATGTTGGCTTGCTTGGGATCTTGGGGAACTTTTCTGGGCAAACATCTGCATTATGTCCTTGGTTTCCACATTTGACTCATGGGCCAAGGCTGAGATCCTTCATAGGCTTGTTTAACTTGTTCTTCATCTTTTCTGGACAATTGCTTGCATAATGTCCTGGTTCATTGCAATTGAAACAGTTGACATCTTTGAGTTCTTTACGTGTCTCTTGTGGACAAGTTACTACATAATGGCCTAGCTCTTTGCAGTTGTTGCACCGTACTTGGCCAATCTCCTTATACTTCTGGTTCTCTAGGCATTCACTGGAATAGTGTCCCATTTCTTTACAATTATGACATTGCACATGGCTTTTGTCCTTCTTTTCCTTTTTGGGTTTCTCCAAAGCTAGGAGTGCATCCAGTTCATGTTGTTCATATGTTATCTGATAGGTAGGAATGTCTACATGTTTCTTGGACCTTCTATTGCTCTTTGGAAAATTCATATGCCTCTTCTTTGGTCCTTTGAATTGGGTTGTTTTGCTTGGAGGTATAAGTGGACCTTTTCCTTTGTCATCAACCTTCTTGGTAGACTTGGATCCTTCTGGATAGTTTGCAATCATTTGTTGCACTCCATCTTGTTTCCTTTGTTTGGAATAGATGGGGCATTGGATAGGGACATGATTATTTCCTTCACATAGGTAGCAAGTAGCTTGAGAGGTGGGACATTGGCCAACTGGATGTTTCTCTTCACAATTGGGGCATTGATCTCCATGCTCTTTGGAAGTGTGATCCTTGTCTCCACAAATAATGCAAGCTGGGGCTCCATCTAGAATAACATTTCTGTCATACTTTTTGTTACAAACTCTTTTGGAATAGTTGTCTTCCATGTTGATCATTTGATCAGTCACCTTAAGCATCAATTGGGCTTGAGTTTCCAAAAATCCTTGCAGTGTTGGATCTTCTCCACTGGTGTTGGCTATGAATTGAGCTGTCATTTGGTTCAACTGGTTTTTGGTTGCTATGAGCTCTCTCATGTTGTCCTCTTGGTTGGTGTTGGTGTCATCAACCTTGATGTTGGAGTCTCTTGGAGTCGTCATCTGTTTGGGTTGAATGGAGATTAGAATAGACAAAATATTTCTAAGGAAATAATCCTAATCACACTCATCACTATTCACACAAGAAATGTGCAAGTATTCACAAACAACTTTTCACTCAAACAACAAAGTTCAAGCACATACTTGGGCAATAAATTCTTTTTGTTACACCACATAAGTTGGTGTGTTTGACTTAGCTAAAATATGGTGGTCCATCTATATGGTTCACGTGTGATCTTTCCATCCTTCTTTGTTTGATTTCTTCTTGCATGAGATCATGGTTTCCTTGGGAAAAATTCTTGGTCTCAAACTTCAAGTGAAGTAAACTCCTTCTAATTTTTTGCATTTACTTAGTCTCCATATCTTGAGCAAGATTTCCTTGTCTCATTTGTAGTCCTTAGTGAATATGCTGAAGATGTTGAAGTCATTAGAGTTAAAGATGTTGAAGTCATTAGAGTTGATGGAGTCCTTTGCACATGGTGAAGTCTTTGGCCATGGGGTAGGTTTTTCTATCAAGTTGAAAATAGAAGAGATGTAGAATCAAATCAAAATGTTTGAGGAAAGAGTTTACAAGATTGTTGGTAAATAAGTTTTGGAACAAATACAACTCCTATTTTTCTAAGGGTTTTGTCCAATCCTAGGTTTACAAATCCTACAGGCAACACATTGCTCTGATACCATCTGTAAGAGGTCCCAACCTTTAATAAGGTAGAGATCCCTGTGTTTACAATGCTAGTCCCTGGATCAATAGCTAGCATCCACAGTTAAGATGTAATATCAAGATACAAAGGTCATAATACAACTTTATAACCAGGAATAATACAATTTTATCACATCTTACATAGCTCATTTGGCTATTACATTACATTGCAGCGGAATATCTATAAGCATGGGGTCCTTCATCTTCAAAGTGCCACAGGCAGACATGTTGGTTGTAGACTTTGTAATCCTAATCAATCAATCTTCACTAAAAACAATCAAACCTGCAACATTACAAGTTACAGCCACAAGGGTCAATACATTTGAATCGTATTGGCAAGTTTCACTACTAGGTAAAATATAAGTGGATCCTATCATTACATGCAAATTTGGCTAAGTAGGGTTTTAGGCTCATTTGCAGAAAGCAATAATTTATCCTATCTTTCAAAATGGTTTTGGTCTTTTGTCAAATCTTTCTGAACTCCTTGGTAAATCTCCAAGTGTTCAAGTTTTCATCAAAATCTCTTGAGCTCCTTGGTACCCCCAAGTGTTCAAGTTTTCATCAAAATCTCTTGAGCTCCTTGGTACCCCCAAGTGCTGCAAGTCTTTTGTTATCACTTAAAAAGTTTTTCTTTTTAGAAATTGGAATGTCGAGATTTCCCATAGCTTCAAGCTTTAGTTGCTCAGTATTGTCCATAACCAGGGACACGGCTAAGTACTTAGGTTTTATTATCTTCTGCAGAAGTTGTACACTTTACCCACATGTCACACTCTCATCTTGTTTCCACCAGTGGCCGCTGGATTGGTACTCACCAAGATGGAGTACTGGCAGATTGAGAATGTGACGAAGTCTTTCCAGAGGGTCCTCCCATACACCATTGCTAGCTTGTCTTCAGTACCCATGTAGGATTCCAAGTTCCTCATTTCCAGTAACCTGAAGACAATGCATGGGTCTTCCCAATGTAGTTGACCAAGCCAGAGCCATAAGTAGCATGTGGTTGTACATGAAAGCCACAATTGGAGAAACATGTTCAATCTCTAAGTTTCCTGGGTGGTTTTCCTTTGGTGCACAACACAAAGTGATTGCCATAGACATGGTTCCTTTTGTTGCCACCTTGTCCAAAACTCAAAGTATCCTTGTCCACCCAGGTGGTTCATTGAGTCCTTGTTTTATTATATAAATCACAAGTCTTTTCTCAAAACTTCATAAAAATCTCAACATGTATCTCTTGTCAAAATATTTAGCCTGGCTAAGCATTTTACAACTACATTGTTTTCACTAAGGTATATATAAGGTATCCTATTAGGATTTAGCATAGCATAAGTATAGAAATTCTTTTCATGCATGTTTCAAAATCCACTAAGTATAATGAAAATAGTAGGACTTTAGATGATAGTGTAACTTGCCTTTTTGGTAGGGAAAGTTGGTTCACTTCTTGATCTTGCTAGTTTCACACTTTTCTAACTTCACTACCATCAATCAAGCAAACACAATATCAACTAGCATTCCAACCAATAATCAATCAAACAAAACATCACACATAAAATAAATAGAAACCAAGTCATGCATGCAAGCATGCAAAAGTTAGTTTTGTTTGCAAAGATGGTTTCCACTAGGCTCTAAACTTTGTAAGGTTCAAAGTGGTCATTTTCCAAAGTGGCAAAGTCAATTGCAAAAGGGTTTTATCTATAAACCATTTTTAAATTCATTCATTATTTTATGTGGTGAAAAATGTTTTTAATTAAAGCTAAAACTTTATGTTGTTCACCAAATAAGTTGCTGTTTCTCAAAACTTGGTGTTTAGGGTCATTAGGTTTGATCCAAATCATTTTCCCAAAGATTTTTACTCAAAATCATTTCCATAGTAAAATCACTGTTTTTATTTTGACTAGAAATGAGCTAAATCAATTAATCCATCCTAAACTTCACCAAATTCATTTTGAAATCCATGAGTTGGTTCCTAGGGTCAGTAAGTTCACCACAAACCAATTTGCAAAGTTTTCATCCTTGAAACCTTTTTGGGATAATTTTTCTAATCTAAACAAGCATACAAATGTTTCTGCAAAAATAAACATTTTAACAGAAACTTTTTACTAAACAAATTTCCTGGTTGGCTAGGGCTTGTTCCACTGATTCTATTGATATAAAGTTTGTAATTTTTGGACTTGTGGATCAAAAGTTACAAGGGTTTCAAATTTGCAAATCAATCAGATTCAAAGTTTGTTTTAAATCACAAACTGGCCACACGTCATGTTCCTATTGGGCGGTACCGCTTCGTGCGGATTAGCCCCTGCGGTTCATTGGATCTAAGCAGATCGCACGGCTCAGAACGACACATACCGCTTCGCTCAGTTCTAATCTCAGCCACGCGATATCGATCTAACGGCTACTGTTTAATTGCCACTAATCGCGGCTAAGGCGGCAAGCACGGCGCGGCGACGCTCAGGCGGTGGGCTAACGGCAGTTCTAGGAAGCAAGGAGGGAAGGGGAGGTGCTCACCGGGTTCAGGAGGTCACAGTGAAGCTCGAGGCGGTGTTGGTCTGGCGAGGGGCGCTCTGGTTCAAGCAGGATTGCTCGCCGGAGTGGAGGACGGCGTCAGATTCGTCTAGTGGTCGTCGTGGGCGGTGTTGTGGTTCGCCCCGTGGAAAAGCAAGGGCATGGTTAGATGCAGCTAAGGTTGGGGAGTGCAGGAGCATCATTGGGAAAGAGCGGGGCGGTCAGGTGCTTACCAGAAGGGTCGCCGGAGGAGGAGGTAGACGCGGTTCGGTCGTCAAGTCGAAGCGCCATGATTGAACGGGAGGTACTAGCAGAAGCGCCTAGGTCTGGGGAGTGTGCTCGTGTGCTCGGGGAGGCAAGGGGCGACAATGGGTCGCCGGAATTGACTGGAGATGCTCGTCGGAGCAGTGGTGGTGCTGCTTCGATTCAGGGCAGCCTAGTGGCGTTCAGGGTGTGGAGTCTGAGGGGAAAGGAGGAGAAGAAGGAGGCGCTTTAACGTGCGTGGTCATGGGAGGAAGAAGATGCGCTGGAGGGGGGGGGCATGCGTGTCAGCGAGAAAGGGAGTGAGGGGGAGGGGTCCACGAGTCAGTGACTAAGCGGGTTTCTTTCACGGTGCGAAGCGTTTTCTCGCGGGGAGAGGGAAGTTGGGCTGATACTGGGCTTAGTGGGCCAGGTGAGTTGGGCTGCTGTCTGATTCCATTTATTTCTTTCTAAATGCTTTTTCTTTTTCTAATTCTATTTTCAGTTTTGAATTTCAACAACAAAACAAGCATTCAATTTAATTCAAACATTCACCAAACATTGCATTGATTTTCTGGTTCTGTTTAACAACATAAACCAAAGTCCCAAAACAAAAATAATAATTTTATTTTAGGGTCCATTATTAATTAAATAAATAGACCTTGTTTATAAAATCAAAATAGGATTTGATTTATTTAAAACTCCATTCGAAATCTAAATATTTTCAAAACCAAATCAGTAGGTTTTATTTGAAAATAATAAACACTTGGAAAACTTATTTAAAATAATTTAACAAGTTTTGATGTTTTAATTTAAAATGGTAAAACTTTTATTTTATTAAAATTGGTTTAATAATAAACTATCCTTATTTTTTATTTAAATAAACATTTACTCTTTTTATCCAAACAAAACATTTCATTTCAAAAGCTTGGCCAAGGTTTAATTTGGCTCTATAAAATAATCCTTATTTATAAATCTACCTTTTCTTTTGAAAACCAAATCTTTTTATTACAAGATCCAAAAATAGTAATTCTAAATATTTTTATTTTCTTTTATTAAATGTTTATCTTTTTAATCCCTTTAGGATTCTATTTGTTCAAAATAGGTTTGAAGGTTTCCATTGGAATTCAAAAAGTTTCTTCTCACCCTGAAAATTAACAAAGTTTTATTTTATTCATTTATTTTTCACATTACAAGATTTGGAAAATTTTGGGATGTGACATGTTCGAACCAGAGCAACAAGGCGAGCATGCGGGTGGCAGCGCCGCTGATTTTAGGTCACCAGAGAAGCGTCTACGGTGGTGAAGGACAACGGCACACGGCGGTGGTCGACGCGAGGGCGAACCAGAGAGGAAGAGAGGCAGTGGAGAGGTTCTTTTGAACCGTGAGATCACCGGGGTCGTATAGATGGGGTCGAGGATGCGTGGAGAGCACAGAAGACGCCATAATCGATGGTGCCGGTGGTGGTCGGTGTCGAAGAGGAAACAGGCGGGGGCTCGATTCTTCTCGGCCATGGACGATTCCTATTGCAAGGAGGTTGCTGGGGAGGAGGCGGAGCTCGTGGGCGTGTCGGCGAAGCTCGGGGCGGCACAGGTCGACAGGGCGCCGCTAACATCTGGGGCTAGGGTTCGGCCTCTCGCGCTAGAGGGAAGAGAGACGTCGCTGGAGAGGGGGAAAGTGGATGAGGGCGAAGGAGACATGGCCGCGTCGTTCTTATCCACCCTTGGGGCTCGACGGATGGCCGAGAGAAGGTGGCGCGGATCGACAGCAGTGGCGGCGACACCCAGCTGCTTCCACCCGAGGATGAAGACGACAAAAGTGGTGTGAATCGGTACTGGGCTCAGGTGGGCCGGACTGGGCTGCGATGTGTTACTAGCTGCGCATGCTAAGCGGCGGGTAGAGGGGAGAGAAGGGAGAGGCAAGCTGGGCTCGGCCCTGGATGGGTTTTGGCTTGTTTTTATTTTGCGAAAACTTTTTCCTTTTTTCTGTTTTCACTTTCCCTTTTCTATTTGAATTTCCAAACTTTTTTGAATCATTTGAAAAATACCAGAGAGGTTGTAAATTATTTAAAATACTATGGGGCCCTTTTACTCAGTTTGGGCTCCAAAAGTTTTGGTAGCTTTCAAAATACTCAAAACATTTTGAGTTGCTTTGGGAGAGAGGCAATTAAGGTTAGGGTTTTTCCTCATTTCCTTTTGCATGCATTTTTAAAATATGATGCTCGTGAATGCACAATCAACCCTAAATAGTACTTAGCGAAAACTGGGGTGTTACAACTCTATCCCCCTTACGAGAATCTCGACCCGAGATTCCTAAGGTAGGAAAAGAGACAGAGAGAGAAAGAAACAAGGTCACACTAAGGATAAGAGGGAAACACAATAAACAACACACAGAGTATCTCATGGTCAACTCATGGATTGAGTGTTTAGAAACAACTCTGAGATGACAAACATGAAACACATCAAAGTAGCGGAGGAAACAAGAGGAGATGGTTTTGAATGTTAGATAGATGGTCTTCATAAGGATTGAGACCATGGATCTCACATAAGGGTTTAAGATTCTGAAAAGGAAAGCTTCCAACAGAAATAAGATGACCACAGACTTCGATAAAGAATCTCTACTAAAAGACTTAAGTAGAGATTTTAGGTTGGAGGAATATGGATCAACAAAACCAAGTTGTTGAACTACTTTTGACATTGAAGGGTCACTTTTTCATTCAACAAAGACCAAGACAGAAAGGTGTTTTGGTGGAGAGGACTCATAAGAATCACAAGGAACATGTAACAAGAGAAACTGGTGATTATCAAAATCTTAGTCACTGTTAAAACATGAACAAGAAAATGAAGGAAACTCTTTATTCTTCTAGGTATACCAAAATCTTTGCCAAAGATCATGATATCACTTTACACCACTATACGAATTGGTGAGAAGATTCCTGATGACATGAGAACAAAGAAACTTCATTCTCAGACTTCAATCATTGGGCACAACAAAACGGTTGCCAATATGGAAGGGTCTAGAGGATCGACCGAGAGACATTTAGTGACACTACTTTAAATGTTCTCCTTGATGTTCAAAGAGGCAACATCAAGTAAAGGTCAGACTTCGGATACAAAGGAAACCATAAGAACAACTCATATGATAAATCATAGAAGATGCCTCATGAAGAGTGGTTGTTATTGCTGAATCAAGAGAATATGGCAAAAGGTACTTCCGGTTAAGAGTGTCAACCGTTACATCAATCTTGCCAGATTTTCAAAGAGACCTATGTCAAAACCTTGAGGAACACCAACCATCATTGCTGCTTGAGATTCAGCTTTGTTTAGGTGAGATGAAATCTCAAACTCAGCATGTTCGAATAGAAAGTTCGCAACATTTACCACAAAGGTAAAGTTACTAGATTCTCAAGGTGTGGACTGAAGTGTTAAGCTCCAGAAGAATGAGCTAGATTGCTAGACCCATGTATTAGCAACTTGTCGATGGTCAACTGCACACATATAAAGTACTAACAATAAAACACACATGTATCCTTAAGGGACGGAGATAAATTTTCTCGAATCCACGACGACATCTTTCAGAATTTGCGCGTGAACTGGAGAAGGTTACTTCTAACATACAGAACACATACTTCGAAATGACCCAAAGATGGTTCTCAAAATTTCCAACATTAATACCAAATGTTCCATATGAATTTTGTCTACCATGGAGAAGATAAGGATGTCATTGATGGGATCAACAAAAAAATTATCATGACACTCCGAGAAGATGGACTCATGTGTTTCTTGAACAAGGCAAACATATTTGTCAGACCAAAGTCATGAAGATGTACTCAAGTGAAACATCACGAGAAGAAACACCATCAAGATAGTCCTTGGAACTGAGTTTGATTTGATGATAGACCAAATAAAATCAAAGGTCGGGAGAGATAATATATCCACACAAAGGAAATACTATCTTTCTTCAGCACGAACAGAACTAGACATCCCTTAAACAAGGAACAGAGTCAGATAAAACTTTTGTCTTACAACTCTCCAAGTTGTTGTTTAAGCTCGACCAACTAGTTCAGGGGTATCCAGTACAGATCCTTGGAGAAATGAGCAGTTCAGAGAACTTGCTTGCTCAAGAACTTGACAACACGGTCATGTGGTAACATGGCGATACTTCTAGAAAGACATCCAGAATATCACGAACCACCGATATGTCACATAGTTTGAGAAGGAACTTGCTTGGTACGGCAAGATGACATAGTCTCAGAGCTTCGGCACAAGCCTATCTCTTTAACCAAAAAGAGTGTACCAGAATAACAGACTTGGTAGCATAGTCAAACTTTGCTTAGTGATAGGATTAACCAATCATGCGAAGAATGACACTAATGTCCTTGGATATCAAAACAATAATTGCTAAGAATATTTAGATAACCACATTATTACACACACGCATCACTCACGAGCGCGAAAGCTCGAGGGAGGGTGGGTAAATATGTGTAGGAGCATCACTTCATTATGGGTTCATGAAACTCCAAATGACCTATTAGTATAAAAGAATGTGACACTTTATGGTAGAAAAGGTAGAAGCTAATCAATGCCTCTTGATCTACGGATTACAACACTTTGATCTGGTCCTAGATATGACGAGGTACTGGAGTTTGTTTCTCCTAGACATTCCGAAATGGTTTATCTTGATGGACCACAAGAGTATCTTGCTTCGTAAGACACCGTTGCACATTTACTACTTGGCTACCAACTGGTAGACAAAGTTCAGAAAATAACAAGGGATAAGGAACATGCTCAGGATAGAATCCCGAGATGTGGATGCATAGATTAACAATCTTCCGAAAACCAATATAGGGAAGGGGTAAGGTGTGGCAGAGTCACAAGTATAGATGCGAGACTCATGAGGAGTACTCTTGTCGTGATCTGTTTAGTTCCATTAAAGAACATCTGCCATAACTAGTGGTAGGGGAAGTTCTTAGTTGTCACAATTCAATTGCGACCAAGACCACAGGCTTGAAGGCTAGAATTGCAGTACCAGCCATCCTGAGGTAACGTGTAAACATAGCAACAGGGGTCAAAGGATTGGATCTTGGATTAAAGATCATCGTCATGTACAAGATTCACAACACCGAAATCTAGCACAATCGAGAATCTTTGGTTCGAGTCCAAGGGTTAAACTCGAGAAAAGAATAATTACTACTTGAGTGACACAATGTACACTGTAAGATAGTAATCACGAGGTAGTTTACAAAAGAAGAAACACCTTCGGAAGTACCCAAGCAAATGAAAAGGAGGCACACGAGGCGAAAGGAAACCTCGAAGCCTAGAACAGAACAATGTAGATCCAACAATATAATATTGTGGGTCCGAGAGATAGAGAGATCATGATAGAAAGGAATCTCTCAGATGAACAAGAGCAAAAGGGGAACAAGGAATTCACCACACACACAACTCTAGAGAACTCAACACTAGGTCAACTGGCTGAGAAACGACATGCCCAAAAGGCACCTAAGCTTTGAAAGACCAGAAGAGATATCAAAACTTTTCCAAAATCAACACCAGATAAGATAACCCAGAGTTAGAGCAAAACTAGATAAGGAGTAAAAGAAACATGCTAGAGTTTTCGCAAATACTTTTCATCTTTGAAATAGTTTTCACAAACACTAGACTCAACATTGACCGGTAGAAAGGTTTTCCTACGGTCGGTACTGCTATGATACCAAAACCTGTGACACCCCCGGGATCAGTGCTAAACAAATGCCAGACCTCCGTCTGACATAAGCTTAACCTTGAGCTCGAGAATATCCAGTGAAGAATCGGTAACACAATAGTAACCCTACGACACAAAATTATTGCAGCAAGCTCATAACTGAGCAGAGCACCAAATTATTACAACCAGAGGTCACTGGCCACAAACATCAAACAACGTAAGGAAAATTATGCCATTAAGTATAACAAACTTAACAAATGGCCTAAGAGGCTTGAAGCATAACGATGACGTCCCAGTCCATAGATCCCAGGCTGCCGGCCGGGAACCGCAAGCACTCGTCGGTGTCGATGTAGTATGGAACTCGTCTTCAAGGGAACACTTACTCTCCCAAAAGTATCAACAAAGCAAGGTTGAGTACAGGGTGTACTCCGCAAGACTTATGGTTGGTGGAGTTGTTTTGCATAAAGCCATCTTTGTTTATAAATCAAGAGGGAGAGAAGAAGCTCGTCTATTGAGAATATTTTAAAGGAGGATAAGAGAGCGAAATCTCTAAAATATTGATCATCATGTTTTGATATCCACCAATTCATCATCATCTACCAACTAGGATCACCCCCTCGTACCCATGAGGAAGCATCCTTAAGCACACGTTGATCTACCAAGTTTTACAATTGGGTTATAGTTCTTTATGATCTTAGAATCTGGTCACCAAGCATTCATAACCGTTAACACGGCTTTTTGAAAATATTGTTACCCTGCAGGGGTGTACAACTTTACCCACACGTACTAACCTTCTCTTAATGCCAAATGATTAGCCCTCTTCCTTGGAAGGCCGACAGAGGGTGGTTAGACACGACCTTTACCTTACTTTCGTCGAGACCTTGAATCACGGCCTAAGGATGGTTCCGCCGTAATGGGTCAAGTCCCGAAGCCGGTCCCTAGAGATGTGAGGCGAGGTTGGTTTACTAGTGTCTCCATCAACCCCAAGCAACCCTAGCCACGCTTACCTACCTGTTATGAATGCACCTCCTTCACCGCCTTCGAGAAGATCTCGAATGCATGTCGAATGGAACGTCTGAACTATGTGACTCATGGAATCTACTAGGCAAGTTAATTGCTCGTGAGGTTTTCCAGGCCCCCTGTGGTTGTACGCTCGTCTCAGTTCTAGAGGCAAGAACTCATGTCCTAGTTGTGGCGTGCATGGAACTAGAAAAACCACATACCACCATGGCCTCCCATACAAGCCTTAGCATGTTTAACTTATATCACCTCTGATATCATCTCATCATGTTCTCCTATCATACTAGATTCTCTGCATTGGATACGTCATCTGGATGAACCAGACTCAACAGCTAAGCATGGCTAAGCAGGACACAAATATAAGCTCTAGCAGTGCACACAAGCCAAACCTAGTTATGCTAGGAGCGGTGGATCAGGTAATATAAGCTTAAAGGGAGTAATGCAATAGATAGGATACTCTATCTATCGATAAAAGACCACAGTAGAATTGTATGCATCATGGCAGGAATTGAAATGCTTTCGAAATCATAGGATTATATCATGGTGGGGCTATACTTGCCTTTGCCAGTTGATAACAGATAAGCCGATCTTCAGAAGACTTGTACTTGACATGGTTACAGTTGGTTAAGTCTTGTTCTTCGATCTTCGATGGTCTTGATCTTTTACTTCGATCTCGATCTTGATATCATATTCTATCAAAGAAGAAATAAATCACCGGAAAGGAAGGGAAACAATCAACACATGGCATCGATGCAATTCTCAAACAATTATGATGATATGACATGTTAATTTTTATCGAATTGAAACCCTAAAACATGCTCGACAATTTAATCGGGGTTCCGAGGGGTGAAAACCCTAACTCGGGGAAACTCCGGATGTATATGAGAGGGGTTGGTTTGTTCTTATAATTAAACTTGTCATTGTAGTTCTTGATCAATAGCTAGATCTCATTTTTCTGAATATTTTGATATATTATTTATATTTTTCTGACTTATAAATAATAAGATATGAATTTTACAAATTTTATTCATTTTTTGGAATTATTAAACCATTAGAACAATTACTGCGTCATGCTGACATCAACATAGGGGTGGGGGAATTTTCCACTAGGTCTCTACCTAGCCCCTGTCACTGACTGCTAGGACCAGGGCCACGTCAGGTGCCTCGCTCGCAGCTAGCGGGTCCACGACCCACGTCAGGACTGCGTCAGTGTGACGACACGCGACAGCCACCGTCGGGTGGTCGCCGAAGACGGCGAAGGAGGGCGTCCTAGGAATCGTGGATATGCGCGTTCGAACCAGAGCAACAAGGCAAGCATGCGGGTGGCGGCGCCGCTGATTTTAGATCACCGGAGAAGCGGCTACGGTGGTGACTGACAGCGGCGCACGACTTTGGACAATGCGAGGGTGAGACAGAGAGGAAGAGAGGTAGTGGAGACGTTCTTTTGAACCGTGAGCTCACCGGGCTCGCAGAGATGGGATCGAGGATGCGAGGCAAGCACAGAAGATGCCGGAATCGATGGCGGGGCACCGTTGACATCTGGGGCTAGGGTTCGGGCTCTCATGCTGGAGGGAAGAGAGAGGTCGCTGGAAAGGGGGAAAAGTGGATGAGGGCGAAGGAGACGTGGCCGCGTCATTCTTATCCACCCTCGGGGCTCGACGGACAGCCGGGAGATGGCGGCGGAGATCGACAGCGACACCGGTGACACCCAACTGCTTCCTCCAGAGGAGGAAGACGACGAAAGGGGTGTGAAGCGGTACTGGGCCGGGTGGGCCGGACTGGTCCGCGAGGTGCTGCGGCGGGTAGAGGGGAGAGAAGGGAGAGGCAAGCTAGGCTCGGCCCAGGATGGGTTCTGGCTTGTTTTTATTTTGCAGAAACTTTTTCCTTTTTTCTGTTTTCACTTTCCCTTTTGTATTTGAATTTCCAAACTGATTTGAATCATTTGAAAAATACCAGAAAGGTTGTATATTATTTAAAATACTATGGGGCCCCTTTTACTCAGTTTGGGCCTCAAAAGTTTTGGTAGCTTTCAAAATACTCAGAACATTTTTAGTTGCTTTGGGAGAGAGGGAATTAAGCTTAGGGTTTTGCCTTCTTTCCTTTTGCATGCATTTTTAAAATATGATTCTCATTAATGCACAATCAACCCTAAATAGTACTTAGATAAAAATAGGGTGTTACATTCCGACCCTCTCCCGCCTCCTGCCGCTCTTCCTCCTAGCATCGACGCGAGTGCCTCTCTAGCTCCTCCCCGGCCCCGAGCCCGTCGCCGCCTGGCTTGGAGCCCCGACGCTGGCCCCCGTCGCCTTTCCCTCAACCTCCTTACTTTTGGCGCCCCTCGCGTTCCTCCTCCTACTCGACCCGCAGATCTGCCACAACGGCCCTCTCCCCACCAAGTGTTAGAAATAATGGGCCAATTCATTTAGGCCCATGTGTATTTCAGATTTTCCCTAAATCTCAAAGCCCAAATTTGTGGCATCCCATATGTGTTTGGGCCCATGTTTGTGGCAGCTCGCATGGAAGTGGAGTGGGAGCTCAAGTTTAGTCCCACATGGAAAGTTGGAGGAGAGTTGCACCACCTTATAAGGTGGAGTGTTACACCACTTTGTAAGTGAGTAGCAATAAGAGAGATACACGCGCGTGCTCCTCCTCCGACGCCGCCACGCCAAGACGCCTTGCCCGCTCATTCGTCACACGACGCTGCCTGGGTTATGGAATCTCGCCGAGCCGAGCTTTATTTTGCTGCTCAGGGAAAACTGTGAGGTTTTGACAGACGTGTCAAACAGTTAGCTTATTCGGGTCGCTCTCGGATCGTGGGCTACTCCGACCCGAACGTGCGTAACATGGACTTGGCCCACGTTCGCCTCCGTTAGGGTTTCCTGAGCTGCTCTATATAAAGTCCTGCGCGGCTACCGCCACAACACCATCGAAAACCAATCTAGGGTTTTGCCATCCTCTCTACTTGCACTATCGTCACCGTAGCCTACTCCATCCCGCTTTTGGCGTGCACCGCGACGGAGAGCAGGTCTCCGGAACCACTCGCCCTTGTGATCCTGTACGGGAGAGGGCGAATAAGGTTTTTGGGAAGCGCTCTGCGTGACTGATCGAGTTCTCCATCACGGGTCGTCTTCCATCCAAGTCAGGCGGTGCTACCTACCGCCTTCTTCGTCGCCATCTGCTTCGATCAATCTTCCCCAAAGTTTCTACTACGACAACCGAACGGTACATGCTACGTTCTTCTGTTTGGTTATTCATCATGTTCTGCGAGTACATGTTAAGATGCTGTTTGTTTCCGCTCATCCTGTTGTTTAGTACATCTAGTATGTTCGAGTTACATGAGCTAGTAGCTTGTTTTGTCATGATTTATATTCTGGAATTAATCGTGGAAATTATACATAATAATCCAACAATCCAAAAACCTTATTGTAGGCAATTTCCTGAATTAACAATGGCTGGTTTTACCGATGCACTGAGGCCGGATAATTTTACCGGTGTGCACTTTAAGAGGTGGCAGTACAAGGCTGAGCTTTGGGTGACCACGATGAAAGTGTTCCATATCAGTAAAGGCAAACCTGAAGGAACTATATCTGACGAGGATCAGAAGAAGTTCAAGGATGCCAATACTGTCTTTGTGGGATGTATTCTGAGCATTCTTGCTGACTGTCTATGTGATGTGTTTATGCACATAAAAGACGGGAAGGAGCTCTGGGATGCACTGGATGCAAAGTTTGGTGCTACAGATGCTGGCAGTGAACTGTATATCATGGAGAGCTTTCATAATTTTAAGATGAAAAAGGACCTTCCTATGGTTCAACAAGCTCATGAGATACATTGCATTGCCAAAGAGCTCGAACTCCTTAAGTGTACCTTACCCGACAAGTTTGTGGCGGGTTGCATTATTGCTAAGTTGCCCCCTTCATGGAGGAACTTTGCCACAACTCTCAAACATAAGAGACAGGAGATATCAGTTGAAAATCTGATAGCGTCCCTTGATGTTGAGGAGAAGGCTCGGGCTAAGGACACTAATGAGAAAGGAGAGAGTCATGCTACTGCCAACTTTGTGCAGAAAGGCAAATCTGTAGGCAAGAACAAAGGGAACTACAAACCCTCCTTTAACAAGCCTGTAAAGACTACAACCTTCAAGAAGAAGAAGACGAACAGGGACAAGAGTGAACTGTATTGTTACACTTGTGGAGAGCCAGGCCACTTTTCCAAGAACTGTCCAGAACGCGCAGACCGCAGAGGGAAAAAGGCCAAGACTGTCAACGTCGTGACCGCTAGCAATACTGATGGGTATGGTAATTTATTTACTGTTCTTTCAGTATTTCAATCACCGTGTTGGTGGCTTGATACGGGTGATAATGTTCATGTGTGTGCTGACATCTCTATGTTCACTTCTTATCAGGTCACTCGGGATTCATCCGTCCTAATGGGGAATGGATCACATGCTTCTGCTCATGGTGTTGGCACGGTGGATCTAAAGTTTACTTCCGAAAAGATCGTGCAGCTGAGGAACGTGCAGCATGTCCCTACTATGAACAAGAATCTCGATAGTGGCTCCCTTCTTTGCACATATGGGTTTAAGGTTTTCTTAGAGTCTAATAAAGTCGTTGTTTCGAAACATGGACAATTTATTGGTAAAGGTTATGAGTTCGGAGGCTTGTTCCGGTTTTCACTTTCAGAGTTTTGTAATAAATCCGTGAATCATATTTGTGGTGGTGTTAATGATGATACCAGTATTTGGCATTCTCGTTTATGTCACATTAATTTTGGTTTGATATCTCAGATGTCCAGCATGAGTTTAATTCCGAATTTCACTATTGCCAAAGGTTCTAAGTGCCATAGTTGTGTGAAATCAAAGCAACCTCGAAAGCCTCACAAGGCTATCGAGGAGAGAAACTTGGCACCTCTAGAACTCATACATTCTGATCTATGTGAGATGAATGGTGTGTTGACAAAAGGTGAAAACATATATTTCATGACGTTGATAGATGATGCTACTAAATTCGGCTATGTTTACTTGTTACAAACCAAAGATGAGGCTTTAGACTACTTTAAAATCTATAAGGCCAAAGTTGAAAATCAACTAGAGCGAAAGATCAAGCGTCTTAGGTCGGATCGTGGTGGTGAGTATTTTCCCAAAATATTTGATGAATTCTGTCAGGAACACGGAATTATTCATGAGAGGATGCCTCCCTACTCGCCCCAATCAAACGGGGTTGCCGAGAGGAAAAACCGCATGCTGACTGACTTCGTGAATTCCATGTTAGCCACTGCTGGTTTATCAAAGGCATGGTGGGGGGAGGCTTTGTTGACTTCATGTCATGTCCTGAATAGAGTTCCTAACAAGAATAAAGAAAAGATCCCTTATGAGGAGTGGGTTGGGAGAAAACCATCACTTTCTTATCTGCACACTTGGGGGTGTTTGGCGAAGGTCAACATACCGATTCCCAAGAAACGCAAGCTCGGACCCAAGACAGTGGATTGTATCTTTCTAGGATATGTTCCACGGAGTGTAGGCTATAGATTTCTAGTGGTTAAATCTGAGGTACCTGATATGCATGTTGATACTATAATGGAATCTCGTGATGCAACATTCTTTGAAAATATTTTTCCTATGAAAGATATGCATAGCATTGGTAGGATTTCTTCTAAAATACTTCCTGAATCTAGTGCATGTATTGAGAATTCTGAACAACCACATGAGGAATTTCTTGAGAAGGATGACGATGAACCTCTCACGAGGAGTAAGAGACAGAGGGTTGCAAAATCCTTTGGTAATGACTTCATCATGTACCTTGTGGATGATACTCCCAGATCCATTACTGAGGCATATGCATCTCCTGATGCAGATGATTGGAAAGAAGCTCTCCAAAATGATATGGACTCGATTCTTTCTAATGGAACTTGGGAATTATCAGAACGACCATATGGTTGTAAACCTGTGGGGTGTAAGTGGGTGTTCATGAAGAAGCTAAGCCTGATGGTACTATGGAGAAGTACAAGGAGCGTCTTGTAGCTAAGAGCTACACACAGAAAGAAGGCGAAGATTACTTCGACACCTATTCACCTATCGCTAGACTGACCACCATTCGAGTACTACTATCCCTGGCTGCCTCTTATGGTCTTCTCATTCATCAAATGGATGTGAAGACAGCTTTCCTTAATGGAGAGTTGGAAGAGGAGATCTATATGGATCAGCCGGATGGGTTTGTGGTAAAAGGTGAAGAGACAAAGGTGTGTAAGTTATTAAAATCATTATATGGCCTGAAACAAACACCTAAGCAATGGCATGAGAAGTTTGACAGAACTCTACTTTCTGCTGGCTTTGTCATTAATGAGGCTGATAGGTGTGTCTACTATCGCCATGGTGGGGGCGATAGCGTTATATTATGTTTGTACGTGGATGACATTCTGATCTTTGGTACAAACATGAAAGTGATAAATGAAGTCAAGTCTTTCCTGTCAAAGAGTTTTGATATGAATGATCTAGGAGAGGCTGATGTCATTCTGAACATCAAGCTTATTAAGAACGAGAATGGGATTACTCTAACACAATCTCATTATGTTGAGAAGGTCTTGAGCCGATTTGGCTTTAATGATGGCAAGACTTCTCCAACACCTTATGATCCCAGTTTGACATTACGAAAGAATAAGAAGGAACCAACAGATCAGCTGAAATATTCACAAGTTTTTGGTTCTCTCATGTACTTAGCAAGCGCTACAAGACCTGATATAACTTTTGCTATGAGCAAGTTGAGTAGGTTCATGTCTAACCCGGGTATTGATCATTGACATGCACTTGAATGGGTCAATAGCTATCTATGTGGTACAATGAGCTATGGGATTCACTATTCAGGGAACCCTGCTGTACTTGAAGGATATAGTGATTCGAATTGGATATCTGACGTTGATGAATTCTACGCCACGAGCGGGTATGTGTTTACCCTTGGAGGTGGCGCAGTGTAATGGAGGTATCATAGACAAACCATATTGACGAGGTCAACTATGGAAGCTGAACTTACTGCTTTAGACACAACCTTTGTCGAGTCAGAATGGCTGCGTGAGCTCTTGATGGACTTGCCTGTGGTTGAGAAACCTGTGCCGACAATCCTTTTGAATTGTGACAACCAAACTGTTATTGTCAAAGTGAAAATTTCTAAGGATAACGCGAAGTCACCAAGACACGTCAAGAGACGTTTGAAATCTGTCAGGAAATTGAGAAACTTCGGAGTAATAACTGTTACGTATATTCAAACAGACCAAAACCTGGCAGATCCCTTTACAAAGGGACTATCACGAAATGTGATAGAAAGTGCATCGAGGGAGATGGGGTTGAGACCCATGGATGTCACACCTTAGTGGTAACCCAACCAATGTGATCGGAGATCCCGCGAATTAGGACCTGGGAAGAACAATCTAGTGGTTTTACAGAGGAGAGTACTTTATAACCTTCTCTATGTGAAGATGCACAACTCTCATAATCTGTAAGGCAGGTTGGCAACATGCCTTAATGTGTTTCTATTAGCTTTAATTAGAAAATATGTCCTCCTACAGGGCATTCTTGAAAGAACACACCTATAAGAGCTCGACTGTAAACGTCGCGGTCTATGAGACTTGGGTGATCTCTAGTAAACTCATGAAGAGACCAGGGAGTATGACGCATATGCTCCAACCCGTGGGGTAGGCTACTGGCATCCAGGTACTAGTTATGATTTTGAGTGAAATCTATTGGCACCAAACTTGCAATTCAAGGTTCTTCCATTGTTCAAGTTGTTGATAGACGTAGTTCAAGATTCTAGGCGGAAGTTCAACTTAACAGTCTCTGCTGAAACACTGGTATATAAACAAGTAGCGAGGATTGGCAAATCTTCAAATGGACATTTGAGATCTGGTGGGGGATTGTTAGAAATAATGGGCCAATTCATTTAGGCCCATGTGTATTTCAGATATTCCCTAAATCTCAAAGCCCAAATTTGTGGCAGCCCATATGTGTTTGAGCCCATGTTTGTGGCAGCTCACATGGAAGTGGAGTGGGAGCTCAAGTTTAGTCCCACATGGAAAGTTGGAGGAGAGTTGCACCACCTTATAAGGTGGAGTGTTGCACCACTTTGTAAGTGAGTAGCAATAAGAGAGATACACGCGCGCGCTCCTCATCCGACGACGCCGCCGCTCGCACGCACGCCCGCCCGCTTGTCTCGTCATGACGCCAGACAAGACGCTGCATGGTTGCGGGAATCTCGCCGAGCCGAGCTTTATTTTGCTGCTCAGGAAAACTGTGAGGTTTTGACAGACGTGTCAAACAGTTAGCTTATTCGGGTCGCTCCCGGATCGTGGGCTACTGTAACCGACCCGAACGTGCGTAACGTGGACTCGGCCCATGTTCGCCTCCGTTAGGGTTTCCTGAGCTACTCTATATAAAGTCCTGTGCGGCTACCGCCACAACACCATCGAAAACCAATCTAGGGTTTTGCCATCCTCTCTACTTATGCCATCACCGTAGCCTACTCCATCCCGCTTGCCGGCATGCACCGACGGACGGGCGAGCAGGTCTCCGGAACCACTCGTCCTTGTGATCCTGTACGGGAGAGGGCGAATAAGGTTTTTGGGAAGCGCTCCGCGCGACTGCTCGAGTTCTCCATCATGGGTCGTCTTCCATCGAAGTCAGGCGGTGCTGCCTACCGCCGTCTTCGTCGCCATCTGCTTCGATCAGTCTTCCCCAAAGCTTCTGTTTGGTTATTCATCATGTTCTGCGAGTACATGTTAAGCTGCTGTTTGTTTACGATCATCCTGTTGTTTATTACATCTAGTATGTTCGAGTTACATGAGCTAGTAGCTTGTTTTGTCATGATTTATATTTTGGAAATAATCATGGAAATTATGCCTAATAATCCAACGCCAAGCCCTGGTTCTCCACACGACTCCTTCCTCTGTCGCTAGGAGCTCCACGCCTCCCCATGGTCGCCGCACGTCACCCTTGCCGAACCCGAGCCCAAGCTCCGTGGTCACCATCTATGTCTCCTCCCCAGCCTCGAGCTCCGCTGCCCTCTCATCAGGCAGCCCCAGTTCATGCAAGCTCCATACCCAAACCGGAACTTCGTCCTCAAGCATTGGTCCCGCACTAGCACGTCAACAAGTGCTGATCCACTGTGTCCTCAATCCTGAGCTCGTCCGTGAGGTGTTCGTCTGTGTGCTTGTGTGGGTCCTCTTGGTAATGATGTCGTGTAGTTGTTGTTGCTGCTTCTACACAACTCTAGCCTCCGTATGTGTTATCGTGTGATGCAAATGGTGGTGTTGTGGAGTACCGCGACCTCGACTATGAATCTCCCGTTGGACGAGAACGAGAAGCTAGACAAGGTCATCGGGTACCAGCGATAAAACCATTCAAAGACCATCGATGCTCAGTCCAAAAACAAGTTCGCCATCGACGACAAGATCATCCACAAATCCAAAGACCCCAATCTTAGGGATCCGAATCTCTAAGCCATGACCGCCTTCTCGGACGCCATGACCATATTCACGGATCCAATGGTCGAGACCCCGGAGGCCGAACTTGTCGACCCCTCAGTGAACACAAAGATCGTCGATCCAAGATGTGTGACCCCTACCCGAGACCCCTATATTTTTTTATAATATATGACATATACTTGTTTCATATTAAATTGTTCATTATAGCATGCATATTGTGGATGTTTGGGGGTATTTAGATGATTCACCTAAATTAAATATGAATACCACATGCGGGCTTTTCTACTTTTATATTGGCCTCGTTTAAAATTGTGTAGCGAACCAGTGATATGTTTTGTCTTGTTAATACAACATTTAAATTGTGGGGTATCTAAACAACATGAACCTTATAAGTAATTTTCGGGACCCTGGTTTCGCTTAATATTGACTAATTGCATCGCATCTTTGCCATGTCATGCAGTATACATGCATAATGCCCAGTTTTCTACCGTAGTATTAAATAGTGTGTCTGGTGTTTCTTCTAGTGCTTTGCTTCTTCACGGATTAGGCAGATGAGTTGATACAAGTGCCGTCCTGATATTCAGATAATCCTTCAGCAATGTTTCTCTGGCGAGAATTCTCCCCCTTTCTACCTGTTTTACATTTATAGTCTTTATTTCCTCCTGTTGATCTATTTCTATCAGTGATGTGATGCTTTAGATTCTGTACCACTTCATATTCCTTGCAGCCTCTATATTGCCTTGGAGACCTCCTATTACCTATTGTTTGGTAGTCATTCGTCCTTACGAGTCGTAGTTTCTTCCTCAGGTGCTGCTTCGCATCGTCGATGTTACACTGGTGTTGGGGGTTGGCATATTCATAAAGGTGGAGATGATCGTGGTTTTAATTGCAGCTGGTTACTTAAATATTAAAATGGATATAACTAATGAAGAGGCACTGATGGGTAATAGTTGAGGTTTGGTTGTTAACCGCCCACTTTTGTCCACCTAGGACCCGAGTTCTTGACACCTATTCCGAGACTGAGGCGCTAGCCACATGTGGGGTGTATGGGCACCCCTATCGGCTTAGTACCGGATTCAAAGTACTATACTAGGGGCCACAGACTAGTTTGAAGTTTTCATGCCACATTATGCCATGTATGCCATGTTTATTACATGTTGCTCGATGAGCATTTATTACTGTTGCATAGGAGCGGCACTCTGTCAAGGGAATATATTGTCTATCACCTCTACTTGTGTGACAAGTGCATGCAAACTCAGGGTCTGTACAAGGAGGATTAGCTATACCTCGTATGGGTAGCTCTTTTGGGTGGCCCCCATGTTCTTGCTTTGGGTCTGGGAAAGCATCGTGTCCTAGGCCATGTCGACATATCGATGGGTGTATGTTAACTGATGTGGAAAAAGGGTCGAAGTGCGTGTGGAAACTTTGGTGCACCCCTACAGGGTTAAATCTTTTCGAAAAGTCATGTCCACGATTATGGACGACTTGGAGCACAGTATCTCGATCATAGACAACTATAACTAAAGTTTACTGCTATAATTTGACTTGTATTTGATATGAATAGTAAGTTGGAAAACCACCATGAAAAGAATGAATAAAACTGCCAATCATGGGAGTTTTCTCGGCTTGACTTCCTTGTTTGGTCTCGAGGGGAAAACACCAGGATGGGTATGTTTGGTGGTAGTATCATGTTGGATCCGAATACGTATTTTATCATATCTCTCTAATAGACGACAGTTGTAGCGAGTCTCTATAGGTTATTTAGTGCATGATGCGCTACCGCTTCAGCCCACCATACCTATGTGGGGAGAGCCGCCAAATTCTAAGTCTTGTCGTGTACTAGCCTCAATATTGACCGCACTTTTTTTCCTTTACCCTTTGTCAGCACCCCTTTTTTTAGCAGGTTTTGAGATGGATGTCGTTAGTAGGGTTACCCTTTCGGCTTGGCCTAGGTAGGGTTATGGACGCCATTGTTTATTCTTCAGGGCTCTTAGCCTAATTTGTATCTTGTCTGTACTCGGACGCTGTAACATGTTCAAGCTAGACAAGGTCATCGGGTACTAGCAACAAGACCATTCGAAGACCACCGATGCTTAGTACAAAAACAAGTTTGCCATAAACGATAAGATCGCCCACGGATCCGAAGACCCTGATCTCAAGGATCTGATGCCCTGAGCGATGATCGCCTTCCCGGATGCCATGACCATATTCACGGATCCAATGGACAAGACCTCGGAGGACGAACCTGCTGACCCCTCGGAGAACACAAAGATCGTCAATCCGAGATGTGTGGCCCCTACCCGAGACCCCTGTATTTTTTATAATATATGACATATACTTGTTGCATATTAAATTGTTCATTCTCGCATGCATATTGTGTATGTTTGGGGGTATTTAGATGATTCACCTCAATTAAATATGGAGACTATATGCGGGATTTTCTAGTATTGTTCATTCTCGCATGCATATTGTGTATGTGCGGGCATATTGGCCTCATTTAAAATTGTGTAGCGAACCGGTGATATGTTTTGCCTTGTTAATACACCATTTAAATTGCGGGGTATCTAAACAACATGAACCTTATAAGTAATTGTCAGGACCCAGGTTCCGCTTAATATTGACTAATTGCATCGCACCTTTGCCATTTCATGCATCATACATGCATCATGCCTAGTGTTCTGTCGTAGTATTAAATAGTACGCCCGGTGTTTTGTCACGACCCGGGATCAGGGCTAGACAAATACCATATCTTCATCTGACATAAGCCTGACCTAAATTCTGAAGCGCGCAGGGAATGATCGGTAACATTACAGAATATACAAACCATACATTAATAAGGTAAACTCTTAAGAGAGTTACAAACCAGTCGTACAAGCCAGGGGTCATATACCCATCATTACATCAAACAACGTAAGCAAACAAGTTTTTCTAAACAACAAAATGAGCAAAGGTCCTAAGAGGCCTTTAAACAGAAGTAGTGACCCTTCCATAGATCCTAGGCTGCTGCCCGGGAACCCCGACTACTCATGAACATCGACGTAGAAGCCACCTTCCGTTGGAGTAGCTTCATGTGTAGAAAAACATCAACGAAGCAAGGCTGAGTACAAGGTGTACTCCGCAAGAATTATGGCTAGTGGAGTTGTTTTGCATAAAGCCATCATTTGTTTTCAAAACAAGGAGGAGTAGAAGCTCGTCTAGTCAGATCATTTTCAAAAGGGGTAAGAAGACTATAACTCTATCTCTTTGAAGTCAGCTTTGATATCCACCAATTACAATCATCAACTGAACCTCTCTTCCCGGACTACCCCCTCAAACAACCCCGAAGAAGTATTCTGGATCTCACATTAGTTGGCCAAATTTTATCATTCGGTTATAGTTCTCTATGATCTTCATGTCTGTTCCAAAGTTGTCCATAACCGTGGATACAGCTTTTCGAAAAGATTAATAACCCTGCAGGGGTGCACAACTTTACCCACACATACCAATCGATTCTTAATGCCAAATTATTACCCCTCTTCCTTGGAAGCCCGACAGAGATTGGTTGACCACGACCTTTACCTTGATTTCGCCCAGACCATGAGTCACGCACTAAGGAGATGCCACTGTAATGGGTCGAGTCCCGAAGTCGGTCCCTAGAGATGTGTGCGGGGTTCAAGATTATGGATGTCGGGCACTCTTGTTCTCGGCCATGCTTACCTACCTGTTATGAATGCACCTGCTTCACCTCCATTCAATAATAATCAGGATGCATATGTCGAATGGAAAGCCCGAACTATGTGACTCATGGAATCTACTAGGCAAGATAGTGAGTCGAGGGCATTTCCAGGCCCCCGTGTGGTTGTACGCTCGTCTTGGTTCAAGAGGCGAGAACTCAGTTCCTAAGGGTGGCAAGTATGGTACTGCAAAAACCACAACCCACGTGGCCTCCCATACAAGCCTTCGCATGTTTATTTGTTGGAGATATGCCCAATAGGCAATAATAAAGTGGTTATTATCATATCTTCATACTTATGATAAATGTTTACATACCATGCTATAATTGTATTAACCAGAAACATTAATACTTGTGTGATTTGTAAACATAAAAGAGTCCCTAGTAAAGCCTCTTGTTAAACTAGCTTGTTGGTTAATATATGATCATGGTTTCCTGATCATGAACATAGAGATGTTATTGAAAACAGGGTCATATCAATAGATGAATGATATGATGGACATACTCCTATAGATAAGCATAGCATAAAGATCAAGTCATTTAATATAGTTCATTTGCTATATGCTTTCTCATACATAGTAACCTAATTCCTTCGACCATGAGGTCATGCTAATCACCATCACTGGAAGGATTCTTTGATGACATCAAACACCACACCGTAACTGGGTGGTTATAAAGGTGGCATTGAGTGTTCGAAAAGTATGTGTTGAGGCACATGGATCAAGATTGGGATTTGTCCATCCATATGACAGATAGATATACTCTGGGCCCTCTCGGTGGAATGTCATCCAATTATCTTGCAAGCATGTGACTGGCTCACAAGGGATAACATATCACGGGAACGATAAAAGAGTACTTATCGGTAACGAGGTTGAACTAGGTATGCAGAGATACCAACGATCAAAACCTCAGATAAGTAAACTATCGTGAGACAAAGGGAAATTGGTATCGTATGTACGTGGTTCATTCGATCGCAAAGTAATCGTAGAAATATGTGGGAGCCATATGAATTTCCAGATTCCTCTATTGGTTATTGATCGGAGAAGTGTCTCGGTCATGTCCGCATAATTCACAAACCGTAGGGAGACACACTTAAGGATTCGATATTGTTGAGTAGTTATGGAATGATGAGTAAGAGACCGAATGTTGTTCGGAGTCTCGGATGGGATCCGGGGTATCACGAGGAGATCCGGAATGGTCCGTAGAATAAGATTCATATAAGGAAAGTCCTATTTCGGAGTTGGGAATGATTCCGGTGTTTTCATCGGGAATGTTCTAGAAGGTTCCGGAATGTCCGGCACTCCGAAGGGGAAGGGTACATGAATGTGTCATGACAATGTGGAATGGTTGCATCATGTACTAGGTATCATGGCTGGGCAAAATAAAGGGAGAAATCAAATCCTAGTTTGAAAAGTCAAACGCCAATTTGAAAAGTCAAACGGCAAGTTTGCTCGGTGGAGGGAGAGTAGGAAACCTACTTGGGGAGGAAGTCCTCCTTCCTCCACCCGCCAGCCAAGGAGGTCGAGTTGGGGGAGGACTACCTCCTCCCAACCGGCGCCCTCCCACCTATAAAGGAAGGGGCAGGGGTGCCCCTCTCCCCTACACCCAACTCACCTCAAACCCTAGCCCCAAGTCGCCGGCCTCCTCCCAAGTCGCCGACTAGGGTTCCCCAAACCCTAGTCATCCGCTACACCTCTCCCCTTGGTGCCTCTAAACCCTAGACCACCAAGGCCTCTCTCATAGTCCACCATACTCGCTCCGGCTTAAGGCGAAGCCCTGCGAGATCTCCCCTCTACTTCCGATACCACGCCGTCGTGCTGCCGGAATCACGAGGAGAGTGCTACAACCTACGCTGCCTGCTGGAACAAGGGAGAGGAAGGTCTTCATCGAGTACCAAACGTGTAACCGAATGCGGAAGCGCTACCGGAATGCAGCGCCGGAAGGATCGTCTACGCGATCTTGAGATCAGCAAGAGTACGACTACATCACCCACGAGAATCTGCTCTCGTTAACCGCTTTGGAATCTTTGACGGTGAGTTCCTCTATCGACTCGTTGCTACAATCTAGTAGATAGATCTTGGCTTGTTTGTTCACATGCGATAGAAATTTTTTGTTTTCCATGCTACGAACCCCTACAGTGGTATCAGAGCCGTGTCTATATGTATATGTGTTGCACGAGTAGAACACAATGGTCATTGTGGGCGTTGATGCTTTTGTTGTCGATTGCTTCTTGTGTACTTTGCATCTTGCGGGATGGTGGGATGAAGCGGCCCGGGCTAACCTTACATGACATCATTCATGAGACTTGCTCCACGCTTGACATGCAACTTGTATTGCATAAGTGGCTTTGCGGGTGCCTGTTTCTCCCAACATAGTTAAGATTCAATTTACAACGGGTGATTGAATATACTAGTATCAATGTTGTGGTTCTTGTTCGTAAGTTAGAACGACACTTATTGAAAGCCCCAAACCACGTAAAACATGCAAAGAAAATTAGAGACGTCTAACTTTGTTTTGCAGGGGTATGCTGTGATGTGATATGGCCATGATTGTGATTATATATGATGTATGCAATGTTCCTTATTGTAAGTTGGCAACCGGCAGGAGCCATATGGTTGTTTCCATTAAGTCCTGCGTGTCTAATATTCAAAGTAGTTCTAATAGTTGATGCTGGTGGAAGACAACCATGAAGCGGCGCCATTGACCTTGACGCCACACCGGTGATGATGGAGATCATGTTCGTGCTTGAAGATGGAGATCGGAAGCACAAGAAGAAAGGCCATATCATATCACATATTATGAATTGCATGTGATGTTAATCCTTTTATGCATCTTGTATTGCTTAGTTCATGACGGTAGAATTATAAGATGATCCCTCAAGCACAAAATTTCATGTTTTAAAGTGTTCATCCTTAGTAAGCACCGTTGCTAAAGCTCCTTGTTTCGAAGCATCACGTGATGATCGGGTGTGTTAGATTCTGCGAGTGTATACAACGTGAGCAAGCTAGATTTGCTCATGCGGAAGCTAAGGTTTGATCTTGACGAGACTAGCATGTACAGACATGGTCTCGGAACACGGATCACCGAAAGGTAAAGCATGAGTCATATAGTAGATATGATGAACATGTTGATTGTTCGCCATTGAAGCTACTCAACTCTCGTGATGATCAGTTTTGATGTGGTGGATTTGGTTCGTGTGATCACTAAAACAATGTGAGGGATATTGTTTTAGGTGGGAGTTCAACAACAATTTGATTAAAGGTTGAACACTATTTATCATAAATTAAATCAAATTGAATTTGCATAGTTGTTGTAGTCATTGGCATCCGTTTACCACCTTGCGCTTAGTTATAATTAAGATGATAGAACTATAGAATTCTGGTTATGTAGATCCCTCCTTTGTAAAGGAAAGGATCCCTGTGATTGCAATGCTAGTCCCTGGATCAATGCTAGCATCCATAGTTTAAGATGAAGTACACAGAAATAAAGGTCATTGTTACAAGTCATTCCAGAGACAAACATAGTCTTTTACAACTCCATGGCCACAGGCCAAGTACAAGAGTTTATATATGTAATAAAATAAATATGTCTTCATCTTCATGTGCCACAGGCAAGCATGTTGAGTGTAGACTCATGACTCCTATTCATCATCAGAATAGCCTGCAACATCACAAGTTACAGCCACAATGGGTCAATACATTGGAATAGTATTGGCAAGTGATACCTTAGTAGAATATTGGTGGACTCGATACTATATGCATTTTGTCTAAGTGTAGCTTAGGCTTGCTTTGCTCAAAATAGGTTTTACCTATTAGTTGAAAACACTAAGTTTTTCTTTGTCAAAATATTCCCCAAGGAACCACCAATAGACATTGGGGTCCTTCACCCTTGTTCAACCACAAGTTTTTACTTAGAAATTGGGATGAGGAGATTCTTGATAGCTTCCATGTCTTTATGCTCAAGTTGTCCAATACCAGGGACATGGCTAAGTACTTAGATTCTTCCATCTGCAGAGGTTGTGCACTTTCCCCACAAGACTTGATTTTCACCAAGATAGGACCTT
This sequence comes from Avena insularis, assembly GCA_023614405.1. Lineage (NCBI taxonomy): Eukaryota > Viridiplantae > Streptophyta > Magnoliopsida > Poales > Poaceae > Avena > Avena insularis. Next base: position 38,314,039 of record CM042691.1, on the reverse strand, counting down.
TCAGAAGCCTTCCCTTAGACCAAATGTACGAGTTCCAACCTATCATCCCACTACCACCAACTGTCCAAATGGCTAAGTTATTGCAACCTATGTGATCCAGGCAGAGCCCATATTGCCAAGTGGCTACACTAGAAGATTCTTACCATTTGGCCTCTCAAATCCCTTTGTTCCTGGGTGGCTTTCCACAAGTGAGATACACAAGGTAAACCATAGAAATGGGCCTTGTGTAACCACTCAACATAACCCATTCTTTCCATTCCACCTAGGTGTTTCATTCACTTAGTTATTTTATTAAGAAAAAACATAGTCCAAAGACTTAGAAATATTTATTCATAGCATGAATATAACCACCCTTGGTTGCTACTAGCTAGGCTAAGAATGGCATTGTTAAGACTTAGAAATATTTCTAGCAATTCTACAACTACTAGGATTTCCCAAGCATAGCATATAGATCTCCATGCAAGACTAGCAAAGTATTTCTAATGCATATTTGAAAAACATAGGAATAAAATCATGAAGCACCACTTGCATTGTTAGTTTGGAGAGTAGCTACAATCCTCACAATCACAATCACTATTTGCACCAAAATCTACACATAAAATGATAGCACCAAAATCACATACAAAATAAATACAAGCAAAAAATATATGGATGCATGCATAATGCCATGTGATAATTTTCTACACCAAACAAGACAAGTGCATGGTACTGAATCATAAACAAGTACAAAACAAGCTAAATAAACTTTATTTGAACATTAAAACATTTTTCAAATAATTATTATACACAAAATAGGCCTACACATGTTTCTGTAAAAACAACCATTTTAACAGAGGCAAAACATTAAACACATTGCATAGATGGAAAGGATTTTCTCTCCTGATTCCATTGATATAAAATTTGTCAAAATTGGACGTGGCATTCAAAAGTTATGAATTAAACAAATTCAAACATCTAATAGATCTAATTCAGAATTTTAAAACGAAGAACATGCCACACGGCAGTATCTGGTTGGCTGGTACAGCTTCGTACCGGATCGTGCTTGTGTACCGTCAGATCTAACTAAATCGTGCGGCACAGATCGCTACGTACCCCTTCGTCTATGTTCTATCGCATTCATACGATCTACATCGCACGGCTCTCACCAACTGACCAACAAGTGGCGGCGCTGGCGGCGGCGACAGGCAGCGGCATGCTCAGTCAGCGGCGGAGCCGGTGAACTAGGTCGCACGGGGAGGTGCGAGGATGCTCACTAGAATCGCCGTGACGAGGAGGTGCTTGACGTGTGCTCGGTTGGCGAAGGGGCGCTCGGGGTCGTCGTGGATTGCTCGTCGGAGAAGTCCCTAGCGACAGTGCTCTCGGTTGGCGACGAAGGAGACGCTCTGGGCCACGCTAAGACGAGATAAATGTGCCGTTAGATGTGTAGGACACTAGGGATCACACGCGTATCTAATAGAGGGAGAGGGAAAGCTGGGGCTTACGGTGAATGGTCGCCGGAGTTCGAGGAGAGAGTGGCGGAGCTCAGTCGACAATGTTGTCGGGGCTACAGAGCATGCGCGAGCAAACGGAGAGCGTCAGTAGATGCGCATGGAGATGTAGAATAAGCTAGTCCGAACCAGAGGCAGAGGGGGACGCGGGGCTTACCGGAATTTGACGGCGAACTCGTCGGAGCAGAGGGGCGTCCAGAGAGAAATACGAGCAGCCTGGTGGCTCCGGTGGGGTGTGGTTTGGGGGAAAAGGAGGAGGGCGACATGGTGCTTAAGTAGGCGAGGAGGCGGGCGTGAATTACTCGTGCATTCAACGGAATTGAAGCCGCGGAATTTAAACAGGAAACGCCCCGCGTGATTTGGGGATGTACCAGTCGCTGGGTGTGGAGACGAAGAGAGCCGTGTGGGCCGCGGTTGTCAGCGAGAGAAAAGGAGAGGAGGTGGGTCCGGGCAGTCCGTGACTCTGTGGGTCTGGTCGTGAGTGAAAGAAGACAATTCGTGGGAGGGAGTTGCTGGGCTAGATCGGTCGAGTTGAGATGGGTTGGGCCAGATTGGCTGTTTGCTTTTTTTTCTACCTTTCACTTTTCTTTTTCTGTTTGATTTTCCAGAAATGATTTTTCAAATCCAATTCAAATAAGTTTGAATCCAAATCTTCTCTGGATTTTTATATAGTGAACTTTGTATTCAAATGTGTGTCAAACACTTCTGTTTACTCAAAAACACTTTGATCAATTGAAAAATATAATAAAACCATGCCTTTATGGAATATAAATAATAGGCATACAAATTGGTTTTATATTCATACTTTGTTTTGAAATCTTTGCCCAAGCTTTGGAAATCACTTAAGTTTGAATTCAAAACACTACTGAATAAAATCAGTACCTTTCTCAAAAGAAGGTAGCACTAAGGCTTGAGCTTACTTACATAAAATAATGAGCAACAAATGCTCCTGTTTTTGAAATGGTTTTGAAATGGAACCCTAAATGATCATGGATGCATGGATGATATGCATGAGTTTTGAAACATGATTTTAGGGATGTTACAAATCTAACCCCCTTAAGGTGAATCTCGCCCTCGAGATTCGTATTGGCTAGCAAATAGGTGAGGGTGGTCTTTTCCGAAGATCATCTTCTCTTTCCCATGTTGCTTCTTCTTCGGAATGATGGTTCCATTGAACTTTGCAGAATTTGATAGTCTTAGTCCGAGTAACTCTTTCTGCAGTCTCAAGAATCTTGATAGGTTTCTCTTCATAGGTGAGATCACTTTCCAATTGGACCTCTTCCAAAGGTATAGTATCCTTCAAAGAAGTCTCTTCCATTTCCGGATGGAATTTCTTAAGTTGACTTACAAGAAACACATTGTGAACATCAGACAAAGACTCTGGCAATTCAATCTCATAAGCTACTTCTCCTTTACGACTCAGAATCTTGAATGGTCCAACATATCTTGGGGCCAATTTACCTTTGACACCAAACCTCTTCACTCCACGAAGTGGTGACACTCTAAGATAAGCTCTATCACCCACTTCATAGGTGACTTCTCTACGCTTTGGATCTGCGTAGCTCTTTTGTCGGGATTGTGCTATCTTTAGTCTGTCCTTAACTAGCTTGACTTTCTCTTCAGCCTCTTTGATTAGTTCTGGTCCGAACAAACTTCTTTCTCCTACACCATTCCATAGCAATGGGGTGGTAAACTTTCTCCGATAGAGAAACTCAAATGGTGCCATCTCAATACTGGCTTGATAGCTATTATTGTAAGAGAATTCTGCGTAAGGTAGACTTTCATCCCAACTGGCTCCATAGTCTAGAGCACATGCCCTCAACATATCTTCAAGAATCTGATTGGTCCTTTCTGTCTGTCCATCAGTCTGTGGATGAAATGCAGTGCTGAATTCCAACCTCGTTCCCAATGACTCATGTAGTTGCCTCCAAAAATGAGAAGTGAACTGAGTTCCCCTATCAGACACAATACTCTTGGGTACTCCATGTATACATACAATTCTACTCATATAGATATTGGCTAACTTAGCACTTGTATAAGTTGTTTTCACGGGTATAAAATGAGCCACTTTAGTCAAGCGATCCACTACTACCTAAATAGAATCATATCCTGACTGGGTCCTTGGAAATCTGGTGATGAAATCCATACCAATCTTGTCCAACTTCCAATCAGGAATAGGTAGTGGTTGTAACAATCCTGCTGGTTTCTCATGTTCCGCTTTCACTCTACTACATACATCACACAAAGCAATATGTTCGGCGATGTCCTTCTTGAGATTATTCCACCAAAATCTTTCCTTCATATCCATGTACATTTTGGTGTTACCCGGATGAATGGAATACGGTGAGTTGTGGGCTTCCTATAAAATCAGTTTCTGAAGCTCCGGATCTTGTGGAACACAGATACGTTTTCCATGCCATAAAGTACCCTGTTTGTCTTCATGGAAACCTTTGGCTTTCCCCTTGCCAATCTTTTCCTTAATCTCTTCAATTTCCATATCTGCCTTTTGGGCTTCTTTGATCTTGTCCAACAAAGTGGGTTGAACGTCCAAAGACATGAGATGTCCTTCAGGCACAATCTCCAATCTGATATCTCTAAATTGGGAACATAGATCATCTGGCAATTATTCGTTAGTAAGTCCATTCACAAAAACCTTACGGCTTAGAGCATCCGTTACAACATTTTCTTTACCGGGGTGGTATTGCAAACTCAAGTCATAGTTCTTGATGAGTTCTAGCCATATTCTTTGTCTCATGTTAATTTCTTTCTGGGTGAAGATATACTTCAAACTCTTGTGATCTGTGAACACTTCACAACGTTTTCCCAAAAGATAATGTCTCCATGTTTTGAGTGCATGGACAATAGAGGCTAATTCTAAATCATGAGTAGGGTAGTTCACCTCATGAGTTTTGAGTTGTCTCGAGGCATAAGCCACAACTTTCCCGTCTTGCATGAGTACTGCACCTAATCCATGATGAGATGCATCACAATACACTTGGAAATCTTTCTCCAAATCTGGCAAACATAAGACTGGTGCTGTCACTGTCCTCTTCTTCAATTCTTGAAAGATGAGTTCACAACCTTCAGACCAAGCAAATTTCTTGTCTTTCTTTAGCAATTCTGTCATAGGCTTAGCTACCTTGGAGAAATTCTCAATGAACCTTCTGTAGTAACCTGCTAAGCCAAGGAAACTACGAACCTCTTTCACTGACTTGGGAGATTCCCATTCAGTTACAGCTGAAACTTTAGCAGGATCAACTGCTACACCATCTCCCAACACAACGTGTCCAAGAAATCCAACTTCATTCAACCAAAACTCACACTTGCTGAATTTGGCATACAACTTATGCTCTCTAAGTTTCTCAAGTATCAAACGCAAATGTTCTTCATGCTCTTCTTTGCTCTTGTAGTAGATCAAAATGTCATCGATGGAAATGACAACAAACTTATCAAGGAATTCCATGAACACCTTGTTCATCATATTCATGAAGTATGCTGGTGCATTGGTCAAACCAAATGGCATCACGGTATACTCATACAATCCATACCGTGTGGTGAAAGCTGTCTTAGGTATGTCTTGTTCCCTTATCTTGAGCTGGAAATAACCTGACCGGAGATCAATCTTTGAGAACACACAAGCTCCTTCTAACTGATCAAACAAGTCATTGATTCTTGGCAAAGGGTATTTGTTCTTGATAGTCACCTCATTGAGTGAATGGTAATCTATGCGTAACCTTTGACTTCTATCTTTCTTTTCCACAAACAAAACTGGTGCTCCCCAAGATGAAGAACTTGGTTGTATAAATCCTTTCTGCAACTGTTCTCCAAGTTGCTTCTTGAGTTCTTTCAATTCATCAATTGACATCTTGTACGGTCTTTTTGTTATTGGTCTAGATCCTGGTATCAAGTCAATAACAAACTCTACGTCTCTATCCTATGGCATTCCCGGCAATTCTTCCGGAAACACATCTGGATATTCACTCACAATTGGCACATTGTCCATGCTAACCCCCTTAAAAGAATTAGGCTTACTCCTTTTTGCTTCAAAGTTGGTCTTGAATCTGATCCTTTTGTTTTCTGGAGTTGTGAGTGAAACAGTATGGTTGGCACAATCTATCACTCCCTTGTGCTTAGTCATCCAATACATTCCCAAAATAACATCCAATCCTTGGGAGTTTAGGATTATCAGGTTAATGGGAAACTTATACTTTCCAAACTCTATGACTAGATCATGACATCCTGAATTCACTATCATTTCTCCGCCAGGAGAACTTACTTTTATAGGACACCCAATAGTTTCTACTGGTAGTTCATTTCTTTCAACAAATGCTCTTGATATGAATGAATGAGATGCACCAGTATCAAAGAGAACAAATGCTGGAACAGAATTGAGTTTGAACTTACCAGCAATAGCATCAGGTTCCTCATAAATGTCCTCCACATTGATGAGGTTCACTTGTCCCTTTTGAAAAGGGTTGGGCTTGTTGGGTCCTTCAACTTTCTTTTCTGGGCATTCATTTGCATAATGCCCCATATTCTTGCACTTGAAACATTCAACCTGACAAATATCCTTCTTGACAGGCTGGCTTCCACTGTCACTTCCACTTCCACTTAGGTGGCTCTTATATCCACTCTTGTGATTCTTGTACTTATCGTTGTCATGACTACGATTGTGCTTGTTGTCATGATGACGGTTGTGGTTGTTGTGCTTGTTGAACTTCCCATGCTTGTGAGATCTAGAACTCCCACTGTCATCATAATGGGAACACTTGTGAGACGATCCTGAGCTGTGCTTGTCAGAGTGCTTTCTCTTCCTGCTTTCAACTTCTTTCATCTTGCTCTCCAAAATAGTAGCCTTGTCACAAAGAGACTGGTATGTGGGAACATAGGCCACATCTAACTGTAGGTTCAATTCATCATTCAACCCTTCAAGGAACTTTTCCTTCCTCTTTGCATCAGTGTCAACTTCATCCGGTGCATATCACGCCAGATTGTTGAACTCCTCAATATGTTCAGCCAGGCTGCGGTGCTACTGCTTCAAGTTATGGAACTCTTTCTTCTTCAAACTCATCACTCCGGATGAGATGTGAGCAGTACGGAAACCATCTTCAAAGATAGCCCATGTCACATCCTCAATGGGAGTGGTGACTTGGAAGTTATCCCACCAAGTGGCTGCTGGTTCTTCGTGAGCTACAAATCTGACTTTCTCTTCATCAGTACAGCCAACAGTTACGAAGTCCTTGTTCACAGAGCGCAGCCAATCATTGGCCACCATAGGATCAGTAGTTCCTGAGAACTTTGCTGGCCTCAGTCTTAAGAACCTGGTAAGAATGTCAAAACCCGGTGGGTTGTTCTGATTGTTGTTGTTGTTATTGTTATTATTGTTGTTGTTGTTCTGATTCTGGATGAAAGTAGTCATCATTTGCATCAACTGAGTCTGAGTTGTCATCATCTGTTGCATCTCAGGGGTGATGTTGTTATTGTTGGGGTTGGGATTGGCACGTCGGGGAGGCATCTGTGGTTTTCAATAAGGATAAGAATGAGATACCCATAGATGCTAACATGCACAATACATCACATAACAAATCACAATCATGCATCATAGTAATAAAAGTTCAATAACATAGACAACAAGTTCTGAAAAGTAAACACACCAATAGCAAGCCATCCACATGTTGGATGGTCATTGCGACTCAATAATCAAAGACATGATAAATAAAGGTAAATGAGTAGTCATCACTACTCCTCTGCATCAACCTCCTCATCAACAAATGTAAGACCTGCCTTCTCCATTGCGGTCTTGTATTCCTCGACATTGGTGGTCAAGGTCTCTACTTTGGCTTTGAGAGCCCTCTTCTGTGAACGAAGTCTCTCAATCATAGTCTGCTGATGCTCGATCTCGAAGTCCTTGTCCTCTAGTTCTACAGTCATGTCTCGAATCCTCTTGTTCCTATCTTGGACTCGCTTCTCTTGACTCTTGAACTTTCTATCCTGACTCTCAAACTTGGCCTCCATCTCTTTGACTATCTCATCTTGCTCCGCGAAGAGCTTGTCCTTCTCACGAATATGCACCTGGAGTTCGACATTGCTAAGCATGACGTTGGTCCTATCAGTGTCTATGTGCCTAAGAAAAACCTCTAAGTCCTGGAGGTATAGGCGAATCGGCTCTGCCGTCTCTCTCGAAGTATCCTCAAAGTCAATGGCCTCACCATCATCATCACGTCTTCCAAAGGTGTGGAAGTGAGTACCTCTAACCTCTCGAGAGTGTCTCCCTAGTAAACGTCCAAGCAAATCCTACATGACTACCTCTAGGCCTCTCTCCTTGTCATCATGCATGAGCTTGAAGATGATTGCCTCCGTGGTAGGCTCAATCTGGCGTCCTGGCTGATTGACCTTGAAGCCCCAAAGGTCTTTCCTCTCAAACTTGGTGAGGGGAAGCATCATGATAGTAGGAAGAGGGAGATTGAGCAGACTAGTGAGCTCAATAATACGAGTGCCAAAACGAGTTCCCTTGAACTCTTCAGCCGTGCTAATAGTAACATTAGGCATCTATTTAATAAGATAGAAAAAGTTAGAATCAACACAATTTAAGACAATTCACAAGACGAGGCATCACATGCATAACTTTGGAAATCAAAACACACAAGTCATGGCATACATGGATTCATTACAATCAACCAAGGTTCAACTTATTTTAAACATCATTTGGGAAATAAAATGATAAGTGTGGTGGTCCAACTAACGTAGTACGTTAGAATCCCATCTCACTTGCCAAGTTGGCTAACAGGGCATCCCTAGAGGCAATCTGTTTATCTAGATCACATGACTCCATTGCTAAGTCTATGATGTCCTTCCTTAAACTTTGGTTGGTAGCCTCTAAGTCTTGGGTATGCTTCTTTTCTTCCCTAAGGTCATTCTGGGTGTTGAGCATTCTGCACTTGATTCTATCACCAAGCTCTTTGATGGCTTTCCAAGCTGCATCTCTTGCTGAATCAAAGAATGTGGTGTGCATCACTGAGTTGGTGACCATGCAGAATCCTGAGTCCTTGTGGTTGTCTTGCTTTTTTTTTATACAAGTGAAGCTGCACCCACCAGTACTCAACTCCTTCATCCATCACAGGAAAACCTTTGTACATAGCTGCACCATGTATTCCCATGGCAACCATGAGGTCCTTGAGAGCCTTGGGGAATTCTGTCTCACATTCTAAAGTCATAGTGATGAGTGGTCCCTTCTTCACGACTTCGTTGATGGAGTTCATCTACAAATAGAGATGAGAAAGAAGATGTAAGATCCCTCCTTTGTAAAGGAAAAGGATCCCTGTGATTACAATGCTAGTCCCTGGATCATTGCTAGCATCCATAGTTTAAGATGAAGTACACAGATACAAAGGTCATTTATTACATCCATTCCAGAGATAACATAGTCTTTACAACTCAAGGCCACTGGCCTAATACAAGAGTTTGAATAAGTAAATAAATATAAGTCTTCATCTTCATGTGCCACAGGCAAACATGTTGAGTGTAGACTCATGACACCTAATCCTCATCAGAGTAACCTGCAACATCACAAGTTACAGCCACAGTGGGTCAATACTTTGGAATAGTATTGGAAAGTGATACCTTAGTATATTTTAAGTGGACTAGATACTATATGCATATTTGGCTAAATGTAGCTTGGCTTGCTTTGCTCAAAATAGGTTTTTCCTATTAGTTGAAATCACTAAGTTTTCCTTTGTCAAAACTTTTCCCAAGGAACCACCAATAGACATTGGGATCCTTCACCCTTGTTCACCCACAAGTTTTTACTTAGAAGTTGGAATGATGAGATTCTTGATAGCTTCCATGTCTTGATGCTCAAGTTGTCCATTGCCATGGACTTGGCTAAGTACTTAGATTTTTCCATCTACAGAGGTTGTGCACTTTCCCCACCAGACTTGGTTTCACCAAGATAGGACCTTTCAGAAGCCTTCCCTTAGTCAAATGGACGCGTTCCAACCTATCATCCCACTACCACCAACTGTCCAAATGACTAAGTTCTAGCAACCTATGTGATCCAGGCAGATCCCATATTGCCAAGTGGCTGCACTAGAAGCTTCTCAACACTTGGCCTCGAAAATCCCTTTGTTCCTGGGTGGCTTTCCACAAGTGAGATACACAAGGTAAACCATAGCCATGGGCCTTGTGTAACCACTGAACCAAAATCCACCAATCAAGACCCATTCCACCCAGGTGATTCATTGACTTAGTTGTTTTATTAAGAAAAACATAAGTCCATAGACTTAGAAATATTTTCATCATAGCATGTATATATCTTACCCACCCTTGTTTGCTACTAGCTAGGCTAAGCATGGCATAGATAGTAACTTAACTTAGAAATTTCCTAGCAATTATACAACTACTTAGGATTTCCCAACATGGCATTTGGCAAAATAGTAACATGCAAGACTTAGCAAAATATTTCTAGTGCTTGTATATAAAAAAAAATATAGGGATGGAAATATTCATGAATTACCACTTGCCTTCGTAGTTGGGAGAGTAGCACTCTTCACAATCACATTCACTAGCACCAAAATCTACACATAGAATATAGGCACAATCACGTACAAAATATATTCAACCAAAAATATATATGCATGCATGCAAGATGCTAAGTGATGATTTTTAAAACTCAACCAAGCAAGTGTATAGTACTGAATCATAACCAAGTCAAAAACTTGCTAAACCAAGTTTATTTGACACTAAAACAAAATCCTAAACAATTTCTATACTCAAAATAGTCCTAAACAAGTTCCTGCAATTAAAATCATTTTAACAGAAACTAAACATTAAACACATTGCATAAATGGAAAGGGCTTGTTCCCCTAATTCCAACGGTATAAAATTTGTCAAAATCTAACGTGGGGATCAAAAGTTATGGCCTAATCAAATTTGAATCTAAATCTGTTTCAAATTCTGTTTTAAAACAAAACCCTAGCCACGCGTCTGTTTCCTACTGGTGCGTACCGCTTCGCACTGGATCACGCTCGGCTACCGTTGGATCTAACTAACACGCACGGCTCAGATCTAAACTTAACGGTTCGATAAGTGAACTAATCCTACACGCTGGATCTGGATCTGACGGCTACGAATCAACTGACCAAAACTGAGCGGCGCTAGCGGCGGCTACTGGCGGCGACGAGTCTGTCAGCGGCGGCGCTGGCGTTCTAGGTCGCGCGGGAGTGGGGGAAGAGGCTTACCAGAACCACGGTGGTGTGCTGAAGCTCAACGTGGCGGTGGCTTGGGAAGGGGCGCACGGCAGGGGCTGCTGGAGCTCGTCGTAGTCGTGCACGGCGTTGGGTGGTAGCTGTCGAAGTTGTTGCCGAGGTTTCACGTCGCCCTAGCACGAACCAGAGGGATTAGGAGACGCGCAAGACGAAGGCGAACAACCTAGTATGCAAGAGGGGGCAAGGGGCGCTCTCTGCTTACCGTAATTGGTCGCCGGAGTTGAGAGGCGGCTAGGTCGGTTGCGGGCACGAATGGGAACGGCGTCCTGGGTCACGAGCAGGCAACCGAAGAGTATCAGGAGATCCACAAGATCACGCTGGGCACTATAGTTTGAACCAGAGAAAGGGGGGGCGGTCGAAGCTCACCGGAATCAGTCGCCAGAGGTCGTCGGAGCTGCGGCAGTGCAACGCGAAATAGGGGCAGCCTGGTGGCGTGGAGAGGGAATTGGTTGAGGGGAAATGGCCGCGAGAGAGAGGGGATTAAGTAGGCAGAGGCTCGATAAGAAACGCCCAGTGATTCAATGCCAATTACCTCGTGGAATCAAAGCAACGAACAGGAGTTCGTGTCGTATGCGAATTTGGGGAAGAAGGAGTGACATGGAGAGGGCTCAAGGCTCACAGAGAGAGAGAAGGGAGCAGGGTGGGCTAAATGGGCTGCGTCTGTTACTGGGCTCAAATCCTGGCGCCGGCCCTTTTCCAATTCTTTTCCCTTTTCTTTTTCTGTTTTGATTTTCTGGATTGGTTTTCAAATGAATTCAAACTCTATTTGAATTCAAATCTTTTCTGGATTTTTGCAGTGTGCAACAGTCACAAAACTTAGCATAAAACCATGTGGTCACTTTGAGTTGGCTTGGTCATTTTTGGAAGAACAAAATAACAGGGACTTTGCACTTGGTTTGTAAATGTTTGAATATGGTTTTTGAAACCATTTCTATTTTGTAAAACTTTGTTCAAATTCCATACTCAACAAATCAACAAGGGAGACAAACAATCTGGTTTTAAAACATTCAAGCTCTCAAATGGGGATGGCCATTTGATTTAAGTTGGCTCACATAAAATGATAGCACTATGTGCTTCTGTTTTCTTGAAATGAGTTTGAAATTGATCTCAAAACTATATGCATGAATGAATGATATGCAAGCTTTGAAATCATGATTTTAGGGATGTTACAAATCTAACCCCCTTAAGGTGAATCTCGCCCTCGAGATTCGGATTGGCTAGCAAATAGGTGAGGGTGGTCTTTCCAAAGATCGTCTTCTCTTTCCCATGTTGCTTCCTCTTCGGAATGATGATTCCATTGCACTTTGCAAAACTTGATAGTCTTAGTCCTTGTGACTCTTTCTTCATAAGTGAGATCACTTTCTAGTTGAACTTCTTCCAAAGGTATAGTATCCTTCAAAGAAGTTTCTTCCATTTTGGGTGACATTTCTTAAGCTGACTCACATGAAACACATTATGGACAGCTGACAAAGATTCTGGCAGTTCAATTTCATAGGCAACTTCTCCTTTGCGACTCAGAATCTTGAATGGCCCAACATATCTTGGTGCCAATTTTCCTTTGACTCCGAATCTCTTCACTCCACGAAGTGGTGACACTCTAAGATAGGCTCTATCTCCAACTTCGTAGGTGACTTCTCTATGCTTAGGATCTGTGTAGCTTTTCTGTCGGGACTGTGCTATCTTCAACCTGTCCTTAACCAATTTGACCTTCTCTTCGGCTTCCTTGATAAGATCTGGCCCGAATAAACTTCTTTCTCCCACACCATTCCATAACAATGGGGTGGTACACTTTCTTCCATAGAGAAACTCAAATGGTGTCATCTCAATACTAGCTTGATAGCTGTTGTTATAAGAAAATTCTGCGTAAGGCAGACTTTTATCCCAACTGGCTCCATAGTCTAGGGCACATGCCCTCAACATGTCTTCAAGAATTTGATTAGTCCTTTCTGTTTGTCCATCAGTTTGAGGATGAAAAGCAGTACTGAATTCCAACCTCGTTCCCAATGATTCATGTAGCTGTCTCCAAAAATGAGAAGTGAATTGAGTTCCCCTATCAAACACAATACTCTTGGGCACTCCATGTAGACATACAATTCTGCTCATGTAGATCTTGGCTAACTTAGCACTTGTATAAGTTGTCTTCACGGGTATGAAATGAGCCACTTCAGTTAGGCGATCCACTACTACCCAAATAGAGTCGTATCCTGACCTGGTCCTTGGTAATCCGGTAATGAAATCCATACCAATCTTGTCCCACTTCCAATCAGGAATAGGTAGTGGTTGAACCAAACCTGCTGGTTTCTGATGCTACACTTTCAATCTACTACACACATCACACAAAGCAATATGTTCGGCGATGTCCCTCTTGAGATTATTCCACCAAAATCTTTCTTTCATGTCCATGTACATTTTGGTGTTACCCGGGTGAATAGAATACGGAGAGTTGTGTGCTTCCTGCAAAATCAGTTTCCGCAACTCCTGGTCTTGTGGAACAAAAATACGTTTCCCATGCCACAAAGTACCCTGTTCGTCTTCATGAAATCCTTTGGCTTTTCCTCTGCCAATCTTTTCCTTACTCTCTTCAATTTCCTTATCAGTCTTCTGAGCTTCTCGGATCTTGTCCAACAAAGTGGGTTGAACATCCAAAGACATGAGATGTCCTTTAGGCACAATCTCCAATATGAGTTTTCTGAATTGGGTGCACAAATCATCTGGCAATTCTCCTTTGGTAATGCCATTTACAAAAACCTTACGACTTAGAGCATCTGCTACAACATTTGCTTTACCGGGGTGGTATTGCAAACTTAAATCATAGTCCTTGATAAGCTCTAACCATCTTCTTTGTCTCATATTAATTTTCTTCTGGGTGAAGATATACTTCAAACTTTTGTGATCTGTGAACACTTCACAACGCTTTCCCAAAAGATAATGTCTCCATGTTTTGAGTGCATGGACAATAGAGGCTAACTCTAAATCATGAGTAGGATAATTTACTTCATGAGTTTTGAGTTGTCTCGAGGCATAAGCTACAACTTTACCATCTTGCATAAGTACTGCACCCAAACCTTGATGAGATGCATCACAATATACTTGGAAATCTTTTTCCAAATCTAGCAGACACAAGACTGGTGCTGTCACAAGTCTCTTCTTCAACTCCTGAAAGCTGAGTTCACAACCTTCAGACCAAGCAAACTTCTTGTCTTTCTTTAACAATTCAGTCATGGGCTTAGCTACCTTAGAAAAAATTTCAATGAATCTTCTGTAGTAACCTGCTAAGCCAAGGAAACTACGAACTTCTTTCACTGAATTGGGAGACTCCCATTCAGTCACAGCTGAAACCTTAGCAGGATCAACTGCTACACCATCCTTTGTCATAACATGACCAAGAAATCCAACTTCCTCCAACCAGAACTCACACTTGCTGAATTTGGCATAAAGTTTATGCTCTCTCAACTTCTCAAGTATCAAACGCAAATGTCCTTCATGCACTTCTTTGCTCTTGGAGTAGACTAAGATGTCATCGATGAAAACGACAACAAACTTGTCGAGGAATTCCATGAACACTTTGTTCATCATATTCATGAAGTATGCTGGAGCATTGGTCAAGCCAAAAGGCATTACGGTATACTCATACAATCCATACCTTGTAGTGAAGGCTGTTTTAGGTATGTCTTGTTCTCTTATCTTGAGTTGAAAATAGCCTGACCGGAGTTCAATTTTTGAGAACACACATGCTCCTTCTAGCTGATCAAACAAGTCATTGGTTCTAGGCAAAGGGTATTTGTTCTTGATAGTTACCTCGTTGAGTGAACGGTAATCTATGCATAACCTTGACTTCTATCTTTCTTCTCCACGAACAAAACTGGGGCTCCCCAAGATGAAGAACTTGGTTGAATAAATCCTTTCTGCAATTGTTCTCCAAGTTGTTTCTTGAGCTCTTTCAGTTCATCAACTGACATTTTATAAGGTCTCTTTGCTATTGGTCCAGAACCTGGTACCAAATCTATCAGAAACTCCACATCTCTATCTGGTGGCATTCCCGGCAATTCTTCCGGAAACACATCCGGATAATCACTCACAATTGGCACACTGTCCATGCTAACCCCCTTAAGAGAATTAAGCATACTCCTTTTTTGCTTCAAAGCTAGTCTTGAATCTGATCCTTTTATTTTTTGGAGTTGTGAGTGAGACAGTATGATTGGCACAATCTATCACTCCTCTGTACTTAGTCATCCAGTCCATTCCCAGAATGACATCCAATCCTTGGGAGTTTAGAATTATCAAGTTAACAGGAAACTTATACCTCCCAAACTCTATGACTAGGTCATGACATCCTGAATTCACTATCATTTCTCCACCAGGAGAACTTACTCTTATAGGACACCCAATAGTTTCTACCGGTAGTTCATTTCTTTCAACAAATGCTCTTGATATGAATGAATGAGATGCACCAGTATCAAAGAGTACAAATGCTGGAATAGAATTGAGTCTGAACTTACCAACAAAGATCGCTCCTCATAGACCTCCTCCACATTGATGTGGTTCACCTGTCCCTTCTGAAAAGGGTTGGGCTTGTTAGGTCCTTCAACTTTCTTTTCAGGGCAGTCATTTGCATAATGCCCCATCTTCTTGCATTTGAAGCATTCAACCTGACTGATGTCTCTCTTAATCGGCTGACTTCCACTTCCACTTCCATTACCATTGTGGTGGCTCTTATGTCCACTCTTGTGGTTTTTGTACTTGTCATTGTCATGACTGCGATGATGCTTGTTGTCATGATGGTTGTGGTTGTGGTGCTTGTTGAATTTCCCATGCTTGTGGGATCCTGAGCTTCCACTGTCATCATAATGAGATCGTTTATGAGACGATCCTGAGCTGTGCTTGTCGGAGTGCTTCCTCTTTCTACTCTCAACTTGCTTCATTTTGTTCTCCAAAATAGCAGCCTTGTCACACAGAGACTGATAAGTGGGAACATATGCCACAGACAACTGCGGATTCAGCTAATCATTCAATCCTTCAAGAAATTTTTCCTTTCTCTTGGCATCAGTGTCAACTTCATCTGGTGCATAACGCGCCAGATTGTTGAACTCCTCAATGTATTCAGCCATGCTGCGGTGGTGCTGCTTCAGATTGTGGAATTCTTTCTTTTTCAGACTCATCACTCCTGATGAGATATGAGCAGTGCGAAAGCCATCCTCAAAGATAGCCCATGTTACTTCATCTATGGGAGTGGTGATCTGGAAGTTGTCCCACCATGTGGCGGCTGGACCTTCCAGCAGATGCGCTGCAAATCTGACCTTTTCAGCATCCGTACAGCCTACTATTACCAAGTCCTTGTTTACCGAGCGTAGCCAGTCATTGGCCACCATGGGATCAGTCGTCCCCGAGATCTTTGCTGGCCTCAATCTCAAGAACCTGGTGAGCATATCAAAGCCCGGAGGGTTGTTGTTGTTGTTATTGTTGTTGTTGTTGTTGTTTTGGTTCTGGATGAATGTTGTCATCATCTGCATCAGTTGTGTTTGAGCAGTCATCATTTGCTGCATTTCTGGAGTAATGTTGTTGTTATTGGGGTTGGGGTTTGCACGACAGGGAGGCATCTATGGTTTGTTCAAATAGAGATAAGAATGAGATACCCATAGATGCTTTCATGCACATTACATCACATAAGCAATCACAAGCATGCAACAAAACGATAAAAGTTCAACAACAAGATAACAAGTTCACAAAGTAAAACACACAAGTAGCAAGCCATCCACATGTCGGATGGTCCAATAACAAGTTCTCAATAACAAGTACGATAATAAAAGATAAACGAGTAGTGAAGTCTACTCATCTGCATCAATCTCCTCCTCGACAAAGGTAAGACCTGCATTCTCCATCGCGGCCTTGTTCTCCTCGATGCTAGTGGTCAAGGTCTCTATCTTGGCCTTTAGAGCCCTCTTCTGGGAATGAAGTCTCTCTATCACTGTCTGCTGCTGCTCTAGCTCAAAGTCCTTGGACTGCAGTTCTTCAGTCATGTCCCGGATCTTCTTGTTCCTATCCTGGACACGCTTCTCCCGACTCTTGAACTTCCTGTCCTGGGTCTCGAACTTCGCCTCCATTTCCTTGACTATCTCGTCCTGCTGCGCGAAGAGCTTGTCCTTCTCGCTAAGTTGCACCTGGTGCTCGTCATTACTGAGCATGATATTGGTCCTGTCAGTGTCCACGTGCCTAATGAGAGACTCTAAGTCCTTGAGGTACAGGCGTATCGGCTCTGCTGCGTCCCTCGAATCGTCCTCGAAGTCGATGGACTCTTCGTCCTCATCACGTCTTCCGAAGACGTGAAAGTGGGTGCCTCTAACCTGTCGGGAGTGTCGCCCTAGCAGACGTCCTATCAGATCCTGCACAACTACCTCCATGCCTCTCTCCCTGCCATCGTGCATAAGCTTGAAGACGATGGCCTCCGTAGTAGGCTCTGTCTGGCGTCCGGGCTGGTTCACCTTGAAGCCCCAGAGGCCCTTCCTCTCGAACTTGGTGAGGGGATGCACCATGATGGTGGGAAGAGGGAGATTGAGCAAAGTGGTAAGATCAACGATACGAGGACCAAAGTGGGTAACCTGGAACTCCTCAACAGTGCTGATGGTAATAGGCATCTATTTATAAGATAGAAAAGTTAGAACAACACAATTTAAGATAAAACAAAAGACAAAACATCACATACATATCCTTGGGAAACAAAACACACAAGTCATGCATACATGAAGTCATTACAACAACCAAAGTTCATTCTTGTTTTAAAACAACATTTTGGAAAATAGGGTGATAGGTGGTGGTCCAACTAACGAAGTACGTTTACAATCCTATCTCACCGGATCTATTGGCTAACACAATGTTCCTACAGCAATCAGCCTATCTTGCTCACATGATTCCATCACTAAGTCTATAATGTCTCCTCTTAAGGTTTGGTTGGTAGCTTCCAACTCTTGGGTATGTTCCTTCTCTTTCTTCAAGTCTTTTTGGAGGTTGAGCATTCTGCACTTGACTCTAGCACTAAGTTCTTTGATAGTCCTCCAAGCTGCTTCTCTTGCTGACTCAAAGAATGTGGTGTGCACCACAGTGTTGGTGTACATGCAGAAACCTGTTTCTTTGTGGTTGTCTTCCTTGTTTTTGTACAAGTGAAGTTGCACCCACCAGTACTCAACTCCTTCATCCATTACTGGAAAGCCTTTGTACACAGCTACACCATGTATTTCCATTGCCACCATGAGGTCCTTGAGAGCTTTGGGAAAATCTGTCTCACACTCCAAAGTCATGGTCATGAGTGGTCCTTTCTTCACTGCTTCATTGATGGAATTCATCTACAAATAGAGATGAGAAAGAAGATTAGAAAAGTTTACGAGAAGAATAGACAAGTGTAGAAGTGGTTGAAAAATTTTCCTTAGTGGTTTCCAATCCTAGGGTCATAATCCTACAGGCAACACAGTGCTCTGATACCATCTGTAAGATCCCTCCTTTGTAAAGGAAAAGGATCCCTGTGATTGCAATGCTAGTCCCTGGATCATTGCTAGCATCCACAATTTAAGATGAAGTACACAGATACAAAGGTCATTTATTACATCCATTCCAGAGATAACATATTCTTTACAACTCAAGGCCACAGGCCTAATACAAGAGTTTGAACAAGTAAATAAATATAAGTCTTCATCTTCATGTGCCACATGCAAACATGTTGAGTGTAGACTCATGACACCTAATCCTCATCAGAGTAACCTGCAACATCACAAGTTACAGCCACAGTGGGTCAATACTTTGGAATAGTATTGGCAAGTGATACCTTAGTATATTTTAAGTGGACTAGATACTATATGCATATTTGACTAAGTGTAGCTTGGCTTGCTTTGCTCAAAATAGGTTTATCCTATTAGATGAAATCACTAAGTTTTCCTTTGTCAAAACTTTTCCCAAGGAACCACCAATAGACATTGGGATCCTTCACCCTTGTTCACCCACAAGTTTTTACTTAGAAGTTGGAATGATGAGATTATTGATAGCTTCCATGTCTTGATGCTCAAGTTGTCCATTGCCATGGACTTGGCTAAGTACTTAGATTTTTCCATCTGCAGAGGTTGTGAACTTTCCCCACCAGACTTGGTTTCACCAAGACAGGACCTTTCAGAAGCCTTCCCTTAGTCAAATGGACGCGTTCCAACCTATCATCCCACTACCACCAACTGTCCAAATGACTAAGTTCTAGCAACCTATGTGATCCAGGCAGATCCCATATTGCCAAGTGGCTGCACTAGAAGCTTCTCAACACTTGGCCTCGAAAATCCCTTTGTTCCTGGGTGGCTTTCCACAAGTGAGATACACAAGGTAAACCATAGCCATGGGCCTTGTGTAACCACTCAACCAAAATCCACCAATCAAGTCCCATTCCACCCAGGTGATTCATTGACTTAGTTGTTTTATTAAGAAAAACATAAGTCCATAGACTTAGAAATATTTTCATCATAGCATGTATATATCTTACCCACCCTTGTTTGCTACTAGCTAGGCTAAGCATGGCATAGATAGTAACTTAACTTGGAAATTTCCTAGCAATTCTACAACTACTTAGGATTTCCCAACATGGCATTTGGCAAAATAGTAACATGCAAGACTTAGCAAAATATTTCTAGTGCTTGTATATAAAAAAAATATAGGGATGGAAATATTCATGAAGTACCACTTGCCTTGGTAGTTGGGAGAGTAGCACTCTTCACAATCACAATCACTAGCACCAAAATCTACACATAGGATATAGGCACAATCACATACAAAATATATTCAACCAAAAATATATATGCATGCATGCAAGATGCTAAGTGATGATTTTTAAAACTCAACCAAGCAAGTGTATAGTACTGAATCATAACCAAGTCAAAAACTTGCTAAACCAAGTTTATTTGACACTAAAACAAAATCCTAAACAATTTCTATACTCAAAATAGTCCTAAACAAGTTCCTGCAATTAAAATCATTTTAACAGAAACTAAACATTAAACATATTGCTTAAATGGAAAGGGCTTGTTCCCCTGATTCCAACGGTATAAAATTTGTCAAAATCTAACGTGGGGATCAAAAGTTATGGCCTAATCAAATTTGAATCTAAATCTGTTTCAAATTCTGTTTTAAAACAAAACCCTAGCCACGCGTCTGTTTCCTATTGGTGCGTACCGCTTCGCACCGGATCACGCTCGGCTACCGTTGGATCTAACTAACACGCACGGCTCAGATCTAAACTTAACGGTTTGATAAGTGAACTAATCCTATTTGGATCGGATCGTGACTCTGAATCAGCGACCAAAAGCTGGCGGCGCTTAGCTCTGGCGGCGGCGAGTCTGTCAGCGGCAGCGCTGGCGTTCTAGGTCATGTGGGAGTGGGGGAAGAGGCTTACCAGAACCGCGGTGGTGTGCTGAAGCTCAACGTGGCGGTGGCTTGGGAAGGGGCGCACAGCAGGGGCTGCTGGAGCTCGTCGGAGTCGTGCACGGTGTCGAGTGGTTTCTGTCGAAGTTGTTTCCGAGGTTTCACGTCGCCCTAGCACGAACCATAGGGATTAGGAGACGCGCAAGACGAAGGCGAACAACCTAGTATGCAAGAGGGGGCAAGGGGCGCTCTCTGCTTACCGTAATTGGTCGCCGGAGTTGAGCGGCGGCTCGGTCGGTTGCGGGCACGAACGGGAACGGCGTCCTGGGTCACGAGCAGGCAAGCGAAGAGTATCAGGAGATGCACAAGATCACGCTGGGCACTATAGTTTGAACCAGAGAAAGGGGGGCGATCGAAGCTCACCGGAATTAGTCGCCGGAGGTCGTCGGAGCTGCGGCAGTGCAACGCAAAATTGGGGCAGCCTGGTGGCGTGGAGAGGGAATTGGTTGAGGGGAAATGGCCACGAGAGAGAGGGGATTAAGTAGGAAGAGGCTCGACAAGAAACGCCTAGTGATTCAATGCCAATTACCTCGCGGAATCAAAGCAGCAACGGGCAGCGGCGGAGTTCGTGCGCGGAATTTTGGGGAAGAAGGAGTGACGTGGAGAGGGCCCGCTTGTCAGCGAAATAAGCAGAGAGGGAGTGGGTCAGGTGTCGACTCATTGGGTGTGTCATGGCGAGAGAGAGAGAGAAGGGAGCCGGGTGGGCTAAATGGGTTGCGTCTGTTACTGGGCTCAAATCCTGGCGCCGGCCATTTTCCAATTCTTTTCCCTTTTCTTTTTCTGTTTTGATTTTCTGGATTGGTTTTCAAATGAATTCAAACTCTATTTGAATTCAAATCTTTTCTGGATTTTTGCAGTGTGCAATAGTCACAAAACTTAGCATAAAACCATGTGGTCACTTTGAGTTGGCTTGGTCATTTTTGGAAGAACAAAATAACAGGGACTTTGCACTTGGTTTGTAAATGTTTGAAAATGGTATTTGAAACCATTTCTATTTTGTAAAACTTTGTTCAAATTCCATACTCAACAAATCAACAAGGGAGACAAACAAATTGGGTTTAAAACATTCAAGCTCTCAAATGGGGATGGCCATTTGATTTAAGTTGGCTCACATAAAATGATAGCACTATGTGCTTCTATTTTCTTGAAATGAGTTTGAAATTGATCTCAAAACTATATGCATGAATGAATGATATGCAAGCTTTGAAATCATGATTTTAGGGATGTTACAGAAGATAAGAAAAGTTTACGAGAAGAAAATACAAGTGTGGAAGTTGTTGAATTTTTTTCCTTACTGGTTTCCAATCCTAGGGTCATAATCCTACAGGAAACACAGTGCTCTGATACCATCTGTAAGATCCCTCCTTTGTAAAGGAAAGGATCCCTGTGATTGCAATCCTAGTCCCTGGATCAATGCTAGCATCCACCATTTAAGATGAAGTACACAGAAACAAAGGTCATTGTTACAAGTCATTCCAGAGACAAACATAGTCTTTTACAACTCCATGGCCACAGGCCAAGTACAAGAGTTTATATATGTAATAAAATAAATAAGTCTTCATCTTCATGTGCCACAAGCAAGCATGTTGAGTGTAGACTCATGACTCCTATTCATCATCAGAATAACCTGCAACATCACAAGTTACAGCCACAGTGGGTCAATACATTGGAATAGTATTGGCAAGTGATACCTTAGTATAATATTGGTGGACTAGATACTATATGCATTTTGGCTAAGTGTAGCTTAGGCTTGCTTTGCTCAAAATAGGTTTTACCTATTAGTTGAAAACACTAAGTTTTTCTTTGTCAAAATCTTTCCCAAGGAACCACCAATAGACATTGGGGTCCTTCACACTTGTTCAACCACAAGTTTTTACTTAGAAATTGGGATGAGGAGATTCTTGATAGTTTCCATGTCTTGATGCTCAAGTTGTCCAATACCAGGGACATGGCTAAGTACTTAGATTCTTCCATTTGCAGAGGTTGTGCACTTTCCCCACAAGACTTGATTTTCACCAAGATAGGACCTTTCAGAAGCCTTCCCTTAGACCAAATGGACGCGTTCCAACCTATCATCCCACTACCACCAACTGTACAAATGGCTAAGTTATTGCAACCTATGTGATCCAGGCAGAGTCCATATTGCGAAGTGGCTGCACTAGAAGCTTCTTAATATTTAGCCTCTCAAATTCCTTTGTTCCTGGGTGGCTTTCCACAAGTGAGATACACAAGGTAAACCATAAAAATGGGCCTTGTGTAACCACTCCACATAACCCATTCTTTCCATTCCACCCAGGTGTTTCATTCACTTAGTTGTTTTATTAAGCAAAAACATAGTCCAAAGATTTAGAAATATTTATTCATAGCATGAATATAACCACCCTTGGTTGCTACTAGCTAGGCTAAGCATGGTATTGTTAAGACTTAGAAATATTTCTAGCAATTCTACAACTACTAGGATTTCCCAAGCATAGCATATAGATCAAAATATCCGTGCAAGACTAGCAAAATATTTCTAATGCATATTTTAAAAACATAGGAATAAAATCATGAAGCACCACTTGCCTTGGTAGTTTGGAGAGTATCTACAATCCTCACAATCACAATCACTATTTGCACCAAAATCTACACATAAAATGATAGCACCAAAATCACATACAAAATGAATACAAGCAAAAAATATATGGATGCATGCATAATGCCATGTGATAATTTTCTAGACCAAACAAGACAAGTGCATGGTACTGAATCATAAACAAGTACAAAACAAGCTAAATAAACTTCATTTGAACATTAAAACATTTTTCAAATAATTATTATACACAAAATAGGCCTACACATGTTTCTATAAAACCAACCATTTTAACAGAGGAAAAACATTAAACACATTGCATAGATGGAAAGGATTTTCTCTCCTGATTCCATTGATATAAAATTTGTCAAATTTGGACGTGGCATTCAAAAGTTATGAATTAAACAAATTCAAATATCTAATAGATCTAATTCAGAATTTTAAAACGAAGAACATGCCACGCGGCAGTATCTGGTTGGCTGGTACCGCTTCGCACCGGATCGTGCTTGTGCACCGTCAGATCTAACTAAATCGTGCGGCATAGATTGCTACTTACCCCTTCGTCTATGTTCTATCGCATTCGTCCGATCTACATCGCACGGCTCTCAGCAACTGACCAACAAGTGGCGGCGCTGGCGGCGACGACAGGCCGCGGCGTGCTCAGTCAGCGGCGGAGCCGGCGAACTAGGTCGCGCGGGGAGGTGTGAGGATGCTCACCAGAATCTCCGTGATGAGGAGGTGCTCGACGTGTGCTCGGTTGGCGAAGGGGCGCTCGGGGTCGTCGTGGATTGCTCGTCGGAGAAGTCCCTGGCAACGGTCTCTCGGTTGGCGACGAAGGCGACGCTCTGGGCCACGCTAAGACGAGATAAAGGTGCCGTTAGATGCGTAGGACACTGGGGATCATACGCGTATCCAATAGAGGGAGAGGGGAAGCTGGGGCTTACGGTGAATGGTCGCCGGAGTTCGAGAAGAGAGTGGCGGAGCTCAGTCGACGACGTTGCCGGGGCTATAGAGCATGCGCGAGCAAACGGAGAGCGTCAGTAGATGCGCACGGAGATGTAGAATAATCTAGTCTAAACCAGAGGCAGAGGGGGACGCGGGGCTTACCGGAATTCGACGGCGAACTCGTCGAAGCAGAGGGGCGTCCAGAGAGAAATACGAGCAGCCTGGTGGCTCCGATGGGGTGTGGTTTGGGGGAAAAGGAGGAGGGTGACATGGTGCTTAAGTAGGCGAGGACGCGGGCGTGAATTACTCGTGCATTCAACGGAATTGAAGCCGCGGAATTTAAACAGGAAACGCCCGGCATGATTTGGGGATGAACCAGTCGCTAGGGGTGGAGACGAAGACAGCCGTGTGGGCCGCAGTTGTCAGCGAGAGAAAAGGAGAGGAGGTGGGTCCGGGCAGTCCGTGACTCTGTGGGTCTGGTCGTGAGTGAAAGAAAACGATTCGCGGGAGGGAGTTGCTGGGCTAGATGGGTCGAGTTGGGATGGGTTGGGCCAGATTGGCTGTTTGCTTATTTTTTTCTACCTTTCACTTTTCTTTTTCTGTTTGATTTTCTAGAAATGATTTTTCAAATCCAATTCAAATAAGTTTGAATCCAAATCTTCTCTAGATTTTTATATAGTGAACTTTGTATTCAAATGTGTGTCAAACACTTCTGTTTACTCAAAAACACTTTGATCAATTGAAAAATAAAATAAAACCATGCCTTTATGGAATATAAATTATAGGCATACAAATTGGTTTTATATTCATAATTTGTTTTGAAATCTTTGCCCAAGCTTTGGAAATCACTTAAGCTTGAATTCAAAACACTACTGAATAAAATCAGTACCTTTCTCAAAAGAAGGTAGCACTAAGGCTTGAGCTTACTTACATAAAATAATGAGCAACAAATGCTCCTGTTTTTGAAATGGTTTTGAAATGGTTTTGAAATGGAACCCTAAATGATCATGGATGCATGGATGATATGCATGAGTTTTGAAACATGATTTTAGGGATGTTACAGGTTAGTTACTTTACAAACTGGATCGTATTGTTTTGAAGTGTTAATCTAAAGTTTAAAAGTCCCATTGCAAACCTTGAGTAAGTTTCGATTACTCCGTGAAATTTAATAGTTGGTATTAAATCAAGAGTAACGATTCCAGTGTTAGTATATAAGTATCATGTTTATCTCCATGATTCTTGATATTTGAAAGATAGTTTCAATATCAAGGTAATCTAGGAGTTGAAAGAATTGTTTCAGAAACCATCATGTATGGAAGATATTGCGATATATGAAATGATGTTTTGGTTACAACATGATAGAGTATAATATGGCAAAGTTTATGTTCTCATATTTGATGAGAATTTACAAAAGGTTGGAGACACTAGTTGTCCTAATCCTCCAAAAGGTTTTGGAGAGCAACATTATACTCGGGATTCACCGTTATAAGCTAAAAGTAGCTTGATCATGGATAATTCCATCATAAGGGTGAATATTTGATGTAGGTAAAATGTTTACTACACCAAGAGATTACTAAAAAAAGGACTTTGAAAGAACACCAAACATTTGATGATGGTGATCTACTTCAAAGTGCAAGTCCAAAGACATTGGTATTTTACTATACATGCTTTGGACTATGTGTCATGTATATGGGTCCACTATTGATATTGATAGATTCTTTAAAACAGAAAAGAAATACTGAAAGAGAATCTCATAAATATATGGCAGAAAAGAAAAGACTAGAATTGTTCAGTTTAGGTATATAAAGGATATACATGTTATGGCTGTATTCTTTGCTTGTTAAGTAATGTGGTTCTTAAGTATTGGATACTGAATTTGTTGGTATGAATCGTCATACAAAACAACAGAATTCATGAACTACAATGGCCTAAGTAACTAGCAAAAGAATATGTGATGATGTTCATCGAGAACAAATAAAGGGTTATTGTGTTGCTCGTTAAACATCAAAGCTTGCCTTCAAGATTTGTTTTATCAGGTATTATGAGAACAAAAGGGTTGTTCAAATAATTGCCGTAATCCATAAAAGATGGATGATTTACATATCTCGTTAGAGAAATCACATCCATAAAACTAGTGCTAAAATGTCGAAAGACAAATTGATTGAAAGATCACTTAGGAAGTGACATCGCCGTTTAAATTATAATGGAAAGAAAACATGAAGAAACTCCATGTGGATGGAATTTTGGAGTCCTTTTGATTTTTGATCAAATGACGCTTGTGAAACTTTCCTAGAGATAATTAAAACTTCGTTCATAGGCCAAAAGGGAACGAATGACAAGCTTATTGGAACTTGTACATATTATTGTATGAAGTCCATTATGTGTAGTCAAGAGTGATGGATTTCAACTTCATATGCTTTCTCCGAAACTTTGAGTGAATATATGAATATTTACTTAATAAGGATGAAGTATGAAACATTTGAAAAGTTCAAAGATTTTCAAGATGAAGTGCAAAATCATTGTAACAAGAATATAAATAGTTTATGATAAGATCATAAAGGAAGATATTTGAGTTACAAGTTTAGCATAATACCTAAAATTTAAGGAATTGTTCCGTGGATTTGCATTTCCCGAAACACCATAAGAGTATGGAGTGTTCGAGATATGTAATTAAACCTTGTTTGACATGGTAAGATCAAAGGTGTAATTCATAAAACTGCCATTATATTTTAAAGATTAAAAGCTTTAGAGACTACCGTTTTTCCACTGAAAATAGATCCATCATAATCCGTTGAAATGACACCATATAAAATTATGGTTGGGATAAAACCCAAGTTGTTCTTTCTTAAACATTGGTATGCTATGCATAAGAAAGATGTTTGCAACCAAGGTCGGATGAACCTGTCTTTGTATGTTATTTCGAATAACTGTTAAGTATTCCTCCATAACATCGGAGACAAAAGTGTTTGTCACTTAGAACGTCAAGTTTCTTTGAGAAGGAATTTTTCGTGAAAAGATAAGTGAGAGGACAATAGAACTTTGATAAGGTTAAAAGAACCTTAGCTATGTGTGTAAAGTTGCGCAGCACCGAAAAGTGTTCCGGAGGCAGCAACAATGCTCATGGCTCACGTGCCTCAAAGGTTGTGGTTACGGAGGTCAAAGTTTCTATTGAACCAAGTAGGTCGGGTAAACAATCAAATACCAAGATTTGAGGGTTGAATCATTATTTGAAAATAATGAACGGACTACATGCAAAGAAGCGATGATGGGCGTTGACTCCATAAAATGGCTTGAATCCATAAAATCCGTGATAGTTCCATACACGAGAAATCAAGTTTTGAACTTGAAGGACCCTCGAGAAAGGTGTAAGACCTTACAGTTGTGTTTGGACCTATAAAATAGTCATGGATGTTTCACATCTATGAAATAGTCGACATGTTGGGAAAGAGTTCACAACAATGTTCAAAGGTTCACCATGACAAGATTTGATCTTTCATAGAGATATTTAGTCTAGATGGATTAATGTAGCAACCACTACATATAATTTCGTTATGTGGTAGTTGAATAAACAAATCAAGTTCTTCTAATAGAATTGTTACCTAGGACATGTGCATAACGCGGTCCATAGGGTTTTGTCAATTCAAAGGATTATAAAAGCATATGCAAACTTCAATGGTTGAAGTAAGCATCACGGAGTTGGAATCTTCACTAAGATGAAACTGTTAAAGGAGTTTAAATTCGTCGGAGACGATGAAGATGCTTGCATTTGCAAGAAATTAAGTGGGAGCGCTAAGACATGTTTCTAATACATTATGTGGAAGACATATTGTTGATTGGAAATGATGTATCTTTTATTAACACATATTAAGAATTTCATCCCGATGAAATACTTAGGCAAAACCCAAATATTTGGCATCAATAGACGCTAATATGGTTGTGCCGAAAGTACATAGATGATGTATTGAATGAGTTCAATATAGAAACTACAAGAAAGGTTCTTGTCGCATAGAAAGGATTGAATGAGTTCAATATTGATGATATATTCAAGTGTATTGACATTTGGTAAGTGAAACAAAGATTCAAGTATAGATAGATACTTGATGTATGAAATCACAAAGAGTATTTATATCAATCATACTGTGATATGTACAAATCCAGATATGTCCTATGCTCTAAATGTTATGAGCATATACCAAAATGATTTATAAGATGATAATTGGACGATAGTAAGGATATTCTTATGATCTTTTGGAAGAACTAAGAGTATATTATTTTGTAGAAGTGGCAAATAGATGGTTAGTTCATTGTAAAAGTACTACATTGATACTAGTTTTGTCACAAAGTACAAATTAAGTTTATCTCAATCTGAACTAAGGGTGGCACAATGTAATGGAAAGTAAGTTCCATAATGAATTTGGATGAGTTCCAAAGTTAAGACATTGTGACAGATACTACAACAAAAGGCTGAGTATATGACTGCTATTATAGCAGCTAAAGAGGGCAATTTGTGTCAAGTAGTTTGTTATCAAACTAGGTGTAGTTCACAGCGGGATAATACTATGAAGATATATTGTACGACAATATTATCAACATGTTTTAACCCCAAAGAACTAAAGTTCTCACCAAAGGACCAAATTTATACAAAGCCATCTCATTAAAGAATGAGTGATGCGTAGAGACGCAAAGACATGCAATTACACATGGACCTGGAAGTGTCAGATCCGGAGATCAGTTGACCACTAGCAATCATGTACATACGACACTAGAAAGCCATAGGTGTTGAATACACAAAGGTTTGAAACTAGATTATTGACTCTAGTGCAAGTGGGAGACTGTTGGAGATATGCCCAAGAGGCAATAATAAAGTGGTTATTATCATATCTTCATACTTATGATAAATGTTTGCATACCATGCTATAACTGTATGAACCGGAAACATTAATACTTGTGTGATTTGTAAACATAAAAGAGTCCCTAGTAAAGCCTCTTATTAAACTTGCTTGTTGGTTAATATATGATCATGGTTTCCTAATCATGAACATAGAGATGTTATTGACAATAGGGTCATATCAATAGATGAATGATATGATGGACATAATCCTATAGATAAGCGTAGCATAAATATCAAGTCATTTAATATAGTTCATTTGCTATATGCTTTCTGATACATAGTAACCTAATTCCTTCGACCATGAGATCATGCTAATCACCATCACTGGAAGGATGCTTTGATGACATCAAACACCACACCATAACTGGGTGGTTATAAAGGTGGCACTGAGTGTTCGGAAAGTATGTGTTGAGGCACATGGATCAAGAGTGGGATTTGTCCATCCATATGATGGATAGATATACTCTGGGCCCTCTCGGTGGAATGTCATCCAATTAGCTTGCAAGCATGTGACTGGATCACAAGGGATCACATATCACGGGAACGAGAAAAGAGTACTTATCGGTAACGAGGTTGAACTAGGTATGCAGAGATACCGACGATCAAAACCTCGGATAAGTAAACTATCGTGAGACAAAGGGAAATTGGTATCGTATGTAAGTGGTTCATTCGATCGCAAAGTAATCGTAGAAATATGTGGGAGCCATATGAACTTCCAGATTCCTCTATTGGTTATTGATCGGATAAGTGTCTCGGTCATATCCGCATAATTCACGAACCGTAGGGAGAGACACTTAAGGATTCGATGTTGTTGAGTAGTTATGGAATGATGAGTAAGAGACCGAATGTTGTTCGAAGTCTCGGATGGGATCCGGGATATCATGAGGAGATCCGGAATGGTCTGGAGAATAAGATTCATATAAGGAAAGTCCTGTTTCGGAGTTGGGGAATGATTCCGGTGTTTTCATCGGGAATGTCCTAGAAGGTTCCGGAATGTCCGGCACTCCGGAGGGGAAGGGTACATGAATGTGTCATGACAATGTGGAATGGTTGCATCATGTACTAGGTATCATGGATGGGCAAAATAAAGGGAGAAATCAAATCCTAGTTTGAAAAGTCAAACGCTAATTTGAAAAGTCAAACGGCAAGTTTGCTTGGTGGAGGGATAGTAGGAAACCTAATTGGGGAGGAAGTCCTCCTCCCTCCACCCGCCGGCCAAGAAGGTCGAGTTGGGGGAGGACTCCCTCCTCCCAACCGGTGCCCTCCCACCTATAAAGGAAGGGGCAGGGGTGCCCCTCTCCCTACACCCAACTCACCTCAAACCCTAGCCCCAAGCCGCCGGCCTCCTCCCAAGTCGCCGACTAGGGTTTCCCCAAACCCTAGCCGCCCGCTACACCTCTCCCCTTGGTGCCTCTAAACCCTAGACCACCAAGGCCTCTCTCATAGTCCACCATACTTGCTCCGGCTTAAGGCGAAGCCCTGCGAGATCTCCCCTCTACTTCCGGTACCACGCCATCGTGCTGCTGGAATCACGAGGAGAGTGCTACAACCTCCGCTGCCTGCTGGACCAAGGGATAGGAAGGTCTTCATCGAGTACCGAACATGTGACCGACTGCGGAAGTGCTGCCGGAACGCAGCGCCAGAAGGATCGTCTACGCGATCTGGAGATCGACAAGAGTACGACTACATCACCCACGAGAATCTGCTCTCGTTAACCGCTTTGGAATCTTCGAGGGTGAGTTCCTCTATCGACTCGTTGCTACAATCTAGTAGATAGATCTTGGCTTGTTTGTTTGCATGCGATAGAATTTTTTTGTTTTCCATGCTACGAACCCCTACATTATTATCCATCGCTGATCACATCACCACATCCTACCCTACTAGATTCATTCGCATCTCCAGTGCATCATCTGAATGATCAGCATCATACCACTAAGCATGGCTAAGCTTGACTGAACTATGGCACTAGCGACGCTCATAAGCCAAACCCTAGTTATGCTAGGAGCGGTGGATCAGGTAATATAGTTCACAAAGGGAAACATGCATCAGATAGGATTACTCTATCTACTGATAAAAGACTGTTGAACCGAATGCATATGGCGAGAATGAAATACTTTGTAAACATAGGATTCATATGTATGAGTGGGGCTTCGCTTGCCTTGTCCGTTGTTGGGCTGGTACTACTCTTCTATGCCGTTGACTTCAGCCTCGGGTTCGGTTCCTATTCACAAGAACCAATCACCGGAAAAGAGAGAGCAACATTCAATACATGGAATGTGCAATGCTCATACAATATGGATAATATGACAAGTTAAGTAGTGTTAAAAAGAACCCTATATCATGCTTGGTCATTTTAAACGGGGTCCGAGAGGTCCAAACCCTAGAACAGGGGGATCCTCAAAATCACCTATAGGGTTCAATTGATTCTTCTAATTGAACTTGTCATGAAAGTTGGTTAACAATGTGATTATAGCTTAGTTATATAGACCTCATTTTTCTGAACATTTTGATATATTATTTGTATTTTTCTGATTTAAAATGAAGTAGTTATGAATTTCTCCAATTTTAATTCATTTTAAATCATTTTTGGAATATTTAAATTAATTTCCAAGTTGGGCCCACATGTCATATATTTAACCATTTCAGAAAACATTTAAGAAAAGGTTAAATGTCTTAAAGGTATGGCCCACCTGTTATGGATTTCTTATTTACAGAAAATAATTACAGGAAATAATAAAAGAAAAAGAAAATAGATATGACACAAGCATGACATCATGCTGGTGTCATCAATGGAGATGCTCCCAGGTCGAGCACGGATCTCTTGATCCCGTCCGTGCCTGGATGCATGGATGGGCGCGTTGGAGATAGGGCGTCGCGGGCGACCAGGAAGTGGCAGCGCCGCTAGCAGAAGGTCACCGGAGATGGCGGCACGACGACGAACAGCGGCGGCGGCGTCGGGCTCACATAGGGAATATAGTACAGAGGGAGAGGGAGATAACGGAGGGGTTCTTGAGCACCAGGGGCTCACCATGAGCATGACGGTGGTGTCGGGGAGGCAAGGCGAGCTCGGATGGCGACGAATCGAGGTCGGAAATAGCAGCGGCCGACGGTGCTTCCTTCTCGATTCCTGCCAGAGGAAGGTGTCCTAGCACGCGTGTTTCAAGAGGGAGGACGAGGGCGACGAGGCGCGTCCAATGGTGGCCTCGGCATGGTGTGGGGTTGCCGAATAAAGCGGGGAGGAGAAGGATCTGACGAGCTAGGGTTTGGCCATGGCGCTGCGGTGAGAGAGGGAGAGGAAGAGGAGAAGTGGGGGACGTCTAGGGTTCATCGGCGGTGGCTAGGTGTTCTTGTAGGCGTCCGGGGGCGGCGAGGATCTTGGCGCAACGCCGAAGGGCGACAACAGCTGCTGACGGCGCCTGGGCGAGAGGTGGATGACGACGATGCTTTGGACCGGCCCGGTATGGGGGGTGGCCACGCAAAGGCTTTTGGCAGTCTGTCACATGGCGATGGGGAGAAGGTTTTGTTTGTGCTTAGTTGATTAAATCAAAGTGCAAGTGTAATGCATGCATGCAATGCTCAAACATGTCCTTATTAATACTACACAAAAAGTGGTATGTTACAGTTCTACCCCACTTACAAGAATCTCGACTCGAGATTCCTAGGTTTTAGAAAAGAAGGCAGGGTACTCAGATTGAAGACGATCTTTCTGTTCCCAGGTTGCTTCTGACTCAGAGTGACGAGACCATTGAACTTTCGGGAACTTGATGGTTTGACGACGAGTCTTGTGCTCGATTTCATCAATAATATGAACAGGGTATTCTCGGTAGGTTAGATCATCTTGGAGATGCAAAGTTTCATGGTCCACATTACGAATGGGATCTTTTAAGCAACGCTTGAGTTGAGACACATGAAAGACATCGTGAACCTCTGGAAAAGTTGATGGTAGATCCAATTGGTAGGCAAGCTCACCCCGCTTGGAAAGAATACGAAAGGGGCCAACGTAGCGAGGAGCCAATTTGCCTTTGATACCGAATCGATGGACACCCTTCAGAGGAGTGACCCGGAGGTAAACTTGATCACCAAATTCATAATGAACATCAAGATGATGACGATCATAGTTGGTCTTCTGATGATATTGAGCGGCCTTCAGACGCTCCCGAATTATGCAAACTTGATCTTCTGCTTCTTGTATCATGTCCGGACCAAAGAATTGTCTTTCGCCGGTTTCTGTCCAGTTCAGCGGTGTTCGACATGTTCTCCCATACAGGAATTGGAAAGGTTCCATGCCCAAACTAGCTAGAAAACTGTTATTGTAGGAGAACTCTACAAAAGGAAGACATTTCTCCCAGTTCTTTCCAAAGGATATGACACACGCTCTGAGCATGTCTTCAAGAATTTGATTCACTCTTTCGGTCTGACCACCGGTTTTAGGATGATAAGCTATGCTGAAGGAGACTTGAGTTCCCATTGCTTGTTGGATACTAGCCCAAAATTTGGAAGTGAACAAACTTCCACGATCATATATGATCTTCTTGGTAACACCATGAAGAACGACTATCCGGGATACATATAGTTCTACCAACTGGCTTGCAGTAATGCTTTCCCGAACAGCAAGGAAGTGAGCAACTTTGGATAGTCGATCAATAACTACCCATATAGCATGATGTCCAGATTGTGTCATTGGGAGTCCAGTGATAAAATCCATACCAATTTCATCCCATTTCCATTCAGGAATTTTCAATGGATGTAGAAGTCTAGCAGGCATTTGGTGTTCAACCTTCACACGACGGCAAACGTCGCACTCTGCAACAAAATGAGCGATTTCTGGTTTCATTCCACTCCACCAGAATATTTGACGAAGAACTCGGTACATCTTGGTACCACTGGGATGGATAGACAGAGGGGATTCATGAGCTTCTCGTAGAATTAGATCTTTGATTTTCCGACTATTTGGGACCACTAGCCGGCTACCAAAATAGAGAGTACCTTGATCATTGATGGAGAAACATTTAGCTTCACCACTTGCAACACGATCTTTGATCTTGGTGACCTCATCATCTTTCTTTTGAGCTTCCTTGATTTGGTCCTCGAGAGAATATTTTATATCAAGGTTAGGAAGGAATACACAAGGAACTACTTCAAGGTTCAGACACTTGATTTCCTCATAGAGAGCAGGTTGGGATTGTGAAATCATCAGATTATTGCAATAAGACTTCCGATTTAGCGCATCCGCAACAACATTGGCTTTGCCAAGTTGATAGTTGAGACCCAAATCATAATCTTTGATGAGTTACAACCATCGTATTTGCCTGAGATTCAAATCTGGCTAGGTAAAGAGATACTTCAGGCTTTGATGATCCGAGTAAAGTTTGCAATGGTTATCGATGAGGTAATGTCGCCATTGCATAAGAGCATGAACAACAACAGGGAGTTCGAGATCATGGGTTGGATAATTGTTCTCATGTGGCTTGAACTGCCGAGAAGCATAGGCCACTACATGACCATCTTGCATCAACACACAACCGAGAACTTGAAGATAAGCATCACAACAGATGACAAAGTCCTTGCTTGTATCCGGAAGGACAAGCACATGAGCGGAGGTTAGCTTGGTTTTCAAAGCTTGGAAGCTTTCTTCTACATTTTCTGAACATTCAAACTTTTTATCTTTCTTAAGAAGATCAGTCATAGGCTTGGCTATCTTGGAGGAGTTCTCGATGAATCAGTGGTAATATCCAGCCATTCCAAGAAAACTTTGGACTTCCTTGACTGAAGTAGGTGACTTCCATTCCAGAATGGTCTGAACCTTATCCTATATGACAGCAACACCACTTGCAGACACAACATGGCCAAGGAAGATGAGATCTTGTAACTAGAACTCACATTTGGAGAATTTCACTACTAGGAAATCCTTCATTACTGGCGCATCTATATTGCTCTTCTGTGGCGCATGGCAGGGACGCCACTCTTATGTCGCCACTGATGAAAACTTCTGTGGCGCATTTTGGTTGATGCGCCATAGGACTCTGTTCAGTGGCGCATTCTGGACAATGCGCCAATGAAGCTCTATGCGCCACTAAAGGTTAAAACGATGCGCCACTGGTTTGAATATCAGGTATTAAAACAAATTGAAACTTGTCCAAATATACAGTATTATACAGGTATTATATAGTATTATACAGAAACA
The DNA here is from genome assembly GCA_023614405.1 of Avena insularis. Taxonomy (NCBI): domain Eukaryota; kingdom Viridiplantae; phylum Streptophyta; class Magnoliopsida; order Poales; family Poaceae; genus Avena; species Avena insularis. Next base: position 38,279,253 of record CM042691.1, on the reverse strand, counting down.
GTATATTTGACTTAGTATATGAAAACAAATATAATACAAACATGAATATAGTGCCATCACACTACTTAGAGCCCGAACGAGATAGACAAGTGATCATCATATTACAATACAAGTCAAATGAAGTGTTTTTTACATTTATACAAGTGTTTGTTACAAACGTTTGTTACAAAGTTCACCATCTCATCACATTACAAATGAAGTGTTCATCGCCTACACTAGAATAAAACAGAATACAACTGTGATGACGGTGAGCAAGATCAAGAGCACTAGCAATATCTTCATCCGGTTCTCCTTCCATAGGTGGTTCCTCCACTTGGCTACCGCCTCCTCTCGAGTCGCGTATCCTTTGTAGTTGTTGCCGCTAAACTTGTTCACCTGTTTCTGACAGTCCTCCCACTCATCGTAGACTCCTAGAACCCAACCCTCGTACACCACGTACCACTTCGTCATATCTATAGATAATGCATATTAGTAAATCATGCCACAGAAAGAACTAAATTGGTTCACATGCATATATATTCACATAAACTAAAGCAAAATATCAGTAAACATAGAAGATAGCACATCGATCATAATCATAGAACTTCAACGACAATGACCACAATAGTGAAGTTTACAACATACGACCACGGTAGTATATAGTTTATGACATAACACTACACACAGACATCTATGATAATTCTAGTCGTGTCACATCTCAAGATTTTCCAAATCTTGTAATGTAAAAATAAATAAACAAAATAAACAATTGTTGATTTTTAGGGTGAGAAGAAACTTTTGATTCCAATTGGAAACATCAAAACTTATTTTGGTCAAATAAAATCCTAAAGGGATTTACAAAGGTAAATAAATAATAAATAAAGTTATAAAAGTTGGAATCACTATTTTTGGATCTTTTAATAAAAAGATTTGGTTTTCAAAAGAAAAGGTAGAATTATAAATAAGGATTATTTTATAGAGCCAAATTAAATCTTGGCCAAGCTTTTGAAATAAAATATTTCTATTTTGATAAAAAGAATAAAGGTCTATTTAAATAAAATAATGAGGATTTATTAATATCCATTTTTATTAAAGTAAAGGCTTTTCCATTTTAAATAAACACTAAAACTTGTTAATTTATTTTAAATAAGATTTCCAAGTGTTTTACATTTTCAAAGAAAACCTACTGAAAAGATTTTGTTATTATTTAGATTTCAAAATAGAGTTTTAAACATATTTGAATCCTATTTTGAATTAAATACTAAAGTCTATTTATTTAATTATTAAAGGATCATAAAAAGAATAAAAATTATTTTGTTTCGGACTTTGGATTATGTGGTTAAACAGAATTAAAATCAATACAAAGTTTGATGGTGGTTTGAATTGATTTGTTGTTTGAATTATTTGTTTGAAAATCAATACAGAAATTCATATTAGAAAAAGAAAAAGCTTTCAGAATAAAAAAAGTGAAACAAACAGACCCAATCCATCTGGCCCACTAAGCCCAGCAAGAGCCCACCCAGCATACCCTCACCGAAACGTTCTCTCACGCGAAAACACACCCACTGTAACTACCTCGGTAAATTACGCTCCTAGTTGCAAGCCTGGATGAACGGAAATGGTTGAAATAGTACGGTGGGGCCCAAATGCCACTCACAGGTAGACCTTTCGGCCGTCCCAACCATTTCCAAACATCGGGACAAGAACGGGCGGCGTAATCGGCAGGCGAAGGGATCAACTACATACACAAATGAGTATGTATGCAAGCCACCATACAACAGTACATCAGAGCCATTCCATCTAAAAAGAAAGGAAATATAGCAACGCCATACGGCAAGATCCAAATATCCTAGATAGATATAATAGTTTAGGATATCTCCTCATACATCAATCAACAGAGTATCAGGCGGAAGCGGAAGACACAATCCGAGTACGGATAAGAAGCAAATTGGCATAAGATGCCCCATAAATAAGCAGATCCATACAGATCTCACGGATCCCCATTCCGGAATCTCTACACGAATGATCGTTACCCACATCGTCAAGTCTCTTCCACCCAGTATCCATCTTGCGAGGGTACTGTTCATCGAACCAATAATTTATCGTGTGAGACCCTAGGGGTACTCAGAAGTCTTTATGCCTCTAAAGGGGACACAACCAGGGTGACGAATTGCAGAAAAAGATAAACCCTAACAATTCTATAGATACTCGCTAACCATCCGCCTAACCAGAGATAGACGGATGTCCGTGAATTAATAACAACAGTTATAACGGTTATAAAGGTAATCTCCACAGATCCATCCTCCTCCCCGCTTACCGACGAGGAAGCGGACGAACAACCCCCCCATCCGTTGGCAGTTTTATTATTCATTCCATGAGGGTTGCACTATTTACTAGTCAGGTACCTAGTCTAGTCAAATTAAAAGCGGTACTTTAGTTATGCTTGTCTATGATCGAGAAACTGTGCTCCAAGTCGTCCATAACCGCGGACACGGCTTTCAGAAAGTTTTACCTGCGGGGTGCACAAATAGCAACACACACTCGATATGCCTCGGAAAAACCAAATCAAAACCCAACGAGGCGATCACGACAAAGCAATTACAGGATTCAGAAATATTTCAGGCCACCCCATTGAGCTACCATAGCAAGTTAGCTGACTCAGACGGCCTCAAGGTTTGCGTCAATGGCTGTGAAACATCGGGAACCCGAAAATGTGACTGGGCTTGTCGACACCGCGAAAACACTCCGCTTTCCTAAACAGTACAGTGTGCAGTACCTCGCACAATTTAAATAAAGCAGTGAAGCATGGCATAAGTACAGGATAGTAAATAAAACCTCAAACTAGTTTGTGGCCCCAAGAAATAAGAATGAATCAAGCTCTGGCTCAGGGAGGTTCATAAGCCTCCCGGATGTGGATAGCGCGAATATTCAAGCAACAGGAATCAAGTACTCGGGGTCCTACGGAACACAAGTGAGCATACAAACCAAATAACAGATATTGCTCACCGATGCCACTTTCATTAGTTATCCCATTACTACTCAGGTTAAGTTGTTTAGGTACCTCGTTATCCATCAGACACTCACATACCCTACACATGTTGTTCTCTGACTGCATGGCTCAAACAACTCCTGTAGTAATGGCTCATGGGATGGAGGAACAAGCTTCGGTGGGGTTTAAAAGTAAAGGCTATGCAATACTTGGGATTCAATTTAATGCAATCGCGACTCAATGATGCAAGAATAAGATAGAGGCAATAGGTACTATATGTATGCAAGCATGTGGTAGTGCTTGCCTGGCAGCTCAGTTGAAGCAAGGGATGGATCTGGGTAGTGCTCCTGGTTCTCTTGATATATCCCCTGCTCAGCGTCTATTCGAAGAAGAACCAAACAAACAAGGGCCAACATAAATAAAGTGCGCAAGCATATGAATAAATGCGACAAGCAACCAATCATGCCATGATGAATGATGCACAATTTGCATGGCAATAAGGTAGCATGGCATGGGTGAGGTGTGGAATACAAGGAATAATCATTTTATTGAGTTTTAATCCTATTTTATCCTCATATCAGTTGTTGTATACTTTATAATTATATGATGCATGCTGCAAAACAGATGATGGAACACATAAACAGAAAGGTCTCGTCGAGCTAATCATTTTAGACATATCATTTGTTAAATTTGGATTTATAAAGCAAAAGTTATTAATTATTTAAAGTGGAAGGGCATTTTATTGTAATTTAATTAACTTGGAAAATAAAGTGTTCAAAATATATTTTGGAGGGCATATTTGAATTCCTCATATTTTTCTGATTTGAAAACATATATTATTTGTATTAATTGGATTTAAGAATTAAAAGTTATTATAAAACAGATTTGAATTTGAAATAAAATTTGAAAAGATTTGGATTTAAAACAGAAAACAGACAGACTTTTGTCACCCAGACAGATATAGACCCAGACGCTGACGGGTGGGGCTCACTGCTGACTGGACAACCCGCGCACAGAATTGTTTTTCTCACCGCGAGCTCGTCTAGTCCCAGTGAATGACAGGTGGGGCCGGAGCGACCTTGGGGCCACGCTGGCGCCAATGGGCGTGCACGTGGGAGCCAGTCTTGCAGGTTGAGCTCAGATCTGCAGGTGGTTTTTGTAAAAAAGGTAGCAGGCAGCTGACGGTGGGCCTAGAGGAGCGCGGGTTCAGGGAGTTAAAAAGGTAGGGGGTATTCGCAAAGCGGCGCTCTGGATCTTCCACGAACCTCTCGGACAGTCGATGCGAGCAGAGCGCTTGGCCAGCAGCGTGGGGCTCAACACGTGACCTAGGCGCTACAGAGGCGGAACCACTGCGGTGGCTTGGCGTTGTTGCCAGGGAGGTGGCCGTGGCCTAGGTAGGTTGCTACGCGGAGCGGGAGCTAGCAGACAGCAGCGAACGACGGCGCACCGAGGGCGCTCGGAGAAACTACCGGCGAGCACAGGCGACGGCGGGGGAAACGGAGGTGTCAGGGAGGTTGGCCAGCTCACCGAGAGGTGGTCGGCGGTGTTGGATCGGGTCGGCGAGCAGCGGTTCGACGGCGAGGCAGACGCCGGGCGGATTAGGGTTTCGGGGTCGGCTTCGCGATGTTCTCCGGCTCCAGTTCGCCTCCTCCTCATTTCCGTGTACAGGGCGTCGCAGCAGTCGACCGTGGTCTTCCTCGACACCCTGGAGCACCACGCCACCGGCTGGTTTGAGTAGGGCGGTGGAGGCCGAGGTTTGCCGGCGATGGGGTAGGCGGAGACGGTGGAGAAGAGGGGAGAGGGCAGGCGCCCTGGGGAGATCTGGAGATGGTGCAGGCGGCGAGAGGTAGGAGATAAAGGAGGAGGAGAGGGTGCCGTGGGGGAGTGGGGCTCGGCCACCTTTCTTTCCTCCTCCTCTCACGTGCTCGGTCGGGGTAGTGGCAGGGCAGGTAGGGGGAGGCTTCCAGGTGGGGCAAGGTGAGGCCAAGGGGTAGGCTCGGTGGAGGGGCCCTCATGGCAGAGAGAAGAGAGGAGGGTGGCTCGGGTTGAGCTAGGGTTAGAGGGTAGGCTCGGCTAGGGTTTTGTATGGCGGGTCGGGGTAGCTAGGTGGGGCCAGGGAGAGGGGGCCAGGTGGGGCCTGCATGGTAGAGAGAGAGAGGCCGAGAGAGAGAGGCCGAGAGAGAGAGTGGCATGGTAGCTAGGGTTTGGTCATTGGTTAGATGGAGGGTTAGGTTTAGGGTTTAGCTTAGGTGAGAGATGGTGGTAGAGGGGGTATGGTGGTGATGGGGTAGGGGGTATGTTAGATTAGATGTAGATTTGGAGCAAAGATAAAGAAGAGAGGGTAGGGCTTAGGGTTTATGCATGATCCACATGGTCATGCAAGGATGGAGATGAAAAGGGAGGGGAGATGAGGAGTAGAGAGATGTGGTGTGATGATGGATTTTTAGCAAGACAACTAGATCAAGCCAAAAGATAAGAAGAGAAAGAGAGGAGAGATGAACCACTCAAGAATTCAAATAAAAACCAAAGGACAAGCAAAAGGTGGTACTTGCATGGGCCATGCATAATAATTAATTCCATGCTTATTTTGTGAAAACAAGGTTATTTACATGGCATTATTCTTATGCATTCCAAAAATGTGGAGTAAGGCCTAAGCAAAAGAATTTAGAAGGAATTCCAAGTGGAGTAAATGAAGATGATCACATTGGATTATAATTGGGAATTACTAGTGTGTATATTCCACTAGATGTTTAATAGTCCCAAAAGTATTCCCACATGAGCATAAATCCATAATAATCCATATGGGGGCTAGGAGAAGGGTTCCACTCACAAGGCATACAAAGGTGGCCATGTGGCTCTCATATATCCATAATGTGAAAACAATATGGTGCATATATAAGAGCATGTGGAGATAGAATGGATCCACACCAACACATATGAGCTAGAGGTAAAACCAAATAAGTTGCAATGCCCATATATGGTGGAATGGTGGAATGATGGGTGATGACAAGAAAGGTGGTGGAGTTAACAAAAGATATGCCCCCAACTCAACTTGGGCATTTAAACAATATATCAAGAACCAAATACAATATCAAGAGGCAAATACAATTTACAATGCATATGAGAGAAGAACCAAAACAAAAAGGGTTTTATATGATGCTCAAATGCAAGGTGGCATGATGACATGAGCATGATATAATTATGATGCAACAATTATATGTAGGAAGTAGCATCTATCTATACTAGGCTAGTAGCATTGCAATTGTTAGACAATTGGGATGCTACAACTCTCCCCCACTAAACAAGAATCTCGCCCCGAGATTCCTAGGAAAAAGAAAACAACAGAAGGAGAGGCGGGTGTTCGAACGAAGGTGACCCTCACGTTCCCAAGTTGATGAACAACGGAATGGTGCGACCACTACACCTTGCAAAACTTGCTAGACTTGTTGCGAGTCTTGCGTTTTGCTTGAGAAACAACGGGTTAGAAGAGTTGAAGGATTGTCGTGAGACAAGAAGGATAGGATGGGCATAGCTCCGATTTTCTCAAGAAACATGATAAAAGACTAGAACCACTTGTGAAAGAAAGGACAAGATGATGCATCATGTGTATAGAAAGGCACACCGTTAAGATTAGAGATTTACCGATACTAGAGAGGATGGATCTTTGCGTCGCCGGACGAAAAGAGCTAGATTAGAGAGGTTTTGAACCACTATGATAATAGCATCGTACCTTCCCTCAGATTTGAGAAAGGAAGTTCGGAAAACAATATTGCCTTCAAACAATAGAGTCCCTTGATATGAACAGAAATATTTAGTTAGACATCGTCGGATTAGATTCTTGTTGCGCCGGTAAGAATCAAAGGATCACGCAATTAAGGTGCGCGGATATGACTTCTGGAGACGGATGTGAAGCCAGATCACGGTGGAATCCCGAGAAGCAAAGAATATGGAGGATCTGGAGTTTATTGTAGAGATACTTATTGCTTTCTTTAGCCTTGAGGCTAACGCAATAGATTTGCAGCTGATGGCATCAACCATAATTGGTTTTACCACAGAAAAAGAATTGATGAAACAAAGAGAGATAGTTTTCCTTCATCTTGTTTGGGGATGTCGAGCACCGGTAGAATGACGAGGACAGAAGAGAGTTTGCGTTTGTTTCCACCAGATAACTGTAGATTTTGCTCCGTGTAGGAAAAGACAAGATGACCAACAAGAGATTATTGATTACTTTCTTCGAGAGAGCACTCCGGAAAGACAAGGACGGAAGTAAAAGTATCGAGGGATAAAGGCCACTTCTAACTTCCGCGGAATGAGTGAGATCACATTAATTCACCAATTCAATGTACAAAAGCGAATGATAAGAGTAGTGGTATGGTAGCTACTCCATCCCGCACTCAAAGCATTACTCCGCACATGAATAGGAAAACTAAGCAACCCAACTCCCAAAACAGACTGAAGATCTTGACAAGGATAACTCATGGAACTCCGTTAGAAAACAAGGATAGATGCAACCGATTCACCGGATCCAAGATAGATAAGGGTGATGATGTTGTCGTCATATCATAAGTAGCCAGCCACCGGAAAGATATGAAGGAAGATCACGGAGACAACTGCAAGATTCAACAGCTACAGAAAAGATAGCACCCACTTAAACAGAAGGATTACAAAAGATCTGAAAAGTCTTCATGGCCTCCGGTGGATTGAGAATAGACGATAGAACAAGAGGGTTTCAAAGATTACTTAACGAGATAGAGGTGAAAGAACTCCATGTTCTTCTTGAAAAGATTGAGAGAGATTTAGCAGCCTTGAGGAAACTTTAGCGAAACGATGATGATAACTTGCCAACAAGGAACAACTCCGGATTGGTTGAAGATGGAGGATGGAATTAACAATGGACTTGCTGATTCCAGAGTTGAAGTGATGTATTTAGCAGAAGGACGTGGTCGAGATAGGTGACTTCGAAAAGTCGGAATTTCCACTTTGAGACTTTGCACACAGGCAGTGCTCACGAAGCTTGAGAGAAAGAGACACAGATGATCTTCCATGTTCTTCCGTTGATATGGAATAGGCGAGCATATTATCAACATATACCACCATGGATTAACAAGATATTCCCAGAATACCAAGTTCAGAAGGCGAGAGAAACGAACAAATGCTCGAATACTTCCTGAGATCAACGCTCTTAGAAAGATCAATATTAAGAGCACGGGTTCGTGTTGAAGAAGATGCACTGGAAGAATAGATTATCTGGTCCTTCGGAAGAAAAAGAGATGTCACCTAGTTCACATTGTAGATTGGGTCACCGGTTACAAAGATAAAGAGATCCTGGATAAGAACCGATGATAGCTCATACCTTAAGCAAAGCTATCGGAAGCGAAAAGATGGAATTCCCTTGTATCCAGGAGAATTGTGCAGATATGGGGTTGAAAAAGATGTGCAGCATGATGGACAGATGATAGACCGCCGTAGTGCTTTGAGAAACTCCGGATTGCCAAAGATGCTTGAATATGCATAGATATGATCACGGTGTACTCAGAATCACAGGAGATAACCTTATCCTCCAGATGGTGACGGTTGATAGCATTTTTCCATATTCCAATCGACACTTATCATGAGTGGAATATAGCTATGCCAAGAGCCAAATTACAATCATCAGCATCGGATCGACACATGTTATGTAATTAGCCCAAGAGAATTGTTGATGAAACGAAACTGTGATTAAGCCGGTGACAAAAGAATGAGTTAGCATGGACATGCTGATAAAAGGAGATAGATAATGTTTCACACACGACTGAAAAGGAGTGTGGAAACACAGATGTATCAAAGAAAAATTTTCCGCATTTTCGGCATTAAAATACCAATAGATGCGCAAAAACACTTATCAGGTAGAGATTAGCAACTGATGGTTACACAGAATGTGGAGTTGCTAGAAGGAAGGACACCCTTAAGAAGATGGCACCGGTTAACAAGGAGTCAGATAGATCGCACCGGTTTTCAAAATCCTGTCAATATGGAATGTACCAACAGTTGATAACCAAAGGCAGATAAAGATAACAAATTGGATGCAACAGATAGACAAGGAATTACACACACACACACTTTCTATGGTACTACGGAAACCCAGAACACGTGAATCCTAGTTTGAATTTTAAGAAGAGGATTGAAAACGTTACACTTCCTTACCAGAAAAGGGTGGTGGGTGGGTAAGAAGAAAAGTGTAAGCAGTCCTACTCTCGCGTTTTGTTTTTCCCTAGTATACATAGCTACCAAAATATTTGCTAGATAGACAACGACCATTTGGCTGAGACCACGAAGGTGGATGGCTCGATACCAATTGTAACTACCTCGTAAATTACGCCCTAGTTGCAAGCCCGGATGAACGGAAATGGTTGAAATAGTACGGTGGGGCCCAAATGCCACTCACAGTAGACCTTTCGCCGTCCCAACCATTTCCAAACATCGGACAAGAACGGCGAATCGGCAAAGGGATCAACTACATACACAAATGAGTATGTATGCAAGCCACCATACAACAGTACATCGAGCCATTCCATCTAAAAAGAAAGGAAATATAGCAACACCATACCAAGAAGATCCAAATATCCTAGATAGATATAATAGTTTAGGATATCTCCTCATACATCAATCAACGAGTATCAAAGTGAAGGAAGACACAATCCGAGTACGGATAAGAAGCAAATTGGCATAAGATGCCCCATAAATAAGCAGATCCCGCCCACAGATCTCACGGATCCCCGTTCCCAGAATCTCTACACCGAATGATCGTTGCCCACATCGTCCCTCTCTTCCACCCAGTATCCATCTTGCGAGGGTACCTGTTCATCTGAACCAATAATTTATCGTGTGAGACCCTAGGGATACTCAGCAAGTCTTTATGCGTCTAAAGGGGACACAACCTGGGGTGACGCAATTGCAGAAAAAGATAAACCCTAACAATTCTATAGATACTCGCTAACCATCCGCCTAACCAGAGATAGACGGATGTCCGTGAATTAATAACAACAGTTATAACGGTTATAAAGGTAATCTCCACACATCCATCCTCCTCCCCGCTTACCGACGAGGAAGCGGACGAACAACCCCCCCCCCCCATCCGTTGGCAGTTTTACTATTCATTCCATGAGGGTTGCACTATTTACTAGTCAGGTACCTAGTCTAGTCAAATTAAAAGCGGTACTTTAGTTATGCTTGTCTATGATCGAGAAACTGTGCTCCAAGTCGTCCATAACCATGACACGGCTTTCAGAAAGTTTTACCGCAGGGTGCACAAAAAGCAACACACACTCGATATGCCTCGGAAAAACCAAATCAAAACCCAACGAGGCAGTCACGACAAAGCAATTACAGGATTCAGAAATATTTCAGGGGGCCACCCCATTGAGCTACCCGCAACGAAGTTAGCTGACTCCAAGACGGCCTCAAGGTTTGCGTCAATGGCTGTGAACGACTGGGAACCCGAAAATGTGACTGGGCTTGTCGACACCGCGAAAACACTCCGCTTTCCTAAACAAAGGATGCGATTACCTCGCACAATTTAAATAAAGCAAGAAAGCATGGCATAAGTACAGGATAGTAAATAAAACCTCAAACTAGTTTGTGGCCCCAAGAAATAAGAATGAATCAAGCTCGCTGGGGGTTCATAAGCCTCCCGGATGTGGATAGCGAATATTCAAGGAACATGAATCAAGTACTCGGGGTCCCACGGACACAAGTGAGCATAAAACCAAATAATGAGATATTGCTCACCGATGCCACTTTCATTAGTTATCCCATTACTACTCAGGTTAAGTTGTTTAGGTACCTCGTTATCCATCAGACACTCACATACCCTACACATGCTGTTCTACGACTCGCATGGCTCAAACAACTCCTGTAGTAATGGCTCATGGGATGGAGGAACAAGCTTCGGTGGGGTTTAAAAGTAAAGGCTATGCAATACTTGGGATTCAATTTAATGCAATCGCGACTCAATGATGCAAGAATAAGATAGAGGCAATAGGTACTATATGTATGCAAGCATGCGGTAGTGCTTGCACGGCATTTCGATTGAAGCAAGGGATGGATCTGGTAGTGCTCTGGTTCTCTTGATATATCCCCGCTCGCCGTCTATTCGAAGAAGAACCAAACAAACAAGGGCCAACATAAATAAAGTGCGCAAGCATATGAATAAATGCGACAAGCAACCAATCATGCCATGATGAATGATGCACAATTTGCATGGCAATAAGGTAGCATGGCATGGGTGAGGTGTGGAATACAAGGAATAATCATTTTATTGAGTTTTAATCCTATTTTATCCTCATATCAGTTGTTGTATACTTTATAATTATATGATGCATGCTGCAAAACAGATGATGGAACACATAAACAGAAAGGTCTCGTCGAGCTAATCATTTTAGACATATCATTTGTTAAATTTGGATTTATAAAGCAAAAGTTATTAATTATTTAAAGTGGAAGGGCATTTTATTGTAATTTAATTAACTTGGAAAATAAAGTGTTCAAAATATATTTTGGAGGGCATATTTGAATTCCTCATATTTTTCTGATTTGAAAACATATATTATTTGTATTAATTGGATTTAAGAATTAAAAGTTATTATAAAACAGATTTGAATTTGAATTTGAAATAAAATTTGAAAAGATTTGGATTTAAAACAGAAAACAGACAGACTTTTGTCACCCAGACAGATATAGACCCGCAATCGACGGGTGGGGCTCATCGCTGACGGACAACCCAAGACAGAATTGTTTTTCTCACCGCGAGCTCTAGTCCCAGTGAATGACAGGGCGGAAGCGACCTTGGGCGCCACAATGGGCGTGCACGTGGGGAGCCAGGTATCATGGGTTGAGCGCCAGATCCGGGTGGTTTTGTAAAAGGTAGCAGACGTGACGGTGGTGGGCCTAGAGGGAGCGCGGGTTCGTGGAGTTAAAAAGGTATTCGCAAAGCGGCAGCCATCTTCAGGGATCTTCCCTGAACCTCTGTCGACAGGTCGATGCCGAACGCGCGGAGCGCAGCGCGCGGCGCGTGGGGCTCGAACACGTGACCTAGGGCGCGCGCGCAGAGGCGGAACCACTGCGGTGGCTTGGCGTTGTTGCCAGGGAGGTGGCCGTGGCCTAGGTAGGTTGCTATGCGGAGCGGGAGCTAGCAGACAGCAGCGAACGACGGCGCACCGAGGGCGCTCGGAGAAACTACCGGCGAGCACAGGCGACGGCGAGGCAAACGGAGGTGTCAGGGAGGTTGGCCAGCTCACCGAGAGGTGGTCGGCGGTGTTGGATAGGGTCGGCGAGCAGCGGTTCGACGGCGAGGCAGACGCCGGGCGGATTAGGGTTTCGGGGTCGGCTTCGCGATGTTCTCCGGCTCAGCCTCCTCCTCATTTCCGTACAGGTGCATGCGAGCAATGACCGTGGTCTTCCTCGACACTGAGCACCACGCCACCGGCTGGTTTGAGTAGGGGTGGAGGCCGAGGTTTGCTTGGCGATGGGGTAGCGGAGACGGTGGAGAAGAGGGAGAGGCAGGGCGCCTTGGGAGATCTGGAGATGGTCTGGGCGAGGCAGAGAGGTAGGAGATAAAGCAGAGGGAGGGAGAGGGGTGCCGTGGGGGAGTGGGGCAGAGAAAAGGTGGCTCGACCACCTTTCTTTCCTCCTCCTCTCACGTGCTCGGTCGGGGTCGGGGCAGGGCAGGTAGGGGGAGGCTTCCAGGTGGGGCAAGGTGAGGCCAAGGGGTAGGCTCGGTGGAGGGGCCCTCATGGCAGAGAGAAGAGAGGAGGGTGGCTCGGGTTGAGCTAGGGTTAGAGGGTAGGCTCGGCTAGGGTTTTGTATGGCGGGTCGGGGTAGCTAGGTGGGGCCAGGGAGAGGGGGCTAGGTGGGGCCTGCATGGTAGAGAGAGAGAGGCCGAGAGAGAGAGGCCGAGAGAGAGAGTGGCATGGTAGCTAGGGTTTGGTCATGGGTTAGATGGAGGGTTAGGTTTAGGGTTTAGCTTAGGTGAGAGATGGTGGTAGAGGGGGTATGGTGGTGATGGGGTAGGGGGTATGTTAGATTAGATGTAGATTTGGAGCAAAGATAAAGAAGAGAGGGTAGGTCTTAGGGTTTATGCATGATCCACATGGTCATGCATGGATGGAGATGAAAAGGGAGGGGAGATGAGGAGTAGAGAGATGTGGTGTGATGATGGATTTTTAGCAAGACAACTAGATCAAGCCAAAAGATAAGAAGAGAAAGAGAGGAGAGATGAACCACTCAAGAATTCAAATAAAAACCAAAGGACAAGCAAAAGGTGGTACTTGCATGGGCCATGCATAATAATTAATTCCATGCTTATTTTGTGAAAACAAGGTTATTTACATGGCATTATTCTTATGCATTCCAAAAATGTGGAGTAAGGCCTAAGCAAAAGAATTTAGAAGGAATTCCAAGTGGAGTAAATGAAGATGATCACATTGGATTATAATTGGGAATTACTAGTGTGTATATTCCACTAGATGTTTAATAGTCCCAAAAGTATTCCCACATGAGCATAAATCCATAATAATCCATATGGGGGCTAGGAGAAGGGTTCCACTCACAAGGCATACAAAGGTGGCCATGTGGCTCTCATATATCCATAATGTGAAAACAATATGGTGCATATATAAGAGCATGTGGAGATAGAATGGATCCACACCAACACATATGAGCTAGAGGTAAAACCAAATAAGTTGCAATGCCCATATATGGTGGAATGGTGGAATGATGGGTGATGACAAGAAAGGTGGTGGAGTTAACAAAAGATATGCCCCCAACTCAACTTGGGCATTTAAACAATATATCAAGAACCAAATACAATATCAAGAGGCAAATACAATTTACAATGCATATGAGAGAAGAACCAAAACAAAAAGGGTTTTATATGATGCTCAAATGCAAGGTGGCATGATGACATGAGCATGATATAATTATGATGCAACAATTATATGTAGGAAGTAGCATCTATCTAGACTAGGCTAGTAGCATTGCAATTGTTAGACAATTGGGATGCTACACCCACCTAGACACTGCGCAGTGGACCTCGTGCCCCCTCTCTCTCACTGACAGCACGGCCCCACTGCCGCGTCATCATCGTTTCCACCCGCGACGACCTCGCCGTCACCTCGCGACCGTTCTCTGCGCTTTGATTCGAGGCTTAATTCCAATTGATGGAGTGATCAATTCACGCCAGTAAACACGCACACATAAACGCCACGCTCCCCTCTCTCTTTTCCCCAGACTCCAGCCACTCCTTGCCCCTAGGCTATTCCAATTTAGAGCCCGACCACCTCTGTCTTCGACGACGTCTTCGAGCGATTCCGGCCACACCCAGCCGCCCCTCGCCTCCCACTGCATGCACACTTGTTCCCCATCGCCTGGCGCACCTCCCAGTGTCAAGGACGACCTCAACGCGCCGCCGCAGTCTGTCTCGTCATCGACGAAGTTCCCTGGTAAGCACCGAGCTCCCTGAGCCCTCTCAGTGATGCTCCCATACTCCCCACGTTCGGCCGCGTCTAACCGTGCCCCTATCTTGCCTTAGAGCGACCTGCAACCTCGCCCCCGTCGTCAAACAGAGCCACCCGACGCCGCTGCGTACTCCAGCGAGCGATTGCCGCCCATCCCAAGCGCCCCTTCGACGGAGAAGACAACGTTGAGCTTCAGCATCGCCTTGCGAACCCTGTGAGACACTCCCCTTCCTCCCTTGCTTCCTGTAATCACCACGACGCCGTAGCCAGAGCCAGCGCCGCCACCTGCCGCCGCCAGCGCCGCCACCCGATGGCAAGCACGATGTGCGCCGTTCGATTTCAATCTGGTGGCTAAGATAGAATCTAACCCGAAGGGGTAAGTAGTGTCTCTGCGCTGCACGATCATCTTTAGATCCAACGGCTCGCATCTGTCGATCCGCACGAAGCGGTACCGACCAATAGCAACTAGACACGTGGCCCTGTCTGTTTGAAATAAAAACAGAAATGTCTATTAGATGTTCCAATTTGAAAAATTCATAACTTTCAAACCACACGTCCAAATTTTGCAAATTTTATATCAATAGATTGAGCAAAACAAGTACTTTCTGACCATGCCCTTTGTTTAGTAAATTGCTTCTGCTAAATTGATTGTTTTTGCAGAAACTTGTGTATGCTTGTATAGAATATAAAAATTGTTCTAAAATGATTTTTGAGATAAAACCTTTGGCAACTGGATTTTTTTGAACCTACTGACCATAGAAATCAATTTTTGGTTTCAAAAACATATTTGGTGAAGCAAATGAATAAAACCTTGAATTAAAGCATTTCTAGTCAAATAAAAATATGGTTTATTTGTTAAAAATGATTTTGGAGGAAAACCTTTGGGAAATGTTTTGATTTAAATTCTCTGACCCCAAGCACCAAGTTTTATGATTTGAAAATGTATTTGGTGAACCCTATAAAGATTGCTACTTTGATAAAGGCATTTTCAACCACATAAAATAATGATTTGGTTTAAAAATGGTTTATAGATAAAATATTTTGCAAATAGTTTTGCCACTTTATAAAATGACCAATAAGTGTTTTAGAATGTTTATAACCTATTATAAAACACTTTTGTAAGTAAAACAAAGTTTGGCATGCTTGCATGCATTGTTTTGTTACTATTATTTTATGTGATGTTGCTTGAATGGTAGATTGAAATTGTGCCTTGCTTGATTGAATTGTAGTGATTTGAAGAGTGTGATCATTGCAAAGACAAGGAGTGAAATTATATTCTCTACCAAAAAGTCAAGTGATGCTTCATACTTTTGTCCCATTATTTTCACTATGCATTAGTGATATTTCTAAGTAGGTCTTGCATGGAATTTTTGCTAAGTGCAAACTATGCCATGGGAAATCCTAGTAGATGAAACCTTAGTAGAAATTTCCTAAGTTAAGATTCCTACTACTATCATGCTTATCTTAGCTAGTAGAAAACAAGGGTGGATTATATTCATACTATGGAATATTTCCAAGTCAAGGACTTGTGTTTTGTTTAATAAAACAACTAAGTGAATGAATCACATGGGTGGAATGGAAGGAATGGTTTGTGTTGAGTGGTTCACAAGGCCCATTTCTATGGTTTACCTTGTGTATCTCACTTGTGGATGGCCACCTAGGAACAAAGAGATTTGAGATGTCAAATGTTGAGAAGCTTCAAGTGCAGCCACTTGGCATTATGGGCTCTGCCTGGATCATATAGGTTGCAATAACTTAGCCAAATGGATAGTTGGTGGTAGGGGATTGATAGGTTGGAGCGCGTCCATTCTGGTCTAAGGGAGGGCTTCTAAAAGATCTTGTCTTGGTGAAACCAAGTCTTATGGGGAAAGTGCACGACCTCTGTAGAGTGTAAAATCTAAGTACTTAGACATGTCCCTGGAAAAGGACAATTTGAGCATCAAGACATGGAAGCTATCAAGAATCTCCTCATCCCAATTTCTAAGTTAAAAACTTGTGGTTGAACAAGGGTTGAAAGGATCACCAATTTCTATTGGAAGATGCCTTGGGTGATTTTTGTCAAGCAAAAACTTAGTGTTTTCAAATGATAAGGAAAATCCATTTTGAGCAAAGCAAGCCTAAGCTCCACTTAGCCAAATGCATGTAGATGATAGACTCCACTATACTACTATAGTTTCACTTGCCAATACAATTCAAATGTATTGACCCTTGTGGCTGTAACTTATTATGTTGCAGGTTTGTTTGATGATAGTGAAGTTTATTGATTAGGATTACAAGTCTACAACCAACATGTTTGCTTGTGGCACTTTGAAGATGAAGGACCACATGCTATTGTTATATTCTGCTGCATTGTAATGAGATAGCCAAATGAGCTATGTAAGATGTAATAAGTTATTTTATTCCTGGTTATAAAGTTGTATTATGACCTTTGTTTCTGGATATTACATCTTAACTGTGGATGCTAGCTATTGATCCAGGGACTAGCATTGTAAACACAGGGATTCTCTACCTTATTAAAGGTTGGGAACCTTACAAGGCGCACACATCGATCAATGTTGAGAACTGCTAACGCTCGGCTTCGGGAATGGTAGATAGCCATCCTTCGTCATCCACGTCCTGTTGTCACCCTATTGACGAAGAATATTTTCAATCTCCCTCTTAGTCAACCCTTTGTTGTGTTTTAGGACCCCTCCCCTTGTGTTGACATCTTCCACGATGATTTCCGACAACTTAACCTGGATGCAATGGAAGTCTTATCTCATATCATGATCGTCCCTTCGCGCCAAATTTTCGTCCCATGCTCGGAAACTAGATGGCAGAGTTAGGTTCTGGAAATCCCGGACAAACCCTTTAAGGTGATGCATGGCGTAGAAGGCCTCCTTGGCGCCGCCAGTAGCCGGCTCCTTGACGCAGGGGAACTCGAGCATGTGCTTGACACGTGCTTGTCATCCTTGATACATCCCCCCTTGTTGACGAAGGGGCATCCCTTTTTAGCGTAGCCCTCGAGAGCCTCATTCAAAACACCCCTTATTCTGGTGTAGTCCTTCTTCTTCTTCTGACTCGCCGAGTCGAAATACGATGCTATCGAGTACTTTGTGCAAATGACAATGAGTGTGCAGTATTTGTCTTTGCACAACATGATTTAAACGGGATGTTGGAAAAGGGCAAAGGAAGAAGCTATAAGAAAGCCTAAGTTAACAATGCTAGGGGGTGTGTGTACTTACTCGGGAAAGAAAGGCAAAATAAGCGTGTTCGTCCTCTTGTGGTCCACCATGAACTTCTCGAGATACGCCGTCGCCTTGGCACGCGTCTCAGATCCTTCCCTCAACTGGCTATCATGCATGTAGTAGGGATCCACTATCGTGATGTAGGGGGTCTGCTCTCTCTTGGTCTTCATCGCAAGATTGAGCGCGAATAGTCGGACCATGTTATAGTCCAGCCATTTCGAGAGAAACAGCTTGAAGACGTCCTCGTACGCTATGAAGAATACGTCCGCGGGGGCTTCATGGACGAAGTCCACGTCCGATGGCACCTTGATAGTGAAAACCGGGTAATTTGGATCTTTGTCTTTAAGAATAATGCCCTCTAGTTTCTTGATACTATCACTCAAATCGAGCATATGTCCACCAGCAAGGCGAAGCAGCTCCGGAGTCAGTATCGCTTCACCGGCTATATGTATCCTGGGCAAGCCATCCTCATGGGCTGGTACGACATCATCCTTAGCCCGGATCCTCTTCGGAGGAGGTTGGCTCTCAGCTTTCTTACGTCTATTCCTGTGCTTCTTCGTCTTCTGAGCAGGCTCCTCCACTGGGGATGCTAAGTGCTCAATGGCCACCTTTTGGAGTGTGCCAAGGCTAAAGACGAATCCAACAGGTTTCTCCTGGTGATCGGCGGCCGAAGGCATCTCTTGAGATAAACCATGGAAGACCAGGCGTTGTGTGCATGTAGTGGGACGCCCACCTTGACCCTCGCGAGCAACGAAGGGTTCTTCATCCACAGCAGGCATGTACAATCCTATGCCGGCGCCGGTGTTAATGTAGTCGTCGATGTTGACAAATTCTTCATCATAATCGTTGTTGCCGCCATGTGGTGATGGTGGTGGCGCGGGCGACGGCGGTTGCGTTGCAACGGAGGCATCGCCTTGGGGCGGCCCACACGCTCCCAACAGTTGTTGGTGGCGACGATGACAGGTGGCTTCCTAGGTGGTGGCTGGACGATCGAGGTGGCGCCGGTGACAGGTGGCATCCGAGGTGGTGGCCAGACAATCAAGGTGGCGCTTAGGTACCCCGTAAGACGAATCTGAGTCTTCGGCCATGTCAAGGGCCAGCCGTGGCATTCTGCAAGGGTCTTGTGTTCGTCGGCTCCCTGAGGTTGAAAGGGGGGTCCATGTCATCGCACCCTGGCAACACCCGAGCAATCCGGACCCTCATCATGGCATCGTCCATTGCATTGTTGTGCATCGTGCGGTTCGCCGGTTGTATGATATTGCCCTTGGCAACATACTTCAACTCGCTGCCGGCAACTTTGTGGAGTAGTACGTAAGCAGCGTCCTGAATATCGACACATATGTGTTGGGCATCATGATCGAGGTGGCAATCACCAAAGGCGCATAAAGAAGATGAAGCGGAGTATGATATTAGTTACCTTGGTGAGGGCGTTGAGCTCGGCTAATGTCGACACACGGCTGATCCCGGCGGCAGGCCTATCATCAGCATTCTCCCGCGATACTGGTGCCACCGCCGGCTGTGCGATACTGGTATTTTTGGTGGGAGCAGCAGGGGGCAGCTGTGCAACAAAAAGCTCTTGCGGCTGCGCCACGGCGATGGTGGCCGGCGGGGTCACCAAGTCCGGTGACGTGTTAATGTTGATGCTCGAGTTGCTGCCGCTAAAGCTGGGCATGTTTATCGGCCCCTGTTGACCTCCCGCATTCCAAACAGCTAGCCCCTCCATCAACCCAGGGGGGATGATCGCGCGAAGCTTCTCCTCCAATAACTTGTCCATTGCTTTCTCGTC
The DNA here is from genome assembly GCA_023614405.1 of Avena insularis. Lineage (NCBI taxonomy): Eukaryota > Viridiplantae > Streptophyta > Magnoliopsida > Poales > Poaceae > Avena > Avena insularis. Next base: position 38,259,780 of record CM042691.1, on the reverse strand, counting down.
CACTTTTGCCTCTAATGTCTTCACCTTCAACTTCAGCTCTTCAACCTCGGCTTTATCTTTAGCCGCCGACTGGTTCTTCCTCTCCCTCCTCTTCTTTGCGTCCTCTTTGTAGTACTCGGTAAACTTCATGCTTGTACCGAAGCCGGACACACGGCCAGCTGATTTTGGTGGCAACTTCTTCTCCCTCTTCTTGTAAGTGTTCGTCGCCCTGTTAAAAACAGTGTCCCATGGCTCCGCCGCCGAATCTTGGGATGACAAGTCCTCGCTAGCGTTCAATTCCTTCTCCTGTAGAGATACAAGGAGAGGTGAACCCATGCATGCATTTAGATTCTTGGCTTAATTATTTTAATGAGATATCCACGGTAAATTCCTTACCAGCTCATCCTCAAAGGCCTTCACATCCGGGTCGTCGGTGACGAAATCCCCTGTAACAGGGTACAGGTAGTAGCGGGCCCGGATAAATTGTCGGATCTGCAGGTCTGTGATTTTATGCCATGGGTTCTCTTTACCCAGGCGTTCAAGCTCGGCGTCCTCCTTGTCCCAAATGGGTTGTTTCCCTCTGTATCCTCCGCTTCCAAGCCGGTGGTTACCTATGTTCTTCTCTTGCATAGTCTTTCCCCACTCAGTCCATGCTTTAGAGGCAGTGGTATCTAAGTCCGCCTTGAATATCTTGAACTCTTCTTCGTCGAGCATCGGATTTTTCCTACTTATAATCTCCCAGCTTTCACCTTTGTCAATGTTGTTCTTTACCCTGGTTTTCCAGCTGCTCAAGGCGTTGCTCATCTTTGTCAGTGCTAGTTTGTTCACCGGGTTCTTATTACTCTCCAGGTTTCTCAACTTCTCTGGGAATGTGTATCGCTTTTGAAGCTTCTTAAGGAGGTTCTCGACCAAAGCATGATTACGTCGGATGTACTTCGTGTTGATCGACATGCTTTTCCGGACGATGCACCCGAGTTGCATGCCGTACCCGCAGGAAATCGATGAAGGCGCAATGGGTTGGCCACCTTCTGTGACCTCGGTGAACTCATCACAGACGTTGGCGAGCACTTGCGGCTTCCGATCCTTAATATCCTTCTTCTTATTCTTCTTCTGTATGGTGGCCGGGTTGCCGCTACCACCATCTGTGTGCTCGCCACCATCCGTGGTGGTGTTACCCTCCTTCACTAGTTCCTTCGTAGTCTCGTAGCGCCCCTTGTAATCTGGATCTTCCTTGCCCCCAGCACCTCTGACGACGATCGTCGGTGGTGGTGTCGTTGTCATCTCCTCCGCCTCCTCATGCTCTTGGGACGACCCCCAGAACGACTTGTTGGCCTCTCGGGCTAGATCCTCGACACTCATTTGTTTAGAAGGACCGGCCTCGTCGTTAGTCGACATGTTTGTGCTTTATTACTAAAAAAAGAGGCAAAACGTTAGCACAAATATCGACCGAAAAATTCGACATGACCTTTGCTAATTTTTTTACCTACGAGTGTCCATTTCTCAACCGAAACGGAAGTGAATCAACACTCTAGGAGAAACGGGCAACTCAATTGAAATCCCTGCAAGAAAAAACACCCCACCCCCATTGATAACCCCATTGACACCATCCATCATCGTCCAACACCATCTCATTCACAAAATAAACAAACCTCTGCAGCACCATCTCATTCACAGATTCAAATGAATATACAAGATCAAAGTTATATGTCATTAGGAATATGGGAGGATCAAAGAATATACAAGATCAATCATCTTCATAGTTCCAACAAGCAACCAACTAGTTCTGAATTTGCCAGCAAGCAACCAACCTGCCAGTTAAACCTGCCAGCAACAAGCAACAAGCCAGCAAGCAACATCTTCATAGGATCAAATTAAATGATTCAGTTAAACCTTCCAGCAAGCAATCAACCAACTAGTTTTAAATTTAGTATAAAAGCGGAGTTTCTGTATGTTTTGTTTACAAGCAGTTCAAGATAAACAAAATCAAGATAATGAGCATGCCTGTAAATAACAGAATCTGCTTCAACCAGTTGACCAACAGGAACACGACATTTGCAGCAGAATCGACTGAACAATTAAACATGGGCACAACAAAGAAATGTAACCCTACGACCTCTCAACCAGCCCATGGAAAGTGGGCATGGATAGTGGAGAACGGAGAGTGATGAATCTACGAGCAGCACAACGACTCCAGTGCCATGAGAAAAGTGGCAAAGAGTAACCTGCCATTTTGCTCGCATAAACTTTCGTCTAGTTAAAGCTAGTGTAATCAGAAATAAACCAACCAACCATGAGTCAAACAAATCAAAATATCAAGAAATGCAGGGTTATGAAGAACAGCTCTAGTAGATAGCCATAACAAGCAGCCACTACAAAATCGAAAGAAAATCGAAAGAAACAGTAGATACATCATCATCTATCTTCTCTAGAGCATAAAACTCAGTCAGTTAGCCATGTCTGACAAAAACAGATCTCAATCTCTGAAGAGTACTGAAAGTGCACGGAGGTAGGAGATCCCAACAGACCAATTCAACCAAGAAAAATATGTCTACCCGGCCACACTCACAAGCCCCATGGAAAGTGGACAGTGAACAGTGTAAGCACCACGAGAGCTAGATCTCCGAGCAGCACAACGACTCCAATGCCATGAGAAACTGAGGCAAAGAGTAACCTGCCACTTTGCTTGGATGAACTCTTGCCACTACTACAGTAATCACAAACCATCAAACAGCAAGAACCACAAACCAAGAAAACAACTTTGATTGCAGGCTCACAAAAAATCCTTTTCCCATTAGAAGGGTCAGCAAGTAAATAGAAGTTAAACTTGGACGTAACTTAAAAAAGAGTAATGAAATACTACTGAATTTGAAGTAGAACATGAACAACAAGCTGCATTACCTGATCATCAGTCGACGAAATCAAAAATAAGAAGCAAATGCATCTCCTATCCAGATCTCTAAACAACAAGAATGCAGCAGGGGCATGCAGAATTGTATAACCAAGAAAGAGGGGAAACAGAAATGCTCCCTTAGTGCCTCCGGACCAGCCCCCAAAAAAAGTGGACAGCTAAAAGTAGAGAACCGGGATATCAATTTCCTGAGCAACACAGCAACTCCATTGCCATGAGAAACAGAGGCAAACGGTAAACTGCCACTTTGCTCAGCTAAACTATCACTACTACTGCACTTTTCTCGGCTAAGGCATCACAACTAAACTAATAGCAAATCAGAAAATAATCAAAGAACAAGAATCACAAACCAAGAAAACTTTGATAGCAAGTGCACTTAAAAAAACATGTACCATGAGATGGGCGAGCAAACAAAGAGAAGTACAATTTGCACGTAGCAAAAAATGAACAAATATGTAGTGAATCCTAAGCAGAGCAGACCAAAAAGGGAGAAAATCCAGCCGCTTCACCTAATAATAACAAGCAACATTTTCTTAACACCAATAAAAGATCAAGAGAACAAGCAGCCACAGACATCTTTTACACAGAACTCTGAACAATTAGAATTGACTGGCCAATTAAATAAGGAGATTAAAAGGAAATGTCCCCCCTAGCCCCTATTGCGAATAGCAGTGCAGGGATGGTAGCAGGCGAGCACAGTTTCTTTCACTCACAAATAACAGTGAACAAACTCCCAACTACCCATTGCCCAGCTAGCAGCTAGCAGGCTCGCTAGTATCGCACATGGGGAGATGAATTCAATCACAATCGTGCTCGCTTGTCTACCGGAATACTAGGACAGTACATCTTGTTTCAGCATCTGATGAACATTGGCAATGAGAAGCCAAAATGGCATGACTCAACAGTGAGCAACCAAACAGGTCGTAATCAAGATCTGGTTAACAATTATTGTATTTTGTCATCATTGGTGGAGTGACTGGGATCTAACCCTAATCTAACACGGAACATCATAATCCTAATCAGTGAAGCAAGAACAGACTGGTCGAACTCCTCTTCGATCTTCGGATCACCATTCTTGTCGAAGTCTTGCTCGTTGGCGGATCCTTCCATTCCAATGATGCTCCTCTTGCCCCTCCTCACTACAACACGACTGGGCTTTTACGGGTCGGTAATAAAGAAACATTGATCAACTTGGCTAGCGAGTATCCACGGCTCATTTTTCGTGGAGGCCTTCTTTGCCGACTTGGCATCTAGTATAACGCAAGAGGTGAAATATCGGCCTTCTTTTTCGACGTTCTTGGCCCATCTAACACGAAACATCGGTACCGTCTCTCCACAGTAGTCGAGCTCCCATATCTTCTCGATCCTTCCGTAGAATCTTTCCATGACAGTAGTCTCATCATCAGCGAAGGACATCATAGTAACTCCTGAGTTTTGATATTCGCTATTCATGTCCTTTTCCTCGGTGTAGAATCTGTAACCGTTGATGTTGTATGACTGATAGGTCTTTACGTTATGCGCTAGGCCCTGTGACAAGGAGAATATGAGTTGTTGATCTTCCGTAGAAGGTGTCTGCGGGGGATTGTCCAACAGCCTTTTCTTGAACCAACCCGTGAAGGTGGAGTTGTGTTCTCTTGGTACGTCTCCTTTCTTCCTCGGGTGGGCCCGGTCCACATAGTCCTGCTCGATCAAGCTTTTGTGCTCTTCCACCCAAGGGCTGACCAATTCAATGTGTTGTAGTGCGACTCGGTGTGCCCTGCCAAAGTCGCCACGTCGATTAGCAATGCCGACATGCAGTGAGCGGTGGCCCTCGCGGTGACCATACCCATCGAGCCTACCGAGGTGCTTCTTGGTGGGTATTCCAACATCCTCGTTCTCGGTGGTTAGATAGTTCTAGCAGAAAGAGATGCACTCGTAGATCAGAAAGCCCTTGGCTATGCTTCCATCTGGACGGGACCTGTTGTGAACGAACCCTTTGATTACACCGTTCAGCCTTTCAAACGGCATCATGTTGTGCAGGAATATCGGCCCGAGCTGGATGATGTCATCCACGACATGGACAAGTAGATGCACCATGATGTTGAAGAATGCGGGCGGAAAGTAAATCTTGAGCTCGCATAGTATCACCACAATCTCTTCCTGTAGCCTGTCGAGCTGCTTCATGCCGATCGACTTCCTAGAGATGACGTTGAAAAAGTTGCACAAGCCAAACAACGTCTCACGGACGTGCTCGTCCATTATCCCTCGTATGGCAACTGGAAGTATCTGTGTCATCATCATGCGACAGTCGTGGGACTTCATACCGCTGAACTTCTTCTTCGCTGCGTCGAGATACCTGCTTATCTTGCCCGAGTAACCATGAGGAACTTTGACTCCTAGGAGGCACCTGAAAAACTGCTCGATCTCCTCCTGACACAGAGTGAAGCAGGCAGCGCGAAGCACAACCACCTCATTCTTCTTAACCCTTTTGCGGCGACCCTGAGTCCCTTCCGTTTGATCGTCATCATCATCACTATCAGGGTACTGAAGCTCCTTCTTGATGCCAAGTAATTTCAGGTCATTTCTTGCTTTCGTCCCATCCTTGGTCCTCTCCGGCATGTTGAGGAGAGTGCCAAGCAGACTCTCGGTAACGTTCTTCGTGATGTGCATTACATCGAGGCTATGGGGCGTGTGGAGGACCTTCCAGTACGGCAGGTCCCAGAAAACAGACCTCGCTTTCCATACACCCAGAAGCGGCTTTGTCCTTGGTCGCTTCTTTCCTGGCGCTGGGCACTCATCCCAATTGTTCATAAGCTCCTCGATTTCTTCGTCTCTCCTCGTAAGCGGGGCTCTTTTGAGCTCGTCTTTACCATTGAACAGGTCACCGCGTTTTCTCCACGGGTGATCCATGCGAAGCCACTTTCGAGTCCCTTGGAACACGGTTTTCGAAGACCCGGGATCCTTGGGTAGCTAGAGATGCAGGGCCTTATCCATGCACTTGACACATGCATTGTGTCCGTGGTTCACCTGGGCCGATACATATGCGTAACCAGGATAGTCCTGCACCGTCGTGAGCAACACGGCTCTCAGAGGGAAATATTCTTTAGTGTAGGCGTCCCACGTATGGGCTGGCGTCTCCCACAACATGGCTGACTCCTCTTTCAACAGCCCGAGATAAAGATGCATATCGACACCTGGCTGTTTCGGCCCCTGAATAAGAATTCTCATGTGTACGTACCTTTGCTTTGTGTAGAGCCACGGGGGGATGTTGTACGTCCATACAAAACACGGGACAGGTGCTATGCGTGCTACTCTGGTTACCAAAAGGATTGAGTCCATCGGTGCTCATACCCAACCTGATGTTCCTTGCATCGCCCCTGAACTCTTCGAACTCGATGTCCAATGCATTCCACTAGCTAGCGTCTAAAGGGTGTGTTAGGATCTTGCCCTTCTCTGGATCATCTTCGGGTTTCTCCCTTTCCGCGTGCCATTGCATTAGCTTTGCTTCCTTAGGATCTACGAAATATCTCTGTAGACGGGGAGTGATAGGAAAGTACCATACCACTTTTCGAGGAACTTTCTTGTTCCCTCTCTTGTACTCGTTACGATAAAGTGCGCAATCATTGATACATGCGTGGTATTTAATGTGCGGTAGGTCGAGAGGGCACACAATTTTCTTGGCCTTCTCTATACTTGTTGGCAATGTGTTCCCGTTAGGAAGACGATCGTGCCAGAATTCCATGTTAGCATTGAAGCTCACGTCGGTCCATTTGTGTTCCCCTTCATCTCTAGATCCTTGAGCGTTACACTCAGGCGTGTATCCTCAGGCCGACACCTAGGATACAATGGAGTCATCCCATCTAACTCCATTTGCGCCAGCTTGGCTTTCTCTCTGGTTGCAGCTTTGGCATTGCTCGTCTCCCTGAGAAGCAGTTCCTGAACATGAGGGTCCCTTAACATCGAAGTTAGCAGCGTCTGGGTGTTCGCTTCTTCTCCTTCTTCATGATGGTCATGCCCGTCGACATCTCCTTCTTCGTCATGATGATCATTCTCGTCGCCGGTATATTCTTTGTCATCATGACCGTGCCCGTCGGGAGACTCTTCGTCTTCTCGCCCGCCCAAGTCTTCATGATGACCAACACCATTTACTGCCAGCTCCTCATCGAAGTCGTCGCGCATGAAACCGCGCCTGAGCAGGTGATCCTCCAATTGTCCAGAATCAGGGTCGATCCAACGCTGGAGTTTGCATGTTCGACATGGACATCTTATCTGGGTCTTGTTGTTCTGAATCATGTCCGCCTTGGCGTATTTCTTATACCTAGTAACTCGACCTTCGCTCATGCTGACGACCATGGTAGCCTGCGCGGTATGCACATATAGAGCAAAAGACAGAGAGTAGGTTAATTAGAAACAACACCTTATACACACACAAAACACACATGCATGGTCGTCGCCGGAAAAATTCGGCATGACCTTTCCTAAAAGTAGGACATATGGGTGGTGCAAAAATTTGCCGAAATGGAAATGAATCAACATTTCAACAAACATCCATGCACCACACCCGGACAGAGACAAGCAAAAACAAGAATCTTCTTCCCATGCAAGCTTCCCATGCAAGCATTCATGCACCACACAAGCTTCATGCACAAACATCATCTTCACGCCATGCATGCATCGCATATACACACCGCCTGCGCGACAAGATTTACACCTACAAAACATGCATATTCATGGCCAATTACTCACCGGGTAGATTGAATACCGAGTCGAGAGTGCGATGTGAGAGAGTGTGGGTCAATAGATCTATAGAGAGATAATAGTACACAAATAGAGATGTGGAGGAGAAAAGTAGGTGTGTTTAGAAGTACTAGTTGGAGAAAGGCTTTCCCTGACCAATCTATCAACTATAGTAGGTTTAAATACAACAAAATGTAGAAAAGTATAGACACAATGGGGTGGGAGAGAGGAGGAAGATGAGCTGGGAGGAGGGGGAAGAAGGATGTGAAATGGATGGTGGTAGATAGAGGGGTGCAAAGCTGCCACATTTGTGCAGATCTGGTCGAAGGATTCTGTGGCGCATACAGGCAATATGCGCCACAGAAGTTCAACCTTTTGTGGCGCATAACCACAATATGCGCCACAGAACACTGACTGCCAGGCCTATGCGCCACAGAACACTGAGGGTAGATCTGCACCAAATAAAGGTGGCAGATAGAGCTGCTTTAATGACACCCCTCTATATATACCACACTCCCTGTCCAAAGCAAAATACCTGCCCCTCATGTCTTCTTCCCCACAACTCGTCGGAAGACTCGCTGGAGATCACAGCCCGCTCGCGTTCCCTACAGCCTACTCGCAGTGGAGGGGCGAGGTCGTGGGGCAGTGCTCGGAGTCAGCCGCTGCAGGATTCAGAGGTCAACCTAATCGAGGAAGAGGCCAGACTACGGCACGAGGCCCTCTACAACAAGTCCATGAGGTTGTACGCCGTGCTCGCGTCTCCGGAGGAGAGGGCGCGCATGGCGGAACCAATCGGGTGGCGGCCGGTGCTCGACCCCAACGTGTCCATGGAGGACCACGTCCGCAGGCTTGTACATGGGTGTCCAGAGTGTGGGGCCCACATTATTGTTCTGTGGCTCTTCTGTGGCGCATAATATTGTATGCGCCACAGAAGTTTGGTCAGAGCACGGTCGTGTCCCGCCTGCTGTGGGTCCCACCAAACATCAGTGGCACATATGGGTTGATGCGCCACAGAAGATTCATGGTCCAACCGCTGGTGCGGGTCCCACCATACTTCTATGGCGCATCACTCTATAAGATTGGCCACAGAAGTTTGGTGGTTCTGTGGCGCATTGCTCCGGATGCGCCACTGGATAACTTTTGTGGCGCATGGTCAGAACCATTGGCCAGAGAAGGTATGTCTATCTATAGCTAGTTTCCTAGTAGTGTTTGGCGTAGAGACGATGTTCACGAAGTTTAGTCACCACCAAACGTAGATGTTCGACATGCTCTTCTTCAGTTTTGGAGTAGATTAGAATTTCATCAATGTATACCACGACAAACTTGTCGAGATACTCCCTGAAGACGGAGTTCATGATCCTCATAAATGTGGCAGGGGCATTGGTTAACCCGAAGGACATCACTGTATACTCGTAAAGACCATAACGAGTTGTGAATGTTGTCTTTGGGATATCCTCCTTCCTGATCTTGATTTGATGATAACCTGATCTTAAATCCATTTTGGAGAAGACAGTGGCACCACTTAATTGATCAAAGAGGTCATTTATCCGGGGAAGTGGGTACTTATTCTTGATTATCACCGCGTTGAGTGGACGGTAATCAACCACCAATCTTGGAATATTTGTATCCCGCTTCTTGACAAAGATGGAAGGGCAACCCCAAGAGGATGTGCTCGATTGGATGTATCCTAGGCCTTCCAGCTCTTCCAGTTTCTTCTTCAACTCAACCAACTCATGAGGAGGCATGCATTAAGGTCTTTTGGAGATAGGAGCAGTTCCAGGAACTAGCTCTATGACAAACTCCACACTTCGATCAGGTGGCATGCCATGCAACTCTTCAGGAAAGACATCCGGGAAATCATAGACTACATGGACATATTGGACCTCGAGAGTAGGTAGAACATCCATGGCATACAACTCCGAGAAGGGTTTAAGGACTGCTAATGGAGACTTTAAACCATCATTCCAATACTTAGCTTATGCAGCAGGAAAGGTCACGATGGCTTCTAAGTGCACAGTCAATGACGGCTTGATACTTGGTTAACCAGTCCATGCCTAGAATGACATCAATGTCACTTGACTTGAGTGCAATGAGGGAAGTGGGAAACTTTTGATATTCTATATCTATCTCAACCCCATGAGTAACCCAGATGGTCTGCCAACGAGACCCAGGTGTACTAATCTCTAGAGGGGAAGACATTGCTTCAAAAGGTATATCATGCTCCCGTGCAAACTCTTGTGATATGAATGTATGCGATGCTCTAGAATCAAACAAGACTGTAGCTAGAATTGAATTGACAAGAGCGTACCCAGAATGATGCGTGGATCTTCCTGAGCTTCCTCAACAGTGACATGGGTCAGACGACCACGTCCAGCACCTTGATCTTTATCATTCTTCTTTGCCTGCTGATCATTGCGCCCGGTAGCCCTTTGGGAACACTCCCTAGAGTAGTGACCAGGCTGACCACGGGAGTAGCAGGTAACTCCAGTGTAAGAACCAACAGGAGGACGATAATTTGTTCCACCAGTATTTGACTGTGGCTGACGATAAGCATTGCCAGAATACTTGGGTGCATAAGGAGCACGAGGCACAACACTGTATGGAACAAAGACACGGCGCTTCTTGTTACCGGAGGAAGAAGCACGAGAATTTCCTTCTTCACGCTTCTGAGAAACCTCCATATCCTTCCTTCCATGCTCCAAGGTAAGAGACTGATTGTGCAGTTCCTAGAAAGACTGGAACTTGAAGGGCAACAACTCATAGCGAAGTGCGGGGTTAAGTCCCTTACGGAACAACTCTTTCTTATCTTCATCATTTTTCACGTCCCTGGTAGCATAACGAGCCAGGCGAGTAAACTCACGCCCATATGTTTCAATATCCCTGCACCCCTGAGTCAGATCCACAAACTCCCTCGTTTTGAGATCCATGACGGGCTTAGGGATATAATAGGCACAGAACGCTGCAACAAACTCTTCCCAAGTAACAACATGTTCCTGAGCTTGCAAATTCAGAAAACCTTCACACCAAACACCAAGCTCACCTTCCAGTTGATAGGTGGCAAAGTTGACACGGTCATCGAGACGGACATGAAGATCACTGAACTTGCGCTCTATGGTGGGGAGCTAATCATCAGCATCAAGGGGCTCCTTGGGGTGGGTGAATATTGGAGGAAAAGAGCGGATGAAATCTCCAAGTGTGACACAGTCATCAGGACAACGTTCAGTGTTCTGCGCTACACGCTCCAGAAGGCGTTCATTCCTCAGATGGTTGGTCTCAATGTTGTTGAGAACCTCAGCCATTGTGGGAGGTGGCGGAAGTTCCTGTTCAGCATTGTTGTTTCCTCGATGGCCAACAGAACCACGAGTACCAGACGACATCCTGAGGATAAAACAGAAACCATGAGAGTATATTCTCCAAAAAGGGTACAACAAAGGATGGCAAAAACCATATCAAAAGATCATGGTAGAGGTGAACATGTGGATTACAATTATATCAGTGCATTAAGTATGGCAGTAGAACAAGCATACGAAACGTATACGCTACCAACTTAGATACAAACCATAACAATGGAATGCAAGCATGATATGATACCAAAAAGTCACAAAATATTAGAGAGCGGGATTAGAGGCATCCTTAGAAAAGTTGAAAAACAATGCTTCAGTTGCATGGATTTATCTTGGAAACTCTAAGCCTTGCAACCGAGTATGGAGTACTAGGGGAAACAACCCAAACCCGTATGTCCTAAAAGTTTGAAATGATAGACGAGAAGTGAAAACTTTGCAAAGAAAACGAGGTAAGATAACTTAGCAATACAACAACCTTAGATAAGGAGTAAAAAGAGTCATATTCAGAGTTTTGCAAATAGTTTTTAGCTTTCAAATAGTTTTCTCAAACTCTAGACTCAACATCGACCAGCTAGAAGGGATTCCTACAAGTAGTCCTGCTTTGATACCAAAATCTGTCATGACCCGGGATTAGGGCTAGACAAATACCAGATCTTCATCTAACATAAGCCTGACCTCAATATCGAAGCGCGCAGGTAATGATCGGTAGCATTACAGAACATACAAATCATACATTAATAAGATAAACTCTTAAGAGAGTTCCAAACCAGTCATACAAGCCAGGGGTCATAGACTCATCATTACATCAAACAACGGAAGCAAACAAGTTGTTCTAAACAACAAACTTAGCAAAGGGCCTAAGAGTCCTTTAAACAGAAGTAGCGACCCTTCCATAGATCCTAGGCTGCTGCCCGGGAACCCCGACTACTCGTCAACATCGATGTAGAAACCACCTTCAGTTGGAGTAGCTTCATCTGTAGAAAAACATCAATGAAGCAAGGCTGATTACAGGGTGTACTCCGCAATACTTATGGCTAGTGGAGTTGTTTTGCATAAAGCCATCTTTTGTTTTCAAAACAAGGAGGAGTAGAAGCTCGTCTAGTCAGATCATTTTCAAAAGGGGTAAAAAGACAACAACTCTATCTCTCTAAAGTCAGCTTTGATATCCACCAAGTACCATCATCAACTGAACCTCTCTTCCCAGACTACCCCCTTAAACAACCCCGAGGAAGTATTCTGGATCTCACATTAGTTGGCCAAATTATATCATTCGGTTATAGTTCTCTATGATCTTCACGTCTGTTCCCAAGTTGTCCATAACCGTGGACACAGATTTTCGAAAAGATTAATAACCCTGCAGGGGTGCACAACTTTAACCACACGTACCAACTGATTCTTAATGCCAAATTATTAGCCCTCTTCCTTGGAAGGTCGACAGAGAGTGGTTGACCATGATCTTTACCTTGCTTTCGCCAAGACCATGAGTCACACACTAAGGAGATAGCGCCGTAACGGGTCGAGTCCCGAAGTCGATCCCTAGAGATGTGTGCGGGGTTCAAGATGACGGATGCCGGGCATCTCTTGTTCCTGGCCACGCTTACCTACCTATTATGAATGCACCTCTTTCACCTCCATTCAAGAACAACCAGGATGCATATGTTGAATGGAAAGCCCAAACTATGTGACTCATGGAATCTACTAGGCAAGTTAGTGAGTCGAGGGGGTTTCCAGGTCCCCGTGTGGTTGTACGCTCGTCTTGGTTCAAGAGGCGAGAACTCAGTTCCTAAGGGTGGCAAGTATGGGACTGCAAAAACCACAACCCACGTGGCCTCCCATATAATACTTAGCATGCTTATTATCCATCTCTGGTCACATCACCACATCCTACCCTACTAGATGCATTCGCATCTCCAGTGCATCATATGAATGATCAGCATCAGACTAGTAAGCATGGCTAAGCTTGACTGAAACTGTGGCACTAGCGACGCTCATAAGACAAACCCTAGTTATGCTAGGAGCGGTGGATCTGGTAGTATAGTTCACAAAGGGAATCATGCATAAAATAGGATTACTCTATCTACTGATAAAAGACTATTGAACCGAATGCATGTGGAGAGAATAAAATACTTTGCAAACATAGGATTCATATGTATGAGTGGGGATTCGCTTTCCTTGTCCCTTGTTTGGCTGGTACTGCTCTTCGGTGACATTGACTTCAGCCTCGGGTTCGGTTCCTATTCGCAAGATCCAATCACTAGAAAAGAGAAAGCAACATTCAACACATGGCATGTGCAATGCTCATACAATATGGATGATATGACAAGTTAAGTAGTGTTGAAAAGATCCCTAGATCATGCTAGGTCATTTTAAAAGAGGTCCGAGAGGCCCAAACTCTAGAATAGGGGGATTCTCGGAATCACCTATGGGGTTCAATTGATTCTTCTAATTAAACTTGTCATGAAAGTTGGTTAACAATGTATGATTATAGCCTAGTTAGATAGAGCTCATTTTTCTAAACATTTTGATATATTATTTCTATTTTTCTTATTTAAAATGAATTAGTTATGAATTTCTCCAATTTTAATTCATTTTAAATCATTTTTGGAATATTTAATTAATTTCCAAGTTGGGCCAACATGTCATATATTTAACCATTTTAGAAAACATTTAAGAAAAGGTTAAAAGTCTTACATGTATGGCCCACCTGTCAGGGATTTCTTATTTACAGAAAATAATTACAGGAAATAATAAAAGAAAAAGAAAATAGATATGACACCAGCATGACATCATGCTGATGTCATCAATGGAGATGCTCCCAGGTCGAGCACGGATCTCCCGATCCCGTGCACGCCTGGATGTGTGGATGGGCGCGTTGGAGAGAGGGCATCGTGGGCGACCAGGAAGTGGCGACGCCGCTAGCATAAGGTCACCAGAGACAGCGGCGCGACGATGAACAATGGCGGCGGCGTCGGTCTCATGCGGGGAAGATAGTACAGAGGAAGAGGGAGATAACAGAGGGGTGCTTGAGCACCAGCGGCTCACTGTGAGCACGACGGTGGTGTCGGGGAGTCAAGGCAAGCTCAGACGGTGACGAATCGAGGTCGGCAACGGCGGCGGCCGATGGTGCTTCCTTCTTGATTTCGGCCAGAGGAGGGCGTCCCAGCACGCGTGCTTCAAGTGGGAGGACGAGGGCGACGAGGCGCGTCCAACTGTGGCCTCGACGTGGTGCAGGATGGCCGGAGACAGCGGGGAGGAGGATCTAACGAGCTAGGGTTCGGCCATGGCGCTACAGCGAGAGAGGGAGAGGAAGAGGAGAAGTGGGGGACGTCTAGGGTTCGTCGGCGGTGGCCAAGGGTTCTTGTAGGCATCCGGAGGCGGCAGCGAAGATCTTGGCACCGGCGAGCAACGTCGCGGCGATAGCGAGTTGCTTCGGGCGCGGCGAGAGGTGTACGACGACGATGCACTGGACCGAAGCGGTACGGGCCGCGGGTGGGCCGTGCAGGGCTGTTGCTGGGCTGGAGTCTGCTGCGTGCGAGCGACGAGGAGAAGGCAGAAAAGATGCGCTGCGGCCCAGTAGAGCAAGGTTCACTTATTTTTCCCAGAAAACTGTTTTGTTTTTCTGTTTCCTGATTTCTCTTTGTATTTGAATTCAAATTGTGTTTTGAATAATTCAAAAATACAGGAACTTTTATGAAATATCTGAAAAAACTAAGGGGCCCTTATAACAATTTGGGCTCTATTTGTTTTGATAGTTTTCAAACTATGAAAACCATTTGAATGGTTTTGATAGGGAGAGAAATTAGTGTTTTGTTTGTGCTTAGTTGACTAAATCAAAGTGCAAGTGTAATGCATGCATGCAATGATCAAACATGTCCTTATTAATATGGCACAAAAAGTGGTATGTTACATGTTTCTTCTAGTGCTTTGCTTCTTCAGGATTAGGCCGATGAGTTGATGCGAGTGTCTCCCTGATCTTCATATGAACCTTCGGCAATGTTTCTCAGGCGAGCATTCTCCCCCTTTCTACAGGTTTTACATTTGTAGTCTGTACTTCCTCATGTTGATCTATTGCTATCTATGTTGCGATAATTTAGATTCCATACCACTTTATATTCCTTGCAGCCTCTATATTTGTTGGGGGGATGACCCAGGTAGGGTCGAGCTAAGGTAAAAGAGAAAATCCCTCAAAGATGTTGTCCGGGTCAAAGAATGACCTGGCCGAATTATCTCAATGTCAGTCGAATAAGGACCGGATCATTGCAAGTCAGGTAACCAAGGCCTGACTCGGCCTACATATGGGCTATTTCGGCATATCACCTAGCATGCTTTATATCTGCAGGTTGGGGCTTGGCTGAGTCATGCAAGGCGAGGCCGAGTCATGGGGAAGCTTGCGCAAGGAGAGGGCGAACCCCGAAGTCAACACTACACGCTATCTCTGTCAGGAATCTGTACAGTGCCAAGTGCTACAAATAAAGGCCAGAGGGACAGAGGGACAGAATAGGGTCACGGAGGTGACAGTACTAGAGCCAAATGCTCACATTTCATGGACTCTGGGTCATTGCCATTGATAGAAGGGAGACACGGAAAGGCTCCCACCGAATGACTATTTTGGGACAAGCATATTCCACGAATATGCTATACACGTCAGCCCAAGATGTAACCTAGACACCCCTTTATAAGGTGAACAAGGGCCTCCTAGTAGAGGGATCGATTTTTGATATCCAAGCACATGACTTAATAGGATTGATAGTATACTCATACCAACAAGTTGCAACTTCTTTTCCGGAAGCTCATTCGAAAAGAACTATAAGGTTAAACGTGCTTGCCTAGAGAAATTTTAGGATGGGTGAACGACTGGGAAGTGGGTAACCTGGTGCGCATGAGTGAGGAAAAAGTGCGTAGAAAAGACTAGTTTTGGTCTGTGGGGTCAGTCTAGATATCCTATTAAGCTGCCAGGAGTGACACCCCCGGCCTAGTGGATGGGGTGTTACAAGTGGTATCAGATCCGATCCTCACGGTTAAACGGGTGTGTGCGGGTCAGTGGCATGACATCTGGAGCATGACGCATGTGGCCTGGAGTGGACACGGCATGGCACATGTGCCTGCACTAGACACACATATGCATGCCGGGTGTGTGCGGATCCGTGGAGGGACATGTGGAGCATGGCACATGTGTCCTGGAGTGGACACGGCATGGCACATGTGCCGGCACTGGATGCACATACGCGTGCCATGAGAATGTTCCTGGGGTGTGCTTGATCGATGAGGGCATCGATCTTCTAAAGGGTGGGTGTATGTGAGATCCAAGCACATGACTTAATAGGATTGATAGGATACTCATACCAACAAGTTGCAACTTCTTTTCCGAAAGCTCATTCGAAAAGAACTCTAAGGTTAAGCGTGCTTGGCCTAGAGCAATTCTAGGATGGGTGACCAACCGAGAAGTGGGTAACCGGGTGCGCATGAGTGAGGACAAAGTGCACAGAAAAGACTAGTGTTGGTCTGTGGGGTCAGTCTAGATATCCTATTAAGTTTCCAGGAGTGACACCCCCCGGGCCCAGTGGACGGGGTGTTACAGATTTATTTTACACTTAGAGGATTCCAGAGAGTCTCTTCTACCTCTCGCTCATACATCTCGAGGAGCAAGTGTAACCATTGCTGATCAAAGTAAAGATCAAGTTTGTGTCTTCTGTGTGTAGGATCCACTGCATCATCCCTCCCTCGATCCCACTAGTGCACATTGGCCACAACTTAAGCCTACCCATGGCATATGTCATGCAACCACCATGAAAGTTGGCGCCCACCATGGGGCCAGCAGCGGTGCTAGCTAGAGTCAAGATCCGGACAAGAAACTTCATCAACACTGGCGAGCACATAGTCTCCAGCTTAGTCTAGAGATTTGACCTCTAGGACTACGTCAACGACAACGAGCGCAGCTTCGGAGCACGGACACCCCCGCGCAATGGCGTATTCATCAACCTAGGCGCGCACAATATCTACGTCGGCATCGACGTCTCCTACGTCTTCCCGCGCCGATTCATCCTCACAGGAGAGCCTCCCCTCTACGCTTCTAGCGGTCCAGATCACCGCCCACGTGCAGCGTCGAGGTGATGATGATAGCTCCTGCACCAGGTGCAGGAGCCAGCACGAGCAAAGATCCGACTACAACGGACCCAGCGGCGAAACACATGGTGGATGCGAATAATGTCACCCCCAGCGTGACGCGCTCAAGGTTGCCTCCTTTAGAAAGACCGAAGAATATACTCTGTGAGGCAATAGATAGCTTAACCACGCATGTATCTCCTATTGGAGATCTGGCTTAGGCGTAGGCCGAGTTGGAGCAGACCCGGCAAAAAGTACTGGTAGGATCTAAAAAATTAGCAGAGCTCCAGCAATCGCTGAACATTGATACGTCGTAAATGTATTTATAATTTTTGATGCTCCATGCTTGTTTTGTATCAACTTTCTTATGTTTTTTCTACACTTTGAGGCATTTTTATACATTTTCTGGAATTAACCTATTAACAAGATGCAGTAGTGCCAGTTGCCTTTTTTCTGCTGTTTTTGGTTTCAGAAAAGCTAGTAAGGAAATATTCTCGGAATTGGAAGGAACAAAAGCCAAAGTCAATATTTTATCGGAGCAAAGACGGAGTCAAAAGGGGAGACGAAGAGGCGCCATAGGGCGAACGCACCACCCCCTGGCGCAGGCCCACCCTAGGCCACGCCAGGTCATGGTGTGGGCCCCCTGGACCTCAACCGACCTTGCCCCTTCGCCTATATAAATACCCCGAGGCAGAAACCCTGACCACCCGATCAGAAATCCATGAAAGAGTCCATAGCCGCCGCCACCATCGTCCCTAGATCAGGGGGATTTGAAGCTCTTCCCAGCACCCTGCCGGAGGGGAGAGATCATCCCGGGGGCCTTCTTCATCACCATGCCAGCATCTACGGTGATGCATGAGTAGTTAACCCTTGGACTACAGGTCCATACAATAGCTAGATGGTTGTTGCTTTTTTGTGCTATCATGTTTTGATCTTGTGAGCTCCGTTCATGATCAAGATCATCTACTTGTAATGCTACATGTTGTGTTTGCGACGATCTGATGGATATTTAGTACTATGTCAGATTGATTACTGATTCTATCATACCTATGTTATTTATGATCTTGCATGCTCTCTGGTGCTAGTAGATACTTTGGCCAAGTAGATGCTTGTAACTCCATGAGGGAGTATTTATGCTCGATAGTAGGTTCATGCCTCTAGTAATCTGGGGAAGTGACAGAAATGTCTAAGGTTGTAGATGTGTTGTTGCTACTAGGGAGAAAACAACAATCCTTTGTCCAAGGGCAATTGTACTGTTTACTTTAGACACTTTGTTTAATGCAATTATCTGTTGCTTGCAACTTAATACTGGAAGGGGTTCAGATGATAACCTGAAGGTGGATTATTAGTCATAGATGCAGTTGGATTACGGTCTATGTATCATGTTGTAATGCCGAAACAAATATCATAGAGATCAAGATGTCTAGTATATGCATTGTTATGCATTTTCAATCTATCAATTGCCCCGCTATAATTTGTTCTCCCAACATATTATTTATCTTATGGAGAACACCTCTAGTGAACTGTGGACCCCGATCCATTCCTTACCATTTATATACCATCTACTGTTTACTGTTTACTTTCTACAAGCAATCACTATCTTCCACACTATCCGTTTAATCCTTTGTTTTCAGCAAACCAGTGAGATTGACAACCTCACTATAAGTTGGGGCAAATTATTGTGGTTTGTCTTATGCAGGTTCCAAGTTGCTAGCAACACCTTGGAGTTGTTCCCTTACTCCTACTGGTTTGATAACCTTGGTTTCATAACTGAGGGAAACTTGTTGTTGTGCTCATCATACCTTCCTCTTGGGGTTCCCAACGAGCTCTACATATCTGAGCCATCAACCACTTTTCTGGCGTCGTTGCCAGGGATATAAGGACAACTTCAATCTCTTCCTCCCCGTCAATCACTTTTTAGGGAGAAAGAAGATTCTTGCAAGGGGAGTCTTTCACAACCAATCTCTTCACTTTGTTTTTGTTTTGCTTAGTTTATTTTTCTTTGTTTTTCTTGTTTATTTTTATCAAAAATAAAAAATAGTTGTGCTATTTTGCTTCTTTTTATCAAAAACACACAAAAAATTAGTTCTTTCTTTAGCTGTTACCTTGCTCTTAGCTCACCATGTTGATCCCTAAGTTCACCATGAAAGACCTTTCAATAGGTAGTGGCTCTATAATTGGGAAAGATAATATTGAATAATTCTTTAATCCTGTTTGCAAGCATGAGGATATTGAGGATAGATCCTTAGTAGAACTTGCTCCAAATTATGAAATTGTTGCAGCCTCTTTAGTTCACATGTTGGAGGCTAGGTTTATTAACCTTAATCCCATGATGCAGGTAATGTTTCTTAACCTTAAATATATTGAGGATAATGAAAAGAGAGATTTTATTCTGGAAACTTTACTTAAATAATTCAATGATGTTGCTAAAGAAGCTAGAAAGGCCTTTGATCATTTTAATGTTATGGGCACACTATAAAAGTTGGACAAAACCAAACCCAAAAATGGAGAGGAAATTGAAGTATCAATACCTTTTAAACTTGTAGGAATGCATGAAGCCTTATAAAAGAATTTTGATTGGATTGTTCCTGAAAGCCCGTTTGATGAAAATAGTGAACCCAAGAGTACTAAGAGAGGATCCTCTAAAACTTATTTGGATGAGATACCTTGCCTTGTTGAAGAAATGTCTGGTATTGATCTTAATGCTTCTTCATTTGAAAATACTTAATTCTTTCTTTCTATGCCTAGCTGAAAGGCGTTAAAAAGCACTATTGGGAGATAACCCAAATTATTTTTATTTCAGTAAGTATTTCTTTTGTTGAGTCTTGGAAGTTATTGCCTCTGTAATAACCTCTCTTTATCCTTTTTGTGTGGTTTTTGTGCCAAGAATAACCTCTATTGAGAGAGAAGTAAGATTTGGGGAAGTTGTCCCAAAGAAGATTTTTGTGCTTCACTGTTAAAAATCGTGAAAAATACCAGTATGTCGGATTCACTTGTAAAATTGTATGCAGATGCTCCAGGTTATTATCTAACTTTTGTTAGTTTAGCACTTTGCGATTTGAGCAACAGAAGGTCTTTGAAAAAATCGGTCTTTACCTTTTGGTCTGTTTTGACAGATTTCTACCATTATTTAAATTTTCCTCTTAATTGGTTTCTTTTGAGTTCTATTTGATCACTTGAGATTTTTAAAAATGAGTTGGTATAGTAGCTTGTGTTTTAATGGCAGTTTTACTTGTGTTGAAACTAAATCCAAGGGCTTATTATCTTGAATACACTAATGTTGCTAATGAAGATTGTGTGAAGTTTTGTATGAAGGAAAGTTTCAAGTGTAGGGGAAGAAAGATGTGATGAGATGAAGTATGGACAAAAGCTCAAGCTTGGGGATGCCACCCGTGTCACCCCAAGAAATATTCAAGAGCTACAAGCGTTAAATCTTAGGGATTCCCAAGGCATCCCCTTTTTCATCAATACAAATCTAAGGTTTTCTTTCTAGACACTTTATTTTTATTGCTTCATGCACTATTGTGTTGTTCTTGGAGCGTCTTTGTTTTTATTTTTATTTTTATTTTGTTTGGTTTTTTGCAATAAATTAGTTGGACCCCCGCATTCTTACTTAGTTTCAAATAAGTTGATTGGTGTTGGAAAAGAGTAGAAAGTTTCATGCTTATAGTGGTACAAAAGGAAGCATGGTTTAACTGTGGCCTCGACTTTATCATGTCATGTTAGATATTGCTTTAACGATATGCTTAGTGATTATTGATGTAGCATGACTTGCTCCAAACAATTGAGATTGCTTCATGTGCCTTGAAAGAATCATGCGTTATTTTAGCATACAAAAGCATAATATTGTGGTATTCTCCTTTGATGCTTTATTTGGGTTGACTTGTCACATGCTTACACCATGTTAAGACTATGAACCAGTCACCTTAGCCTCTATGATAATTTAGTTTTTGACTTGTGATATCACTTTATGCTTTAATTAATAATAATTTGTCGCTCTGCATGATTATGGCCATTATTGCTCTCTTAGTTGGTCGTTCCCAGTCTTTTGCTAGCCTCCAGTTGTACTGAGTATGAGCTCTACTCGTGCATCCAACTCCCAAGAAACCAAGTTATTCCAAAGAGTCCACTATAAATTCATATGCATGGTGTGTTACACCATTCCAAGTATATTTATGTGTTTATCTATCTTCCAAATTAAACTTGTTATGAGAAAATTAGTGATTAAAGCTCTCACAAACTTGATGGCACACTTTACTTTCTTGCATTTAATAAACTTGAACCATTGTGCCCATCTATGTTGCTTATATCCTTGGAAATTATAAGTTGGGAGTTAGCAGAACCATGCTTCCATGGTGAACGCTTTCAACACTTGTACATATCTATCGAGTTGATATCATGATCTTTTGTTTATGGATGTCGATGGTGTGAAATAAAAGGGGAGCTTATAAATCCATGGAGTATTATATATGTGTTAGAGAAACGCCTGGGCGGCTAGCCTAAGCCATGCCTAATCATGGTGGAAACTCATAGCATAAACATAGTGAGCAATCCATGAAGCATCTTCAGAAAAAAAATATAGAAAGAAAAAAAGAGAAAAAAAGAAAAAAAGCACCATTCTCATGGTAAATAAAAAGATCGCTGAGATGCTCATTGTCCATTGACTTGTCATTTTGATACGGGATAGCTCCTGTGTCATGGGGCAAGGGGTACCCCGTTGGCGGTTCTCTATGATACACATAGACTTGCAATGATAAGAACTTGCTTGTGACTAAAGTTGAGTAGCATGAGGAACGACCCTCGTACTCAAGGCACATGATATTTTCAACTTATGATATGTCAAGCATATACCTCATATTTGTGTCACTTTAACCTTAATCACTGCAAGATGCTTATGATATGGGCAATGAGAGCTAAAAGCAAATAAGTACCATAATTTCTGGAATCTCTTTATGAAACTTGAAATCCCTGCTTCCCTCTGTGAAGGGCCTTTCTTTTTAATTTTATGTTGAGTCTCCACCTTCTATCTTTATGCACCAATTAAGAGAGCATAGTTGTCATTCTTAGTTCAATTTGCATTGTCCCAAAACTTGTTGATTGACTTTGGTATTGCTTGTTCTTAAATTATTTGTATCTAGTCACCCTTATTAACTTTGATGGTGTCCTATGCATTTATGTTTTGCTATTCCATGAGGGACAAGATGAATACCACTCATGCTATGTTTTCTATATGTGAAACAAACAAATGTCTTTCAATGCATTGTTATTCATGATCTTTCGTTTGTACCTTTCCATGTTATAACTTAGTTGCTTCATCATATTGTTAGAACTACATCTTTCATGCTAATCTTTAGAGTACTATGATCCCAACTATAAATTATTTACAAGATTTTGATGGTGCATGTCACCTAAAAAATTATTCTTTTTATCACTTACCTACTCGAGGACGAACAGGAGTTAAGCTTGGGGATGCTTGATATGTCGTAAATGTATCTATAATTTTTCATGCTCCATGCTTGTTTTGTATCAACTTTCTTATGTTTTGTCGACACTTTGAGGCATTTTTATACATTTTATGGAACTAACCTATTAACAAGATGTCGTAGTGCCAGTTGCCTGTTTTCTGCTATTTTTGGTTTCAGAAAAGCTAGTAAGGAAATATTCTTGGAATTGGACGGAACAAAAGACAAAGTCAATATTTTACAGGAGCGAAGACGGAGTAAAAAGGGGAGACGAAGAGGCGCCACAGGGCGGCCGCACCATCCCCTGGCACGGGCCCACCCTAGGCCGCGCCAGGGCATGGTGTGGGACCCCTGGTCCTCAATCGACCTCGCCCCTTCGCCTATATAAACACCCCGAGGCAGAAACCCTAAGCACCCAATCAGAAATCCACGAAAGAGTCCATAGCTGCCGCCACCATCGTCCCTAGATTGGGGGGATTTGAAGCTCTTCCCGGCAACCTGCCGAAGGGGAGAGATCATCCCGGAGGCCTTCTTCATCACCATGCCAGCCTCCAGAGTGATGCGTGAGTAGTTCACCCTTGGACTACGGGTCCATATAGTACCTAGATGGTTGTTTCTCCTCTTTTGTGCTATCATGTTTAGATCTTGTGATCTCTATTCATGATCAAGATCATCTATTTGTAATGCTACATGTTGTGTTTGCGGGGATGGATGGATATTGAGTACTATGTCAGATTGATTATTGATTCTATCATACCTATGTTATTTGTGATCTTGCATGCTCTCCATTGCTAGTAGATACTTTGGCCAAGTAGATGCTTGTAACTCCAAGAGGGAGTATTTATGCTAGATAGTAGGTTCATGCCTCTAGTAATCTGGGGAAGTGACAAAAATCTCTAAGGTTGTAGATGTGATGTTTCTACTAGGGAGAAAACAACAATCCTTTGTCCAAGGGAAATTGTATTGTTTACTTTACACACTTTGTTTAATGCAATTATCTGTTGCTTGCAACTTAATTCTGGAAGGAGTTCTGATGATAACTTGAAGGTGGACTATTTGTCATATATGCATATGGATTACTGTCTACGTATCATGTTGTAATGCCCAAACTAATCTCGTAGATATCAAGATGTCTATTATATGCATTGTTATGCATTTTCAATCTATCAATTGCCCCGCTATAATTTGTTCACCCAGCTAGTTATTTATCTTATGGAGAACACCTCTAGTGAACTGTGGGCCCCGGTCCATTCCTTACCATTTATATACCATCTATTGCTTATTATTTACTGTTTACTTTCTACAAGCAATCACTATCTTCCACACTATATGTTTAATCCTTTGTTTTCAGCAAAACGGTGATATTGACAACCTCACTGTAAGTTGGGGCAAAGTATTGTGGTTTGTGTTGTGTAGGTTCCAAGTTGCTAGCAACACCTTGGAGCTGTTTCCTTACTCCTACTGGTTCGATAACCTTGGTTTCATAACTGAGGGAAACTTGCTGTTGTGCTCATCATACATTCCTCTTGGGGTTCCCAACGAGCTCTACATATCTGAGACATCAAACGTTACTCTGCATGAGTATGCAAAAGCTAATAAGCTCAACACCAGCCCATCTAGAATGGATGGAGTGAGATTGAGGGGTAAAACCCTCCTTAGTGATATAATTAAAGAGCATGAGCCTAGAGCAGGTGACTCGGTAGACAGGGGTTTTCGAGATACAGCACCCCTGCAAAAACCCTAAGGGTTGTAGATGCAGCCGCAGCTGAGATACCTGGTCTGACCGGTGAAGCCCGGTAGAGGCAGCAGGACCGAGTCAATGAGCCGGTTCACATAGTGAATCAACAAAGTGAGGAAATACTCAAAAATAACCCGTCCATGCCCGGAGGCTTCCGAGTCATTTTTTCGTTTATACGGATGGGGAAATCCCAGCCCCATCATTCAGCTAGAGGGGGACAACACGCCCCTCAGCAGCGTCATCCGAGGTATGAACCCCGGCAAGAAAGCGATGCAGGACCAGTTCCGCATAACCCAGATCCGAATAGATACAATGATGGTTACTCGAAGATGGAAAATGTCGGATTTCCTAAGCCGGCTCACCATGTAGTCGGAGAAAGGGTTGGAAACAGAAACTTGCAGCCGGATGATGCAAGGTTAAAGTTAGACCAAATTTACAGCTTCGAGATAATGGACGAACAAGGGCCTCTGGGTCCATCATGTTTTGGGCCCCGAATCATGAGAGAACCACCTGTGCCGAATTTCCAATTGCCAAGAGAAACAAAAACGTACAATGCGAGTAACAAGCCTCAAGATTGGTTAATTGACTATGAGACTGCAGTGAAAATTGCAGAGGGCAACCTCAGATGGGCAGCGAGATATGTGCCTCAGATGTTGGAGGGACCAACAAGAGTGTGGCTGAATAACTTGCCAATAGGTAATATCAACTGCTAGTTGGACTTTGAAGAGATGTTTGTTAGAAATTTCACCAGCACGTATAAGAGGCCGAATAGGCCTCAACAGCTTGCAATGTGCAAGCAGAGATCGATGAGACCGACAGAGAATTCTTGACTCAATGGTGTACCCTCACGAATTCATGTGAAGGGGTGATCAAGTCATAGGCAATTGCTTGGTTTGCACAAGGATTCAGGTATGCGAGTGTGTTGTGGCAGAGGCTGCAAAGAGATATGCCAACCATGTTGGACGAGACAATCAGAATAGCCGACTCATATGCTCTAGGTGATCTGACTCAGCCTGAACTTATGTCGGTAGATCAACATGAACAACAAGAGCATTACACACGAGATGGAGCCGGACCATCCAGGAGAAATTATTTTCGATTCAGGAGAAGAGATGACAGGCCATATTACTGGTATAATTCGAATCAAGTTGTAGCAGTAACTCAAGATTAGCCAGGAGCTGGGAGTAGCCAGCGATAGAAAAGGAGTGCTCTACAATGGACGGTGAGGAATAATGGGAAAAGGAGTGGAGCAATGAGAAAAATAAATAGTGGCAAGAAAGGCCAAAGTACACGTATGGGTCCATATTGGATCAGTGTCACATCCCAAAATTTTCCAAATCTTGAAATGTAAAAAATAAACAAACAAAAGAAACAAATGTTGAAATTTAGAGGAAAAAGAAACTTTTGCTTCTAAATGGAAACATCAAAACCTTACTTGAACAAAACTTGAATGAAAAAGAAGAGAACCAAATTTTCAAACAAACCAAATGCATTCATGAATGGAATGTATCATGAATTTAAACACTTGGAAAAGTTAGACCAAAAACCTAAACCCTAATGAAAGAAATCATCTCCAAGACCACTCCATGACTATGGCTTTGTCCCATATAAAAATTTAGCAACAAACATTTCTAAATGACCAATAATGGTAAACAAAAATATTATAAAACCATGGGAATTGTTTTCACTTCATTTGGAGCCATGGATAAAAACTTATGATTTTTATAAGATAAAAGAAAATATTCCAAGGCTAATAAAGCTCCTAGCTAAAATCAATACCAAATTTGTGAACAAAGTAATCATAAAAGGATTTAAAAATATAATTAAATATTAAATAAAATTATACAAATTGGAATCACTATTTTTGGAGCTATAAATAAAAAGATATGAATTTTATAAGACAAAGAAATAAATAAATAAGAATTATTGCAAACATAATTTAAACCTTGGAAAAATCCATAAGTAAAAGGAATAAAGTTTATTTAAATAATATAAAAGGATAACAGTTTATTTAAATAAAATTTTATGGGTTTATGAACCATATTCAAATTTTATTTAAATAAATGCCAAGGTGTAACACCCAAAGTTAAATGATTAATAAATCATGAAAAATATTTGAAAATGGACTAAATAACCAACTTATCTTATGTGTGAAATATTCTGAAAAGTTTGGTAAAGATTTGAATCAATTTGGAGTTGAAATCAAATTGATTTGAATAAAAACAGAAAACAGAAATAGAAAAGGAAAAACATTTGAAGGAAAAAAAAGGGGAAACTAACCCTGCCCAAAACTCCTAGCCCAACAGAAGCCCAACATCCCACCCGACCACCTCTCTGTCCCCGCAGATCCTTTTCTCACTCGCGCACACCCGCACCCCCTCCCTAACATGCTGGACCCACGGCCACGTCGACCTCGTCGTCCTCACCGCGCGTTGAGCATGCCCTACTCCTCGTCGTTTCTACTCGAATTCATTCGAGTTAATTCGCTTAACTACCACAATGATTTACCCCCTCAACCATTCTCTCTTAATCCCCTCTGTCTCCTCTCCATTTCCCCCACTTCCCTGCACCAGTGAGCCCCCTGGCTGCTCGGAATCGAGATTGCGCCACCGTAGCACCGACGGTCTCCGGCAAAAAATCCGGTGAGCCCTGACCTCCCCTTGCCCCCTGGTTCATACCAGATTTCTCCTTATCGTCTTGTGCACCTACTGATGCCGTTCGCTTGCCCGCTGGCGTCCTGTAGGCTCGTCTTTGTCTCCAACTGAAAACCACCGACGGTGCCCGCAACTCCGATGACGAAATTCGGTGAGCCTCGACCGTGCCTTGTTGCCTGTCTTGCACTGACTCGTTCGTTGTCCTCCTGCACACTCGTTGACGCCTTTGTTTTTCTTGCTCGTGGACCAAATGCTCGGAAACATCTCCCTCTGCAAGCACCAAATGGCGGGAGCAACTCCGGCGAGCAATAACAGCCAAACCAGCGCGCCCCTTCCTCAACGGTGACCACCAGCGCGAGCACCTTGACCCCGCAACTCGGTAACGCCCCAATGCACCTCCCCTCACCCCCTAGCGCCAGACCCCATGCACGCCTTTGCTGCGACTTCGCCAAGATGTGATGCCAATTCTGGCGAGCGCTTAGGACCACTGGATCTTGATCTGAAGGCTAAGATTAGATCATTTAGTGAACATGTGTCAACTGATCTGGTCCGTGCGATGTTACTTAAATCAAACAACCCACATGGCTCGATCCAACCGAAGCGGTATTGACCAATCAGATCACACCACGTGTCTGTGAGTTTGATTTAAAATCCAGAATTTGATCTATTAGATGTTTGAACTTGTAAAATCAATAACTTTTGTTCCGTTTTATCCAAAAATTACAAATTTTATATCAATGGATTCAGAAAAATGTGTACTTTGCTCCTATGGCCTTTATTTGGTCATTTTCTTCTAAAAAATTAGAGTTTTAGGAAGAGACATGTCTAGGACTATTTTGAGTATAAAAATTGTTCTAAAAATTATTTTATGAGTGAAACCTTTTGCAAATAATTTTGTTTTGAACCCTCTAACCATAAACACTAACATTTGAAAATAAAATGTATTTTGTTGACACTAGAGATTATTTCTTTCAATAAAAGCATTTCTAGTAAAACAAAAATGATTTAAATAACCAAATTTCACTAACTTGGTCCCGTTGGAATTCCACTTTTATAAAAGATCAGTAGTTGTTTTGAAATGTTTAGAAGCTTGTTAGAAAACCACTTTTTCAATAAAATAACCTTTTGCATGCTTGCATGCATTTCTTTGTTTTTATGGTTTTTGTTTATTAATTTTTGTGTTGTAGTTTGAGTGTGTGCTTTGCTTGAATGTGATGTAGAGAACTTTGAAGGGTGTGACATTACAAGATCAAGGAGAATACCTAGATTTTCTAAAGAAAGTCAAGTGATACTTTGGTCATCAAAAGTCCTATCTTTTCAATACGGCATTAATGATATTTTTGTGGTATGCATGATAGGACTATTTTGTATAATGCTATGCTATGGTAAATCCCATAGAGCATATCTTGGTAGGAATTTTCCTAAGTTAAGAGACATGTTATGCTAGTATGCTTAGCCTATCTATTAGAATTCAAGGGTGGGAATTCATGCTGTGATATTATGGAAAGGTTATGCCTATGTGTTTTTGACTAAGAAAACAAGTTGTTAATGAAAGACCTAGGTGGAATGGAAGGTATGGTTTGTGTTGAGTGGTTACCCAGGGCCTATTTCTATGGTTTACCCTGGTGTATCTCACTTGTGGATGGATACCTAGGAACAAACAGATTTGAGACGTTTAGTGTTGAGAAGCTTCTAGTGCAACCACAAGGCATATGGGCTCTGCCTTGACGAACTAGGTTGCAAGAACTCAGCCAGATGGACATAAGGTGGTTGTGATGATAGGATGGAACACGTCCATGGTGGTATGAGGGATTGCATCTGAAAAGTCTCGTATGGATGCATGTCGAGTTTTGTGGGGAAAGTGCACCACCTCTCGAGAGGCTGAAACCTAAGTACTTAGATGTGTTCCCGGTAATGGACATTTTGAGCATCAAAGACATTGAAATGATCAAGAATCTCTTCATCCCAATTTCTCTAAGTTAAAACTTGTTGGGTGAACAAGGGAAGCACCTAGTGTGTATCCAGTGTGCCATTGTTTGATAAAGTGTTTTGAAAAAGAGAAAAACTATTTTTCAAAGGATAGGGAAAACTTATTTTATGCAAAAGCCAGCAAAAACTCCACTTAGCCATATATTCATGTAGATGTTAGATTCTCCATATCAAAATGATATCACTTGCCAATACAATTCAAATGTATTGTCCCTTGTGGCTGTAACTTATTATGTTGAAGGTTTGTTTGATGTGAGTGAAGTTTGTTGAGACATGCGCTAGCTAAGAGAACTTCTTAAGTTAGGGTACTATTGGCTGGCTTACTATGGGGAAGGGGAGAAGGCAAGCCGCGTATGGATTGATCCCTAATTCAGTTCTTTTTTTCTTGGTTTTCTTTCCATCTCACAACTTCCATTTCTTGAGCCGACCTTGCCCGCTGGAGGTATGATTCCTATCTTTGAATCGAATTGGATTTTTTGTCTGAAAGTGAGGGCGATGAGTGGGGAAGGAAGCTGACGATTTTCTTAGTGTGTAAGGTGGCCCCGAGAGCTGAACCAAAGCTTTTATTCGAGACCAGGGAGCTTTAACAGTTTCTACTTAAACTATGTGTTCAGCTATGTGTTCAGATTATGCTATTTTCCAAATTTCGCCCTTACCTCGGAGGGATCAACTACTACTTCGCTTAGGCAAAAGATTGCAAAAGTCTGTATCTGTCTACATGTGCCTCCGTCTATGTTACCCCTTCCCCGGAAAGGAGATTCTACGTTTAGTAAAAAAAACTCGAATCAAAAATCAAAAAGAAAGAAGAGAAAGAACTGGGAGTTGGCGCCTACATAACAGGTAGCTTGCTTACCAAGCCGTCCTGGCAAGCTCCTACAGTTCTCTTATTACTCTTGACTTGACTTATTAATAAGAAAACTGCTCACTAACAAAATGAAAGACGATCTAGAATCTACCCAAGAAGATAGAGAGTCCCACATACGAAAAGGTCACAAATGGAGTTGAACCAAGTAACATTGCAAAGGCATAATGATAGTAGGGTCGGATATCCGCCCTCCGAACCGACGTGAGGGTCTCCCTCATCCGGCTCTCTAGGGAATCTCCACTCACCGCTTCCCTAATATCCTCCCTTTACCACATCATGGGGTTTACAGGAGATCCCAGAGACTCGCTCGGAAGGCTGCTATACCAAACATTATTACTTAACTACAAAGAAAGAAATCTAGTAGTCACTAGACTTACTATAGTAGTCCGTCCGGCTGCTCTTGCTTAAATCATTACTCTTCATTCTCCGTGCTCTAGCAATTGCGCTCCTAGACCACTACCATTTAGTTAGGTAGGGACAATCAATCCATAGTTACTGGGAATAACGGAATGCATGGGGATCAAAAAAATAGAAAATGCAGATTTTCTATGAAATCCTTTCTTTCCATAGATGTATCTGGTCCGAGGCGGTACAGTACTCTCTGAGAGGAATGCAATGGGATGGATGGTAGAGGGCTGCGCCTAAAAGCGATGATTCACTTGTCCCTTGTCTATAGGGACCTTGTGGCATACAACCGCCACGACTCTGCGTTATAGCCGCCCTTTCTCTCTTTCTTTTGACTGCCTCGTGGACAGCGAAGAAGGAAGTTAAGTATAAGCGTGAAGGTAAAGCCATAGACCCGTCAGTCCTGTGTTGCCGAGATTTAGACTGGAAAGGATCTCACTATGATCAAATTGTGAGAACGTCTTATTGGAGAAGAGGGTAGCTATAGCGCTCTCCTGAGGTCGGACTCGAAGGAAAATGGATTGGTATCACCCGTTTTCTCGCATAGATGTGAAGAATGCTTTTCTTCATGGTTGTGATTTACAAGAAGAGATCCATATGGACATTCCACCTGGTTTTGGAACTGAGAAGGCTCAAGAAATCTTTGTATGGCTTGAAACGATGCATACGGGGTTCGGGAGAGTTGTTTGTGGTATGGGCTACTGAAAGTGTAATGGAGATCATACAAGATCCGGCATAGAATCCATATCACCATTTTGGCGGTGTATTTGGATAATATTGTGATTACTGGTGAAGAAATCCAATGGCAAGACAGGGAGAAGCATTTGAGGTAAAGGATCTTGGACCTCTTCGATACTTCCTTTGGTTTCAGTGGCATGTTTCATTTCATAGGCGAGGGTGGGGGAGAAGCAAGCCGAACCTCTGATCGACCCGGACACGTCCAAAATTCTCGGCGTCGAGAGAAAGACGAGATTCAGTAAGTAATTCAGTGAGTGCTTTCTTTTATAAGAAGAGCGTCTTGAAGGAAGAGATCGACGATTCCAAGTTCTTTTACCCTCGTCGAGCTTTTTTCGCGCCGACGATTTCGTAGGGGTGAGAGGCCTGACTCCATCCCAACCGGGCAATATCTACCTACACAAGCTCGATCGGAGATAGGGAGGATCCGGAAGCAGAAATTCCTCTTGTAGTGAAAATAAGATCGGTTCTATTAAGAATAGGTCGTCGTATTGATGACCAAGAAAAGTATGGAAAGAAGCAAGCTTCAACGCTCCCCAAGACAACAGAGCCCTCCTAGTGGGAGGTCAAGAGCATCAACAAAGCGACCTTTCATTCCTTGTTTCACGTGGCACCCCCAAAGCACCCCAGTGAAGGGGAGACCAGAACGCTTCGTTTTCCCCCTTCATGCCCTAGCCGCCTCAAAGCCTTCCTTTGGCGGCGATCGTGTTTTTCAGGATTTCTCGTTACTCATGTCAGCATTCTCACTTCGATATCTCCAGGTCTTGTCACCAAAAGCGAAGTATTTCTGTCTCCCCTTCACTGGGGTGCTTGTGGGGGGTGTGCCACGAAACAAGGGAATGAAAGGTCGCGTTGGATGCTCTTGACCCTCCCCACTAGGAGGGCTCTGTTGTCTTGGGGCGTTGAAGCTTGCTTCTTTTCCATACTTTTCTTGGTCATCAATACGGACCTATTCTTAATAGAACCGATCTTATTTTCACTACAAGAGGAATTTCGCTTCGCGGATCCTCCCTATCTCTGATCGAGCTTGTGTAGGTAGATATTGCTGTAGGGCCGATAGTAGTACACTGTTTGGGATGGAGTCAGGGCCCTTCTCACCCCTCTGAAGTCGTCCGGAAAACTGTTTCGAGTGGGGTAAAAGAACTTGGAATCACGATCTCTTCCTTCAAGATTGAGATGAATCGATGTCGGTCGATGGTGTGAAAACACTTCCGATGTCGAATTCCAAAAACCAGCGAGAGGTTCCCCACTCTTCTTTGATCCGTCGAGGGCCGAGTGGCAGCCTCGACCCGAGCGGAAGTGCGATGTGTCCGGAAACTCGGGATCGTAAATGGATTGGTACCATTCTGATCGCCTCTTTCATGATCTTTTCTATGGGTAGAACTACGTGAGCGGTCTAAACTTGACCCTTCTTTCTTTCTTCATTTTAAAAGGGGAGCAAAGCCTGTTTTTGCTCCCTCAATTGATAGATCAGGCCCCTCCTGCCGGCCCGAACGAAAGGCTCTTTAAGGAAGTAGTCCCATCACTCGGCCCGGCACCAACCAAGAGGAGGCGGGCTCTCTCCAATCATTCAAGAGCCGAGATCTCGTAAAGGAAAAATTAGCTAGCTCGGAGTTTGGACCGGGTGAATCAGTTCGTGAAGGAAGAGAGCCTAAACTTAAGGCTTTTCCAAGCCTTGCCGATAGCGCCTCATGGCTCGCTTCGGTTAGCTCATGGAGTTCTTAGATCAGAGATCTGGATAGAGTCTCGCTCATAAAGGAAGAGTAGCGCGCTAGCGCTGCTCGCTCGCTTTCGACGGAGCTCGCTTCGTCAAGCCTCGCTTCAAAAGTACAGGCGTGCGTTAGCACTACGGCTTTTCAAATCCACTCTAACCGAACTATCGGTGATCCTGAGATCAACCTTCAAACCTTTTTCTTTGAATTCGTGAAGGCTTTCTCGGGAGAAAGCTGGTTGGGAAGCTAAGCGACCTAATAAAAGAAAGAGGAGACTGACTCGACCTTTCAAAGCCCTATCTCATCTGGTTGATAGTAGAAGGTACGTACGATGGTACCATGGACATAAACGAGGTCGAGCATATCTTTAATGATTTCAAACTAAAGCGCACCTAAAGCCTGCCTGGATATGAAAAAGGGATTTGAGCCAAGAAGATGAGGATCTATCACGGATGAGGAAATGGAAACAACTAAGTATTAGTTAGGTTTAGGTTCGAAATGGAAATGGTAACAATGACCCAAAATGGTAAGGTTTTCTTTGAAAAGAAAAAGGAATGGGATGAGGTATGAATCCTTAACTACAAAAGTAAGCACCTCTCCTAACTAATTAGTTAGTATCGAGAGACTAGGCTTTTCATTAAAGTTGAAGGAGACAAACAAAGTCTTGCCGATGGAAGAAATTCCATCGTCGTAAGGGAAGGCCTTGGTCAATCAACTCACCGCCATTGACCAGGGGAGGGGGGAACAATCTGATGAGCGAGATCATAACACGTGAACAACAAACCATACCGATAGGTTGATAGTTTCGCGCACCGACAAGAACTGGTGCAGCATCCACAACACCAACAACATCACCGCGAACAGCCTCTTTCACTTCCCTTCAATGAAGAGAGTTTGACCTATTATAGAAAGACGAATCTTGTTCAAGCATGCAATACGAAATACTATGGGGCTTTTTCGGAATAGCCTGGACAGAAAAAACTTCAGATCTCCAGGCTCATTCTCAATCCTGAAAAGAGAGCGTGAGGAATCTAAAAAACCCCGTGTTTCTATCGGATCCTATGCTTCATCGGGACAAGCGCATAATACATCCCATCCCGGATGAGGGGTTTTTTAGCTCAGCGGGCTAATAAAACACGCTAGGATCGGCTTTTCACAGCTCTCATGATGATGAAATTGAACTTCGATTGATTGATGAAAGCAAGAAAGTTTCCGCATTGAAAGTGTCATCCCTTGCTTTGTTCTAACCGCCCTTCCTTTAAGTTTCAGTATTCGAAACTCTTCCTAGAATGAGATTGTTTATTTAGTATAGAATAGGAGAAGAAGGGCTTCATTGCCCCCAGTATTCCCGCATGTAGCTTTGAAAAGGGCGAGGTGTTGTTCAGGGTTCCCTACCCCATTCAACATTTTGCATTTTGGCGCAGTATAGTATACCCCTTCCTTGGGGTACGGTACCATATAAAATTCACTAGGGACTCTTTCCTCTCTTTTTGTTGGCAACCCCTGTCAATGTATGTTTGATTTGGGAGGCTACCAATTCTGGAATTTCTTCTCGAGACATCCCCGTCAGTCAATCCCACAGGGTATTGGGTGAAAGATTTCTTCTAGACGAAGACTTCGAGCTGAGTGAATGTTCATCGGAACTGTTATAGTCCGAGAGATTGGATATGATATCCCAGTTTCTCCTACTACGGCAGCCAGCTTCCATCAGTGCACCTTTCTTACCATAAAGCACAAAGGAATGCATACGAGTCTGTTCAACGTGGGTCTAGATCTGGCTCTCGACCTTCACCACCCTTCTTTCTTGCTTTAAGCTTCCTTCCCCTACGGCCATAGCCTCATGAACACAAGTTCGAGACAAAGGAAAAATCAAAACATTCCATCCGACCCCATTACCGGATCCGCAGCATTGATCTAGCGCCTTGACTCTTACTCGACCAGAGTGCAACTGGTTCTTATAAAAGGGATCACCCATGAGTTGTCCATTGGGGAAGAAAAGAAGGATTTCAAGATCTATCGAGGAATCGGCAATTTCCCATAAAATTGGACGGAAAAACTACTACAAAGATCACAAGAAACCCAGCTCAAAGTGAATGGAGAGAGAACCCCTGCGCCTTGGAAGGATCTGAAGCTGTTCGGACACTCATAGACAAGTGAACTCCAGGATCCCTCGAAAAGTGAAGTGAACTAACTCATATGCGGAAAAGAGTCTTTCATGTCAAGGTGAACAAGTAGAGAAGTTTTCCTGAAGAGAAGACTCGTTCTTTGGAACCGAGAGCATGGCGATTGCTTTCTTCGACCTTCCGCCGAGAAATTCCATACCTTCCACCGACTTCTTTTGTGTGTGGCCAGAACGTGATGCTTTCCAATGCCGAGTACTTTTCTTAACAATGTATGAAGCCCGTAAAACCGAAATCGATCCAAATCCACGACCTTGAAAACCGAAATGTATTATTATGGTGTGAGCCTTCTTTCTTTTTGGCCTTAGATTATCATAAGCCAAGCAAGCTATCAGGCTGATACACCACTTGGTTATCTTCTTTAAGATCATCTCTCTTTCCTGCATTCTTAGCTAACTCGGCTTTTAGTCAAATCGCTAAGGGAATCAGGGTAAGCTGCTTTCGGGCTAGCTTTTGATCCATGTTCCAAAAAGTCTATGCTAGGGATTAAAAGTCTAGAACCAACATGATTGCCTATGGCACATGAAGATGAAGGACTTCATGCTTATAGATATATCTGTAGCTTTGTAATAAGATAGCCATATGAGCTATGTAAGATGTAATGAATTATTTTATTCCTGGTTATGAGTTGTAATATGACCTTTGTTTCTTGATATAACATCTTAAACTGTGGGTGCTAGCTAATTGATCCAGGGACTAGCTGTAAACATAGGGACTTGTACCTTATCAGGTTGGGTCCTCTACAATCAGCCATGCAAATTTCACATGCCAAACCCGGCTAAGCCGATTAACCATACAACTCGTTTGTGTGCATGGATGAAACAGGCAATGGGAAACATGGGACCACTGCAAGAACAATAATAACCACAGCAACCACAGCAACTATAGTTAACTGGAGGAAATGCTCAGCAACTGATGTTGCCACCACCTCCTCCAAGGTATGACAATCAAGAACAAAGGGATGCAGTTATGTAAAGGTCCCAACCTGATAAGGTAGAGATCCCTGTGTTTACAATGCTAGTCCCTGGATCAATAGCTATCATCCACAGTTTAAGATGTAATATCAAGAAACAAAGGTCATAATTCAACTTTATAACCAGGAAGAAAATAATTCATTACATCTTACGTAGCTCATTTGACTATCATATTACAATGCAGCAGAATATCAATATAGCATGGAGTCCTTCATCTTCAAAGTGCCACAAGCAAACATGTTGGTTGTAGACTTGTAATCCTATTCAACACACTTCACTAACATCAACCAACCTGCAACATAATAAGTTGCAGCCACAAGGGTCAATACATTTGAATTGTATTGGCAAGTTTCACTACTATGTAGAAATAAGTTGGATCTTATAAATATATGCATATTTGGCTAAGTAGAGTTTAGGCTCATTTGCAGAAAGCAATATAGTTTTATCCTATCTTTTCAAAATAGTTTTGATCTTTTGACTATCTTTCTGAACTCCTTGGAAAACTCCAAGTGCTTCTAATCCCTTGTTTACACCATCAAGTTTTACTTTGAGAAATTGGAATGTTGAGATCTTCCATAGCTTCAGGCCTTAGTTGCTCATAGTTGTCTGTAACCGGGGACACGGCTAAGTACATAGAATTTGATCTTCTGCAGAAGTTGTACACTTTACCCACATGACACAATCTCGTCTTGACGCCACCAGTGGCCGCTGGATAAGTACACACCAAATGGAGTACCGGCAGATCGAGAATGTGACAAAGTCTTTCCATAGAAGTCCTCCCAATACATAATGCTAGCTTGCTTACCAGGCACCAATGTAAGGATATATTTCCAATACATGAATCCGGTTAACCTGAGTAGGTGCCAATGCAAGGGTCTTCCACTATGTAATTGACTAAGCCAGAGCCCATTTAGCATGTGGCTGTACACAGAAGCCACTGTACGAGAAACATGTTTAATCTCTATGTCCCTGGGTGGTTTTCTTCTAGTGCACATACAAAAAGATAGCCATATAAAAATGGTTCCCTTTGTTGCCACCTTATCCAAAATTGAGTATCCATATTCCACCCATGTGGTTCATTGAGTACTTGTTTTATTATATAAAACATATATTTTTCCAACACTTCATATAATCATAACATGGTATTCCCCCCCAAGTCTATAGCAAGGCTAAGCCTACTACCACTATGATGTTTTCACTAAGGAAGATATAAAGGATTTCATAATAAGACATAGCATAGCATAGTAATATAGTAGCCCTATCATGCATACTACAAAAATACTACTAAGTGTAATGAAAATAGTAGGACATGGATGATAGTGTCACTTACCTTTTTAGTAGAGATTTTTGGTTCACTCCTTGATCTTGCAATAATCACACTCTTCAAATTTCACTACAATTCAATTAAGCAAGCACATATTCAAACTAGCATTCAAATAATTCACCACATAAAACAATAAGAACAAAGCACTACATGCAAGCATACAAAAGATTGTTTTATTTGTAAAATTGGTTTCTAATAGGCTATACACATTTTAAAACACCTAAAGGTCATTTATAAATGTGGCAAAATCATTTGAATTCAAGTTGGTGAAAATGGGCCATTTAAATCATTTTGTTTTGCTAGAAATGATTTAAATCAAAGTAATATTTTGTAGTTTTAGCCCAATATATTTTTTAAACTCAAATGTTAGTGTTTATGGTTAAAGTATTTAATATTAATCCATTTGCAAAAAGGTTTCACCTAAATTCCATTTTTAAATCCAAACAATATTCTTATTTGCTAGAAATGCCTTTGGTAAAGTAATAATTTACTAGGGTTCATCAAATATATTTTTAAATCCTAAAACTTGGTGTTTAGGGACAGGGAGTATAAATCAACCCATTTGCAAAAAGGTTTTACTCAAAAAGCATTTTTAAACCATAATCCACATTTTTATTTAACTAGAAATTCTTTTATTCAAAGATTTATTCCTTAGCATCACAAAATATACTTTAAAATCTACAAGTTTGTTTTTATGGTCAGTAGGTTCAAAACAAACCATTTACAAAAGATTTTACCATAAAAACATTTTTAGAATAATTTTTATACACAAAATAAGCCTAAATATGTTTTTGCAAAAACAACCAATTTTACAGAAGCAATTCACTAAACAAAGGGCATGGTTGGAAAGTTCACATTTTTCTGAATCTAGTGATATAAAATTTGTAAAATTTGGACGTGTGGACTAAAATTTATGAATTTTATAAAATCAAACATCTAATAGAACATTTCTGTTTTTAAATCAACACCTAGGGCCACGTGTCTTAACCTCATTGGGCGATACCGCTTCGCTGGGATCGACTGATGCGGTGCATTAGATCTAACTTAAATCGTACGGTGCATATCGTTTCGTACCCCTTCGTTAAGTGAGTCTATTGTGTCGCTTGGATCTAAATCCAATGGCTCACAGCACGCCAACCATAGATGGGCGGCGCTGGCAACGAACGCGCAGCGGCGACGCTCTGTCAGCGGCACTCTGGTGAAGATAGGAAGCGAGAGAGAGGGGGAGGGTTTTTATCGGACTCTCTGTGGCATGGGGAGTCTCAATGTAGTCGTAGGAAGGAAGGGGGCGTACGGGTTCGATGAGGATTGCTTGCCGGAGCCGTTCCTGGCGGCGGCACGTTCTGTTGTTGTCGGGGTCGATCTTGTAGGCCACACGCGGATTATTGGAGAGCACCTGGAGATGCACAGGACATACGCGAACCAGATGGTGTGAGTCATAAGTCAAGGCGCGCACGAGGTTGAGAGCTAAGACTCATCGGACTTGCGGCAGAGGACGGTGACGTTCGGCTTGGTCGTTGCCGACGCTCTGGGGCACACGCGGTCGGGCTGAAGCTACTGGCAGATGCGCCTGGTGTTGACAAACAGACCCGTGGAAGCTAGGAGGCAGGAGGGGGTCTAGGTTGGCCGGAATCGGCCGGAGTAGCTCGTCAGGGACAGTGGGTTCACGCAAGAAATTTGTGCAGCCTGGTGGCGGAGGGGAAGGGGAGACCGAGGGGAAAGGTAGAGGGGAGGAAGGCGCCTTTATCTTGCGTGATCGTTGGGCGAATTATTCCTGTATCAATGCGAATTTCAAGCCGCGAGTTAACGCCAGAAATGGCAGAGATGAACTGGGGGCGGGGTCTGCGGGTTAAAGAAGATGATGGCAGGCAGCGGCAGCTGCCGAGAGAGAGGAGGCGATGGGGACAAACGTTCAAAGGATCGGCGGGTGTGTTTTACAGGAGAAATGCCATGGGAGGGGGAGATAGTGGGCTTGCTGGGCTGGACTAGGCCTGGTTAGTGGGTTGATCCTTTTCCCTTTTTTTCTTCCTGATTTCTTTTTCCTTTTCTATTTTGATTTTTTGTTTTCAAATTCAAACATTCATTTGAATTCTGATTTTTTTCAACCTTTTTCAAACTTTCAGTAGGTTTAATTCTGTTTATAAATGTGTTTTAAGGTCCATTTTAAAATATTTCTTTTTATTCCATTATGGTTTATTATTATTTTAAAATAGATATTTTGTATTTATTTTAAATAAAATTTAAATATGTTTTCAAACTCTCATTGAATTCTAATTTTTACCAAATCTTTTTCAGTAGGTTTTATTTATTCTTTAGTGCAAATAATTCACTTTGAATTATTATTTATAATATTTTATTATGAGTTAATATTCATTTAAATTGGGAATTGTCTTTATTTAAATAAAATTGGATATTAATCAATCCTTACCTTTACTCCTTTTACTAATCAATAATGTTTCATTTCATTTGTTTGGCCAAGATTTAATTTGGCTTTTAAATATTCCTTATTCATTTATTTATTTATTTCTTCATTTGCCTTATAAAATCAATATCTTTTTATTTAAAGATCCAAAATTGGTGATTCCAAATTGCATAACTTTATTTAATATTTGTTTATCTTTTTAAATTCCTTGAGGATTTATTTGCTCAAGATTTGGTATGTATTTACATAGGATCTTTTATTAGCCTTGGAAAATATTACCTTTTAACTTATTAAATTCATAAGTTTTTATCTATGGCTCCAAATTGAGTGAAACCAATTTCTATGGTTTTATAGTATTTTTATTTATCATTCTTGATCATTTATAAATGTTTGTTGACAAATTTTTATATGGATCAAATCCATAGTCTTAGAGAGATTTTGGAAATGAATTATTCCATTAGGGTTTTTGGGTTTTGATGTTTCCTTTTAGAAACAAAAAGTTTCTTTTCACCCTAAATTTCAACAATCATTTCTTTTGTTTATTTATTTTTCACAGTTCAAAATTTGGAAAATTTTGGGATGTGACAAGTTAACCATGTGGCAAATCAAGATCAGGGTAACAGAGGGAATCCCGACAGCTATGGGAGCAATGAGTATAGAGAGAACCATCAGTCGTACTGCGTGTTCACCACCGAACAATGGGATAAACAGAGCGTTCAACGCCTACACATGGAGGTCAATGCAGTCATGCCAGCATTGCTGAGATATATGGACTTTTCAGATCAAGAGATAACTTGGCCTATCAAGGATTACCCCAAGATCATGATGAACCCCGGATCATACACCTTGGTGCTTGATGCGACGTTTGTTGGACCTACCATAAACATGAAATTCTCAAATATGCTAATAGATAATGGAAGCAGCATCAACATAATGTACAAGGACATGATGCATAAACTCGGCATATCTCAAAACATGCTTCAGTCAACCAGAACAACTTTCCGTGGCATTGTGCCGGTATTGTCATGCGAGACCATTGGAAAAGTCTGGGTAGATGTGTTATTCGGCACAAGGGAAAACTGTAGGGAGGAAAACTTGGAGTTTGAGGTTGTGGATTTGGAGAGTTGCTACCATTCATTACTCAAACGACCTTCCCTATCAAAGTTCATGTCTAGTACTCACATTAGCTATCTAAAGATGAATATGCCAGACCGCATGGGATAATCACAGTTGTTGGGGACTACAGGAGATCGATAAAGTGTGCCTCAGTCGGATCAAATCTGGCCAAGACATTGGTCATTGCAAGAGAGAAGAAAAGAATTCAGGAAGTAGCAGCTTTGGCTCAGTCGGCACAGCTCAATATGTCGGCATTTTCTAACCCACATGGGAGTGTGTCCTTCCAGCCTACCAAGGACACAAAGAAGATTCAGATTGATGATCAGTTCCTGGAGCGCAGTGTCACTATTGGTTCCATCTTGAGTGACAAATAGGAAAGCGAGCTCACCAGCTTCCTCCTTGAGAATCGGGATATCTTTGCTTGGTCTACTCAAGATCTTCAAGGTGTGCTGAGGGAGCTGGCTGAGCACTCTTTGCATGTGAGGCCAGGAACAAGGCCGGTCAAGCAACTTCTCTGCCGCTTCGCCGAAGACAGGAGAAAGATAATTGGGGATGAGATAGCTCGACTACTTGTAGCCGGGTTCATCATGGAAGTGCTTCATCCGGATTGGCTGTCTAATCCGGTGTTAGTTGAAAATAAGAAGGATGATCCGAATGTAAGTGTTGTATGGCGCATGTGTTTCGATTACACGAACCTGAATAAGGCGTGTCCCAAAGATCCTTTTCCTTTGCCGAGGATAGACCAGGTTATTGATTCAACCATGGGTTGTGAACTCGTGTAATTTGTATACACGTATTGTGGTTTCCACCAGATACCGTTAATCCGGCCAATCAAATAAAGACTGCATTTATCACCCCATATGGTGCTTATTGCTATCGCACCATGCCATGCGGCTTACGTAATGTAGGGGCAACGTATCAAAGGTGTATGCAAAAATGCCTACATGATCAAATTGGCAAAAATGTCCAACTATATGTTGATAATGTGTTGATAAAAACCAAAGAGAGCCATATGCTCCTAGATGATATCCGGCAAACATTCGAGAATCTTAGAAGATTCCGGATGAAGCTTAACTCGGAAAAATTGTACCTTTGATGTACCAGCCGACAAGTTACTCGGTTTCCTCGTGTCTAGCCGAGGTATCATAGCAAATCCGACTAATATTCGGGCCATAGAACGAATGGAGCCGCCGAAGTGCTTCAGTGATGTCCAGAAGTTTCAGGATGTCTAGCATCGTTGAGCTGATTCATAAGTCAGCTAGGAGAAAAGGCACTGCCCTTATATCAATTGATGAAGAAGTCAGATAAGTTTATCTGGACACCACAGGACAATATCTCCTTTCATGAATTAAAGAGAATGCTAGGCTCTGCACCAATTTTAGCCTCACCACTATCAAAAGAGCCAATGTTTCTCTACATAGAAGTGACTAACCAAGTCGTAAGTGCCATCATAGTGGTGGAGCATGATGAAGAAGGTAAGTCGGTGAAGAGGCCAGTATATTACCTAACTGAAGTGTTATCATCTTTGAAGGAAAATTATCCACACTACCAAAAAAATGGCATACAGTGTATATATGTAGGCTAAAAAGCTAAAAGATTGTTTTGAAGAACACCCTATCAAGGTGATATCTGAGACACCAATAGCCGAGATAATGGGCAACAAAGATGCCAGCGGCCGAATAGCCAAATGGGTGATTGAGTTATCTCCTTTTGCTCCCCAATTCGATAGACGAGATGCAATCAAATCTCAGGCAGTGGCCAAATTTTTTGTCGACTGTGCCAAAATGCAATATGATCCACTGTTGCCTGATTCCAATTATTGGACAATGCATTTTGATGGATACAAATTGAGAGATGGAATAGGAGCCAGGATAGTGCTAACCTCGCCCAAAAAGGACCAATTGAAGTATGTACTGCAAATACACTTTGCTACATGGAACAAAGTAGCCGAGTATGAAGCACTTGTGCCCGGCCTGAAAGTGGAAAAAGACGTTGGAATATGTCGGATTATGTGTTTCGGTGATTCGGACCTTGTGGTTCAGTAGGTATCAGGCCATTGGGATTCCCTGGATGCAAACATGGCTTTATACAGATTTCATGTGCAAAAGATTAGTGGTTATATTGATCGGTGTGAATTTCACCATATACCTCGGGCATAAAATGTTGTCGCAGATAATTAGTCAAAACTTGGTTCATCCAGGCAATAAATTCCACCCAGCATAGCCC
Source organism: Avena insularis (assembly GCA_023614405.1). NCBI lineage: Eukaryota > Viridiplantae > Streptophyta > Magnoliopsida > Poales > Poaceae > Avena > Avena insularis. Next base: position 38,216,929 of record CM042691.1, on the reverse strand, counting down.
TTGAGCATTTAAGAAAGCCATCGATTATACCGTCACCAGAATCCGAGTCGATCCGTCTCTCGGTAGATCCAGGATCCGAGGTAATTCCAATTGACATAGATGGGAGGAATAAACTGAATAACCCGGGGACTGACTCGGCAAAGCCGGGGACTTCCTCGCAGAACCTGGGGCTGGTCAGGGTAATTCGGTAGAAATTATGTCGGCAGAGGCAATGGAAATTGATGAAATAGTCACCCGGCACATGAGGTGCTAGAATGGGCACGACCAATATCTATGTTCCTCAAGGACGAAATATTGCCGAGTGACGAAGTACTCGCCATGCAAATTGTGAGAAGGGAAAAATCCTACACAATAATAAACAAAATGTTGTACAAAAGAAGTGTCACAAGTGTCCTTCAGAGATGAGTTGACCCGGTAGAAGGATAAGAGATCCTTTTAGATATACATCAAGGTGAATGCGGGCATCACGCCTCATCCAGAGCCTTAGTGTCCAAATCTATCCGACATGGGTTTTATTGGCCTAGTGCGCTACAAGATGCACTAGATTTGGTGAAAAAATTCAATGGTTGCCAAAGATATGCAAACAAAATCCATATGCCTTCATCCGAATGAAAAACCATACCTATGACTTTGTTAGTCAGTCGGCCTTGGTCACCTCCTATTACCTATAGATTGGTAGTCAGTCGGCCTTGGTCACCTCCTATTACCTGTAGTTTGGTAGTCAGTCGGCCTTGCAAGTCATAGTTGCTTTCTCAGGTGCCAATTCGCATCGTCTATGTTCCACTGATGTTGGGGGTTGGCATATTCATAAAGGTGGAGATGATCGTGGTTTTAACTACAGTTGGATACTTATATATTAAAATGGATATAACTAATAATGAAGAGGCACCGGTGGGTAATAGTTGAGATTTGGTTATTAACCGCCCACTTGTGTCCACCTAGGACCCGATTTCTTGACACATGTTCCGAGACTAAGAATGCTAACCACGTGTGGGTGTATGGGCACCCCTATCGGCTTAGTACCTAATTCAAAGATCCATATGCCTTCATCCGAATGAAAAACCGTACCTAATTCAAAGTACTGCGGGCCACAAACGAGTTTGAAGTATTCATGCCATGTTATGCCATGTTTATTACCTGGTACTGCGGCACTCTCTCACGGGAATATATTGTCTATTACCTCTTCTCACGTGACAAGTGCACATAACTCGGGGCCCGTACAAGGAGGATCAGCTATACCTCGTATGGGTAGCTCTTTCGGGTTCCCCCATGTACTTGCTTTGGGTATGGGAAATCATCATGTCTTAGGCCCCGCTGACATACCGATGGGTGTATGTTAACTGATGTGTCAAAAGGGTTGAAGTGCATGTGGAAACTTTGGTGCACCCCTGCAGGGTTAAATCTTTTCGAAAAGCCGTGTTCGCGGTTATGGATGACTTAGAGCACCGTATGTCGATCATAGAAAACTATAACTAATGTTTACTGCTTAATTTGACTTGTATCTGATATTACTAGTAAGTTGGAAAGCCACCATTAAAGGAATGAATAAAACTTCCAACCATGTGAGTTTCCTCGACTTGGCTTCCTCGTTTGGTCTCGAGGCGGAAATACCAGGATGAGTATGTTTGGTGGTAGTGTCAGGTTGGATCCGAATAGGTCTTTCTCATCTCTCTTTGATAGCTGACAGTTGTATCGAGTCTCTATAGGTTGTTTAGTGCATCATGCGTTGTCGCTTCATCCCACCATACCTATGTATGCAGAGCCGCCGAATTCTAAGTCTTGCCGTGACCTGGCCTCAGTACTGGCTGCTCTCTTTTTCCTTTCCCTTTGTCGGCACCCCTTTTGTTTTAGCAGGTTTTGAGATCGACTTTGTTCGCAGGGTTAACCTTCTGGCTTGTCCTGGGAAGGGTTATGGACGCCATTGGTTATTCGTCAGGTCTCTTAGACTAATTTGCTTCTTGTCCGTACTCGGACACTATAACGTTTTCAAGGTGATTTGGATCTTTGTGTATTCTTGACTCATTGAGTTGTTGATGTATATATCTGTTCTGTGGGTTCCATGTGGACTAATGTGTAATGGTATTACTTCATTTTCCACGGGCATGAAAGTTCCTGGTGGGCACCTTTGAATTGTTTCTATGCGGGTTTGGAAGGAATCGCTGCAAACTTGCATAGGGCCGATCTGAGGGTGTTACAAGGGGTCCACCGGAGGTTCGTTGACGTTCGCCATGTAGATGGCGTGATGGGCGGCGAAGTGGATCTCATTTGGGGACTTCGAACCCGAATCATAGGCAAGGAGCTGGAGGATAGAGTTATCGTCATATTCTCTGATGCTAGAAACCTCCGTGATGGAGCTGGCTTTAGCTACGGAGATGGTGGATTCAGTGGCTGTTGTCGGTGTCGCTACAGAAGGTGGATTCAATTTGGACTGAGCCATCCTCCTCCGAGTCTTCCTTGGACACAAGAAGGGCGTTCGACTGGATCTACCCCTCCGGCAGTGGATCGCTCAAAGGTGCTCCGGTGTTGGTGGAAGATCCGATGGGTTTTGTGGGGTCAACGACGTTGGATAACGACGAAGAATTTGGTGAATCCTGCATGCACGACCAGATGCGAAGTCGACCGGTAGCTTATTGGCAGGATTTGGGGAAATCCGCCGGTGGTGGTCATGTGGTCGGCGAGTTAGATGAAAGGGTCTCGCCACAGATCTAAGGCTTGACTCACCATGCCCCATGGTAGGCGCCACTGTCGTGGGAATGGCCATGGCAGTCGCTACCAGGGGTAAAAATTGATTTGAAGTAGGTCAAGAGCGAGTAGCCATCCGCGGATCAAGATTGGGAGCGAGACACGTGGTTTACCCAGGTTCAGCCCCTAGTAGGATAAAGACCTACTTTCTCCTTGTTTGTATTGATGGCGAATGAATTACAAGGTGGGCGAACTCTGCGTAAAGGCGGCGATTCGCTTGGATGGGGTAGCTCATAGCTTGTGAGTATGGCGATTACCCTAGGGAGGCTTATATAGAGGTGCCTTGCTAGGTTTTTACAATATATCAACCGAAACAACAAGGGTTTCGAGAAATTAACCTAATCCGACTGGGCCTAACTATGGTCTTGGGCCTTGACGTCCAGTCGTCGGTCTCCCTTGAAGCTTCCTTTCTAGTCTTCGTTTTTTCTGGCCCGCTCGACATTGTCCTGGGCTATTTGCTTCCTGCCTTCATGGATATCCCGATTGGTATATCCGCATCAAAGAGGTTTAGGCCCGCTCCTCCATCCACTAGCATATTGGTTACCCTGACATTGTTGATGGTCGGAGAAACTACATGTGGCAAGCTCCCCATGCCCGCACATCGGTCGAGGTGATCTTTAGCTCCCCATGCCTCCACTTCGCTCCTCCTTCTGGCTTCCTTCGTCATCTAGGAAAATAATATGTTTCCATATTTTTGTGGTATTTTTCTGATCTTCGCGAAATTGCACCGAAACGCCTTCTTTTCCATCAGAATCCAGACTCTGGCAGTTCATCCTCCAAGAATCATCCAACATGCATAAACAGATGAAAATCCATAAGTAATACCTCATAATAAGACATATATCAATGAATAGAGGTAAATTATGATATAGAAAGGTGATGCAAATTGGGCGTATCAACTCCCCCAAGCTTAGTCTTTGCTTGTCCCCAAGCGAAAAATGAGCTCAGTAAACATGTCCACGGGTTTATGGAGTGAAGTGTTGATAAAAGAATACGAACAAGAAGCATCACACTTATCATTGCACAACTCATAGAAGAAAGCAACTCACCATTATATAACTTAGCTTGCAACCAAGTACAACAGTCACAATCGAGATGCATAAAGATAAATCATAATTGGAATTGGCAAACTGTTCTTGGTCAGAGAACACCTGGCAAACATTTTTTACAAAAAGCTTTTTGTAGAAGTTTCAAAATAGGATCACTCTTTGCTCAAAAAGGTTTTTCACAAGTGAAGGCTTTCAAAGTAATACTCAATAGATAAGAGTTTTGTGCAAACAAGGAAGATAAAGAACATGATTGAATAAATCACCATATGAATTCTTCAAACACAACAACTCAAATGCTTGCTGGAGAAAGAGAGGAAGTAGGTTTACTGACTCAACGTGGAAGTGGGATAAAGGTCCCTTTATAGAGGTAAGCAGGGATTACAAGTCATAAAGAGATTCCAAAATATTATGGTACTTACTAGCTTTGAGCCCTCATTGCCCCTATCATAGGCATCTTGAGATGATTAAGGTTAAAGTGCACAAAGATGGAGTATATGCTTGACGAAATATTAGTTGGCAATATCATGTCCCTTGAATATGAGGTCCACTCCTCATGCTACTCAACTTTGGTCACAGGTAAGTTCTTGTCATTGTAAGTATTTGCATATCATTGAGAACCGCCAACGGGGTACCCCTTGCACATGGTACAGGAGTGTCAACACCCGGATTTTTAATCCCAGATGCCTGTTATGTCATACATCGCAATCCCAGGATTACCATTTTTGCGAGACATAACAGATTTGTATATCATAGTACATCATCCATTACAAACCATACATAAGGTCTTACACAAATAAGGATCTCATGATCTAGTTCTTAATACAATTCAAACAGCGGAATAACGTAATAGTAATGATAGCATAGGCGAAGCTCCATCTTCAGGGTCACAGGCAATGCTGACGATGGGAGATGATCCTAGTTGTCATATCCTTCCTGTGGTCCATCATCCTGGTACTCCTCTTCATAGTCTAGCCACAGTAATAGCCAGGGACAAAGCAATGAGTACTCTTTAAGTACTCGCAAACTAATACTAACAGTTAATGGGGTTTTTGTAGTAGGACACTAAGCTCTAGGGTTGTTTTGCAAAAAGCCAGATTTACCTCTACTAAGTTCAGAAGCAAAGAATGCTAGTTGAAGTTTTATAACACCTAAGTGGGAACTTGAATTTCATATCACAACCCTGTTGTGTTCAAGTCAAAGTCTCAACTCATTTCACAAGTCATTTTGAAAACATCTGACGGGGGAACAGTATGGCCACTCCAACTATCCATAACCGCGAACACGGCTATTCGAATAGTTTGACACTCTGCATAGATTGTACACTTTCACCACAGTATTCGATACATCCGTCAGGAACAAATCCTGAATTCACCATACTCAGTATACGGATAATCAATCCTAACCTTTCAATTACACGCCCTAGTATCGGCACCTCACCTGTGAGTTTGGCCTCCCAACCATGACCAACTATCATCTTGGGTATTGCACAGGTGGACAATCTTCACAAGGTAGCCTCAGCTCAGACCTTGGCCGCGAGGGAACCCATACTAAGGTATATAAATTTCCAGTCAAGCCCTACCCAATTTTCGGGTATTGTGGTTGTACGGTAAAATTGGAATGGTATCGCATCTAGACAACCATTAGTTTTATAAAGGGATAAGGCTCATGCCTCAACATTTTCGTCATCAAAATCATATGGTGTTCGGAAACACATGTCAAAACATTTCAGTAGAATGAATCATCATTCCAAGATTTTCATAACTAGTTTCACCAAGTATTCCCATCTAAAGTTGATCAAGTTTTATGCTTAGCACTAGCATCTACAAGTGGGGGAAGTACTAATGAGGGGTGGTAAACAAGTGGAGATTAATTAAGTTCAATCTCATGCCTTAGGATGACATCAATATTATCTAGCTTAGGACAAATTTAATGCTCTTTATGCAACCTTCAATTATCTTCGTAGAATCTACAAGTCACTTAAGTAAACTCTAAGAGATATCTTTGATAAAGAAATAAAGTATAAAGCTTGCAAGTAAAACTAGGATTGGGTTATCAAGTGGGTATGATCACATATGCTTAAGGCATATAGTTGGCATGGTAACCAGCAAGTATTAGCTTGCATAAGTAGGGTATCTTGCAAGTGTTAGCTTGCCTTGTGCAGAGCAGTGGTTGAAGTTCTCCTCGACTTCTTCCTCGTAGTATCCTCCTTCCTCCTCGTATCCTTGGTCGGTACTAGCGTCTATAAATAAATACGAGGTGCACAATCACCAAACAATACTTAACTATTTTCACTCATCACACAAAAGTGTACTATAGATGATCTAGCATCATCACTAACATTACAAGGTTAAAACTTTTGTCTTATTTATTTTATTTTTAGAAAAGTAATTTCTACTCATTGAAAAACTACTTAAGATTTAATATTCTCCAACTCAAACATGGGATCATGTTGACACATGTCATCACCACATATTTCAGTACATGGGAATGTGATTAAAAGTGGTGTCACAATTTAATAAGGTTTAACCTTTTTATTTTAAATAAATAAGGTGACTATAAATGCCTATGTGGCATTCTTTTATTACTTGGGCATTATTTATGTAATGAGACCCATATGTTTTTATATATTCTGAAAGGTATGATCAAATGTGATTTTTGAGAGTTGGAATCAATTCAAAAGCTCTTATGGTTGAAATTTGAAAAATGTTTGAATACAGAAATGCTTATAACTTGTTATTTTTACCAAGGTTGATCTAAAGATCCAAATGATTTGAATCCAATGGGCTTGGATTAAGCTTTTCAGTACCTTTTCAACAAAATTGGTTTCATGCAATTTGGTTCATTAAATCGAGCTGGGTTGATTTTTGAAACTAGGTATAGAACTGGGTTTGAATTAAAAAGGAAAAATCTAAATTCAAATTGTTGGGTCGCGCGGGAGAGGTTAATGGGCCGGCCCAGTGTCACTCCACAGCGCGGGGCTCAGCTTATAGGGGGGTTCCACCAGTCAGTGGCTCATAACGCGCGAAGCGATACGGGGCGGTGTGGTTCGTTGGATTAGAAGGGTGATCGACGGATGAGGGTCGTCGTCGACGATGAACATGTCACCCGCGAGCTCGAACCCTAGCGGCTTAGTGGGGGTGCATGGGGGCATACTAGGGCTCCAGCGATGACGGCGAGGCGGGCAAATGAATGAGTGGTCGATGGCGATCTCAGGGACGGTTAAGGCAGCTCTAGGGGTGGTCGAAATCAACGCCCCCCTTCTTCTCCAGAGGCGGCCTGCTCCGGCGCAATTCCGACGAGCTGCTGCTCCTCGTGCTCCGGCTCAAGGGTGGAACGATCAGTGAGGTGAGTGGAGTGGGATGGTGTGCTTCAAATGGTTGTGGGTGGCCTCCTTTTATAGGCTCGACGGCGAGGCCGAGAGGGATGGGCAGGCGACGGTGGAGACATGGTTACGGGCGGCTAGCGGCATGGCTGAGGGTGGAGATCGACGGGCGGTCTCCTGGCGATGCTCTAGAGCTTAAATGCGTGTGTAGGGGCGGTGGCAATCGGTCGGGAACGTGCGGTGCTCTGCGAGGCAGAGGCGGCGAACTCCGCGGCGAGCGGTGGCTACGGGGTACGGGGCGGCAAATGGGGGTGTCTGGCGTGTTCCTGGGATCATGGCGAAGCGATGGGCACGGGTTGCGGTCGAGGGGCGGCGTGTGCACACGTGCCGGGTGTGGCGCTCTGGGCGGGCTCGGCATGTCGCAGTGCACTGGGCGCGCGATGTTCCTGGTGGTCCACGGCTTGCACTGGCTTGGGGAGGGGACAGTGGGCGGCGGTGAGGTGTTGGCTACCTCCCAGACAAGGTGGGCAAGGCTAGGGTGGCTGCTATCTAGCCGGCGACAATGGGGTGGCATGGTGAGGCTCGGCCTGCTCACCATTGATGGCAAGGCAAGCTCACAGTGGTGCTAGATGTTTACAAATGAGCTAGATGATCTACTAAAGACTAGTTGCAACCAGGGAGGGAACAAGTTAGGCCAAATTTACTGCACACTATAGTGTTTGTGATTTGTTTGATTTGAATCTACACGGTGTTTGATGAAATGGCCGCAAGAACTTGAATTTTGAAAAGATTTTTGGTGGGTGTGCTAGGCAAGTGCTGGGGATTCTGTGGGTTCTTGGGTTTTAAAAATTGAGCTTGTTTGAGTGGTTTTTGAAATATGGGGATCTTCCCATATGAGATAGATTCAATTTTAAACTGTCATTTAAACTTAGCATTTGAATGTTTTTGTAAGATCACAAAGTGGGCCTTGGTACCTCATTATGAGTACTAACAAGGGGTGCAAAGATCCACAAATGCTTCTGTTAAGTTTGAGTGCTTGTAATAGCTAAAGTAGGCATGATAGTTAATTTGGCCAAAGTGACCATTCACTTCATTTGTTTGTTTTGAGTTGTTTGTCTTTGGGAAAATTTTGGGGATTGTTTAGATGATGTTTAATTCACCTAAGAATCATTTTACAAGCAAAGAAACACAGAATTATGGCAATTCAAAAGAATCCAAATTTTGAATACACACACATATGAATGCTTTCATATTTTTAGTTGGGAAAGTTTTTGTTAACCCTAATTTTGATGATTAGAGTTTGATGATCCATGCTTTATATTTTTGGGATGTTACAAGGAGCTTTACCATAACCAAAATGACAAGGCACGCAGACAATGAGCATCTCAGCGATCTTTTTATTTACTATATGCATAGCTTTTTATTTAGGATGCTTCATAGATAGCTCACCATGGTGATGCTGCAATTTTCCACCATGATTAGGCATGGCTTAGGCTAGCGGCCCAGGCGTTTCTCTAACACGGAATACAAACTCCATGGACTTACAAGTTCCCTCTTTATTTCACACCGTTGACATCCATAGACAAAAGAGCACGATATCAACTGTGTACAGAGTACATGTGCAATGTTGAAAACGTTCCTCGTGACAGCACAGTTCTACTAATTCCAACGTATAGATGCAAGCATATACAACTTCGATGGCACAATGGTTCAAGTCTATTAGGGCCAAGAAAATAAGGTGTGCCATCAAGTTCGTGAGAGCTTTACTAACTAGTTTTCACATAAAAAATACTTTTTAATTCGGAAGGTAGATGAAGCTTTAGAATTTGCTAGGAATAGCAAAAGCTACTAGGTAGATATGGTGGACACAAGTGGAAAAAGTTTTGGTTCAAAGGGATTTGGAAACATGAGAAGTATGCCTTCTCAAAACAGGTTTTTGGCTAGCAAGGCTGGATAGCAAGCAAGAGAGTTGAAATAAACAAGCAAACATACAAGTAATAAAGCCAAACATGCAATATTCATTGAAGACACAAAAGAATATTAAATAAAGAATACTAAGCTTATGAGCCAACAAGAAAGAAAACAAATGATACAAAATACCTGTAAGATTTCTTTCTATTTTTCTCTTTCAAAGTAATGCTACTGACCAAAACTTGGTTTGCCAAAACCAATTTAGATCCACTTGATGATCCCAAAGTGGTGCCAATACTGATCATCAAGATCCATCATATAATAGAGATTGCAAACTAAAATAAGAAGTGCAAAAAGTAAAAGATGATACTTCTCATTAATATTCAATAAAGGCACTCACACCAAGGGATACATAGATAATCACCTAAAGGAGAGATAGTTCCACATGCAAACCAAACTATAAGATAACCTCTCTACTACAGATACGAATCCACTAAAAAGGTAAAAGATAAAAGATAATGGTGGTGATACCGTGGAACTCCCCCAAGCTTGGAACAAGCCAAGGGGATGCCAAACCTGATGACGAATTACTACTTCGGTGGTGGTGGTGTTATCTTGATAAGCTCTTCAATAAGTTTCTTCAAATCCTCAAACTCAAAAGTAAGAGTACGGATTAGCTCCGAGTTTTGCTCTATACGGTTCATGATCATGTCAGACCGAGAATCCCAGTACTTGTTATTCTTTCACCCCCACTTCATCCTTAGCATGATCCTTCTCTGCATTGTTAGAACGGGCATATCCCAAACCGAAGGCAATTTCCCTTTGGGCACCTATTGGTATTGATATTCATGTATAAGTGTATTGAAGGGTCTCTTGTTATGTGGAGGAGATGACTGTGGATTGTAGAAGATACGTGGAGGTTTCCCTCCTATAGAAATTTGTGTTGTCCTCCTAAACTTGGTAGGTTTTGCCACCATTCCAATGCTTGCGACGGTAGCATGGGTGTCCGGATGCTTTTCCTGCTCCTTGTCTCCTTCATACCCTACAAAAATCTCCTCCTCCTTGGGGTCTTGAGGATCTTCTTCCTCGGGTTCTTGCCTTTATCGTTGGCGGAGGCCATTGTGCTCTAAAGTTGAGAAGATTTCCTGACAGAAATAGATTGAAACGAAAACACGACAAGAACACGATGCAAGAACCTCGGGGGATCCGGGGGGTTATATATTACAAAGTTTCAAGGCATAAGGAAGGTACTGACACAGAAACGAGGCGGAGACGGAGTTTGAGGGTGGCACACCCCCTCCAGGCGCGGCCAGGCTGGGCCCGCGCCTAGGGTGGGTTTGTCCACCCCGGACTCTGTTTCCTCTTCGGTTCCGTCTCGTAACTTCCCTTATGTATTAAAAACATCATAAATATAAAAATATTGGGGTTTCACGAACCTTCTGTTTTCACCACTTTTACCTATTCAAAGACAAACTCTGCAGATTCCTTTTCCCTTTCTCCTGAGAATTTCCTTCATACAAAACCCTTACACAAACTCAATGACAATATTAGTGTAAGCAAAAACAATAAACATTTGGGTACACACTTCAACTGAAAACCCATCAAAACAAAAGCTTCTGTAAGAGGCAAATGCAAATGACGGCAGAAATCTGTGAAAACAGACCAGCAGGTAAAGATTTATTTTTTGGAAAACCTTATGTTGCTCAAATCAAAACGTGTAGAACTAATGAAAGTTGGGTAACAACTTGGAGAACAAGCTCAGAAAAATGCAGCTCCATCAGACGTACTGAGCTTCCTCACGAATTTTTACAATGCAACACAAAATTCTGTCCCAGGACAGCCAATTTTCACAACTCCTCTACTTCACAAAAGTAGTTGAACTTGACACAAAAACCAAAAAAAAGGATAAGGAGCAGTTATTGCTGAAGTAATAACTTCCAAGACTCTACAAAACTCTGGGTTATCTCCCAACAAGTACTTTTCTTTAATGCCTTTTAGTTAGGCTTGAAACTTTCAAAGATGCTCACATACGACATATATATCTGAAGTGAAAGAGAGCATCAAGAAGCAAATAACCAACACACTTGAGTCTAACCAACTTCCTATGCATGGGGGTATCATGAGAAAACGAATTGTTGAAATAAAAAGCCACTAGCATAGGAAGATAAAACATGGAAACTTAACATTATTGAGATGCATAAAACCATGTTTTCCTCTCTCAAAATAACTTTGATTAGCACTTTGAATAAAGTTGACAATATAACTCTTACTGGAAACAACTTTATCATCAGAATAGGCATACTTACAGTCATCAAAAAGAGGTCCAAGGTCATAAACCGGATCAATAGAAGCAAGTTGTTCCATCCTAAAATCTTTATTAGGCAAGCTGTTTTCATAAGGAGCTTTAGCAAATTTGGAAAAGTTAAACTCATAAGAATCTCCATCAAACTTAGTTAAAACTTTTTCCTTCTTACAATCAATAATAGCTCCACAAGTGTTCAAGAAAGGACTACCAAAAATGATAGGACAAGTTTTGCTAGCTCCACAGAGAACCTCCACATATCTTACAATGCCAATGGGGAAAATTGTTTCCTTATTAGCAAGGTGAATAACCACATCAATGTCCTCAAGCTCACAAGGACCAATCTCATGCATAATTTCCCTGTAAAGCTCATAAGGAATAGCACTAGAACTAGCACCAATATCACATAAACCATAGTAGCAATGATCACCAATTTTAAAAGAAAGCACAGGAACACTAGCTTTTCTAGCCTTACTAGGATGAGAGATAATATTAGAGACATCTTCACAGAAGACAATGTGCTCATCCTCTATGTTTCTAGTGACAGTGTCTTTCACAATAGCTACCACAGGTTCATCACTGAAATGCTTACCAGGCTCCACAGTTTTCTTTGTACCTTTGTTATTTGCACTAATAATCATAGAATACTCCTTTACCTTAGCTGGGAAAGGCATTTTCTCAACATGAGGTTCAGGCACAATATGATTAGTAGTACAAACTTGAGTACTTCTAACTGGAACATGATTAACAACATCTTTATAAGGAGCATGGTACTTATTCCACTTCTTTTTGGGAATTTCTATGTAAGAGGCAAAGGCCTTAAAACAGTTGGCAATACTTTGGGAATCAAGACCAAACTCATTGCTAATATCACGGAAGTCATCAGTTCCCATAAAAGATTTAATGCATTCATAATCATAGTTTATACCTAACTTCCTTCCTTTGTCATTCTCCCAAGCTTTAGCGTTATCTTGAATACGGTCTAAGAGATCCCATTTAGCTTCTTCCTTCATACGTGTGAATGAACCAACACAAGAAGCATCTAGTAAATCTTTATCATGAAGAGAAAGCCTAGCATAAAAGTTATTGAGAATAATATTGTTAGGGAGTTCATGATTAGGACATTTAAGCATTAGTAACTTCAATCTCCCCCAAGGTTGAGCTGTACTTTCTCCATCAAGAGGCCAAAAGTTATATATAAGATTTCTATCCTTATGAATTTCACTAGGAGGATAAAATTTAGAGTAAAAGAGAGATGCCATCTCCTCCCATTCCATGGATTGTCCATTCTTCAGCAGCTTATACCATTCTTCAGCTCTCCATTTCAAGGATATGGAGAGTAACTTCTTCTTCACCTGTTCAGTTGTGATACATCCACACTTAAACAACCCGCATAATTCATGGATAAAAAGCAAGTGATCACCGGGATGGACAGTTTCATCCCCTAAATAATAATTATCCATAACACAATTAACAATACTTGTAGGTATCTTAAAAGGATCTATCTCAACATGTGGTGGTTCATCTACTACCCTAGCAGTGGTAGTAGTTTTCCCAAACAGAAAACCAAGTGGGTTATCCATATTGGAAACAAAGTAACAAGCAGTAACAAGAGCAATACTCATAGTAGAAGTTTCCTTTACCAGTTCAACTCTTCAATAGCGCTTCACTCCCCGGCAACGGTGCCAGAAAATAGTCTTGATGACCCACAAGTATAGGGGGTGTATCGTAATACTTTCGATAAATAGGAGTGTCGATCCCAACGAGGAGCAGAAGGTGCTGAACAATGGTATGGAGCAAGAAATCCCTGGGAATACTTTTAGTGGTTTTCTGATAAGGAAACAAAACAAAGAACAAGTAATAAAGACAATAAACAAATAGAGCAAGTGGCCCAATCCTTTCTTAGCAATGGACAAGCCAGTGGAAATACTTATAAGGACCAAACATTCTCGAGGACACATGGGAATTTTGTCAAGTGGTTTCGCTTCAAATAGCTGAGTACTCTTCTCTAGTGTTGTAAGTGTTGTGTGGGTGGACCTTACTTGGACTAATACATACTTGTGATTAAATCCCCTGCAAACATTCATAACTACAGGAAAATAATTAAGATATAAATCTAACCATAGCCTTAAACTCTGAGATCCTACACTCCCTTGTGCAAATGTGTCCTAACGGGGGTTCAGGTTTCTGGCACTCCAGCAACCCCACAACTAGTAGCCAAATACACAATACATTCCCCTAGGCCCATAAATGGTGAAGTATCATGTAGTCGATGTTCACATGAGCGAAGGTGTTGTTTCTAATTAACCTACTCTCTGCCTTTTGCTCTATATGTGCATACCGCGCAGGCTACCATGGTCGTCAGCATGAGCAAAGGTCGAGTTACTAGGTATAAGAAAGACGCCAAGGCGGACATGATTTGGAACAACAAGACCCAGATAAGATGTCCATGTCGAACATGCAAACTCCAGCGCTGGATTGATCCTGATTCTGGACAATTGGAGGATCACCTGCTCAGGCGCGGTTTCATGCGTGATGACTTTGATGAGGAGCTGGCAGTAAATGGTGTTGGTCATCATGAAGACTTGGGCGGGCGAGAAGACGAAGAGTCTCCCGATGGGCATGGTCATGATGACGAAGAATATACCGGCGACGGGCATGATCATCATGACGAAGAAGGAGATGTCGACGAGCATGACCATCATGAAGAAGGAGAAGAAGCAAACACCCAGACACTGCTAACTTCGGTGTTAAGGGACCCTCATGTTCAGGAACTGCTTCTCAAGGAGACGAGCAACGCCAAAGCTGTAGCCAGAGAGAAAGCCAAGCTGGCGCAAATGGAGTTAGATGGGATGACTCCATTGTATCCTGGGTGTCGGCCCGAGGATACACGCCTGAGTGTAACGCTCAAGGCTCTAGAGATGAAGGCGAAACACAAATGGACTGACGTGAGCTTCAATCCTAACATGGAATTCTAGCACGATCGTCTTCCTAACGGGAACACATTGCCAACAAGTATAGAGGAGGCCAAGAAAATTGTGTGCCCTCTCGACCTACCGTACGTTAAATATCACACATGTATCAATGATTGCGCACTTTATCGTAACGAGTACGCGGAGAGAACCACATGTCCGGTGTGCGGCCATGGACGGTACAAGAGAGGGAACAAGAAAGTTCCTCGAAAAGTGGTATGGTACTTTCCTATCACTCCCCGTCTACAGAGATATTTCATAGATCGTAAGGAAGCAAAGCTAATGCAATGGCACGCGGAAAGGGAGAAACCCGAAGATGATCCAGAGAAGGGCAAGATCCTAACACACCCTTCAGACGCTAGCCAGTGGAATACATTGGACATCGAGTTCGAAGAGTTCGGGGGCGATGCAAGGAACATCAGGCTGGGTATGAGCACCGATGGACTCAATCCTTTTGGCAACCAGAGTAGCACGCGTAGCACCTGGCCCGTGTTTCTATGTCCATACAACATCCCCCCGTGGCTCTGCACAAAGCAAAGGTACGTACACATGAGCATTCTTATTCATGGGACGAAATAGCCAGGTGTCGATATGCATCTTTATCTCGGGCTGTTGAAAGAGGAGTTAGCCACGTTATGGGAGACGCCAGCCCATACGTGGGACGCCTACACTAAAGAATATTTCCCTCTAAGAGCCGCGTTGCTCACGATGGTGCAGGAATATCCTGGTTACGCATATGTATCGGTCCAGGTGAACCACGGACACAATGCATGTGTCAAGTGCATGGATAAGACCCCGCATCTCCAGCTACCCAAGGATCCCGGGTCTTCGAAAACCGTGTTCCAAGGGACTCGAAAGTGGCTTCGCATGGATCACCCGTGGAGAAAAGCGGTGACCTGTTCAATGGTAAAGACGAGCTCGAAAGAGCCCCCCGTACGAGGAGCGGCGAAGAAATCGAGGAGCTTCTGAATAATTGGGATGAGTGCCCAACGCCAGGAAAGAAGCGACCAAGGACAAAGCCGCTTCTGGGTGTATGGAAAGCGAGGTCTGTTTTCTAGGACCTACCATACTGGAAGGTCTTCCGCACGCCCCATAGCATCGATGTAATGCACATCACGAAGAATGTTACCGAGAGTTTGCTTGGCACTCTCCTCAACATGCCGGAGAGGACCAATGATGGGCTGAAAGCAAGAAATGACCTAAAATTGCTTGGCATCAAGAAGGAGCTTCAGTACCCTGATAGTGATGATGATGATGATCAAACGGAAGGGACTCAGGGTCGCCACCAAAGGGTTAAGAAGAATGAGGTGGTTGTGCTTCGTGCTGCCTGCTTGACTCTATGTTAGGAGGAGATCGAGCAGTTTTTTAGGTGCCTCCTAGGAGTCAAAGTTCCTCACGGTTACTCAGGCAAGATAAGCAGGTATCTCGACATAGCGAAGAAGAGGTTCAGAGGTATGAAGTCCCATGACTGTCACGTGATGATGACACAGATACTTCCAGTTGCCATACGAGGGATAATGGATGAGCACGTCCGTGAGACGCTGTTTGGCTTGTGCAATTTTTTCGACGTCATCTCTAGGAAGTCGATCGGCATGAAGCAGCTCGACAGGCTACAGGAAGAGATCGTGGTGATACTATGCGAGCTCGAGATTTACTTTCCGCCCGCATTCTTCGACATCATGGTGCATCTACTTGTCCATGTCGTGGATGACATCTTCCAGCTCGGGCCGACATTCTTGCACAACATGATACCGTTTGAAAGGATGAACGGTGTAATCAAATGGTTTGTTCGCAACAGGTCCCGTCCAGATGGAAGCATAACCAAGGTCTTTCTGATCTACGAGTGCATCTCTTTCTGCTAGAACTATCTAACCACCGAGAACGAGGATGTTGGAATACCCACCAATAAGCACCTCGGCAGGCTCGCTGGGTATGGTCACCGTGAGGGCCACTTCTCACTACATGTCGGCATTGCTAATCGACACGCCGACTTTGGCAGGGCACACCGAGTCGCACTACAACACATTGAATTGGTCAGCCCTTGGGTGGAAGAGCACAAAAGCTTGATCGATCAGGAGTACGTGGAACGGGCCCGCCCGAGGAAGAAAGGAGACGTAACAAGAGAACACAACTCCACCTTCACGGGTTGGTTCAAGAAAAGGCTGCTGGACAATCCCCCGCAGGCGCCTTCTACGGAAGATCAACAACTCATATTCTCCTTGTCACAGGGCCCAGCGCATAACGTAAAGACCTATCAGTCATACGACATCAACGGTTACAGATTCTACACCGAGGAAAAGGACATGAATAGCGAATATCAAAACTCAGGAGTTACTATGATGTCCTTCGCTGATGACGAGACTATTGTCATGGAAAGATTCTACGGAAGGATCGAGGAGATATGGGAGCTCGACTACTGTGGAGAGATGGTACCGATGTTCCATGTTAGATGGGCCAAGAACGTCGAAAAAGAAGGCCGATATTTCACCACCTGCGTTATACCAGATGCCAAGTCGGCAAAGAAGGCCTCCATGAAAAATGAGTCGTGGATACTCGCTAGCCAAGTTAACCAATGTTTCTTTATTACCGACCCGTCAAAGCCCAGTCGTGTTGTAGTGAGGAGGGTCAAGAGGAGCATCATCGGAATGGAAGGATCCACCAACGAGCAAGACTTCGACAAGAATGGCGATCCAAAGATTGAAGAGGAGTTCGACAAGTACTTCAACATGCCTACTACTACTACAGTAAGAAGAAAGACCACACTACCTACTAAAGGTTGTCCGTTCACATGAAGAAATCTCATAGTGCCCGGGCTAAAGTATTCAACCGCGAAGAAAAAGGGCAAGAAGATTGTGAAGAGAGGCTAGCTAGCTCAAAATATCACATGACGATGTGTGACCTTTTTGTGTATTAGTTAGAGACTAAAAATATATCGTGATATTCGTGTGGGTATACAAATTCACATGTGTTTGTGACAAGAACAATATATACAATAATTCAGGGAGTGTTTTTTAATAAATATACATGTGTATGTGCTTGGTTTTAAATATATTAGTAACATATAATTTTGAAACAAAGAAAAAAAAAGTGACCCAGCCAGGATTCGAACCTGGCTGGGAAAGGTTCGTCTATGCATCATAACCGCTAGGCTAATCTGTGTTTGATGTCCAACTACAGCCTCACGACGGTTTTGACTAAGTGCCAATGTTCTTTGGCGCATATCGCTCGAATGTGCCACGGAAGTTGAAACTTCTGTGGCGCATTCGAGCGATATGTGCCACAGAACATTGGCACTTAGCCAAATAACTGTTCACCCCCTTCCCCTTTCTTTCCCCAACCTACTTACCTCTCTCGCGCTCGACGAACCCTAGCGCCGCCTGCACGCTCCCTAGCACCACCCACACGCACCGAAGGAGGAGGGAGCCGTCGCCGCTGTCGGAGACCGTGGAGGAGGAAGCCAGTGGAGGAGGAACCCTAGCCGCTGTTGGAGCCCGTGCAGGAGGAAGCCCGTGGAGGAGGAACCTAGCGCCACCAGCCCGTCGCCGTTGTCAGATCCCGTGGAGGAGGAAGCCAGCTGTCGCCACCGTCGGATCCTGTCCTGCACGCGACCTAGGAAGAGAAGGTCCGTCCCGTAGCAGGAGCACCGCCGCCACGACCACCTCCCCATCCCGCGCCATCTCACCACCGCGGGTACATGCTCTCTATCTTGGTTTATGTCCTGCTGATTTGGATTAGGGTTAGGGTTACTGACTGATTTGGATTAGGGTTAGGGTTACTGACTGATTAGGAGTTGATACTGACTGACTGAATGAATGTTACTAAGATTGCTACTGACTAAGTTACTAAGATTTCTACTACTAAGTGCTAAGATTGCTACTGCTAAGTGCTAAGATTGCTACTGCTAAGTGCTACTGACTGCTAAGTGCTAAGATTGCTACTGCTGATTTTTCCCCATAGTGCTACTGACTGAATGTTACTAAGATTGCTGCTGCTAAGTGCTAAGATTGCTAGTGAATGCTGCTAAGTGCTAAGTGCTGCTAATTGAATGTTTAGCTCTCAATTCCATTTTATGTTTGGTTTGACACATGTTGCCATGAATGTTTGGTGCAAGTCTATTTTTGAGTTATGAATGAATGGAGAGTGTCAAGCATCTAAGATGCCCTATCATGTTCATGATGCATATAAGTGAGAAAATTAGAGTTGGTACTGCTACTGTTTATATTTTATATCTCTCATATAAGTGATGCATCATGGTTGATGGCTATCACACACACATATAAGTTCATAATCATGTCATATGCATAGTTCCCCATGCAACCAACTATCTGATGTTGAGCCAATGTCAGAGTAAGAGAGATGGTCTATATCTGCACACACACACCACCTTTAAAACTGAAACAACTTCTATGTTATCTATGGCTAGATAAACAATGTCATAGTAAGAGAGATGATTCAGATGCTCTTGTCACATGTATGTAGCTAGATATACAACTTTTAATATTTTCAACTTTACATCATATCAAATGAAAAACACATGTTTTGGTTTCTCTGCTTTTAACATCATATAAAATGAAGAGAACTTTTAAGTTGTTTATATAATGACCTGGTTGTTTATATGATGATCCCCTAAACTTCAAGAAAATAATAGCTCCCCTAAAAAGAAAGCAATAAAAGGGTAGGTTGTTTATATGATGATCTGGTTGTATATGATATAAAAAGAAAGCAATAAAATGGCAGGTTGTTTATATGATGATATGGTTGTATATGATATAAAAATAAAGCAATAAAATGGCAGGTTTTTTATATGGTGATCTGGTTGTAAATGATCTGGTTATATATGATATAAAAAGCAATAATCTTTATTCATATGATGATCTGGTTATAGAGATGGTGTTGTTTATATGATGATCTGTTTATGATCTGGTTATAGAGATGGTGCTGTTTATGATATGGTTATGATGATCTTGATATGATGCTCTGGTTTATTTATATGATATGATATGCTGTTGTTTATTTATATGAAATGGTTATGTATATGATCTGGTTATCCTGCTATTTATGATCTGTGTTGTTGTTGATTATGTATGGTTGATTATGCTGTTTATGATCTGGTTAAGTTGTTGTTTAACTGAATCATTTAATTTAATCCTATGAAGATGTTTCTTGCTAGCTTGTTGCTTATTGCTGGCACGTTTAACTGGCAGGTTGGTTGCTTGCTGGCAAATTCAGAACTAGTTGGTTGCTTGTTGGAACTATGAAGATGATTGATCTTGTATATTCTTTGATCCTGCCATATTCCTAATGACATATAACTTTGATCTTGTATATTCATTTGAATCTATGAATGAGATGGTGCTGTAGAGGTTTGTTTATTTTGTGAATGAGATGGTGTTGGATGATGATGGATGGTGTCAATGGGGTTATCAATGGGGCTGGGGTGTTTTTTCTTGCAGTGATTTCAATTGAGTTGCTCGTTTCTCCCGAAGTGTTGATTCACTTCCGTTTCGATTGAGAAATGGGCACTCGTAGGTCCAAAAATTAGCAAAGGTCATGCCGAATTTTTCGACCGATATTTGTGCTAACTTTTTGCCTCTTTTTTTAGTAATAAAGTGCAAACATGTCGACTAACGACGAGGCCGGTTCTTCTAAACAAATGAGCGTCGAGGATCTAGCCCGAGAGGCCAACAAGTCGTTCTGGGGGCCGTCCCAAGAGTATGAGGAGGCAGAGGAGATGAGAATGACACCACCACCAACGACCGTCGTCGGAGGTGCTAGGGGCAAGGAAGATCCAGATTACGAGGGGGACGACGACGACTACGACGGAACTAGTGAAGGCGGGGAGGAGGGTAACACCACCACGGATGGTGGCGAGCGCACAGATGGTGGTAGCGGCAACCCGGCCACCATACAGAAGAAGAAGGATATTAAGGATCGGAAGCCGCAAGTGCTCGCCAACGTCTGTGATGAGTTCACCGAGCTCACATAAGGTGGCCAACCCATTGCGCCGTCATTGATTGCCTGCGGGTACGGCATGCAACTCGGGTGCATCGTCTGGGAAAGCATGCCGATCAACACAAAGTACATCCGACGTAATCATTCTTTGGTCAAGAACCTCCTTAAGAAGCTTCACAAGCGATACACATTCCCAGAGAAGTTCAGAAACCTAGAGAGTAATAAGAACCCGGTGAACAAGCTAGCACTGACAAAGATGAGCAACGCCTTGAGCAGCTAGAAAACTCGGGTAAAGAACAGCATTGACAAAGGTGAAAGCTGGGAGATTATAAGTAGGAAAAATCCGATGCTCGACGAAGAAGAGTTTCAGATATTCAAGGCGGACTTAGATACCACTGCCTCTAAAGCATGGACTAAGTGGGGAAAGACTATGCGAGAGAAGAACATAGGTAACCACTGGCTTGGAAGCGGCGGATACAGAGGGAAACATCCCATTTGGGACAAGGAGGAAGCCGAGCTTGAACGCCTGTGTAAAGAGAACCCATGGCATAAAATCACAGACCTGCAGATCCGACAATTTGTCCGGGCCCGCTACTAACTGGACCATGTTATAGGGGAGTTTGTCACCGACGACCCGGATGTGAAGGCCTTTGAGGATGATCTGGTAAGGAATTTACCGTGGATCTCTCATTAAAATAATTAAGCCAAGAATCTAAATGCATGCATGGGTTCATCTCTCCTTGTATCTCTACAGGAGAAGGAATTGAACTCTAGCGAGGATTTGTCGTCCCAAGATTCAGCGGTAGAGCCATGGGACACTGTTTTTAACAGGGCGACGAACACTTACAAGAAGAGGGAGAAGAAGTTGCCGCCAAAATCAGCTGGCCGTGTGTCCGGCTTCGGTACAAGCATGAAGTTTACCGAGTACTACAAAGAGGACGCAAAGAAGAGGAGGGAGAGGAAGAACCAGTCGGTGGCTAAAGATAAAGCCGAGGTTGAAGAGCTGAAGTTGAAGCTGAAGACATTAGAGGCAAAAGTGGACGAGAAAGCAATGGGCAAGTTATTGGAGGAGAAGCTTCGCGCGATCATCCCCCCTGGTTGATGGAGGGGCTAGCTGTTTGGAATGCGGGAGGTCGAGAGGGGCCGATAAACGTGCCGAGCTTTAGCGGCAGCAACTCGAGCATCAACGTTAACGCGTCGCCGGACTTGGTTACCCCGCCGACCACCATCGCCACGGCGCAACCGCAAGAGCTTGTTGTCGCACAGCTGCCCCTGCTGCTCCCGCCAAAAATACCAGTATCACACAGCCGGCAGTGGCACCAGTACAACAGGAGAATGCTGATGATAGGCCTGCCGCCGGGATCAGTCGTGTGTCGACATTAGCCGAGCTCAACGCCCTCACCAAGGTAAGTAATTTCATACTCCGCTTCATCTTCTTTATGCGCCTTTGGTGATTGCCACCTCGATCATGATGCCCAACACATATGTGTCGATATTCAGGACGTTGCTTGCGTACTACTCCACAAAGTTGCCGGCGGCGAGTTGAAGGATGTTTCCAAGGGCAATATCATACAACCGGCTAACCGCACGATGCACAACAATGCAATGTACAATGCCGTGATGAGGGTCCGGATTGCTCGGGTGTTGCCAGGGTGCGACGACATGGACCCCCCATTTCAACCTTAGGGAGCTGACGAACACAAGACCCTTGCAGAATGCCACGGCTGGCCCTTGACATGGCCGAAGACTCAGATTCGTCTGACGGGGAACCTAAGCGCCACCTCGATCGTCCGGCCACCACCTCGGATGCCACCTGTCACCGGCGCCACCTCGATCGTCCGGCCACCACCTAGGAAGCCACCTGTCATCGTCGCCACCACCAGTCGCCACCAACAACTATTGGGAGCGTGTGGGACGCCCCAAGGCGATGCCGCCATCGCCCCCGCCACCACCATCACCACATTGCGGCAACAACGATGATGATGAAGAATTTGTCAGCATCGACGACTACATCAACACCGGCTCCGGCATAGGATTGTACATGCCTGATGTGGATGAAGAACCCTTCGTTTCTCGCGAGGGTCAAGGTGGGCGTCCCACTACATGCACGCAACGCCTGGTCTTCCATGGTTTATCTCAAGAGACGCCTCCGGCCGCTGATCAACAGGAGAAACCTGTTGGATTCGTCATTAGCCCTAGCACACTCTAAAAGGCCGTCGTTGAGAACTTAGCATCCCTAGTGGAGGAGCCTGCTCAGAATACAAAGAAGCACAAGAAGAGAGGTAAGAAAGCTGAGAGACAACCTCCTCTGAAGAGGATCTGGGCTAAGGATGATGTCATACCAGCCCGCGAGGATGGCTTGCCAAGGATACATATAGCAGGTGAAGTGATACTGACTCCGGAGCTGCTTCGCCTTGCTGGTGGACATATGCTCGCTTTGAGTGATAGTATCAAGACACTAGAGGGCATTCTTCTTAAAGACAAAGATCCAAATTACCCGGTTTTCACTGTCAAGGTGCCATCGGACGTGGACTTCATCCATGAAGCCCCCGCGGACGTGTTCTTCATAGCGTACGAGGACGTCTTCAAGCTGTTTCTCTCGAAACGGCTAGACTATAACATGGTCCGCCTATTCGTGCTCAATCTAGCGATGAAGACCAAGAGAGAGCAGACCTCCTAAATCGCGATAGTGGATCCCTACTACATGCGTGATAGCTAGTTGAGGGAAGGATCTGAGACGCGTGCCAAGGCGACGGCGTATCTCGAGAAGTTCATGGTGGACCACAAGAGGACGAACATGCTTCTTTTGCCTTTCTTTCCCGAGTAAGTACAGACACCCCCTAGCATTGTTAACTTAGGCTTTCTTATAGCTTTCTTCCTTTGCCCTTTTCCAACATCCCGTTTCAATCGTGTTGTGCAGAGACAAATACTGCACACTCATCGTCATTTGCACAAAGTACTCGATAGCATCGTATTTCGACTCGGCGAGTCAGAAGAATAAGAAGGACTACACCAGAATAAGGGGTGTTTCGAATGAGGCTCTCGAGGTCTATGCTAAAAAGGGATGCCCCTTCGTCAACAAGGGGGGAATGTATCAAGGATGACAAGCACGTGTTCAAGCACGTGCTCGAGTTCCCCTGCGTCAAGGAGCGGCATCGCGCCAAGGAGGCCTTCTACGCCATGCATCACCTTAAAGGGTTTGTCCGGGATTTCCAGAACCTAACTCTGCCATCTAGTTTCCGAGCATGGGCCGAAAATTTGGCGCAAAGGGACGATGATGATCTTAGAGAAGACTTCCATCACATCTAGGTTAAGTTGTCGGAAATCATCGTGGAAGATGTCAACACAAGGGGAGGGGTCCTAAAACACAACAAAGGGTTGACTAAGAGGGAGATTGAAAATATTCTTCATCAACAGGGTGACAACAGGACGTGGATGACGAAGGATGGCTATCTACCATTCCCGAAGCCGAGCGTTAGCAGTTCTCAACATTGATCGATGTGTGCGCCTAGAATTATCATAGATGTCTGTGGGTAGTGTTGTATCACAAACTATATACTACCATGGTCGTATGTTGTAAACTTCACTATTGTGGTCATTGTCGTCGAAGTTCTATGATTATGATTGATGTGCTATCTTCTATGTTTACTGATCTTTTGCTTTAGTTTATGTGAATATATATGCCTGTGAACCAATTTAGTTCTTTCTGTTGCATGATTTACTAATATGCCTTATCTATAGAGATGACAAAGTTGTACGTGGTGTACAGGGGTTGGGTTCCAGGAGTCTACGATTAGTGGGAGGACTGTCAGAAACAGGTGAACAAGTTTAGCGGCAACAGCTACAAAGGATACGCGACTCGAGAGGAGGCGGTAGCCAAGTGGAGGAACCACCCATGGAAGGAGAACTGGATGAAGATATTGCTAGTGCTCTTGCTCTTGCTCACTGTCATCACAGTTGTATTCTGTTTAATTCTAGTGTAGGCGATGAACACTTCATTTGTAATGTGATGAGATGGTGAACTTTGTAACAAACACTTGTATAAATGTAACAAACACTTCATTTGACTTGTATTGTAATATGATGATCACTTGTCTATCTCGTTCGGGTTCTAAGTAGTGTGATGGCACTAAATTCATGTTTGTATTATATTTGTTTTCATATACTAAGTCAAATATACTATTTCTGTATAATATTGTATAATACTATATATTTGGACATGTTTTGATTTTTTTAGTACCTGATATTCAAACCAATGGCGCAGCATTTTAACCTTCTGTGGCGCATAGAGCCTCAGTGGCGCATTGTCCAGAATGCGCCACTGAACAGAGTCCTGTATCGCATCAACCAAAATGCGCCACAGAAGTATCATGACTTTTGTGGCGCATTTCGAAATGCGCCACAGAAGTTTTCATCGATGCACGTAATGATGGCGCCCCGCCATGCGCCACAGAAGACCAATATAGATGCGCCACTGATGAAGGATTTCCTAGTAGTGTTGTATGTGGGCAGTGCATCCATAATTGCTATTGCCTCAGCAACCGCTTATAGCAATAACCTACTAGTCTCATCCACAGAAGAAAGATAACTAATGATATGAATAGTGACATCACCATTAATCCCAAGTAAATCCCTCACATACATCCATACTACCATTTCTGTAACTGGGGTTTCCATCCTGCAGATTATTCATTACTCACACTCCATATACCTGGATCAATTCTCGAGTCTTGGGTACCTGACAAGTCCTTAGATTGAGGCAAGAGAGGGCACAATAACCGTCATGTCATACAAACTAATACATGATCCCATCTATGATAAATAACATGCACATACTACATGGCTAGGTCGAAGCCCTTAGCCCAAGAAGAATTACTCAAGCATAGATATGAAATCAACAATCATAAACATTGTAATGGAAATCATGAGATTGATAGAAAATAGTCTTACAATGTCACCAATTGGAGAAGAGATCTACTATTACAAGTGATTGAATATGGCTATGGTGGTGGAGAAGGGTTTGGAGATTAGATCTAGATCTATTCCTCCGGTGGTGTGGTTTCTGATGGCTGGGTGTCGTCGGTGGCGAAGCAAGAGAGTTTTCTCGTCGCCCGAGGCCTCTTTATATAGGGTTCTCTTCATGAAAGTTGTTCTGTTTGACCTACCCGTGTCGATGGCAACTATACGGCCAGAATTTTATTCCCTCTGTATGTTGGTCGTTAAAGCTTCTGTTGATGGGGATATATTTTCCAGGTATACCCACAGGACTCACTGACCAGGGTGGCCCACCAACAAGTTAGAGCTTTGCTTCACGGGCGGCCCAGCAGGGAAAGAAGACGTAGTCCAATCTGGATATGACAAGGCCCACAAGACTTACCAACTTATGCCTGTAGTATTACTTGTAGTCCAAGCTGTATCTAGTTAACTATTCCGTAACGTATCCGGATAGGTTTCTCCTGTAACCCTAGGCCCGGGGGACTATATTAACCGGCCCTATGGGATCCTTTAGGGAAATACAATCTCTAAAACCACAATCTACTCGCACAAGCGAACTCTCTTGTAATCCAATGTAACATCCGGCTCCCGCCGATGATCTAAAACTGGGTAAACTTGTGCTCACCGCTCCCGGAAAACCGTACGGCTCACACCCTATCTTCTCAACGCTTGTAGGACCCCCTATGGAGTAGTTGTCATCAATACGACGATAGTTGGTGCCCACTGTCGGGCCCGTGACCTTCAGACCTTCATTCTAGGTGGAATCTGCGCGTGCAGGAATCGGCAAAACAATCGCTATGGAACCTATCATCCTCCTGGACGAGACTTGGATTTTGGCTAAGGAACCCGTAACAGCCTACATAATCATGTCCATCGGCGAGATCGATATCTATCTCATTTTCGCTCAACCCACCCAGAGGTGAACACACCCAGAGTTGAACCCGTAACCCTAGAGGTGATGACCATGGTGGAAGAAAAATCTAGATCTGCTCTATCCGCGGAGGCAGAAGAGTTCAAAATCCCAGAAAAACCTGAACCCACCCAGCCCGCTCTCATACTGGAAGTAGTGGTGGAAAATAAATCCGGATATGATCTCCCAGTTGAGATCGGGTACACGGATGAGGAGTATATTTGCTTCAGATCCGACTTTGTCGATGCTGAGCCAAAAAAGATGTTCACAGGGTACAGGATCAGGCCGAAGAGATGCCCCCGATTCAATTACAAGCTAGAGGCAAAGGTCAGATGCTCTAGTCCCTCGAGACCACAAATAGGAAGAATTGCTTCATGTTCCACGTAAGCTCTGGATCCGACTCTGTCAATGCTGGAGCTGGAAAAGATTCAGTTCTCGATGCAATCGAAGAAAATTCTGACTCACCTGATTCCCCTCAAGAATCACTGACATCACAAGAACTCAGAGACATCGAGAAAGACATGGAGGCGTATGAGCAAGAATTCGAATCCCACAAAACGCAAAGTGATCCGGAGACACATCCAAATCCATACGATAGCATGGATGAATATTACACTTCGTAAGATGACATGGACACTGGCGATTCCTCCGAGATTCAGAAGCCAATGATGACGGAAAGTACTAATGGAAGCTTATCCCCCAGTACTTGAACAAAATCCATCTTTGTCATCGGTACGCATGTAAAGTCTAATGGGCGGTCAGAGAAGATGAACAACAACAAAAACCTGACACTAGCAGATCCGGTTGAGGAAGCTCACGACAAAGAAGTTTATGAAGAAATCGAGATGGAGAACATGATGGTGATCCGGCAAAACCCACCTCAAACGATCCTCAGGTTGATGGACACGTCGTCACCAAGGGTGCGCGCGAAATATATGGAGATGTAGTCACAATACCAATCCCAGCTGGTTCAGATCTTACTCCGTATCAACTGGAGAAAATGGTTGAGGATCTAGAAAATCATCGGTTGTTCTTACTTGTGAAGGAAATATGCCTGAGAGGCAATAATAAAGTGGTTATTATCATATTCCTTATTTATGATAAATGTTTATTTTGCATGCTATAATTGTATTAATAGGGAAACATTAATACATGTGTGTTTAATAAACAAAGAGAAAGTTCCTAGTTATGCATCTCTTATAAACTAGCTCGTTGATTAACAAGATGATCAAAGGTTTCCAGATCATGGACATTGGATGTTGTTAATAACGAGGTCACAACATTGTTGGAACGATGTGATGAACATTCATCCGAAGTATATCATTACAATCAAGGTCATTGTGTTTATATTGCTATAACATCATACTGTAGAGGTCCCAACCTTTAATAAGGTAGAGACCCATGTGTTTACAATGCTAGTCCCTGGATCAATAGCTATCATCCACAGTTAAGATGTAATATCAAGAAACAAAGGTCATAATAGAACTTTATAACCAGGAATAAAATAATTCATTACATCTTACATAGCTCATTTGGCTATCTCATTACAATGCAGCAGAAATAACTATAGCATGGAGTCCTTCATCTTCAAAGTGCCATAGGCAATCATGTTGGCTGTAGACTTGTAATCCTAATCAACACACTTCACTAACATCAAACAAACCTGCAACATAATAAGTTACAGCCACAAGGGTCAATACATTTGAATTGTATTGGAAAGTGATACTATGGTAGATTAGTAGTATCTATCATCTATATGCATTTGGCTAAGTGGAGCTTAGGCTTGCTTTGCTCAAAATAAATTTTCCTTATCATTTGAAAACACTAAGCTTTTGTTTGTCAAAATCACCCAAGGCATCTGCCAATCAAAGATTGAAGATCCTTTAACCCTTGTTCAACCACAAGTTTTAACATAGAAATTGGGATGAGGAGATTCTTGATAGCCTCCATGTCTTGATGCTCAAATTGTCCATTGCCGGGGACATGGCTAAGTACTTAGATTTTACTCTCTCGAGAGGTGGTGCACTTTCCCCACAAGACTCGACATGCATCAAGACAAGATCTTTCAGAAGCCTTCCCTTAGACCAAAATGGATGCGTTCCAAACCTATCATCCCCTACCACGAACTATCCATTTGGCTAAGTGATTGCAACCTATATGATCCAGTCAGATCCCATAATGCCAAGTGGCTGCACTTGAAGCTTCTCAACATTTGACATCTCAAATCTCTTTGTTCCTGGGTGGCATTCCACAAGTGAGATACATAAGGTTCACCAATCCCTTGCCTTGTGTAACCACTCAACAAAAATCCATCCAAGCAATACCATTCCACCTAGGTGATTCATTCACTTAGTTGTTTTATTAAACAAAACACAAGTCCTTGACTTAGAAATATTCCATAGCATGAATATAATCCACCCTTGTTTTCTACTAGATAAGCTAAGCATGATGGCAGTAGGAATCTTAACTTAGGGAAAAATTCTACTAAGGTTTCATCTACTAGGATTTCCCATGGCATAGTTAACACTTAGAAAATTCCATGCAAGTCCTACTTAGAAATATCACTAATGCATAGTGAAAGTAATGGTACAAAAGTATGAAGCACCACTTGCCTTTTTGGTAGAGAATATAAGTTCACTCCTTGATCTTTCAATAGTCACAATCTTCAAATTTCACTACAATTCAATCAAGCAAGGCACAAATTCAATCTACCATTCAAGCAATTCATCACATAGAATAATAACAACAAAGCAAGGCATGCAAGCATGCCAAGGATTGTTTTATTTGGAAAAGTGGTTTCTAATATATTATAAACATTTTAAAACACCTATTGGTCATTTATAAAAGTGGCAAAACCATTTGATATTAAGTTAGTGAAAATGGCCACTTTAAATCATTTTTGTTTTTTAGAAATGATTTAATCAAAGTAATAATTTCTAGTGTTTGACAAATATATTTTTTAAACACAAATATTATTGTTTTAAGGTCAAGTGTTTAATATTAAAACCATTTGCAAAAGGTTTTACCTATAAACCATTTTTATACCAAAGCAACATTTTATTTTGTTGGAAATGCCTTTAAGTAAGGTAATAATTTTCTAGACAAATACATTTTTAAATCAAAAACATGGTGTTTAGGGTCAGAGAGTTTAAATCAAATAATTTTCCAAAGGTTTTACCCAAAAAGCATTTTTAAAACATATTCAACATTTTTGTTTAGCTAGAAATGCTTTAATTCAAAGGAATAATTCCTAAGTGTCACAAAATATATTTTTAAACACAAAAGTTGTTTTACATGGTCAGTAGGTTCAAAACAATCTATTTACAAAAGATTTCACCCTAAAAACATTTATGGAATAATTTTTATATTCAAAATATGCCTACACATGTTTATGCAAAAACAACTAATTTTTCAGAAGCAATTCACTAAACAAAGTGTATGGTTGGAAAGGTTTCTTATTTCTGATTCCATTGATATAAAATTTGCAAAATTTGGACATGTGGATCGAAAGTTATGAATTTTTCAAATCTAACATCTAATAGAAATGTTTCTGTCTATTTAAAACAACACAGTGCCACGCGTCTTGTTCTTATTGGCCGAAAATGGTTCATGCGGATCGGCTGTTACAGAGCGTTAGATCTAAAGCAAATCGTGCGGCTCAGATGGACTCGTACCCCTTCACTTTAGTCATCTATCTTAGCCGACGGATCAAGATCTAACGGTGCAAATCGAATCGACCACAAACGAGCGGTGCTGCGACGGTGGCTGGCGGCGGAGCGGTCTGGAAGTGGCATCGTCGGCGATGCAGGAGGCAAGAGAGAGAGAGAGAGGCTCACTGAGTTCGCAGCATGTTGCTGATGCTCAACGTGGTCGTCGGAAGGTAGGGGCGCACGGGGTTGACGACAATTGCTCGTCGGAGTTGTCTACTGGATCGGGCTCGCACGGTCGTCGACGAGGGCGAGTTCCTGTGGCGTAATAAGTCAAGGGAATCAGTCAGGAAGATGTGCAAGAGTTCGGGATTGCGAGGATACCCACCAGAGAACAAGGGGCGTGTTGATTCATCGGTTGCTACTCGCCGGAGTTGAGACAAACTGCGGCGACGCTCAGTAGTGGACGAAGTTGATGCTCTGGGTCACGAGAAGGCATGCAGTTGGGGTTAATGGATGCGCACAGTGATGGTGAACAAGCGAGCGTGTACCAGAGAGGATGGGGCGGTGTGTACTCACCGGAATTGTCGCCGGAGTGTATCGGAGCAGTGAGATTCGGGCGAGTAATTTGTTCAGCCTGTTGGCGGGGAGCGTGTGGTGACGGAGGGGAAAGACAGAGGACGTCGAGGCGCTTTAATAAGCATGGTCGCATGGCAGAATCAGTGCGGGAATAACGCGTATTGAAGCGACCATTCAACGGCCAGTAACGGCGAGGTGAGGACGTGGCCAGCGTGGGGGTGAAGACGATGATGACCTCATTGTGGGGCCCTACGTCAGTGAGGTGAGGGTTTTCGTGCGGGATCCAATGGTCAGTGGTTGTGGAGGTAGGGTTTGCGGTGTGAACCGTTTTCCTTCGGGGAAGAGGGGAAATGGGTCTGCTGGGCTAGATGGGCTGGGGTTCTGCTGGGCTGGTTTGTTTTATTTATCTCTTCCTCTGTTTTCTTTTTCTTTTTCCATTTTCATTTTCTGTTTTGAATTTGTTCAAATGATTTCAAACTCTTTTTCAGTTCAAATCTTTTCAAACTTTTCAGCAAGTTTTTGTACTGTTTTAAACATGTATTTAAAGTCCATTTTAGAATAATGCTTTTATTCTTTTATGGCTTATATTTTATTTAAAATGGGCACTTGTCTCTTATTCAAATAAGATTTTATTTATTTTAAAAACTCTTATTTCAATTCTAATTTTTTTACCAAACCTTTTTCAGTAGGTTTTATTTATTCAAATAATTCACTTTGAATTATTTAAAATATTTAATGTGATTTATTAATCTAATAAATTGGGTAATTGTCTTTATTCAAATAAAATCAAATATGGATTTAATACCATATAATTTTATTTAAATGTTTCTTTTATTTCATTTAAGTTAATTAAATAACTTTTATTCCACTTGGGAAAATTCGATTTATTACTTTCCCATGATTTAATTAATCATTTTCTATTAGGGATTTTGTCTTTATTAAATTTAATTAGAATAGGGTTTAATCGCATATACTTTTATTTGTATATTCTTTATCCCTTTATTTTATTTGGATTATTGTTATTTCATTTTCTTATGGATTTAGCTCAAGATTTAAATTTCCTTCTAAATAATTTACTTAGGATTTATTATTTAGGGAAATAGTCTTTGTTAAAATAGAATTGAATATGGTTCAAAGCCCATATTGTTTTATTTAAATTATTTAATAAACTTTTATTTGTTTATGGACTTGGCCAAGATTTAATTTGGCTTTTAAATACTCCTTATTTATTTATTCCCTTCTTTATCTTATAAAATCCATATCTTTTTATTTGTGGATCCAAACTTGGTGATTCCAATTTTTAGAATTTTATATAATACTTGTTTATCCTTTTAAATCACTTAGGATTATTTTTCTCATAATTTGGTATGGATTTTAGATAGGAGCTTTATTAGCTTTGGAAATTATTTCCTTTCATCTTATTAAATTCATAAGTTTTTAACCATGGGTCCAAATTAAGTGAAATCAATTTCTATGGTTTTATAATATTTTTTTGTTTATCATTCTTGATTAACTATAAATGTTTGTTGATAAATTTTATATGGATCAAATCCTTAGTCTTATAGAGATCTTGGAAATGATTTATTCCATTAGGGTTTTAGGGTTTTGGTTTAACTTTTCTAAGTGTTCAAATTTCAATACACAATATTGATGAATCCATTTCACTTGTTTTGAAATTTGTTGAATTCCATTTTGTTCAAAGTTTGTTCAAGATGGGTTTTAAGTTTCCATTTAGAAATAAAAAGTTTCTTTTCACCCTAAATTTCAACAATTATTTATTTTGTTTATTTATTTTTCACATTTCAAAATTTGGAAAATTTTGGGATGTGACACATACGAAGTAATATTAATCCTTATACCATAAGATCATGTCAATCACTAACACCGGAAGAGTGTCTTGATAACATCAAATGTCACACCGTAACAGGGTGACTATAAAGATGGGTTTAGTGCTACGAAGGTGTTCAAGAGTGGAATTTTTCCATCTCGATAATGGATAGATATACTGTGGGACCTCTTGGTGATATCATATATGTTAGCTTGCAAGCAAGTGATTTGATCACTAGAATGTTATATCACAGGAACAAGAAAAGAGTACATGTTGGTTACGAGATCAAAATAGGTATGGAGATACCGATGATCGAATCTCGGACCTGTAATATATCGCGAGACAAAGGGATTGAGTTACATGTGTATAAGGTTCACACGATCCTAGAAGTCATCATTGAATGTGTGGGAGTCAGTACGGATCTCTAGGTCCTGCTGTTGATTATTGATCAGAGAGGGTCTCGATCATGTCTTCATTATTCGCGAATCATAGGGTGACACACTTAAGGGATACCGACACCATTTGGAGCAAATAATATGCCAGAAAAAGAAAAAGGAAAGTGCAGGAATTTATTTCACTAGACACCGGAAATGTTTCTGTTGAAATTGCTGAAACTGGTTCTACATGTGAAATTGAAATGTTGTAAGGGGTTTTATGTGAATTTTTTTAATTAGAGTAATTAACAAAATTCTGAATAAATAAATAAAAGAGTTTTATTTAAATGAGAGCTTGCATTAAATTTGGTGGAAATTTAATGCATGTGAGTGGATTTTTGAGTGGAGGCTTTTTTATGTGAGTGGAGGCTTTTCATTTTTAGTGGGAGCTCCACCCACATGAATGTGGAAGAGGTGGGGGTAGACACCGTGGCTGGTCTCCATGCCCCTTGGGGTGCCCCCCTCTCCTCCTCTCACACACACCTCCTCGTGAAGGATCTCTCTCCCCCCCCCCTTCAGAATTTCCCCATGGTCTCGGATCAGCGAGATACATGTTCCCGGTGGATTTTTCTGGAAGGATTTGTTACTTCCGCTGCTTCGCTGGAGCGAGGGCATGGAGGTTGTCAGGGTACCCGGACATGTGTGAGATCATAGATGCACCACTACTTTGTGGTGCTGGACCGGATGGACCGGATGGACTTCTTCGCGATCTTGAGATTGGCTAGCGTTCGACTACATCATCCACGAGTACAACCTCTTTAACGCTATTCGGTCTTCAAGGGTATGTATTCTATGTATGTATATCCACCCGTTGCTTGTATCTAGTAGATAGATCTTGGTACATAGTTGTTCCCATCGTAGGAAAATTTTTGTTTTCTATGCTGCGAACCCTACAGTGGTATCAGAGCTGGATCTATGCGTAGATGCTTTGCACGGGTAGTACACATATATATATTTGGGAGATGATGATCATTTTATTGCTTCTTATTTGTACTTTGGATATTGGTGGCATAGTGGGATGAAGCGTCCCGGACAAACTTTACATGTCCTCGCACATGAGACCTGTTCCACGCTTGACATGCAACTAGTTTTGCATAAGTGGCTAGCGGGTGTCTGTCTCTCCTACTATAGTCAATATCTAATTTGCAATGAGTTTTCAATAATTTGGTTATCCTCGTTATTTCATTTTCGTAGGTAAGAACGGTTCTATCTTCGAAAGCCCTCAGCCACGTACAAATTTGCAATGGATAAATTAGAAGCGTCTAGTTTAGATTGTTGTTGGGCTAGTGTCATGATATGGTGATGTTGTAAGTAGAAGTATAAGTAAACAATATTACAACACACATGAAGTGTAAGTTCCATAGACCTTGGCCTTACACATAGAGGAATGATGAAAATCATACCACGATGCACATTATGGAGATCAAGTGCAAGAACCATATCATTTCACTTCTTCACATGTGATGTTTGTTGCATCTTATATTGCTTGTTTGGAGTTTTATTAGCGTAATAATATGATCCCTCATTTAGATATCAAGATAAAAATGTGTTCTTCCTTAAGTGTTCACCGACAATGTTCTGCCACTTCAAGACATCACATGATGATCAGGTGTACTTGAATCCACGAGCATATCTCGGGTGTAAGACAGTTTTACACACGCGAATACTAAGGTTCTTACTTGGCAAGCCTAGCATGTGCAGACATGGGCTCGGAAAACATACCGAAAGGTTAAGCATGAGTCATATGCTTGATATGATGACCATATAAATGCTCGCCTTTGAAGCTACACCGACTCAGATGATCGGACTTGGTGTAGTGGATTTGGTTCATGTAATCACCAAAAAGACACGAGGGATGTCGTTTTTGAGTGGGAGTTCATTTCTAATTTGGATTAGTAGAACTCAATTTATCATAAATTAAATCAAAGTGAATTAGCATAATTTGTTATAGTCATTGGAATTCATTCACCACCTTATGCTTAGTTGTAATTGAGATAATAGAACTATAGAATTCCGGATATTTACCTTACGAACTGGTATCATATTTTGTTGAGTGTCAATCTAAAGTTTAAAGTCCTATTGCAAACTTTCAGCAAACTCTGTTTACTCCATGAAATTTGATAATTAGTATTAAATCAAGAGTAACAATTCCAGTGTTAGTATCTAAAGTATCATGTTTGCCTCCATGATTCTTGATTTAAATATCGAGATTATCTAGGAGCTGAAAGAATTGTTTCAGAAACCATAATGTGTGGTAGATATAACGATATCTGAAACGATGATTTGGTTGCAATATGATAGAGTATAATGTATGTTCTCATATTAGATGAGAATTTGAAAAGGTTGGAGATGCTAGACATCCTAATCATCCAAAAGGGTTTTGGAAAGTAACGTTATACTCACAATTCGCCTTTATAAGCTACATTAGCTTGATCATGAAAGTCGTCATTATAAGATGTATGTAAAGTGTTTACTATACTAAAATATTACTAAAGAATGGATTTTGAAAGAACGTCGATCACTTTATGATGGTGATCTACTTCAAAGTGAAAGTCCAAAGGTATTAGTATTTGAATATACACGTTTTGGACCATGTGTCATGTATATGGCGTCACTTTTGATGTTGATAGATTCTTTAAAAGGAAAGGAAATGTTGAAAGAGAATCTATAAAATCTATTTGGTAGAAAAGAAAATGCTCGATATATCTAGTTTAGGTATATAGATGATATACATGTTATGGTTGTATTCTTTGCTTGTTAAACAATGTGGTTCTTGGGTATTGGATACTGAATTGGTTGGTATGAAATATCATACAGAACAACACAACTCATGAACTACAATAGCCAATGTAACTAGCAAGAGAATATGTGATGATGTTCATCGAAAATAAACAAAATGGTTCTTTGTATTTCACGTTGACATCAAAGCTTTCCTTCAAGATTTGTTTTAATAATAGTTATTTAAATCATGTATTATGAGAACAAAGATTGTTCAAATAATTACTGTATTCCATATAAGATAGATGATTTACAAATCTAGTTGGAGAAATCACATCCATAAAACATAATGCTAAAATGTCCCAAGACAAATGATTGAAAGATCACTTATAGAGTGGCATCGCCGTTTAAATTATATTGGAAAGAAAACATGAAGAAACTCCATTTTGATGGATTTTTGGAGTCTTTAATTTGATCAAATGACGCTTGTGTGACTTTCCTTGGGATAATTAAAACTTCATTCAAAGGCCAAAGAAGAACGAACGACTAAAATATTGGAATTTATACATATCGATGTATGTAGTCCATTATGTATAGTCGTAAGCGATGGACTTAAACTTCATATGCTTTCTCCGGAAATTTGAGTGAATATTCACTTAATGAGAAAGAAGTATGAAATATTTGAAAATGTTCAAAAACTTTCAAGACGAAGTGGAAAATCATTATGACAAGAAAATAAATAATTTATGATTTTATCATAAAGGGATTTATTTGAGTTGCAAGTTTAGCAAAACACATAGATTCGCATCTCCTAAAACACCATAGGAATATGGAGTTTTTGTGTCACATCCCAAAATTTTCCAAATTTTGAAATGTGAAAAATAAATAAACAAAAGAAATGATTGTTGAAATTTAGGGTGAAAAGAAACTTTTTGTTTCTAAAAGAAAACATCAAAACCTTCTTGAACAAATTTGAATAAAAGGGAATCCAACAAATTTCAATCAAGTGAAATGCATTCATCAATGAATGTATCTTGAAATTTAAACTTGGGAAAATAAACCAAAACCCTAAAACCATAATGGAAGTAAATCATTTCCAAGATCTCTCTAAGACTATGGATTTGATTCATATAAGAATTTAGCAACAAACATTTAAATGATCAAGAATGATAAATAAGAATATTATAAAACCATAGAAATTGGTTTCACTTAATTTGGAACCATGGATAAAAACTTATGAATTTAATAAGTGGAAAGGAATTAATTTCCAAAGCTAATAAAAGCTCCTATCTATACCAAATCTTGAGCAAAGTGATCCTAAGGGGATTTAAAAAGATAAACAAATATTAAATAAAGTTATACAAATTGGAAACACCAATTTTGGATATTTAAACGAAAAGATATGGATTTTATAAGGCAAAGAAATAAATAAATAAACAAGGAATAGTTAAAAGCCAAATTAAATCTTGGCCAAACAAATGAAATAAAAGATTATTGATTAATAAAAAGAGTAAAGGATTATTTAAATAATATCATAAGGATTGATTAATATCCAATTTTATTTAAATAAAGACAATTCTCAATTTAAATGAACATTAAATCATATTAAAGTATTTTAAATAATAATTTAAAGTGAATTATTTACACTAAAGAATAAATAAAACCTACTGAAAAAGGTTTGGTAAAAATTAGAATTCAAATAGAGTTTGAAAACATATTTAAATCTTATTTAAAATAAAGACAAATGTCAATTTTAAATAAATAATAGATACTAAAAGAATAAAAGAAATATTATAAAATGGACTTTAGAATATATTAATAAACAGTATTAAAAATATACTCAAAGTTTGGATTTTTTTTGAAATAAAAGTAGTGTTTGAAACATTTGACTAAATTCAAAACAGAATAATAGAAATAGAAAAAGGAAAAAGAAAACAGAATAAAAAAATGGAAAGAAGCTAACCAACCCATCTGGCCCAGCAAGCCCACTCTCTCCCCTCCTCGCGAAACATTTTCTCACTCAAGCGCTCACCCACTCAGTCGCTGACCGCGTGACCCCATGCGTAATCCTCTCCTTCGCTGACAGCACGACCCCACACTTCCAGTCGTCGTCTTCACCCGCCGCGACCATTTTCCCCTCGCACCTCGCCGTTTCTGCCTTGAATCTGCGGCGTGAATGCACATCAATGCGTGAGTAATACTCGTCCGTGATCACGCACAATAAATTGCCTCGCCCTCATCCTCATTTTCCCCCAAACGCCATCCACTCTCTGCCACTGGGCTGCCCCAATTGCCCGCTGCAAACCTCCTGCTCTGACGAGCTTTCCTGGCAAAATCCGGAGATGTCCGACCTCCCTTGCCCTATGGACTCCACGAGTGTGCTCTCCACCCCCTCACGCACCTGCCAGTGCCTCCTACTCGCCCGCGCCTGCCCCAGGAGCTCGCCTCGGTCTGCCTCTGAGCATCGCCGCCCTCTTCCGAATCTCCGCTGAGTCTTAGCCCTCAACCTCGTTGTGCCTCAAGTTGCGACTTACGCCATCTGGTTCGCCTACTTCCTGTGCATCTCCAGGTGCCCTACAATAATCCGCGCGTGGCCTACATGCTCACCTCCGTCTTCAACAGAGAGCACTCGTCGCCATGAGCTACTCCGGCGAGCAATAAGCAACACGTCTGTGCGCCCCTTGGCCAATAGAGACCACATGAGAGACTTACCCCTCTCTCTCGCTTCCTATCTTCACCGGAGCGCCGCTGACCGAGCGTCGCCGCCGTGCGACAGACGCCAGCGCCGCTAGTTCCTAGTAGTTGCGCTGTAGCCATTAGATCTGAATCGCCTGGCTGAGATTAGATTTTAAACGAAAGGGTATTGTGTACTGTGAGCCGCACGATTTACTTTAGATCCAACACTATGTAACGCTCGATCCAAACGAACCGATACCGTCCAGTAAGAAACAGCCACGTGTCCAGTGATTAGTTTTAAAAACAGAAATTTGATCTATTAGATGATAGGATTTGTAAAATTCATAACTTTAAATCTACATGTCCAAATTTGGCAAATTTTATATCAATGGAATCAGAAAAACGAATACTTTGCAACCATGCACTTTTTTTAGTGATTTGCTTCTGCAAAATTAGTTGTTTTTGCAGAAATATGTGTAGGCATATTTTGAGTATAAAATTTATTCTAAAAATGATTTTAGGGTAAAATATTTTGTAAATGGATTGTTTTGAACCTACTGACCATAAAAACCAACTTGTAGGCTTAAAAGAATATTTTCTGATACTAGGGAATAAATCTTTGAATAAAAGCATTTCTAGTTGAATAAAAATGTTGAATATGTTTAAAAATGCTTTTTGGGTAAAACCTTTGGAAAATGATTTGGTTTAAACTCTCTGACCCTAAAACACCATGTTTTAGGATTTAAAAATATATTTGATGAACCTTAGTAAATTATTACTTTGTTAAAGGCATTTCTAGCAAATAAAAATATTATTTTGATTTAAAAATGGAATTTAGGTGAAACCTTTTCCAAATGGATTAATATTAAACCCTTTAACCATACACACTAACATTTGTGTTTAAAGAATATATTTGGCTAAAACTACAAAATATTACTTTGATTTAAATCATTCCTAGCAAAACAAAAATGATTTAAATGGCCATTTTCACCAACTTGAATTTAAATGGTTCTACCACTTTTGTAAATGACCAATAGGAGTTTTAAAATGTTTATAGCCTATTACAAGCCACTTTTCCAAATAAAACAATCTTTTGCATGCTTCCATGCATTGCTTTGTTTTTATTGTTTTATGTGGTGAATTGCTTGTATGCTAGTTGAATATGTGCTTGCTTGATTGAATTGTAGTTAAATTTGAAGAGTGTGGTTGTTGCAAGATCAAGGAGTGGACCAATATTCTCTACTAAAAAGTCAAGTGACACTATCATCCATGACATACTATTTTCATTACACTTAGTAGAATTTTTGTAGTATGCATGATAGGGCTACTATATTACTATGCTATGCTATGTCCTATTAGGATACCCTTTATATATTCCTTAGTGAAAACATCATAGTTGTAGTATGCTTAGCCCTGCTATAGACTTGGGGTGAAATACCATGTTATGAATATATGTAGTGTTGGAAAAATATATGTTTTATATAATAAAACAAGTACTCAATGAATCACCTGGGTAGAATGTGGATACTCAATTGTGGATAAAGTGGCAACAAAGGGAAACATGTTTATATGGCTATATTTTTGTATGTGCACTAGAAGAAAACCACCCAGGGACTTAGAGATTGAACATGTTTCTCGTATAGTGGCTTCCATGTACAGCCACATGCTAAATGGGCTCTGGCTTAGTCAATTACATAGTGGAAGACCCTTGCATTGGCACCTACTCAGGTTAACCGGATTCATGTATTGGAAATATATCCTTACATTTGTGCCTGGTAGACATGCTAGCATTATGTCTTGGGAGGACTTCTATGGAAATACTTTGTCACATTCTCGGTCTGTCGATACTCCATTTGGTGTGTACTTATCCAGCGGCCACTGGTGGCGTCAAGATGAGATTGTGTCATGTGGGTAAAGTGTACAACTTCTCTAGAAGATTAAATTCTAAGTACTTAGTCGTGTCCCCAGTTACGGACAATTCTGAGCAACTAAGGCCTGAAGCTATGGAAGATCTCGACATTCCAATTTGTCTAAGTAAAACTTGATGGTGTGAACAAGGGATAGAAGCACTTGTAGTTTGCCAAGAAGTTCAGAAAGATTGTTAAAAGATCAAAACTATTTTTGAAAAGATAGGATAAAACTATATTGCTTTCTGCAAATGAGGCTAAACCCTACTTAGCCAAATATGCATATATCGATAGGTTCCAACTTTTTTCCACATAGTAGTGAAACTTGCCAATACAATTCAAATGTATTGACCCTTGTGGCTGTAACTTATATGTTGCAGGTTTGTTTGATGTTAGTGAAGTGTGTTGATTAGGATTACAAGTCTACAACCAACATGATTGCATGTGGCACTTTGAAGATGAAGGACTCCATGCTATATAGTTATTTCTGTTGCGCTGTAATGAGATAGCCAAATGAGCTATTGTAGAGGTCCCAACCTTTAATAAGGTAGAGATCCCTGTGTTTACAATGCTAGTCCCTGGATCAATAGCTAGCATCCACAGTTAAGATGTAATATCAAGAAACAAAGGTCATAGTACAACTTTATAACCAGGAATAAAATAATTCATTACATCTTACATAGCTCATTTGGCTATCTCATAGTACACTAAGTTTTTAGTTTGGCAAAAACATTCCCAAGGAACCACCAATAGAAATTGGTGAACCTTCACCCTTGTTCAACCACAAGTTTTTACTTAGAAAATTGGGATGAGGAGATTCTTGATAGCTTCCATGTCTTGATGCTCAAATTGTCCTTTGCCAGGGACATGGCTAAGTACTTAGATTTTACACTCTGCAGAGGTGGTGCACTTTCCCCACAAGATTTTTTTCACAAAGTCAAGATCTTTCAGAAGCCTTCCCTTAGACCAGAATGGAAGCGTTCCAACCTATCATCCCCTACCACCAACTGTCCATTTAGCTAAGTTATTGCAACCTATATGATCCAGGCAAAGCCCATAATGCCAAGTGGCTGCATTTGAAGCTTCTCAACATTGGACATCTCAAATCTCTTTGTTCCTGGGTGCCATTCCACAAGTGAGATACACAAGATAAACCATAAAATGGGCCTTGTGTAACCACTCAACAAAAAACCACCAAGCAAGTCCCTTTCCACCTAGGTGATTCATTCACTTAGTTGTTTTATTAAACAAAACACAAGTCCTTGACTTAGAAATATTCCATAGCATGAATATAAACCACCCTTGTTCTCTACTAGCTAAGCTAAGCATGATGGTAGTAGGAATCTTAACTTAGGAAAATTCTAATATGGTTTCATATACTAGGATTTCCCATGGCATAGTTTATACTTAGGAAATTTCCATGCAAGTCCTACTTAAAAAAATATCACTAATGCATAGTGAAAATAATAGGACAAAAGTATGAAGCATCACTTGCCTTTTTGGTAGAGAATATAAGTTCGCTCCTTGATCTTGCAATAGTCACACTCTTCAAATTCCACTACAATTCAATCAAGCAAGCAATATTCAATCTACCATTCAAGCAAACATCACATAAAATCATAAAAACAAGGCAATGCATGCAAACATGCCAAACATTGTTTTATTGGAAAAAGTGGTTTCTAATAGGTTATAAACATTTGAAAACACCTATTGGTCATTTACAAAATCGGTAAAACCATTTGATATTAAGTTAGTGAAAATGGCCACTTTAAATCATTTTTGTTTTGCTAGAAAGGATTTAAATCCAAGGAATATTTCTAGTGTTTACCAAATATATTTTTAACAAAAATGTTAGTCTTTTGTGGTCAAGGGTTTAATATTAAAATCATTTGCAAAAGGTTTTACCTATAAACCATTTTTATACCAAAACAATATTTTATGTTGTTGGAAATGCCTTTAGCAAAGTAATAATTTTATAGGGTTCATCAAATATATTTTTAAATCTCAAAACTTGGTGTTTAGGGTCAGAGAGTTTAAATCTAATCATTTTTCAAAGGTTTTACTCAAAAAATATTTTTAACACATAGGCAATATTTTTGTTTAACTAGAAATGCTTTAATTCAAAGATTTATTCTTTTGCTTCACAAAATATGTTTTTGAATCCACATGTTGGTTTCTATGATCAGTAGGTTCAAAACAATCCAATTGCCAAAGATTTTACCTTAAAAATATTTCAAGAATAATTTTTATATCCAAATTATGCCTACATAAGTTTCTGCAAAAACTATCAATTTAACAGAAGCAATTTACTAAACAAAGTACATGGTTGTAAAGTACTTGTTCTTCTGATTCCATTGATATAAAATTTGCAAAATTTGGACGTGTATATTAAAAGTTATGCAATTTACAAATTTGAACATTTAATAGAACAAATTCTGGTTTTAAAACAAACTCTAGGCCACGCGTCGTGTTCTTACTGGCTGGTACCGCTTCGGTTGGATCGACCTCTCTGAGCCGTCAGATCTAAATGACTACGGACGGTATAGATCAAAGGATACCCTTTCGCTTAACTTTCTATCGTGAGCCTCCGATCAAAATCCAACGGCCTAAAATGTATAACCCAAAACGGGCAGCTCTAGCGGCGGCGACTGGCGGGGGCGTGCTCAGACGAGGGTGGTGCTGGCAATGCAGGGAGCTAGAGGAGGAGTGGGGTAGATCACCGAGTTCGTGGGGTGTTGCTGATGCTCAACGTCGTCGTGGGGAGGCCAGGCGCGCACGGGGTCACTGGCGATTCCTCGTCGGAGACGTTACTGACGACGGGCACGCACGGTAGTCGACGTTGGCGAGGCTTTACGGAAATCTAAGACAAACGGATGGCGTCATTAGATGCGTAAGAGAGTCACGATCACATGTGCATCACCGAGAGGGGAAGGGGAGGTCGGATGCTACCTGGGGAACTCGCCGGAGTTGAAACGGACGACGGCGGTGTTTAGTGATGACGTTGTCGACGATGCAGAGCACGCGCGGGCGAGCTGTCGCTATAGAGAGGTTCGCCAGGTGATGGGTAATGCGCTCGTGTGGTCGAGGGGGCGAGGGGTGACGGCGGCTGGCCTGAATCGTCGCCGAAGTACCGTCGGTAAGCGGGAGTTCTCGGACAAAATTGACGCAGCCTGGTGGGGAGAGTGGGTGGCTTCTAGGGGGAAATGGAGAGGGGAAACGGGCTATTAATTGAGCGTGGTTGCGGGCATGATTAAATGAGCTATCAACGTGAATTGAAGTGTTTAATCAACGGAGGAAACGGCCGGGCGTGGTCGTCGCGGGGTGAGGAAGAAGGTCTGACAGCGTAGGGTCACTTCGTCAGCGAGGTGCGGGGTAAGGAGTGGGGTCACCTTGTTAGTGAGTTTGTGGGTGTGGTTCTGAGTGAGAAAGAAACGGTTCTCTGGGGAAGAGGGAGTGACCTGGCTGGGCTTAGTGGGCCAGGTTGGGCTGGGTTGTTTCATTTTTTTTGTTCTGTTTCTGTTTCTTTTTCCTATTTTGATTTTCTGTTTTCAAATTCAAACCCTTATTTGATTCAGATTTATTTGTCAAATCTTTTTAAAACTTTTCAGTAGTTTCTATACTGTTTAGACATGTATTTTAAATACCATTTTAGGAATAATTCCTTTATTCTTCTTATGGTTTTATATTTTATTTAAATTAGGCACTTTCCTTTATTAAATAAGTTTTAATTAATTCTTCAAACCCTTATTTGAAATCAAAATTTCACTTAAACCTTTTCAGTAGGTTTCATTAATTTAAAAGGGTGTTAAATAATTCACTTTGAATTATAGTTTAAAATACTTTAATAATTTTTTTGTTCATTTAAATTGGGAAATGTCTTTACTTAAATAAAAATGGATATTAATAAATCCTTATGGTTTTATTTAAACAATCCTTAACTCTTTTTATTATACAAAAATATTTCAATTCATTTGTTTGGCCAAGGTTAATTTGGCTTTTTTAAAATAGCCTTATTTATTTATTTCTTCCTTTGCTTATAAAATCCATATCTTTTTATTTAAAGATCCAAACTTGGTGATTCCAATTTGTAAAATCTTATTTAATATTTATTTATATTTTTAAATCCTCTTAGGATTAATTACTCATAATTTGGTATGGATTTTTAGATAGGAGCTTTAATAGCTTTGGAAATTTAATTTCTTTCAACTTATTAAATTCATAAGTTTTTATCCATGTATCCAAA
This sequence comes from Avena insularis, assembly GCA_023614405.1. Classification (NCBI taxonomy): domain Eukaryota; kingdom Viridiplantae; phylum Streptophyta; class Magnoliopsida; order Poales; family Poaceae; genus Avena; species Avena insularis. Next base: position 38,172,742 of record CM042691.1, on the reverse strand, counting down.
TCGAGTAGAATCAATTTCTATAGTTTTATAATACTTTTATTTGATCATTTATAAATGTTTGTTGATAAATTTTTATATGGATCAAATCCTTAGTCTTTGAGATAAGTTGGAAATGTTTTTCTTCCATTAGGTTTTTAGGGATTTGGTTTATTTTCCAAGTGTTTTAAATTTCAAGATGCATTTATGAAGAATGCATTTCACTTGATTTGAATTTAGTTGGATTCAAATTTTATTCAAAGTTTGTTCAAGATGGGTTTTAATGTCTCCATTTAGAAACAAAAAGTTTCTTTTCACCCTAAATTTCAACAATTATTTATTTTATTTATTTATTTTTCACATTTCAAAATTTGGAAAATTTTGGAATGTGACAGCTATGTAAGATGTAATGTATTATTTTATTCCGGGTTATAAAGTTGTACTATGTCCTTTGTTTCTTGATATTACATCTTAAGCTGTGGATGCTAGCTATTGATCCAGGGACTAGTATTGTAAACACAGGGATCTCTACCTTATTAAAGGTTGGGACCTCTATAGATGGTATCAGAACACTGTGTTGCCCGTAGGATTGTAACCCTAGGATTGGACAAAACCCTTTAGAAAAATAGGAGTTGTATTTATTCAAAACTTATTTACAAACAATCTTGTAAACTCCTTCCTCAACCTTTTTTATTTGAATTCTACATCTCTTCTTTTTCCCACTTGATGGACAAAGCCTCCAACATGACCAATGACTTCAACTTTAGTTTCACCAAGGAATTAAACTTAGACATCACTAAGGACTACAAGTGAGAACCAGGAGACATTAGATTGCCTACCAACTATCTAAGACATTGATAACATGTTAGTGTATGGATCATACTGACCAATGAGGTATGACTATACTAGGTTGATTGTTTCAAGAAAACTTGTTGTTTCCTTCAACTCATGAGTTAAAATAATAAGTTGTTAAGTGAATATTTTCTTTTTGATTGTTTGATTGAACTTGATTGTTTTGGGTTGTGTGTTAGAACTTCTTTAGATCTATCTATCATTACTTATCCCTATTAAACCAACAGATGCCTCCCTGTCGTGCCAACCCCAACAAAAAGAACAACAACATCAATCCCGAGATGTAGCAGTTGATCAGAGCTCAAGCTCAACTGACGCAGATGGTGATGCAGTGTATGCAAAATTGGAATCAAAATAACAATAACAACAACAATCAGAATAATCCTCCAACACTTGACATGCTCACCAGATTTCTAAAATTGAGGCCTGCAAGGTTCTCTGGAACAACTGATCCAATGGTAGCCAATGACTGGTTACGTTCAGTGAACAAGGACTTAGTGACTGTTGGCTGCACCAACGAGGAAAAATTTAGGTTTGCAGCATATCTGCTCGAAGGACCAGCAGCAACATGGTGGGACAACTTTCAGATCACCACTCCCCTTGAGGATGTGACTTGGGCTATTTTTGAGAATGGTTTCCGTATAGCTCACATCTCATCCGGAGTGATGAACTTGAAGAAAAAGGAGTTCCACAATCTAAAACAGTGTCACCTCAGTGTGGCTGAGTACATTGAAGAGTTCAACAATCTGGCACGCTATGCACCGAATGAACTTGATACAGATGCTAAGAGGAAAGATAAATTCCTCGAAGGACTTAATGATGAGTTGAACCTGCAGCTGTCTGTTGCCTAGGTCCCAACTTATCAATCACTCTATGACAAAGCCACCATTTTGGAAAAAACAAGATGAATCAAGTTGAGAACAGAAAGAGGAAGCATAACCTCAAGTATCACTCAGGATCATCACAAAAGAAGCGTTCATTCAAAAAGAGCAATGGAGATTGTGGACCACATCAGCATCACCACAACAACAATGGAAGTGATAATAATGGGAATGATACTGACAATGGATATGACCTTGGTCAGAACCAACAAGGCAATCCCAGGAAGAAAGACATTAGCCAGTTGTAGTGCTATAATTGTAAGGAACTCTAATGAGAAGAAAAAGAAAAAGGGTGCTAGAAACTCTAATGAAAGCAATTCCAATGAGGCCCAGAAAGGACATGTGAACCACATCGAAATGTATGGAACCATTGAAGAATTAGATGATGTGGATGGCAGGAATTAGTTAACTCAGTTGAGTTAAATAAGGATTCCTTGTTTGGATATCAATTATTGAACCCATAGTCAAGTGAACCATTAATGTAACCCTACAAAACTTTCATTTAAGTGTGGTAGTACCCTAGTTGTCTTCAATCCTACTTGTAACCTCTAGCCTTCCCAAATCTCGGGACGAGATTTATTTTAAGGGTGGTAGCCTGTCACATCCCAAAATTTTCTAAATTTTGAAATGTGAAAAATAAATAAACAAAAGAAATGATTGTTGAAATTTAGGGTGAAAATAAACTTTTTGTTTCTAAAATAAAACATCAAAACCCTTCTTGAACAAATTTGAATAAAAGGGAATTCAACAAATTTCAATCAAGTGAAATGCATTCATCAATGAATATATCTTGAAATTCAAACTTGGGAAAATAAACCAAAACCCTAATGGAAGTAAATCATTTCCAAGATCTCTCTAAGACTATGGATTTGATCCATATAAAAATTTAGCAACAAACATTTATAAATGATCAAAAATGATAAATAAGAATATTATAAAAACATAGAATACGGTTTCACTTAATTTGGAACCATGGATAAAAACATATGAATTTAATAAGTGGAAAGGAATTAATTTCCAAAGCTAATAAAAGCTCCTATCTATACCAAATCTTGAGCAAAGTGATCCTAAGGGGATTTAAAAAGATAAACAAATATTAAAATAAAGTTATACAAATTGGAAACACCAATTTTGGATCTTTAAATAAAAATATATGGATTTTATAAGGCAAAGAAATAAATAAATAAGGAATAATTAAAAGCCAAATTAAATATTGGCCAAACAAATGAAATGAAGATTATTAATTAATAAAAAGAGTAAATGATTATTTAAATAAAATCATAAGGATTGATTAATATCCAATTTTATTTAAATAAAGAAAATTCCCAACGTAAATGAACATTAAATAATATTAAATAATAATTCAAAGTGAATTATTTAAACTAAAGAATAAATAAAACCTACTGAAAAAGGTTTGGTAAAAATTAGAATTCAAATAGAGTTTGAAAACATATTTAAATCTTAATTAAAATAAAGACAAATGTCAATTTTAAATAAATAATAGACCCTAAAAGAATAAAAGAAATATTCTAAAATGGACATTAGAATATATTAATAAACAGTATTAATAATATACTCAAAGTTTGGAAAAGTTTTGAAATAAAAATAGTGTTTGAAACATTTGAATAAATTCAAAACAGAATAATAGAAATAGAAAAAGGAAAACAGAATAATAAAAAATGGAAAAGAAGCAAACCAGCCCAACCAGCCCATCTGGACCAGCAAGCCCACTCTCTCCCCTCCCCGCGAAGCGTTTTCTCACTCAACCGCTTACCCACTCAGTCGCTGACCGCGTGAACCCACACGTAATCCTCTCCTTCACTGACAGCACGACCCCACACTGCGAGTCGTCTTCACCCGCCGCGACCATTTTCCCCTCGCACCTCGCCGTTCCTGCCTTGAATCCGCGGCGTGAATTCGCATCAATGCGTGAGTAATACTCATCCATGATCATGCACAATAAATCGCCTCGCCCTCATCCTCATTTTCCCCCAGATGCCGTCAACTCTCTGCCACCGGGCTGCCCCAATTGCCCGCTGCAAACCTCCTGCTCCAACGAGCTTTCCAGGCGAAATCCGGCGACGTCCAACCTCCTCTTGCCCTATGGACTCCACGAGCATGCTCGTCACCCCCTCACGCACCTGCCAGTGCCTCCCACTCGCCCGTGCGTGCCTAGGAGCTCACCTCGGTCTGCCTCTGAGCATCGCCGCCCTCTTCCGAATCTCCGGTGAGTCTTAGCCCTCAACCTCGTGCGCCTCTCGAGTTGTGACTTATGCCATCTAGTTTGCCTGCTTCCTGTGCATCTCCAGGTGCCCTCCAATAATACACGCGTGGCCTACAAGCTCACCTCCGTCTTCAACAGAGAGCACCCGTTGCCAGGAGCTACTCCGACGAGCAATCAGCAACGCGTCCGTGCGCCCCTTGGCCAACAGAGACCACGTTGAGTATCAGCGCTCCACGGCGAGTCTGGTGAGCATCTTACCTCTCTCTCTCACTTCCTATCTCACGAAGGCCGGCCGAAAAGGCGTCACCGCTCTTGACCGCGGCGCTGCCAGTTCTGGTAGTTCTTATGTAGCCGTTAGATCTGAATCGCCTGGCTGAGATTAGATTTTAAACGAAAGGGTATTGTATACTGTGAGCCGCACGATTTACTTTAGATCCAACGCTATGTAACGCTCGATCCAAACGAACCGGTACCGTCCAGTAAGAAACAGCCACGTGTCCAGTGATTTGTTTTAAAAACAGAAATTTGTTCTATTAGATGATAGGATTTGTAAAATTCATAACTTTAAATCTACACATCTAAATTTTGCAAATTTTATATCAATGGAATCAGAAAAACGAATACTTTGCAAACATGCACTTTGTTTAGTGATTTGATTCTGGAAAATTAGTTGTTTTGCAGAAACATGTGTAGGCATATTTTGAGTATAAAATTTATTCTAAAAATGATTTTAGGGTAAAATATTTTGTAAATGGATTGTTTTGAACCTAATGACCATAAAAACCATCTTGTAGGCTTAAAGAATATTTTGTGATACTAGGGAAGAAATCTATGAATAAAAGCATTTCTAGTTGAATATGTTTAAAAATGCTTTTTGGGTAAAACCTTTGGAAAATGATTTGGTTTAAACTTTCTGACCCTAAAACACCAAGTTTTAGGATTTAAAAATATATTTGATGAACCTTAGTAAATTATTAGTTTGTTAAAGGCATTTCTAGCAAATAAAAATATTGTTTTGATTTAAAAATGGAATTTAGGTGAAACCTTTTGCAAATGGATTAATATTAAACCCTTTAACCATAAACACTAACATTTGTGTTTAAAGAATATAGTTGGCTAAAACTACAAAATATTACTTTGATTTAAACCATTCCAAGCAAAACAAAAATGATTTAAATGGCCATTTTCACCAACTTGAAATTAAATGGTTACCACTTTTGTAAATTACCAATAGGAGTTTTAAAATGTTTATAGCCTATTATAATCCACTTTTACAAATAAAACAATCTTTTGCATGCTTCCATGCATTGCTTTTTTTATTGTTTTATGTGGTGAATTGTTTGTATGCTAGTGGAATATGTGCTTGCTTGATTGAATTGTAGTGAAATTTAAAGAGTGTGATTGTTGCAAGATCAAGGAGTGAACCAATATTCTCTACTAAAAAGGCAAGTGACACTATCATCCATGACCAAATATTTTCATTACACTTAGTAGAATTTTTGTAGTATGCATGATAGGGCTACTATATTTTTATGCTATGCTATGTCCTACTAGGATTCCCTTTATATCTTCCTTAGTGAAAACATCATAGTTGTAGTATGCTTAGCCCTGCTATAGACTTGGGGTGGAATACCATGTTATGAATATATGAAGTGTTGGAAAAATATATGTTTTATATAATAAAACAAGTACTCAATGAACCACCTGGGTGGAATGTGGATACTCAATTGTGGATAAAGTGCCAACAAAGGGAACCATGTTTATATGGCTATATTTTTGTATGTGCACTAGAAGAAAACCACCCAGGGACTTAGAGATTGAACATGTTTCTCGTACAGTGGCTTCCATGTACAGCCACATGCTAAATGGGCTCTGACTTAGTCAATTACATAGTGGAAGACCCTTGCATTGGCACCTACTCAGGTTAACCGGATTCATGTATTGGAAATATATTCTTACATTGGTGTCTGGTAGACATGCTAGCATTATGTCTTGGGAGGACTTCTATGGAAAGACTTTGTCACATTCTCGGTCTGTCCGTACTCCATTTGGTGTGTACTTATCCAGCGGCCACTGGTGGCGTCAAGACGAGATTGTGTCATGTGAGTATAGTGTACAACTCCTGGAGAATATCAAATTCTAAGTACTTAGCCGTGTCCCCGGTTATGGACAATTCTGAGCAACTAAGGCCTGAAGCTATGGAAGATCTCGACATTCCAATTTCTCTAAGTAAAACTTGATGGTGTCAACAAGGGATTAGAAGAACTTGGAGTTTGCCAAGAAGTTGAGAAAGATTGTTAAAATATCAAAAATATTTTTGAAAAGATAGGATAAAACTATATTACTTTCTGCAAATGAGCCTAAACCCTACTTAGCCAGATATGCATATATTGATAGGTTCCAACTTATTTCCACATAGTAGTGAAACTTTCCAATATAATTCAAATGTATTGACGCTTGTGGCTGTAACTTATATGTTGCAGGTTTGTTTGATGTTAGTGAAGTGTGTTGATTAGGATTACAAGTGTACAACCAACATGATTGCATGTGGCACTTTGAAGATGAAGGACTTCATGCTATATAGTTATTTCTCTGTAATGAGATAGCCAAACGAGCTATGTAAGATGTAATGTATTATTTTATTCCTGGTTATAAAGTTGTACTATGACCTTTGTTTCTTGATATTACATCTTAAACTGTGGATGCTAGCTATTGATCCAGGAACTAGCATTGTGAACACATGGATCTCTACCTTATTAAAGGTTGGGACCTCTACAGTTTGAGAATTGTAATGAAAATTTGTTTGACATGGTTAGATCAAATGTGTTTTTTATAAAACTGCCATTATATTTTAAAATATTAAAGCTTTAGAGACTACCACTTTTACACTAAAAATAGCTCCATCTTGATCCATTGAAATGACACCATGTAAGTTATGGTTTGGGGTAAAACCCAAGTTGTCCTTTCTTAAATTTTGGTATGCTAAGCATAAGTAAGATGTTTACAACAAAAGTCGGATAAGCATGTCTTTGTAGGTTATTTCAAATAACCATTGGGTATTCCTCCATAACACCGAGGACAAAACGGTTTCTCGCTTGAAACGTGAAGTTTCTTGAAAAAGGAATTTTTCACAAAATTTAAGTGGGAGGATGATGACCCATAAGTATAGGGGATCGCAACAGTCTTCGCGGGTAGTATTACCCAATTTATTGATTCAACACAAGGGGAGCCAAAGAATACTTTCAAGCCTTAACAACTGAGTTGTCAATTCATCTTCACCTAGAAATAGTTCTTGCTCACATAAGTTTATCAGTAGCAACAATTTGGTAGTAGAAACAGCAAAGCAACAGCAATAGTAATTGTAACAGTAAATAGTGGGATTCGAGTGCGGTAGTCATAGGGATGGATGGACGGGCGTTGCAAGGACGAGTCTAAACATGTAACTTAAAGATCTAGGGCATTGCAGATAAATAAGAATAAGCATCCAAGTACTAAACAACCCTAGGCATGTGCTCCATATATAGTCATGTGTGCTCGCAATGAGAACTTGCACAACATATTCTGTACAGCCAGCCCGTTGCAGCGGAGCCTCTAGGGAACTACTGGCAATTAAGGTGCTCCTTTTAATAGAGCACCGGAGCAAAGCATTAACATTCCGTGAACACATGTGATACTCACACCACAACCATCCCATGCGGTTGTCCCAATTTCCGTCACTTTGGGGCCTTTGGATCCGGACAATGATATGTGTACACAACTTGCAGATAAGATCACAAACAATACTATCATAATGATTCAATAATAAGTTTAGATCTGAGATCATGGCATTCGGGACCTAGTGACAACCATTAAGCACAACAATTGCAACAAAGTCAAATAGCACTAATAGAGATACTAGGCATTATGCCCTAACAATCTTATTCAATTACATGATAGAACTCATACAATCCCTACCATCCCCATAAACTACTGCGGGGGATTACTCACTCATGGATGAGGGAAACATGGATGGTTGATGGAGAGGAATTGGTGATGACGATGGCGATGATCCTCTCCAAATTCCCCGTCCCAGCAGGGTGCCGGAACGGAGTTTCTGGATCCGAATCTTGGTTTCTGGTGGTGGTGGCGGCGCAGCGGAACTCTTTTTGAAAAAACGTCGAACCTCCCTGAGTTTTTAGGTCAGACGGCATGTTATAGGAGAAGAGGGAGGCCGAGAAGGTGCCTGAGGTGGCTGCACCCCCCCCCCAGGCGCTGCCAGGCATGGCCCGTGCCTGGCAGGGGTGTGCCCTCCCCCAGGCCTCCTCTCCGTATCGTACTCTGGCTCAGTGTGTCTTCTGGTGAAATAGGATTTTTGGCATATTTTCTCGGATTTTTCCTGATAGTTGATTTTCTGCAAAAAAAACTAGACCCCAAGGTAATTCTGCTGAAACAGCGTCAGTCCGTGTTAGTTGTATCCAAATCACACAAGTTTAGAGGAGAAACAATAGCAAAATTGTTCGGGAAAGTAGATATGTTTTAGACGTATCAACTCTCCTCCAAACTTAGCTTATTGCTTGTCCTCAAGCAATTCAGTTGAAAACTGAGTGCGATAAAAGAACTTTCACAAACACATTTGCTTCATATGATGTATATATTCTTAGCACAGGAGTAGATCCTTAAAGAGAAAATTCTTTATTTGACATTGGCTTAAAATATGGTTCCTTATTTGACACTGGTAAATTTTTTTCCCATTTTAATATCTAAACTTGCTTTCTTTCCTCAATTGACACTACCGTCTGTATCGTTAGTTTTTTCGTCGGTCAATTTATTCAATGGACAAGAATACTCTTGGTCTACCACTAAACGAATCTGGTGAGATAGGCGGAGCCAGCACTGCGCGCCGTTCCGTGGATGCAGCCGGATGTCCTGTCTCGACATCCTACCATGTCCACCTAATCAACACGTTGCTAATCACGTAAGGCAGATAATCACCGTACTTAGAATTCGTTTGCATGCACGACTCTAGCGGAACGTCCGCCGAACTGTTCGCCGGCATGCTTAGATATAGCTGAGCACGTTCAACTGCTTTATTTCTTCTTTGGTCTTCTTGGCTCACATGATTCCCGGCCGACGCGTAAACGTATACGCCCGTGTATTTATATCTTCTGAGTTTTATTAGGTATATGTTTCATACATATATTTGCATACATGGCTATACGATCCGGCCGTGGTTCAAATAATATATCTGACACAGCTGGCAAACTTGGTCGGGCCCATATTGAGGTTTAAACACGATTAAAACACTTACAGATTAATCCGGGACTCCCTTTCCTAAAAAACATATGTCAAGTCTTCCCCTGGGTTTCGGGCCAATCGATCGAGCGCATGTACGATTCATGTATGAGCTTGCCTTGTATACATGCAAAGATTCATGGGCTTATCAAGGATACATATGTACACGCTCTAGGCAATTAAATACCTAGCTCAGATATAAAAGACAAAAATCCATAAAAAGAAATTATATATATGTTTAAGGCACAAGTTCTAAGTTGTTCACCTAGTAGCGTAGTACTGAAATTTTAATTTTTAATTTTTCTTGCACTAAAATCTGGTGACAACGCACTGAAATATGAGTGGAAAACATGCCACACACGATCAATGTTCATTGATGCAAATGTGTCTTTTTAAAACATTCTTTTTCTCACAAAAATTATCAGGGGCAAAAGAGTCTTTCCATGTTCCTATTTGACACCGTTAGTGTTCAAAATGAACTAGAGTGTCAATTGAGGAAAGAAAGCAAGTTTAGATGTCAAAATGAGAAGAAAATTTTTACTAGTGTCAAATAGGGAATCAGGTTTAAAGACAGTGTCAAATAAGGAATTTTCTCATCCTTAAACCATTCATAATAAAGAGTATGCAACTAAGTCTACTCAATAGTCATTGCAAGCTATGAAGATAAACCAACTCAATAATAATAAGTAGCATGCAACATAAACATAAGCAACATTGCAATGCTTATAAAAAGGAATGATAGAGTGGTATCTCGCTTGTCTTTGTTTGTAGAGCACAATATAAATGCCAAGGCACCTCTGAAGTTCAAGTGAAGACTAGAAGTAAAGATTGTAGGGGTTCGTAGCATGGAAAACAAAAAAATTCTATCGCATGAACACACAAAAGCCAAGATCTATCTACTAGATTGTAGCAACGAGTCGATAGAGTACTAACCCTCGAAGATCCAAAGCGGTTAACGAGAGCAGATTCTCGTGGATGATGTAGTCGTACACTTCCGATCTCAAGATCGCGTAGACGATCCTTCCGGCGCTGCGTTCCGGCAGCGCTTCCGCAGTCGGTCACACGTTCGGTACTCGATGAAGACCTTCCTCTCTCTTGTTCCAGCAGGCAGCGGAGGTTGTAGCACTCTCCTCGCGATTCCGGCAGCACGACGGCGTGGTACCGGAAGTAGAGGGGAGATCTCTGAGGCTTAAGCCGGAGCGAGTATGGTGGACTATGAGAGAGCCTCGGTGATCTAGGGTTTAGACACACCAAATAGAGGGAGCTAGGCCGGCGGCTAGGGCAAGAGGGGAGCCGCAAGTCGGCGACTTGGCAAACCCTAGGAGGCGGCGGCGACAATGGTGGAGGCCGGCGGCTAGGGTTTAGGTTTAGAGGAGAGAGGTGTGTGTAGAGGGGGCACCCCTGCCCCTTCTTTTATAGGTGGGAGGGAGGCGCCTAGGAAACTCCTCCTTGGCTGGCGGGTGGAGGGAGTGGGACTTCCTCCCCAAGTAGGTTTCCTACTCTCCCTCCACCAAGCAAAACTGCCATTTGACTTTTCAAATTGGCGTTTGACTTTTCAAACTAGGATTTGATTTATCCCTTTATTTTGCCCAGCCATGATACCTAGTACATGATGCAATCATTCCAACTTGTTATGACACATTCATGTACCCTTCCCCTCCGGAGTGCGGGACCTTCCGGACCCTTCTAGAACATTCCCGATGAAAACACCGGAATCATTCTCCAACTCCGAAACAGGACTTTCCTTATATGAATCTTATTCTCCGGACCATTCCGGATCTCCTCGTGATATCCCGGATCCCATCCGAGACTCCGAACAACATTCGGTCTCTAACTCATCATTCCATAACTACTCAACAACATCGAATCCTTAAGTGTGTCTCCCTACGGTTCGTGAATTATGCGGACATGACCGAGACACTTCTCCGATCAATAACCAATAGAGGAATCTGGAAATTCATATGGCTCCCACATATTTCTACGATTACTTTGCGATCGAATGAACTACTTACATACGATACCAATTTCCCTTTGTCTCACGATATTTTACTTATCTGAGGTTTTGATCGTCGGTATCTCTGCATACCTAGTTCAACCTCGTTACCGATAAGTACTCTTTTATCGTTCCCGTGATATGTGATCCCTTGTGAGCCAGTCACATGATTGCAAGCTAATTGGATGACATTCCACCGAGAGGGCCCAGAGTATTTATATCCGTCATATGGATGGACAAATCCCACTCTTGATCCATGTGCCTCAACTCATACTTTCCGAACACTCAATGCCACCGTTATAACCACCCAGTTACGGTGTGGTGTTTGATGTCATCAAAGCATCCTTCCGGTGATGGTGATTAACATGATCTCATGGTCGAAGGAATTAGGTTACTATGTTTCAGAAAGCTTATAGCAAATGAACTATATTAAATGACTTGATCTTTATGCTACGCTTAACTATAGGAGTATGTCCATCACATCATTATCATAATGATATGACCCTGTTGTTAATAACATCTCTATGTTCATGATCAGGAAACCATGATCATATATTAACCAACAAGCTAGTTTAACAAGAGGCTTTACTAGAGACTCTTTTATGTTTACAAATCACACAAGTATTAATGTGTCCGTTTAATACAATTTTAGCATGGTATGTAAACATTTATCATAAGCATGAAGATATGATAATAACCTTCTTTATTATTGCCTCTTGGGCATATCTCCAACAGTCTTCCACTTGCACTAGAGTCAATAACCTAGTTTCAAACCTTTGTGTATTCAACACCTATGGCTTTCCGGTGTTGTATGTACACGATTGCTAGTGGTCAACTGATCTCCGGATCTGACACTTCCAGGTCCGTGTGTAATTGCATGTCTTTGCGTCCCTACGCATCACTCATTCTCTAATGAGATGGTTTTGTATAAATTTGGTCCTTTGGTGAGACCTTTAGTTCTTTGGGGCTAAAACATGTTGATAATATTGTCGTACAATATATCTTCATAGTATTATCCCTGCTGTGAACTACACCTAGTTTGATAACAAACTGCTTGACACAAATGCCCTCTTTTGCTGCTATAATAGCAGTCATATACTTAGCCTTTTGTTGTAGTATCTGTCACAATGTCTTAACTTTGGAACTTATCCAAATCCATTATGGAACTTACTTTCCATTATATTGTGCCACCCTCAGTTTAGATTGAGATAAACTTAATTTGTACTTTGTGACAAAACTAGTATCAATGTAATTCATTTACAATTAACTAAACATCTATTTGTCACTTCTACAAAATAATATATTCTTAGTTCTTTTACAAGATCATAAGAATATCTTTACTATCATCCAATGATTATCTTATGAATCATTCTGGTATATGCTCATAACATTTAGAGCATAGGACATATCTGGATTTGTACATATCACAGTATGATTGATATAAATACTCTTTGTGATTTCATACATCAAGTATCAATCTATACTTGAATCTTTGTTTCACTTACCAAGTGTCAATACACTTGAATATATCATCAATATTGAACTCATTCAATCCTTTCTGTGCAACAACAACCTTTCTTGTAGTTTCTATATTGAACTCATTCAATATCTCATCTATGTACTTCTGACACAACCATATTGGCGTCTATTGATGCCAAACATTTGGGTTTTGCCTAAGTCTTCCATCGGGATGAAAAAATTCTTAATATGTGTTAATAAAAGATACATCATTTCCAATCAACAATATGTCTTACACATAATGTATTAGAAATATGTCTTAGCGCTCCCACTTAATTTCTTACAAATGCAAGCATCTTCATCGTCTCTGATGAATTTAAACTCCTTTAACAATTTTATCATAATGAAGATTCCAACTCCGCGATGCTTACTTCAACCATTTAAGTTTGCATATGCTTTTAGCATCCTTTGAATTAACAAAAACCCTATGGACCATGTTATGCACATGTCCTAGGTAACAATTCTATTAGAAGAACGTGTTTTGTTTATTCAACTACCACATAACAAAATTATATGTAGTGGTTGCTTTTATTAATCCGTTTAGACTAAATATCACTATGAAAGATCAAATCTTGTCATAGTCAACCTTTGAACATTGGTGTGAACTCTTTCCCAACATGTCGACTATTTCATAGATGTGAAACATCCATGTCTATTTTTTTATAGATCCAAACACAACTGTAAGGTCTTACACCTTTCTCGAGGGTCCTCCAAGTTTAAAGCTTGATTTCTCGTGTATGGAACTATCACGGATTTTATGGCTTCAAGACATTTTATGGAGTCAGGGCCCATCATCACTTCTTTGCATGTAGTCCGTTCATTATTCTCAAATAATGATTCAACCCTCAAATCTTGATATTTGATTGTTTACCCGACCTACTTGGTTCAATAGAAACTTTGACCTTCGTAACCACAACCTTTGAGGCACGAGAGCCATGAGCATTGTTGCTGCCTCCGGAACACTTCTCGGCGCTGCGCAACTTTGCACATATAGCTAAGGTTCTTTTAACCTTATCAAAGTTCTATTGTCCTCCCACTTAACTTTTCACGAAAAATTCCTTCTCAAAGAAACTTGACGTTCTAAGCGACAAACACTTTTGTCTTTGGTGCTATGGAGGAATACTCAACGATTATTCAAAATAACATACAAAGATATGTTCATCCGATTTTGGTTGCAAACATCTTTCTTATGCATAGCATACCAATGTTTAAGAAAGGACAACTTGGGTTTTATCCCAAACCATAACTTTATATGGTGTCATTTCAGCGGATTATGATGGAGCCCTTTTCAGTGGAAAAACGGTAGTCTCTAAAGCTTTTAATCTTTAAAATATAATGGCAGTTTTATGAATTACACCTTTGATCTTACCATGTCAAACAAGGTTTTAATTACATATCTCGAACGCTCCATACTCTTATGGTGTTTCGGGAAATTCAAATCCACGGAATGATTCCTTAAATCTTAGGTATTATGCTAAACTTGTAACTCAAATATCTTCCTTTATGATCTTATCATAAACTATTTATATTCTTGTTACAATGATTTTGCACTTCATCTTGAAAGTCTTTGAACTTTTCAAATGTTTCATACTTCATCCTTATTAAGTAAATATTCATATATTCACTCACATTTTCGGAGAAAGCATATGAAGTTGAAATCCATCGCTCTTGACTACACATAATGGACTTCATACAACAATATGTACAAGTTCCAACAAGATAGTCATTCGTTCCCTTTTTGGCCTATGAACAAAGTTTTAATTATCTCTAGGAAAGTTTCACAAGCGTTATTTGATCAAAAATCAAAAGACTCCAAAATTCCATCCACATGGAGTTTCTTCATGTTTTCTTTCCAATATAATTTAAACGGCGATGTCACTTCCTAAGTGATCTCAATCAATTTGTCTTTCGACATTTTTAGCACTAGTCTTATGGATGTGATTTCTCCAACGAGATTTGCAGATTATCCATATTTTATGGATTACGGCAATTATTTGAACAACCCTTTTGTTCTCATAACACCTGATAAAACAAATCTTGAAGGCAAGCTTTTGATGTTTAACGAGCAGCACAATAACCCTTTATTTGTTCTCGATGAACATCATCACATATTCTTTTGCTAGTTACTTAGGCCATTGTAGTTCATGAATTGTGTTGTTTCGTATGACGATTCACACCAACAAATTCAGTCAAATACTTAAGAACCACATTGTTTAGTAAGCAAAGAATATAGCCATAACATGTATATCATCTATATACTTAAGCTGAACAATTCTAGTCTTTTCTTTTCTGCCATATACTTATGAGATTCTCTTTCAGTATTTATTTTTCTATTTGAAAGAATCTGTCAACATCAATAGTGGAGCCATACACATGACTCATAGTCCAAAGCGTGTATAGTTAAATACCAATGTCTTTGTACTTGCACTTTGAAGCAGATCACCATTATCAAATGTTTGGTGTTCTTTCAAATTCCTTTCTTTAGTAATCTCTTGGTGTAGTAAACATTTTACCTACATCAAATATTCACCCTTACCATGGAATTATTCATGATCAAGCTACTTTTAGCTTATAACGACGAATCGCGAGTATAATGTTGCTCTCCAAAACCTTTTGGAGGATTAGGACAACTAGTGTCTCCAACCTTTTTGCAAATTCTCATCAAATATGAGAACATGACTTTTGCCATATTATACTCTATCATGTTGCAACCAAAACTTTGTTTCAGATATCACAATATCTTCCACACATCATGGTTTCTGAAACAACTCTTTCAGATCCTAGATAACCTTGATATTAAGATAATCCTTTGAATATCAAGAATCATGGAGACAAACATGATACACATACACTAACTCTTGGAATTTTCACTCTCGATTTAATACCAGTTATTAAACTTCATGGAGTAACCGGAACTTACTGAAAGTTTGCAATAGGACTTTTAAACTTTAGATTGACACTTCAAAACAATACGATACCAGTTCGTAAAGTAACTAACCAGAATTCTATAGTTCTATCATCTCAATTATAACTAAGCGCAAGGTGGTAAACGGATGCCAATGACTACAACAATTATGCAAATTCACTTTGATTTAATTTATGATAAATAGTGTTCAACTTTGAATCATATTGCCGTTGAACTCCCACTCAAAACAATATCCCTCACATTGTTTTAGTGATCGCACGAACCAAATCCACCACATCAAAACCGATCATCACGAGAGTTGATGTAGCTTCAATGGCGAACAATCAACATGTTCATCATATCTACTATATGACTCATGCTTTACCTTTCGGTGATCCGTGTTCCGAGACCATGTCTGTACATGCTAGGCTCGTCAAGATCCAACCTTAGCTTCCGCATGAGCAAATCTGCCTTGCTCACGTTGTATACACTCGCAGAATCTAACACACCCGATCATCACGTGGTGCTTCGAAACAACGAGCTTTAGCAACGGTGCTTACTAAGGATGAACACTTTAAAACTTGAAATTGTGTGCTTGAGGGATCATCTTATAATGCTACCGTCGTGAACTAAGCAATACAAAATGCATAAAAGGATTAACATCACATGCAATTCATAATATGTGATATGATATGGCCTTTCTTCTTGTGCTTCCGATCTCCATCTTCAAGCACGAACATGATCTCCATCATCACCGGTGTGGCGTCAAGGTCGATGGCGCCGCTCCATGGTTGTCATCCACCAGCTTCAACTATTACAACTACTTTGAATAGACACGCGGGTCTTAACAGAATTTAAAGACAACCATATGGATCCTGCTGGTTGCCAACTTACAATAAGGATCATTGCATACATCAAATATAATCACAATCATGGCCATATTACATCACAGCACACCCCTGCAAAACAAAGTTAGACGCCTCTAATTTTCTTTGCATATTTTACGTGGTTTGGGGCTTTCAATAAGTGTCGCTCTAACTTACGAACAAGAACCACAACATTGATAGTATTGTCAATCACCCGTTGTAAATTGAATCTTAACTATGGTGGGAGAAACAGGCACCCACAAAGCCACTTATGCAATACAAGTTGCATGTCAAGCGTGGAGCAAGTCTCATGAACGATGTCATGTAAGGTTAGCCCGGGCCGCTTCATCCCACCATCTCGCAAGATGCAAAGTACACAAGAAGCAATCGACAACAAAAGCATCAACGCCCACAATGATGTAGAGGTCCCAACCTTTAATAAGGTAGAGATCCCTGTGTTTACAATGTTATCCCTGGATCAATAGCTAGCATCCACAGTTAAGATGTAATATCAGGAAACAAAGGTCATAATACAACTTTATAACCAGAAATAAAATAATTTATTACATCTTACATAGCTCACTGGGCTAATACATTACATTGCAGCAGAATAACTATAAGCATGGGGTCCTTCATCTTCAAAGTGCCACAGGCAATCATGTTGGTTGTAGACTTGTAATCCTATTCAACAAACTTCAGTAACATCAAACAAACCTGCAACATAATAAGTTGCAGCCACAAGGGTCAATACATTTGAATTGTATTGGCAAGTTTCACTATTCTGTAGAAATAAGTGGATCCTATCATTACATGCATATTTGGCTAAGTAGGGTTTAGGCTCATTTGCAGAAAGCAATATAGTTTTGTCCTATCTTTTCAAAATAGTTTTGATCTTTTCTAAAAATCTCTCTAAACTTCTTGGAAAACTCCAAGTGCTTCTAATCCCTTGTTGACACCATCAAGTTTTACTTTGAGAAATTGGAATGTCGAGATCTTCCATAGCTTCAAGCCTTAGTTGCTCAGAGTTGTCCATAACCGGGGACACGGCTAAGTACTTAGAATTTGATCTTCTGCAGAAGTTATACACTTTACCCACATGACACAATCTCATCTTGATGCCACCAGTGGCCGCTGGATAAGTACTCACCAAGATGGAGTACTGGCAGATTGAGAATGTGACAAAGTCTTTCCATAGGAGTCCTCCCAATACACAATGCTAGCTTGTCATCCAGGCACCAATGTAGGGTTTCAAGTTCCCTTACACAATTCTAGTTAACCTGAAGATGCCAATGCAATGGGTCTTCCACTATGTAGTTGACTAAGCCAGAGCCCATTTAGCATGTGGCTGTACATGGAAACCACTGTACGAGAAACATGTTCAATCTCTAAGTCCCTGGGTGGTTTTCTTCTAGTGCACAACAAAAAGAGATTGCCATATAAACATGGTTCCTTTTGTTGCCACCTTGTCCAAAACTTGAGTATCCTTGTCCACCAAGGTGGTTCATTGGGTACTTGTTTTATTATATAAAACATATATCTTTTCAGCTCTTCATAAACTCATAACATGTATCCCATCCCAATATATAGCAGGGCTAAGCATACTACAACTACATTGTTTCCACTAAGGAATATATAGGGGTATCCTATTAGGATTTAGCATAGCATAAAATATAGAAATCATTATCATGCATGTTTCAAAAATCCACTAAGTGTAATGAAAATAATAGGACTTGGATGATAGTGTCACTTGCCTTTTTAGTTGGTGGTGTTGGTACACTCTTCGCAATAACACACTTGACAATCAACACAATTTATCAAGCAAAACAACCAAGACAAAACAATCACAAGATCAACACTAATGACAACACGAAAATCATGCAAAGTATGCAAACATGCAAGATGCCAATTTTTATTTTACAAATTGTTATAACAACGTTCTGAACATTACTGAGTGATTTTTAGACATTTTATATTTTCAAGATTACAAATGCAATCATTTGTGCAATTGTAGCAATTAGCAATATTTTCTAACACTTGGAAAGGCCGTTCTCACTAAATAATTTCCACGGTCTTATTTATACTAGAATAAAATTATATTTTGGTCTTACTGTATAGAGGGTTCAATATACAATCATTTTCAAAAGGATTCACTTAAAAATAATTTACACAACAATATTTATACTCAAAATACTCCACAAATGGTTCTGTATAAAACGTGATTTTAACAGACTCAAAAATACGAAATTATGGCTTAATGGTGTTCTACACATTTTTATGAATCCATGGATATATTATTTGTTAATTTTGGATCTACAGAACAAAGATATGAATTTTGTAAGTTTAAACACCTAATAAACCTTTTCTGATTTTTAAAGTGAAATCCTACCCACGTGTTGTGTTCTGATTGGTTGATACAGTTTCGCGCGGATCAGCTACATGGCCGTCAGATCTAACTGAAATCGCACGACTCAGATCTACCAATAAAATCTATAGCTAAGCATGGGTAAATAGGTGCAAAAAAAATATAGAGAACATAACCTCAAATTCTACTAAGTAAATCTGTACTAAGCATGTGCAATAAGGCAAAAACTAACAGGGTTTTGCTAATACAGCAGTGGCATGCTAAATTATTAAGCAACACTGATGAGTGACATGCAATAAAACAAATCATAAGAGTAGTACTGGCACTCGGTTCATCTAGCCTACTAGCAAGATGAGCAATCAATACTAAATAAGATTGCAGACACTAACCAAACCAATAAAAATAGTAGTAATAGTGTAAGACGGGCATGAACATGATTAATTATTTCCACCAAATAAATCTACAAACAAGCCGGACACATGTAAACAAAATCCGTAGTACAACTACACTAATCAATCAGGCATAGCCGTAACGCATGCAAACAGGTCATCAGGAACACGCATACACCTACAAGTAAATATGCTCGTACTGATGCATCAGAGACCTGAACGAGCACTTTTCAAAACTGCTTAATAAATATCAAATATACTCGCAAACTAAAACAACTGCTAGGCTCCTAGGGTTCTTTGGAAGGTTTCCCATGTTGAGATTGAGTTGATCTGACATGTGCAAGGTATACTACAAGGAGGATGCCATCCGGTGGCATTCGGTTCACAGGCGGCGCGGTCAACTAGAAATATATAAACATAAACCATGTCTAGGAGATAGGCATATCGACGGGTAGTGCGTGGGTGAAAAGATTTTTCATGACGCTCACATTGCAGCGAATCGGCGATGCAATCGTTCGACGAAGATGACGACCTATGATGAACTTGTGGTGTGGTACGTGGTGGACGATCAACAACTCGAGCGTCAGTTCCGTGGACCAGCTCGATCACCTCCTCCTCGTGGAACTAGTGGCTGCCGCCGTCGAGTCCCTCGTGGCCGAAGCTGCCGGAAACGTGAGCGACGTCTAGCGGCGGTTCAGCAGTTCTCTCTAAGATAAAGGTGAGATAGAAATTCAGAGCTCCCATGGCGGTGTAGAATGGCAAGAGGGTGCAGCGGTCGTTGTATATAGAGTTTAATATTTGGACGGGGATGGCAACCGTTTCTAGTCTAAATTATGGCGTTGATGTCTAAGGCGTTTCTATTTGGCTGAGTCGTGTCCTGCGGGAAGACGAACAGTGTGGCGTATCGGTTGACGATTCGCTCATTACTATAACCCATGTATACGTGCGTTGTGCTGAGATTATGTCGCCCCGTGCGTGCGAGCTAGTAGATTAGTAGTAATATATGCATGGTTCAGGTCGAGGGCCTTCGTATGCTAGCTTGGTTGGGCTGCATGTGCGCTCGGCTGACTTTGATGGCCTGGGTCGAACTCGCCTAATTAAAATGAGTGTGGGTAGGAGCTGACTGATTCTTTGGTTTACAGGAAAGAAGGAAATGAGAGGGGAGAGAGTATACGACTCATGCATGAAGTATCCGGACGAAAGAAAAGAGTAGAAAGAATATCAATGTGACGTGCTAGCTTTGGTCCTACATTGTTAGGAAGGAAAAAAATAGACAATACTACTAGTACGGGAAAAGATATAGAAAAGGAACGACATGTTAGTGCACCCATGCATGCACGTGCATGTGCACAACCCTAGGACCAAGTCTAAAAATGAAAAGTTTTGAAAGAATCAAATTAAAAAAATAAGTTAGACAAATCAAAACAAGATACAAAACAAAATACAAGACGTATTGTGAGAAAATATTCTCCCTTTCTTTTATATGTCAAATTAAGTTCGAAACATTTGGAAATAATTTTTAACAAATCCAAACAAAATATTTATATTTATTTGATCGCGTTGCAACATCCCTTGGTTTAAAAAAACAATCGTCCCATAAAAATTAGGATGTTACAATTCCACCCTCTAAATTTCTTTATTTTTTTTTATTTTTTTCATATTTTAAAATTTGAAAAATTTTGGGATGTGACAGGCTACCACCCTTAAAAGAAATCTCGTCCCGTGATTTGGAAAGGCTAGAGGTTACAAGTTGGCTTCAAGACAATTAGGGTACTACCACCCTTAAAAGAAAGTCTTATAATGTTACATTGATGGTTCACTTGACTATGGGTTCAATACTTGATATCCAAACAAGGAATCCTTATTTGACTCAACTGAGTTAACTAATTCCTGACATCCACATCCTCTATTTCTTCAAGGGTTCCATACATGTCAATGTGGTTCACATGTCCTTTCTGGGCCACATTGGAGTCATTTCCATTGGAGTTTCTAGCATCCTTTCTCTTTTTCTTCTCAGGACAGTCTGATGCATAGTGTCCAAGTTCCTTACAATTATAGCACTGCAACTGGCTAATGTCTTTCTTCCTGGAATTGCCATGTTGGTTCTGACCAAGGTCATCTCCATTGTCAGTATCATTCCTATTATTATCACTTTCATTGTTGTTGTGGTGATGCTGATGTGGTCCAGAATCTTCATTGCTCTTTTTGAATGAACGCTTCTTTTGTGATGATCCTGAGTGATACTTGAGTTTATGCTTCCTCTTTCTATTCTCAACTTGATTCATCTTGTTTTCCAAAATGGTGGCTTTGTCACAGAGTGATTGATAAGTTGGGACATAGGCAACAGCTAGCTGCAGGTTCAACTCATCATCAAGTCCTTCGAGAAATTTCTCCTTTCTCTTAGCATCTGTGTCAACTTCCTCCGGTGCATAGCGTGCCATATTGTTGAATTCTTCAATGAACTTAGCCACACTGAGGTGACGTTGTTTCAGATTGTGGAACTCCTTTTTCTTCAAGTTCATCACTCCAGATGAGATGTGAGCTATACGGAAACCATCCTCAAAAATAGCCCAAGTCACATCCTCAAGGGGAGTGGTGATCTGAAAGTTGTATCACCATGTTGCTGGTCCTTCAAGCAAATGTGATGCAAACCTAACTTTTCTTCATCGGTGCAGCAACAGTCACTAAGTCCTTATTCACCGAACATAACCAGTCATTGGCTTCCATTGGATCAGTTGTTCCAGAGAATCTTGCAGGCCTAAGTTTCAGAAACCTGGTGAGCATATCATGTGCTGGAGGGTTATTTTGATTGTTGTTGTTGTTGTTGTTGTTCTGATTCTGATGTTGCATAAATTGTGTCATCATCTGTGTCAGTTGAGCTTGAGCTTCCAATATCTACTGCATCTCGGGAGTGATGTTGTTGTTTTGGTTGGGGTTGGCACGACGGGGAGGCATCTGTTGGTTTGATAGGGATAAGTAATGATAGATAGATCTAAAGGAGTTCTAACACACCACCCAAAACAATCAAGTTCAATCAAACAATCAACAAGCAACTATTCACTTAACAACTTATGATTTTACTCATGAGTTGAAGGAAACAACAAGTTTTCTTGAAACAGTCAACCTAGTATAGTCATACCTCATAGGTCAATATGATCCATACGCTAACATGATTTCAATGTCTCAAATAGTTGGTAGGCAATCTAATGTCTCTTGGTTTTTCACTTGTAGTCCTTAGTGATGTCTAAGTTGAAGTCCTTGGTCATGGTGGAGGCTTTGTCCATCAAGTTGAGAAGGAAGAGATGTAGAATTCAAAAACCAAAAGGTTGAGGAAAGAGTTTACAAGATTGTTTGTAAATAAGTTTTGGAACAAATACAACTCCTATTTTTCTAAGGGGTTTTTGTCCAATCCTAGGGTTACAATCCTACAGGCAACACAATGCTCTGATACCATCTGTAGATGTCCCAACCTTTAATAAGGTAGAGATCCCTGTGTTTACAATGCTATCCCTGGATCAATAGCTAGCATCCACAGTTAAGATGTAATATCAGGAAACAAAGGTCATAATACAACTTTATAACCAGGAATAAAATAATTTATTACATCTTACATAGCTCACTTGGCTAATACATTACATTGCAGTAGAATAACTATAAGCATGGGGTCCTTCATCTTCAAAGTGCCACAGACAATCATGTTGGTTGTAGACTTGTAATCCTATTCAACAAACTTCAGTAACATCAAACAAACCTGCAACATAATAAGTTGCAGCCACAAGGGTCAATACATTTGAATTGTATTGGCAAGTTTCACTATTCTGTAGAAATAAGTGGATCCTATCATTACATGCATATTTGGCTAAGTAGGGTTTAGGCTCATTTGCAGAAAGCAATATAGTTTTGTCCTATCTTTTCAAAATAGTTTTGATCTTTTGTCAAAATCTCTCTAAACTTCTTGGAAAACTCCAAGTGCTTCTAATCCCTTGTTGACACCATCAAGTTTTACTTTGAGAAATTGGAATGTCGAGATCTTCCATAGCTGGCCTTAGTTGCTCAGAGTTGTCCATAACCGGGGACACTAAGTACTTAGAATTTGATCTTCTGCAGAAGTTGTACACTTTACCCACATGACACAATCTCATCTTGATGTCACCAGTGGCCGCTGGATAAGTACTCACCAAGATGTAGTACTGGCAGATTGAGAATGTGACAAAGTCTTTCCATAGGAGTCCTCCCAATACACAATGCTAGCTTGTCATCCAGGCACCAATGTAGGGTTTCAAGTTCCCTTACACAATTCTAGTTAACCTGAAGATGCCAATGCAATGGGTCTTCCACTATGTAGTTGACTAAGCCAGAGCCCATTTAGCATGTGGCTGTACACGGAAGCCAGCACGAGAAACATGTTCAATCTCTAAGTCCCTGGGTGGTTTTCTTCTAGTGCACAACAAAAAGAGATTGCCATATAAACATGGTTCCTTTTGTTGCCACCTTGTCCAAAACTTGAGTATCCTTGTTCACCAAGGTGGTTCATTGGGTACTTGTTTTATTATATAAAACATATATCTTTTCAGCTCTTCATAAACTCATAACATGTATCCCATCCCAATATATAGCAGGGCTAAGCATACTACAACTACATTGTTTCCACTAAGGAATATATAGGGGTATCCTATTAGGATTTAGCATAGCATAAAATATAGAAATCATTATCATGCATGTTTCAAAAATCTACTAAGTGTAATGAAAATAATAGGACTTAGATGATAGTGTCACTTGCCTTTTTAGTTGGTGGTGTTGGTACACTCTTCGCAATAACACACTTGACAATCAACACAATCTATCAAGCAAAACAACCAAGAGAAAACAATCACAAGATCAACACTAATGACAACACGAAAATCATGCAAAGTATGCAAACATGCAAGATGCCAATTCTTATTTTACAAATTGTTATAACAAGGTTCTGAACATTACTGAGTGATTTTTAGACATTTTATATTTTCAAGATTACAAATGCAACCATTTGTGCAATTGTAGCAATTAGCAATATTTTCTAACACTTGGAAAGGCCGTTCTCACTAAATAATTTCCACGGTCTTATTTATACCAGAATAAAATTATATTTTGGTCTTACTGTATAGAGGGTTCAATATACAATCATTTTCAAAAGGATTCACTTAAAATAATTTACACAACAATATTTATACTCAAAATACTCCACAAATGGTTCTGTATAAAACGTGATTTTAACAGACTCAAAAATACGAAATTATGGCTTAATGGTGTTCTACACATTTTTATGAATCCGTGGATATATTATTTGTTAATTTTTGATCTACAGAACAAAAGATATGAATTTTATAAGTTTAAACACCTAATAAACCTTTTCTGATTTTTAAATTGAAATCCTACCCACGTGTTGTGTTCTGATTGGTTGATACAGTTTCGCGCGGATCAGCTACATGGCCGTCAGATCTAACTGAAATCGCACGGCTCAGATCTACCAATAAAATCTATAGCTAAGCATGGGTAAATAGGTGAAAAAAAATATAGAGAACATAACCTCAAATTCTACTAAGTAAATCTGTACTAAGCATGTGCAATAAGGCAAAAACTAACAGGGTTTTGCTAATACAGCAGTGGCATGCTAAATTATTAAGCAACACTGATGAGTGACATGCAATAAAATAAATCATAAGAGTAGTCCTGGCACTCGGTTCATCTAGCCTACTAGCAAGATGAGCAATCAGTACTAAATAAGATTGCAGACACTAACCAAACCAATAAAAATAGTAGTAATAGTGTAAGACGGACATGAACATGATTAATTATTTCCACCAAATAAATCTACAAACAAGCCGGACACATGTAAACAAAATCCGTAGTACAACTACACTAATCAATCAGGCATAGCCGTAACGCATGCAAACAGGTCATCAGGAACACACATACACCTACAAGTAAATATGCTCGTACTGATGCATCAGAGACCTGAACGAGCACTTTTCAAAACTGCTTAATAAATATCAAATATACTCGCAAACTAAAACAACTGCTAGGCTCCTAGGGTTCTTTGGAAGGTTTCCCATGTTGAGATTGAGTTGATCTGACATGTGCAAGGTATACTACAAGGAGGATGCCATTCGGTGGCATTCGGTTCACAGGCGGCGTGGTCAATTAGAAATATATAAACATAAACCATGTCTAGGAGATAGGCATATCGACGGGTAGTGCGTGGGTGAAAAGATTTTTCATGACGCTCACCTTGCAGCGAATCAGCGATGCAATCGTTCGACGAAGATGACGACCTATGATGAACTTGTGGTGTGGTACGTGGTGGACGATCAACAACTCGAGCGTCAGTTCCGTGGACCAGCTCGATCTCCTCCTCCTCGTGGAACTAGTGGCTGCCGCCGTCGAGTCCCTCGTGGCCGGAGCTGTCAGAAACGTGAGCGACGTCTAGCGGCGGTTCAGCAGTTCTCTCTAAGATAAAGGTGAGATAGAAATTCAGAGCTCCCATGGCGGTGTAGAATGGCAAGAGGGTGCAGCGGTCGTTGTATATAGAGTTTAATATTTGGACGGGGATGGCAACCGTTTCTAGTCTAAATTATGGCGTTGATGTCTAAGGCGTTTCTATTTGGCTGAGTTGTGTCCTGCGGGAAGACGAACAGTGTGGCGTATCGGTTGACGATTCGCTCATTATCAGTAACCCATGTATACGTTGTGCTTGAGATTATGTCGCCCGATGCGTGCGAGCTAGTAGATTAGTAGTAATATATGCATGGTTCAGGTCGAGGGCCTTGATGCTAGCTTGGTTGGGCTGCATGTGCGCCGGGCTGACTTTGATGGCCTGGGTCGAACTCGCCTAATTAAAATGAGTGTGGGTAGGAGCTGACTGATTCTTTGGTTTACAGGAAAGAAGGAAATGAGAGGGGAGAGAGTATACGACTCATGCATGAAGTATCCGGACGAAAGAAAAGAGTAGAAAGAATATCAATGTGACGTGCTAGCTTTGGTCCTACATTGTTAGGAAGGAAAAAAATAGACAATACTACTAGTACGGGAAAAGATATAGAAAAGGAACGACATGTTAGTGCACCCATGCATGCACGTGCATGTGCACAACCCTAGGACCAAGTCTAAAAATGAAAAGTTTTGAAAGAATCAAATTAAAAAAATAAGTTAGACAAATCAAAACAAGATACAAAACAAAATACAAGACGTATTGTGAGAAAATATTCTCCCTTTCTTTTATATGTCAAATTAAGTTCGAAACATTTGGAAATAATTTTTAACAAATCCAAACAAAATATTTATATTTATTTGATCGCGTTGCAACATCCCTTGGTTTAAAAAAACAATCGTCCCATAAAAATTAGGATGTTACAATTCCACCCTCTAAATTTCTTTATTTTTTTTTATTTTTTTCATATTTTAAAATTTGAAAAATTTTGGGATGTGACAGGCTACCACCCTTAAAAGAAATCTCGTCCCGTGATTTGGAAAGGCTAGAGGTTACAAGTTGGCTTCAAGACAATTAGGGTACTACCACCCTTAAAAGAAAGTCTTATAATGTTACATTGATGGTTCACTTGACTATGGGTTCAATACTTGATATCCAAACAAGGAATCCTTATTTGACTCAACTGAGTTAACTAATTCCTGACATCCACATCCTCTATTTCTTCAAGGGTTCCATACATGTCAATGTGGTTCACATGTCCTTTCTGGGCCACATTGGAGTCATTTCCATTGGAGTTTCTAGCATCCTTTCTCTTTTTCTTCTCAGGACAGTCTGATGCATAGTGTCCAAGTTCCTTACAATTATAGCACTGCAACTGGCTAATGTCTTTCTTCCTGGAATTGCCATGTTGGTTCTGACCAAGGTCATCTCCATTGTCAGTATCATTCCTATTATTATCACTTTCATTGTTGTTGTGGTGATGCTGATGTGGTCCAGAATCTTCATTGCTCTTTTTGAATGAACGCTTCTTTTGTGATGATCCTGAGTGATACTTGAGTTTATGCTTCCTCTTTCTATTCTCAACTTGATTCATCTTGTTTTCCAAAATGGTGGCTTTGTCACAGAGTGATTGATAAGTTGGGACATAGGCAACAGCTAGCTGCAGGTTCAACTCATCATCAAGTCCTTCGAGAAATTTCTCCTTTCTCTTAGCATCTGTGTCAACTTCCTCCGGTGCATAGCGTGCCATATTGTTGAATTCTTCAATGAACTTAGCCACACTGAGGTGACGTTGTTTCAGATTGTGGAACTCCTTTTTCTTCAAGTTCATCACTCCAGATGAGATGTGAGCTATACGGAAACCATCCTCAAAAATAGCCCAAGTCACATCCTCAAGGGGAGTGGTGATCTGAAAGTTGTATCACCATGTTGCTGCTGGTCCTTCAAGCAAATGTGATGCAAACCTAACTTTTTCTTCATCGGTGCAGCCAACAGTCACTAAGTCCTTATTCACCGAACATAACCAGTCATTGGCTTCCATTGGATCAGTTGTTCCAGAGAATCTTGCAGGCCTAAGTTTCAGAAACCTGGTGAGCATATCATGTGCTGGAGGGTTATTTTGATTGTTGTTGTTGTTGTTGTTGTTCTGATTCTGATGTTGCATAAATTGTGTCATCATCTGTGTCAGTTGAGCTTGAGCTTCCAATATCTACTGCATCTCGGGAGTGATGTTGTTGTTTTGGTTGGGGTTGGCACGACGGGGAGGCATCTGTTGGTTTGATAGGGATAAGTAATGATAGATAGATCTAAAGGAGTTCTAACACACCACCCAAAACAATCAAGTTCAATCAAACAATCAACAAGCAACTATTCACTTAACAACTTATGATTTTACTCATGAGTTGAAGGAAACAACAAGTTTTCTTGAAACAGTCAACCTAGTATAGTCATACCTCATAGGTCAATATGATCCATACGCTAACATGATTTCAATGTCTCAAATAGTTGGTAGGCAATCTAATGTCTCTTGGTTTTTCACTTGTAGTCCTTAGTGATGTCTAAGTTGAAGTCCTTGGTCATGGTGGAGGCTTTGTCCATCAAGTTGAGAAGGAAGAGATGTAGAATTCAAAAACCAAAAGGTTGAGGAAAGAGTTTACAAGATTGTTTGTAAATAAGTTTTGGAACAAATACAACTCCTATTTTTCTAAGGGGTTTTTGTCCAATCCTAGGGTTACAATCCTACAGGCAACACAATGCTCTGATACCATCTGTAGATGTCCCAACCTTTAATAAGGTAGAGATCCATGTGTTTACAATGCTATCCCTGGATCAATAGCTAGCATCCACAGTTAAGATGTAATATCAGGAAACAAAGGTCATAATACAACTTTATAACCAGGAATAAAATAATTTATTACATCTTACATAGCTCACTTGGCTAATACATTACATTGCAGTAGAATAACTATAAGCATGGGGTCCTTCATCTTCAAAGTGCCACAGACAATCATGTTGGTTGTAGACTTGTAATCCTATTCAACAAACTTCAGTAACATCAAACAAACCTGCAACATAATAAGTTGCAGCCACAAGGGTCAATACATTTGAATTGTATTGGCAAGTTTCACTATTCTGTAGAAATAAGTGGATCCTATCATTACATGCATATTTGGCTAAGTAGGGTTTAGGCTCATTTGCAGAAAGCAATATAGTTTTGTCCTATCTTTTCAAAATAGTTTTGATCTTTTGTCAAAATCTCTCTAAACTTCTTGGAAAACTCCAAGTGCTTCTAATCCCTTGTTGACACCATCAAGTTTTACTTTGAGAAATTGGAATGTCGAGATCTTCCATAGCTTCAGGCCTTAGTTGCTCAGAGTTGTCCATAACCGGGGACACGGCTAAGTACTTAGAATTTGATCTTCTGCAGAAGTTGTACACTTTACCCACATGACACAATCTCATCTTGATGTCACCAGTGGCCGCTGGATAAGTACTCACCAAGATGTAGTACTGGCAGATTGAGAATGTGACAAAGTCTTTCCATAGGAGTCCTCCCAATACACAATGCTAGCTTGTCATCCAGGCACCAATGTAGGGTTTCAAGTTCCCTTACACAATTCTAGTTAACCTGAAGATGCCAATGCAATGGGTCTTCCACTATGTAGTTGACTAAGCCAGAGCCCATTTAGCATGTGGCTGTACACGGAAGCCACTGTACGAGAAACATGTTCAATCTCTAAGTCCCTGGGTGGTTTTCTTCTAGTGCACAACAAAAAGAGATTG
This sequence comes from Avena insularis, assembly GCA_023614405.1. Lineage (NCBI taxonomy): Eukaryota > Viridiplantae > Streptophyta > Magnoliopsida > Poales > Poaceae > Avena > Avena insularis. The sequence goes on along the minus strand of CM042691.1, from coordinate 38,143,256 downwards.
CCATATAAACATGGTTCCTTTTGTTGCCACCTTGTCCAAAACTTGAGTATCCTTGTTCACCAAGGTGGTTCATTGGGTACTTGTTTTATTATATAAAACATATATCTTTTCAGCTCTTCATAAACTCATAACATGTATCCCATCCCAATATATAGCAGGGCTAAGCATACTACAACTACATTGTTTCCACTAAGGAATATATAGGGGTATCCTATTAGGATTTAGCATAGCATAAAATATAGAAATCATTATCATGCATGTTTCAAAAATCTACTAAGTGTAATGAAAATAATAGGACTTAGATGATAGTGTCACTTGCCTTTTTAGTTGGTGGTGTTGGTACACTCTTCGCAATAACACACTTGACAATCAACACAATCTATCAAGCAAAACAACCAAGAGAAAACAATCACAAGATCAACACTAATGACAACACGAAAATCATGCAAAGTATGCAAACATGCAAGATGCCAATTCTTATTTTACAAATTGTTATAACAAGGTTCTGAACATTACTGAGTGATTTTTAGACATTTTATATTTTCAAGATTACAAATGCAACCATTTGTGCAATTGTAGCAATTAGCAATATTTTCTAACACTTGGAAAGGCCGTTCTCACTAAATAATTTCCACGGTCTTATTTATACTAGAATAAAATTATATTTTGGTCTTACTGTATAGAGGGTTCAATATACAATCATTTTCAAAAGGATTCACTTAAAAATAATTTACACAACAATATTTATACTCAAAATACTCCACAAATGGTTCTGTATAAAACGTGATTTTAACAGACTCAAAAATACGAAATTATGGCTTAATGGTGTTCTACACATTTTTATGAATCCGTGGATATATTATTTGTTAATTTTTGATCTACAGAACAAAAGATATGAATTTTATAAGTTTAAACACCTAATAAACCTTTTCTGATTTTTAAATTGAAATCCTACCCACGTGTTGTGTTCTGATTGGTTGATACAGTTTCGCGCGGATCAGCTACATGGCCGTCAGATCTAACTGAAATCGCACGGCTCAGATCTACCAATAAAATCTATAGCTAAGCATGGGTAAATAGGTGAAAAAAAATATAGAGAACATAACCTCAAATTCTACTAAGTAAATCTGTACTAAGCATGTGCAATAAGGCAAAAACTAACAGGGTTTTGCTAATACAGCAGTGGCATGCTAAATTATTAAGCAACACTGATGAGTGACATGCAATAAAATAAATCATAAGAGTAGTCCTGGCACTCGGTTCATCTAGCCTACTAGCAAGATGAGCAATCAGTACTAAATAAGATTGCAGACACTAACCAAACCAATAAAAATAGTAGTAATAGTGTAAGACGGACATGAACATGATTAATTATTTCCACCAAATAAATCTACAAACAAGCCGGACACATGTAAACAAAATCCGTAGTACAACTACACTAATCAATCAGGCATAGCCGTAACGCATGCAAACAGGTCATCAGGAACACGCATACACCTACAAGTAAATATGCTCGTACTGATGCATCAGAGACCTGAACGAGCACTTTTCAAAACTGCTTAATAAATATCAAATATACTCGCAAACTAAAACAACTGCTAGGCTCCTAGGGTTCTTTGGAAGGTTTCCCATGTTGAGATTGAGTTGATCTGACATGTGCAAGGTATACTACAAGGAGGATGCCATTCGGTGGCATTCGGTTCACAGGCGGCGTGGTCAATTAGAAATATATAAACATAAACCATGTCTAGGAGATAGGCATATCGACGGGTAGTGCGTGGGTGAAAAGATTTTTCATGACGCTCACCTTGCAGCGAATCAGCGATGCAATCGTTCGACGAAGATGACGACCTATGATGAACTTGTGGTGTGGTACGTGGTGGACGATCAACAACTCGAGCGTCAGTTCCGTGGACCAGCTCGATCTCCTCCTCCTCGTGGAACTAGTGGCTGCCGCCGTCGAGTCCCTCGTGGCCGGAGCTGTCAGAAACGTGAGCGACGTCTAGCGGCGGTTCAGCAGTTCTCTCTAAGATAAAGGTGAGATAGAAATTCAGAGCTCCCATGGCGGTGTAGAATGGCAAGAGGGTGCAGCGGTCGTTGTATATAGAGTTTAATATTTGGACGGGGATGGCAACCGTTTCTAGTCTAAATTATGGCGTTGATGTCTAAGGCGTTTCTATTTGGCTGAGTTGTGTCCTGCGGGAAGACGAACAGTGTGGCGTATCGGTTGACGATTCGCTCATTACTGTAACCCATGTATACGTGCGTTGTGCTGAGATTATGTCGCCCCGTGCGTGCGAGCTAGTAGATTAGTAGTAATATATGCATGGTTCAGGTCGAGGGCCTTCGTATGCTAGCTTGGTTGGGCTGCATGTGCGCTCGGCTGACTTTGATGGCCTGGGTCGAACTCGCCTAATTAAAATGAGTGTGGGTAGGAGCTGACTGATTCTTTGGTTTACAGGAAAGAAGGAAATGAGAGGGGAGAGAGTATACGACTCATGCATGCAGTATCCGGACGAAAGAAAGGAGTAGAAAGAATATCAATGTGACGTGCTAGCTTTGGTCCTACATTGTTAGGAAGGAAAAAAAATAGACAATACTACTAGTACGGGAAAAGATATAGAAAAGGAACGACATGTTAGTGCACCCATGCATGCACGTGCATGTGCACAACCCTAGGACCAAGTCTAAAAATGAAAAGTTTTAAAAGAATCAAATTAAAAAAATAAGTTAGACAAATCAAAACAAGATACAAAACAAAATACAAGACGTATTGTGAGAAAATATTCTCCCTTTCTTTTATATGTCAAATTAAGTTCAAAACATTTGGAAATAATTTTTAACAAATCCAAACAAAATATTTATATTTATTTGATCGCGTTGCAACATCCCTTGGTTTAAAAAAACAATCGTCCCATAAAAATTAAGATGTTACAATTCCACCCTCTAAATTTCTTTATTTTTTTCATATTTCAAAATTTGGAAAATTTTGGGATCTGACAAATGACCATTGTGTTCTACTCGTGCAATAGATCTACATATAGACACGGCTCTGATACCACTGTAGGGGTTCGTAGCATGGAAAACAAAAAAATTCTATCGCATGAACACACAAAAGGCAAGATCTATCTACTAGATTGTAGCAACGAGTCGATAGAGTACTAACCCTCGAAGATCCAAAGCGGTTAACGAGAGCAGATTCTCGTGGATGATGTAGTCGTACACTTCCGATCTCAAGATCGCGTAGACGATACTTCTGGCGCTGCGTTCCGGCAGCGCTTCCATAGTCGGTCACACGTTTGGTACTCGATGAAGACCTTCCTCTCCCTTGTTCCAGCAGGCAGCGGAGGTTGTAGCACTCTCCTCTCGATTCCGGCAACACGACGGCGTGGTACCGGAAGTAGAGAGGAGATCTCGCAGGGCTTCGCCTTAAGCCGGAGCGAGTATGGTGGACTATGAGAGAGCCTCGGTGATCTAGGGTTTAGACACACCAAATAGAGGGAGCTAGGCCGGCGGCTAGGGCAAGATGGGAGCCCCAACTCAGCGACTTGGCAAACCCTAGGAGGCGGCGGCGACAATGGTGGAGGCCAGCGACTAGGGTTTAGGTTTAGAGGAGAGAGGTGTGTGTAGAGGGGGAACCCCTGCCCCTTCTTTTATAGGTGGGAGGGAGGCGCCTAGGAAACTCCTCCTCCTTGGCCGGCGGGTGGAGGGAGTGGGACTTCCTCCCCAAGTAGGTTTCCTACTCTCCCTCCACCAAGCAAAACTGCCGTTTGACATCTCAAATTGGCGTTTGACTTTTCAAACTAGGATTTGATTTATCCCTTTTTTTGCCCAGCCATGATACCTACTACATGATGCAATCATTCCAACTTGTTATGACACATTCATGTACCCTTCCCCTCCGGAGTGCGGGACCTTCCGGACCCTTCTAGAACATTCCCGATGAAAACACCGGAATCATTCTCCAACTCCGAAACAGGACTTTCCTTATATGAATCTTATTCTCCGGACCATTCCGGATCTCCTCGTGATATCCCGGATCCCATCCGAGACTCCGAACAACATTCGGTCTCTAACTCATCATTCCATAACTACTCAACAACATCGAATCCTTAAGTGTGTCTCCCTACGGTTCGTGAATTATGCGGACATGACCGAGACACTTCTCCGATCAATAACCAATAGAGGAATCTGGAAATTCATATGGCTCCCACATATTTCTACGATTACTTTGCGATCGAATGAACCACTTACATACGATACCAATTTCCCTTTGTCTCACGATATTTTACTTATCCGAGGTTTTGATCGTCGGTATCTCTGCATACCTAGTTCAACCTCGTTACCGATAAGTACTCTTTTCTCGTTCCCGTGATATGTGATCCCTTGTGAGCCAGTCACATGCTTGCAAGCTAATTGGATGACATTCCACCGAGAGGGCCCAGAGTATTTGTATCCGTCATATGGATGGACAAATACCACTCTTGATCCATGTGCCTCAACTCATACTTTCCGAACACTAAATGCCACCTTTATAACCACCCAGTTACGGTGTGGTGATTGATGTCATCAAAGCATCCTTCCGGTGATGGTGATTAACATGATCTCATGGTCGAAGGAATTAGGTTACTATGTTTCAGAAAGCTTATAGCAAATGAACTATATTAAATGACTTGATCTTTATGCTACGCTTAACTATAGGAGTATGTCCATCACATCATTCTCCTAATGATATGAGCCTGTTGTTAATAACATCTCTATGTTCATGATCAGGAAACCAAACCAACAAGCTAGTTTAACAAGAGGCTTTACTAGGGACTCTTTTATGTTTACAAATCACACAAGTATGAATGTGTCCGTTAATACAATTTTAGCATGGTATGTAAACATTTATCATAAGCATGAAGATATGATAATAACCTTCTTTATTATTGCCTCTTGGGCATATCTCCAACAAAGATATCCGAGATACAAGCATCAAATTCATGACATAATTAACCAAGTTTTGAGACAAACACAAGAATGACAACTATGCTCTCAAGAAGGTGCTCAAAGAATAAGTGGTGACTTAACAAGGAAGTGAAAAGGTTTTGAAAAGGATTCCAAATGCTGAAAGTAAGGTACTCATTAGCTTTGAGCTCTCATTGCCCCTATCATAGGCATCTTTAAGTGGTTAAGGTGAAAGTGAGGTCCAATCTGAGTTATATGCTTGATAGACCATAAACTAGAAACCTCATGTCCCTTGAGTACAGGGCCACTCTATGTGCTACTCAACTTTGGTTACCTGTAAGTTCTTGTCATTGTAAATACATGCATATCATAGAGAACCGCCAACGGGGTAACCCTTGCACAAGATACAGGAGTTATCCCGTGATCAAAATGACAAGGCAAGCAGACAATGAGCATCTTAGCGATCTTTTTATTTACTATGTGCATAGCTTTTTATTGAGGATGCTTCATAAATGCTCATTATGGTGACGCTGCAAGTTTCCACCATGATTAGGCATGGCTTAGGCTAGCGGCCCAGGCGTTTCTCTAACACAATGTATATACTCCATGAACTCACAAGCTCCCCTTTTATTTCACACCAACGACACCCGCAAACAAAATAGCAAGGTATCAACAGGATAAATATCCATAAAGTGTTGAAAGCGTTCCCCGTGACAACACGGTTCTGCTAACTCTCAGCATATAGTTTGCAAACATATAACTTTCATGGACAAGTCACAATGGTTCAGGATTATTAAGTGCAAGAAATAAAGTGTGCCATCAAGTTCGTGAGAGATTTACTAACTAACTCTCTCAAAGCAATCAAACATTTTATTTGGAAGAAAACAAGGCATAATGATTATGCATTGAAGTAGCAAATGATGCTAATAGGTAGGTATGGTGGACACTGTTGGCAATATTGGTTTTGGGGAGTTGGATGCACAAGTAGAGCCAAACTCAGTGCAAGTGAAGGCTAGCAACAGAGAGGGAGCGACAAACGAGAGAGCAATAACTGCCATAATCATGCTTGCAACAAAACAGGACTAATTATGGCATGAAAGTGATAAAGAACTCTGAGGAAAAATAAATCATCGAGGCTTACTGACTATTGTTTAGTCATATGCATGCGTGAGCATGTGTCAAATCGATTCACATGAAACATTCAGAGGAGGATATCACAATATCATACCAAGTTATCAATAAAAGAATGCAAGCAAACATTCATATGACATGCTACAAACTATTAGCAAGATGGATATAATCATAAGCAAGCAAGAACTACTAAGCATCCATAATAACATACAACTTACACGAATAGGCAAAGCATGCTCACAATGATGAGTATATGTACAAAAACGAAAACAAATAGAGTTCGTTACTAGCCTCTTACCACACCTCAAGTTGTCTTAATCTTCATTATTGCCCTTCACTTGTGCGACTTGAATAGTAACATGAAACCAAACCCCACTGAGGATGGATAAAACCAACAATGAACTCACAAAACCAAAGAAGAACAACAAATATTTTTGGTGTTTACGATTTTTAAAGCAAGCATACAAAACAAAACCAAACAAAGCAAAAACAAACCAAACAAGAAGCAAACAAAGCAAAATATTTTTGGATTTTTCTTTTAAGGTAAACCAAAACTAAAAAACAAACAAACAAACCAAGAGAAACAACGAGAATATTTTTGGTATTTTTGTGTTTTAGAAAGCAGCAGCGAAAACCAAAAAGAAAGCGAAACAATGGATATACAAAGAACCGACCGAACATGATATATAGATGAGTGTGAAGTCGGTATACCTCCTCCCAAGCTTAGGATTTTGGCCTAAGTGGGGTTCAACCCCATGGTGCCCGAGAGGGTGCACCTCCGTAGTACGTCGAGGAGGCCCCTTCGTCCTGGTAAGAGCTCGAGGACTCCCCTATGTAGTGCACAGAGGGGTCATATGAGTGATAGTCCCCCTGATAGTGTCCATGGAAGCCAAGAATGTGCAGCTTGTCATCCATCTCCTCCTTGGAGCGTGACAAAGGTCCCTGGGAAATATTGAACAAAGTGGTTTGGGGGAGAGGGATCTCTCTCTCTTCCCCGTTAATAAACAACATTCTATAAACCAAGCTCTCAAGGGTAGAGCCAGCAGTGACAAAGAAATGCGCTTTCTTAGCAGCCTGATCAAGCCTCTAAGGAGCCAAAACTATATCATTTGGATCAACTGCAAGGTGTTGGGAATATTCCCTAGAGGCAATCATGTATGATGAAATTTCTCATTGTATTCATAAAGTTATTAAGTTGTCCTTGTATAAACATCTGATGTGTATCGTTGAATATGTGATTTAGTTGTGGAACTATACATTCATGTTATTTGTACTAAATATCCTTGGTCATTGAGGTTGTGCTGGACACACAACTTAGATCAATGTGAAAGTTGGCTTGATGACTCGGTTCCACTTGTCATGGGCATGGAGATGCTATTACAACTTACACAGATTTGGCTAAAGAGTTTAGCGATTCGGATTGACCCATATTGAGGTACAACGAACAAGTTGTCATTTGTATATCTCAATCAATGTAATCCTTAGACCTGAGGTTGTTGCATAGTCCGAGTTGAGGATCACCGACTTTGGCTCTATCAAACGCTGATCCGTAACTGGGCAGTTATAAAGGAAAAGTTAGGGTCGACTGAGAATCAAGCTACGTGATGTGAATAACCAAGATGGGATTTTGCCCCTCCACTCGGAGAGATATTCTCTGGGCCCTTTCATGAGATATGATTCGGAAAGCATGGCCATGCATGACTCGGTTAAGTGTTAACCGAGGCGATCGACTAAGAGTTAGTCGGGTGAATCACTTATCTCGGATCGAGAAGAGTCAGACTATTTAAGGGATGACAATTATTCGCCTATAGTCTGACAAGGTATATCGTGAGGCAAAAGGGACACGGACGCAAGTCGCATTAGAAAGGCAAGTCGGCATGACCCTTTGGTACTTGGGAGTCGGCACGTTCTGCTAGGAGCTGCTACTGACTGGTCGATTTGGAGTTGGACTCTAATCGTGTCCAAGTAGCGATGAGCCTGCAGGGTCACACACTTAAGAGCGGGAGCAAGTTCGGATTGGATCTGAACTAGAAATCTGGTTGGGTTGGACCCGAGCCTCATTTGGACTGAGTCAGTGAGTCGGACTCACAGAGACTAATATTATATGGGCTTTAGTGAATGGGCCGCACAAGCAGAGCCCACGTTCACTCCCTATATATAGTGGAGCACCGTAACCCATAAAGGTTAATCGTTGTTCGGATTAGGTGATTCCATGTGTTGGAAACCCTAGCTCCACAACAGTCCTGCCGTCGTATCGAACCTAGCAGTTCTTCGCCGGTGCTCCTCCTTGTACGTGTGGATACCAGCAAAGGTGTTGTACGATCCGCACTAGGACGATCGAATCACAAAGGACTGCAATGCATCAACTGACGTGCTTCATCAGTAATCCGCAACTGCGCGTCTAGTGGTAAACCTCGTGGCCTTCTACCTCGGCTAGATCTTGGGATCAACACGTTAGAGGAAATTTTTTTGTTTTATCTCTGCGTGGCCCAACATTGGTATCAGAGCAATAGCTTCTGGTTTTAGGCTCGAGATCTCGCATATGTGATATGCGGTTGGCTGTAGATGAGATCTATGTGCTGTTTGGTGGTTGATCTATGAGATAGATCGGTTTTGTACGAGGTTGATTAGATCAACTATACTCGGGGAATGGTAGATCTGATTTCCGTGATCATACTACTGAGGTCGTGGAACGACATACCCCTACCGGTCGGCTTCCTCCATCGGGGTAGACTGTGACACGTAAATCCAGAGGCGGCGATAGAAGATCAGAAGGTTTGATCGAATCAGAACAATGGTCGGAATCCATGTCCGAATCGGAACAAGTGGGACCGCCGGCTTCGCCCTGTCGTAGTGCCTTAGATGTCGTTGCGAGTTTCATAACGTCGGTAGATAGCGTATCTATGCATAACTTGTTTTTGCAGGAAGTTGTGAATGGTATAGTTCATGTGCATGTGATGTATGTGTGTAATCCATACGTGATCTGCGAATCATGTTTTTTTTCAGCCGGCTAGATCCTAGGTGCTGTCATTTTATTGTATAATGACTTGCGTGTCTGATTCTCTATGTAATTTAATTTCCTTAGCTAGTGTAGATGTTTGGAGAATCCGGATGACCTGCAAGGCAATGTACATGTCAGCGACATGGAGTAAGACGGCAAGTGACAAGAGTTGGCAGGAGTTGGATTACAGGCTTTGTGGAGATGGAGATCGCCATGAAGGGAGCCATACCATTTCACATTATAATTGCTTTATTTTGTGTTATTGTTATGTATCTGTTTTACCTCTATTAGATAGTCAGTAAAAATTAATCCCTCAAAGAAGGTCTAGTCGGTTTTCCCGCCAGTGTTTTCACTATCACAAGTCGGACATTTTTGGTAGTGGACTCATAAAATTGAGGTGCTGCCAATTCTTTCCGAGTAGGTGGGTTCGAGTCGGATTCTTACTGCAAAAACACTCGGTAAGCTAGACGGGTCTATCACAACGGTTGTGGGGGGCTTGGGGAAAAGTTGGATGGGAGCCGGGGAATGTGATGCCACCCGTCCAACAGGAGTCGTATGAGATGCGATTGACAAGGAGTTGTCTACCTAGATCACTTGGCGGCTAGCGGTGATGCTAAATCTCACTAGCCGACTTGTTTATTTAGGATCCTGAATCACTAAGTAACCATCGGAGGGGTGTTGGTTCTAGTGGGAGCATAAAATATTAAAATGTTTAATATGCTTGCTCTTTTATGAATACATGTCTTAAATGTTTTGCATATTTTGGTTGTAGATCATGGAACCAAGTAGCAGTCACTCTCAGATATCTGGTTTTGCGTTGAGAACCATTCTTGAGAAATATAAACTGAACGACACTAATTTTACCAACTGGTATCGAAATCTGGGAATTATTCTCAAACAAGAAAAGAAGGACCATGTCCTAGACAACCCACTTCCAGATGAGCCAAATGAGAATGCGACTGTCGCTGCCAGCAATGCCTACCATCGGGCTAAGGATGAGTCCACAGATATTAGCTGTCTTATGCTTGCTCACATGGAACCAGACTTGCAAAAGCAGTTCGATCATGTTGAGGCCTACGATATGATCGAAAGCCTCAAAAGTATGTTCCAGGCTCAGGCGAAGACTGAGAGGTATCAAGACTCTCAGGCTTTGCTGAGTTGCAAGCTTAAGGATGGGGATCCACTGAGTCCACATGTGATCAAAATGGTTGGTTACGTGCAGTCTCTGGAGAGGCTTGGATACCCCATTAGCGAAGAGTTCGCTACGGATATAATTCTGAACTCTCTTCCTAGTGCATATGGGCAGTTCATTTCAAACTACCACATGCATGGTATGGATAAGAAGCTCACTGAATTGCATGGGATGATCAAGCAGGAAGAGGCGGATATCAAGAAGGGCGCCAGTCAAGTGTTGATGGTGCAGAATAAGGCTAAGTTCAAGAAGAGTTCTTGGACTAAGAAGAAGGCTAATTCAGGAGGAAAGCAGGCTCATGACCCGGTCCCAAGCGCTTCCTCAGGGACTAAGCCATCTCCTTCAGCCGGATCCACTTGCTTCTACTTCAAGGCGGATGGCCACTGGAAGAGGAACTGCAGCAAGTATTTGGCCGACAAAGCCAAGAGTGGAGGTATGACTTCCGACTCAGGTACACTTGTTTGCAATGTTATAGACATATATCTTGCTGACGCACCTAATAGTTCTTGGGTATATGATACCGGATCAGTTATTCACATCTGCAACTCGTTGCAGGGACTGGTAAGAACTAGGAGCGTATCAAGAGGCGAGGTTGATATTCGAGTCAGAAACAAAGCAAGAGTTGCTGCGTTGGACGTCGGCACGACGCAGCTTCATTTACCTTCTGGATTCATTATGGAACTAAATAATTTTTATTATGTTGCAGTGCTTAGTCAAAACATTATTTTCGCTTCATGTTTGATGAGGCAAGGATATGAGTCGAATATCAAGAATAATGGTTGTTCTTTGTATTTGAATGATATGTTTCATGGCTTTGCACCCGTCCAGGACGGGTTATTTATTTTGAATCTTGATGGTGAGTCGGTTTATAACATAAATGTTAAAAGGTTGAAACCAAATGATCTGAATATGACTTACTTTTGGCACTGTCGGCTTGGTCATATAAGTTGGAAACACATGAAGAAGCTCCATGATGATGGACTCCTAACTTCGTTCGACTTGGAGTCGTTCGAGACATGTCAATCTTGCCTACTCAGCAAAATAACCAAGACATCTTTTGCAAAGAGTTGCGAAAGGGCGTCCGACTTGTTGGGACTAGTACATAGTGATGTATGTGGACCAATGAGCACGACTACCAGAGGTGGTTATGAGTACTTCATTACCTTCACTCTTGATTTGAATAGGTATGGATATATCTACTTGATGAAACATAAGTCGGAAGCCTTTGAAAAGTTCAAAGAATTCCAGAATGAAGCACAGAATCAACTCGACAAGAAAATAAAGTTTCTTCAGTCGGACCGAGGAGGCGATTACATGAGCCATGAGTTTGATGACCATCTGAAAATTTGTGGAATAGTTCCTCAACTTACTCCGCCAGGAACACGGCAAAGTAATGGTGTTTCGGAAAGGCGGAATCGAACCTTGTTGGACATGGTACGATCAATGATGAGTCGGACAAATCTGCCTTTATCATTTTGGGGTTATTGTCTAGAAACAGCGGCTTTCATACTAAACAGAGTACCATCAAAGTCTGTAGAGAAGACACCGCATGAGATGTGGATAGGCAAAAAGACGAGTTTGTCTTTTCTTAAGATTTGGAGTTGTGAAGCATTTGTCAAGGGACTTCAGTCGGACAAGCTTACGACCACGTCGGATAAGTGTATTTTCATAGGGTATCCGAGGGAAACCTTGGGTTACTACTTCTACAACCGAGAAGAGGGCAAAGTGTTTGTCGGTCAGAACGGTGTCTTCCTTGAGAAAGAGTTTCTCAGTCGGGGAGTAAGTGGGAGCACGGTGCAACTCGAAGAAATTCGAGAAGAACCGACTAGTAGCAAGTCGGCAAAAACCTTGGAGGTTGAGCCGTCGTAGTGCCCGGCAGCAAGACCAGTACTATAAGATCGGCAAGATTACAAAGTGTTCATGATGTATTACTGTTAGATAGTGATGAGCCGGCAAATTATTCAGAAGCGATGGTGGGATCAGATTGATTTTCATGGCTTGGAGTCATGAGATCCGAGTTAAAGTCCATGAATGAAAATCAAGTTTGGAACTTGGTTGATCTGCTAGATGGTGCAAGACCCGTCGAGTGCAAATGGGTCTTTAAGAAGAAAAATGATATGGATGGAAATGTTTCCGTCTATAAAGCACGTCTTATCGTGAAGGGGTTCCGACAAGTTCAAGGAGTTGATTACGAAGAGACTTTCTCGCCCATGGCGATGCTTAAATCAGTTCGGATCATGTTAGCTATAGCAACCTATTTTGACTATGAGATATGGCAGATGGATGTCAAAACGGCTTTCCTTAACGGAAATTTAACCGAGGACGTGTATATGATACATCCCGAGGGTTTTGTCGATCCGTCTAATGCTGAAAAGTTTGCAAACTTCAGAAATCCATTTATGGGTTGAAGCAAGAATCTCGAAGTTGGAATATTCGCTTTGATGAGGTAGTCAAATCGTTTGGCTTCATCAAGAGTGATCATGATTCTTGTTTATACAAGAAGTTTAGTGGGAGCAAAGTAAACTTTTTAATCTTATATGTGGATGACATATTATTGATGGGAAATGATGTCCAGATGTTGCAAGAAACCAAGGAATCATTGGAAAGGAGTTTCTCAATGAACGACTTGGGTGAGGCAACATATATTCTCGGAATCCGGGTCTATAGAGATAGATAAAGACGGCTCATTGGATTGAGTCAGAGTACTTATTTGGACAAAGTGTTGAAGAAGTTCAACATGGAATCGTCTAAGAAGGGGTTCTTACCGATGTCCCATGGTGTAAAACTTAGCAAGTCTCAGTGTCCTTCGACAACTGATGAGCGAAGTCGGATGAGTGCGATTCTGTATGCTTCTATAGTCGGACCCATCATGTATGCCATGATTTGTACTTGGCCGGATGTTTCCTATGCTCTAAGTGTTGTGAGCATATACCAGGCTGATCCTGGAGAAATCCACTAGAAAGTGGCTAAAAATATCCTAAAGTACTTGAGAAGTACTAAGGATATGTTCTTGGTTTATGGCGGTGAATATGAACTCAGTGTAAAGGGTTACACGGATGCGAGTTATCTTACCGACTCTGATGATTCTCGTTCACAATCCAGATATGTGTTTATTATAAACGGAGTTGCTGTGAGATGGAAGAGTTCCAAGCAAGAGACTGTGTCTGCATCTACAATAGAGGCTGAGTATATTTCCGCCTCGGAGGCAGCAAAGGAAGCTATTTGGATGAGGAATTTCCTCATGGATCTTGGTGTGGTTCAGGGCTTGTCCAATCCGTTGGACGTGTATTGTGACAACAATGGTGCTATTGCACAAGCCAAGGAACCTAGACAACACCAAAAGAACAAGCACATACTCATGCGGTACCACCTGATTTGCCAGTTCGTGGATCAGGGTGATATCAAGTTATGCAAGGTACACACAGATGCAAAAATTGTGGATCCGTTGACAAAGCCGTTACCAAAGCCAAAGCATGAGGCGCACCTGCGAGCCATGGGCACTAGATGCTTATACATGTGATGTCGGAAGATTGACTCTAGTGCAAGTGGGAGACTGTTGGGAATATGCCCTAGAGGCAATCATGTATGATGACATTTCCCATTGTATTCATAAAGTTATTAAGTTGTCCTTGTATAAAGATCTGATGTGTATCATTGAATATGTGATTCGGTTGTGGAACTATACATTCATGTTGTTTGTACTAAATATCCTTGGTCATTGAGGTTGTGCTAGACACATAACTTAGATCAATGTGAAAGTTGGCTTAATGGCTCGGTTCCACTTGTCATGGGCATGAAGATGCTATTCCAACTTACACGGATTCGGCTAAAGAGTTTAGCGATTCGGATTGACCCATATTGAGGTACAACAAACAAGTTGTCATTTGTATATCTCAATCAATGTAATCCTTAGACCTGAGGTTGTTGCATAGTCTGAGTTGAGGATCACCGACTTTGGCTCTGTCAAACACTGATCTGTAACTGGGAAGTTATAAGGAAAAGTTCGGGTCGACTGAGAATCAAGCTGCGTGATGTGAATAACCAAGATGGGATTTTGCCCCTCCACTCGGAGAGATATTCTATGGGCCCTCTCGTGAGATATGATTCGGAAAGCATGGCCACGCACGACTCGTTTAAGTGTTAACCGAGGCGATCGACTAAGAGTTAGCCAGGTGAATCACTTATCTCGGATCGAGAAGAGAGTCGGACTATTTAAGGGATGACAATTATTCGCCTATAGTCTGACAAGGTATATCGTGAGGCAAAAGGGACTAGGAAGCAAGTCACATTGGAAAGGCAAGTCATCATGACTCTTTGGTACTTGGGAGTCGGCACGTTCTGCTAGGAGCCGCTACCGACTGATCGATTTGGATTTGGACTCTAATCGTGTCCAAGTAGCGATGAGCCTGTGGGGTCACACACTTAAGAGCGGGAGCAAGTTCGGATTGGTTCTGAACTGGAAATTTGGTTGGGTTGGACCCAAGCCTGATTTGGACTGAGTTAGTGAGTCGGACTCACAGGGACTAATATTATATGGGCTTTAGTGAATGGGCTGCGCGAGCAGATCCCACGGTCACTCCCTATATATAGTGGAGCACTGTAACCCAGAAAGGTTAATCGTTGTTCGGATTTGGTCATTCCCTATGTTGGAAACCCTAGCTCCACAGCAGTCCTGCCGTCGTATCGAACCTAGCAGTTCGCCGCTGGTGCTCCTCCTTGTACGTGTGGATACCAGCAAAGGTGTTGTACGATCATCACCAGGACGATCGGATCGCAAAGGACTCCACTGCATCAACTGACGTGCTTCATCAGTAATCCGCAACTGCACGTCTAATGGTAAACCTCGTGGCCTTCTACCTCGGCTAGATCTTGGGATCACCATGTTAGAGGAAAAAGTTTTGTTTTATCTCTGCGTGGCCCAACACAAGGTCCAAGGCAGCAACAATACGCGCAACAATAATTCCCCCATAAATGGGTCCTTTAGCAGCTAAGCGACGAGCAATGAGAGAACCAAGATTGTACTTAGTTTCATTGTTGAGCGCAGCAGCTATGAAGGCCAAATGATAGTTGGAAATATTACTAGTGTTCTCCCTACCAATAACACTAGTGGCAAGATAGTAAGCAAAGTACCTGATAGCTGGGAGTTGAATATTTCTTATCTTTCCCCTTTGAGCTGTATGGTCATGATCATTAGTTATCCCGCTGGAATCTTCTTCGCCGACCCAGCTGTACCAAGTCCCAGGGCCTCATAAAATTTCTTCAATGTCATATTGTAGGGTTCGCAGCATAGAAAACAAAAATTTTCCTACGGTGGGAACTATGTACCAAGATCTATCTACTAGATACAAACAACGGGCGGATGTATATTCGTACAGAACATACCCTTGAAGACCGAAAAAATCTTAACAAGTTGTACTCGTGGTTGATGTAGACGATCTCTTGCCGATCTCAAGATCGAGAGGAAGTCCTATCGCCACAAAGTAGCAGCGCATCCGTGCTCGCACACACGTACAAGACACCAAGCAACCTCCGCCTCCTCGCTCCAGCGATGCAGCGGAAGCACAACCCTTTCTTGCCGAATATCCTCCGGGAACATGTATCTCGCTAGTCCGAGACCATGGGGGATAAATTCTAGAGGCGGAGAGAGATCGTTCACGAGGAGGTGTAAGTGAGACAGAGGGAGAGGGTTGCCTTTTATAGGAGGAGGGGGAACCCCAAGGGGGTGGCCGGCGCATGGGGGCTGCCCCCTTGCCCTCCCCTCATTCATGTGGGTGGAAACTCCACTCACAAAATCCTCTTCAAATCCCTCCACTCAAAATCCCACTCAAACTTGCTATTAAATTTCCACCAAATTTAATGCAAACTCTCATTAAATAAAATTCTTTTATTTATTCAGTATTTTGTCAATTACTTTAATGAAAAACATTCACATGTAACCCCTTGCTAGAATTCTATTTCACATGCAAAACCACTTTATGCAATTTCACCCGAAAACCTGTTTCGGTATCTAGTGAAATAAATTCCTGCGCTTGTTATTCTTTCCGGCATGAAACATTTGCTCCAACTGGATGTCAGTGTCCCTTAAGTGTATCACCCTACTGTTCGCGAATAATGCGGACATGATCGAGACCCTTCTCCGATCAATAATCAATAGCGGGACCTGGAGATCCATACTGACTCCCACACATTCAACGATGACTTTCCTGTGATCGTCGGAACCTTTTACGATTGTATCTTAATCCCTTTATTTCATGATATATTACATGTCCGAGATTCGATCATCGGTATCTCCATACCTAGTTTGATCTTGTTACTGACATGCACTCTTTTATCATTCCCGTGATATAACATTCTAGTGATCAAATCACTTGCTTGCAAGCTAACCAATGTGATATCACCGAGAGGGCCCAGAGTATATCTATCCGTCATCGGGATGAAAAAAATTCCACTCTTTATACATGATTCTCAACATAATACTTTAGTAGATTTGAAGCCATCTTTATAATCACCTAGTTACGGTGTGACGTTTGATGTCAACAAGAAACTCTTCCGGTGTTAGTGATTGGCATGATCTCATGGTCTAAGTATTAGGATCACTTCGTAAGTTGTTTATAGCAATATAAACTCAATGAATTTGATCGTAATGTTATACTTCGGATGAATGTTCATCACATCATTACATTAATGTTGTGATCTCGTTATTAACAACATCCAATGTCTATGATCAGGAAACTATGATCATCTTGTTAATCAACGATCTAGTTTATGAGAGAGGCATAACTAGGAACTTTCTGTTTATTTATTAAACACACATGTATTAATGTTTCCGTATTAATACAATTATAGCATGCAAAATAAACATCTATCATATACTTGGAATACACATAATAAACACTTTATTATTGCCTCTCAGGGCATATTCCCTTTAGTCTCCCACTTGCACTAGAGACAATAATCTAGTTACATAGTGATGTATCTAACACCCATGGAGTTCTGGTGTAGATCATGTTTTGCTCTAGGGAGAGTTTTAGTCAACGGATCTGCTACATTGAGATCCATATGTACTTTACAAATCTTCATATCTCCATCCTTGACATGCTCACGGATGGAGTGAAATAGGCGCTTTATATGCTTGGAATGCTTGTGAGACCTTGGCTCTTTGGCATTGGCAATGGCACCATTGTCACAATAGATCACCATTGGGTCCAACGTGTTTGCAAACAAACCTAGTTTGGATATGAACTCCTTCATCCAAACTGCTTCCTGAGCCGCTTTCGAAGCAGCAACATATTCGGCCTCCGTCGTTGATCCCGCCACCACAGGTTGTTTGGAGCTCCTCCAACTAACCGCTCCGCCATTCATCAGAAATACGTATCCGGATTTAGACTTAGAGTCATACGGATCGGTGTCAAAGCTAGCATTGACATAACACTTAGCGACGAGCTCTTCTTAACCTCTGTATACAAGAAACATACCTTAGTTATTCGCAAGTACTTAAGGATATTCTTGACCGCTTTCCAGTGTTCCGAACCTGGATCCGATTGGTACCTACTAGTCAAACTAATAGCATGTGCCACATCCGGTCTTGTACATAGCATGGCGTACATTATACTACCTCCATTTCAGGGCTTAAGGCGCACACGCTTTCCAAAGCAAAGTTTGACCGAAAGAATTAAACAACAAAATATTGATTATATTCTACATAATTAGTACCGTTGGATTCGATTTGAAAAATACTTTCAAGTGGTACTAGTTTTATACCAAAACTCTTTACATATTTAGAGTAATTCTTGGTCAAAGAAAAAACACGCAAAACGAGGATGCCTTAAGCCCTAAAACGGAGGGAGTAGAGCCTATGGCTGAAGCATAGGGGACTTTGTCCATTTTCTCTCTTTCTTCCGCCGTAGCCGGACTTGAGTCTTACTCAATGTCGTGCCTTGTGTCATAGGTAAGAACCCCTTCTTACTATCTTCCATTTTAAACTTCTTTAAAATCTTATCAAGGTATGTACTTTGCGATAGCCCTATTAGGCGCCTAGATCTATCTCTATAGATCTTTATGCCTAATATGTATGACGCTTCACCTAGGTCCTTCATTGAAAATTTGCTATTTAGATAACTTTTAACACTGTTTAAAAGATCTATATCATTTCCGATCAATAATATGTCATCCACATATAGTATCAGAAATGCCACATTGATCCCACTCACTTTCTTGTAAATACAAGCTTCTCCATAAGTTTGGACAAATCCGAACTCTTTGATCACCTCATCAAAGCGGAGATTCCAACTTCGTGATGCTTGCTTCAATCCATAGTTGGATCGCTGAAGCTTGCACACCATGTTAGCATCCTTAGGATCGACAAAACCCTTTGGTTGTATCATATACAACTCTTCTTCAATATTACCATTGAGAAACTCGGTTTTGATATCCATCTGCCATATCTCATAATCGAAATATGCAGCAATTTCTAACGTAATCCTAACTGATTTTAGCATCGCTACAGGAGAGAATGTCTCATCGTAGTCAACTCCTTGAATTTGTCGAAACCCCTTTGCGACAAGTCGAGCTTTATAGACGGTTACATTACCATCAGCATCATTTTTCCTTTTGAAAATCCATTTGTTCTCCACGACATTTCGGTCATGAGGTAAGTCCACCAAGTTCCAAACTTGATTTTCATACATGGATTCCATATCGGATTTCATGGCTTCTAACCATTTGTTGGAATCCGGTCTCATCATCGCTTCTTCATACGTCGCAGGGTCATCACTTTCATCAACCATGAAATTCATGACAGGATTTCTGTACAGCTCGGGAGATACACGCGTCCTCCTAGACCTGTGAGGTTTGGTAGTACTCTCTTTAGGAGTTTCATGATCATCATCATTAGTTCCTTCTTCAACTGGTGAAGCCAACTTCGGCACAACTTTCGACGTTGCGCTACTTGCCATACTTTGAAGAGAAGGTTGAATAACCTCTTCGAGTTCTACCTTCGACTACTCACACCTTTCATGAGAAACTCTTTCTCTAGAAAGGATCCATTCTTGGCAACAAAAACCTTGCCCTTGGATCTGTGATAGAAGGAATGCCCAATAGTTTCCTTAGGGTATCCTATGAAGACGCATTTTTCCGCTTTGGGTTCGAGTTTATCCAGTTGAAGTTTCTTCACATAAACATCGTATCCCCAAACTTTAAGAAATGACAGCTTAGGTTTGTTTCCAAACCATAATTCATACAGTGTCTTTTCAACGGATTTATATGGTGCCCGATTTAAAGTGAATTCAGTAGTTTCTAGTGCATAACCCCAAAATGACAATGGCAAGTCTGTCAGAGACATCATAGATTGAACCATATCTAATAAAGTACGATTACGACGTTCCGACACAACATTTCGCTGTGGTGTTCCGGCAGGTGTGAGTTGTGAAACAATTCCACACTCTTTCATGTGAGTGCTAAACTCGTAACTTAGATACTCACCTCCACGGTCGGACCGTAGAAATTTGATCTTTCTATTACGATGATTTTCCACTTCATTCTAAAAATCCTTGAACTTTTCAAATGTTTGAGACTTGTGTTTCATCAAGTAGATATAACCGTATCTACTTCAATCATCCGTGAAAGTAACAAAATAACGATATCCACCTCGCGCCGACACACTCATTAGACCACATACATCAGAATGTATGATTTCCAATAAATCTGTCGCCCGTTCCATTGAACGGGAAAACGACATTCTAGTCATCTTGCCCATAAGGCATGGCTCACATGTATCAAATGATTCAAAATCAAGTGATTCCAAAAGTCCATCTGAATGGAGCTTCTTCATGCGTTTAACGCCAATATGACCTAGACGGAAGTGCCACATATATGCGGATATATCATCATTTAGTTTAATTCTTTTAGCATCAACATTATGAATATGTGTAACATTATTATCGAGATGCAAAAGAAATAAACCATTCATCATCGGTGCATGACCATAAAAGATTTCATTCATATAAATAGAACAACCATTGTTCTCGGATTTAAATGAATAACCACTTCGCATCAAACATGATCCAGATACAATGTTCATGCTCAGTGTTGGCACCAGATAACAATCCTTCAAGTTTATTACTAATCCCGGTGGCAAATGGAGAGGCAGTGTTCCGACGGTGATCACATCACCGCTTGATCCATTGCCGACACGCATCTTGACCTCACCCCTTGCTAGCGGTCGCTTGTTTCCCAGCCCCTGATTCGAGTTACAAATATTAGCAACTGAACCGGTATCAAATACCCAGGTGCTACTACGAGCACTAGCCAAGTACACATCAATAACATGTATATCATATATACCTTTGTTTGCCTTGCCGGCCTTCTTGTCTGCCAAATACTTGGGGCAGTTGCGCTTCCAGTGGCCAGTCCCTTTACAATAGTAGCACTCGGTATCAGACTTAGGTCCAACTCGGGGTTTCTTTTCAGGCATGACAACCGCCTTGCCGCCCTTAATTCCCTTCCGTTTTCCCTTCTTGTCTTTCTTGAAACCATTGTTCTTATTGATCATCAACACTTGATGTTCCTTTTTGATCTCCACTTCTGCAGTTTTAAGCATTGACAGAAGCTTGGGGAGAGACTTCTTCATGCCTTGCATATTATAGTTCATCACGAAGCTCTTATAGCTAGGTGGCAGAGACTGCAGAACACAATGGATGCCTAAGTCAATGGGAATCGATATTCCTAGGGACACAAGCTTATCAGTGTAACCCGACATCTTGAGTACATGCTCACTAACGGAGATGTGCACTTCCATCATGCAGCTAAAGAACTTTTCTGAAGCATTGTAGCTCTCTACAGCAGCATGTGTGTCGAAAATCATTTTCAACTCACCCATTGTATCAAATGCATTGCCGTTTTCGAAACGCTTTCGAAGTTCCGTCTCTAGCCCATACAATATTCCGCAATGAACTAAGTTGTGGTCCTCCTGACGAGTCTGATAGACATTCTTCTCCTCATCAGCGGCATCCTCAAAAGGTGGGGGGCCTAGCGGTGCTTCTAGCACATATTGCTTTTGTGCAGGAGAGAGGAGAATCCTCAAATTCATGGCCCATTTGGTAAAGTTGCTACCGTTCATTGCAAGTTTCTCCTTCTCCATGAACACATTGAAATTAAAAGCAGGTGGTGCCATCTACAACAGAATTGGTAAAATTTAGACTAAGTTTATGATAGATTGAGTTCAACTAATCCACATTACGAATTAACTCCCACTCGTGCCTTTTTGGTGATTACATGAACCAAATCCACTACACCAAGTCTGATCATCACGTGAGTCGGTGTAGCTTCAAAGGCGAGCATTAAATGGGCATCATATCTACTATATGACTCATGATTAACCTTCCGGTCCGTGTTCCGAGGTCATGTCTGTACATGCTAGGCTCGCCAAGTTAGAACCTTAGTATTCGCGTGTGTAACTGTCTTACACCCGATATATGGTCGTGGAACCAAGAACACCCGATCATCACGTGATGTCTTGGAGCGACGAAAACATAATCGGTACATACTAAAGGAAGAACACATTCTTATCTTGATATTTAAATGAGGGATCATATTATTATGCTAATAAAGAGCTAAACAAGAAATATAAGATGCTATCAAACATCACATGTTTATTAGTGAAATGATATGGTTTCCGCATATGATCTCTATCATGTGCATCGTGGTATGATCACTATCATACCTTTATGTGTAAGTCCAAGGTCTATGGAAATTACTAGCTATGTGTGTTGTAAGAGTATCATCTCATACTTCTACTTACAACATCACCATATCATAACACTAGCCTAGCAACAATCTAAACTAGATGCCTCTAATTTATCCATTGCAAGTTTTACGTGGCTTAGGGCTTTCGAAGATAGAACCGTTCTTACCTACGAACATGAACCACAACGAGGATAACCAAATTGTTGACAACTCATTGCAAAATAGATATTGACTATAGTGGGAGAGACAAACACGCGCTAGCCACTTATGCAAACTAGTTGCATGTCAAGCGTGGAACAGGTCTCATGTGCGAGGACATGTAAAGTTTGTCCGGGCCGCTTCATCCCACTATGCCACCAATATCCAAAATTACAACTAAGGACAACAACATGATCATCATAGCCCACATACTCATATGTGTACTACCCGTCTAAAGAATCTACACATAGATCCAGCTCTCATACCACTGTAGGGTTCGCAGCATAGAAAACAAAAAAATTCCTACAATAGGAACTATGTACCAAGATCTATCTACTAGATAAAAACAACGGGCGGATGTATATCCGTAGAAGACATACTCTTGAAGACCGACAAAGCTTAACGAGTTGAACTCGTGGTTGATGTAGACGATCTCTTGCCGATCTCAAGATCGAGACGAAGTCCTAGCGCCACAAAGCAGCAGCGCATCAGTGCTCGCACACACGTACAATACACCGAGCAACCTCCGCCTCCTCGCTCCAGTGATGCAGCGGAAGCACAACCCTTTCTTGCCGAATAGCCACCGGGAACATGTATCTCGCTAGTTCGAGACCATGGGGATAAATTCTATAGGGGGAGAGAGATCCTTCACGAGGAGGTGTAAGTGAGAGAGAGGGAGAGGGGTGCCTGTTATAGGATGTAAGATCCCTCCTTTGTAAAGGAAAAGGATCCTTGTGATTGCAATGCTAGTCCCTGGATCATTGCTAGCATCCACAGTTTAAGATGAAGTACACAGATACAAAGGTCATTTATTACGTCCATTCCAGAGATAAACATAGTCTTTACAACTCAAGGCCACAGGCCTAATACAAGAGTTTGAATAAGTAAATAGTAAAAGTCTTCATCTTCATGTGCCACAGGCAAACATGTTGAGTGTAGACTCATGACACCTAATCCTCATCAGCGTAACCTGCAACATCACAAGTTACAACCACAGTGGGTCAATACTTTGGAATAGTATTGGCAAGTGATACCTTAGTAAAATTTTAAGTGGTCTAGATACTATATGCAATTTTTGCTAAGTGTAGCTTGGCTTGCTTTGCTTAAAATAGATTTTGCCTATTAGTTGAAAACACTAAGTTTTTCTTTGTCAAAACTTTTCCCAAGGAACCACCAATAAACATTGAGGTCCTCCACCCTTGTTCACCCACAAGTTTTTACTTTAGAAATTGGGATGAGGAGATTCTTGATAGCTTCCATACCTTGATGCTCAAGTTGTCCATTGCCATGGACTTGGCTAAGTACTTAGATTTTTCCATCTGCAGAGGTTATGCACTTTCCCCACCAGACTTGGTTTCACCAAGACAGGACCTTTCAGAAGCCTTCCCTTAGACCAAATGGACGCGCTCCAACCTATCATTCCCACTACCACCAACTGTCCAAATGGCTAAGTTCAAGCAACTTATGTGATCCAGGCAGAGCCCATATTGCCAAGTGGCTGCACTAGAAGCTTCTTAACACTTGGCCACTAAATCTCTTTGTTCCTGGGTGGCTTACCACAAGTGAGATACACAAGGTAAACCATAGCCATGGGCCTTGTGTAACCACTCAACCAAAACCACCAATCAAGTCCCATTCCACCCAGGTGATTCATTGACTTATTTGTTTTATTAAGCAAAAACAAAGTCCAAAGACTTAGAGATATTTTCATCATAGCATGTATATTTCACCAACCCTTGTTTACTATTAGCTAGGCTAAGCATGGCATAGAGTGTAACTTAACTTAGAAATTTCCTAGCAATTCTACAACTACTTAGGATTTCCCAACATGGCATATAGGCAAAATAATAATATGCAAGACTTAGCAGAATATTTCTAATGCTTAGTAGAAAACATAGGGATAGTAATATTCATGAAGTACCACTTGCCTTGGTAGTTGGGAGAGTAGCACTCTTCACAATCACAATCACTAGCACCAAAGTCTACACAAAGTATGGTAGCAACAAATTACACACAACATATACAAACAAACAAAATTATATATGCATGCATGCAAAATGCTAAGTGATGATTTTTAAAACCCAACCAAGCAAGTGCATAGTACAGAATCTTAAACGAGTCACAAACTTGCCAAACCAAATTTATTTGACACTAAAAACAATTCCTAAACAAATCATATACTCAAATAAGCCCTACACATGTTTTTGCAAAAGAAACCATTTTAACAGATGCAAAACATTAAACACATTTCAGCTTGTTCTCCTGATTCCAACGGTATAAAATTTGTCAAAATCTAACGTGGGAATCAAAAGTTGCAAACAAAACAAATTTGAACTATAATCTGATTCAAAATCTGTTTTAAATCTAAACTACTGCCACGCGGCGCTATCCTGTTGGCCGGTACCGTTTTGCTCAGGATCACGCTTCTGCGCCGTCGGATCAAGTTAGATCCAATGCGCCAGATCTAAGGAAAACGCTTCGCTCCAGATCTAATCTAGTCCCTACGATACAGATCTAACGGCTGCCGTTGCTCTGACCAAAGTCGAGCGGCACTAAGCGCTGGCGCAGTGAGCGCTGTCGATGCGGTGCCGGCGTTCTAGGTCGCCCGGGGAGGGGAGAGGGTGCTCACCAGAACCGCAGTGACGAGGTGAAGCTCAACGTGTCCTTGGCTGGCGAAGGGGCACTCTGTAGTGGCTGAGGGAGCTCGCCGGAGTCGTGCACGGCGTCAGGTGGTTGCTATCGAAGTCGTTGCCGAGGTTCCGCGTCGCCCTAGCACGAACCAGATGGTTTAGGAGATGCGCAAGGCAGTGGCGAACAACCTCGTATGCGAGAGAGATCAAGGGGCGCGCTATGCTTACCGTAATTGGTCGCCGGAGTTGAGTGGCGGCTCGGTCGTTTGCGGGAACGAACGGGGACGGCGTCCTGGGTCACAAGCAGGCCAGCAAAGGGTATCAGAAGATGCACGAGGTCCTGCTGGACACACTCGTTTGAATCAGAGGCACAGGGGTGGTCGGGTCTCACCGGAATTTGCTGCCGGAGATCGTCGGAGCGGCGGCGGTGTTTGGCGAGTTGCGAGCAGCCTGGTGGCATGGAGAGGAAATTGAGTGAGGGGAATGGAGCGGAGTGGGGAGGGGTTTAAGTAGGCAGAGGCTCGACAAGAAATGCCTGGTGAATCAATGGCAATTACGCCGCGGAATCAACGCAGCAACGGCCAGCGGCGACGGCGTCTGCGTGCGAGATTTGGGGAAGAAGGAGTCGACGTGGAGAGGGCCCAGTTGTCTGCGAGAGGAACCGAAGGGGTGTGGGGTCCTTGCGTCAGCGACTCGCTGGGTGCATCTGCGCGTGTGAGAGAGAGAGAGGGAAAACCCGGGTGGGCTAGATGGGTTGCTTCTGTTAGTGGGCTCAAATTCCTGGCGCTGGCCCTTTTCTATTTCCTTTTCTCTTTTTCTTTTTCTGTTTTGAATTTCTGGATTGATTTTCAAATGATTTCAAAAGCTTTTGAATTCAAACTTTTTCCAGGATTTTGTAGGGTGCAACATTCACACTTCAGGGCATAAAAATCAAGTGGTCACTTTGTATTAGTTTGGTCCTTTTGTTCAAACAAGATAAGCAGTGTTATAGCACATCATTTGAACAAGTTTTGGAAATGGTTTCTGTTTCAAATTTGTTTTGTAAAAATTCACCAACTTCAACAATCAAACACAATCACAAGAGAGTAAGGAAGACTTGGTTTAAAACATTTAACCCTTCAATTGAGAGTGGCTTTAGATTAAAAGCTGTTCACATAAAATAATATGCTCATGTTTTTGAATGGTTTTATTTGAAATGAACTCTATATGATCATGGATGCATGGATGATATGCATAAGTTTGAAATGTGATTTTAGGGATGTTACAAATCTAACCCCCTTAAGGTGAATCTCGCCCTCGAGATTCGGATTGGCTAGCAAATAGGTGAGGGTGGTCTTTCCGAAGATCATCTTCTCTTTCCCATGTTGCTTCCTCTTCGGAATGATGATTCCACTGCACTTTGCAGAACTTGATAGTCTTAGTCCTTGTGACTCTTTCTGCAGTCTCAAGAATCTCGATAGGTTTCTCTTCATAAGTGAGATCACTTTCCAGTTGAACTTCCTCCAAAGGTATAGTATCCTTTAAAGAAGTTTCTTCCATTTCCGGATGACATTTCTTAAGCTGACTCACATGAAACACATTATGGACGACTGACAGAGATTCTGGCAGTTCAATTTCATAGGCATCTTCTCCTTTGCGACTCAGAATTTTGAATGGCCCAACATATCTTGGTGCCAATTTTCCTTTGACTCCGAATCTCTTCACTCCTCGAAGTGATGATACTCTAAGATAGGCTCTATCACCAACTTCGTAGGTGACTTCTCTACGCTTAGGATCTGCGTAGCTTTTCTGTCGGGACTATGCTATCTTCAATCTGTCCTTAACCAACTTGACCTTCTCTTCGTCTTCCTTGATAAGATCTGGTCCGAATAAACTTCTTTCTCCCACACCATTCCATAACAATGGGGTGGTACATTTTCTTCCATAGAGAAACTCAAATGGTGCCATCTTAATGCTGGCTTGATAGCTATTGTTATAAGAAAATTCTGCGTAAGGCAGACTTTCATCCCAACTGGCTCCATAGTCTAGGGCACATGCCCTTAACATGTCTTCGAGAATCTGATTAGTCCTTTCCGTTTGTCCATCAGTTTGAGGATGAAAAGCAGTATTGAATTCCAACCTCGTTCCCAATGACTCATGTAACTGTCTCCAAAAATGGGAAGTGAATTGAGTTCCCCTATCAGACAAAATACTCTTGGGCACTCCATGTAGACATACAATTCTACTGATGTAAATTCTGGCTAACTTAGCACTTGTATAGGTTGTCTTCACGGGTATGAAATGAGCCACTTTAGTTAGGCGATCCACTACTACCCAAATAGAATCGTATCCTGACCTGGTCCTTGGTAATCCGGTAATGAAATCCATACCAATCTTGTCCCACTTCCAATCAGGAATAGGTAGTGGTTGAAGCAAACCTGCTGGTTTCTGATGTTCCGCTTTCACTCTACTACACACATCACAGAAAGCAATATGTTCGGCGATGTATTTCTTGAGATTATTCCACCAAAATCTTTCTTTCTTGTCCATGTACATTTTGGTGTTACCCGGATGAATGGAATACGGAGAGTTGTGTGCTTCTTGCAAGATCAGTTTCCGAAGCTCCGGATCTTGTGGAACACAGATACGTTTCCAAGCCATAAGGTACCCTGTTCGTCTTCATGGAACCCTTTGGCTTTTCCTTTGCCAATCTTTTCTTTAATCTCTTCAATTTCCTTGTCATTCTTCTGGGCTTCTTTGATCTTGTCCAACAAAGTGGGTTGAACATCCAAAGTCATGAGATGTCCTTCAGGCACAATATCCAATCTGAGTTTTCTAAATTGGGTACACAAATCATCTGGCAATTCTCCTTTGGTAAGGCCATTCACAAAAACCTTACGACTTAGAGCATCTGCTACGACATTTGCTTTACAGGGGTGGTATTGCAAACTTAAGTCATAGTCCTTGATAAGTTCTAGCCATCTTCTTTGTCTCATATTAATTTCCTTCTGGGTGAAGATATACTTCAAACTCTTGTGATCTGTGAACACTTCACAATGCTTTCCCAAAATATAGTGCCTCCATGTTTTGAGTGCATGGACGACAGAGGCTAACTCTAAATCATGAGTAGGATAGTTCACTTCATGAGTTTTGAGTTGTCTCGAGGCATACACCACAACTTTTCCTTCTTGCATAAGTACTGCACCCAAACCCTGATGAGATCCATCACAATATACTTGGAAATCTTTTTCCAAATCTGGCAGACACAAGACTGGTGCTGTCACAAGTCTCTTCTTTAATTCCTGAAAGCTTAGTTCACAACCTTCAGACCAAGCAAATTTCTTGTCTTTCTTTAGCAATTCTGTCATAGGCTTAGCAACCTTAGAGAAATTCTCAATGAACCTTCTGTAGTAACCTGCTAAGCCAAGGAAACTACGAACTTCTTTCACGGTCTTGGGAGATTCCCATTCGATTCTGCTGAAACTTTAGCAGGATCAACTGCTACACCATCCTTTGTCATAACATGTCCAAGAAATCCCACTTTATTCAACCAGAATTCACACTTGCTGAATTTAGCATAAAGTTTATGCTCTCTTAACTTCTCAAGTATCAAACGCAAATGTCCTTCATGCTCTTATTTGCTCTTGGAATAGACTAAAATGTCATCGATAAAAACGACAACAAATTTGTCAAGGAATTCCATGAACACCTTGTTCATCATATTCATGAAGTATGCTGGAGCATTGGTCAAACCGAAAAGCATTACGGTATACCCATACAATCCATACCTTGTAGTGAACGTTGTCTTAGGTATGTCTTGTTCTCTTATCTTGAGATGAAAATAGCCTGACCGGAGATCGATCTTTTAGAACACACAGGCTCCTTCTAGTTGATCAAACAAGTCATTGATTCTAGGCAAAGGGTATTTGTTCTTGATAGTCACCTCGTTGAGTGAACGGTAATCTATGCATAACCTTTAACTTCTATCTTTCTTCTCCACGAACAAAACTGGGGCTCCCCAAGATGAGGAACTTGATTGAATAAATCCTTTCTGTAATTGTTCTCCCAGTTGCTTCTTGAGTTCTTTCAGTTCATCAACTGACATTTTATAAGGTCTCTTTGTTATTGGTCCAGATCCTGGTACCAAATCTATAAGAAACTCCACATCTCTATCTGGTGGCATTCTGCAATTCTTCCGAAACACATCCGGATACTCACTCAATTGGCACATCCCATGCTAACCCCCTTAAGATAATTTAGCTTACTTCCTTTAGATTCAAAGTTGGACTTGAATTTAATCCGTTTTCTTTCCGGGGTTGTGAGTGCAACAGTACGATTAGCACAATCTAGTACTCCTTCATACTTAGCGATCCATTCCATTCCCAATATTACGTCCAGTCCTTGGGAATCTAGGATTATCAGACTCACTGGAAATTTATGCTTTCCAAACTCTATTACTAGATCCCGGCATCCAAGACTTACTATCATATCTCCACCCGGAGAACTAACTTTTATTGGACACCCAATGTTTTCAGTTGGAAACCCATTTCTATCAACAAATGCTTTTGATATGAATGAATGCGATGCTCCAGTATCAAAAAGAACAAATGCTGGAATAGAATTGAGTCTGAACTTACCAGCAACAGCATCAGGCTCCTCATAGACCTCCTCTACACTGATGTGGTTCACCTGTCCCTTCTGAAAAGGGTTGGGCTTGTTGGGTCCTTCAACTTTCTTTTCTTGGCAGTCATTTGCATAATGCCCCATCTTCTTGCATTTGAAGCATTCAACCTGACTGATGTCTCTTTTAACAGGCTGACTTCCACTTCCACTTCCATTACCACTGTGGTGGCTCTTATATCCACTCTTGTGGTTCTTGTACTTGTCATTGTCATAACTTCGGTGATGCTTGTTGTCATGACGGTTGTGGTTGTGGTGCTTGTTGAATTTCCCGTGCTTGTGGAATCCTGAGATTCCACTATCATCATAATGGGAACGCTTGTGAGACGATACCGAGCTGTGCTTGTTCGAGTGCTTTCTTTTCCTGCTTTCAAATTGCTTCATTTTGCTCTCCAAAATAGCAGCCTTATCACAAAGAGACTGATAAGTGGGGACATAGGCCACTGATAGCTGCAAGTTCAGTTCATCATTCAGGCCTTCAAGGAACTTTTCCTTCCTCTTAGCATTGGTGTCAACTTCATCCGGTGCGTAACGCGCCAGATTGTTGAACTCCTCAATGTATTCAGCCACGCTGCGGTGGCGCTGCCTCAGATTATGGAACTCCTTCTTTTTCAGACTCATCACTCTAGATGAGATATGAGCAGTACGGAAGCCATCCTCAAAGATAGCCCATGTCACATCATCTATGGGAGTGGTGATCTGGAAGTTATCCCACCAAGTGGCGGCCTGGTCCTTCCAACAAATGTGCTGCAAATTTGACCTTTTCTGCATCAGTACAGCCCACAGTTACCAAGTCCTTGTTCACCGAGCGTAGCCAATCATTGGCCACCATGGGATCAGTTGTTCCTGAGAACTTTGTTGGCCTCAGTCTCAAGAACCTGGTAAGCATGTCAAAACCCGGTGGGTTATTGTTGTTATTGTTGTTGTTGTTGTTTTGGTTCTGGATGAACGTCGTTATCATTTGCATTAGCTGAGTCTGAGCGGTCATCATTTGCTGCATCTCAGGAGTGATGTTGTGGTTGTTGGGGTTGGGATTGGCACGAAGGGGAGGCATCTGTGGTTTGTTCAATAGAGATAAGAATGAGATACCCATAGATGCTTTCATGCACAATACATCGCATAAACAAACCCAAAGCATGCAACAATTGATAAAGGTCTAACAACAAGATAACAAGTTCGCAAAGTAAAACACACACAAATAACAAGCCATCCACATGTTGGATGGTCAAATAACAAGTTCCTAATGATAAGTATGATAATAAATGATAAATGAGTAGTCCACTCTACTACTCGGCATCGACCTCCTCCTCGACAAAGGCAAGACCTGCATTCTCCATTGCGGTCTTGTATTCCTCGACATTAGCAGTCAAGGTCTCTACTTTGGCTTTGAGAGCCCTCTTCTGGGAACGAAGCCTCTCAATCACCGTCTGCTGATGCTCGAGCTCCAAGTCCTTGTCCTGCAGTTCTTCAGTCATGTCCCGGATCCTCTTGTTCCTATCCTGGACTCGCTTCTCTTGACTCTTGAACTTTTTATCTTGACTCTCAAACTTTGCCTCCATCTCCT
The DNA here is from genome assembly GCA_023614405.1 of Avena insularis. Classification (NCBI taxonomy): domain Eukaryota; kingdom Viridiplantae; phylum Streptophyta; class Magnoliopsida; order Poales; family Poaceae; genus Avena; species Avena insularis. The sequence continues at coordinate 38,112,189 of CM042691.1, read as the reverse complement.
TGACAATCTCATCTTGCTCCGCGAAGAGCTTGTCCTTCTCACGAAGCTGCATGTGGAGTTCGTCATTGCTAAGCATGACGTTGGTCCTATCAGTGTCTACATGCCTAATGAGAGCCTCTAAGTCCTGGAGGTATAAATGAATCGGCTCCGCTCTCTCCCTCGAAGTGTCCTCAAAGTCGATGGCCTCTCCATCCTCATCACGTCTACCGAAGACGTGGAAGTGAGTACCTCGAACCTATCGGGAGTGTCTCCCTAGCAGACGTCCTATCAGATCCTGCATGACTACCTCAATGCCTCTCTCCTTGTCATCGTGCATGAGCTTGAAGACGATGGCCTCCGTGGTAGGCCTGGCGTCAAGGCTGGTTGACCTTGAAGCCCCAAAGGTCTTTCCTCTCAAACTTGGTGAGGGGAAGCACCATGATGGTAGGAAGAGGGAGATTGAGCAAAGTAGTAAGCTCAACAATACGAGGACCAAAGCGAGTAACCTGGAACTCCTCAACAGTGCTGATGGTAACAGTAGGCATCTATTTATAAGATAGAAAAGTTAGAACAACACAATTCAAGATAAACAAAAGACAAAACATCACATACATATCCTTGGAAATCAAATCACACCAGTCATAGCATACATGGATCCATTACAACAACCAAGGTTCAACTTATTTTAAAGTCACATTTTGGAAAAATAAGGTGATAAGTGGTGGTCCAACTAACGAAGTACGTTTACAATCCTATCTCACTGGATCTGTTAGCTAACACAATGTTTCTAGAAGCAATCAGCCTATCTTGCTCACATGACTCCATCACTAAGTCTATAATGTCTCCTCTTAAGGTTTGGTTGGTAGCTTCCAACTGTTGGGTGTGTTTCTTCTCTTCTTTTAGATCATTTTGGAGGTTGAGCATTCTACACTTGACTCTATCACCAAGTTCTTTGATGGTCTTCCAAGCTGCATCCCTTGCTGATTCAAAGAATGTAGTGTGCACCACTGAATTGGTGAACATGCAGAATCCTTTTTCCTGATGGTTGTCTTCCTTGCTTTTATACAAGTGAAGTTGCACCCACCAGTATTCCACTCCTTCATCCATCACAGGAAAACCCTTATACACAGCTGCACCTTGTATCTCTAATGCAACCATGAAGTCTTTGAGAGCCTTGGGGAATTCTGTCTCACACTCCAAAGTCATTGTCATGAGTGGTCCTTTCCTCACGGCTTCGTTGATGGAGTTCATCTACAAATAGAGATGAGAGAGAAGATTAGAAAAGTTTTACGAGAAGAATAGACAAGTGTAGAAGTTGCTGAAATTTTTTCCTTAGTGGTTTCAAATCCTAGGGTCATAATCCTACAGGCAACACAGTGCTCTGATACCATCTGTAAGATCCCTCCTTTGTAAAGGAAAAGGATCCCTGTGATTGCAATGCTAGTCCCTGGATCATTGCTAGCATCCACAGTTTAAGATGAAGTACACAGATACAAAGGTCATTTATTACGTCCATTCCAGAGATAAACATAGTCTTTACAACTCAAGGACACAGGCCTAATACAAGAGTTTGAATAAGTAAATAGTAAAAGTCTTCATCTTCATGTGCCACAGGCAAACATGTTGAGTGTAGACTCATGACACCTAATCCTCATCAGAGTAACCTGCAACATCACAAGTTACAGCCACAGTGGGTCAATACTTTGGAATAGTATTGGCAAGTGATACCTTAGTAAAATTTTAAGTGGTCTAGATACTATATGCAATTTTGGCTAAGTGTAGCTTGGCTTGCTTTGCTTAAAATATATTTTGCCTATTAGTTGAAAACACTAAGTTTTTCTTTGTCAAAACTTTTCCCAAGGAACCACCAATAAACATTGAGGTCCTCCACCCTTGTTCACCCACAAGTTTTTACTTTAGAAATTGGGATGAGGAGATTCTTGATAGCTTCCATGCCTTGATGCTCAAGTTGTCCATTGTCATGGACTTGGCTAAGTACTTAGATTTTTCCATCTGCAGAGTTTGTGCACTTTCCCCACCAGACTTGGTTTCACCAAGACAGGACCTTTCAGAAGCCTTCCCTTAGACCAAATGGACGCGCTCCAACCTATCATTCCCACTACCACCAACTGTCCAAATGGCTAAGTTCAAGCAACTTATGTGATCCAGGCAGAGCCCATATTGCCAAGTGGCTGCACTAGAAGCTTCTTAACACTTGGCCACTAAATCTCTTTGTTCCTGGGTGGCTTACCACAAGTGAGATACACAAGGTAAACCATAGCCATGGGCCTTGTGTAACCACTCAACCAAAACCACCAATCAAGTCCCATTCCACCTAGGTGATTCATTGACTTAGTTGTTTTATTAAGCAAAAACAAAGTCCAAAGACTTAGAGATATTTTCATCATAGCATGTATATTTCACCAACCCTTGTTTACTATTAGCTAGGCTAAGCATGGCATAGAGTGTAACTTAACTTAGAAATTTCCTAGCAATTCTACAACTACTTAGGATTTCCCAACATGGCATATAGGCAAAATAATAATATGCAAGACTTAGCAAAATATTTCTAATGCTTAGTAGAAAACATAGGGATAGTAATATTCATGAAGTACCACTTGCCTTGGTAGTTGGGAGAGTAGCACTCTTCACAATCACTAGCACCAAAGTCTACACAAAGTATGGTAGCAACAAATTACACACAACATATACAAACAAACAAAATTATATATGCATGCATGCAAAATTCTAAGTGATGATTTTTAAAACCCAACCAAGCAAGTGCATAGTATAGAATCTTAAACAAGTCAAAAACTTGCCAAACCAAATTTATTTGACACTAAAAACAATTCCTAAACAAATCATATACTCAAATAAGCCCTACACATGTTTTTGCAAAAGAAACCATTTTAACAGATGCAAAACATTAAACACATTTCAGCTTGTTCTCCTGATTCCAACGGTATAAAATTTGTCAAAATCTAACGTGGGAATCAAAAGTTGCAAACAAAACAAATTTGAACTATAATCTGATTCAAAATCTGTTTTAAATCTAAACTACTGCCACGCGGTGCTATCCTATTGGCCGGTACCGTTTCGCTCAGGATCACGCTTCTGCGCCGTCGGATCAAGTTAGATCCAACGCGCCAGATCTAAGGAAAACGCTTCGCTCCAGATCTAATCTAGTCCCTACGATACAGTTCTAACGGCTGCCGTTGCTCTGACCAAAGTCGAGCGGCGCTAGCGCGGCGGCGAGCGGCGGAGCGTTCTATCAATGGCAGTGCCGGCGTTCCAGGTCACCCGGGGAGGGTAGAGGGTGCTCACCAGAACCGCAGTGACGAGGTGAAGCTCAACGTGTCCCTGGCTGGCGAAGGGGCGCTCTGTAGTGGCTGAGGGAGCTCGCCGGAGTCGTGCACGGCGTCAGGTGGTTGCTGTCGAAGTCGTTGCCGAGGTTCCGCGTCACCCTAGCACGAACCAGATGGTTTAGGAGATGCACAAGGCAGTGGCGAACAACCTCGTATGCGAGAGAGATCAAGGGGCGCGCTATGCTTACCGTAATTGGTCGCCGGAGTTGAGTGGCGGCTCGGTCGTTTGCGGGAACGAACGGGGACGGCGTCCTGGGTCACAAGCAGGCCAGCAAAGGGTATCAGAAGATGCACGAGGTCCTGCTGGACACACTCGTTTGAATAAGAGGCACAGGGCCGGGTCTCACCGAATTTGCTTAGGAGATCGCGGAGCGCGGCAGCGGTGTTTGGCGAGTTGCGAGCAGCCTGGTGGCGTGGAGAGGAAATTGAGTGAGGGGAATGGAGCATAGTGGGGAGGGGTTTAAGTAGGCAGAGGCTCGACAAGAAACGCCTGGTGAATCAATGGCAATTACGCCGCGGAATCAACGCAGAACATGACGGCGTCTGGCGTAGATTTGGGGAAGAAGGAGTCGACGTGGAGAGGGCCCAGTTGTCTGCGAGAGGAACCGAAGGAGCGTGGGGTCCTTGCGTCAGCGACTCGCTGGGTGCATCTGCGCGTGAGAGAGAGAGAGGGAAAACCCGGGTGGGCTAGATGGGCTGCTTCTGTTAGTGGGCTCAAATCCTGGCGCTGGCCCTTTTCTATTTCCTTTCTCTTTTTCTTTTTCTGTTTTGAATTTCTGGATTGATTTTCAAATGATTTCAAAAGCTTCTGAATTCAAACTTTTTCCAGGATTTTGTAGGGTGCAACATTCACACTTCAGGGCATAAAAATCAAGTGGTCACTTTGTATTAGTTTGGTCCTTTTGTTCAAACAAGATAAGCAGTGTTATAGCACATCATTTGAACAAGTTTTGGAAATGGTTTCTGTTTCAAATTTGTTTTGTAAAAATTCACCAACTTCAACAATCAAACACAATCACAAGAGAGTAAGGAAGACTTGGTTTAAAACATTTAACCCTTCAATTGAGAGTGGCTTTTGACTAAAAGTTGTTCACATAAAATAATATGCTCCTGTTTTTGAATGGTTTTATTTGAAATGAACTCTATATGATCATGGATGCCTGGATGATATGCATAAGTTTGAAATGTGATTTTAGGGATGTTACATAGGAGGAGGGGGGAACCCCAAGGGGGTGGCCGGCGCATGGGGGCTGCACCCTTGCCCTCCCCTCATTCATGTGGGTGGACACTCCACTCACAAAATCCTCTTCAAATCCCTCCACTCATAATCCCACTCAAACTTGCTATTAAATTTCCACCAAATTTAATGCAAACTCTCATTAAATAAAACTCTTTTATTTATTGAGAATTTTGTCAATTACTTTAATGACAAACATTCACATATAACCCCTTGGTAGAATTCTATTTCAAATGCAAAACCACTTTATGCAATTTCACCCGAAAACCTGTTTCGGTATCTAGTGAAATAAATTCATGTGCTTGTTATTCTTTCTGGCATGAAACATTTTCTCCAACTGGATGTCAGTGTCCCTTAAGTGTGTCACCCTACGGTTCGTGAATAATGCAGACATGATCGAGACCCTTCTCTGATCCATAATCGGTAGCGGGACCTGGAGATCCATACTGACTCCCACACATTCAACGATGACTTTCCTGTGATTGTCAGAACCTTTTATGATTATATCTTAATCCCTTTGTTTCACGATATATTACATGTCCGAGATTTGATCATCGGTATCTCGATACCTAGTTTGATCTCGTTACTGACATGCACTCTTTTCTAGTTCCCGTGATATAACATTCTAGTGATCAAATCACTTGCTTTCAAGCTAACCAATGTGATATCACCGAGAGGTCCCAGAGTATATCTACCCATCATCGGGATGAACAAATTCCACTCTTGATCCATGATTCTCAACATAATAGTTTAGTAGCTTTGAAGCCATCTTTATAATCATCCAGTTACGGTGTGACGTTTGATGTCAACAAGAAACTCTTCCGGTGTTAGTGATTGGCATGATCTCATGGTCTAAGGATTAGGATCACTTCGTAAGTTGTTTATAGCAATATAAACTCAATGACTTTGATCGTAATACTATACTTCGGATGAATGTTCATCACATCATTACACTAATGTTGTGATCTCGTTATTAACTTGTTAATCAACGAACTAGTTTATGAGAGAGGCATAACTAGGAACTTTCTGTTTGTTTATTAAACACACATGTATTAATGTTTCCATATTAATACAATTATAGCATGCAAAATAAACATCTATCATATACTTGGAATACACATAATAAACACTTTATTATTGCCTCTTAGGGCATATTCCCTTCACATAGTGTAAGACCTGCCATAAATTTTGAAAGACACATCTGATTTGACATGCTGTTAGCAAAAGAGAAGCTCTCCACAAATGTTTTAGTGAGCGTAGCATATTGCACGCTCTAATCCTGCATATAACTTGTTAGAACAACCCTCTAAACCAAGGTTAAGAAATCATTGAGAATTCCAGCAGCCCGCAAGAAGGTTTGGCAAGGAAAGGTAGAAGGGTGTGCATCCCCCTCATCTCCCTCATCGCCAAATCGCGGAGTAATGATATCCTCATTGTATGAAGGCCTGGCTCGGGAGGATGATCTTGAAGGACTTGTCCTTCTAGGTGCATAACTCTCAAATATTTCACCAAAGGTGTGGTTGTCCATGACCACTATTGTTTCTGAAATTTTAGACAAACATCAAACCAAGTGATTTCTAAGTTGATAAATGATGAGCAACTATTATAGGAACTTGCTAGAGGGCTACACATGCATCAAAATGAAATTTCTAAGCATAGAACAAGCATGCAAGCTCACACAACCTGACAGCTATAGCAGCAAAATACTCAAGATACAATCTACCAATCAAAAATCTAATTGGACAAGTGGAGGAGGCACATACTAAGGAGCAAACCCTCCAAAAATCAGCAGCAAAGATGGGCTGAGCAAGGAGATCGAAAATCACGAGCAAGAACAGCAAGAACTCGAGCTTGAGAAAGTTTTCAAGTGTTTTTCGGGAGAGAGAAAGAAGATGGCTGGGAGGAAGCACCTTAAAGGGGCCCAGGTGGGCCACACCCAGGCGCCACACTGGGTGGCCACCACTGGTGTCTTGTCTGGGGTGGCCCCCTAGGTCACTCCAAGTGTCCCTCTGTCCCTTTTTTGAGGAGAATTTTATTTTGGATTTTCCGGGATTTTTCGGGAAACTTTATTTTTGGCCAATTTTCAGGGTATGAAAATTTATTTTCACGCAGGAAAGACCTTTTTTTAGAAGAAGCAAAAATCAAACAAAAACCAAACTAAAGAAGTTCTAAGACACTCTAGCAAGCAAACAACTAACAAAACCAAAGCTAACTAGAGAAAAAGCACAGACTAGGAAGGAGAAAAGTAAAAGGGAGAAAGAATAACCACTGTGAAAACATTATTTTGTTCATTAAAATCCTTTTGTTAACAAGGTTGATCAAGTCTTGTTACCAAAACAATCTTAGATGAGACAAAACTTTGTATTCCACCAAGTGATTATGTTACCTCAATCATGATAGCAATGGTCCCAATCATAATAGTTTCAAAACTTTCTTGTGGAATGGGACAATATATTTCTCCAACCTTAATGCTCTCAACATTTTCAATGGAATTCAGGCAATAGATCTTAGCAACCTTCTTGGGGAAATAGACAGTATGCTCTTTGTCAGTAATATTAAATGTTACTTTTCCTTTATTACAACTGATGACAGCTCATGTAGTATTAAGAAAAGGTCTCCCAAGAATAATGGACATATTATCATCTTCAGGCATTTCAAGCACAACAAAATTAGTTAAAACCAAGGAATTATGAGCCACTTGAATAGGAACATCCTCACATATACCAATAGGAATAGTAGTTGACTTATCAGCCATTTGCAAAGTTATATCAGTTGGTATCAACTTTTCTAGCTAGAGTCTCTTGTAGAGATAAAAAGGCATAACACTAACTCCAGCTCCCAAATCACATAAAGCAGTTCTAACATAATTGTTCTTAATAGAGCAAGGAATAGTTGGTATACCTGGATCACCAAGTTTCTTTGGAACCTTACCATTGAAGGAATAATTAGCAAGCAAAGTAGAAATTTCCTCATTAGGAATCTTCCTTTTATTAGAGACAATATCCTTCATATACTTTGAATAAGGAGGCAACTTAATAGAATTAGTCAATGGAATTTGCAGAAGTAAAGGTTTCATCCTCTCACAAAACTTGTTGTAGTGTTCTTCCTCCTTTGACTTGTGTTTCTTACCTGGAAAAGGCATAGGTTTCTGCACCCAAGGTTCTATCTCTTTACCATGTTTATTAGCAATAAAATCTTCCTTAGTGTACCTAGTGTTCTTAGTGTGCTTCTCAGGTTCTTCCTCAACTTCCTCCTTATCAGGAGCATCATTTCTATCAATACCACTCTCAGTTTCAGCATCAGAGACATATATACTATTAGGATCTACAACAGGTTCAAGGGGTTCCTCAACTATTTTATGTTTCTTTTTCTTTCTCTTACAAGGACTACCACTATCAACTTGTTGAGAATCCTGCTCAACTCTTTTGGGGTGTCCTTCAGGATATAAAGGATCTTGAGTAGCTATACCACTCCTAGTTCTAATTCCATAAGCAAGTTTATCTCCTGAGGCATTAACTAGCATATCCTTTTATACCTTAGCAAGTTGATCAATTTGAGTTTGAACCATTTGAAAGTGTTTACAAAGCATTTTAATATCATTAGAAGTTCTTTCCACAATATCTTTCAACTCTTTAATGGCTCTAGAGTTTTCCAATAAATGATTCTGCTTGTTTATTAAAATTACCTTGTTTAACAATAAAAATGTCAAGTTCCTCTAAACATTGATCAGGAGGCATACCATAAGGAATATCACCTTCATCAAAGTGTCGGAGAGAGTGTGCCTCAATAGTAGATGAGTGGAGAATTGGCTTACATAACTCTTCTATAGGAGGTAGATTCTTCACATCTTCAGCTCTAATACCTGTCTCCTTTAGACATTCCTTAGCTTCCTTCATCACTTCATCATTTAATGCAATAGCTCCTCTTTTCTTTGGTGTTGGTATTGGAACTGGTTCAGGAACATCTGGTTCAGGAGTAATAGGCTTAGGTGTATTTAGCTCAGTTGAAGTCCAATCATCATAATTCTTGCTTATTTTAGCCATTAATTCTTCAGCATATGTAGGAGTTGTTTTCCTTAAAACACAATCAGCAAAGCTATCTAGGTATGTCCTAGAATCATTAGTTAGTCCATTATAATAAATATTAAGAAGCGCATTTTTAGGCAATGGACATCCAGGATATGCATGAATCAAGGCACAGAACCTTGTCCATGACTCAGGCAATTTCTCTTCTTCTCCCTGTTTAAAATCAAAAAGTCTCTGCAAAGCAGCATGTCTAGCACTAGGAGGAAAATATTTCTGGAAGAAAGAAGCAATCAAACAATCAGGACCATCAATGGAACCAGGAGGTAATCTATTAAACCAAGCCCTAGCTTTATCCTTTTAGTGAAAAATGGAAAATCTTAGTAACAAAGTACTTGCGCATCTTAAAATCATCAGATAATAAAGGACTCATAGTGGAAAGCTCATTCATATGAGCCACATCCACTCTCATTTTCAGTCCCACAAAAAGGTTCTTTCTCAACAATGTCTAGATAGGATAAATCAAGAGAGAAATCATAATCTTTATCTTTAATATATATGGGAGAGGTGGCAAACTTAGGATCAGAGGACAACTTAGGAATAATGGTGCATCTCGCAAGGAGACTCTTAATAGCACTAGTACCATGTGTGTTTTGGCACTCTTTAATAAATTCATCAGTAAACTTAATGTAACCATCATTAATATCGTATCACTCTCTAGACTTAGGTGAGCTAACAGGTGTAACAGTGTCTTCACGAGGAGTTTCAGTATTTCCTAGACTAGCCATAGTAGTATCTAGGAAAGGACCTAATGAACCACTCGCATCAAACACAGTAGAAGTAACATCATGAGTATCAAAAGAAGTTTCAGACTCAGCAGTAGTAGCAGTATGTGTAGCATGAGTATGTGGTGGTGGAGTAACAAGCTTACTTATAACAGATGGTGAATCAAGAGCAGCAGAGGTGTTTAGGATTGTACCTCTTCTTGTAGTGTATGGTAAAATAGGAAACTTTCCATCACGTGACTTCACCATGATGAAAGGAGTAGCAGTGAACAATAACTGATCCAAGTGAACTTACAAATAAATCTATGCTCCCCGGCAACGGCGCTAGAAAATAGTCTTGATGAACCACAAGTATAGGGGATCGCAACAGTCTTCGCGGGTAGTATTACCCAATTTATTGTTCTACACAAGGGGAGCCAAAGCATACTTGCAAGCCTTAACAACTGAGTTTTCAATTCAGCTGCACCTGGAAATAGTTCTTGCTCACAGAATTTTATCAGTAGCAACAATTTGGTAGTAGCAACGGCAACAGTAGAACAAGAGCAATAGTAATAGTAATAGTAAACATTGGGATTCGAGTGCGGTAGGCATAGGGATGGATGGACGGGCGTTGCATGGACGAGTCTAAGCATGTAACTTCAAGATCTATGGCACTTCATATAAATAAGAATAAGCATCCAAGTACTAAACAATCCTAGGCATGTGCTCCATATATAGTCATGCGTTCTCGCAATGAGAACTTGCACAACATCTTCTGTCCAACCAGCCCGTTGCAGCGGGGCCTCTAGGGAACTACTGGCAATTAAGGTGCACCGGAGCAAAGCATTAACACTCTGGGAACACATGTGATCCTCATACCACAGCCATCCCCTCCGGTTGTCCCAATTTCTGTCACTTCGGGGCCTTTGGATCCGGACAATGATATGTGTACACAACTTGCATATAAGATCACAAACAATACTATCATAATGATTCAATAATAAGTTCAGATCTGAGATCATGGCACTCGGGCCCAAGTGACAAGCATTAAGCACAACAAGTTTCAACAAAGTCAAATATCACTAATAGAGATACTAGGCACTATGCCCTAACAATATTATTCGATTACATGATAGAACTCATCCAATCCCTAGCATCCCCATAACCTACTGCGAGGGATTACTCACTCATGGATGAGGGAAACATGTATGGTTGATGGAGAGGCGTTGGTGATGATGATAGCGATGATCCTCTCCAAATTCCCCGTCCCGGCAGGGTGCCAGAACGGAGTTTCTGGATCCGAATCTTGGTTTCTGGTGGTGGAGGCGCAGCGGAACTCTTTCTGGAAAAACGTTGAACTCCCCTGAGTTTTTAGGTCAGAAGGCATCTTATTGGCAAGGAGGGAGGCCGAGGGGGTTCCTGAGGTGGCTACACCCTCTCCATCTCGTACTCTGGCTCCGTGTGTCTTCTGGTGAAATAGGATTTTTGGCATATTTTCCCGGATTTTTCCTGATAGTTGATTTTCTGCACAAAAACTAGACACCAAGGTAATTCTGTTGAAAACAGCGTCAGTCCGTGTTAGTTGTATCCAAATCACACAAGTTTAGAGGAGAAATAATAGAAAAGGTGTTCGGGAAAGTAGATACGTTTTGGACGTATCACAGGACAATATAACTTTAATAAGGTTAACGAACCTTCGCTATATGTGCTGAGTTGCGCAGCGCCGGAAAACGTTCCGGAGGCATCCACAATGCTCATGGCTCACGTGCCTCAAAGGTTGCGGTCACGGAGATCTAAGTTCCTATTGAGCCAAGTAGGTCGGATAAACAATCAAACGCTGAGATTTGAAAGTAAATCATTGTTGTTTGACAATGATGAACTGACTACATGCAAAGAAGTGATGATGGGCCCTGACTCCGTCAAATGGCTTGAAGCCATAAAATCCGTGATAGTTCCATACACGAGAAATCTTGTTTTTTGAACTTGGAAGACCCTCCGGAAAGGTGTAAAAACCCATCGGTCGTTTTTGGATATATAAAGAAACAGACATGGATGTTTCACATCTATGAAATAGTCGACGTGTCGTAAAGTTTTTATGACAATGTTCAAGGAGTTGACTATGAAAAGATTTGATCTTTCGTAGCGATATTTAGTCTGGACAGATTAATTTAGCAACCACTACATACAATTTGGTATATGGTAGATGAATAAACAAAACAAAGTTCTTCTAACATAATGGTTACCTAGGACGTGTGCATGACACGATCCAAAGGGTTTTGTTAATTCAAAGGATGCTAAAAAGGGCATGCAAACTTCAATGGTTGAAGTAAGCATCACGGAGTTGGAATCTTCGCCGTGATGAAACTGTTAAAGGAATTTTCAAGACATATCAAGACGAAGTGGACGAGACGAAGTGGACGAGATGAAGTGGACGAGATATCCATGGCGCGGAACCCTATGATGGCGGCATATCGAGACGAAGTGGATGAGATAGCCAAGAGCTTCTTGGGATACGAAGTCAAGTATGTACCTAGGGAACAAAACGAGGCGGCTGATCTGCTGTCTAAGCTTGGATCAGGGCGCAAGAAAATTCTGCCAGGAGTTTTCCTAGAGCATCTATGCACACCATCTGTGAAGGGAGCCGACATCGACAACCCAGATAGAGCTGACTCTTTCGTCAACATGGTGACTAAGGTCCCTCTGGCTTGGACAAAACCGTTCATGGAATATCTCGAACACGGAACTTTGCCCGACAACGAAGTCGAAAGACGGCAAATAGTACGATGAGCAAAGGGTTATACCATAATCAATGGGCAAATCTACAAAAGGAGCACTACCGGTGTATACCTAAAGTGTGTTTCCCAGCTAGAAGGTATGGAAATCCTACGCGAAATCTATCTCGGATATTGCGGGCATCACTCCCACTCCTTGATCGTTGGTCGCGAAAGTCTTCCGGCAAAGATTCTACTAGCTGACCGCGAAGGCGGACGCCGACAAGCTGGTTGAGACATGCATGGGATGCCAGTATTATGCCCGACAACCACATGTTCCTGCTGAAGAATTGCGAACAATACCAATAACTTGGCCGGTTGCAGTCTGGGGGCTAGACATGGTGGGACCATTATAGACGGCACCCTGTGGGTTTACACATCTGCTTGTAGCAGTGGACAAATTCACTAAATGGATAGAAGCTAAACCCATTAGAAAGCTTAATGGGGCAACTGCCCTCAGGTTTGTCCGGGATCTAGTGGTGAGATTTGGTCTCCCACACAGCATTATCACCGACAACGACATAAATTTGTCACTCGGAGAAGTGGAAGCTTATTGTTGGGAGAAAGGCATCCGACTTGACCTTGCATCTGTGGCACACCCACAATCCAACAGTCAGGTTGAGCGAGCCAATGGATTAATTCTGTAGGGAATCAAGCCACGTCTTGAGGCACCACTACATAGAGCAGATGGAGCCTGGGCGGAAGAATTGCCATCTGTGCTGTGGAGTTTACGAACTACACCCAACAGATCCACAGACTGCACCCCTTACTTCATGGTATATGGAGCAGAAGCCATCCTACCTTCCGACATCCTTCACGATTCACCAAGAGTTGCCGCCTATGACGAGGATGACGCTGAAGAATCCAGACGCCTAGATGTGGACCTTCTCGAGGAGGAGCGCGTTTTGGCATGCCAAAGATCCGCCATCTACCAGCAGAAGCTACGCAGCTACCATAGTCACCGCGTTCGGCATCGCTCATTTAAAGAGGGGGATTTGGTTCTCCGACTTAAGAAGAATAAGTCACACAAATTACCCCCGCCATGGGAAGGACCGTTCATCATAAGCAAGGCGCTACTCAATGGGTCTTACTACCTTGTTGATAATCGTGAACTGAAGGATAGACCCAACGAGGATCATAAGCGTAAGCGACGTGATCCCGATGATGACTACCCGGAGCTTGATCGGCCATGGAACATAGCACAACAACGTCCTTTTTACACTTAGCATTTTTTATCTAATTGTGTACCTCTTATATGATCAATGAAATAAAGCTCTCTGGTTCACTCATATTTCTGAGTCTTTTACCTCCTTTAGTGTTCATTTTTGGATCATGTAAAACCCTTATGCACAAGCTTTGTGTTTGCACTTGTGAAAATTCTGCCTACGGGCGTTAGCTTAAGTTTTTCGTCTACACGTTCTTTGTTGTTTTTATGTGGATTCTGGAGTAGTGACTTTTGGCACTTATTGTCGGCGATTTTGTGCTCAGGTTATTGACGGTGCCATTGGGCATCATCACCTAAGTGCATGGTTCCGACAACGAGTCTTCCGACTCACGAAAAAGTCAATCATAAAAACCAAAGTAATGGATAAGCCAGCACTTGCTTAAAAAATATATACATGATGGAAACTAGTTCTTAAGTAGCAGGAGATAACAACCATTGTTTTCCACCTTAAGTTACATCAATAAGTTTTTTCCGCACATGCACCAAAGGTGAAACAAATAATACAAAGTTGTCCTTCATTCCTTTGGCGCAGGAGACTTAGAAGCAGCGTCATCACCAGCAGGAGAGCCACCCTCGAAGTCGGCGTTGTGGTGGGACTTAGAAGAATCTTGGTTGCCGCTGTTGATGGTGTTCATGGGCACGAAGACGTCGATGTCCACCAACTCGGCCTCTCTGGTGTCATAGCCCGCGAGTGACGACTGTCAACCCCCGGATTTTTAATCCCAGATGCCTGTTATGCCATACATCGCAATCCCAGGATTACCATTTTTGCGAGACATAACAGAATTGGATACCACAATACATCATCCATTACAAACCATACATAAGGTCTTACACAAATAAGGATCTCATGATCCAGTTCTTCAGACAGTTCAAGCAGCGGAATACGTAAAAGTAACGGTAGCGTAGGCGAAGCTCCATCTCCGGGGTCACAGGCAATGCTGACGATGGGAGATGATCCTAGTTGTCGTAACCTTCCTGGGGTCCATCCTCCTGGTACTCCTCTTCATAGTCTGTCCATGGGAATAGCCAGGGACAAAGCCATGAGTACTCTTTAAGTACTAGCAAACTAATACTAACAAGTGAAGGGGGAGGGGGGTTGTAGTAGGACACTAAGCTCTAGGGTTGTTTTGCAAAAAGCCAGATTTACCTCTACTAAGTTTAGAAGCAAATAATGCTAGTTGAAGTTTTATAACACCTACGTGGGAACTTGTATTTCATATCACAACTCTGTTGTGCTCAAGTCAAAATCTCAATTCATTTCAGAAGTCATTTTGAAAACATCTGATGGGGGAACAATGGTAATCCCAGCTCCATAATCATGACGCGGCTATTCGAATAGTTTGACATTCTGCAGAGATTGTACACTTTCACCACAATATTCGATACATCCGTCAGGCACAAATCCTGAATTCACCATACTCAATATGCAGATAATCAATCCTAACCTTTCAATTACACGCCCTAGTATAAGCACCTCCCCTATGAGTTTGGCCTCCCAACCATGACCAATTGTCATCTTGGGTACTGCACAGGTGGACAATCTTCACAAGGTACCCTCAGCTCAGACCTTGGCCATGAGGGAACCAATACTAAGGTATATAAGTTTCCAGTCAAGCCCTACCCAATTCTCGGGTATTGTGGTTGTACGGTAAAATTGGAATGGTATCGCATCCAGACAACCATCAGTTTTATAAAGGGCTAAGGCTCATACCTCAACATTTTCATCACCAAAATCATCTGGTGTTCGGAAACACATGTCAAAACATCTCAATAGAATGATCCATCATTCCAAGGTTTTCATAACCATTTTCACCAAGTATTCCCATCTAAAGTTGATCAAGTTTTATGCTTAGCACTAGCATCTACAAGTGGGAGTAAGTACTAATGAGGGGTGGTAAACTAGTGGAGTTTAACTAAGTTTAATCTCATGCCTTAGGATGACATAAGGATTATCTAGCTTAGGCCAAGTTTTATGCTCTTTATGCAACCTTCAATTATCTTTCTAATATCTACAATTTATTTAAGTAAGCTCTAAGTACTAGCTTTGATAAAGAAATAAAGTATAAAGCTTGTAAGTAAAACTAGGAATGGGGTTATGAAATGGGTATGATCACATATGCTTAAGGCATATAGTTGGCATGGTAACAAGGAAGTATTTGCTTGCATAGGTCAACTTGATTAGTAAGGCTTGCTAAAGTAGAGTATCTTGCAAGTGTTAGCTTGCATCAATATCAGTATAAGCTTGCCTTGTGCAGAGCATTGGTTGAAGTTCTCCTCGGCTTCTTCTTCGTAGTATCCTCCTTCCTCTTCGTATCCTTGGTTGGTACTAGCGTCTATCAATAAATACGAGGTACACAATCACCAAACAATACATAACTACTTTCAATCATCACACAAAAGGGTTCTATAGATGATCTAGCATCATCACTAATATTACAAGATTAAAGCACTTGCATTATTTATTTATTTTTAGAAAATTAATTTATACTCATTGAAAAACTACTTAAGATTTAATATTCTCCAAACCAAACATGGGATCATGTTGACACATGTCATCACCACACATTTCAGTACATGGGAATGTGATTTAAAGTGGTGTCACAATTTAATAAGGTTTAACCTTTTATTTTAATTAAATAAAGTGACTAGAAATGCCTATGTGGCATCCTTTTATTACTTGAACATTATTTCTGTAAGTAAACCCATATATTTTTATATATTCTGAAAGGTATGATCAAATGTGATTTTTGAGAGTTGGAATCAACTCAAAAGCTATTATGGTTTAAATTTGAAAAATGTTTGAATGCAGAAAAGGTTCTGCCTTGTTATTTTTACCAAGGTTGATCTATAGATTCAAATGATTTGAATCCAACGGGCTTGGATTAAGCATTTCAAAAGCTTTATAAAAAAATTGGTTTCATTCAATTTGGTTCACTGAATCAAGTTGGGTTGATTTTTGAAACTAGGTACAGAACTGTGTTTGAATTAAAATGGAAAAAGTTAAATTCAAACGACTGGGCTGCACGGGAACTGCTAATGGGCCGGCCCAGTGTCACTCCGCGGCGCGGGGCTCAACTGACAGGGGGTTCCACCAGTCAGTGGCTCTTTAAACGCGAAGCGGTACGGGGCAATCTCATCCGCACGATCTAAGTCTAATCGAACGGCTGCTACTCATCGTCCACGTCGGGCGGCGCCGACGAGACAGAAACCTAACGCGGCAGGTGGGGATCGTCGGGGGCTCACCGGGGCTCAGGCGAGGGTCGGCGATGCGGGCGAACGACGAAGTCGACGACGGCGAACCTCCTGGTATCGGCAGCATCTCCTTGGGCGGCTCCAAGGAGATGGGCAGGCGACGGTGGCGACACGGCTACGGGCTGCTAGAGGCAGGGCCGATGGTGGCGATCGATCGGTGGTCTCCTAGCGATGCTCTATGGATTTAATGCGTGTGTTGGGGTGGTGGAAAACGGTCAGGAACACTCGATGCTCTGCGAGGCAGAGGCGGCGTCTTCGACGGCGAGCAGTGGTTACGGCGTACGGGCGGTGAAATGGGCATGTCTGGCGGTCTCCTAGGACGATGGGGAGCATGTTGACGGGCGGCGAGGGCTCGAGGTGGTCTGGTTAAATGGGAACATCGCGTGCTCTGTGGCGAGGGTCGGCATGGTCGACAGCTGACGGCGCTGCAACGGCGTCCTAGCGGTTCGGCTCTGTCTGCATGAAAGGGCTGGTCGAGAGGGCGCGGTGAGGCATGGGCTACCTCCCAGACAAGGTTGGCATGGCTAGTTCCTCCTCTAGCCTGCTGTCCACACTGGAGTGACATGGGTGCTCTCGGTTGTTCACCATTGATGACATTGGCGAGCTCACAGTGGTGCTAGTGATTAGTTAAGTTCGTTAGATGATCTACTAAGGCTAGTGGTGTCCCGAGAGGGAACAAGTTAGGCTCAAAACACTGTTCAAAATAGTGTTTGTGATTTTGTTGATTTGAATCTGCAAGGTGTTTGATGAAATGGCCGCATGAATTCAAGTTTTGAATTTTGAAAAGATTTTTGGTGGGTGTGCTAGGCATGTGCTGGTGAGTCTGTAGATGCTTGGGTTTTGAAAGTGGAGCTTGTTTGAGTGGTTTTTGAAAAAGTGGGATCTTCCCATATGAAATAGATTCAATTTTAAACTATCATTTAAACTATGCATTTGAATGTTTCTGGATGATCACAAGGTGGGTCTTGATACTTTGTTATGAGTACTATCAAGGGGTGTAAAGATCCAAACAAGTTTTTGTTAAGTTTTGAAAGTTAAAGACAGCCAAAGTAGGCATGGGAGTTAATTTGGCCAAAGTGACCATTCACTTAATTTGTTTGTTTTGATTTATTTGTCTTTGTGAATTGTTTAGATGATGTTTATTTCACCTAAGCATCCTTTTACAAGCAAAGAAACACACAAGGAAGGTAATTCAAAAGAATTCAAATTGGAATGCATACACACATGCATGCCTTCATATTTTTATTTAGAAAAGTTTTTGTTAATCCTAAAATTTGATGATTAGAGTTTGATGAATCTAGTTTAGTATTTTTGGGATGTTAAAATGACAAGATGGCTTCGTGATTAATCTCTTTACCATCATCATCGACGCCGGGGATGCTAGAGGTCACCGTGTCGATGTCGGCACCTTCGTAGTGTGCCTTCACCATTGACAGTGCCATCCTCGCGCCAGCCCGTGCACACGAAGCTTTACAGCTTGTGATGCGCTCGGTGGCTCGGCGTAGAATCTCTGAGTACTTCGCCACGGAGTCCGATGTCTTGATGTGTATCTGGAGGGGTTTGGCAATCTCCTTGGCTTGGGTGATGGCGGTGTTGATTAAGTTGCCGGCAAGAACCATGCATTCCTTGGCCGGAGGAGGTGATCGGGTTAAACCCATTGGAGCTAAAAATTTCGACAAGGAGCGCATGAGTTCAATAAATCAAAATATCCAGACTGCAGAAATCCAAGACGGAGAAAAATTACTGAAGATTGTGGCCTCAGCTTGCGAGAGGGTGTCCGCCAATGATTGTTTCTCTTGTTGGAGGAGCTTGTACGCCTCGTTATGGCGGTGATTCTGCTCATCGACAGCTCGCTTATGATCTTTTAAGATCACGATCTCCTCCTTCAAGCAGTTGATTTCCTCGGTGGTGGAGTCCTGCAAGGCCTTCATCGACTCCTCATGGATTTTCAGCATATCCTTCCTCTCCTGCTGAAGAATCTTGTTTTCGCTATCCAGCTCTTGAATGTGCTTGGATTGCTCGACAATATTCTTGGCCTTGGCGATGGTTTCTGCATGTTGGAAAAAGAAAAGTACACAGTGAGTACTCGGAGAATATAGGCACAAAACCAAGTCGGAATGTGCATTAGAAAACAGACGCTTGCTCTTGGTGATCTGTTCCTTCAAGAAGGTAATTTTACCCTTTTCGGCTTCAAGATCAGCGTGCATCTTCTGGTACTTGTCATTTACCATGCCCCTCCGAGCATTCTCGTTCTGTGGAAAAAACACCAAAGTTAAATGTTGTTTAGTCTGCTTGGAGCATCTAGTCGGAAATTTTCCACCTAGACGCTCGGGGGCTATAGTGAGAGTTTCTAACTTAGCAATATGCTTAGATTTTCTTTAAGCATCTAGTCGGAACTAATTCAGTTCTCGATTAGAAGCTTGGGGGCTACAGTATAAAGTTTTTAACTCGGATATCTGCTTAGCTTTTCTTTAAGCATCTAGCCGGAACTAATTCAGTTGCAACTAGAAGCTTGGGGGCTACAGTACTGAAATTTATAAACACTACGTATGCTACTCTTAAAGCATCTAGTTGGAATAATTCATTCCATCTAAATGCTTGGGGGCTATAATGAGAGTTTTTCTAACTTAGTCACTCTTAGAGCATATAGATGCAAAAACCTATGGTTTTTCCATCTACATCCTCGGGGGCTACAGTGGGATACTCATATGAAATGCAAAAGGCAAAGAAAACTTACAACTGCGATGATCTTGAGGTTCGTAGCACTCTCGGCCAGTAGCTTGGCAAAGGATTCGCTATTTCCTTGCAAGATTTCTGCTTGCCGGCGGAGCTCCTATAGACCGCACGTCGGATATGTCGGTGTCGCACCAGGAACCAAGGCAGTGCTACCCGGTGTAACTACCGGATATAATATCTTTGGATAGACTATAGTTTTCTTGGGTGCGGGGGCGCCGCCAACGGCAGAAGTACCAGCTTCCACCACCGTCTTGCCACCACTGATGGCATCCTTAGCCGGAGCTTCAGCCATTTGTTGAGTAGTGATCTCCTGCGTTGCCTGCTCGCTTGTAACAGCGAGTTCGGTAGAGGCGCTAGAATCCACTTCCATGGCGGAAGGGCCTGATGCCTCCTTAGCTTGTGAGTTTGTCGGGGCAGACGTGGGCTTGACGTCAGGAGTAGCATGGGCGATGGCGGGGGAGGCATCGTGATGCAGCATGTCCTTGATATTTCGAGAAGCCCACGATGTTTTGGAGGTCTTCTTAAGGCTGGTCGTGGCTTTCTTCCTGAAACGTGCAAAATGCATAAGTACAGGAGCAAGACAGATATATAGACAATGTCGGAGAATGATAAGCTTACACAAGTGGGGGTGCTTTGGCAAAGGGGATCCTGGTAACTTTTCTCTTTTCTGCCTCCAGGGCGGCGGTAGTGTTCTTGGAGGCTCCACCCTCCGTCTTCTTCTTCTTGCCTCCATTGGCAGCGTCAGAGGTGGAGATCTTCCGCTTTCGCGCCAACCGAGCCTCGTCGTCGGACACGACCGTGACTTCATCTTTGGATCGTAGATTTGGGCAGCCAGGTTGCCCTCCTCTAGATCGCTAGCTGTTAGGTGAGAAATCGCCGTGTTAGATAAGATGATATTTGCAAGACGAAAAAACTGGAGTATATGTCATACACGGAAAATAAATACCTACCTTTGGGCACTTGCCGTCTACGAACATGTCGTAGGTGATGGTGAAGCCATGCTTCTTGTCCTTCAGCTTGACGATGTCCTTAAGGCGGAGCTTGACTGAGTCGCTCGAGAAGTTGTCCACCGAGATGCGGAGACTATCCCTTCTGTCGCTGATATACTCGTGCATGAGCTTCGCGCGGTGCTGCAGAGGTTGGATTCACCTAATGAACCAGCACATGGCTAGGTCCAAGCCAGTCAGACCCGTCTCTACGAACCACTCGGTCCGCCTTATGGCCCGAGAAGCGTCGAGGTCGGGGGGAAGGGAGGCTTGGGATCTCCATGACAAGGCTTCAGAGGCGTCTCCGTCAACGAAGTCCGGGTACGTAACTTGTCGGCCAACCAGAGGGATGTCTGGGCCGTAAAAGTACGCCTGTTGCCAATTCTTGTAGGACTCGTGGCCGACGATGTCGTGGAACCGCCGGCCGGGTCGAATCTTGAAGCTTATGGTGCCACAATTCCTAAGCTCTTCCTTGCTATGTTTGGCTTCATGTTTAACGGTGAAGAAGGACACAAAAAGGTCTAACCTAGGCCTTATCCCTAGGTATCCCTCGCAAAGTGCCGCGTACTTGCTAAGCACTAAGATACTATTGGGGAAAGGTTCTGGGTCTGGACCCTATAATGGTTCAAGACGGAGAGGAGGAAGTTGGAGATGGGCAGGGAGACGCTGCGTACCAGTTGAGCCTTTAGGTACACCTTTTCTCCGGCTTCGGGAGAAGGTGTCACCTCACCGGCCGGCGCCGCCTGCCAGGCAAGCCCCTCCGTCGCGGGGAGGTAGCCCTCGGCGATCATCTCTTGGATGTCACGGTCGGTGATATCCGAGCCACGCCAGTCGCCCTTGTGCGAGTCTGGTTCCTCCTCCAACGGCTCCAGCACCGCCAGATTAAGGTCGCCGCCGGTGGTCTCGATAACCGCCGATGCGGGAATGACTAGGCCCTTTGGAGGCATGACAATGGAGCTCGCCGGCTTCGCCGCAGCTTCGCTCGACGTCGCCATTGATGGAGAAGTGCTACTTCTAGCCATGGAGTGAGGATTGGGTGCAACTGGTGCAGATTGGAGGCAAGGGTTTTTTCGAGAATTCTCGCGGAGAGCTCGAGGAGACACGCGACCGGAGGAAGAAGATGATGCGAGGAGAATGAGGTAAAAAGTGGAAATTTCCCCATGGTTACTATTTAACATCCTTGGCGTCAAGATTCGTGCAGCTTGATTGGACGGTTGCCGCGTAGACGACGTGTTCGCGAACGTGCGTGAAAATTTCGCCACGTCTCCAACCGTCGCCGCCAACGGTTCGTATCGCTCGCGCGGGAAAATCGGACATAATTGCATTCTCTGCATGTGTGAGTTATGAGGCATCGCTGACCTAAGCCTACGCCATCCTAGCTGACATGGGTAGATGAGCCGTCACATCAAAGATTCCGACATAGACGGATCTAATCTGACTACGGAAGTGTACAATGGAAGATTTAGCATTTCTCCGGCTTACAAGTTGAACACGGAAGAAAGTTTTGCAGGGTTCATTGGGAGGACTACAAGATATTGCTTAATGATTTGCCAACATCCAACTAGACGGAGCATTCATCTGAAAAGGAAAGATGGCGCAAGATCTCGGAGTTCTTCGGGGGCTACTGTTGGGGATATGCTATATGGGTGTCCTCATAGCATGTCACTTATCCGGATAACCCGGGTGGCCCATAGTTGGTAGCATGGCCTATGGCTGTCATGCCCGCTTATATGGATCGGAAGGAGGCCCATGCGGATAAAGGAAGGCTACGGTGGAGTCACGAGTACTCTGGAGCCTTGGAGTGCAAGATACACAAGACTGGTAATAGACGGTGTAGGACTCTGTAACCTGTCCGGCTAGGACTTTTCCCTGTAACCCTAGGACCTGGCGACTATATAAGTTGGACCTATGGGAGCCTTTAGGGCACAATCTCAGACAACCTAGTGTCGACTACGACGCACCTCGCACAGCGAACCAATCCCTGTAACTCGGCGTATTGCCCTTATAGTGATTTATAGCAGGAGTAGGATTCCGGCACCGTCGTGGGATCGGAACCTGGGTAAGTTGTGTTACCTTGTACCCGTCAACCGTCCGCCTTCCCCCATGTCTCTAAACACGCACTGTGAGGACCCCTCCATGGCGTACTCGTCGGCAATACCACGACATCAGGAGACGATGAAGATGCTTGCATTTGCAAGAAATTAAGTGGGAGTGTTGAGACATATTTCTAATACATTATGTGGAGGACATCTTGTTGATTGGAAATGATGTATATTTTATTGAAAAAGGTTAAGAATTTCATTTTGATGAAAGACTTAGGCAAAACCCGAATATTTAGCATGAATGTCTACATGGATAGACAGTGACGCTAATATGGTCATGCCAAACGTACATATATGAGATATTGAAGGGGTTCAATATAGAAACGACAAGAAAAGGATCTTGTCGCATGGAAACGAATTGAATCAAGATTCAAGTGTATCGACACTTGATAAGTGCAACAAGATCAAGTGCTTTGACACTTGATGAGTGGAATCACAAGAATGATTTGATCAATCATACCATGATATGTACACATCCAGATATGTCCTATGCTCTAAGTGTTATGAGCATATACCAGAATGAATATGATCATTGGACGATAGTAAGGATATTCTTATAATCTTTTGGAAGAATTAAGAATATATTCCATTTGTATAAGAGACAAATAGTTCATTGAAAAATGATACTAGTTTTGTCACAATATACAAATTGAGTTTATCTCAATTTAAACTATGGGTGGAACAATGAAATGGAAATAAGTTTCCATGACGGATTTGGATGAATTCCAAAGTTAAAGACATTGTGACGGATACTACAACAAAAAGGCTAAGTATATGACTTCTATTGTCGTGGTGGTGGCACGGCAGATGCCATGGGTAGGCTTAAGTTGGGGGCCGAATGGGTGCTTGTGGTCACCGGGGAGGGTGTACACGGTCGAGCCATGCACAAAGAGCAGGAAGAACACTCCAGACTTGGTGATTTGATTGATACCCCAAATATTACAAGTGCTCCTTGAGTTATTTAGGCTTGAGTTCTCCACACTAGTTCCCTACTTGGTCCAACCTCCTCCTACTACTGCTATGCCCTCCCTTATATAGGCAGTGCAAGCTAGCTCATACCCCTTTGGGTTCTAGGGTTTACTGTTTGGATCTTGGTCCTTACAATATGGGCCGAGTAATGGGATTGCTCTAAGCCCAGTGGCTCGGTCCATAAATCTTGACAGCTAACGGTCTTCCTGTACGTTGCTTCTTGTTCTTTTTGGTGTCACGATGTTACTTTGTACGTCAGCGTGTGCTTTGGGTGTCACCTGGCTCCTTTTGTGTCACCCGGCGTCGCCCTTCTCTTTGGACCATGATTTACCATGGTCCCTCCTGAACCTTACTCGGAAAGGTGCCACGTGTCCTTCTTGACTCGGCCCCTCATCGCTTGACTCGGCTCGTTAGTACCTGCAAGGGTTACAACTTTGTCCTATACGGGCCGAGATAATTTGTATCTTGGCTCTCATGCTTATCTTACCCGGCCATTCTTACCCGGCCTGGTTCCTTTTTACTCGGAGCCAACCCAGCTGCGCTATGTTTCCCCTCTCGTGACCCTACCAGGGGTTATCCCCCCGACATTAGTCCCCGAAGCTTGTGAGGTCTAGCAGTTCAAGATGTTAGGCGTCTCCAGGTTCCTTTTGTGTAAATGGAACTTAGTTTTTGTCTTTATCTTGTGCAACTTCGTATTTTGCCGAGTCAGTCTGACAATTCCGGGTCAATTCTTTGACTTCTTGGCTCACTCTTGCCTCGAGCCGAGTTACTTTGGCCAATTCCGGGTCATTTTCGGCGCACTTCAGTCACCGACAGCTGGTAATCATGATTACTTGCCTCAATTTTTGTTCCTAGCCCTGGCGGCACTGTGACGGCTGAGCAGTTATTCGCCGTCATTGTGGCAGTCCCACCGGTCTGTGCCTCTTGTCCTTCTAGCCGTGACGTGGCACTGGATTTTTCGTGTATCCCTGGCTACGTGGCGCTTGCTGACTGGCTCACCCGGCCTGGTACACGGCCACACGCTGGCCGCACGGCACAGTTAAATCCCACGACGGGGTTTTTCACTTTCCTTAAGTAGGGGTTGGGGGTTTCCACTTCCCCCACACCCCTTCAGTTTCCTTAGCCTTTCTTCTTCCTCGCGCCTGCAAGATCGAACTGCCTCCTTTGCGGTTCCTTCTCCCTCTTGCCTTAGTGCTGCGATTCCCCTGTCCTCTTTCCATTCCAGCACGGGTCCACGCTGTTCCAAGCCTCTCCTTACCGAGGAGGAGATAGAATCCGACGATCTCATGGACGCTTGCGATGGTGCCGAGGAGCAAAAGATCCCCGCCGGCGAGCGCGGTGGTTGGGAAGGCTCGGAGGTATCCACCTAAGAGGTGGAGTGGCTCCGGTCCACCAGACACATCCCACTGCAAGTGGATTGCCGTCTCCCTGCCGGTGAGATCTCCCCCAAACCTCAAACTAGTGAGCGGGTGGTCTTTCTTTCCCACTTTGAACGCGGCTTTGCTCTTCCTATGAGCACTTTCTTTTCCTCATTTCTTTCTACCTTCCGTCTACAAACCCACCATCTTCCTGCCAATGCAATTGGCTCTCTCTCTTGTTTCATCTCTTCCTGCGAGGCCTATCTTGGAATTTGGCCTACAGTTCTTCTGTGGGCCAAGTATTTTCGCTTCAAAGTTAAGGTTGTTCCCCAGCCTGAAGTTCCCCGTGCCGAGAAGAAACCTACTCGGTGCGGTGCTGTCAGCATCACGCCCAGGAGGGATTCCATCTTTCCTCGGGTCGCTGGTATCGATTCTTGCAAAAAGTGGCATAGAACCTTTTTCTATGTCAAAAATAGCGGGTCCACCGATAACATCCGGCTTCCCCCTTTCTCGGACGAGGTCCCCCACAAGAACCACTGGCATCTTGACCCGCGCGACCAAGACGCCGCGGTGAACGAAGCCAACGCTATCCTGGAAAGGTTGCTGTCGCCGGATGAGAACTTTCACCTCGCCGACCCTGACCTCATGTGCACCTTCATCTCACGACAGGTAAGCCCCATCCAAGCCAGGAGCCACAAGATGTGCTTCATGAGCGGATCCCATGATCCCACTCAGCATTCCACTAAGGAGCTCACCCATGACTCCATTGCCCGCCGAGTAAGCTCAATCTTTAAATTGAACTTGGTGGATGATTGGGCTTGGAGTTGCCCGTCGTTTAGCCGGGTCAGGCATGTCCCCTGGGTAAGTTTTCCGGATTACTTTCTTGCCAAGTAGGCTTTAGCTCTTTTGCCACTCTTAGTTTAGTTTTTAGTTTCTCATTTTGTTTGTCCTTCAAAGAATCTCCTTCACCAGGTTGATGACAGTACTGTCCCTCCTGCCGGCTATAACGGGGATCGCTCTAACTCGGATGAGTTCGAGTATGACCTGGAGTGCTTCATGCCCATCCCGCACACTACGGCTGCTTCAGCTTCGGGTAAGAGTCAATCTCGCAATCCCTTACAAGATTGGTCTGACGATGATGAGGATGATGATTGTACGCTTTTGGATGTATATGCCTTGTGAGCTTAATATCTTTGCTTATTCGAGTAAGCCCATTATTTACTTTTGCAGCTGGCCAGGTACATGACATTCCTCCTCTCGCCGTGGGTGGAGTCGGCAAGATCCCCGTCGCTAAGTCGAAGCGACGCGGAACCTCCTCCAACACTCAGCCGTCCAAGAAGAACAAGCCCAGTCCGGCAGCTCCTGCTGCCTCTGCTGCTGCCAGCCTGGGTGAAACTCGCCAAGCCGCTGGGCACCAAATCACACGCCGAGTCGCTCGTGACCCGGTTGTCACCGGGTAAGTTTTTGCACTTTGTCTTCTCTATTCTTTTCTTTCTCATCTCTGCTGTTTTCTTATATATGTCTTGTTGTTTTCAGTGTTGCCCCTTTGACGGCGAGTCAGGCTACTTCTAGCATTGCCTCGCCGCTTAGGCCTGCACCTCCTCTAGCTGACTCGGCGGCACCGAGTCCCGTCCGGGTTGAGGTTCACACTGTTGAGGCTCACGCTTCTCAGTGTCAGTCAGACCCGGTGGGTCATTCGGCTAGCGCCCCTGACGCTGGCCGGGAAAAACATCCTGATCTTGGTGCCCACAAGTCTGGCGCCGAGAAACCCTCTGCCCCTAGTTCCTCCGGCATGAGCCCTCAAGCTGGTGTGAATGAACAACTTCCTGATCTTGGAGCCAGCAAAACTGCTGAGCCCAGTCAGGAGGCTCCACGCCCTTCTCCAAATCCTTCTGCTCGCTCTCCAATTCTGTCAAAGGGCCAGACCCAGCCTAAGGCTTCTGGCTCTACTCGCCACTCCTCTGGTAAATCCACCTCTTCCAAGCAAACAACTCTAGTCTGTGCTTCGGTTCTGCTCCACAGATCCGGCCTCCGGCGTTGGCGACAAAGCTCGCTTCAACACAAAAGAGGGACGAATCTGCGGCTGTCGGGTCAGGTGATGACTCTAGGGCTGTTACCCTCCATACCTCTGTCGCTGCGACCCGTGCCACTATGGGAACCGCCCTGAAAATGGGTCGAGTTCTTACTCGGACGCTTAGTGGCAAGAGCCTTGTTTCGGCTGAGCCTTACGCCGTGGCATGGAATGTAGTAGGTGAGTAGGAGGTCAGCACTCGTGTTAGGAAGAAGATGAAGCTGGGACCCAAGGCCGTCTCTGACATGACCCAGCAGGCCATTGCTTTGATGGCCCGCGCCGGCGAAGTGAATGAGGTAAATTAACTTCTTACTCTTTTGTGTTATTGAGTATTTCCTTTATACATATCACCTAGTCCCCGAGGTTACCGTTGAGTAAGAAACTTACTCGGCTGTAAGCTCCTCAATAGTCACTTAGCCTTTAAATCCTTTACTCCAAGCTTGTATGTTAGAACTTCGATCCCTAGCCCTCGAGGTTACTGTCGAGTAAGGAACTTACTCGGCTGTAAGCTCTCAAGCTCTTTGATTCCTTTGTGCCAAACTTATGTTAGAGCTTCAATCCCTAGCCCTCGAGGTTACTTCTGAGTAAAGAACTTACTCGGCTGTAAACTCTTAAGCCTTTTTATTCGGCAGGTCGCCTGACTTGACTCTTCGTTATTGTCTGTCTTCTTTTGATTAGCTCACGCATAACGAGCGCACCAAGGTGCATCAAGCTCTCGTCCTGGCGCATCGCAAGCTCGAACTTGCGTATGAGAATCTATAGGCTGACACCTTTGGCCAAGGTAATATCTTTTGCTCTTCCTCTTTTGTTTTTGGTGTAATTTTCCTTGGTTCATCTTCTCATTTTTTTCCTCTCGCTCTTGTGCCACAGCCACTGCTTAGTCTACCATCAACGATCTTCACTCGCAAATCAGCGAGGCCGAGAGTAAATTTCTTGCCTCCCTAAGCCAATAGTCCAAATTTTCAGTTGGTACTGACAAATGTTTGTTCTAAATAAGAAGAGAAGCACCAAGCCGAACTCCAGAAGGAGTGAGATGAGGTGGCTCGGCTGAAGAAACTGATGTCCCAGACAGAGCAGAAGCACTTGGCCGAGGTGAAAGGGCTGAAGGAAGAGCTTGCCGAGAAGAGCGAGCAACAGGCTGCTAGCACCGAGAAGACCAAGAGGTTGCTCGACGAGGCCGAATCATCGGTCGAGTCAGCAAACCTTAACTTGGATGCCCTTGAAGCCAAGACCAAGACTTGGCATAAGAAACTCGCCGCCATCAACTTCTTTCTCGGTAGTGAGTTCTTACTCTTTACGCACTGTATGAATCCTTCTTGGATTTTTCATCTGCCCTTGCTATTTGCTAACTTTTTCTTTTTGCTTGCAGAGAACTTTCCTGAGGCCAACGTGTTTTCCATCCGAGCCATGAAGAAGGTGAGAGCCGAAGCTGGTGCTGCTGCTGATGGCGAGGTGTCCATGGAGGAGCTCCTCGCAGCGGTGTCTGAATAGGTCAAGACCCTCAGATCATGCGGTGTGGACTTGCTCAAGTCAGCTATCCATGCATTTCGCATGCTCTGGCCGGATGAGGACCCACCCGAACTCATTGAGCCACTGGCCGACAGACTGCTCCTTACTGAAGACCGTCTGGATCATTGGCGTGAGTCGGTCGGCCGAGCTGCAGCGGATAAGGCTCTCTCCTTCGTGCTTTCATGGTACGAGGACATCAACCTCGACGTTCTTGCTCGCATAAGGGGTGATGGCAAGTGGCTGAATGACCCGGAGTTGATCAAGAAGCGCCAGGAGAGAGCTTATGCCATGATCGAGTACACCATGGTGCATGCTTGGTGTGAAGGGCCCAACTTCCTCGACCTTGGCGACCCGCTCGTCGAAGTTCCTGTTGAAGAGGGTGGCGACAGCGAGGCAACCGGGTCAGATGATCCAGCTGACCTGGCCGCAGATTCCCCTCACCCGGCCGATGCTCCAAGCACTCCTGGCTCCGAGAATTCTCCTCCGAGTTTTTCTGCTCCTTAGGCCAACAAATACTTGAACTTTTATTAGATCCCCGGTATGTCGGGTACAGATGTAACATACATTGCACTTTAAGTTTGTTTTTGCGCCAGTCAATGGGCTTTATATATTTGCGTTATGCTCTGAGTGCGAATCACTCAAGGACAAGTCCCCAAGTTTCATTTTGCCGTGTCACCTTTCCTTGCCTTTGGCCCTTGTCTACCTTTTTCGGTGTTCGACATTAGGATCTCAAAGTACGAAGGATATAGTTAGCGGGTATGAAACTTGGATAACTTGGCCGAGATTAATCGACACATAGTATAACACAACTTGCAGAGAGTTAGGCAAAAACTAAATCCGACTCGCGTTTCTCCCTTGCACTTATCCGGCGTTCGTGTTTACCCGTCTTAGATCTTTTTCTCTTGCTTGCCATGAAGCCGTGTTTCCGGACAACAGCATAGTCGAAGAGTTGATTTCTTCCGAGTAAACACTACTTGTTCTGAGATAAATGTCGGGTATCACACCAGCCGACGTAAAATAATTGAAATGGAAAGCCTAAGGGGTAGTCCCCGAGTCAGTTTTTCGAATCATACCATTTTATTATTAGCACATAGCCGGCAAACATGTCCGACATATGAGAGTTCGAGTGATACATGCACTGCTTCTCCTAAGTATAGAAGGGACGAAGCAGTGCCACATTCCATGGCCTTTTGGTTTCATCTCCTGACATCTCCGCCTTGTTCCTTTGAGCTTCTCGAGCGTCTATGAGATAGTAGGAATCATTGTGCAATGCTTTGCTTACAATGAACGGACCTTACCATGGAGGTGATAATTTATGCATTCCTGCTGTGCACTGCACTAGCCTTAGCACCATATCTCCTTCTCGAAAAACACGAGGTTGCACTTTCCGGCTATGGTAGCGTCGGAGATTTTGTTGATATATAGCGGATCTAGAAAATGCCAGTTCCCTTGCTTCTTCGAGTAAGTCTACTCCATCTTCTCGGGCCTCTTTTACCTCGGCTTCCGAGTATTGCCTTATTCTTGGCGAGTCATAATCTATGTCGGTAGGCAAAACTGCTTCAGCCCCATATACAAGGAAAAATGGCGTATAACTAGTTGAGCGATTCGGAGTTGTTCTTAGGCTCCACAGTACTGAGGGTAGTTCGTCTATCCAACAACCAGGTGATCTCTGGAGTGGTTCCATTAAGCGGGGTTTTATCCCGGACAGAACTAAGCCATTAGCCCGTTCAACTTGTCCATTTGATTCTGGATGGGCGTCTGATGCTACATCAAGTCTTATTCGGTGTTTCCCACAAAAGCGAGCAAAAGCTCCTTCGACAAAGTTTGTGCCATTGTTAGTGATCACACTCTGTGGGTAACCGTATCTAAGGATTATATCCCTTAAGAATGTGACAGCTGTTTTACCGTCCAATTTTTTGATTGGTTTCACTTCTATCCACTTAGTGAACTTATCAATCATGACCAAGATATGAGTCATGCCTCCCCTTGCTGGTTTGAATGGTCCTACCATTTCTAGGCACCATACTGCAAACGGCCAAGTGATTGGTATAGTCTTCAATTCAGACGCTGGTAAGTGTGACTTGGAAGCATAGTGTTGACAACCACTGCATTTTCCGACTAACTCTTGTGCTTGTGCCAATGCGCTTGGCTAGTAGAATCCGTGTCGGAATGCCTTGGCTACCAATGCTCTTGATGATGCATGGTGCCCGCACTCTCCTTGATGGATATCCAATAAGATCTCCTGGCCTTTCTCTGAGCTGATACAACGCTGCAGTACACTTGTCACACTTTGCTTGTAGAGTTCCTTGTTGATTATGGTGTATGCTTTTGCCCTTCGTGTTGTTTGCCTTGCCAATATTTCATCACTTAGCCAAGTCCCATCTTTCAAATAACTGAATATTGGCTGCGCCCACATTGGTATCAGTGGTTCCAGGTCTACATCAACATCGATGTCCATTGGTTCCGCCGACATATGATCTGACGACATAACCTGGGGAGTCTCCGAGTGTGATTCGGCGACTCCTAAGTCGAACGGATCAATCCCCGAGTGACTCGAACCTACCCCTGAGTCGATATCCATTGGCACTGCCTCTGATTCCTGACACGCCGAGATGACTCTGATTGATTCAGACTCCGGTGACGGCTTGATCGATGGATTCCTGAGATGCTCCAATGCTACCCCTGGTGGTATTGCTTGTCTAGATGATCCTAGTTTGGATAATACATCTGCTGCCTCATTTTCTGCTCTAGGAATGTGATGAAATTCACAACCGTCAAAATATCCCGAAATTTGTTGCACGTGGAAACGATATAATGCCATGTTTTCATCCAGCGCATCCCAATGTCCAGATACTTGCTGAATCACCAAATCCGAATCGCCAAAACACATGATCCTTTTGATACCAATTTCCTTGGCTACTTTAATGCCATGGACAAGTGCTTCATACTCGGCAACGTTGTTAGAAGCAGTTGCAACACATACCTCAGTTGATCCCTTTTTGGAGATGTGAGCACTATCCCGGCGCCCAGACCCATTTTCATCTTGGACCCATCAAAATGCATTTTCCAGTAATTCAGATCTGGCAGTCGTGGTTCGTACTGCATTTCCATCCATTCTACAAATAAATCTGCAACGGCTTGAGATTTTATTGCATCTCGCCTATCATATTGTAGAGTATATGGTGCCAATTCGATGGCCCACTTGGCAACTCGGCCGCTGGCATCTTTGCTGCCCAATATATCCGAGATAGGTTCCTCGCATATTACCCGGATTGGGTGCTCTTGAAAATAATGTTTCAGCTTCTTTGCTGCCATATATACCCCATATGTCATCTTCTGATAATGCGGGTAATTCTTTTTCGAGACATAGAGCACTTCGCTTAAGTAATACACTGGTCTTTGGACTGATTTGCCCCCTTCTTCACGTTCAACCACTATTACTGCACTTACAACTCTGTTGGGTGCGGCGACATAGAGCAACATTGGCTCCTTGGATAGTGGTGACACTAATATTGGTGTTGTTGCCAACATTTTCTTTAATTCATGGAAAGCGCTATCAGCTTGTTGTGTCCATGTGAATTTGTCTGATTTCTTCATCAGCTGATATAGTGGTAGAGCCTTTTCACCTAGCCGACTGACAAACCTGCTCAACGAGGCCAGGCATCCAGTAAACTTCTGGACATCGTTGAGGGTTTTTGGCAATTCCATTCTTTCGATGGCCCAAATCTTTGTCGGGTTAGCTTTCATTCCTCGGCTGGATACAAGGAATCCGAGTAACTTGCCAGCCGGGACACCAAATGTACATTTTTCGGGTTAAGTTTCATCCGGAATCTTCTCAAGTTTGTGAATGTTTGACGCAAGTCCTCAATTAGAGTATGACTTTGTTTGGTTTTTATTACCACATCATCGACGTATACTTGAACATTTTTGTCCAATTGATCTTGCAAGCATTTTTGCATGCATCTTTGATATGTTGCGCCTACATTTCTCAACCCGAATGGCATGGTGCAATAGCAATAAGCCTCGTACGGGGTGATAAAAGCTGTCTTTATTTGATCATTTGGGTTCAGTGAAATCTGATGGAATCCTGAATATGCATCCACAAACGACAACAACTCACACCCAGCAGTAGAATCTATGACTTGATCGATCCGAGGCAGAGGAAATGGATCTTTTGGACATGCCTTATTAAGGTTCGTCTAATCAATACACATGAGCCACACCACTGCCACATTCGGGACATCTTTTTTCTTCTCGACCAAGACTGGGTTTGACAACCAGTCCGGGTGCAGTACTTCCATGATGAATCCAGCAGCTAAGAGTCTTGCAATCTAGGCAGCTATTACTTTCCTCCTATCTTCGGCGAAGCGGTGGAGGGGTTGCTTCACCGGCTTTGCATCTGGTCTTACATGAAGAGAGTGCTTAGCCAGCTCCCTCGGAACTCCTTGCAGATCTTGAGTGGATCATGCAAAAATGTCCCGATTCTCATGGAGGAAGCTGGTGAGCTCGCTTTCCTATTTGTCTGTAAGGCCATCCCTAATGGTGACTGTGCACTCTAGGAAAGGTTCATCCACCTGCACCTTCTTGGTTTCCTTGGTAGCTTGAAATGACACACTGCCATGCGGGTTGGTGAGTGTCGGCATGGACATTTGTGCTGCTTTGGCCAATGCTGCCACTTCCAACATTTGACTTTTCTCTTGTGCTATGACGAGTGACTCGGCTAGTGAAGACCCGACTGAGGCACAAGCAATAGATCTCTTGTAATCTCCTTCCACTGTGATCACCCCACATGGGCCTGGCAGCTTCATATTTAAGTAAGCCATATGGGTAGTAGCCATGAATCTTGCCATAGCCGGCCTGCCGAGTAAGGCGTGATATGAGCTGACCAGATCTACCACCTCGAACTCTATAGCTTCAGTGCGACAATTTTCTCTGTTGCCGAATAAGACGTCAACCTAGATCTTGCCAATTGGCTCACAGGACAATCCCGACACAATACCATGGCAAGTGGTCTTAGTTGGCTCCGGCACAATCCTGACCCCGCCATCGCATAGACATGACGAGCCCCAAGTTGTCGATCGCTATCGCCAAACAATGCTCGCCATAGAATCGAGTCTAACATAGTTGCACGGTGGTACAAATAGGAAGACATTTACGTGGGACCCAAATGTTTTGGACCACGTATCCGTCAGACCAAATTCCTGGTTGATTTCGGTATTGCCAAACACATTCAACCCTACGACGGTGCAGCTCAGCCAGATACCTGGCTCCAGGAGTTCTTCCAGGCCTACTGCATCGCCCAAGAAGGAAATATCCTGGTGACAGTCTGATATATCCCACTCATGTTGCGGAAGACGGCTCGACCTTGGCTCAATGAGCTACCAGAATATTCAATTCATATCTGGTATGATATGCAAAGTGCGTTCTTTTCAAACTTCAAGGGAATATATAGGAGGCCCTACACAATCGAAGACTTGCAGCGTTGCACTCAAAGACCCGGAGAAACTTGCCGGTATTACCTCGGACGACGGATCGACACAAAAAACTCTTGTGAAGGAGTAAACGAGCAAACCACGATCGAGGCATTCATCGCAGGGCTCCCAGTCATATTATTAAGGTACATGCTTAAGCGTGACCATGTAACTGACCTTGAGAGATGATAGAAACGTCGAGCAAGTACGCAGACACCGATGATGATTCGGGGGGGCTGCTAAATATTCTGGCCAATCCTAATGCGGCCAAATAGCCAAAATAGCAAACTCAGATGTGCAAGAATACCTCAGAAGATAAACCGGCTCTGGATAATGCAAACGTTAACTCAACATTCATATCTGGAGGACGACGAGGGCACGGAGGCGGACGGGGATGCGGCCGCGGAACTTCCCGAGTCTAGGGCAGAGGAGATCAGCAACCCAGAAGAACCTATACCTGGGGTGACATTGCCAACAATCCCTGTGTTCATCACCTGGACAATAATGGAGTCTCTACCCACACTAATGCCGAGTGTCATTTCAATGACGGCATAAAAAATATGAATCCGTTGGCTACAGGGCTAGGCGACAAAAAGGAAAGAAAATTCTGAGAAAGGCAAGGAGCGCAAGGAAGATTCCGACATGGAAGAAGCGGATGTCGCACAGCCCAATTCGGATGGAAAGAAGGATTAACCTACAAAGAAAGACACTTACGTCTGCTTCCTTGCGACTCCGCCAGCTAAGGTCAGAAAGGCGGTTCTCCGTGAGCTCAAAACCACGGTTCTGGTTGTCCCCCGGTTCTTGGACTAGTTAGATGTAACCATCACGTTTGGCCTGAAAGATCACCCGAGGAAAACACATCATTGGGGAAAGTATCCTCTGGTTGGCAATCCTCTTATTGACGGCTACGAGTTCTGTAAAACTCTCATGGACGGTGGAAGCGGCATCAACATCATCTACATCGAAACGCTTCACCGCATGAAGATCCACGAAAGCGAGTTAAATCACAGCATCGTGACTTTTCATGGCATTGTACTAGGAAGGCAGGCAAATTCTCTGGGTGAAATCACACTAGACGTGACATTCGGAACTCCGGAGAACTACCGGACCGAGCCATTTTCTTTCGATGTGATACCATTGAAAAGTGCTTACCATGTTTTCTTCGTGCGTCCCGCTTACTGGGTGTTCATGGCCTGTCCCTGCTACATTTAGAACATGATGAAACTTCCGGGTCTAAAGCGCGTCATCACCATTCGGGGAAACCCGAAGAAAGCAAAGAATTGCAAAGACGGATCTATCGCCTTTGCCGAAGCCGTATTGCATGTCCAAGAGTACCAGGAGATCAAGAACAACACAGACTCGTCAGAGATGTCGGTGATGAAGAACGAGGTGCTGAAGCCAAGCATGCAGTTCAAGGCGTCGGAAGAGACGAATAAGACATCGTTGAAGGAATAAGACCCCTCCAAGACAATGAACGTAGGGATAGTTTTAGACATCACATTGGAAAGCATGCTCGTCGAGTTCCTCAAAGAAAATAGTGACATCTTTGCATGGCAGCCTGCTGACATGACCGGAGTACCTAGGGAACTTTCCGGGCACTCTCTTAATGTGTACCCTGATGTTAAACCCATCAAACGGTCCCTACGGTGGTTTGGTGATGAAAATCACAAAGCTATAGCTAAGGAATTAGCCCGACTAGATTTAGCCAGATTCATAACAGAGGTCATCCATACAGATTGGGTGGAAAATCCTATACTCGTCCCTAAAAAGGACACTATTGAATTAAGGATGTGTGTTGATTATACCTCTTTGGAAAAGGCTTCTCCAAAAGACCCGTTCCCTTTGCCAAGAATTGATCAAGTAATCGACTCAATGGCAGGGTCGGAGCTACTCTATTTTCTTGGCGCATATTCCGGATATCACCAAATACCAATGAAAAAATTGGATAAAATCAAGATGTCTTTCTTCACTCCATTCGGAACCTTATGCTACAAAACTATGAATTTTGGCTTAAAGAATGCGGAGCAACTTATTAGTGTACTATGCAATGCTGTCTTCATGACCAAATCGGACGCAACATCCATGTATACGTAGATGATACAGCAGTTATGTCCAAAAAGATAGAAACTTTAATTTCTGACTTGGAGGAAACATTTGCTAGCCTATGAAAATTTAATATGATGATAAATCCGAAGAAGATCTTGTACGAAATACCAGCCGGAAAATTTCTTTGTTTCATCGTGTCTGAAAGAGGCATAGAGGTGAACCGGGAAAAATCAAGACTATACTAAACATTACCAGGACGACTCGCCTAAGGGACGTTCAACGAATCACCGGCTGTATCGTAGCAGTAAGTCGATTCGTCAGCCGGCTCGGAGAAAGATCCGCACCTTTATACAAGCTC
This sequence comes from Avena insularis, assembly GCA_023614405.1. NCBI lineage: Eukaryota > Viridiplantae > Streptophyta > Magnoliopsida > Poales > Poaceae > Avena > Avena insularis. Next base: position 38,075,965 of record CM042691.1, on the reverse strand, counting down.
TTGAAGAAAACCGAAAATTTGTTTGGATCAAGGAAGCTGACATTGCCTTGCATAGTTTGAAATATTTACTTTCAAATCCACTCATTCTCGCAACACTAGAGCCACAAGAGCCTATGTTACTTTACTTTGTAATGAAAAATAAGGTCGTAAGTGTAGTGACATTAGTGGAACGCGAGGAGGAGGGTCACGAGCACAAGGTGCAACATCCTACTTATTATCTAAGTGAGGTCCTGACAGAGTCAAAACAAAGGTATCCACATTACCAAAAACTAGCCTATGGTGTGTTCTTTGCCGCCAAAAAGCTACGACATTATTTTCAAGAGCACAAGATCACAGTGGTGAGCACCGCTCCCCTGCGAGATATAATCAAAAATCGCGACGCCATAGGACGTGTCGCAAAGTGGGGAATAGAGTTTGCAGCTTTTGATATCGAGTACAATCCATGCACAGCAATCAAATCCCAAATTCTTGCTATTTTTTTTGCTGATTGGATAGAGACGGCAGAAAACACAAGTCTTCCAAACTCGGAATTTTGGACCCTTTATTTTGACGGTTCAAAAGCACGAGGAGGCTCGGGGGCTGGCGTGGTGCTCAAAACACCCCAAGGAGATAAGTTGTTCTATGTACTACAGATACACTTCACGACAACAAATAATATTGCGGAGTATAAGGCGTTGTTACATGGAATACTCATGGCCAAAAACATTGGCGTAAATAGACTCATGTGTTATGGAGACTCGGATTTCGTTGCTCAGAAAGTATCCGATATCTGTAATGCAAATAAACACATGGCAACATACAAAGCTGTTGTGGATGAACTATCCAAATTGTTCGAGGGTTTTGAGGTTCAACACATCCCTCGAGTAGAAAATAAGGATGCAGATGCTCTATCAAGAATAGGATCTACATGGAAACAAGTCCCGGATGGTCCAATTCTAGAGCACTTAAAAATTACCTCCATTACAGGAGTTGATGAGGAATATCTGATGAAATCTGACTCACCTTTAGTCGCAGTTCTGGCTGTAATTCCTAGTTGGACACAACCCTATCTGGATTTCCTAATAGATGGAAAATTACCCGAAGACGAAGTTCTGAGCCGGCAGATCGTCCGACGAGCAAAAGCCTATACAATAGTAAATGGTGACCTCTATAAGCGGAAGAAGGAGTGGAAATCTTGCGAGAAATCCACGAATGCGGATGCGGTCATCACACTGCAGCTAGATCTTTAGTGGCAAAAGCTTTTAGACACGGATTCTTTTAGCTCACAACTAAGGCAGATGCCGAGAAACTGGTCAAAACATGCAAAGGTAGCCAAAAGTACGCCCGTCAAGCACAAGTTCTGGCTGATCAGCTACGAATAATTCCTATTACATGGCATTTGTGGTCTGGGGGCCTGATACGTAGGACCGTTTTGCACGACAAAATGTGGATTTACTCACCTACTAGAGATGGTCGATAAATTTATAAAATGGATTGATGCTAAACCCATAACAAGTTGCGATGGAGCCATAGCCAGAAAGTTCGTCGAAGACGTGATCATCCGATTCGGATATCCGCACAGTATCATTACTGACAACGAGAGCAACTTTTCCATGGGAGAACTAGCTGAATTCTGCGAGGAACAAGAGATCTGACTTTATATTGCATTAGTTACTCATCCACAAGCCAATGGAATAATCAAAATAGCAAATGGTCTTATTTTACAAGGACTCCGACCACGTCTCGAGGCACCACTTCATCGTACTAGGGGGATTGGGCGGAAGAATTTCCGTGTGTGATATGGAGTTTACGAACAACTCCTGACAGGTCAATCGGATACACTCCTTTCTTCTTGGTCTATAGTGTAGAAGCAGTTCTTCCAAGTGATCTAATTCATCAGTCTCCTAGAGTCAAAGTGTATATCAAACAAGATGCTGCATTCTCTTGACAAGATGATCTCGACATAGTCAAAGAAGTTCATGTCATTGCTGAGCAGAGATCTACAGCCTATCAGCAAAAGTTACGCAAGTGCCATAGTCAAAAAGTTCAAAATCGTTCTTTCAGAAAGGGTAATTTGCTTCTCTGACTTGTGCAAAAGAGAAAGCACAAACATTCCCCGATTTGGGAAGGACCTTTTATATGATACCAATCAAGGAAAGACCGGATACTCGGAAGAGAAAGAGAGCTGGCGGTAGTACAGACCCGGATAAAATATACTGTCCAAGGAACATTAGACAGCTACATCCCTTCTATTCTTAGTTATATTTCCTTGAAATCATATATGTACATGTTCAAGGTGAAATAAAGTATTGGTTTCCTCATATATTAAATAAAGTGAAATAAAGTGAAACAAAGTGAAATAAAGTTTTTGCCATCTTTTTTCAAAAAGAGCAAGTTAAAATTCGAGAGTCCCAGGATGCTTGAATGTACTTTATACTCATGTTTATTCTGGTAATGATTTTTGAATAACTATAAAAAAGTTACCTTCGGGTGTAAATCTCATTTTATGTTTATACTTCAGTTTTTTATCTGATTCTTCAGACGCGGGAGTTTTCTGAGTAATGAATTGTTGGTACTGTAAGCGGATTTGTTTCCGAGTTTCAACAGGTTTAGCAATTGAGCTCTGTTGCTTGGCAAAGTTTCCATGCTAAAGGTTGGCCGACTCATAAAAGGGACGAGACTGAGAGCCAGATAAAATGATAAGTGCAAACACAAAAGTGCTTAAGAATTTTTCAGGCACACACATAAAAATATATTCAACAAGTGCTAAGTAGTAAAGCAGCAGTTCTTACATACCAGCATGCATTTAAACAAATTATTGTTCCCATCATTACATGCCAAATAAAAGTTCAGGATAATGCATCAAGATGTTTATGTTGTAGATTCAGGCGGTGGTGATGGAGACCTTGGAGCGCTGGAGTCGACATCGTCGTCACCTTGATCAAGAGACTTGGAAGCTCCGTCAATGAGGCTATCTTCCGGCTCTTGAGGAGAAGGAGGCATAGTGATGGATTGGAAGAATGGTGTCGCGTAGTTCATCATCTCCTCCACGCGACAAGCATAACCCACATAAGATTCTTGGATGTCCTTGATGTTTTGAGGGTTACCCTCATCGTCCTCATCGGCGATGCCCTTAGTGACGTGCCAGATCTCCATGTCACTGTGGTGGCTCATCACCATGGTGAGGGCGGTCTGTGCAGCAGTCCGAGCGTAGGAAATCTTCCAATCCTCGATAAGCTTCGGAATCTCCTTGACCATGTCCCTTAGCTCAAGCACTGTCATTTTGTGCAAATCGGAAAGTCCGACCAACTCGCCAGCCTCTTCAAGAGTCTGGCGAAAGTCGAAAAGAACATCTATGACAAGTTTTATGCGCTCCAGGCGGGGTTTAGAGGAAGAAGAGTCATAAAGATGCAGCGGATCTAGGAAAGAACCAAAAATCAAAATCTGACTCAAAGAAAGTCGGTAATCAAGATAAGAGTGAAACTCGGAAATCTTACCTAGCACACAGTGGTTCCACTGAGAACGCTCCTCTCGAAGACTCTTCAGCTCTGCTTCTGTGGCGCGGGCTAGATCTTGTTGACTCTCAAATTCCTTCTTAAGATCATCAAGTTGTTTATCTCGAAGGGCCACAAGCCTCTCGAGCCTCTCGGTCTCCATGTTGCTTGATTCCAGGATGGTGCTCACAGATTTCTCCGATTCAACCTTTAGCTTCTCAAGCTCGTCCCGGAGTTCAGCATTTTCTAATTTTAAGACCTTCAAGTTATTGGCCTCCTCTACCATCTTGCTGGATTCACTCAGCAATTCTGCAAAGGAAAAATTATCAGTCAGCTAAAAAAGTTTGACTATGGCAATCATTAATGAAAAAAGGAGTCGGAAAAGATTACCTTTTGCCTCATCCTTCTCCACCTACAGCTTTGAATTCTCAAGATGCAGAGCCTTGATCTCCTTATGCTTGTTGCATATGTTCTTGAGCAATTCCTAGTTGGAAGATGCAACTTTCTATAAGTTTAAGACGGAATACTGTCAGATGGCTACTAAGACTCGGGTTGCAACTGAAACTAAGTCAAAATACAGCACGATCCTTGGGGGATACACTATATCGTTCTTTTGCATCCTATAAGCATCAACTCGGAACTAATCTATGATGTTTATCCGACTTTATGCTTGGGTCTAGAGGATATGATAATAAATACTACAAACAAGATTCAGAAAACATACAATGTGCTCCAAGTGTAGCTTCTCGAATCCGAGTTTCATGTTGTTGACAGCTTTCTCGGCAAGGGAGAGGGGAGAAACGCTTGTTGCTAGAAGCTCGCCAGATTCGATTTTTGCATCCTGACCCAAAATTTGGTCCAGGAGGTTCACCAGCTTCACGTCCTTCGTCTCCTACCTCGCTGCCTCCAGAGTAAGGGTTTTCTTCTAGAGACTGGTTGTGCCAACTTGAGAATCTCTTCCTTCTTCTTCCGCTTCAGCCTAAAAGCAGCAGAGCCTGCCATTTTATCCAACTTTCCTATTGATATTACCATGGGATCATTACCCTTGACGGGTTCACCCTTATCAAATTCCTGGCTACCAACGGTAACCAGGGATTGCGAAGTTGTGCTGGCATCAGGAATGGCAGAACCAGCATTTGGTGAGCCGGAAACCTCCGGTGTTGATGTCTCGGTACAGCTTGGAGTCGGAGGAGGCATGGCTGGAGATACGACAAGCTATTTCTAGCGCAGTTGCTTGCCTGGCTTTCTTTCTGGCTTCGGCTTGCTTTTCAAGACAGATTTGGCTCTAGAACACATATGAATAAATGTCGGGCGTGCTTCAGCAAGGAAACAATGTACAGAATACTAAAAACCACCAGATGTTTACCTTTTAACTACTGGCAACACTTGTGTGCCAGCAGTAAAGACGGTTTCCTCGGCCTTATGCTTCCTGGAAGCAGAGGGAGGAACTTATTTCACCTCGTCGTCATCCATCGCTTCTGAGCCGTAACCCTCGACAGGGGCAATCTCGAACTCAGGAAGTTCCTCAAGCTGATAAGTATTAAGAACATCAGTAAGAGAAAAGTTGGACTACGAGGCGGAAAATAGTGAATAAGCTTAAAACAAAGTCAAAATATTTACCAAGAATAGAGGATGGTCGGCGGTGAAGGTTTTCATGGAGACTCTAGGAATTTTCTTATCCACCCGCTCCTTGATCAGATACTGCATTCGGGTATTGTAGTCCTTCGCAGGTATGCGAGTCAAACTGACCTTTAGGTAGTGTTTTTGGTCTTTGATGACTGTGTACATCAAGGGGTATCCGTGAAACTGTAATGGCTGAATCCGGCGATCCAGCCAACAGTGGATCAAGTCGGATCCACGGAGCCCCTTGTGCTTCATAAAAAACTCGATCCGCCTCTTGGAGAGGACCAAGTCTTCGGAAAATTCTGGCGCTTCTGCATCCCACGATTCTTGGTGGGAGGTAGCACCGTTGATGAAGGTCAGAAGACCTTCCGCCTTGTCTAGAGCCGGAATATCCTTATGATAGAAGGAAGTTCCAGCCCATCTTTTTACAGATTTGGTAGCGTTAATCCTAGGATAAACTCGGTTTCTCCTCAGGACTAAGCTAAGGGTGCCAGTGGTGTAAGAAATACCGGCACTAATTGAGTTCTTCCTGGTACCATAGTAGTACCGGAAAAGGGTGAGACTTGGCCTAATGCCAAGAAACCCCTCACTAAGAGATGTGTGAGAACTAAGCTCAAGAAAGGAGTTGGGGAGAAGGTTATGAAGCTGCACGCCATAGTATTGGAGAACTTCGGTGAAGAACTACGATGGTGGCAGAATGAGGCCGCGGTCGATGTGCGTGCCTAAGAGAAATCGTTCGTCATCGCATGGTGCGGGGACGGCCTCTCCAGCGCCGCTCCGCCACACACCGGCAAAGATGTAGCCCCCGTCCTCCATGACTTGGAGCTCGGTGTTATCCATGGTGCTGGGAACCTAAAGGCCCCACAGCTTCCTCTCGTCCGTCACCATGCCCCTCGCCGCTGCTGCTCCGGAGCTAGATGGTGCCTCCATCTCCCCGGAGAAGGTCAAAGATTGAAGGCGCTGAGGGTTTTTAGTGTTGGGGATATGCTATATGGGTATCCTCATATAGCATGTCTCCTATTCGGATAACCCGGGTGGCCCACAGTTGGTAGCATGGCCCATGGCCTGCTGGCGGCCCAGTTAGATGGATCCAAAAGGGAGTCCCATGCCGGATAAAGGAAGGCTACGGTTGGAGTCACCTACGTACCCGGAGCCTTGGAGTACAAGACACGCAAGACTAGTAATAGACAGTGTAGGACTCTGTAACCTGTCCGGCTAGGACTTTTCCCTATAACCCTAGGACCTGGATACTATATAAGTCGGGCCTATGGGAGCCTTTAGGGAACAAGTCACATCGATTCATACAACCTCGCACAGCGAACCAATCCCTGTAACTCGGCGTATTGCCCTTATAGTGATTTATAGCAGGAGTAGGATTCCGCCACCGTCGTGGATCGAACACAGGTAAGCTGTTACCTGCACTGGCCAACTATCCGCCTTCCCCCACGTCTCTAAACACGCACTGTGAGGACCCCTCCATGGCCTACTCGTCGGCAATACCACGACATTTGGCGCCCACCATGGGGCAAGAGGCGCTTCAGGCTCTTCAGCGGGCGAGGACCAAGATCTTCGTGGGAATCGGTGAAACCGTAGCCATCGGTCGCGTTCTCTTCTCTGGCAACATCCCGATTGTCCCTCCCGACGAGTTCTGCATCCCGGCGAATAAGAACCCTACGAGGTGTCCGATCGTTCCTATCGGAGACATCCACCTCTTCATTGGCGAAACCGACTCGGGTACTAGTTCCCTAGGAGTCGAAGGAGCATCAAGGCCCGTACGGACCGCCTACGGGCAGGATACGTTCGCGGAAGGATCAATGTCGGATCTCTCTTCGGAGTTTGCTGGCAAAGATCGGAAAAATTCAAGGCCCACCCAAACCGCCCCTGTGCAGGATATAAAGGTGGAAGATCGATGCAAGTCCGCCGGCTTCGCTCGTACGTCTGGACAGAAGAGATCCAACTTCGTCGGCGTGGTTACCATCTTTGATATGGCGCGTTGTGTTCAGAGAGAGGGCGAAACCCCCTGTGAATACCTGGCCAGGTGGCTCCGCATACGAGCCGATCTGGCCCACTACCCCAATGATGATGCTATGTATCACTTTGTGGAAGGACTGGACCATGGCACGCTTCTCCGACATTCTCTAAGACGGATGCAGGCGTCAGGACGCCTTACCTTCGAAGGCATGGTGAACACCGTCAACAACTACGCGAAGGCCGAAGCGGAAGCTCGGACAGCTCTTGCGCTCATTGACGGAGCCCCTCCTATTCAGCCACCACCACCATCGCCTCTGGCCGCCATCGTCGTAGCTGCGCCGCCACCTCCAGTCATCGTCGCTGCTGTTGCACCTCCACCTCCCATCATCGAGGAAGTCTTGGCACCCTCCGAATCTGTTATCGACGCGCTTTATGCCAACTTCAGTGCAGATTCAGAGGAGATAGATTTTAGTCCAGAGGAACTAGACTCCGCCATGCAGGATATGGAGGAGGAGTACATGCGCGACGAGCAAGCCAAAAATGTCGTCACGTCTCGAGAGGTATTCGTCACCATTGGGACGGCGATGGATGAAGATCAACTCGGACGAGCTCCGCCTACAGCGTTGTAAAAGGGGAAGGGCCATTTATTGCTGCTGACGATGATCGCGCAATAGTCATGCCTCCTCTGCCTAACCCAGTGCAGCAGCCGCAGGAACTTGGCACCGGCCCGAGAAACAACAACACCGCAAACTTGCCGCCTCCGGCATCTATGTCTGCTGCCGCCCAAGTTACTCCGGCTGATAGAGTGATGTACGGCAATCTCCTCGTCGAGCCACTGACCGTAGCTCATATCCGGAACGTGACTCATCTTGACGAGAAACGCCAACAGCTGCTGGAGGAGGCGCAGGCCATTGTGGAACAAGGCGCTAAGCTAGATCGAGATCTGGTCAACATGCAGAAGTCCATAGAGAAAGCTAGAGCAATGGAGGCCGAGTACAAGACTCTGCTGCAGCAGCAGAAGGCCAAGAAAGCTCTGGCTCGCGTCATCGACGATCCTGGTGTACGGAGAAACCTAGGATGGGCTCCCTCGAAGCCGGCACAGGCCAAGCCATACATTGACAATGAAGGAAAACAGGTGATTCCCACCCCACTCCTTAACCTCGCTGTCGCCAAGACCCTTCTGGAGCAGGATAGATCGCCCGAGGCAGTGGAACAGGTCTATGACCTAGTGGCCAAGGCGGTGAAGCAGCAGGAAAAGGCCACCTCTCAGAGGCTTTAAGCGCTTTGCCAATCTAGCCAGTATAAGCCGCCAAGGGACAGATCTCCTCTTGATGTCAGGTCCCACACGGGTGCATCAGAACAAAGACGGAGGGATGCGCGCAACAGGAAGGATGCTATCCCAATATCCTCCAACCACGGAGAAAAGGCCCGACCTCGTCGCCCATCGCCACCGCCCCGATCCCCCCGACATCGCGAAGATCCTAAGGCTCACCATCGTACGGATATGCCCCCTCCAAGGCAGTGCTGTAGGGTTTCGTAGCATGGAAAACAAAATTTTCTATCGCATACAAACAAACAAGCCAAGATCTATCTACTAGATTGTAGCAACGAGTCGATGGAATAACTCACCCTCGAAGATTCCAAACCGTTTAACGAGAGCGGATTCTCGTGGGTGATGTAGTCGTACTCTTCCCGATCTCAAGATCGCTTAGACGATCCTTCCGGCTATGTTCGGCAGCCCCGCAATGTCGGTCACATCGCTTTGGTACTCGATGAAGACCTTCCTCTCCCTTGTTCCAGCAGGCAGCGGAGGTTGTAGCACTCTCCTCACGATTCCGGCAGCACAACGGCGTGGTACCGGAAGTAGAGGGGAGATCTCGCAGGGCTTCGCCTTAAGCCGGAGTGAGTATGGTGGACTATGAGAGAGTCCTCGGTGTTCTAGGGTTTATACACACCAAGGGGGGGCAAGCCGGCAGCTAGGGTTTAGCTAGGCAGCGGCGGCGGTTTGTCCTAGGGCCGGCGGCGGCTATGGAGGTGGCGGCGGCTTGGGGCTAGGGTTAGAGGTGTAGGAACTTGTGTGTCTAGGAGGGGAGCCCTGCCCCTCCTTATATAGATGGAGGGGGCCGGCCAAGGGGAGGGGAGTCCCTCCCCAACTCGGCTTGGTGCTGCACTGGCGGTGGGAGGAGGAACTCCTCCCCCAAGTCGGTTTCCACCTCCCTCTCCACTTCCCAAAATTGCCGTTTGACTTTCAAACTTGGCGTTTGACTTTTCAAACAAGGATTTGATTAATCCATATATTTTGTTCAGCGATGACACCGAGTACATAATGCAATCATACCAACTTGATATAACACATTCATGTACCCTTCCCCTCCGGAGTGCCGGACATTCCAGAACCTTCTAGAACATTCCCGATGAAAACACCAGAACCATTCCCCAACTCCGAAATGGGACTTTCCTTATATGAATCTTATTCTCTGGACTATTCCGGATCTCCTCGTGATATCCCGGATCCCATCCGAGACTCCGAACAACATTCGGTCTCTTTCTCATCATTCCATAACTACTCAAATAACGTCGAATCCTTAAGTGTGTCTCCCTACGGTTCGTGAATTATGCGGACATGATCGAGACACTTCTCCGAACAATAACCAATAGAGGAATCTGGAAATTCATATGGCTCCCACATATTTCTACAATTACTTTGCGATCGAATGAACCACTTACATAGATACCAATTTCCCTTTGTCTCACGATAGTTTACTTATCCGAGGTTATGATCGTCGGTATCTCTGCATACCTAGTTCAACCTCGTTACTGATAAGTACTCTTTTCTCGTTCCCGTGATATGTGATCCCTTGTGAGCCAGTCACATGCTTGCAAGCTAATTGGATGACATTTCACCGAGAGGGCCCAGAGTATATCTATCCATCATATGGATGGACAAATCCCACTCTTGATCCATGTGTCTCAACCAGTACTTTCCGAACACTCAATGCCACCTTTATAGCCACCCAGTTACGGTGTGGTGTTTGATGTCATCAAAGCATCCATCCGGTAAAGGTGATATGCATGATCTCATGGTCGAAGGAATTAGGTTACTATGTATCAGAAAGCATATAGCAATTGAACTATTAAAATGACTTGATCTTTATGCTACGCTTATCTATAGGAGTATGTCCACCATATCATTCTCCTAACGATATGATCTTGTTGTTAATAACATCTCAATGTTCATGATAGGGAAACCACAGTCATTTATTAACCAACAAGCTAGTGATGTATAAAGGCTATACTAGGGACTTCAATTTAAGTTTACAAATCACACAAGTATTAATGTTTCCTTGTTAATACTATTATAGCATGAATGTAAACATTTATCATAAACACAAAGATATAATAATAACTACATTTATTATTGCCTCTAGGGAATATCTCCAACAAGTGCGACATCGTCATCCGCGACAACACGGAGCGGACCCGTCATGACGGAGAGCGCAACCAAGGACACAAGAGCAGGTCGTGCCATGACCCTCCGCGTCCAACAAGCAACCGTGACGGGCGTGAGGCGTCACAGGAGGGTAACAGCAAGAAGGCTAACCCACCGACACCTCCGCCTCTGTCACCACCTAGCAGTCACCATGGCGGAGCAGGCCCGCGTCGTTCACGCAGCCCATCACCTGTTGACAAGAAGAACCCAGAGTCATATGATGCATGTTCACGGATCGATAAGATCCACGAGGCCCGGGAAGGACCATACCTGGGACCACATTGCTTTGGACCTGCAATACGGTCCACAACTTACCCCAAAGTTTTCCGGATTGACAAGACCATCAAGCCCTATGACGGCACCGCCAAGCCAGCCACATGGTTGTACGACTACGGCAACATGGTGGAGATTGCCGGAGGCAACCCCAACGTTGTCGTCAAGTACCTCCCGTTAATGTTGGCGGGCACGTCCCATCAATGGATCGACGACTTGCCAGAGAAATCCATCTGCAATTGGTTGGACATGCAAGAAGCGTTCACCAAGAACTTTGAGGGTACGTACAAGCCTCCCTGCACTGTTGGCGATCTACAGTGGTGCGTGCAAGAGAAAGACGAGATATATCGCGCCTACCTCTCCCGCTGGCTGGACAAGAAGAATTCCTGCGCAAGACTACATGCTCAGACCGCCATGGATGCCTTCATCAATGGCTTGGATAGGGGCACGTTGCTCCGACATAAGCTGAAGCGCTTGCAGGACAATCACCAGCTTGATTTGAACCAGATGATTCAGTTGGCTAGTGAGTTCGCAGCTGCCGATGATGATGCTCGCGGATCCTTGCAAGCAACGGCCCTTCCAACTCAAGCTCGGAGGAACAGCAGTACAAAGCGAAAAACCGCTCCAGAAGAAAAGCAATCTACCAACATGGTCGCTATGACTTTTACAGGACGAGGTGATGGCGGACAACGTGGCCGAGGACGGGGAGCTGGTCGTGGGCAACAATGAGGAAGCGAAACTACCTCGGCGCCGCTCCGCGCTCCCCGAACCTACGAGGAATACCGTGATATGCCGTGCCTCGTACACCTCGATGTCAACGGCAAGGCCACCCATACTAATCGACACTTCAAGTTCGTCAACGACCTCAAGGAAGACCCGGAGACCGGCTACAAGCAAAGTCAGAAGAACAGACCGCGAGGCAAGGGCAAGGGGAAGAAGAAGGAGGAGGAGTCCAAGGATTCAAGTGACATGGACGAGGACGTTGACCCCAAGCACGCCGCCTAGAGCGACGACAAGGGCAAGAACCCCTTCATGAAGAAGGCGCCATTCTACCACACCATCCTTGGCACCCCCACCGTCCGACAACAGAAGACCTCTCTGAGGATCCTGATGGCTACTCTGCCTCCCCCTCAAAGACTGCTGGTCGGAGGTTCCAATTATTTGGGACAGGACGGACCACCTAGACCTTATTCCTACAGAGAACCAATACGCCATGGTCATCAACCCCTTGATTGACGGCGTGGAGTTCACCAAGTGTATGGTGGATAGTGGAAGCAGCATCAACATCATGTACCTGGATACACTGCAGAAGATGAACTTGACGGAGGAAAACCTAAGGCGAACCAACACCATCTTCCATGGCGTAGTTCCTGGTCGGGAGGCTTGTTCCCTTAGGTGCATTACACTTCAGGTTGCCTTTGGCGATGTTAATAATTACCGCCAAGAGCGCACGACCTTTGAGGTGGTCCCCTTCAAGAGCGTGTACCACGCCATATTAGGCCGCGACATATTCCACACGTTCATGGCCAAGCCATGCTTCGTCTACAACAAACTCAAGATACCTGGACCAAATGGTGTCACCACCGTATCCGGAAGCTTTACCAAGGCAAGGGACTGCGAGATTAATGAAGCAGCCTTCACGGAAGTTGTCCTCTACAGCGAAGAATTCAAAGAGATCCAGAGCAAGGTCGATGACTCAGAGGTGCCCGCATCGAAGAAGCAGATCTCCGACTCCGCTCCTGCGTTCAAGGCCGCCATCGAGACCAAGCCTGTGGAACTTGTGGTAGGCGATGCCTCCAAGGTCACCGCCATTGGGACGAACCTGGATCCCAAATAGGAAAACGCGCTCATCGAGTTCCTCCGTGAAAACAGGGACATCTTTGCCTGGCAACCTGCCGACATGAAAGGTGTACCTAGGGAACTTGCCGAGCACAGCTTAAACATTGATCCAAAATGCGAACCAGTGAAACAACCTCTACGACGCTTCGGAGATGAGAAGAGACGCGCCATTGGCAAAGAGATAGCTAGGTTACTTAAGGCTGGATTTATCCGAGAAGTCCTTCACACCCGATGAGTGGACAATCATGTACTTGTCCCCAAAAAGGGAACCAAAGAATTAAGAATGTGCGTTGATTACACCGGCTTGAGCAAAGCGTGTCCCAAAGATCCGTTTGCTTTGCCTCGCATTGACCAAGTCATTAGCTCGACGGTTGGCTCGGAACTTTTGTGTTTTCTCAATGCATACTCAGGATACCACCAGATCAAGATAAGGAAGTCAGACCAATTGGCCACTTTGTTCACTACCCCATACGGCATGTTTTGCTATTTTACGATGCCCTTTGGGATGAAAAACGCAGGTGCTACGTACCAGCGAACAATGCAACATTGCCTTCACGACCAAATTGGTCAGAACGTTCACGCCTACGTGGACGATATCGCGGTGATGTCTAAAAGGTCAAACGACTTAATCTCCGACTTAAAAGAAACCTTTGATAATCTCAAGAAATACAACATGATGCTTAACCCTAAGAAGTGCGTCTTCGGGGTTCTAGCCGGCAAATTATTGGGTTTCATTATTTCCCAGCGCGGAATCGAGGTCAACCCAGAGAAAATCAAGGCCATCTTATACATAAACCGTCTGACATGCCTAAAGGACATTCAACGACTAACAGGTTGTGTTTCAACAGTTAGTCGGTTCGTCAGCCGACTTGGAGAGAAGGCTCTGTCGCTATACAAGTTGTTGAAGAAGGCGGACAAATTAACGTGGACGGACGAAGCAGATGCAACATTGAAGCAGCTCAAGGAGATTCTTTCCTCAATTCCCATCCTTGCAGCGCCCGAGCCTGGCGAGCCCCTGTTAATCTACATGGCGGCAACCAACCGGGTAATCAGCATTGTCGTCGTGGTAGAGCGGAAGGAACCAGGCTATGAGCACGGAGTTCAACGACCAGTTTACTATGTGAGCGAGGTCTTGACGGAGTCCAAGCAGCATTACCCGCACTACCAAAAGATAGCTTTTGGAGTATTCCTTGCTTCTCCGAAGATGAGGCATTATTTCCAGGAGCACACAATCACAGTGGTGAGCAAGACTCCACTGTTCGAAATTATCAACAACAGCGACTCTACGGGAAGGGTCGCGAAGTGGGGAATTGAACTTGCCGCCTTCGAGATCACCTACAAGAGACGCGACGCTATAAAGTCACAAGCCTTGGCGGATTTTGTTGCAGATTGGACGGAGATGCCAAATGCTACTCCGCTGCCAGAACCAGAGTACTAGGTGATTCACTTTGACGGATCAAAGCTGCTCAACGGCTCGATGGCTGGTGTATTGCTACAGTCACCAAAAGGAGACAAGCTACACTATGTTCTGCAGATCCACTTCGAGGCTACAAACAACATGGCGGAGTATGAAGCACTCATTCACGGACTACGTGTAGCCAAGGATATTGGCATCAAGCATAGTTTGTCGTGGAGATTCCGACAGTGGTCGGCACCTAGAATGTGCAGAACCCTATGATGGCAGCATATCGAGACAAAGTGGACGAGATAGCCAATAGCTTCTTGGGCTACAAAGTCAAGTATGTACCTAGGGAGCAAAACGATGCGGCTGATCTGCTATCTAAGCTTGGATCAGGGCGCAAACGAATTCTGCCAGGAGTTTTCCTAGAGCATCTGCGCACACCATCCGTAAAGGGAGCCGACATCGACAACCCAGATAGAGCCAACTCTTTCCTCAACATGGTCACAAAGGTCCCTCCGGCTTGGACAAAACCGTTCATGCAATATCTCGAACACGGAACTTTGCCTGACGACGTGGTCGAAAGACGGCAAATAGTATGACGAGCAAAGGGTTATACCATAATCAATGGGCAACTCTACAAAAGGAGCACTACTGGTGTATACCTAAAGTGTGTTTCCCAATTAGAAGGTATGGAAATCCTACGCGAAATCCATCTCAGAGATTGCAGGCATCACGCCTCTCCTCGATCGTTGGTCGCGAAAGCCTTCCGGCAAGGATTCTACTGGCTGACCGTGAAGGCGGACACCGACAAGATGGTTGAGACATGCATGGTATGCCAGTATTATGCCCGATAACCACATGTTCCTGCTGAAGAATTGCGAACAATACCAATAACTTGGCCGTTTGCAGTCTAGGGGCTGGACATGGTGGGACCGTTACAGATGGCACCATGTGGGTTTACGCATCTGCTAGTAGCAGTTGATAAATTAACTAAATGGATAGAAGCTAAACCCATTAGAAAGCTTGATGGGGAAACTGCCCTCAGGTTTGTCCGGGATCTAGTGGTGAGATTTGGTCTCCCACATAGCATTATCACCGACAATGGCAGCAACTTGTCACTCGGAGAAGTCAGAGGTTCCAATTATTTGGGAGAAGGGCATCCGACTTGACCTTGCATCTGTGGCACATCCATAATCCAATGGTCATGTTGAGCGAGCCAATGGATTAATTCTGCAGGGAATCAAGCCACGTCTTGAGGCACCGCTACATAGAGCAGCTGGAGCCTAGGCAGAAGAATTGCCATCTGTGATGTGGAGTTTACGAACAACACCCAACAGATCCACCGGCTACACCCCTTACTTCATGGTATATGGATCAGAAGCCATCCTAACTTCCGACATACTTCACGATGCACCAAGAGTTGTTGCCTACGACAAAGATGACGCTGAAGAATCCAGACGCCTAGATGTGGACCTTCTCGAGGAGGAGCGCGTTTTGGCATACCAACGATCTGCCATCTACCAGGAGAAGCTACGTAGCTACCATAGTCGCCGCGTTCGGCATCGCTCATTTAAAGTGGGGGATTTGGTGCTCCGACTTAAGTAGAAGAAGTCACACAAATTATCCCCGCCATGGGAAGGACCGTTCATCATAAGCAAGGCGCTACTCAATGGGTCTTACTACCTCGTTGACAATCGTGAACTAAAGGATAGACCCAACGAGGATCATAAGCGTAAGCAATGTGAACCGAATGATGACTACCCGAAGCTTGATCGGCCATGGAACATGGCACAACTACGTCCTTTCTACACTTAGCATTTTTATCTAATTGTGTACCTCTTATATGATCAATGAAATAAAGCTCTCTGGTTCACTCATATTTCTGAGTCTTTTACCTACTTTAGTGTTCATTTTTGGATCATGTAAAACCTTTATGCACAAGTTTTGCGATTGCACTTGTGAAAATTCCGCCTACGGGCATTAGCTTAAGTTTTCTGGTCTACATGTTCTTTGTCGTTTTTATGTGGATTCTGGAGTGGTGACTTTTGGCACTTATTGTCGGCGATTTTATGCTTAGGTTATTGACAATGCCATTGGGCATCATCACCTGAACGCATGGTTCCGACAACGAGTCTTCCGACTCACGAAAAGTCAAGCATAAGAACCAAAGTAATGGATAAGCCAGCACTTGCTTAAAAAATATATACATGCTGGAAACTGGTTCTTAAGTAGCAGGACATACAACATTGTTTTCCACCTTAAGTTAAATACATAGTTTATTCCGCATACGCATCAAAGGTGAAACAAATATTACAAGTTGTTTTTCATTCCTTTGGCGCAGGCAACTTGGAAGCAGCGTCATCAGTAGCAGGAGAACCACCCTCGAAGTCGGTGGTGTGGTGGGACTTAGAAGAATCTTGGTTGCCGCTGTTGATGGTGTTCATGGGCACGAAGACGTTGACATCGACCAAGTCGGCAACTCTAGTGTCATAACCCGCGAGTGACGATAAGATATATTCGTGGTTAATCTCTTTGCCATCGTCATCCACGTCAGGTATGCCAGAGGTTACCGTGTCGATGTCGGCATCTTCATAGTGTGCCTTGACCATGGACAGCGCCATCCGTGCACCGGCCCGTGCACATGAAGCTTTCTATCTTGTGATACGCTCGGGGGCTCGACGCAGAATCTCTGAGTACTTCGCCACAGAATCCGACGCCTTGATATTAATTTGGAGGGGCTTGGCGATCTCTTTGGCTTGCGTGATGGCGGTGTTGATGAAGTTGTCGGCAAGAACCATGCATTCCTTGGCTGGAGGAGGCGACCGGGTTAAACCCATAGGAGCTGCAAATTCTGACAAGGAGCACATGAGTTCAAAAAATCAGAGTATCTAGACTACAGAAATCCAAGACGGAGAATCACTTACTGAAGATGTTGGCCTCAGCCTGCCAGAGGATATTCGCCAAGGAGTCCCGTTCTTGTTGGAGGAGTTTATACGCCTCATGATGGCGTTGATTCTACTCGTCGGCAGCTTTCTTCTGATCTCTCAAGATCGAGATCTCCTCCTTCAAGCGGTTGATTTCCTCGGTGGCGGAGTCCTACAAGACTTTCAGAGATTCCTCGTGCATCTTCAGCATGTCCTTCCTCTCCTGCTTAAGGATCTTGTTCTCGCTATCTAGCTCTTGAATGTGCTTGGATTGCTCGACAATGTCCTTGGCCTTGGCAATGGTTTCTGCGCATCGGAGAAAGCAAAGTACATAGTGAGTACACGGAGAATATGGGCACAAAACCAAGTCGGAATGCGAAAAAGAAAACAGACGCTTACTCTTGGTGATCTGTTCCTTCAAGAAGGCAGTTTTACCCTTTTTAGCTTCCAAGTCTACATGCATCTTCTGATACTTGTCGTTGGCCATGCCCCTCCGAGCTTTCTCGTTCTGTGGAAAAAGGAAACAGTTAAACGTTGTTTGTTTTGCTTGGAGCATCTAGCCGGAAAAATTCCACCTAGACGCTCGGGGGCTACAGCGAGAGTTTTTAACTTAGCAATATGCTTAGTCTTTCTTTAAGCATCTAGTTGGAACTAATTCAGTTCTCGATTAGAAGCTTGGGGGCTACAGTATAAAGTTTTTTACTCGGATATATGCTTAGCTTTTCTTTAAGCATCTAGTCGGAACTAATTCAGTTACAACTAGAGGCTTGGGGGCTACAGTATTGAAATTTATAAACACTCACAGATGTTATTCTTAAAGCATCTAGTCGGAATAATTCATTCCACCTATATGCTTGGGGGCTACAGTGAGAGGTTTTCTAGCTTAGTCACTCTTAGAGCATCTAGACGCAAAGACCTATGGTTTTCCGTCTACATCCTCGGGGGCTACAGTGGGATACTCATATGAAATGCAAAAGGCAAATAAAACTTACAAGTGCAATGATCTTGAGGTTTGTAGCACTCTCGGCCAGCAGCTTGCCAAAGGATACGCTGTTTCCTTGCAATATTTCTGCTTGTCGGAGGAGATCCTCTAGACCGCACGTCGGAGATGTTGGCGCCGCACCAGGGACCAGAGCAGTGCTACCCGGTGTAAGTACCGGATAGACTATCTTTGGATAAGCTATGGCCTTCTTGGGTGCGGGAGCGCCGCCTACGGCAGAAGTACCTGCTTCCACCACCGCCTTACCGCTACCGATGGCATCCTTAGCCGGAGCTTCAGCCATTTGGTGGGCGGCACTCTCCTGCGTCGCCTACTCGCTGACAACAGCGACCTCAGTAGAGGCACCTGAGTTCACTTCCATGGCGGAAGGGCCAGATGCCTCCTTAGCTTGTGAGCTTGTCGGAGCAGATGAGTACTTGACGAAGGGAGTGATAGGGGTGATGGCGGGAGATGCATCACGATGTAGCATGTCCTTAATGGTTCTAGAAGCCCCCAATGATTTGGAGGTCTTCTTCAAGGCTGTCGTGGCTTTCTTCCTGAAACGTGCAAAATGCATAAGTACAGGAGCAAGACAGATAAATAGACAATGTCGGAGATAAAGAAGCTTACACAAGTGGGGGTGCTTTGGCAAAGGGGATCCCGGTAACTTTTCTCTTGGAGGCTCCACCCTCCGTCTTCTTCTTCTTGCCTCCGTCGGCAGCGTCAGAGGTGGAGCTCTTCCGCTTTCACGCCAATGGAGCATCGTCGTCGGACACGACGGTGACTTCCTTCATCTTTGGATCATAGATTTGAGGAGCCATGCTGTCCTCATCTATGTCGCTAAGCTGTAAGGTGAAGAACCACCGTGTTAGACGGGATGACATTTGCTAGACGGAAGAACTGGAGTATATGTCATACACGGAAAATAAAAAACTGCCTTTGGGCACTTGCCATCTACGAACATGTCATAGGTGATGGTGAAGCCACGCTTATTGTCCTTCACCTTGACGATGTCCTTAAGGCGGAGCTTGACGGAGTCGCTCGAGAAATTGTCCACGGAGATGCGGAGGCTATCCCTTCTATCGCTGGTATACTCATGCATTAGCTTCGCGCGGTGCTGTAGAGGTTGGATTCGCCTGATGAACCAGCACATGGCTAGGTCCAAGCCGGTCAAACACATCTCCATGAACCACTCTATCCGCCTTATGGGAGGGAAGGGAGGCCTGGGATCTCCATGTCAGAGGGAAGGGAGGCCTGGGATCTCCATGTCGAAGTTTCGGCGGCGGCTCCATCAACGAAGTCCAGGTACGTTATTCTCGGCCGGCCAGAGGGATATCTGGGCCGTAGAAGTAAGTACGCTGCCAGTTTTTGCAGCACTCATGGCCGACGATGTCGGGGAACCGCCGGCCAGGACGGATCTTGAAGCTTATGGTGCCGCAATTTCTAAGTTCCTCCTTACTGGCTCCGGCTTCACGCTTGACGGTGAAGAAATACACGAAGAGATCTAGCCTATGCTTAATCCCTAGGTAACCCTCGCAGAGCGCCGCGTAATTGCTAAGCGCTAAGATGCTATTGGGAGAGAGGTTTTGGGGCTGGACTCTATAGTGATTCAAGACGTAAAGGAAGAAGTTAGAGATGGGCAGGGAGACGCCGCGTATCAATTGGGCTTTGAGGTACACCTTTTCTCCGGCTTGGGGAGAAGGTGTCACCTCGCCGGTCGGTGCCGCCCGCCAGGCGAGCCCCTCCATCGTAGGGAGGTAGCCTTTGGCGATCAGTTCCTTGATGTCGCAGTCCGTGATGTCCGAACCGCGCCAATCGCCCTTGTGGGAGTCGAGCTCCTCCTCTAGCGGCTCCAGTGCCGCTGGGTTATGGTCGCCGCTGGTGGACTCAACCACCGCCGAGTCGGGGATGACCAAACCCTCTGGGGGCACGATGACGGAGCTCGCCGGCTTCGCCGCGGCTTTGCCCGACGCCGCCATGGAAGGAGTAGAGCTGCTACTGGCCATTGAGTGGGTTTGGAGGTGACTGGCAAGGATTGGAGCTAGGGTTTTTCGCGAAGATTGCGCGGAGAGCTCGAGGGGGCACGCGCTGGAGGAAGAAGATGATGCGAGGAGAGAATGAGGTGAAAAGTAAAAAATCCCACCGCAGTTACTATTTATGATCTCCAACATCAAGATTCGTGCCGCTTGATCGGACGGTGCGCGAACGTGCGCGGAAATTTCGCCACGTCCCAACCGTCGCCACCAGCGGTTCGTATCGCTCGCGCGGGGAAATCGGACATGATTGCGTTCTCTGCATGTGTGAGTTACGATGCGTTGCGGACCTACGCCTGCGTCGCCCTAGCTGGCATAGGCAGATAAGCCATCACATCGGAAGATTCCGGCATGGAAGGATCTAGTCCTGCTATGGAGGAGTACGATGGAAGATTCAGCATTTCTCCGGCTTACGTATTGAAGACGGAGAAAACCTTGCAGGGTTCTTTGGGAGGACTACAAGATATTGCTTGACGATTTGCCGACATCCATCTAGACGGAGCATTCAGCATGAAGAGGCAAGACGGCGCAAGATCTCGGAGTTCTCCGGGGCTACTGTTGCGGATATGCTATATGGGTATCCTCATATAGCATGTCTCCTATCCAGATAACCCAGGTGGCCCACAGTTGGTAGCATGGCCCATGGCCTGCTGGGCGGCCCAGTTAGAAGGATCCAGAAGGGAGGCCCATGTCGGATAAAGGAAGGCTACGGTTGGAGTCACCGACGTACTCAGAGCCTTGGAGTACAAGACACGCAGGACTAGTAATAGACAGTGTAGGACTTTGTAACCTGTCTAGCTAGGACTTTTCCCTGTAACCCTTGGACCTGGCAACTATATAAGTCGGGCCTATGGGAGCCTTTAGGGCACAAGTCACATTGATTCATAAAACCTCGCACAGTGAACCAATCCCTGTAACTTAGCGTATTGCCCTTATAGTGATTTATAGAAGGAGTAGGATTCCACCACCGTCGTGGGATCTGAACCTGGGTAAGTTGTGTTACCTCGTACCCGTCAACCGTCCGCCTTCCCCCACGTCTCTAAACACGCACTGTGAGGACCCCTCCATGGCGTACTCGTCGGCAATACCACGACATTTGGTGTATAGATGAGAATAGGTGCGGAGTGCTCGAGGAGTACGAGGAGGAAATGAATAAGCAACGAGGAATGAATTTGGGGGAGAGAGATTTCCTCTCTCTTATTAACCTCTGTGCCAAGATTCGTGTTAAAACCGCGTGATTTACACCATGCGTATAGGTGAGAGGGAGGTAGCTTCCTTGCGATGCCTCCGCCCCCTCGATTCTCATGCAAGCATTGAAACTGTGATCTGCTTCGTAAAAAAGGGCCCACCAACGGTCGTGCTGACAGGACTCTTGTCAGTGACAAGACCTGGTCTAAAAAAGTTGTCAGACAGCACGCCACTATTTCAAATCCTTCTCATGTTTTGAATCAAGCAAGGAAAAGACTAAAGTCAAATAAAATATATCTGACTCGGAATACTACATTGTTGAAACAAGTTTTTGGGAACCCTTCAAGATTCTCAAGACGAAGAAACCATCAAGCTAGACTATTTATCCTACTTTGGATCTTGGAGACTTTCGGGGGCTACTGCTGGGGATATACTTTTTAGGTATACCCATAGGACTCACTGACCAGGGTGGCCCACCAACTGGTTAGAGCTTTGCTTCATGGGAGGCCTAGTCAGGGAAAGAAGATGGATTCCAATCCGGTTACGACAAGGCCCGGAAGACTTACCGACTTAGGCATGTGGTATTACTTGTAGTCCAAGTTGTATCTAGTTACCGACTCTGTAACATAGCTGGATAGGTTTCTCTTGTAACCCTATGCCCGGGTGACTATATACTGGCCTTATGGGAGCCTTTACGGCAAGAAAATCTCTACAACCATAATCTATTCGCACAAGCGAACCTCTCTTGTAATCCACTGTAACATACGTCTCTCGCCGATATATTACTGGGTTGCTAGCAGGAGTAGCATCCGATCACCGTAGTCGGATCTGAACCTGGGTAAACTTGTTCTCACCTCTCTTGGAACACTGTACGGCTCACACCCCATCTTCTCAACACCTCTAGGACCCACTATGGCGTACTTGTCATCAATCCGACGACATCTGTCTCCGGTTCACGGCTCCTGGTTTCTTTGACGTGTTGGAAATCTCGTATATTTGACTTTAATGTTGTGATTCCCATCATCAAACATTATTATCTACGCAGGGAAAAATAGAAAGAAAGGATTGCATACCCCTTTGATCATTAGGCATTAGTGGCAGGATTTAGAGAGATATTTCATCAAAAACATGAATAATATCCAGTTTAAATGTGAGTGTGGATGGCTATATTTCACAGCCATCAACCTCCCCAAGATTAAACCTGATCTTCCTCGAGCAAGAAAAACAAAAGCAAAAAGGAACTTAGCATTGAAACTGAAATAACGTGATGATGATCTTTCTCATGATTGGAAGTCTCATGTTTCCTCCACTTTATTAATCTGGAAAACTTTAGCATAGATAGAGTAATGGCAAGAATATCATGCGGATTTTTATGAATCCTTGTAGCACAGCAAAATATTTGTTAGCATGGATGATTCAAATGAGTAAACTCTATTCCATGTCATGTAATCAACTCATAAGCTTTCCTTTGAACAATGAAATATAATTGTAGAGGTCCCAACCTTTAATAAGGTAGAGATCCTTGTGTTTATAATGCTAGTCCCTGGATCAATAGCTAGCATCCATAGTTAAGATGTAATATCAATAAACAAAGGTCATAATACAACTTTATAACCAGGAATAAAATATTTCATTGCATCTTACATTGCTCATTTGGCTATCACATTACAATGCAGCAGGAATAACTATAGCATGGAGTCCTTCATCTTCAAAGTGCCACAGGCAATCATTTGGTTGTAGACATGTAATCCTAATCAACACACTTCACTAAGAACAAACAAACCTGCAACATAATAAGTTACAACCACAAGGGTCAATACATTTGAATTGTATTGGCAAGTGATACTATGGTAGTATGGTGGAGTCTATCATCTACATGCATTTGTCTAGGTGGAGCTTCGGCTTGCTTTGCTCAAAATAGATTTTCCTTATCATTTGAAAAACACTAAGTTTTTGTTTGGCAAAAACTCCCAAGGAACCACCAATATAAATTGGTGATCCTTAAACCCTTGTTCAACCACAAGTTTTTAACTTAGAAATTCGGATGAGGATATTCTTGATAGTTTCCATGTCTTGATGCTCAAATTGTCCATTGCCAGGGACATGGATAAGTACTTAGATTTTACACTCTACAGAGGTGGTGCACTTTCCCCACAAGACTCAACATGCATCGAGACAAGATCTTTCAGAAGCCTTCCCTTAGACCAGAATGGACGCGCTCCAACCTATCATCCCCTACCACCAACTGTCCATTTGGCTAAGTTATTGCAACCTATATGATCCAGGAAGAGCCCATAATGCCAAGTGCCTACACTTGAAGCTTCTCAACATTTTACATCTCAAATCTCTTTGTTCCTGGGTGGCATTCCACAAGTGAGATACACAAGGTAAACCATAGAAATAGGCCTTATGTAACCACTCAACAAAAATCCTTCCAAGCAATACCATTCCACCAAGGTGATTCATTCACTTAGTTGTTTTATTAAACAAAACACAAGTCCTTGACTTAGAAATATTCCATAGCATGAATATAATCCACCCTTGTTTTCTACTAGCTAAGCTAATCATGATAGTAGTAGGAATCTTAACTTAGGAAAATTCTACTAAGGTTTCATCTACTAGGATTTCCCATGGCATAGTTTATACTTAGAAAATTCCATGCAAGTCCTACTTAGAAATATCACTAATCCATAGTGAAAATAATGGGACAAAAGTATGAAGCACCACTTTCCTTTTTGGTAGAGAATATAGGTTCATGCCTTGATCTTGCAATGGTCACACTCTTCAAATTCCACTACAATTCAATCAAGCAAGAAAATATTCAATCTACCATTCAAGCAATCATCACATAAAATAATAAAAACAAAGTAATGCAAGCAAGCATGCCAAATATTGTTTTATTTGGAAAAGTGGTTTATAATAGGTTATAATCACTTGAAAATACCTATTGGTCATTTGTAAAGGTGGCATAATCAGTTGATATTAAGTTAGTGAAAATGCCCTTTTTAAATCATTTTGTTTTGCTAGAAATGATTTAAATCAAAGGAATATTTTCTAGTGTTTGACAAATACATTTTTAAACACAAATGTTAGTGTTTTATGGTCAAGTGTTTAATATTAAAACCATTTGCAAAAGGTTTCACCTATAAACCATTTTTATACCAAAGCAATATTTTATGTTGTTGGAAATGTCGTTAAACAAGGTAATAATTTTTTATAGGGTTCACCAAATATATTTTTAAATAATAAAACTTTGTGTTTAGGGTCAGAGAGTTTAATTCAAATCATTTCCCAAAGGTTTTACTCCAAAAGGCATTTTTAACATATAAACAATATTTTTATTTTACTAGAAATGTTCTTATTCAAATATTTATTCTTTAACTTCACAAAATACACTTTTAATTCCACAAGTTGTTTTATATGGTCAGTAGGTTCAAAACAAACCATTTTCCAAAGATTTTATCATAAAAACATATCTAGAATAAATTTTATACACAAAATATGCCTATATAAGTTTCTGTAAAACAACCAATTTAACAGAAGCAATTCATTAAAAAAAGTGCATGGCTCGAAATTTCTTGTTTTTCTGATTTCATTGATATAAAATTTGCAAAACTTGGACGTGTGGATCAAAAGTTATAAATTTTGCAAGTTTGTATATCTAATAGATCAAAATTTCTGTTTTAAAACAAACTCTGGCCACGTGGTGTGTTCTGATTGGGCAAAAACGGTTCGCGCGGATCGTCTGCTGTGGAGCATTGGATCTAACTGAAATCGTGCGGCATAGAATACTCGATACCCTTTCATTAAGTCAACCAATCGTATCGCTTTGATCTAGATCGGACGGCTCACAGAGCATCGCCAAGAACTGGCGGTGCTGGCGGCGGCGAGTGGCGGCGGCGTGGTCATATGGTGGTGTTCCCGACGATTCAGGAAGCAAGAGAGGGAACGGAGGTGCTCACAGGGTTCGCAGGGGTGCAGAGAAGCTAGACGTGGTCTCTGTTCGTCGAGGGGCGCTCGGGTTCCAGAGGGATTGCTCGTCGGAGTTTGCCGCGGCGTCGGGTACTTCCTGTTGTTGACAGGGGCGAGGCTGCAGATCACGAGAGAGCAATAAAGCAGTGGTGTTAGACGTGCAAGTCTACGGAGAGTGCGGGGGCATTATCCAAAGAGATAGGGAGGACGGTGCTTACAGGGAAAGGTCGTCGGAGAGGGGGCATACGGTGGTGGCGATGTGTCGTCGAGGTTTCCAAGCACTTGGGGCTTGCGCAGGTGAGGGGAAGGCACAGGGAGGTGCTCCTGGTACTAGGGATCTCACTTGTTTGCTCTGGGTCAATGGGGCTGGCCGTGTTGGCCGGAATTGCCCGGAGAACACGTCGGAGACAAGTAAGTGCGAGTCAAGAATTGCACCACTGGGCAGAGTGGGCGAGGCAAGTGAGGGGAAAGGTAGAGGGTACAGGGGCGATTAAGTATGGTGTAGTCGCAGGGAGAGTGATGGCCGCAATAACGCGAATTAACTCAAGGAATAAACAGCAGAAACGGCGACGAGGGGGGTGTGGTCACCGCGGGGTGAGGAAGAAGGGTCTGGCAGGTGGGGTCTGATTAACAGCGAGAGAGAGAGAGGGACGGTGGGGGCCAGCGATTAGTGTCTCTACGGGTTCGTTCTCTGGTGCGAATGGTTTTCTGCGGGGGAGAGGGCTAGATGGGCCAGATGGGCTTAGCTGGGCTGGCTGCTTTGTTTTATTTTTTCTTCTTCTGTTTATTTTATTCTGTTTTGATTTTTTCCAAATGATTTCAAACCTTGTTTGAATTCAAACCCTTTTCAAATGTTCAGTATATTTCCATATTGTTTTAAACATGTATTTTAAATACCATTTTAGGAATAATTCCTTTATTTATCTATGGTTTATATTTTATTTAAAATGGACACTTTCCTTTATTAAATAAGATTTCATTATATTTTCAAACCCTTATTTAAATTCCAATTTTCACAAAACCTTTCTAGTAGGTTTATTTATTTAATAGGGTGTTAAATAATTCACTTTGCACTATTTGAAATATTTTAATATGATTTATTTATCATTTTAAATGAGTATTTGTCTTCAATTAAATAAAACTTGATTATGGTTTTAATACCATATAATTTTATTGGAATAATCTTTATCCATTTATTTTATTTGGATTAACTTTATTTGCTTATGGATTTGGCCAAGATTTAATTTGGCTTTTAAATATTCCTTATTTATTTATTAATTTCCTTATCTTATTAAATTCATATGATTTTAGCTATGGCTCCAAATTAAGTGAAACCAATTTCCATGGTTTTATAATATTTCTATTTATCTCTTTTGATCATTTATAAATGTTTGTTGATAAATATTTATATGGATCAAATCCATAATCTTAGGGATATCTTTGAAATGATTTTCCTCCATTAGGGTTTTAGAGTTTTGGTTTGTTTTCCAAGTGTTTAAATTTCAAGATGCATTTATGAAGAATGCATTTCACTTGATTTGAATTTAGTTGGATTCAAACTTTATTCAAAGTTTGTTCAACAAGTTTCCATTTAGAAACAAAAGTTTCTTTTCACACTAATTTCAACAATTAGTTATTTTGTTTAATTATTTCTCACATTGCAAAATTTGGAAAATTTTGGGATGTGACAGGGTACCACCCTTAAAAGAAATCTCGTCCCGAGATTTGGGAAGGCTAGAGGTTACAAGTTGGCTCAAAGCAATTAGGGTACTACCACCCTTAAAAAATTTCCACTGGATTACATCTTGGCTTGCTTGGGATCTTGATGAAACTTCTCTGGACAAACATCTACATAGTGTCCTTTGTTTCCACACTTGAAACATGTGACAAGGCTGAGATCCCTCATAGGCTTGTTTGTCTTGTACTTCATCTTTTCTGGACAATTGATTGCATAATGTCCTTGGTCACCACAATTGTAACATGTGACAAGGTTGAGTTCTTCACGTATCTTCTGTGGACAAGTTGATACATAATGGCCTAGCTCTTTGCAGTTGTTGCACCACACTTGGCTAATTTCCTTATAATTCTTCTTCTTCTCAGGACATTCATTGGCATAGTGTCCCATCTCTTTGCATTGGCAACATTGCACTTGGCTTTTGTCCTTGTTATTCTTGGGTTTCTCCAAAGCTAGGAGTTCTTCTAGTTCATGCTCTTCATATCTGACCTCAAAGGTGGGAAAATCTCCTTGTCTCCTTAATCGTTTCCTTGGATAATACATATGTTTCCTCTTCTGTCCATCAATGTGAGTCATAGTGCATGGAGGTGCAAGCTGAGATTTGCCATTGTCTTCATCCTTCCTGGTAGAAGTTGTTTCCTCATGGAGGTTTACAAACTTTCGATGCACTCCACCTTGTTTACTTTGTTGAACTATGAAATAGATGGGGCATTGGATAGGGACATGATGTAACATCCCTAAAATCATGATTTCAAAGATTGCATATCATTCATGCATGCATATAGTTTTGAGATCAAAATCAAACTCATTTCAAGAAAACAGAAACACTTAGTGCTATCATTTTATGTGAACAAACTTAAATCAAATGGCTATCCCCATTTGAGAGTTTGAATGTTTCAAAACCTAGGATTGTTTGACTTCCTAGTTGAATGGTTGAGTGTGGAGTTAGAACAAATCTTACAAAATAGAAATGGTTTTAAAATCATTTTCAAAACATTTGCAAACCTAGTGCAATGTCCCTGTTATTTTGTTTCTCCAAAAGGTGACCAAGCCTTTTCAAGTAACCACATGGTTTTATGCCTATATTTGAGACTATTGCACATTGCAAAAATCCCAAATTGATTTGAATTCAAATAGGACTTGAATTCATTTGAAAACCATTTCAGAAATTCGAAAACAGAAAAAGAAAAGGGTAAAGAAAAGAAAAAGGCCAGGCGCTCCTATTCTAGCCCAACAGCAGAACCGGCCCAGCTAGCCCACCCGGCCTTCCTCTCTCTCTCGCACGCACAGACGCACCCACGCGGTCGCTGACACCCAGACCCCACCCCCTCTCTGTTTCACTCGCTGACTGGTGGACCTCGACAGCTCACCCTCGTCTTCCCCAAATCGCGCCTGACCACGTCGCCGGCCGTTTCCTCCGCCCATCACTGTCGTGTTGATTCCTCGCTTAACTGTCCTTGATTCCACTCTTAATCGCAGCTCCCCTCTCTCCTACATAACCCCCTCTGCACCGCGGTCATTTCCCCCCACTCTCCTCGCTCACTCTGCCACCAGGCTGCGCGCATTTGACCTCGAAACCCCGCAGTACCGACGACTCCGGCGACTAATTCCGGTGAGCCTCGACCGCTCCCCTCCCTCTGGTTCAAACTATCGTGTCCGGCGTGGTCTCGTGAATCCCCTGACACCTTTCTTTTGCATTCTCGTGACCCAGAACGCCGTCCCCGTTCGTGCTCGCAACCGACTGAGCCGCCGCTCAACTCCGGCGACCAATCACGGTAAGTCCCGAGCGCCCCTTGCCCCCTCTTGCATACGAGGATGTTCGCCTTCGTCTTGTGCATCTCCTAATCCCTCTGGTTCGTGCTAGGGTGACTCAAAACCTCGGCAACCAACTCGATCGCAACTTTGCCGACGCCGCACGACTCGACGAGCTCCAAGGCCTCGCCAGGCGCCTCTTGCCCAGCCACCTCCACGTTGAGCTTCGCCTCGACCTTGCGGTTCTGGTAAGCACACCCTTCCCTCCCCGAGAGATCTAGAATGATAGCACCGCCGCTGACAGAGCACTCCGCCGCTCGCCGTCGCCGCGCGTCGCCAGAACGTGGTCGCTTGATCGAGAGCCCTTGGATCTAGATCCAACACGTGCGATAGAACCACTTAGCGAAGCGTTATGTTTAGATCAGAACCGTGCATCGTCACTTAAATCCTACGGCTCGCATGCGTGATCTGGAGCGAAGCGGTACGCGCCAGTAGGAATATGACGTGTGGCTAGGGTTTGATTCAAAAACAGATTTGAAATCTGATTTAGATCCAATTTTAAAATGGCTATAACTTTTGATTCCCACGTTAGATTTTTGCAAATTTTATACCGTTGGAATCAGGAAGACAAGCTCTTTCTGTTTAAGCAATGTGTTTAGTGTTTAGTTTCTGTTAATATGACTTTATTTGTAGAAACTTGTTTGAGACTATTTTGAGTATAGAATTTGTTTAGAAAATTGTTTTAGGGTAAAATAAACTTGGTTTAGCAAGTTTTTGACTTGTTTATGGTTCAGTAGTATGCACTTGCTTGGTTGAGTTTCAAAAATCATCATTTAGCATTTTTGCATGCATACATATATTTTTGTTTGTATATGAATTGTGTGTAATTTTGTGCTATCATTTTTGTGTAGACTTTGGTGCTAGTGATTGTGATTGTGAGGAGTGCTACTCTCCCAACTACCAAGGCAAGTGGTACTTCATGAATATTTCATTCCTATATTTCATACAAGCATTAGAAATATTTTGCTAAGTCTTGCATGTGTTACTAGTTTTGCCAAATGCCATGTTGGGAAATCCTAAGTAGTGTAGAATTGCTAGGAAATTCCTAAGTTAAGTTAATATGCCATGCTTAGCCTAGCTAGTAGCAAACAAGGGTTGGTAAAGTATATACATGCTTTGATGAAAATATTTCTAAGTCTTAGGACTTATGTTTTTACTAATAAAACAACTAAGTCAATGAATCACCTGGGTGGAATGGGACTTGATTGGTGGTTTTTGGTTGAGTGGTTACACAAGGCCCATGGATATGGTTTACCTTGTGTATCTCACTTGTGGTATGCCACCCAGGAATAAAGGGATTTTAGAGGCCAAGTGTTGAGAAGCTTATAGTGCAGCCACTTGGCAATATGGGCTCTGCCTGGATCACATAGGTTGCTAGAACTTAGCCATTTGGACAGTTGGTGGTAGTGGGATTGATAGGTTGGAGCACGTCCATTTGGTCTAAGGAAAGGCTTCTGAAAGGTCCTGTCTTGGGAAACCAAGTCTGGTGGGGAAAGTGCACAACCTCTACAGATGGAAAAATCTAAGTACTTAGCCAAGTCCATGGCAATGGACAACTTGAGCATCAAGACATGGAAGCTATCAAAAATCTCATCACTCCAACTTCTAAGTAAAAGTTGTGGGTGAACAAGGGTGAAGGACCTCAATGTCTATTGATGGTTTCTTGGGAAAAGTTTTTAACAAAGAAAAACTTAGTGATTTCAACTAATAGGAAAAACCTATTTTGAGCAAAGCAAGCCAAGCTACACTTAGCCAAATTGCATATAGTATGATAGACCACTTAAAAATTTACTAAGGTATCACTTGCCAATACTATTCCAAAGTATTGACCCACTGTGGCTGTAACTTGTGATGTTGCAGGTTACTCCGATGATGATTAGGTGTCATGAGTCTACACTCAACATGTTTGCCTGTGGCACATGAAGATGAAGACTTATGTTTATTTACTTATTCCAAACTCTTGTAAAAGGCCTGAGGCCTTGAGTTATAAAAGACTATGTTATATCTCTGGAATGGATGTAATAAATGACCTTTGTATCTGTGTACTTCATCTTAAACTGTGGATGCTAGCATTGATCCAGGGACTAGCATTGCAATCACAGGGATCCTTTTTCCTTTACAAAGGAGGGATCATACAGATGGTATCAGAGCACTGTGTTGCCTGTAGGATTATGACCCTAGGATTGGAAACCACTAAGGAAAAATTTCAACTACTTCTACACTTGTCTATTCTTCTCGTAAACTTTTATAATCTTCTTTCTCATCTCTATTTGTAGATGAATTCCATCAACGAAGCCGTAAAGAAAGGACCAATCATGACCATGACCTTGGAGTGTGAGAGAGAGTTCCCCAAAATTCTCAAGGACCTCATGATGGCAATGGAAATACATGGTGCAGCTGTGTACAAAGGCTTTCCAGTGATGGATGAAGGAGTTGAGTACTGGTGGGTGCAACTTCACTTGTACAAAAACAAGGAAGACAACCACAAACAAACAGGATTCTGCATGTACACCAACACTATGGTGCACACCACATTCTTTGAGTCAGCAAGAGAAGCAGCTTGGAGGACTATCAAAGAACTTAGTGCTAGAGTCAAGTGCAGAATGCTCAATCTCCAACAAGACTTGAAGAAAGAGAAGGAACATACCCAAGAGTTGGAAGCTACCAACCAAACCTTAAGAGGAGACATTATAGGCTTAGTGATGGAGTCATGTGAGCAAGATAGGCTGATTGCTTCTAGGAACATTGTGTTAGCCAACAGATCTAGTGAGATAGGATTGTAAACGTACTTCGTTAGTTGGACCACCACCTATCACCTTATTTTCCAAAATGTTGTCTTAAAATAAGAATGAACCTTGATTGTTGTAATGACCTCATGTATGCATGACTTGTGTGTTTTGTTTCCCAAGGCTATGTATGTGGTGTTTTGTCTTTTGATTTATCTTGAATTGTGTTGTTCTAACTCTTCTATCTTATAAATAGATGCCTATTACCATCAGCACTGTTGAGGAGTTCCAGGCTACCCGCTTTGGTCCTCGTATTGTTGAGCTTACCACTTTGCTCAATCTCCCTCTTCCCACCATCATGGTGCATCCCCTCACCAAGTTCGAGAGGAAGGACCTCTGGGGCTTCAAGGTGAACCAGCCCGGACGCCGATGAGCCTACTACGGAGGCCATCGTCTTCAAGCTTATGCACGATGATAGGGAGAGAGGCATGGAGGTAGTTATGCAGGACCTGATAGGACGTCTGCTAGGGCGACACTCCCGACAGGTTAGAGACACTCACTTCCACGTCTTCGGAAGACGTGATGAGGACGGAGAGTCCATCGACTTCGAGGACGACTCGAGGGACGCTGCAGAGCCGATACGCCTGTACCTCCAGGACTTAGAGTCTCTCATTAGGCACGTGGACACTGACAGGACCAATGTCATGCTCAGTAATGACGAGCTCCAGGTGCAGCTTCGCGAGAAGGACAAGCTCTTCACGCAGCAGGACGAGATAGTCAAGGAAATGGAGGCGAAGTTCGAGACCCAGGACAGGAAGTTCAAGAGTCAGGAGAAGCGTGTCCAGGATAGGAACAAGAAGATTCGGGACATGACTGAAGAACTGCAGTCCAAGGACTTCGAGCTAGAGCAGCAGCAGACGGTGATTGAGAGGCTTCGTTCCTAGAAGAGGGCTCTCAAGGCCAAGATAGAGACTTTGACCACTACTATTGAGGAGAACAAGACCGCGATGGAGAACGCAGGTCTTACCTTTGTCGAGGAGGAGATTGATGCTGATGAGTAGACATGACTACTCGTTTATCTTTTATTATCAGACTTGTTATTTTTGAGAACTTGTTATTGTACCATTCGACATGTGGATGGCTTGCTACTTGTGTGTTTTACTTTATGAACTTATTATCTTGTTGTTGATCTTTTGTCTTTTGTTGCATGTTTGTGTTTGCTTATGTGATGTAATGTGCATGAAAAACATCTATGGGTATCTCATTCTTATCTCTATTTGAACAAACCACAGATGCCTCCCCGTCGTGCAAACCCCAACCCCAACAACATCACTCCAGAAATGCAGCAAATTGTAGCATCCCAATTGTCTAACAATTGCAATGCTACTAGCCTAGCCTAGATATATGCTACCTTCCTACATATAATTGTTGCATCATCATTATATCATGCTCATGTCATCATGCCACCTTGCATTTGAGCATCATATAAAACCCTTTTTGATTTGGTTCTTATCTCATATGCATTATTAATTGTATTTGCCTCTTGATATTGTATTTGCTTCTTGATATATTGTTGAAATGCCCAAGTGGAGTTGGGGGCATATCTTTTATTGACTCCACCACCCTTTCTTTCACCACTTTATAATTCCACCATCCAACTAAATATGAGCTTGGCATTTATTGAGTTTACCTCTAGCTCATGTGGGTTGGGATGGATCCAATTCTATTCCACATGCTCTCATCTTAGCATCATGTTGTTTTCACAATATTGAGACATGAGAGCCACATGGCCACCTTTGCATGCCTTGTGAGTGGGACCCTTTCTTCTAGCTTCCATATGGTTTATCATGGAATTATGCTCATGTTGGAATAGTTTGGGACTATTGATCATCTAGTGGAACATACACACTAGCACGTCCCAATCTTACTCAAACATGATCATCTCCATCTATTCCCCTTGGAGCTATCTCTAAATCCTTTTTTTTGCTTAGGCCTTACTCCACATTTTGGAATGCATAGTAATAATGCCATGTAAATCATCTTGTTTTCACAACATAAGCATGGCATTAAATATCATGCATGGGCCATGCAAGAACCATCTTTTGCTAGCTTTGGTTTTAGTTGCATTTTGAGTAGATCTTTTGCAAAACCACATCACCCTTTTCCTCTCTTCTCTAGCCTTGATCTTGTTGGGGTTTGGTTTGTGCTTGGCATTGGTCTTGACAAATGAACACCCTAGCAACTAACCTTTACCCCTCTCTAAACCTAAACCCTAAGCACCCCCCTCTTTCTCTCCTCCTTCTAAGCCGAGCCCTCCCACCCTGGCCGACCCAAGCTACCCCTCCACCACACAAGCCCTGGCCGAGGCTCCCTCTAACCCTACCCGAGCCATACCCCTCTCCCTCCTACCCTAGCTCCAACCCTAGACCCGATCCACACCTCTCCCTCTCTTGCTCTCTCTCTCTGCCCTAAGGGCCCCAGCCCGAGCACCACCTCTCTGCCCTGCCCTACCCCACCTGGCAGCCTCCCTTGCCCCTGCCCTGGTCCTGCCCGAGCCTACCCCGTCAGGAACGAGAGGAAATAGGTGGCACCGAGCCACCATTTTCATCTACACCTCCCCCCGGCACCTCCTCTCTCGCTGCTACCATCCCCACCACCCCTCACGCCGCCGCCACTACCCCCAGATCCAACCCCACCGCCTCTCCCTCTTCTCCTCCACCGACGCCTCCACCACTGCTTCCACCGCCTCGACGATCTCGACGCAGCAGAGACTGCGTGGAGTGGTGCAGTGGACCGAGGAGACCCCTGCAGCCCAGACACGGAACCACGAAGAGGAAGCCGGAGCCGCCAAGATCAGCCGCCGAGCCGAAACCCTAGGTCTCGGCGTCACGCAGCCGTCGATCGCCTGCTCGCCGACCCGATCCAACGCCACCAGCAACCTCCCGGTGAGCCTCAGCCTCCTCGACACCTCCGTCTCCCATTGCCGCGCTGTTCGCGGTCGTTTCTCGAGCAGCCTCGGTGCGTCACGCTGTCATTCGCTTCTGCGCCAGCCGCGTAAAACCCTAACTAGGCGCGCCGACCTCCCCGACACCAAGCCCAGCCAGCGCAGCGGCTCCGCTCCACGCCAGACGCCCTGTCGTTCCCACCCCACATTGTCACAAGACAGAGCCGTTCATGGCTGGAGAAGAGGAACAGTGGGGTCGGGCGTCCTTTTTGCGCTTACCCCCCTGCAGTTTTCTTCGGCTAAACCCGTGCTCCAATCGGTCCCACTTGCCTGTCTCCGTGGCGTTTTGCAAAAAGGCTCCTGGAGTTTTTACTTCTCAACCAGCGCCCGGAAGCCCCACTGACTCTGGCCTCGCCTCGCTTGCGTGGACCAGCAGTGACGATGGCTCACTTTGTCATTCGCTATGGTCGGTCACCGGTGAGGAAACCTCCTCGGTCTTGGCGTTTGGTCCAGTCAGAGAGGCCCACCCACAGCGTGGTCTGGTTAATCCTGAGTATAAAAAGTATTATCTGTTTCTGTTTTAAAATTCAAATCTTTTTCTAATTATGTAAATTCAAATTAAATTCTGTTTTTAAATAACTTTTAAAATATAAATCCAATTTAAACAAATAATATATGTTTTCAAATCAGAAAAATGTGAGGATTTCAAATATGCAATCCAAAATATATTTTGAACAATTAAATTCCCAAGTTTAATTAAATTACAATAAATGCCCCTCTTTCTTAAATAATTAATAACTTTTGTTTTATAACTCCAAATTTAATAAATGATATGTCTAAAATGATTAGCTCGACGAGACCTTTATGTTTATGCATTCCATGGTTTGAATTGAAGCATGCATCATATAAATATGAAGTATACAGCAACTAATATGAGAATAAAATGAGCTCAAAACTAAATAAAATGCTTTAATATTGTATTCCACACCTCACCCATGCCATGCTACTTAATTGCCATGAAAATTGTGCATCATTCATCATGGCATGATTGTTTGCTTGACGCATTTATTCATATGATTGTGCACCTTATTTATGTCGGCCCTTGTTTGTTTGGTTCTTCTTCGAATAGACGCTGAGCAGGAGATATATCAAGAGAACCAGGAGCACTACCCAGATCCACCCCTTGCTTCAACTGAGCTGCCAGGCAAGCACTACCACATGCTTGCATACATATAGTACCTATTGCCTCTTTCTTATTCTTGCATCATTGAGTCGCGATTGCATTAAATTGAATCCCAAGTATTGCATAGCCTTTACTTTTAAACCCCACCGAAGCTTGTTCCTCCATCCCATGAGCCATTACTACAGGAGTTGTTTGAGCCATGCGAGTCATAGAACAGCATGTGTAGGGTATGTGAGTGTCTGATGGATAATGAGGTACCTAAACAACTTAACCGGAGTAGTAATGGGATAACTAATGAAAGTGGCATCGGTGAGCCATATCCGCTATTTGGTTTTTCAGGCTCACTTGTGTCCCGTAAGACCCCGAGTACTTGAATCCTGTTCCAAGACTATTCGCGCTATCCACATCCGGGAGGCCTTATGGACCCCCCTGAGCCAGAGCTTGATTCATTCCTATTTCTTGGGGCCACAAACTAGTTTGAGGTTTTATTTACTATCCTGTACTTATGCCATGCTTTACTGCTTTATTTAATTTGTGCGAGGAGCACCTTTGTCTTGTTAGGATCGTGGCCCGATTTATTGTGTCGACAAGCCCAGCCACACTTTCGGGTTCCCGATCGTACCGCCTCCAACCTTAAGCCCGTTTGAGCCGGGCGGCTTGCGGATCTACTTAAAGGTGGCCCCTGAAATATCTCGAATCTGTGATCGCTTTGTCGTGGCCTCGTTGGGTTTTGATTTGGTTTTTCCGAGGCATATCGAGTGTGTGTTGCTATTTGTGCACCCCTCAGGTAAAACTTTCAAAAGCCGTGTCATGGTTATGGACGACTTGGAGCACAGTTTCTCGATCATAGACAAGCATAACTAAAGTACCGCTTTTAAATTTGACTAGACTAGGTACCTGACTAGTAAATAGTACCACACTAACGGAATGGATAATAAAACTGCCAACGGATGGAGGTTGTTCGTCCGCTTCCTCATCGGTAAGCGAGGAGGAGGATGGATCTGTGGATATTACCGTTATTACTGTTATAACTGTTGTTATTAATTCACGGACATCCGTCTATCTCTGGTTGGGCGGATGGTTAGCGTTTATCTATAGAACTGTTAGGGTTTATCTTTTGCTGCAATTGCGTCACCCCAGGTTGTGTCCCCTTTAGAGGCATAAAGACTTGCTGAGTACCCTTAGGGTCTCACACGATAAATTATTGGTTCAGATGAACAGGTACCCTCGCAAGACGGATACTGGGTGGAAGAGACGGACGATGTGGGCAACGATCATTCGGTGTAGAGATTCCGGGAACGGGGATCCGTGAGATCTGTGGGCGGGATGTGCTTATTTATGGGGCATCTTATGCCGATTTGCTTCTTATCCGTACTCGGATTTTGTCTTCCGCTTCCGCTTGATACTCTGTTGCTTGATGTATGAGGAGATATCCTAAACTATTATATCTATCTAGGATATTTGGATCTTGCCGTATGGCGTTGCTATATTTCCTTTCTTTTAGATGGAATGGCTCTGATGTACTATTGTATGGTGGCTTGCATACATACTCATTTGTGTATGTAGTTGATCCTTCGCTTTGCCGATTACGCCGCCTGCTTCTTGTCCCGATGTTTGAAATGGTTGGGACGGCCGAAAGGTCTACTGTGAGTGGCATTTGGGCCCCGTACTATTTCAACCATTTCGATCATCCAGGCTTGTACTAGGAGCGTAATTCACCGAGGTAGTTACAATTGGTATCGAGCCATCCCGACCTTCGTGGTCTCAAAATGGTCGTTGTCCGTAGCAAATATTTTGGGTAGTTATGTATACTAGGGAAAAACAAAAACGTGAGAGTAGGACTGCTTCCATTTTTCTTCTTACCCACCCACCACCCTTTTCTGGTAAGGAAGTGTAACGTTTTCAATCCTCTTCTTAAAATTCAAATTAGGATTCACGTGTTCTGGGTTTCCGTAGTACCATAGAAAGTGTGTGTGTGTGTAATTCCTTGTCTATCTATTGCATCCTTTTGTTATCTCTATCTGCCTTTTGGTTATCAACTGTTGGTACATTCCATACCGACAGGCTTTTGCAAACCGGCGCGATCTATCTGACTCCTTGTTGACCGGTGCCATCTTCTTAAAGGGTGTTCTCCCTTCCAGCAAGCATCAGTTGCTAATCCCTATCTGCTAAGTGATTTTGCGCATCTATTGGTATTTTAATGCCGAAAAATGCGGAAATTTTTTCTTTGATATCTGTGTTTCCACACTCCTTTTCCAGTCGTGTGTGAAACATTATCTATCCGTCTTTTATCAGCAGGTCCATGCTCACTCATTCTTTTGTCACCGGCGCTCAATCCAGAGTTTCCCAAATCACTATGGAGGTCTATCATCTGTTATCATGCTGCACATCTTTTTCAACCCCATATCTGCACAATTCTCCTTGATACGAGGGAATTGCATCTTTTTCGTCTCTGATAGCTCATACCATAAGCAAAGCTCTATCATCGGTTCTTATCCTAGATCACTTTATCTTTGTACCGGTGATCCAATCGACAATGTGAACCAGGTGACATCTCTTTTTCTTTCGAAGGACCAGATATTCTATTCTGCCAGTGCATCTTTCTCAACACGAACTCGTGCTCTTAATGTTGATCTTTCTAAGAGCGTTGAGCTC
Source organism: Avena insularis (assembly GCA_023614405.1). NCBI lineage: Eukaryota > Viridiplantae > Streptophyta > Magnoliopsida > Poales > Poaceae > Avena > Avena insularis. Next base: position 38,037,743 of record CM042691.1, on the reverse strand, counting down.
AGGAAGTGTTCGAGCATTTGTTCGTTTCTCTCGCCTTTTGAACTTGATATTCTGGGAATATCTTGTTGATCCATGGAGGTATATGTTGATAATATGCTTGCCATTCGATATCAATGGAAGGACATGGAAGATCATCTGTGTCTCTTTCTCTCAAGCTTCGTGAACACTGCCTGAGTGCAAAGTTCTCAAAGTGAGAATTCTGACTTTTTGAAGTCACCTATCTCGGCCACGTCCTTCTACTAAATAGATCGCTTCAATTCTGGAATCAGCAAGTCCATTGTTAATTCCATCTTCCATCCTCAATCAAACCCGGAGTTTCCTTGTTGGCAAGTTATCATCCTCGTTTCGCTGAAGTTTCCTCAAGACTACTAAATCTTCCTCAATCATTTCTAGAAGAACATGGAGCTCTTTCACCTCAGTCTCGTCAAGTGACCTTTTGAAACCCTCTCGCTCTATCGTCTATGCTCAATCCACCGGAGGCCAGGAAGACTTTTCAGATATTTTGTAATCCTTCTGTTCAAGTGGTGCTATCTTTTTCGTTATCTGTGGAATCTTGCATTGTCCCATGATCTTCCTTCATATCTTTCCGGTGGCTGGTTACTTCTGATATGACGACAACATCATCACCCTTATCTATCTTGGATCCGTTGAATCGTTTGCATCTATCCTTGTTTTCTAACGGAGTTCTATGAGTTCTTTTTGTAAATACCTTCAGTCTGTCTCGGTAGTTGGGTTGCATGGTTTTCTTATTCATGTGCGGAGTAATGCTTTGAGTGCGGGATGGAGTAGATACCATACCACTACTCTTATCATTCGCTCTTGTACATTGAATTGGTGAATTATGTGATTTCACTCATTCCACGGAAGTTAGAAGTGGCCTTTATCCCTTGATACTTTTACTTCCGTCCTTGCTTTCCCGAGTGCTCTCTCGAAGAAAGTAACCAACAATCTCTCGATGATGTTCTATCTTTCCTACACGGAGCAATCTTCAATTATCTGGTGGAAACAAACGCAAACCCTCTTATGTCCTCGTCTTTCTACCGGTGCTCGACATCCCCAAACAAGGTGAAAGGAAACTATCTCTCTCTCTGTTTCATCATTTCTTTCTCTGTGGTAAAGCCAAATATGGTTGATGCCATCAGTCGCAAATCTATTGCGTTAGCCTCAAGGCTAAAGAAAGCAATAAGTATCTCTACAATAAACTCCAGATCTTCCATAATCTTTGCTTCTCAGGATTCCACCATGATCTATCTTCACATCCGTCTCTGGAAGTTATAGCCGCGCACCTCAATTGCGTGATCCTTTGGTTCTTACCGGCGCAACAAGAATCTAATCCGATGATGTCTAACTAAATCTTTCTGTTGATATCAAGGGACTCTATTGTTTGAAGGCAATATTGTTTCTGCACTTCATTTCAAAAATCCGAGAGAGAATACGATGCTATTGTCATAGTGCTTCAAAACCTCTCCAATCTAGCTCTTTTCTTCCGGCGAGACAAAGATCCATCCTCTCTAGTATCGGTAAACCTTTAATCTTAATGATGTGTCTTTCTTTATCCGTGAGGCATCATCTTGTCTTCTTCTTTCTCAAGTGGTTCTTTTTCTCTTATCATGTTTCTTGAGAAAACCGGAGCTATGTTTATCATATCCTTCTTATCTCACGACCATCCTTCAACTCCTCTACCCGTCGTTTCTCTAGCAAAACGCAAGACTCGCAACAAGCCTAGCAAGTTTTGCAAGGTGTAGTGGTAGCACCATTCAGTTCTTCATCACCTTGGGAACGTGAGGGTCACCTTCGTCCGAACACCCGTCTCTCCTTGTGTTGTTTTCTTTTCCTAGGAATCTCGGGGCGAGATTCTTGTTTAGTGGGGGAGAGTTGTAGCATCCCAATTGTCTAACAATTGCAATGCTACTAGCCTAGCCTAGATATATGCTACCTTCCTACATATAATTGTTGCATCATCATTATATCATGCTCATGTCATCATGCCACCTTGCATTTGAGCATCATATAAAACCCTTTTTGATTTGGTTCTTATCTCATATGCATTATTAATTGTATTTGCCTCTTGATATTGTATTTGCTTCTTGATATATTGTTGAAATGCCCAAGTGGAGTTGGGGGCATATCTTTTATTGACTCCACCACCCTTTCTTTCACCACTTTATAATTCCACCATCCAACTAAATATGAGCTTGGCATTTATTGAGTTTACCTCTAGCTCATGTGGGTTGGGATGGATCCAATTCTATTCCACATGCTCTCATCTTAGCATCATGTTGTTTTCACAATATTGAGACATGAGAGCCACATGGCCACCTTTGCATGCCTTGTGAGTGGGACCCTTTCTTCTAGCTTCCATATGGTTTATCATGGAATTATGCTCATGTTGGAATAGTTTGGGACTATTGATCATCTAGTGGAACATACACACTAGCACGTCCCAATCTTACTCAAACATGATCATCTCCATCTATTCCCCTTGGAGCTATCTCTAAATCCTTTTTTTTGCTTAGGCCTTACTCCACATTTTGGAATGCATAGTAATAATGCCATGTAAATCATCTTGTTTTCACAACATAAGCATGGCATTAAATATCATGCATGGGCCATGCAAGAACCATCTTTTGCTAGCTTTGGTTTTAGTTGCATTTTGAGTAGATCTTTTGCAAAACCACATCACCCTTTTCCTCTCTTCTCTAGCCTTGATCTTGTTGGGGTTTGGTTTGTGCTTGGCATTGGTCTTGACAAATGAACACCCTAGCAACTAACCTTTACCCCTCTCTAAACCTAAACCCTAAGCACCCCCCTCTTTCTCTCCTCCTTCTAAGCCGAGCCATCCCACCATGGCAGACCCTAGCTACCCCCCTCCACCACACAAGCCCTGGCCGAGGCTCCCTCTAACCCTACCCGAGCCATACCCCTCTCCCTCCTACCCTAGCTCCAACCCTAGACCTGATCCACACCTCTCCCTCTCTTGCTCTCTCTCTCTGCCCTAAGGGCCCCAGCCCGAGCACCACCTCTCTGCCCTGCCCTACCCCACCTGGCAGCCTCCCTTGCCCCTGCCCTGGTCCTGCCCGAGCCTACCACGTGAGGAAGGAGAGGAAAAAGGTGGCACCGAGCCACCTTTTTCATCTACACCTCCCCACGGCACCTCCTCTCTCTCTCTGCTACCTGCTACCATCCCCACCACCCCTCTGCCTCGCCCAGCTACCCCCAGATCCAACCCCAGCGCCTGCCTCTCCCCTCTTCTCCTCCACCGACGCCTACCTCCCTCTCGCCACCTCGGCTCCACCGCTCCTCGACGATCTGGGCCGCAGCCAGACCGTGGAGTGGTCAGTGGACCGAGGAGACCCTGCTGCAGCCCCTTACATGGAACCACGAAGAGAAGCCGGAGCCGCCAAGTTACAGCGCCGAGCCGAAACCCTAGGTCTCCTGGCCGTCTGCATCGCCGTCGATCGCCTGCTCGCCGACCCGATCCAACGCCACCAGCAACCTCCCGGTGAGCCCCTGTGCCTCCCTGACACCTCCGTCTCCCCCGCCGTCGCCTGTGTTCGCCGGTCGTTTCCGGCAGCCTCGGTGCGTTGCGTTCGCTGCCGTCTGCCGCTTCGCCACGTAAAACCCTAACTAGGCCGCGCCGACCCTCCCTGACACCAAGCCCAGGCCAGCGCAGCGCTCGCTCGCACACGCCGCGCGCCCGTCGGTTCGAACCCCACCCTGTAGCGCCACAAGACAGAGCCGTCGCTGGAGAAGAAACAAGGTGGGGCGTCCTTTGCGCTTACCCCCCTGCAGTTTTCTTCGGCTAAACCCGCGCTCCAATCGGTCCCACTTGCCTGTCTCCGTGGCGTTTTGCAAAAGGCTCCTGAGTTTTACTTCTCAACCAGCGCGCTCCGTGAAGCCCCACTGTCGCCTCTGGCCCGCTCGCCTGCGCGTGGACTCACGGACGATGGCTCACTTTGTCATTCAGCGTTGGTGGTCATTCGCGGTGAGGAAACCTCCTCAGTGCGCGTTTGGTCCAGTCAGCAGAGAGGCCCACCCGTCAGCGCCTGTGTCTGGTTAATCCTGAGTATAAAAAGTATTATCTGTTTCTGTTTTAAAATTCAAATCTTTTTCTAATTATGTAAATTCAAATTAAATTCTGTTTTTAAATAACTTTTAAAATATAAATCCAATTTAAACAAATAATATATGTTTTCAAATCAGAAAAATGTGAGGATTTCAAATATGCAATCCAAAATATATTTTGAACACTTAAATTCCCAAGTTTAATTAAATTACAATAAATGCCCCTCTTTCTTAAATAATTAATAACTTTTGTTTTATAACTCCAAATTTAATAAATGATATGTCTAAAATGATTAGCTCGACGAGACCTTTCTGTTTATGCATTCCATGGTTTGAATTGAAGCATGCATCATATAAATATGAAGTATACAGCAACTAATATGAGAATAAAATGAGCTCAAAACTAAATAAAATGCTTTAATATTGTATTCCACACCTCACCCAAGCCATGCTACTTAATTGCCATGCAAATTGTGCATCATTCATCATGGCATGATTGTTTGCTTGACGCATTTATTCATATGATTGTGCACCTTATTTATGTCGGCCCTTGTTTGTTTGGTTCTTCTTCGAATAGACGCTGAGCAGGGGATATATCAAGAGAACCAGGAGCACTACCCAGATCCACCCCTTGCTTCAACTGAGCTGCCAGGCAAGCACTACCACATGCTTGCATACATATAGTACCTATTGCCTCTTTCTTATTCTTGCATCATTGAGTCGCGATTGCATTAAATTGAATCCCAAGTATTGCATAGCCTTTACTTTTAAACCCCACCGAAGCTTGTTCCTCCATCCCATGAGCCATTACTACAGGAGTTGTTTGAGCCATGCGAGTCATAGAACAGCATGTGTAGGGTATGTGAGTGTCTGATGGATAATGAGGTACCTAAACAACTTAACCGGAGTAGTAATGGGATAACTAATGAAAGTGGCATCGGTGAGCCATATCCGCTATTTGGTTTTTCAGGCTCACTTGTGTCCCGTAAGACCCCGAGTACTTGAATCCTGTTCCAAGACTATTCGCTCTATCCACATCCTGGAGGCCTTAGGGACCCCCCTGAGCCAGAGCTTGATTCATTCCTATTTCTTGGGGCCACATACGAGTTTTAGGTTTTATTTACTATCCTGTACTGATGCCATGCTTTATCGCTTTATTTAATTTGTGCGAGGAGCACCTGCATCTTTTAGGATCGTGGCCCGATTACAGTATCGACAAGCCCAGCCACACTTTCGGGTTCCCGATCGTTACAGCCGCCCACAACCTTAAGCCCGCTTTGAGCCGGCCGCTTCGCGGGATCTACTTAAAGGTGGCCCCTGAAATATCTCTCAATCCTGTGATCGCTTTGTCGTGATCGCCTCGTTGGGTTTTGATTTGGTTTTTCCGAGGCATATCGAGTGTGTGTTATTTGTGCACCTGCAGGTAAAACTTTCAAAGCCGTGTCCGCGGTTATGGACGACTTGGAGCACGCTCGATCATAGACAAGCATAACTAAAGTACCGCTTTTAAATTTGACTAGACTAGGTACCTGACTAGTAAATAGTACCACACTAACGGAATGGATAATAAAACTGCCAACGGATGGAGGTTGTTCGTTCGCTTCCTCATCGGTGGCGAGGAGGAGGATGGATCTGTGGATATTACCGTTATTACTGTTATAACTTGTTATTAATTCACGGACATCCGTCATCTCTGGTTGGGCGGATGGTTAGCGTTATCTATAGAACTGTTAGGGTTTATCTTTTGCTGCAATTGCGTCACCCCAGGTTGTGTCCCCTTTAGAGGCATAAAGACTTGCTGAGTACCCTTAGGGTCTCACACGATAAATTATTGGTTCAGATGAACAGGTACCCTCGCAAGACGGATACTGGGTGGAAGAGACGGACGATGTGGGCAACGATCATTCGGTGTAGAGATTCCGGGAACGGGGATCCGTGAGATCTGTGGGCGGGATGTGCTTATTTATGGGGCATCTTATGCCGATTTGCTTCTTATCCGTACTCGGATTTTGTCTTCCGCTCGCTTGATACTGTTGCTTGATGTATGAGGAGATATCCTAAACTATTATATCTATCTAGGATATTTGGATCTTCGTATGGCGTTGCTATATTTCCTTTCTTTTAGATGGAATGGCTCGATGTACTATTGTATGGTGGCTTGCATACATACTCATTTGTGTATGTAGTTGATCCTTCGCTTGGAATTACGCCCGTTCTTGTCCCGATGTTTGGAAATGGTTGGGACGGCCGAAAGGTCTACCTGTGAGTGGCATTTGGGCCCCACCGTACTATTTCAACCATTTCTGATCATCCAGGCTTGTACTAGGAGCGTAATTCACCGAGGTAGTTACACAAATGATGACTGCCCAAACTCAGTTGATGCAGATGATGACAACGTTCATCCAAAACCAAAACAACAACAACAACAATAATAATAACAACAACAACAACCCTCCGGGCTTTTATATGCTCACCAGATTCTTGAGGTTGAGGCCAGCTAAGTTCTCAGGGACAATTGATCCCATGGTGGCCAATGATTGGCTATGTTCTGTAAACAAGGACTTAGTAACCGTAAATTTGCCACGGATGCTGAAAAGTCAGATTTGCAAAGACATCTCTTGGAAGGACCAGCCGCCACTTGGTGGGACAATTTCCAGATCACTACTCCCATTGATGAGGTGACTTGGGCTATCTTTGAGGATGGCTTTCGCACTGCTCATATCTCATCAGGAATAATGAGCCTGAAAAAGAAAGAGTTCCACAATCTGAAGCAGCGCCACCGCAGCGTGGCTGAATACATTGAAGAGTTCAACAATCTGGCGCGCTATGCACCGGATGAAGTTGACACTGATGCCAAGAGAAAGGAAAAATTTATTGAAGGCTTGAATGATGAGCTGAATCTGCAGTTGTCTGTGGCCTATGTTCCCACTTATCAGTCTTTGTGTGACAAGGCTGCTATTTTGGAGAACAAAATGAAGCAAGTTGAGAGTAGAAAGAGAAAGCACTCCGACAAGCACAGCTCGGGATCGTCTCACAAACGATCTCATTATGAGGACAGTGGAAGCTCAGGATCCCACAAGCATGGGAAATTCAACAAGCACCACAACCACAACCGTCATGATAACAAGCATCATCGCAGTCATGACAATGATAAGTATAAGAACCACAAGAGTGGACATAAGAGCCACCACAGTGGCAATGGAAGTGGAAGTGGAAGTCATCCTGCTAAGAGAGACATCAGTCAGGTTGAATGCTTCAAATGCAAGAAGCTGGGGCATTATGCAAATGAGTGCCCTGAAAATAAAGTTGAAGGACCTAACAAGCCCAACCCTTTCTAGAAGGGACAAGTTAACCACACTAATGTGGAGGAGGTCTATGAGGAGCCTGATGCTGTTGCTGGTAAGTTTAGACTTAATTCTATTACAGCATTTGTTCTTTTTGATACTGGAGCATCGCATTCATTCATATCAAAAGCATTTGTTGATAGAAATGGGTTTCCAACTGAAAACATTGGGTGCCCAATAAAAGTTAGTTCTCCGGGAGGAGATATGATAGTAAGTCTTGGATGCCGGGATCTAGTAATAGAGTTTGGAAAGCATAAGTTCCCAGTGAGTCTGATAATCCTAGATTCCCAAGGATTGGATGTAATATTGGGAATGGATTGGATGGCTAAGTATGAAGGAGTACTAGATTGTGCTAATCGTACTGTTGCACTCACAACTCCGGAAAGAAAACGGATTAAATTCAAGTCCAACTTTGAACCAAAAGGGAGTAAGCTAAATTCTCTTAAGGGGGTTAGCATGGACAGTGTGCCAATTATGAGTGAGTATCCGGATGTGTTTCCGGAAGAATTACCGGGAATGCCACCAGATAGAGATGTGGAGTTTCTGATAGATTTGGTACTAGGTTCTGGACCAATAGCAAAGAGACCTTATAAAATGTCAGTTGATGAACTGAAGGAACTCAAGAAACAACTAGGAGAACAGTTGTAGAAAGGATTCATCCAACCAAGTTCTTCATCTTGGGGAGCCCCAGTTTTGTTTGTAGAGAAGAAAGATAGAAGTCAAAGGTTATGCATAGATTACCGTTCACTCAACGAGGTAACTATCAAGAACAAATACCCTTTGCCAAGAATCAATGACTTGTTTGATCAGCTAGAAGGAGCATGTGTGTTCTCGAAGTTTCAACTCAAGATAAGAGAACAAGACATACCTAAAACAGCGTTCACCACAAGGTATGGATTGTATGAGTATACCGTAATGCCTTTTGGTTTGACCAATGCTCTAACATACTTCATGAACATGATGAATAAGGTGTTCATGGAATTCCTTGACAAGTTTGTTGTCGTTTTCATCGATGACATCTTAGTCTACTCCAAGAGCAAAGAAGAACATGAAGGCCACTTACGTTTGATACTTGAGAAATTGAGGGAGCATAAACTTTATGCCAAATTCAGCAAGTGTGAGTTCTGGTTAGAAGAAGTTGGTTTTCTTGGTCATGTTATGACAAAGGATGGTGTAGCAGTTGATCCTGCTAAGGTTTCAGCTGTGACTGAATGGGAATCTCCCAAGTCCGTGAAAGAAGTTCATAGTTTCCTTGGCTTAGCAGGTTACTACAGAAGGTTCATTGAAAATTTCTCAAAGGTTTCTAAGCCTATGACTGAATTGTTAAAGAAGGATAAGAAGTTTGCTTGGTCTGAAGGTTGTGAACTCAGCTTTCAGGAATTGAAGAAGAGACTTGTGACAGCACCAGTTTGTAGGTTCGCAGATTTGGAAAAGGATTTCCAAGTATATTGTGATGCTTCTCATCAAGGATTAGGTGCAGTACTTATGCAAGACGGTAAAGTTGTGGCTTATGCCTCGAGACAACTCAAAACTCATGAAGTAAACTATCCCACTCATGATTTAGAGTTAGCCTCTGTTGTCCATGCACTCAAAACATGGAGACACTATCTTTTGGGAAAACGTTGTGAAGTGTTCACGGATCACAAAAGTTTGAAGTATATCTTCACTCAGAAGGAAATTAATATGAGACAAAGAAGATGGTTAGAGCTTATCAAAGACTATGACTTAAGTTTGCAATACCATCCCGGTAAAGCAAATGTGGTAGCAGATGCTCTAAGTCGTAAGGTTTTTGTGAATGGCCTTACCAAAGGAGAATTGCCAGATGACTTGTGTGCCCAATTCAGAAAACTCAGATTGGAGATTGTACCTGAAGGACATCTCATGTCATTGGATGTTCAGCCCACTTTGTTGGATAAGATCAAAGAAGCCCAAAAGACTGATAAATAAATCGAAGAGAATAAGGAAAGGATTAGCCAAGGAAAAGCCAAAAATTTCCATGAAGACGAACAGGGTACCTTATGGCATGGGAAACGTGTTTGTGTTCCACAAGACCCGGAGTTGCGGAAACTGATTTTGCAAGAAGCACACAACTCTCCATATTCTATTCACCCGGGTAACACCAAAATGTACATGGACATGAAAGAAAGATTTTGGTGGAACAATCTCAAGAGGGACATCACCGAACATATTGCTTTGTGTGATGTGTGTAGTAGAGTGAAAGCAGAGCATCAGAAACCAGCAGGTTTGCTTCAACCACTACCTATTCCTGATTGGAAGTGGGACAAGATCGGTATGGATTTCATTACCGGATTACCAAGGACCAGGTCAGGGTATGATTCCATATGGGTAGTAGTGGATTGCCTAACCAAAGTGGCTCATTTCATACCCGTGAAGACAACTTATACAAGTGCCAAGTTAGCCAAAATCTACATGAGTAGAATTGTATGTCTTCATGGTGTGCCTAAGAGTATTGTGTCTGATAGGGGAACTCAGTTCACTTCTCATTTTTGGAGACAGCTTCATGAATCATTGGGAACGAGGTTGGAATTCAGTACTGCTTTTCATCCTCAAACTGATGGAAAAACAGAAAGAACTAATCAAATTCTCGAAGACATGTTAAGGGCATGTGCCCTAGACTATGGAGCAAGTTGGGATGAAAGTCTGCCTTACGCGGAATTTTCTTATAACAACAACTATCAAGCCAGCATTGAGATGGCACCATTTGAATTTCTCTACGGAAGAAAGTGTACCACCCCATTATTATGGAATGGTGTGGGAGAAAGAAGTTTATTCGGGCCAGATCTTATCAAAGAAGCCGAAGAGAAGGTCAAATTGGTTAAGGACAGGTTGAAGATAGCATAGTCCCGACAGAAAAGCTACGCAGACCCTAAGCATAGAGAAGTCACCTACGAGGTTGGATATAGAGCCTATCTTAGAGTATCACCACTTCGTGGAGTGAAAAGATTCGGTGTCAAAGGAAAATTGGCACCAAGATATGTTGGGCCATTCAAGATTCTGAGTCGCAAAGGAGAAGTTGCCTATGAAATTGAACTGCCAGAATCCCTGTCAGCAGTCCATAATGTGTTTCATGTGAGTCAGCTTAAGAAATGTCACCCAGAAATGGAAGAAACTTCCTTGAAAGATACTATACCTTTGGAGGAAGTGCAACTAGAAAGTGATCTCACTTATGAAGAGAAACCTATCAAAATTCTTGAGACTGCAGAAAGAGTCACAAGGACAAAGACTATCAAGTTTTGCAAAGTACAGTGGAATCATCATTCCGAAGAGGAAGCAACATGGGAAAGAGAAGATGATCTTCGGAAAGAGCCAATCCGAATCTCGAGGGCGAGATTCACCTTAAGGGGGTTAGATTTGTAACATCCCTAAAATCATGATTTCAAAGATTGCATATCATTCATGCATGCATATAGTTTTGAGATCAAAATCAAACTCATTTCAAGAAAACAGAAACACTTAGTGCTATCATTTTATGTGAACAAACTTAAATCAAATGGCTATCCCCATTTGAGAGTTTGAATGTTTCAAAACCTAGGATTGTTTGTCTTCCTAGTTGAATGGTTGAGTTGGAGTTAGAACAAATCTTACAAAATAGAAATGGTTTTAAAATCATTTTCAAAACATTTGCAAACCTAGTGCAATGTCCCTGTTATTTTGTTTCTCCAAAAGGTGATCAAGCCTTTTCAAGTAACCACATGGTTTTATGCCTATATTTGAGACTATTGCACACTGCAAAAATCCCAAATTGATTTGAATTCAAATAGGACTTGAATTCATTTGAAAACCATTTCAGAAATTCGAAAACAGAAAAAGAAAAGGGTAAAGAAAAGAAAAAGGCCAGGCGCTCCTATTCTAGCCCAACAGCAGAACCGGCCCAGCTAGCCCACCCGGCCTTCCTCTCTCTCTCTCGCACGCGCAGACGCACCCACGCGGTCGCTGACACCCAGACCCCACCCCCTCTCCGTTTCACTCGATGACTGGTGGACCTCGACAGCTCACCCTCGTCTTCCCCAAATCGTGCCCGACCACGTCGTCGGCCATTTCCTCCACCCATCACTGTCATGTTGATTTCTCGCTTAATTGACCTTGATTCCGCGCTTAATCGCCGCTCCCCTCTCGCCTACATAACCCCCTCTGCACCGCGGTCATTTCCCCCCACTCTCCTCGCTCACTCCGCCACCAGGCTACGCGCATTTGACCTCGAAACCCCGCAGTACCGACGACTCCGGCGACTAATTTCGGTGAGCCTCGACCGCCCCCCTCCCTCTGGTTCAAACTATCGTGTCCGGCGTGGTCTCGTGAATCCCCTGACACCTTTCTTTTGCATTCTCGTGACCTGCACCGCCCCGCTTCAAGAATACCGAGCCGCTCAACTCCGGCAACCAATCGTGGTAAGTCCCGAGCGCCCCTTGCCCCCTCTTTCATATGAGGATGTTTGCCTTCGTCTTGTGCATCTCCTAATCCCTCTGGTTCGTGCTAGGGCGATGCAAAACCTCGGCAACCAACTCGACTGCAACCTCCCGACGCCGTGCACGACTCCGACGAGCTCCAGTAGCCCCTGCCGTGCGCCCCTTGCCCAGCCACCTCCACGTTGAGCTTCTCCTCGACCTTGCGGTTCTGGAAAGCACACCCTTCCCTCCCCGAGCGATCTAGAACGATAGCGCCGCCGCTGACAGAGCACTCCGCCGCCGTCTGCCGCTGCCGCCGTAACGTGGTCGCTTGATCGAGAGCCCTTGGATCTAGATCCAACGCGTGCGATAGAACCACTTAGCGAAGCGTTATGTTTAGATCAGAACCGTGCATCGTCACTTAAATCCTACGGCTCGCGTGCGTGATCCGGAGCAAAGCGGTAGCGCCAGTAGGAATATGACGCGTGGCTAGGGTTTGATTCAAAAACAGATTTGAAATCTGATTTAGATCCAATTTTAAAATGGCTATAACTTTTGATTCCCACGTTAGATTTTTGCAAATTTTATACCGTTGGAATCAGGAAGACAAGCTGTTTCTGTTTAAGCAATGTGTTTAGTGTTTAGTTTCTGTTAATATGACTTTATTTGTAGAAACTTGTTTGAGACTATTTTGAGTATAGAATTTGTTTAGAAAATTGTTTTAGGGTAAAATAAACTTGGTTTAGCAAGTTTTTGACTTGTTTATGGTTCAGTAGTATGCACTTGCTTGGTTGAGTTTCAAAAATCATCATTTAGCATTTTTGCATGCATACATATATTTTTGTTTGTATATGAATTGTGTGTAATTTTGTGCTACCATTTTTGTGTAGACTTTGGTGCTAGTGATTGTGATTGTGAGGAGTGCTACTCTCCCAACTACCAAGGCAAGTGGTACTTCATGAATATTTCATTCCTATATTTCATACAAGCATTAGAAATATTTTGCTAAGTCTTGCATGTGTTACTAGTTTTGCCAAATGCCATGTTGGGAAATCCTAAGTAGTGTAGAATTGCTAGGAAATTCCTAAGTTAAGTTAATATGCCATGCTTAGCCTAGCTAGTAGCAAACAAAGGTTGGTAAAGTATATACATGCTTTGATGAAAATATTTCTAAGTCTTAGGACTTATGTTTTTACTAATAAAACAACTAAGTCAATGAATCACCTAGGTGGAATGGGACTTGATTGGTGGTTTTTGGTTGAGTGGTTACACAAGGCCCATGGATATGGTTTACCTTGTGTATCTCACTTGTGGTATGCCACCCAGGAATAAAGGGATTTTAGAGGCCAAGTGTTGAGAAGCTTATAGTGCAGCCACTTGGCAATATGGGCTCTGCCTGGATCACATAGGTTGCTAGAACTTAGCCATTTGGACATTTGGTGGTAGTGGGATTGATAGGTTGGAGCGCGTCCATTTGGTCTAAGGAAAGGCTTCTGAAAGGTCCTGTCTTGGGAAACCAAGTCTGGTGAGGAAAGTGCACAACCTCTGCAGATGGAAAAATCTAAGTACTTAGCCAAGTCCATGGCAATGGACAACTTGAGCATCAAGACATGGAAGCTATCAAAAATCTCATCACTCCAACTTCTAAGTAAAACTTGTGGCTGAACAAGGGTGAAGGACCTCAATGTCTATTGATGGTTTCTTGGGAAAAGTTTTTAACAAAGAAAAACTTAGTGATTTCAACTAATAGGAAAAACCTATTTTGAGCAAAGCAAGCCAAGCTACACTTAGCCAAATTGCATATAGTATTATAGACCACTTAAAAATTACTAAGGTATCACTTGCCAATACTATTCCAAAGTATTGACCCACTGTGGCTGTAACTTGTGATGTTGCAGGTTACTCCGATGATGATTAGGTGTCATGAGTCTACACTCAACATGTTTGCCTGTGGCACATGAAGATGAAGACTTATGTTTATTTACTTATTCCAAACTCTTGTAATAGGCTTGAGGCCTTGAGTTATAAAAGACTATGTTATATCTCTGGAATGGATGTAATAAATGACCTTTCATCTGTGTACTTCATCTTAAACTGTGGATGCTAGCATTGATCCAGGGACTAGCATTGCAATCACAGGGATCCTTTTCCTTTACAAAGGAGGGATCTTACACATGATTATTTCCTTCACATAGGAAACAAGTAGCTTGAGATGTGGGGCATTGATTAGTTGGATGTTTCTCTTCACAATTAGGGCATTGATCTTCATGCTCTTTGGAAGTGTGATCCATGTCTCCACAAATATTGCAAGCCTGGGTTCCTTCTATAATATCATCCTTGACATCATTATTGTCAAAAACTCCTTGGGAAAGGTTATCCCCCATGTTGATCATTTTATTTGTCATCCTTTGCAACAATTGGGTTTGGGTTACTATGAGTTCTCTCATGTGCATCTCTTGGTTGTTGTTGTTGTCACCATTCTTGAGGTTGGAGTTTCTTGGAGTAGTCATCTGTTTGGGTTGGATTGGGATTAGAGTAGGCAAAGATTTCTAAGGAAGAATTCTAATCACACACATCACAATTCACACAAGCAATGTGCAAGCAATCACAAACAAACATTCCACTCAAACAACAAGTTTCAAGCACATTTTTAGGCAACAAATTTTTTTTCTACACCACATAAGTTGGTGGGTTTGATCTATTCACTAGTATGGTGGTCCAACTATATGGTTCACTTGTGATCATTCCATCCTTGTTAGTTGATTCTTGATGAACAATATCTTTGTATCCTTGGATAATTTCTTGCATCTTAGCCACAAAACTTCAAAGGTGATTATGGTTCCTTCTAAGTTGTGTTCCCTTAGTCTTCAAGTCTTGAGTAACATTTCTTGTCTCACTTGTAATCCTTGGTGATGTCCAAGTTGAAGTCCTTGTTGAAACTAAAGTTGAAGTCATTGGTGATGGTGAAGTCTTTGCTCAAGTTGAAGTCTTTGCTTATGGTGAAGTCTTTGCTCATGTTGAGGTATTGTCCATAAAGTTTGAAAATGAAGAGATGTAGAATCAAAATCAAAACGGTTGAGGAAAGAGTTTATAAGATTGTTTGTAAATAAGTTTTGGAACAAATACAACTCCTATTTTTCGAAGGGGTTTTGTCCAATCCTAGGTTTACAATCCTACAGGCAACACAGTGCTCTGATACCATCTTTAGAGGTCCCAACCTTTAATAAGGTAGAGATCCCTGTGTTTACAATGCTAGTTCCTGGATCAATAGCTAGCATCCACAGTTAAGATGTAATATCAAGAAACAAAGGTCATAATACAACTTTATAACCAGGAATAAAATATTTCATTGCATCTTACATAGCTCATTTGGCTATCTCATTACAATGCAGTAGGAATAACTATAGCATGGAGTCCTTCATCTTCAATGTGCCACATGCAATCATGTTGGTTGTAGACTTGTAATCCTAATCAACACACTTCACTAACATCAAACCAACCTGCAACATAATAAGTTACAGCCACAAGGGTCAATACATTTGAATTGTTTTGGCAAGTGATACTATGGTAGTATAGTGGAGTCTATCATCTACATGCATTTGTCTAGGTGGAGCTTAGGCTTGCCTTGCTCAAAATAGATTTTCCTTATCATTTCAAAAACACTAAGTTTTTGTTTGGCAAAAACTCCCAAGGAACCACCAATAGAAATTGGTGATCCTTAAACCCTTGTTCAACCACAAGTTTTTAAATTAGAAATTGGGATGAGGAGATTCGTGATAGTTTCCACGTCTTGATGCTCAAATCGTCCATTGCCAGGGACATGGTTAATTACTTAGATTTTACACTCTACAGAGGTGGTGCACTTTCCCCACAAGACTCGACATGCATCGAGACAAGATCTTTCAGAAGCCTTCCCTTAGACCAGAATGGACGCGCTCCAACCTATCATCCCCTACCACCAACTGTCCATTTGGCTAAGTTATTGCAACCTATATGATCCAGGCAGAGCCCATAATGCCAAGTGGCTGCACTTGAAGTTTCTCAACATTTGACATCTCAAATCTCTTTGTTCCTGGATGGCATTCCACAAGTGAGATACACAAGGTAAACCATAGAAATGGGTATTGTGTAACCACTCAACAAAAATCCTTCCAAGCAATACATTCCACCCAGGTGATTCATTCACTTAGTTGTTTTATTAAACAAAACACAAGTCCTTGACTTAGAAATATTCCATAGCATGAATATAATCCACCCTTGTTTTCTACTAGGTAAGCTAAGCATGATAGTAGTAGGAATCTTAACTTAGGAAAAGTTTACTAAGGTTTCATCTACTAGGATTTCCCATGGCATAGGATAGTAGTAGGAATCTTAACTTAGGAAAAATTTACTAAGGTTTCATCTACTAGGATTTCCCATGGCATAGTTTATACTTAGAAAATTCCATGCAAGTCCTACTTAGAAAATCACTAATGCATAGTGAAAATAATGGGACAATAGTATGAAGCACCCTTGCCTTTTTGGTAGAGAATATAGGTTCAGTCCTTGATCTTGCAATGGTCACACTCTTCAAAGTCCACTACAATTCAATCAAGCAAGCAAATATTCAATCTACCATTCAAGCAATCATCACATAGAAGAATAAAAACAAAGTAATGCCTGCAAGCATGCCAAAGATTGTTTGTAAAAGTGGTTTCTAATAGGTTAAAATCACTTGAAAACACCTATTGGTCATTTGTAAAGGTGGCATAATCATTTGATATTAAGTTAGTGAAAATGCCCTTTTTAAATCATTTTGTTTTGCTAGAAATGATTTAAATCAAAGGAATATTTACTAGTGTTTGACAAATACATTTTTAAACACAAATGTTAGTGTTTTATGGTCAAGTGTTTAATATTAAAACCATTTGCAAAAGGATTGACCTATAAACCATTTTTATACCAAAGCAATATTTTATGTTGTTGGAAATGCCTTTAAACAAGGTAATAAATTTTTATAGGGTTCACCAAATATATTTTTAAATCATAAAAGTTGGTGTTTAGGGTCAGAGAGTTTAATTCAAATGATTTCCCAAAGGTTTTACTCCAAAAAGCATTTTTAAAATATAAACAATATTTTTATTTAACTAGAAATGTTCTTATTCAAACATTTATTATTTAACTTCACAAAATACACTTTTAATTCCACAAGTTGGTTTATATGTTCAGTAGGTTCAAAACAAACCATTTGCCAAAGATTTTATCCTAAAAACATTTCTAGAATAAATTTTATACACAAAATATGCCTATACAAGTTTCTTTAAAAAAACAATTTAACAGAAGCAATTCATTAAACAAAGTGCATGGTTTAAAAGTACTTGTTTTGCTGATTTCATTGATATAAAATTGCAAAATTTGGACGTGTGGATCAAAAGTTATGAATTTTGCAAGTTTGTATATCTAATAGATCAAAATTTCTGTTTTAAAACAAAATCTGGCCACGTGGTGTGTTCTGATTGGGAAAAAAAAGTTCGCGCGGATCATATGCTGTGGAGGATTGGATCTAACTGAAATCGTGCGGCACAGAATACTCGATACCCTTTCGTTAAGTCAACCAATCGTATCGCTTGGATCTAGATCGGACGGCTCACAAAGCATTGCCAAGAACTAGCGGCGGCGAGTGGCGGCGGCGCGGTCAGACGGTGGTGTTCCCGGCGATTCAGGAAGGAAGAGAGGGAACGGAGGTGCTCACAGGGTTCGCAGGGGTGCAGAGAAGCTCGACGTGGTCTCTGTTTGTCGAGGGGCACTTGGGTTCTAGAGGGATTGCTCATCGGAGTTTGCCGCGGCGTTGGGTACTTCCTGTTGTTGATGGGGGCGAGGCTGCAGACCACGAGAGAGCAATAAAGCAGTGGTGTTAGACGCGCAAGGCTACGACGAGTGTGGGGGCATCATCCAGAGAGATAGGGGAGGACGAACCTTACAGGGAAAGGTCACCCGAGAGGGGGCATACGGTGGTGTCGATGTGTCGTCGAGGTTGTCGAGGCCTTGGGGCGCCCGCAGGCGAGGGGAAGGCACAGGGAGGTGTGCCTGGTACTGGGGATCTCACTCGTTTTCTCTGGGTCAACGGGGCTGGCGGTGTTGGTCGGAATTAGCCGGAGAACACTTATCTTGGGGTGTGACAATAATCTTGTAAAATTGAGAGTGTGAGAGTTTGTCATGAAAAGCATATACACTAAAGTATCTCAATCCTCCCATATCAATAAGTCAAGACTTTGCAAGCACTACTTTTCTATTCATTGTTCTTCAAGAATTTCAGTTCTTAAGTAATTGAGAGCATGCCAAAAAATTATTTAGTTTATCGGGATGTGATGGACACTCGTGGCATCACTAAGGTTTTTGTTACTTTTGCATAATGATTACTCATATCAGCCAGAGGAGTGATTCCATCATGTTTATAGCTACCTGAGAGTGCCAAGAATCTTACCCATTATAGCATTGCTGCTACAAATGTTTAATCAACTCATAGCCGAAATCTAGGAGTTTCCTCCATGAAGATCGTTCGTAGGCTAGCGGAGTTGTTGGCATCCCATGAAGTTTCACACGCATAAAGCTATATCATTATTATGATTCACAAGTCAAAATTTGGCATGCTCACAAAAACCGCTAAACATTAATTTAATTGAACAAATCCTTTCAAAGAGAACTATAGAGTCAATTATTATTTTCTGTGGTGTCAAGTGTCTCTAGGAATAGGATTTCAATACTAAACACTAAAACACCCAAGTCTTCAATTGTGAGACTTTTTATTATTACAATTGTTTAGCAAATTTTTAGGCAAGGCTTGGTTAACTACAAGAGCTTTAACAAAATGTACTCAAATAAATACCCATGCAAACAAAATTTTACTCCGATATAAAGACTCACTCCACCAATATAACATCTTAACATTTACTACTAACTAGCATGGGTTTCTCAAACTTCAAAAGTGGGGAGTCACAAGGCATACCTCTCATGATTAGTTCTACTTCTCTCTTCCCTTTTGATTTGTTTCTTGGAAACTCGAAGTCAATCACTCTCCTGCAAATATACGAGAACCTCGAGTAGAGTAGAAGAAAGAGGGGAAATAAAGTCAAATGGAAAAATATTGTTTTTTAAGAGAGGGAATTAAAGAATAGAAAATTGGCGGCAAAGCTCGGCTATAAAATCTCGAAAACAAAATAAAAATAACTAAAGAGGAAGTGTTGGGGAAACCAACATGAGTGCTTATAAACTCAAACTAAAAGCATAACCTCGAAATAAAAAGAGATAAGTGAACACCAAATAAAGATAATGTGGAAACTTCCCCAAGCTTAGGCTTTTGCAAGCCCTTCAAATCATTGTGGTGGAAGGAAAAAGTTATAGTTCTAGTTTGCAAATTGAGTTGATATGTTACTAGTGGTTTCTTGGAGGTTCAAGGTGAGATTATGCATCCCCTCCACAGTTCCTCCAAGTTCTTGAAAATCTTGATATGTAGTGAACCGGTTTGGTGGCTGCTCCTCTTGATAAGGAACTTCTTGCTCCTCTTCTTGGTCCTCATCCTCATCCCGAATCTCCTCCTCGGGTTGGTGTTGCTCAACCTGCAAGTCATATAGGAAACGTCCTTTCTCGATAGAGAAAACACCATTAGGCAAAGGAGCAGGATAGAGGCGCCCAGCTCCAGTAATATGCAAGTAATAAACACCACCTCTCCTAGTGAGCATTCCACAAGCTTTTAAAGTAGAGAAACCAACACGTCGCTCACCGATCAATGGCACCTAGGTCGATTCCCAAGGAAATGGCAAGCACGGTGAAGACGCCTCCACATGTGATTGGTCCTTGGCTTTAGGAGGATTGGTGCTCTAAGTAGCGCACAAGAATTGTGCCCAAGTGGAGTGACAAGTTGTTGTTGTTGAAAGCAACTTTTGCGAGGACCAAAATGTCCTCCTCATTGAGTCTTGTGAACTCATTTCATGCATGCAAGGTGTTAGCAATGACATTGTAACATCCCAGCATTAGAGCTTAGAAATAAGCTGAACCCAGGTGTGTGCATTGCATTCATGCATAGAAAATCTGAATAATTTTCGCACTTTTGAACAAAACTTGTCAAAGTGATTGAAGCTTCTCTTAACTTGATGGAATTGAAGTAGATCATCAAGTTGACTGCGATAAGTTTCAATATGACCTTTGCTAAAACCTTCTTTTGGGTAAAGGAGATTTGATCTAAGGGTAGATCAAATGTAATAGAAGTTAAACCCTAATACATTACTTAATGATTTATATTTGATCTTTAAGAGATCATATACTAGTATTCATTACAATCCCTCATGAATACCAAGTTATAAATATAACTTAAGCAAAACTAATGTAACAACTAAATCTTAATCTCATCTACTTATACCATGAGTATCATGGTAATACTTAACCCTAACTCTTTAGTTTTATTGAGTAGGAAGGAAACCAATTCAAGACCATTCACCATATATCTTTCTTTCCATATAAATCCTTATCATCTCTATTGAATCTTATTCTAAGATCTGTTGTTCATCAATGTTGAGTAATCAACTATTGATTCACCAATTCTTAACCTATCAATTATTAATCTATCAACTCTTGTCCATATCAAAGCATTCACTTAAGGCCTATAAAGAAAGAGTAAGAAGAGGTAAGTAGTAATGCTAGTTTTGGATATCATCTATAGGAAGGGAGTGATTGAAGGGAATCAAATCAAAGTGATAATTGATGGAGTCAACTCACTCCTGAAATGAATAGAGGGGTATCTGAAATAAAGATTATAAGGATGAATAGTGAAGACACTCACCAGGAGTAGTCCTATTGGATCAAGTAGGTATAGTCAATGAATAACATCCCTTAATCCAATAGATATATTAAAAAGATAATTTCAATACAACTGTAATGTTGTATTGGTAAAGCCTTGGTTAACCAATTGGAAACCTAAACCATAAAGGATCAAAAGGATATAATGATCATGCTTTAGTCATCAAGATTAAATGCTTATATCAAGTATAAGTGACATTGGTGGGTAAAACATGATTGAACTCTATTATAAGCTATTGGAGTCAAGTAGATATAAGATAGTATGACTAAGCTAAAGCTAGAGTAGCATGGAGTTATTGAAGTAGTGGTATTCCTCTTAAAGGATAGTAAGCTTTTGAGGTGAAGTAGGATTTGATATAAATGAATCTATTAGAGTAATGTTGGTGATGGATAATGAAGGAAGGGTATAAATGTAGGCAATTGTAACCATCTATTGGATTGGAGATTATCAACAGAAGAGCAGTTGATATAGCCAAGTATAGATATGAAAATATTATGAAAAGATTTAATGACAAGATCATTGGATTTATAAATGGATTGAGAAGAATAAAAGGTGGATAAGAATATTCTTGTGTAGCAAAGCTCATCATGTTAACACATGATGATGGATATGAAGAAGTAGTGTATCTAGGAAAGGAATTCCTTAATTAGAAGTCCAAGATTGGGATTTATGGAAGATATGAATTCTTGGTAAAC
Source organism: Avena insularis (assembly GCA_023614405.1). Lineage (NCBI taxonomy): Eukaryota > Viridiplantae > Streptophyta > Magnoliopsida > Poales > Poaceae > Avena > Avena insularis. The sequence goes on along the minus strand of CM042691.1, from coordinate 38,016,400 downwards.
ACTAAAACCTAAACCTTTAACCAAACATAATATCCATTTCATCTCATTGATCTATCATGTTGTTCCACAATGCCTTATAGGAATATTTTCCTATAGCAAATCACTTAACCACATCTCTGACATTTCCAATTATCATAACCATATGTGCTTATGAGTTATCTTTATCAATTCTTTTCCATCACACATTCGAGAAAATAACTTTATATTTCAAAGGGTGATATCATTAAAGATCACAAACATAAAGACAATATGTTTGGACATTAATCTTTATTAACATCAACAAAAGAAAATAAGTATAGTAAGTACTCCAAACCCTAGGGTAAGTAATTACAATTCAGAACCCTAAACTTATTAATGAGTTTTCTCATCAACATCTCATAAATATTCTATCTATATTCATTAGGAAAATTCTTTAATCCATTTCTCTAATCACTCATTCCATATGAGCATGGAATAAGTAGGGATCCAATAATTATAAACCACACTATACTATACTATGTGATTAAATACATACAAATAAACCCTATGAATATTATTAAACATTTTAATACTTAATTACTCCAAATAAAAGTGAAAAAGAGTGTTATAAATAATTCTTAAGATATAAACCCTAAAACCCTAATTCCTACTTATTCTATTTAATACAAGAATCTATCTATGATAAAAAATATAAATATAGAAAGTAATAAATACAGTATATTATCATAATAAATAAACTCATACGATAATTTGAAATACATTTTATGTGTTTGCAATTGTCTAAAGAATAAATTCTATAAAGAAATATTTAAGACAAAACATAAATTACAAAAACAGAAAATAGAAAAAGAAAACAAAAAGAAAAAAGACCTGGACCGAGCATGTCAACACCTGGATTTTTAATCCCAGATGCCTGTTATGCCATACATCGCAATCCCAGGATTACCATTTTTGTGAGACATAACAGATTTGGATATCACAGTACATCATCCATTACAAACCATACATAAGGTCTTACACAAATAAGGATCTCATGATCCAGTTCTTAATACAACTCAAGCAGCGGAATAACGTAATAGTAACGATAGCGTAGGCGGAGATCCATCTTCAGGGTCACAGGCAATGCTAATGATGGGAGATGATTCTAGTTGTCGTAACCTTCCTGCGGTCTATCACCCTGGTACTCCTCTTCATAGTCTGGCCACGGGAATAGCTAGAGACAAAGCCATGAGTACTCCTTAAGTACTCGCAAACTAATACTAACAAGTTAAGGGGGTTTTTGTGGTATGACACTAAGCTCTAGGGTTGTTTTGCAAAAAGCCAGATTTACCTCTACTAAGTTTAGAAGCAAGAAAGCTAGTTGAAAATTTTATAATACCTAAGTGGGAATTTGAATTTCATATCACAACTCTGTTGTGGTCAAGTCAAAGTCACAATTCATTTCACAAGTCATTTTGAAAACATCTGACGGGGGAACAGTATGGCCACTCCAACTGTCCATAACTGCGGACACGGCTATTCGAATAGTTTGACACTCTGCAGAGATTGTACACTTTCACCACAACATTCGATACATCCATCAGGAATAAATCCTGAATTCACCATACTCAGTATGCGGATAATCAATCCTAACCTTTCAATTACATGCCCTAGTATAGGCACATCTCCAGTGAGTTTGTCCTCCCAACCATGACCAACTGTCATCTTGGGTAATGCACAGGTGCACAATCTTCACAAGGTAGCCTCAGCTCAGACCTTGGCCGTGAGGGAACCCATACTAAGGTATATAAATTTTCAGTCAAGCCCTACCCAATTTTTGGGTATTGTGGTTGTACGGTAAAATTGGAATGGTATCGCATCCAGACAACCATCAGCTTTATCAAGGGCTAAGGCTCATGCCTCAACATTTTCATCATCAAAATCATCTGGTGTTCGAAAACACAAGTCAAAACATTTCAGTAGAATGACTCATCATTCTAAGGTTTTCATAACCAGTTTCACCAAGTATTCCCATCTAAAGTTGATCAAGTTTTATACTTAGCACTAGCATCTACAAGTGGGGGTAAGTACTAATGAGGGGTGGTAAGCAAGTGGAGATTAGTTAAGTTCAATCTCATGCCTTAGGATGACATCAAGATTATCTACTTAGGCCAAATTTAATGCTCTTTATGCAACCTTCAATTATCTTTCTAGAATCTACAAGTCACTTAAGTAAACTCTAAGAAAAGCTTTGATAAAGAAATAAAGTATAATGCTTGTAAGTAAAACTAGGATGGTTTATGAAGTGGTATAAGCTTGCAAGTAAAACTTGCATGGTTTGGCTTGCTAAGATAGTGGTATAAACTTGCTAGGTTGCAAGTGTTAGCTTGCCTTGTCCAGAGCAGTGGTTGAAGTTTTCCTCGGCTTCTTCCTCGTAGTATCCTCCTTCCTCCTCATATCCTTGGTCGGTACTAGCGTCTATAAATAAATACGAGGTACACAATCACCAAACAATACTTAACTATTTTCAATCATCACATAAAGGTGTACTATAGATGATCTAGCATCATCACTTAATATTACAAGATTAAAGCATTTGCCTTATTTGTTTTAATTTGAGAACAGTATTTTCTACTCATTGAAAATCTACTTAAGATTTAATATTATCCAACTCAAACATGGGATCATGTTGACACATGTCATCACCACATATTTTAGTACATGGGAATGTGATTTAAAGTGGTGTCACAATTTAATAAGGTTTAACCTTTTTATTTAAATAAAGTGACTAGAAATACCTATGTGGCATTCTTTTTATTACTTGAACATTATTTCTGTAAGTAAACCCATATGTTTTTATATATTCTGAAAGGTATGATCAAATGTGATTTTTGAGAGTTGGAATCAACTCAAAATCTCTTATGGTTGAATTTAAAAAAATGTTTGAATGCAGAAAAGCTTCTGACTTGTTTTTTTACCAAGGGTGCTCTATAGATCCAAATGATTTGAATCCAACGGGCTTGGATTAAGCATTTCAGTACCTTTCTAACAAAATTGGTTTCATGCATTTTGGTTCATTGAATCGAGCTGGGTTGAATTTTGAATCTATGTACAGAACTGTGTTTGAAATAAATGGAAAAATCTAAATTCAAACGGTTGGGTTGCGCGGGAGATGCTAATGGGCCGGCCCAGTGTCACTCCGCAGCACGGGGCTCAGCTGACAGGGGGTCTACCAGTCAGCGGCTTATAACGCGCCAAGCGGTACAAGGATGTATGGGTCGTTGGATTAGAGTGGCGATCGAGGGCTGGGGATCGTCGTCGACGACGAACCTGTCACCGGCGAGCTCGAACCCTAGCGGCTCAGTGGGGGTGCATAGGGGGGCGTACTAGGGCTCCAGCGACAACGACGAGGCGGGCAAACGAACGAGTGGTCGACGGCGAGCTCAGGGACGGTCGAGGCAGCTCCGGGGGTGGTCGCAATCAGCGGCGCCCTTCTCCTCCAGAGGCGGCCTGCTCCGGTGCAATTCCAGCGAGCTGCTACTCCCCGTGCTCCGGCGAGAGGTGTGGGACGATCAGTGAGGTGAGGGGAGTCGAGTGGTGTGCTGCAAACGGCTGGGGGTGGCCACCTTTTATAGGCTCGACGGCGAGACCGAGAGGGATGGGCAGGCGATGGTGGTGACATGGCTACGGGCTGCTAGAGGCATGGCTGAGGGTGGCGATCGACGCGCGGTCTCTTAGCGATGCTCTAGAACTTAAATGTGGGCTTAGGGGCGGTGGTAATCGGTCGGGCGAGGCTGGCGCTCTGAGCGGCAGAGGCGGCGTCTTCGACGGCGAGCGGTGGCTGTGAGGCGTTGGACGGCGAACGGGGATGTCTGGCATGCTCCTTGGGCCATGGCAAAGCGGTGGGCACGGGCTGCGGTCGAGGGGAGGCGTGTGCACGCGTGTCGGGTGCAGCGCTCTAGGGCGTGCTCGGCATGTCGCAGTGGGACTGGGCGCGGGGTGTTCTCGGTGGTCCACGATCGGGCTTGGCTCGGGGAGGGGACAGTGGGCGGTGGTGAGGTGCTGGCTAACTCCCAGACATGGCGAGAGAGGGGGTGGTGGTCTGCTACGGCGGCGACCAAGTTGGTCGGCAAGGTGGGCTCGGCTTGTTCACCATTGATGGCAATGGCAAGCTTACAGTGAGGCTAGAGGTTTCCAACTAAGCTAGATGATCTACTAAATGTTTGTTGTGAGCTAGAGAGGGAACAAGTTAGGCCAGAACACTATTAAAATAGTGAATTTGATTTGGTTTAAATTCTGCCTGCCCAGTGTTTGATGAAATGGCCGCAAGAAACTTCTTTTTGAATTTTGAAAAGATTTTTGGTGGGTGTGCTAGGAATGTGTTGGAGACTCTGTGGTTGTTTGGGTTTTGAAAATTGAGCTGGTTTGTGTGGTTTTTGAAATAGTGGGATCTTCCCATATGAGATAGATTCAATTTTAAACTGTCATTTAAACTTAGCATTTGAATGTTTTTGGAAGATCACAAAGTGGTCCTTGGTACCTCATTATGTGTACTAACAAGGGGTGCAAAGATCCACAAATGTTTCTGTTAAGTTTTGAGTGCTAGGAGTAGCCAAAGTAGGCATGATAGTTAATTTGGCAAAAGTGACCATTCACTTTATTTATTCATTTTGAGTTGTTTGTCTTTGGGAAAAGCTTAGGAATGATTTAGATGATGTTTATTTCACCTAAGAATCATTTTACAAGCAAAGAATCATAGAACCCTGGCAATTCAAAAGAACTCCTAATTTTAATACACATACATATGAATGCTTTCATATTTGAGATGGAAAAGTTTTTGTTAACCCTAAATTTGATGAGTAGCATTTGATAATCCATGTTTAATATTTTTGGGATGTTACAAACCTTCCCCCCTTAAACAAAATCTCGTCCCGAGATTTGAAAAAGGACGAAAAAGATTACCTAGGATTTAAAGAGATCTGGGAACTCCGTCCTGATGTGATCTTCGCGCTCCCAGGTAGCTTCTTATTCCGTGTGGTTGCTCCAATGAATCTTGAGAAACTTGATGCTTCGGGTTCTAGTAGTTATGAAAGCTTCTTCCAGAATACGATGGGTACTTCGGGATAGGTCAGGTCATCATTGATTTCTATGGTCTGGTGATCAATATTCTTGAAAACTTCAGTCTTCTCCGGAACTTCAAGGCATTTGCGAAGTAATGAGATATGGAACACATTGTGCACGGCTAACATCTCTTCTGGCAGTTCCAATTGATATGATACTTCTCCTCGATGGTTCAGAATCTTGAAGGGTCCGATATATGTGGGGGCTAACTTTCCCTTCAGTTGGAAACGTTGCATTCCTTTCAATGGTGACACTTTCAGATACACAAACTCTCCGATATTGAAAGCGAGGTCTCGACGTCTCTTGTCGCGTAACTCTTCTGTCTTGACTGGGTGGTGTTGAGGTGCTCACGAATCTTGTGAACTTTCTCTTCTGCTTCTCGTAGTATGTCAGGTCCAAAAATCTGACTCTCTCCTACTTCCGACCAATTCAAAGGGGTGCAACACTTCCATACATGAATTCAAATGGGGCCATTTGCAAACTAGCTTGATAACTGTTGTTGTATGAAAATTTTGCAAACGGAAGACAGTCTTCCCATTTAGATCCATACTCTAACACACAGGCTCTCAACATATCTTCGAGTATTTGATTTACTCGCTCTGTTTGTCCGTCGTTCTGAGGGTGATAAGCTGTGCTGAAATCTAGTCGAGTTCCTAAACCTTCTTGGACTTTCTTCCAGAATCTCGAGGTAAACTGAGTTCCTCGATCCGATACGATGTTCTTGGGGTGTAACATCCCAAAAATATGAAACTTGGATCATCAAACTCTAATCATGAAAATTAGGGTTAACAAAAACTTTTCCAATTAAAAATATGAAAGCATTCATATGAGTGTGCATCAAAATTTAGATTTTTTTGAATTACCTTACTTATGTGTTTCTTTGCTTGTAAAATGATTCTTAGGTGAAATAAACATCATCTAAACAATCCCCACACTTTTCCCAAAGACAAATAAATCAAAACAAACAAATTAAGTGAATGGTCACTTTTGCCAAATTAACTCCCATGCCTACTTTGGCTATCTCTAACTTTCAGAACTTAACATAAACTTGTTTGGATCTTTGCACCCCTTGATAGTACTCATAACAAAGTATCAAGGTCCACCTTGTGATCATACAGAAACATTCAAATGCATAGTTTAAATGACAGTTTAAAATTGAATCTATATCATATGGGAAGATCCCACTTTTTCAAAAACTACTCAAACAAGCTCAACTTTCAAAACCCAAGCATCTACAGACTCACCAGCATGTGTCTAGCACACCCATCAAAAATATTTTCAAAATTCAAAACTTGAATTCATGCGGCCATTTCATCAAACACCTTGCAGATTCAAATCAACAAAATCACAAACACTATAGTGTGCAGTGATTCTGGCCTAACTTGTTCCCTCTCTGGACACCACTAGCCTTAGTAGATCATCTAACACCCTAAACTAATCTCTAGCACCACTGTAAGCTGGCCATTGTAATCAATGGTGAGCAGGCCGAGTGCACCCTTGCCACCCACATGTCGACAGCGAGCTAGGAGAAGCACCAAGCCTAGCCAACATGTCTGAGAGCAAGCCAGCACCCCACCGCCACTCCCTGTCCAAGCCGTGAGCGATGCCAGCCCCTGGACCACACGCACAGACCTTGCCAACCTTCTCTACAACCATGCCGAGAGCGCGCCCCGTGTGCCACGCTCGACAGACGCCCATAGACCGCGCGCCTCCCTCGCCGCGTGCATACGTGATCACCACCGTCCCAGCAACCCCGCATAGACGCTCGTTCGCCGCCGCGTGGACCACGCGCGCTGTGCGCCATAAAAACTTCCGTCGGGCACGCGCAAAGCACCACCGCGTTCTGACCGATTAGCACCGCCCCACGCCTCGCCACCACATCGTTGAGCTTCGCCAGGGAGCACAGCACTGCCCCCTACCGTCGCCCACGCCGATAGCCCTCTGTGCCGTCAACCATGACGAGCTTAGCTTGCGCCCATCGGTCCCCTCTCGCCACTATAAATAGAGGCCACCCCCAGACGAATTGAGCACATCATCTCACTCCCCTCTCCTCACTGATCGTTCCACACCGTTCCCGGAGCAAGGCGAGCAGCGCATCGCCGGAATTTGGCCGAAGCCCGCCGCTGCTGGAGAAGAAGGGAGCCAGCGATTGGAGCCGCCCCAGGAGAAGCTGCCGGTACCAGGAGGTTCGCCGTCGTCGACTTCATCGTTCGCCCGCCTCGCCGACCCTCGCCTGAGCCCCGGTGAGCCTCCCACGACCCCCACCTTCCGCGTTAGGGTTCTGTCTCGCCGGCGCTGCCCGACGTGAACGATGAACCAGAGCCGTTGGATTAGAACTAGATCCAACGCACCACGTTGCCCCGTACCGCTTCGCGTGTAAAGAGCCACTGACTGGTGGAACCCCGTGTCAGTTGAGCCCTGCACCGCGGAGTGAAACTGGGTCGGCCCATTAGCAGTTCCCGCGCAGCCCACTCGTTTGAATTTGGATTTTTCCATTTTCATTCAAACACAGTTCTGTACCTAGTTTCAAAAATCAACCCAGCTCGATTCAGTGAACCAAATTGAATGAAACCAATTTTGTTAGAAAGGTTTTGAAATGCTTAATCCAAGCCCGTTGGATTCAAATCATTTGGATCTGTAGATCACCCTTGAGAAAAATAATAAGGCGGAAGCTTTTCTGCATTCAAACATTTTTCAAATTTAAACCATAATAGATTTTGAGTTGATTCCAACTCTCAAAAATCACAATTGATCATACCTTTCAGAATATATAAAAATATATGGGTTTACTTACAGAAATAATGATCAAGTAATAAAAGGATGCCACATAGGCATTTCTAGTCACTTTATTTAAGTAAAATAAAAGGTTAAACCTTATTAAATTGTGACACCACTTTAAATCACATTCCCATATACTGAAATGTGTGGTGATGACATGTGTAAACATGATCCCATGTTTGGTTTGGAGAATATTAAATCTTAAGTATCTTTTTCAATGAGTAGAAATTACTTTTCTAAAAATAAAAGAAATTAAACCAAGCTTTAATCTTGTAATGTTAGTGATGATGCTAGATCATCTAGAGAACCCCTTTATGTGATGATTGAAAGTAGTTAAGTATTGTTTGGTGATTGTGTACCTCGTATTTATTTATAGACGCCAGTACCGACCAAGGATACAAGGAAGAAGGAGGATACTACGAAGAAGAAGCCAAGGAGAACTTCAACCACTGCTCTGCACAAGGCAAGCCAATACTTGCAAGTTAACACTTGCAATTTAGCAAGCTTATAATGATAATGATGCAAGACTAATACTACTAGTTGAATGTGCAAGCTAACACTTGCAAGATACTCTACTTTAGCAAGCCTTACTAATCAAGTTGACCTATGCAAGCAAATACTTGCTTGTTACCATGCCAACTATATGCCTTAAGCATATGTGATCATACCCACTTGATAACCCCATTCCTAGTTTTACTTACAAGCTTTATACTTTATTTCTTTATCAAAGCTATTACTTAGAGCTTACTTAAGTGAATTTGTAGATTCTAGAAATATAATTGAAGGTTGCATAAAGAGCATAAAACTTGGCCTAAGCTAGATAATCTTTATGTCCTCCTAACGCATGAGATTGAACTTAGTTAAACTCCACTAGTTTACCACCCCTCATTAGTACTTACCCCCACTTGTAGATGCTAGTGCTAAGCATAAAACTTGATCCACTTAGATGGGAATACTTGGTGGAAAAATGGTTATGAAAACCTTGGAATGATGGATCATTCTATTGAGATGTTTTGACATGTGTTTCCGAACACCAGATGATTTTGGTGATGAAAATGTTGAGGCATGAGCCTTAGCCCTTTATAAAAATGATGGTTGTCTAGATGCGATACCATTCCAATTTTACCGTACAACCACAATACCCGAAAATTGGGTAGGGCTTGACTGGAAACTTATATGGCTACTTTTGCTGTCTATATATACATTGGAATACAACCGGAAGGCCTTATGACACCCAAAGTGAAGAAGAGAAGGCATGTTACCATGCTACCTGAGAAAATCTTAGGAATGGGCGGCATCCAGAAAAATAACCGGAAACGCGCTCCTATACTTTCCAACAAAATTTTGTGCACACATCGGAGGTCACGGTGGTTTTGTTATGTTTCATCACAAAGTGGTCACAATCTCTCTAGGTTTGGGCTGGCACCCAAGCTCACGTCATAATCTGGAACTCTTGTGATGTCGTGTACTGGTGTGTGCTGTCTGTTGCCACCAATGCTGGCCAACTTAGTGTATCTTTCTTGCTACCAGCAATAGGGTAGTGCATAAGAAGGGCAGGAATAGTGCAACTAAGATTGATGGGTTGACAAGGCACAACTCACTGGGAGGCGGCGATAGAACGTCCTAGAAGGCGACTTTAGCTTGTCGTGTATGTTAACACTGCTTCATCATCCCATGCTTCCGTCATCGGTACAGGTAACCCGGCCAAAAGAGATTGCGCATGAAGCAAAGCTGTAGGTCGTCAATGAGGTACTAGCCAGAAGACTGGGCCAGATGCTGAGCTTTGTAGGAAAGTAGCTAGGGTAAGGTGGAGATTACCACATGTACAAACGACAAGAAGACGAAACTTCTCTAAGGCGAATCTTCTCTAAGTCCTCCATGTTACCTAGCACTTAATGAGAATTAACTAGGTTTTAGTTGGAGTAATGAATATGATAAAATGGAGACAATAGATTTCTCTTATTTCTTGTGAGAGATCATCTCTTATCTACGTTCTCTCCTCCAACTACGCAAAAATCTAAGATAACAACTCTAAAAGAAGGCGGCACCATATATTCTACATGCTTTTAGCCATTGGAACATGGTTGTGGACGTTAGCCTATAACCAAATCCACATATTTGGAACTAGGCCTAGGCTAGGATCGGAACGTTCCTTGGTAGTTCTTTGAGTTAGAAGTGAGATGCTAGAGAATGTAATTTGTCATGTTATAAATATATAGGTCCTGGTACTGAAATATACCCATGGTAATTTTTTGTGCGAGAATGTAATTTGTCATGTTATAAATATATAGGTCCTGGTACTGAAATATACCCATGGTAATTTTTTGTGCGAGTTTAGGTTCACCGTGTCCGATCGAAGCCAACTAGGCTTTTGTGCAGAAAAATAGGCTTGTATGCTTTTATGCAGAAAAATAGTGTCGACCAGATAGAACTAACTAGGCTTTATTGCAGAAAAATAGCGGCAATGAAAATTAGAGCACAAGACCACTCACATAGGAGCGTCACATCTTGCCATTGCACCTATTCCCTCCGTTTGTAAATATAAGATGTTTTAGATTTGTGAAGGAGATGTATCTAGACACATTCTAGACACATTTTAGTGTCTAGATTCATTTGAACCTATACACTAAAACGTGTCTAGATACATCTTCTTCACAAATCTAAAACATCTTATATTTCAAAACGGAGGGAGTACAGAAGAACACTGTCAATACCTTTGAATTTTTGAAAGATAGAACTTGTTATATGCCCAAAAAATATCAGCAGCAGCGGCCACTAATTTGAAAATGGCTTATGTTCTGATCCTGTATATCAAATCACGGTATTTTACTCTATTAACCGTAACCAATATGCCATATGTGTATGCAAAGTAAGGATGGTAATTCTCCCTCTAGGCACAGCTGAATTGTCATGTGGGCATATAAAGCACTCCCTCCGTCTAGGAATACAGGGCCACTTCGTATTTTGAGGCAAACATTAATTCATAATGTCGTTCTCAAAATACATGATCAGGTGCATATTTCAAATGATATATTTTTGAATGACAAATACCACATATATTTGGTTGAACAAATTATTAGTCAAAGTTGACACGGAAAACAAAATGGCCTTGTATTTCTGGATGGAGAGAGTACTAAATATTCAATTCTATATTTACTAGTATCACTAAACAGATAATTTACCAACCACTAGTCAAAAATCAATCATTGGGCGGGGTTTCCATGTTATGTCGAAAGTATCTTTGCACGAAGGTCTCGCGTTGTAAGTAGTTTAGCATGAGGAACACACAAATATAATATATTTAGAAAGGTCAAATTATTAAAAACAATTCTCATTATGTTGTTCTATGAAACAGTCTATCTAATAGTGGTTACTACTAGATAATGACAAACACCAAGTTTTTACCAAAAATATTAATATGCAAAATACATAATCAATATCATTAAATAGATAATGAAATATATTTTCATATGATGTCTACAAAATATCATGTTTATTGATAGTTTTTTGTAAAAGTTTGGTCAAAGTTCAGTTGGTTTGACTTTTCCAAAAAAATATAGGCCTTAAGCCTTGAAATAGAGGGAGTAGTATACTACTAGTTTCGTTTCCGCGTCTTCCTTCTTAAGATTTATTAGTTTCAGGTTGGGGTCCATCTAATCTTAGTCAACTGAAAATTTCTTATGTTTCAATCCCTTCGTAAAGGTACAACTTCAGTAACATTTCACTAAATCCAGCTAAAAAAAATTTCACTAAATCGAAGCTGCACAAAGAAGTCTGCATTCACTGAATGACAAATTGTTGAAGTTGTGAAATTTATGAGTACTTCAGATATATTGATGATGGAAAGTATGAAAAAAAAATGTTTACAAACAGTTAGGTGGACTGTGTGGGTAGGTATTCAAATGATGTAGATTGCTATAATAAATCGGATTCTTTATATTACACAACAACGACAAGAAATTGCTCATGAAGCTCTAAAAGGAATAAATCGTTGCTAGCATTGCATTACATCCACATAAAAGCTTTATAAGATGCGTCTTTTTATTTATAGGTGTCACGCATTATTTTTTCATGGCAAAAATTAAAAGTTATATAATAGCAACAAAAGAAATTAAAATATAAATGCAAAGACGTAGATCACGATAATGGGAGGTGGGACCCGCCGACCGGAACATGAATTATATCCAATTTAATCGAGTACATATATACGAAGATATACGTGGCCTTGATATGGGTTTCGACGGGTAAAAAAAATAAAACTGCCATACAGCTTAAGTTTAGAAGGGGGGCCGAAGCACACCTCTTGAAATGAGCGACATCCGTGAAACCAACTGGAAAGGTGCACCCGTGCTTAGTTATAGCCGAGGGAGAATTAGTCACAATCTCTCCAAGTTTAGGCCTGCACCCAAGCTCACGTTATAGTCTGCAGCTGCCGTGATGTTGTTCGTGTCCGTCGGCGCTGCTTCATCCTCCGAGCGTTGAACTGATTGCCTTCTTTTGGCTACGGGAAAGATAGTGCAACCATGAACAGCAGGTTCACACGGCACAAATCAGCCAACAGCCACGGTACGTTAGTCGTCCTACTGCATGTGTCATCATCAGAGTAGGGCGACGATGGACGAAAGAGCAGAGACTAATAGGCCTTGAGGATGTTGCGGTATAAACCAACGACTTAAATTTTTAGTTGTACATATAAATCACTGAAATTAGGGTAATTATTTGCAAGGAGCTGTAATGATACTTTTAGACGGTTTAACGATGTATGAGGATGCCATCTTGGCCTTGTGTATGAGTAATGCTCTTGTCGCTAATATGACGGCTGTCGCGACATGCCATCCTCCGAGCGTGCTATTGTGATGTTTGTGGTCACGCGCCCGCCATCCTCCGAGCGTGGTGCTTTCATGGCCACGACGGTAGGCCCGCCATCCTCCACGCACGGTACTATGATGATCGAAGTGGCAAGGCAGCCATCCTCCGTGCGCCTTACACTGACGATGTCGACGTGGATCTGAAAGAGAAACAAGATCGATAACAGAAAGAACAAGATGCAAACAGTCGATCTTTAGATGTCATGAACAAGATGAAGATAACGAACAACATGACCATATTTAGGAGTGCTGATATATAGTAGCAGAGACGGGAGTTAGTGAGATCTAGGATATTTTTTGGGAAATGAATCTAGGGTTGGCTTGCCGAGTGGAAGTGCGGACCTGTACAGAGAGAAATGGGGCGTGGAGAGTGGGGGCTGTTATACCTAAACCACTCTCGGTAGATGCACTATAGGGTTAGATCTAGGTGATCTGAGAGAGAGACAGAGGGAGAGAGGTACTACCTGCGCCTGTGTTCGACGAGCACGAACCGGAGGGGATACCGGAGCTAGCTCCAGTGTCGGTGGCCATGGGGAAAGGGTATGGGTGAGCGAGAGGTGAGCGTGGCGGCGGTGGAGCTTTCCGTCGGTGCAGCGCTAGCCTAGATCGGGTAGGGCTTGTAGGTGGGGCGGCTAGGGCACGGCTAACCTCGTGAGGCGTGTTGCCGGCCCCCACCTCCTTTATATAGCGTTGGCAACAGGGGCCCACCAACCAGATAGGGTTGGGCGCCCCCGATCAGGGCGCGGATAGCGGCGTGATGGGCCGTTGGGCCCAGTCACGTTTGAGATCTATCTAACATTCTCCCCCTAGATCTCGACTTTACTTTTAACTTTGTACTTTACTTATTTCATCACAGATCGGTACATAGAGCATGTTTCATCGTCTCAGCTCAATTGCCGATAGAATCAGAAAGCCACTATATACCTTTATGTTTTGAAATAAATTCTGTTACTTTTGGGCCTCTGTAGTCCAGGTATCATAGGATTTCTATTAAACCCATGTCGGCTATGTGTTCCTTGAACACATTGGGTGGTAAGCCTTTCGTTAGCGGATCCGCAAGCATATCCTTTGTCCTTATATGCTCGAGTCTTATAGTTTGATCCTGGACTTTGTCCTTCACAACATAATACTTTATATCTATAGACTTTGTAGCATTACTCGACTTGTTGTTGTGAGCATAGAATATTGCGGGCTCGTTGTCACATTACATCTTTAGTGGCCTGATGATGCAGTCAACCACTTTCAAGTCAGGTAAAAATTTCTTTAACCATAACGCCTGTCCCATGGCCTCATAACATGCTATAAATTCTGCATACATCGTAGATGATGCAACTATCGAATGTTTGGCGCTTCTCCACGAAATAGCACCTCCTGCGAGAGTAAAGACATATCCTGTCGTGGACTTTCTGTCGTCTTTATCTCCCGCAAAATCCGCATCTGAATACCCTTTTATTTCTAGGGAATCAGATCTCTTATATGTTAGCATGAGGCCTTTTGTGCCTTGCACATAACGCAAAGCTTTCTTTATCATCTTCCAGTGCTCTATGCCTAGATTCTCTTGATATCTACCGAGTACCCCGGTGATAAAAGCTAAATCAGGGAGAGTGCACACTTGTGCATACTGTAAGCTTCCAACAGCCGAAGCATATGGTACTGACTTCATTTGATCGATCTCATATTGATTCTTTGGACATTGCGATTTCCCAAAACTATCGCCCTTGACTATGGGAGCAGGTGTTGCATTACTCGCATGCATACTGTATTTCTTTAAAATCTTTTCACAATACGCTTTCTGCGACAGTCCTAACACTTCATTCTTTCGATCTCGATGAATTTCTATGCCCAAAACATAAGAAGCTTCACCAAGGTCTTTCATGTCAAAATTTGATGACAAGAACTTTTTTGTCTCTAGTAGTAGACTAACATCACTGCTAGCAAGCAATATGTCATCCACATACAGAATTAGGAAAATATATTTCCCACTTTTGAACTTTGCATAAATGCAGTTGTCCTCAACATTTTCCTTGAATCCAAATCTTTTAATTGTATCATTAAACTTTAAATACCACTGCCTAGAGGCTTGCTTTAACCCATAAATGGATTTCTTTAGGGGGCATCCCATATGTTCCTTCCCCTCCATGAAAAAACCCTTGGGTTGTTTCATGTAAACATTTTCTTCTAAATCTCCATTTAGAAATGTCATCTTAACATCCATTTGATGCAACTCTAAATCAAAATGTGCAACTAGTGCCATGATTATTCTGAAGGAGTCCTTACATGAGACCGGAGAAAAAGTCTCATTGTAATCTACGCCTTCTCTTTGCGTAAAGCCTTTTGCCACAAGTCTAGCTTTGTCCTTTTCTACATTCCCATTGGAGTCATACTTTGTTTTGTAGACCCATTTGCATCCTACTGTTTTGGCTCCTTTAGGAATTTCCTCTAAGTCCCAAACATTGTTGAAACTCATTGATTTCATTTCATCTTCCATTGCCCCCACCCACTTGGCTGAGTGAGGGCTACTCATGGCTTCTTCATATGAGGTAGGATCACCCTCCATATGAACTACGTTGTAGACTTTGTAAATTTCTTTGGAAATGGATGGTCTTCGTTCTCTTTTAGACCTTATGAGTTCATCAGACTCTTGCTCATTTCTTGCATCGGGTTCAGGCACATTTACAGTATGTGGCTGTTCTGGCTCCCTTTCGTGCTCAACAGTGGGTTCCGGTGGATCTTGATGGACAGGTTCCGAACTTTCGCCCATTGTTGTCACGTGTGGAGTCCAACAGGTGCCGGCATCACAACCTCAGGGGTTGTAGATGGTGGCACAACAGGTAGCGAGAAAAATGGCTCCTGAGTCATCGGATTAGGTGCATGCACCCTCTTCTCCTCAAGATCAATTTCCCGAGCTACCGTGATCCCCCTCATCAATTCGTCCTCCAAGAAGACTGCATGTCTCGTTTCTACAAACTTTGTGTATCTGTCAGGACAGTAGAAACGATAGCCTTTTGACTTATCTGGATAGCCAATGAAGTGGTAAGATACTGTTTTGGGGTCTAACTTTGCAATGTTTGGATTGAAAACTTTTGCCTCAACTGGGCTCCCCCAGACCCTCAAGTGGTGCAGAGAGGGGACTCTGTTTGTCCACAATTCATACGGTGTTTTGGGCACCGACTTACTTGGTACTCTGTTGAGAATGTGAATGGCGGTTTTAAGCGCCTCCATCCACAATCCCAATGGAAGGGTGGAATAGCTCATCATGTTGCGCACCATATCCATAAGGGTACGATTACGCCTTTCAGCTACTCCGTTTTGCTGAGGTTCGCCCGGCATAGAATACTAGGCAACTATTCCATTTTCCTGCAGGAACCTTGCAAAGGGTCCTGGTACTTGACCATATGTAGTATGCCGACCGTAGTACTCCCCCCCCCCATGATCGGACCGAACTATCTTAATTCTTTTATCATGCTGATTTTCTACTTCAGCTTTGAAAAATTTAAATTTATCCAATGCTTCAGATCTTTCTTTAATTGGATAAATATAACCATATCGGGAGTGATCATCCATGAATGTTATGAATAAATCATAGCCATCCACACTTTTCACCGGAAACGGTCCACAAATATCCGTGTGGATTATTTCTAGTGTAGCTATACTTCGGTTTACACCCTTTTTAATTTGTTTTACATACTTTCCTTTAATGCAATCTATGCATTGTTCTATGTCTGAGAACTCTAACGGAGGAAGAATGTCATTTTTAGCGAGGCTTTCTATTCTTTCCCTCGAAATATGGCCTAATTTACAGTGCCATAACTTCTATGAGTCAAGAGTTCGCTTTCTTTTCTTTTGTTCTTTGTTCGACAAGGGAACTTGTTCATTCACATCACACACAGAAAATACTTTCTCATGCAAAGATAACAAATATAGCTTGTCATGTAGGGTAGCAACACCCACACAAGTGTCTTTCAACCAAATGGCACATTTGCCATGTCCAAAATAGCACTCATACATACCAAAGGTTGGCCACTACAAGAAGGATTGTCCAGTATGGCTGAAGTCCATAATGGCCAAAAACGGTAAAGATATAGTCTCTTTTGTTAATGAATCTCTATATTAAATTTCTATGAATGGAAGGAACAAAAAGAACATCCTTAAGCAAAAGATAAGAGCCATCAGCCAACTCAGAGGAATGTTGCTAATAGCCTCCACTTCTGCTTCAATCCCATTCGCCACGTCAATGAGTCTTTCTCTTTTTGGCAAAATCCTTGTCGAATGGAACCCCTGTAAAGAGTTGGCAACATGAACAGTTGCACCAGAGTCAATCCACCAAGTAGATCTAGAAAACTTTTCATACAGAGATTTATTAACAAAAGAGACTATATCTTTACCATTTTTGGCCATTACGGACTTCAGCCATACTGGACAATCCTTTTTGTAGTGGCCAACCTTTTTGCAATGGTGGCACTGGTCTTTTTCCCCACGGGTGGACTGCTGGTACTGATGCTGGTGCTGTTGTGGGACCTTGCCATGTGGCTTGGAAGGTGAGCCACCATGGTTACTGTTGGTGAAGTTCCTCTTCCTATTGTCCTTCACGTAGTTCAAGGAACCACCGTGAAGAGACTTCAGCCTTTCTTCCTCTTGGGAACACATCCCTATGGTCTTTTCAATGTCCCACTTTTCAGGGGACATGTTATAGTTGATGACAAAGTTCTCGAATGGTTGGGGAAGACAGGCCATGACAAGGTGCACCAGAAGAGCAGGCTTGAGCTCGAGGTCCTCATCCATGGGTTTCAAATTGGCCGCCATGTTGGACATCCTCAAGATGTGCTCTCTAATGCCATGTGTCCCTCCCGTGTACTTTTCTGTCACCAGCTGTTTTAGCAGTTGGGTTGTGTACATCTTTGAAGAGCCAGTAAACTGGCTCTTTATCTTTGCAAGGTATTCGCCCACAGAGACACACTCTCCAATTGAGCCCACTATAGCGTTCTCAATTGTGTTCTTGACAAAAGCCAAACATTTCTTATTGGCGTTCACCCACTTTTGATTGTCTATCGAGTAGGCCAGCTCCAAAGGAGCATGGTCCCTCTTTCTCTTTTCAAATGCAGCACTTTCCTCAGCATCGCCCCTCACAGGGTCATCGGGCTTGACTGGTTGTTTAGTGTCAACCACCCAGTCCACCTCGGCGCAGACAAACGCCAGATCAACCTTTTTCCTCCATTCGGAGTAGTTATCCCCCTTAGCAGTGGGATGTCCTTCAAGCAGCTCATGAGGTTGAGACCTCCTGCGAACCACAAAAGATGTGCGATGACCAAAAAACAACTGCATGCATTAATCCAACGTTGGTATAAATTAAGCATGCAATTGTTTGTGCCATTTAAAATTATATTACCGTTGGGTAAAAATAAAATTAAATGCACCTTTAATACTCAATGAAAAAAGATCATGATCATGCTTATTAATAACGTTGGTCAATTAATAACATGGAACACAATCATTTTTAATTACTTTGTCACATATTTTAAAACAAAAAATTTAACAAACTTTATTGCATTATAGCAATTTAAAACAACTATTTGCAGCGGAAACATTTATAATAACTTTCATAGAACTTTGAACTTTATGGAAAAAAAACTTTGTCACTTTCATATTCTCTAATCAAGATATTCACAGAAATAAAATGAATAGAGAAACTTTGCAAAAATTTGCTTAAAAAACTATGCAAAAAACAATTAAAACAGCTAAAAGAAAACTGTTCTGCTATTACCCAGCGCGGCCCACCGGCCCATCAACTAGCTACCGCACGCTCGCTCGCCAGACCGCAGCCTCTCAACCAGTGGCGGCCCGTGACGTCCCACAGGGGCCTCGCGTCCGCGCGTCGTTAGACGCCGCCCGCGCGATGCAGACGATCCACAGCCGCGGCCCAACGGGAGCCTGCCAGGCCCGCTAACGCCCACGTGGCCCGCTAACCCCGCGTCCACCCGCGCC
Source organism: Avena insularis (assembly GCA_023614405.1). Classification (NCBI taxonomy): domain Eukaryota; kingdom Viridiplantae; phylum Streptophyta; class Magnoliopsida; order Poales; family Poaceae; genus Avena; species Avena insularis. Next base: position 37,997,693 of record CM042691.1, on the reverse strand, counting down.
GTGCGATCTCGGCCGTCCGACGCCTGCCGCCCTAGATCCTACGGCTGAGCGGCGGATTTGCGGGATCAAAACCCCCAGGGCGCCGCCCCCCTCTCTAACCCTAAACATTTCCCCCCACCCCCCTTGCGAGCCCCCCTGCCCACTCCACCCTCTCTGGCGGCGCATGCGCGAGCAGGCGAGGCGAGGTGGCCGGCGCTCCGGCGAGCCCCTCCCTCTGCCCCACTCTCACGCTGGCCAGTGGAGGCGAGGTGAGGGGGCCACCCCGCGCGGCGACGGTGCTGGCGGCGGCGCGCCCCTCCCTCTGCCCCACTCTCTGAGCCGTTTGGTGCGAGCCAGAGGAGGTGAGGTGGCCGCCCCGCCTGGCGTCGCCGCCGGCGGCGATCCCCTCCCTCCTTAGTTCTTGTCTTCGGCCGGAGCCACGGCACCTCACTGCTCCCCTTGGCGGCGGTGCGTCCACTCGTGGGTGGGCACACGACCATCAAGCGGCGCAGCGGCGGCGCCCTTTGCCGGCGCACGGCGGCGGCCGGTGGGTCCCCCTTTTTTTGATTTTCTTTTGGGGATAGATCTATGGGGATTTGGGGATAGGGATTTGGGGATTGTCTTTGATTTGGGGTTGCTTTTGGGGCTTAGATCTAGGGTTTTGTTTGCCCCCGAAGGAGTGTTTCTTCTTCTAGATGTCTCCCAAAGGGATGCCCATCTAGATCGAGAGGAAAGGCGCGGCCATAGGGCAGGCGCTCTTTAGATCTAGGGTTCTTTCTCCTTTGCTTTGATTTCTCTTTCTACCGAAATGATCTAGGAATAGATGCTCTGATACCACTGCTATACCTAAACCACTCTCGGTAGATGCACTATAGGGCTAGATCTAGGTGATCTGAGAGAGAGACAGAGGGAGAGAGGTACTACCTGCGCCTGTGTTCGACGAGCACGAACCGGAGGGGATACCAGAGCTAGCTCCTATGTTGGTGGCCATGGGGAAAGGGTATGGGGTGAGCGAGAGGTGAGCGTGGCGGCGGTGGAGCTTCCCGTCGACGCAGCGCTAGCCTGGATCGGGTAGGGCTTGTAGGTGGGGCGGCTAGGGCACGGCTAACCTCGTGAGGCATGCTGCCGGCCCCCACCTCCTTTATATAGCGCTGGCGACAGGGGCCCACCAACCAGATAGGGTTGGACGCCCCCGATCAGGGAGCGCATAGGGGCGTGACGAACCGTTGAGCCCAGTCACGTTTGAGATCTATCTAACAGGGGCTAATAGTTCTATGTATTATATGTGTGGGGCTGAGAAATTATATGGGTTGTAGAACAAGTACGGCCAGCCGTATTCGTACAAAGGGCTAGCTCATATAGGTGATGGAAAGGCCCTGCACGCAAAGAGTCAGTAACAGTGCGATCTGTGATATAAACGAATTATATGATCTTAATTAGGCAAAATTTGGATCAGGTACTTGCTTCTTGTATACCGGTCGCCGTTGCAATTAAAGGTTTGATTGTAGAGATCAAGTTGAAGGCTTAGAGGGTGTATAGAAGCGACTTAAAGGTTTGATTGTAGAGATCAAGTTGAAGGCCTGGCTACAGAAGCGACTGCGGTGTTGAAGCTCTTTGCTGCTACTAGTTGGTGCATCTACAGGATATTATAGGCGGGGACAGACTTTGAGCCCTTAATTGTTTTCCTTTTGATTTCTTACTACTATGTGTGTTCGGATGAGTTATTTAATAAAGAACTTTTTTTAGAATATATAACTGAACATGTTAGACCTCTGTGTCTCGATGCAGAAGCACGAGATCTGTACTAGTCTTCCTTCTGAATGAAAAATGTAGTTCAGATTTAAATATTTTAACTGAATCTTGGCCAATTAGGCCGAAAGATGTCCAATTGCGTTTCTCACTAAAAGCCAAAATCTGCCACCGGCACTTTGCGAGTTATTTCTTGGATAATTCTCTGAAGATGTTAAGCATGCACTTGATTCTCCTGTCATTTAACACTGCTAATTCATTGATCAATTGAAATATATACACATGGATAAATGCGGTATTTGATGAGTGGTCTGGAGGATAAAAATAAGGGGATAACTTAATATAGCTATATGTGGAAGAGTGCTCACATCTGTGTCGCTTGGTAATGAATCGTCTATACTCCAGCCAGTTATGACGCAACAGAAAAACCATGTGTAGGGCGTACTTGTCTTGTCTAGCACATCATTTCTTCGTATCTTTTTCCTCTGCATATATACCAGTGTGGTTTGATCTGATCTGATCCCCGTGATGAGACATGGATGCCACAGAAAATTGTGACATGGCGCAGGTAGCGTAAAACAGGAAGCTGTGGACTATTTTTCGTACTAACATCATTGGGCGAGGAAAGTGCCCTACATTTGGGTGTGAAAACCTTCGGGATGAGTGGTATTGGGAAAACAAATTTTGCAGCGGTTGTCAACTGTGTATGGGTGCAACATGCCCAAATTGCATACCAGAAAGAGGCAGTAATTATGAACATGGATGCCTAGAAAATGTGGTGGTGAAAACTGAGGATTTTGTATGGGGATTGCAGCACTTCAATTGTGAAGCTACGTGATCTTCTACCGTGGCTGATCGTGGTCGTGAAGTTAAAATCAAATCATACAAAATGGCTGCCAGCTCTTTTAAGAATACTAGCACAAATGCCCGTGCGTTGCAACGGAAATAAAAAAATTAAATTAATTTTGGTCAAAAAATGTGACATGCTCAAAAGTTTGCCCAAAGTTTCATGATCTTAGCTTCAGTTTGGCCCTTTTATCTGTGTGTTGCTACTGGTCGTTTTAGAGAAAAATATGGAAGGAAGCATTCTTGATGTGGACGTAATAATCATAGTTTCTTTCGTGCCGGGTGATGCTCGGATCAAGAATGATATGGTTTCATTCTGGTTTCCGTCCGAACGTTAAGACATGTTTCTGTTTCTTTTATTGGCATCTCCATGTCAAGAAAGGATTATCTATGGCATACGCTATATATATATCCCGTAGAGAAAGCAGCTCAGACATGCACGAACTTTAAAATAGTACCACCTCTTCTCTCTTCTCGTGACACAACCAATCTTTAAATTGGATCTTTTTAGTCAAGCTAAATTCGTATTGTATCCATGGGCAAAAAACATCGGTGACACCCAAATTTCCGCTCAGAAATGTATTCAACGGTCACAATCCTAGGCTCACATTGCCTTTCCTTCTTGACCTTTTTTATTTAATCTATACTGTTCTAACTTTGCATACAAAAAATAATATACTATTTAATATTTTTAAACTTTTATAATATGTATTACTAACTTTCTGGTGACCTAATACTCTATGGATTTTCATTGCGTGGACGATGCAACAACCCATACGTGCAGGTGCACATGTACAGTCTCGTACAGGTGAGACAGCAGCAGGATACACACCCTTCCATGGTTACACACGCACACACTTCTATGTTTTTTTACGTATTCTCTCATTTTTTATGGATGGAAGTCTCGATCCCCTTTCTCTTTGTCTGCTTCAAGAGTTCAAGGATTGGTGACCCCATCTCCATGCTTCCCCTCGGTGTTCTATGAATTTTCCTAGAGTACGTCCTCGATTAGAGCTCCACCATAGTGTCCATGGCGTCCATGGAAGCATGGAGCACGACTCAGTAGTTGCGGACGCCTCCGGCGACGCCTCCTGCGCCGTGCGCGGAGGCGCCGGCTGGAAGTCCTGTAACACTGCTGCAAGTCAGAAACCTCCTCGGGAGCGCATCGGCGGGACAGAGGACGGAGCCGATGCACGCCTCCTGCGCCATGTACGGAGGCACCGGCCGGAAGTCCTCCAACGTTGCTGCAAGTCTGAGATGCACGCTGCAAACACGGCCACGCACTACTGCAAGCTGAGACCATCTCCTACCTGCTCTCACGCGATTCTCTCCTGCTCTAATAAATTCTCCAAAGCCCTGGTCTAAACTCCCCAGCCCCGATGCCCCCGTTTCTCTAAAAGCTTAATCTGGGTCAGGCCAGCCCCTGGATTTCGGCTCGCTGTGTCCCTCCTCTGCTCCGGTAGCAGCTCCCTGCCTCGCGTATCTTCGCCCCGGACCAACTGACTTTCCCATTGGCGCAGAGGATCTCGCGCTGGTCGGGGCAGAGAGGAGTCCTCGAATCCCCGATGAGCTGAACCCTCAAGTTGACTAACCGGTGGCAGTTCTTGTAATACTTACGAACTTGCAAGGGCCAAATAGTCCAAAGACCGTGGACGGAGACCTTGCGTTTTTTATTATTAGGTATAGATATAGATATAGATTCTAGCACTGAAAGCAACATTATAATTCTTCAGCATGAATCGTGACAATTTTCTATTATAATTTGAAGTATTCAATCTCGGTAGGATCTCTGGCAAATGCAAGAGAAATTGAGTATTGTTTTTTCTCAAATGCTCGGAAAATTGTTTAACTGTTTGTTTGAGCCGGTCGTAGCAATTGTGAATTCTTGAACTTGAGTTAGCATGCTATCCTTCCCCTAGTTCAACATGGTCATTCGGTGCAGCGGTGCTATTCCTTTTTGTGAACTGCCAAAAATATCGTGGTAATAGTGGTGATGTTCTTTCCTCGCAGATGATTGTTGTCATGCCTTAATAAAGGAAGAAATGTATCCTATCACCTTCCCAAAACTTTGGTAATCCGATTTTTTTTTGCTAAACTTAGACCATCTCTAGTAGATCCTGATAAATCGAACCCGGAAAACTCGGATCGGGGGAACTAAAATATCGTATCCAGTACTAGAAACAGACGAGGCAGAACAATATTAGTTAGGTAAACTGGATATTTAAACAACTGGGTTCACGCCATGATATCGTAATACAGATACTAAACAAGTCCTTGCAATACATAAAATTAAACATAGGTAGGTGACTAATTGTACAATAACGACGCACATACTAGGAAGGAATTACTAGTTCTACTGACCCTAACCCTAATTGGAACCCTAGATCAGTGGCGCAATTCATCATCGTCGAAGCCGGAGTGGCCCACCTCAGATGTCGTGGGAGCGGAATAAAACATCGCCATGCATGCTCCTTGGACCCACATGAACGAGGCCCTACTCCTCCTCGAGAAAGCAGACGACTGCCTTCTACATGTAGAGCGCATTTTCAGCTATGTCCAGGCGGATGTGGGCAGCCACGTCGTCGGGGTTCGCGCAGACCTCGCGGAGGAACTCCAAGCGATCCTCGCCGAGGGCTTGCTGGCGAATCATCTTCGGTAGGGAGACTTCCGAGAGGGCATCCCACTAGAAGGGGTGGCTGGTGGTCCGCGAGACGAGACATCACTACCGTGCCAGGACTTTGCTCCTAGCCTCCGCGTGATGGATGGGACCACCAAGACCGTCGTAGGCGATGAAATCCTAAATCTCCACCTAAAGTAGTACATTCAACATCATAGTAATATTTTGATGATAATGGTTGAAGGGATACGGGTAGGCTACACTAGCACAAATCAAAATGTCTACCGTGTAAACCAGGATTACTGTTGTCATAGATCACAGAATTAACATGTAATACCGCGGTTCGGAAAAGACCGTGGCTTCTATGTGACATGCCAATCCCTGGATCGGTTCATTGGCCCACAATAGAATGAGATGAATAACATAGCAAAATATCCGTGTATCATAGATAACGAAGATCCAGAGTACCATTATTACAATAAAAGCTTAGCTCAAGGCTAGCTCAAATTATTCAGGTAGCAACATAAATAAAGCAAATCCTCCATTCTTCAAATTGCCCACAAGTGAACAAGTGCCGAGTGGAGTACCGTGGCCTATATCGATTACTCAGAATCGGAATAACCTGCAACATGAAACGTAGCAGCCCCGAAGGGTCAATACATGGAATGTATGGCAAGTAGAGCTAGTAAATGGAGACAATAGTACTAACATCTACATGCATATTTGGCAAGTGGAGCTATGTCTGGCTTGCATTTGCAAATAACTTTGTCCTACTTTTATAAACAAGATCCCAATTAAGTTAACCCAACAACATTAAAAACAATTATGAAATTTGAATGAGCGAGAAACATGTCATGGAGTCAATATCAAGCAACTCAGTTGTCCATAACCGGGGACACGGCTAATCGATTAGATTATACACCCTGCAGGGGTTAGTACACTTTACCCATGTGACTTGGCCAGCCTAGCTCGTACCATCACTCTCATTTTGGGTGATGATAGGGAGAAGTCCAAGAAGAGACTGTTCGGGAAGTAGCTCCCCAATCCCGACGCGCACCGGTCCAACCTATCAAAATTCTACATCTCTGGATACGCGGGTTCGGGTTACCACAACCTACTAAGTTCAACCAACCGCCCATTCCATTATTGGCACATGGTTATACACGTAAGCTACACAATAAAGAAGCCAATCATTCTCTCTTGATACCTGGGTGCCTTTCCGCAATGAAACCACCAAAAATTATCAATCCCATCACACCCAGGAGATTCATTGATTAAGTTGTTTTAGTTTTCGCAAACCAACTCATTTAGAAACAACTTTCAGTGATGTAACCCAGCCCTCGTTCAACAAAGCATGGCTAAGCACATCTACCAACGGTGGTTCATCTACAAGGAAAGCCCTACCACATAATAGGACATAGCATAGCGATAGTATCATCCTACACATGCATCTACAAAATACACGACAATGCATTAAAAATAATAGGACGATATCATGAACAAAGTAGCATCTACTTGTCTTGGTTGTAGCGGTCGGAAGAACAATCCACACACGAGCAAGCGTTGCACTCGTCACAATCTACACGATACAATTACAATCATAAACAAACAATCTACAAGCATATGCAACAAGGATGATGCATGAATGCAAGCACGACAAGTAAATTGGTGCTACATCTGCACCACATAATCCTAATCAATAAAGCTACTGATTGCATGCATGGAAAATAGTTTTAGCATTAGGAAAACTATTACGCAAAAAGTAATGCTCAAAACTAGAGCTAGAACTCAAATAATTCACTACCGGTAGTATACTGTTTGTAAAATCTTGGGAAAATTCTACCGCATAGGCATCGCTGATTAGAAACAGTACCAATTGGAATTACTCAAAAAGGAATTATAAAACTCCTCGAGTAATTAAAATACTGCAGAAAGCCACTAGACAGTTTCTGCAAAAGTTTTCACTGTAAGCCTATCCTTTTAATTTACGATGAGATTCCCCTCGTTCCACTGAATCCAGGGACATATCATACGCGATTTTTGGAGCTCCAAAAAGGCCACTAACTAGTTTGATTAAATTGTACTAAACCTTGCAGCAAAAGTCTGAACCAAAGGTACAGCAAGATTCTACACGACTCACTGAATCTACACATATTTTATTTGCAATTTTTGGCCAAGCGGTTTAATTTCTATGCAATTTACAAGTTTCTACCAAAATCTGTCAACTAAAACGATTAACGAAAATAACCAGTCAACCGTGTTCATTGACTGGTCAACGCGTTCGCCGACTGGCGCTGATGGCGTCGACTAGTCAACGCTGAGTCTGACCGGTCAACGGCTGATCTGAACCACTGATCTGAAATCTAACGGTGGCTGCAGACTTACCGAGACAAACGCTAAATGAAGCGGCGGCGGCAAGAATGAAGCGGCGGTGGCGATTCGGCAGCGGTGTTTTTCTGCGGAAGGAAGGCGGCGTGGCAGGTGAAGCGCGCGGCCGAGGCGCAGGGCGGCGAGGGCAGCGGCAAGGCGGGGTGCGGCGGTGGCGCGGCTGGAGGCGGGGTCGGCGGTGGCGGGCGAGCCGGCGGGGAGAGAGAGAGAGGCGGCATGCGGGTACTGGCGGCAGCTGCACGGAGGCCGAGGAGGTGGCGGCGATCGCGGGAACCGAGGAGGGGGCAGGGCGATCGAGGCGGCGGGGTCGGTGGGTGCGGTTTACGAGGCAGCGGCGGCTGCCTCTTATGTGGGGCCCCTTCGTGGGGTCCTACGCGGATTCAGCGCGCAGTTGGATAAGGACTCGGAAAATCGGTCCGTTTTTCTATCTCTTAATAACACGGCCGTAACTTTTCCGTACGAGCTCCGAATCGGGCGATTCTTGCTCCTACGGTTTTGTAAAATCGAAGGGAACAATCTAGGGTCAAGGGTTGGGTGAAACCACTAGGATACAAGGGTGGACTACACAAGTCCTACTAGTGCCTCCCGCAGGAGCCTCGTAGTAAAATAGCATAGGGTTTTAAAAATAGCGTTTTGCCAAATCTTTTCAATCGACGGTTTTGCATGAAAAGGTATGATGCAATGCTATGAATGATATGCAGAACCAAATCTAAAATTTGGGATGTGACAAGACTAACCCCCTTAAGATGAATCTCGTCCCCGAGATTCGGCGCGGCTAGCAAATAGGTGTGGGTAGTCCCCTCGGATGTCATTCTCACGCTCCCAAGTGGCTTCCTCTTCGGTGTGGTGGCTCCACTGTATCTTGCAAAACCTGATCGTCTTGGTATGGGTAATCCTTTACGCTGTCTCCAGAATCTTGACCGGTTTCTCCTCATAGGTCAAATCATTCTCAAGTTGAACCTCCTCTAGAGGTACAGTGTCTCTCAATGGTGTATCCACCATCTCCGGATGGCACTTCTTCAGCTGGGATACGTGGAACACATTGTGAACAGCGGACAGAGCTTCTGGCAACTCCAAATGATAAGCGACTTCTCCTTTGCGTGCTAAGATTCGATATGGTCCAATAAATCGAGGTGCCAGCTTACCCTTAATTCCAAATCTCTTGATTCCACGAAGTGGCGACACTCTGAGGTATGCTCTATCACCTATCTCATACACCACTTCCTTGCGCTTGGCGTCAGCGTAGCTCTTCTGCCTTGATTGTGCTACCTTCAGTCTGTCCCTAATCAAGGCGACCTTCTCCTCAGCGTCCTTGATCAAATCAGGTCCAAATAACTGACGTTCTCGTACTCCATCCCATAGCAACGGAGTTCGGCACCGTTTCCCATACAGCACATCGAACGGTGACGTCTTGATGCTGGTTTGATAGCTGTTGTTGTAGGAAAACTCAGCATACGGCAAATTCTCATCCCAACTAGAACCATGAGCCAAGGCGCAAGCTCTCAGCATGTCCTCTAAAATCTGATTCACCCTCTATGTCTGTCCATCAGTCTGCGGGTGAAACGCTGTGCTAAACTCCAGTCTAGTACCAAGCGACTCGTGCAGCTGGCGCCAGAAGTGTGAGGTAAATTGGGTGCCTTTATCAGATACGATACTCTTGGGAACTCCGTGTAGGCTCACAATTCTGTCCATATAAATCTTGGCCAACTTTGCACTCGTATAGGTTGTCTTCACCGGAATAAAGTGGGCTACCTTGGTCAAATGGTCGACCACTACCCAAATGGAGTCATATCCTGACCTGGTCCTGAGCAGTCCTGTGATAAAATCCATTCCCACTCTATCCCACTTCCAATCTGCACGGCAGCATGGCGATCCTGGCTTACGGTGTTCCGCCTTCACTGTTGCACATCACATGCAGGCGATATGCTTGGCGATATCTCCCTTCATGTTGTTCCACCAAAATCTGCTCTTCAAATCCATATACATCTTTGTGTTGCCCGGATGTATGGAGTATGGCGAGTTATGAGCCTCCTGCAGAATCAACTCCCTTATCTCCGGGTCGCTGGGTACACACAAACGATCTCCATACCACAAGGTACCATGCTCATCCTCGCGAATATCCTTTTCCCGATTCTCCTTCATCTTTTCCTTTATCTCCTCTATTTCCTTGTCTCCTACCTGAGCCTTCATGATCCTATCCTGTAGCGTCGGTTAGACTTCCATTGTAGCCAAATATCCTTCAGATACTACCTCCAGTCTAAGGTCCTTGAATTGCTTGCACAAATCCTCGGGCAATTCACCAACTGTCAACCCATTGGCATAAACCTTCCGGCTCAGAGCATCTGCTACTACATTAGCCTTTCCTGGGTGGTATTGTAGATTCATATCATAGTCTTTTATAAGTTCCAACCATCTCCTTTGCCTCATGTTCAGTTCCTTCTGCGTGAATATGTACTTCAGGCTCTTGTGGTCGGTGTACACATCACAGTGTTTTCCCATCAAGTAATGCCTCCATACCTTGAGCGCATGAACCACTGACGCTAACTCCAAGTCGTGTGTGGGGTAATTCCGCTCATGGTGCTTGAGTTGTCGCGAGGCATATGACACTACTCTCCCATCTTGCATCGGACACTCCCAAGTCCCTCGAGAAGCATCACAAGTACACTTGGAAATCCTTCAAGATCCGTAAGCCTGATGTAACATGCGCGGTCACTAGTCGACGCTTCAGTTCCTGAAAGCTAGCTTCACACACATCCGTCCATTCAAACTTTCTCTCCTTCTTCAGAAGTTCAGTCATCGGCTTAGCAATCTTGGAAAAGTTTTCAATGAACCTCCTGTAATATCCAGCAAGTCCCAAAAAGCTTCAAATCTCTCCCGCATTCTTGGGCGCTTCCCACTTAGTTACTGCAGTCACTTTGCTTGGATCAACAGCGACTCCTTCTCCTGACACTACGTGTCCAAGAAACCCAACGGTGTTAAGCCAGAACTCACACTTGATGAATTTGGCATACAGCTGGTGTTCCCTCAGTTTCTCCATAATCAGTCGCAGATGTTTCTCATGCTCAGCATCATTCTTGGAATATATCAATATGTCATCAATAAACACCACCACGAACTTGTACAAATACTCCATAAATACCTTGTTCATCATGGTCATGAAGTATGCCGGGGCATTCGTTAGTCCAAAAGACATAACTGTATACTCATATAAACCATACCTAGTGGTGAAGGCGGTTTTTGGTATGTCCTCCTCCCGGATCTTCAATTGGAAGTAGCCTGATCGCAGATCAATCTTGCTGAACACCTTCGCTCCTTCCAGTTGATCGAACAAATCATTTATGTTAGGCAGAGGGTACTTGTTCTTGATGGTTACTTCGTTCAGCGAGCGGTAGTCCACTACTAATCTCTTGCTGCTGTCTTTCTTCTCCACAAAAAGAACAGGTGCACCCCATGACGACGAACTAGGCTGAATGAATCCCTTGTCCAACTGCTCTTTCAGTTGCTTCTTCAATTCCTTCAGCTCATCCACATCCATCTTATATGGTCTCTTTGCTATTGGTCCTGTTCCCGGCATCAGGTCGATAAGAAACTCTACCTCCTGTCGTGGTATCCTCGGCTCTTCCGAAACACGTCGGTAATCCCTAATCATCGGCACAAGATTCCAAGCTAACCCCTTAAGAGAATTCAACTTACAACTTCGCGGTGCATGACCGACTTGAATCTAATCCTCTTACCATCCGGGGTTTTGAGTGAAACGGCTCGCTGTGCACAATCTATGTGTCCCTCATGCATAGACATCCAATCCATACCCAGAATAACATCTAACCCCTGTGATTCCAACACTACCAAATGTGCACTGAAGTTGTGTGTTCCAATCCTCACAGTTAAGTTGCGGCATCCCGCGCTAGCTATCATATCTCCTCCAGGTGAACTCACTCTAATAGACCCTTTCATAGACTCCGTAGGTAGCTTATACTTATCCACAAAAGCACTTGATATGAATGAATGCGATGCACCAGTATCGAAAAGTATAAGTGCTAGGTGAGTGTTGATTGGAAACTTACCAATCACAAGGTCAGGCTCATCTGGGATCTCCTCCACATTCATGTGGTTCACTGTGGCCTTCTCGTTGTTGGTTGGCTTCGGTCCCTTCCTCTCCGGATAGTTGTCAGCATAGTGTCCCTTCTGTTTACACTTGAAGCATGTCACCTCACTCAGATCCTTCTTCACAAAGTTGCGATCACGGTTGCGGTCATGTCCACTGTGTCCTCCTGAATGATGAGAGTGTCCTCCCTTGTGGCTGTGGTGGCTGCTCCTATGGTTGTCATGACGATGCCCATCGCCTCCATGGTGGTGGCGGTCATGGCTCCCATGGTCACTTCCTCCATGCTTGGAGTATCCATCATATGAAGTGCGAGACTTGTGATGTGAACCAGAGTGGTGATTGTTACTCTTTCTCTTGCGGCTTTCCACCTGCTTATGCTTCCCTTCCAAGATCCTGGCCTTGTCCATGAGCTCCTGGAAAGTGGGGCAATAAACTACCAGTAGCTGCACGGAAAGCTCATCACTGAGGCCATCCAAAAATCTCTCCCTCCTTTTTGCATCAGTGTCGACATCCTCAGGTGCATAACAGGACAGGTTGTTGAACTCCTCAATATACTCGGCCACGGTGCGATTGGTTTGGCGGAAGTTGCGGAACTCCTTCCTCTTCAGGCTCAAAACTCCTGAAGACACGTGGTTGGTCCTGAAACCTTCCTCAAACATAGCCCAAGTCACAGTATCCAGCGGGTGGGCGATCTGAAAAGTGTCCCACCAAGAAGCGGTTGGTCCCTCCAGTAGGTGAGCGGCAAACCTCACCTTCTCAGCATCAGTGCATCCAACAGTTACTAGATCCTTGTTGACTGAACGCAACCAGTCGAGAGCAACCATTGGTTCCGTTGCAGTAGAGAACTTAGTTGGCCTTAGCCTCAGAAATCTGGTGAGAGCATCTCCCTGAGGTTGGTTGTTTCCATTGTTGTTGTTCTGAGCTGCCATGAACTGAGTCATCACTTGGGTCAGCTGTGCCTGAGCTGCCATGGGCTGCTCCAACTCAGTGGGTTAACGGCGGGGAGGCATCTGCGGTTCAGCACAGGTAAGTTTAGAAAGAATCAACTACGACAATAGGATTCTACCCATGCATATGATCAAACAACAACAAACAATAGCAGACAATCACAAGCAAGCAACACATCAACAAACAAGTGATCCGGCAACATCCCAGGGGTTATCCTAGCAGTATATACCTACTGAAATAGTTTTGCAAGAGTTGGCAATGGTTGACTAAACAGTTGCTCAACAAAACAACAAAACAGAAATCTGCCAGAACAGTCCAGCAGCGTTCATGAATTTTTCTACCTGACTTAAACTCGTCAGAAAAATAAGATGATTTTTGCACATATAGTACAGAGAGTTTCGCACCAGCCCTATTTGTTTCAGATTTTTCCCAGTTACCAGAAAAATATGAAAAATCATACAGTACAGCTGTATCAGCAGAAAACTGCAGCGAAAATAACACAGATAGTAACCAAACTTGCCATAACTCTTTCATAAAATTTAGCACAAATAATTCCTGGGATATTGGAGTACACAAATAAGCAACTAAACACTCTTAAACTAATAGCAACTAAGTTTCACAACGATCGAAACTAATCCTAACGATTTTTCCTAACGAGGACTAACTGGTGGACTTCTATCTATTTCTTGAAGAGGTTGCGGTAGGTCCTTGCGGTCATGCGTTGGCGCTTCGGTTCACGGTTCAACCACGGCGGCGGAGTGTACATCTCTCCTGAATAATCACTTGAGATCTCAAACTCCACCTCTTCTGGATCCTCCTCTTCTTCTTCACTCTCTGCTGCAACTGCAACAGCCTCATCTCCTCCACCATCGTCGTTTCCATCATCATCATCCTCGTCCTCATCATCATCATCGTTCCCACTGTCATCATCATTGTTGCCACCATCTCCATTGTCATCATCAGAGGGTGGATTCAGCTGTGCTTGGATAGCGGCAATTTGGGCTGCCATAGCTTCAATAGTTTGATCCCTTTCCTGGACGGTCCCTTGCAGCTGTTGTATGTTCTGGGTATTCTCCTGCACAGTGCCATGAAGGTGAGCTATAGTTGCATCTCTGGCTATCAGGGCATTCTACATAACTCCCACAGCTTCATGCAAGGTGTCAATTTCCTGTCCTTGGGATGCCATAGTATTGCTGGCAAAATCTGCAATCTCCTTCACCATCATCACCTTCTCAGCTAGAGCTCCATTCTCCCTTTCCATTTCCTCTATGTGCCTCCGACGGGGCGGCATGTTGTTCCTGTCGCCCGGGGTAACCACAATGTGCCCATCTTCATCACGCCTCCCATAGTCACGGTAGGGTGAATCTGCTGGCAGTAGGTGTCGAACTTGATGGCATTGGCGAGACAGAGCTTCATGCATGGCCAAGTTGATACCAAGTACCCAGTTGCAGTATGTCTTGGTGTAGATCAAATGCACAGGGTTTGGCAAGGCGGCATCTCTGAATATGAAGGTAGTGATCTCCCATGCATCCTCTCCATATCCATAGGTGTACAACCTTCTTCCCTTAAACATAGGCAGTGGCAATCCCAATGACTGCGAGAGCTGTGCTAACTGCCTTGCAAAGGGCCTTGGTGATTCCATGGTAGCATACTCAGTCCTGACTTCTCCTATCTATCAAGTAAAAGAGGAAAGTGTGAGAATAGCATATGGTAAGAATTTACGAGGGTGAAAGGCATAAGATGAAAGACAGAGTTAATATAGGCTTTAATAAATCTATGGCTTCCTAATCCAATCCTAGGTCACGATCCTACAGTCGACACACGGGCTCTGATACCATCTTGTAACACCGCGGTTCTGAAAAGACCGTGGCTTCTATGTGACATGCCAATCCCTGGATCGGTTCATTGGCCCACAATAGAATGAGATGAATAACATAGCAAAATATCCGTGTATCATAGATAACGAAGATCCAGAGTACCATTATTACAATAAAAGCTTAGCTCAAGGCTAGCTCAAATTATTCAGGTAGCAACATAAATAAAGCAAATCCTCCATTCTTCAAATTGCCCACAAGTGAACAAGTGCCGAGTGGAGTACCGTGGCCTATATCGATTACTCAGAATCGGAATAACCTGCAACATGAAACGTAGCAGCCCCGAAGGGTTAATACATGGAATGTATGGCAAGTAGAGCTAGTAAATGGAGACAATAGTACTAACATCTACATGCATATTTGGCAAGTGGAGCTATGTCTGGCTTGCATTTGCAAATAACTTTGTCCTACTTTTATAAACAGTTTTTGATTTTCTTTGAAAATATCCTAATTAAGTTAACCCAACAACATTAAAAACGATTATGAAATTTGAATGAGCGAGAAACATGTCATGGAGTCAATATCAAGCAACTCAGTTGTCCATAACCGGGGACACGGCTAATCGATTAGATTATACGCCCTGCAGGGGTTAGTACACTTTAACCATTTGACTTGGTCAGCCCAGCTCGTACCATCACTCTCATTTTGGGTGATGATAGGGAAGTCCAAGAAGAGACTGTTCGGGAAATAGCTCCACAATCCCGACGCGCACCGGTCCAACCTACCAAAATTCTACATCTCTGGATACGCGGGTTCGAGTTACCACAACCTACTAAGTCCAACCAACCGCCCATTCCATTATTGGCACATGGTTGTACACGTAAGCTACACAATAAAGAAGCCAATCATTCTCTCTTGATACCTGGGTGCCTTTCCGCAATGAAACCACCAAAAATTATCAATCCCATCACACCCAGGAGATTCATTGATTAAGTTGTTTTAGTTTTCGCAAACCAACTCATTTAGAAACAACTTTCAGTGATGTAACCCAGCCCTCGTTCAACAAAGCATGGCTAAGCACATCTACCAACGGTGGTTCATCTACAAGGAAAGCCCTACCACATAATAGGACATAGCATAGCGATAGTATCATCCTACACATGCATCTACAAAATACACGACAATGCATTGAAAATAGTAGGACGATATCATAAACAAAGTAGCATCTACTTGCCTTGGTTGTAGCGGTCGAAAGAACAATCCACACACGAGCAAGCGTTGCACTCGTCACAATCTATACGATATAATTACAATCATAAACAAACAATCTACAAGCATATGCAACAAGGATGATGCATGAATGCAAGCACGACAAGTGAATTGGTGCTACATCTGCACCACATAATCCTAATCAATAAAGCTACTGATTGCATGCATGGAAAATAGTTTTAGCATTAGGAAAACTATTACGCAAAAAGTAATGCTCAAAACTAGAGCTAGAACTCAAATAATTCACTACCGGTAGTATACTGTTTGTAAAATCTTGGGAAAATTCTATCGCATAGGCATCGCTGATTAGAAACAGTACCAATTGGAATTACTCAAAAAGGAATTATAAAACTCCCCGAGTAATTAAAACACTGCAGAAAGCCACTAGACAGTTTCTGCAGAAGTTTTCACTGTAAGCCTATCCTTTTAATTCAGGATGTGATTCCCCTCGTTCCACTGAATCCAGGGACATATCATACGCGATTTTTGGAGCTACGGATCTTTTTCTACGAATTTATTACTCCAAAAAGGCCACTAACTAGTTTGATTAAACTGTACTAAACCTTGCAGCAAAAGTCTGAATCAAAGGTACAGTAAGATTCTACACGACTCACTGAATCTACACATATTTTATTTGCAATTTTTGGCCAAGCGGTTTAATTTCTACGCAATTTACAAGTTTCTACCGAAATCTGTCAACTAAAACGATTAACGAAAATAACCAGTCAACTGTGTCTGTTGACTGGTCAACGCGTCTGCTGACTGGGCGTCTGACTAGTCAACGCCTGAGTCTGACTGGTCAATGGCTGATCTGAACCACTGATCTGAAATCTAACGGTGGCTGCAGACTTACGGGAGACAAACGGCGAAACGATCGGCGGCGAGTTCCGGACGGCGGTAGCGATCGATTCCGGCGTCGGAGTTTTTCCTGCGCGGAAGGAACGGTCAGCGCACGGGTCAAGGTAAACAACGCGACGGCGCAAGACGACGCGCGTGCGGCAGGCAGCGCTAAGCGCGAAGCCAGCAAAGAAAGCAAGCGGCGTGGCGCGGCCTTAGGCAGCGAAAGCATGGCGGCGCGGCGATGAGGGCGGCGTAGTGGCGGCGGCGCGGGCAATGCTGAAGCAAGGAAGGCGGGCGTGGCGGCAGCAGCGCGGGCGCTGGGTGGAGGCGAGGGCGGTGGCACGCAGCGACGGGAGTGTCGGGCAGGTGGCGCGGCAGAGGCGGGTCGGGCGGGCGGCACCGGGCGGGGAGAGAGAGAGAGGCGACGCGCGGGTACTGGCGGCGCGCTGGCACGGAGGCCGAGGAGGCGGCGTCGATTGCGGGAACCGAGGAGGGGGCAGGGCGATCGAGGCGGCGGGGCCCTTCAGGTCCTACGCGGATTCGGCGCGCAGTTGGATACGGACTCGGAAAATCGGCCCAAAAATCGGCCCATTTTTCTATCTTTTAATAACACGGCCGTAACTTTTCCGTACGAGCTCCGAATCGGGCGATTCTTGCTCCTACGGTTTTGTAAAATCGAAGGGAACAATCTAGGGTCAAGGGTTGGGTGAAACCACTAGTCTACAAGGGGGGACTACACAAGTCCTACTAGTGCCTCCCGCAGGAGCCTCGTAGTAAAATAGCATAGGGTTTTGAAAATAGCGTTTTGCCGAATCTTTTCAATCGACGGTTTTGCATGGAAAGGTATGATGCAATGCTATGAATGATATGCAGAACCAAATCTGAAATTTGGGATGTGACATAACACTAGACGCGCAGTTGCGGAACTTGATGAAGCGCATCGAGACAGTGCATACGATCTACGACTCCTCATTCTCGTCCCACGAGCAGCTCCCCTTGCGAGGCTCGTCCAAACGCTACAGATGCAGCGCCTCCGAGGTATCCACACGTACAGGATGGAAGCGTCAGACGCCGGACTGCTAGGTCCGCGCACGCGACACAGGCATGAGGAGTGGCGGCTGGGAGGAATGGTCTCACCCTGGTCAGCACGCCCCACCCTCTCTTATATAGGCGTCCCTAATGAGCTTCTACATTAGCAGCCCATTAGTAGCCTAAGCCTGGTCTAATTCGGATCCAATCCTCATTAGGCTTCCATCCCCTTAAGTGTGTGACCCTATAGGTTCATATACGTATAGACATGACACGAATACACTTATTCTGTCAATAGTTAGTAGCGGCCTCTAGCAAGACGTGCCAACTCCTAAACGCATATAAAGATCATATCGGAACGAATAATCACAAGGTTTAGTACATGTCTATATCTTTGCCTCACGATATTTGGTCTAGCTCCAAGCTGACCTTTCTTTCTCGATACTGTGATTCAGATCCCTTTACTAGGTTAACTCTTAACCATATGTAGCACGGCCATGCATTTCTGGATCCGATCACTCGAGGGGCCTAGAGATATCTCTCTCAAGTAGAGAGGGGCAAATCCCATCTTGATTGATCATGCCTTGCAGCATGCTTCAGGAAAAACACGAAAGCTACCTTTATAACTACCGAGTTACGGAGCAGTGTTTGATAGCCCCAAAGTAGGTCGATCAACATCTCAAGTACATGCGACAATCTCAGTTCTACGAAAAAAACATACACGATGTGTAGAGAGAGCTGCAACTAATTGCCAGTCTCAAGTTAGGTCAGTCCAATCCCATGTTCATAACATGTGTCCACAACATTGGTTTGACATCTCCATGTCTATGACTTGCGAAACATAGTCATCAACCAATCGATGTGCTAGTCTAATATTCACATGTGTCCTCACATGAACTCTGACTAGGGACAACTATTAAATAACCATACAAGTAAAGAGTTTCACAAATAATTTACATAATTGACAATCAATACATGTTGCCTAATATGGATATTCAACGAACATTACAATAACTCATGGATACATAAGAAATATAATCATATCTATGATTTCCTCTAGGGCATATTTCCTTCAGTCTCCCACTTGCACTAGAGTCAATCTAGATTGTACCTAATACCTATTGCTCTTGCGTGCGCCTCATGCGCAGGCTGCAGGAGTGGCTTTGTAAAAGGATCAGCAACATTTGAGTCCGTATGTATTTTGCATATCATGACACTACCATCCTCAACGAACTCTCGAATCTGATGGTAACGCATGCGGATATGTTTGTTGTTCTGGTGTTGTCTAGGTTCCTTGGCTTGTGCAATAGCACCATTGTTGTCACAATAAACGTCCATAGGATTGGACGTGCCCTGAACCACACCAAGAGCGATCAGAAAATTCCTAGTCCAAACAGCTTCCTTTGCAGCCTCCGAGGCGGCAATATATTCAGCTTCTACTGAAGAGGAGGCCACCGTATCTTGCTTGAAACTTTTCCAACTCACAGCACCACCATTCATGACAAACACATAACCAGATTGCGATCTGGAATCATCTGAGTCGTTAAGGTAACTCGCATCTGTGTAACCCCTTACACTGAGTTCATCTTCACCTCCATAAACTAGGAACACATCCTTAGTCCTTATCAAGTACTTAAGGATATTCTTTACCGCTGTCCAGTGACTTTCACCTGGATCAGCCTGATATCTGCCCGTAACACTTAGAGCATAGGGAACATCTGGGCGAGTACATATCATTGCATACATGATGGATCCAATAGCTGAAGCATATGGAATCCTACTCATGCGCTCACGCTCATCAATAGTCAAAGGACACTGAGTCTTGCTGAGTTTAATGCCGTGAGACATGGGCAAGAACCCCTTCTTAGCCTCTTCCATGCTGAACCGTTTCAACACTTGGTCAATGTATGTACTCTGGCTTAATCCAATAAACCCCCTTGATCTATCTCTATAGATCTTGATGCCCAGAATATATGCCGCTTCTCCTAAGTCCTTCATCGAAAAACTATTTTTCAACGAGGTCTTAACAGACTCGAGCATAGGAATGTCATTTCCAATCAGCAATATGTCATCTACATATAAGATTAGAAATACTAGCGCTCTCCCACTTTCCTTCTTGTAAACACAAGGTTCTTGTTCGTTTTTGATGAAGCCAAACTCCTTTACAACTTCATCAAATCGAATGTTCCAACTCCAAGATGCTTGCTTTAGCCCATAAATGGACTTCAAAAGTTTGCATACCTTTCCAGCATTGTTTGGATTGACAAAACCTTCGGGCTGCATCATATACACGTCCTCAGTAAGGATTCCATTTAGGAAAGCCGTCTTGACATCCATCTGCCATATTTCATAGTCGAAATGTGCAGCAATGGCTAGAATGATCCGTATAGATTTAAGCATCGCTACGGGCGAGAAAGTCTCGTCGTAGTCAAGTCCTTGAACTTGTCGAAAACCTTTTGCAACAAGTCAAGCTTTATGGATGTGAACATTTCCATCCATATCAATCTTCTTCTTATAGATCCATTTGCACTCGATGGCTTTAAAACCATCAAGCAGGTCAACCAAGTTCCAAACTTGATTGTCACCCATGGACTCTATCTCGGATCTCATGGCGATCAACCATTTCTCAGAGTCTGTGTCCACCATCGCTTCTTCATAGGTCGCAGACTCATCATTGTCTAACAATAATAATTCCCGCATTTCGTGGAGCCTCGCCGACCTTCGTGGTTGTGGTGATTCTATTGCCACGGGTTCCTCAACTTGTTATGCTACAATAGCATCACTTGTAGAAGCATCCCCAACTGACTCATCTTGAACTTCTTCAAGTCGCACCGACCTTCCACTCGTTCCCTTTGTGAGAAACTCTTTCTCTAGGAAAACACCGCTACAAGCGACAAACACTTTGCCCTCTTCTCGGTTGTAGAAGTAATACCCTAAGGTTTCCCTCGGACATCCCACGAAAATGCACTTATCCGATTTGGGTGTTAGCTTGTCCGACTGAAGTCGCTTGACAAATGCATCACATCCCCAAATCTTTAAAAAAGACAAACTGTGATTCTTTCCAGTCCACATCTCATATGGTGTCTTAACTACGGATTTAGATGGCACCCTGTTAAGTGTGAAAGTTGTCGTTTCTAGAGCGTAACCCCAAAATGACAATGGTAAATCCGACTGGCTCATCATCGATCGAACCATGTACAACAAAGTTCGATTGCGTCATTCGGAGACCCCGTTTCTTTGTGGCGGCGTGAGCTATGGAACAATTCCGCAACTCTTAAGATGATTGCTAAATTTGTGACTCAAATATTCACCTCCGCGATCAGATCAAAGGCCTTTATTTTCTTGCCACGTTGATTCTCTACCTCATTCTAAAACTCCTTGAACTTTTCAAAAGTTTCAGACTTATGCTTTATCAAATAGACATAACCATATCTACTGAAATCATCAGCGAAAGTAATGAAGTAGTGATATCCTCCTCTGGCTGTCGTGCCCATTGGTCCACATACATCAGTATGTATGAGTTCCAACAAGTCTGTCGCTCTCTCAGGCAAACCCGAAAAAGGCGATTTGGTCATCTTT
Source organism: Avena insularis (assembly GCA_023614405.1). Lineage (NCBI taxonomy): Eukaryota > Viridiplantae > Streptophyta > Magnoliopsida > Poales > Poaceae > Avena > Avena insularis. Next base: position 37,976,530 of record CM042691.1, on the reverse strand, counting down.
CCAAGTAAACAAGCCTGACATGTCTCGTATGATTCAAATCAAAAGAAGTTAGAAGACCATCACCATGGAGCTTCTTCGTGCGCTTTTCACTTATATGCCCCAAACGACAATGCCATAAATAGGTAGGACTCAAATCATTAGGCCGAAGCCTTTTAGCACTAACATTGTAAACAGATGCATCATCAAGATTTAAAATAAATAACCCATTCACAATGGGAGCATCAGCCATAAACATAGCATTCTTAGAGATTACACAACCATTGTTTGCACTCGCGAATGAATATCCATCCCTCATCAAACATGAAGGTGATAAAATGTTTAGACCCATACTTGGAATGTAATAACAATTATTCAACTCCATAATAAATCCTGACGGAAGGTGAAGTTGCATGACGCCGACGAACAATGCAGCAACCCTTGATTTATTTCTGACGCGAAAATCCACTTCGCTTTTCTGCACTTCTCTAGTCCTTATTAGCCCCTGCATCGAATTGCAAATATGAGCAACCGATCCGGTATCAAATACCCAAGATTTAACATAGGAATCAGCGAGAATAATGTCTACAACATTTACAACAAGCGTACCTAAGTGGGAAGTACTCTTAATTCCACTCTTCTTCAAAGAAGCCTAGTACTTGTTGTAGTTTCTCTTCCAGTGGCCATATTCATGACAAAATAAGCACTCAGTGTCTTCTACAGGTCCAGCCTTTTGCTTGGGTGCAGGCTTAGGGATCATATCCTTAGCCTTGCCCTTCTTCTTCCAAGAAGTACCCTTTTTCTTGAAGCTAGGATTGTTCTGCACAGCCATCACATGGCTATGCCCTGGACACTTCTTCATGTCACTTTCTGCTGTTTTTAGCATCCCGCATAACTCATTAAGGCCCTTCTCCATCCTATGCATATGGTAGTTCGAAATGAACTGCCCATAGCTGGATGGAAGAGACGCCAAAATGAAGTTAGTGGCCAACTCTTGGCCTAGTGGAAAACCAAGCTTTTCCAAAGTCTGACTATAACCAACCATTTTGATCACATGGGGGCCTACAGTTGCTCCCTCTGCTAGCGTGCATTCGACAAAGGACTTGGCAACATTGTACCTCTTAGTCCTTGCCTGATCTTGGAACATGTCCTTAAGCGCGACGATCATATCGTACGCATCCTGATCCTCAAACTTCTTTTGAAGTTTAGGTTCCGTGCATGCAAGCATAAGACATCTAACCTCAAGAGAATCATCACATGCTCTCTTGTAGGCGTTCTTTAGGGCAGCAGATGCATTATCAGCAGGTTCATCGGGGATTGGGGTATCCAGAACCGTTTCCTTTTTATCAGACCTGAGAACAATTCTCAGGTTACGGACCCAGTCCGTATAGTTTGTTCTATTTAGTTTATCTTTGTTAAGAATCGAACGCAAAGCAAAAGGTGATGCAGTGTTCGGTGCCATTGATCTACAACAGAAAACATGCAAAATACTAAGCCATGTAACCATGATAGAGTAAAACATATTAAACAGTTTAATAGCATATACTCCCACTTAAATCAATATCCCTCTATTGATACTAAGTGATTCAAGATCCACAATTAACAAGTCGACTAGTGAGCTTTAGCATCACTGCTAGAAGACAAGGTAAATCGGTAAACAACACTTGCTAATCATATCACATATGACTCTTGTTGTTGGGTGACATCTCTATGTCAAAACTAGGCGCCCAACCTTTATGCCCCAAGGTCCTTAAATGTTAAGATGACCTTGTCAAGCTCACCAACCCTTATGCGTGTAGGTATCCGATACAAACCCATCCAGCCAAGGAAAACCGTGACACCCTAATTTCATAGGCCCACCAACGATTGTACAGGGCATAGGATGGTGCAAGGTTTGGTTGGGAGGGCATGGTTTAACTTAAAATTTGTGAGGGATCGTTCTACTTCTATCATCTAAGTATGCATAGTAGTAAAACGTATAAGAATAGCATTCACATAAATGTGACACAGTATGGCCCATTTTCTCATGGTGATCTCCATCGCCATAGAACCTGTCCACCATGATGATCTCCATTTTCATGTTTTATGTGAGCCATCCTCCAAGTGATGAGTCCTCCAAGAACTAATACAAGCTATTACACCTAACAGCTAGTAATCAAAATTACATAGAATTGGGATCATCACAAGTTGGCACGCATGCCATTACAATAATTGACAACACATATGGCTCCAGCCGTGTTGCCCTACTCACGACACGCAGGTCATGATAAATTTCATACATGCATCACATACATATATGGGCCATACTGATCACATACATCCTGCAAAAACAAGGTATGCATAGAATCGTATTCTACCGGATCATGTGAACTCGCAGCACCTAGTTACCTTAACGAGATAGAAAAATGTTCGAAGGGGCAGCGCTCCTCGCGGTATCTACACAATTTTCTTTAAGGATTTTGATCGGCAAATCTAATTTACCATAAACCGACTCTTGTTCCGATTCAATCAAACTCCTTTGATCACGGTACATCGATTTTAGATCTAGATTCCGATTCGATCAATCATATTGATCTTCGTGTGATTCAACAGGATTTATGTGTCACTGTCTACCCCGATGGCGGAAGCCGACCGGTAGGGGTAAGTCGTTCGACAACCTCAGAATCACGATCACGGAAAGCAAGATCATAGATCAATCCTGAACCACCACAATACAAATGATCACATCATTCATATCAATCTACATATCACCATATGCAACCATCCCAAATCTATAACTGAACAGCATCGGCTATGATACCACTAAAGGGATACGGGTAGGCTACACTAGCGCAAATCAAAATTTTCTACCACGTAAACCAGGATTACTGTTGTCATAGATCACGGGATTACCACTAGACGCGCAATTGCGGAACTTGATGAAGCGCGTCGAGGCAGTGCAGACGATCTACGACTCCTCCTCGTTCTCGTCCCACGAGCAAATCCCCTTGTGAGGCTCGTCCAAATGCTACAGATGCAGCGCCTCCGAGGTATCCACACGTACAGGATGGAAGCGTCAGACGTCGGACTGCTAGGTCCACGCGCGTGATACAGGCGTGAGGAGTGGCGGCTGGGAGGAATGGTCTCACCCTGGTCAGCACGCCCCACCCTCTCTTATATAGGCGTCCCTAGTGGGCTTCTACATTAGCAGCCCATTAGTAGCCTAAGCCTGGTCTAATTCGGATCCAATCCTTATTAGGCTTCCAGCCCCTTAAGTGTGTGACCCTATAGGTTCATATACATATAGACATGACACGAATACACTTATTCTGTTAATAGTTAGTAGTGGCCTCTAGCAAGACGTGCCAACTCCTAAATGCATACAAAGATCATATCGGACGAACCATCACAAGGTTTAGTACATGTCTATCCCTTTGCCTCACGATATTTGGTCTAGCTCCAAGCTGACCTCCCTTTCTTGATACTGTGATTCAGAATCCCTTTACTAGGTTAACTCTTAACCATATGTAGCACGGCCATGCATTTCTGGATCCGATCACTCGAGGGGCCCAGAGATATCTCTCTCAAGTAGAGAGGGGAAAATCCCATCTTGATTGACCATGCCTTGCACCATGCTTTAGGACAAACCCGAAAGCTACCTTTATAACTACCGATTCTGAGCAGCGTTTGATAGCCCCAAAGTAGGTCGATCCACATCTCAAGTACATGCGACAATCTCAGGTCTAAGGACAAAACGTACATGATGTGTAGAGAGAGAGCTGCAACTAATTGCCAGTCTCAAGTTGGGTCAGTCCAACCCCATGTTCATAACATGTGTCCACATCATTGGTTTGACATCTCCATGTCTATGACTTGTGAAACATAGTCATCAACCAATCGATGTGCTAGTCTAATATTCACATGTGTTCTCACATGAACTCCGACTAGGGACAACTATTAAATAACCATACAAATAAAGAGTTTCACAAACAATTTACATAATTGCCAATCAATACAAGTTGCCTGATATGGATATCCAACGAACATTACAATAACTCATGGATACATAAGAAATATAATCATCTCTATGATTGCCTATCTCTATGATTGCCTCTAGTGCATCTTTCCTTCAATGGTACTAAAGTAGTACCTAGATTATTTTTATGTGATTTGCTGTTAAATATAAAATAGTTGTAAGATTGAGCCAACTAGGCTTTTTATGTAGAAAAAACAGCAGCAATGGAAGTCAACCACGTGACCACATATGAGCATTACATCTTCCTATTACATGTATCATAAACATCTAGCGAAAAGGCCAAAATACCTATATATTTTTTAAGAACACACGAGATGTGTGTTTTCTTTATTAAGATAGAAAGATTAAAAAATACGTATTTTAATTATGTTTTAGGCTTTGAAAATTGTACTTGTTATATGTCTTAAAATAATCTATAGCCGACACAAAATAGAAATAATTTATGGTATGATATCATATATCACATTAAGATATTTAGCAATAGTAACCAGTCTAAGGATTTGAAACAAAGATGGTAACTATCATGATATAACATCTCATGGGTAATTTGAGTGATGGTGTGAAGTATGAAAACATGCAAACTGGAGCTCGTAGGTTGCCATGAGCTCCCACAACGGTCCAAACCATAGGAGTGATGACTACGGCTCACCAAGAAGGGAGGATTGGGGAGTTTGGATGGTATATCACATGCTTTGTCTTTAGGACATGTTCTATTAGTATGCTCTCTCACATGTGTAGACAAATACATGGAATAGGAAAAATACCGAACATACCCATGTATAAGAATTTAGGTATACAAGAGGAGGCTCCAACAAGCTTGATAAGGTTCACTAGTTATTCGATAGGATTTGCACTAGGCTGCAATTCCTATATGATGGAGAAACATATGGTCAATCAATAAATAGAGCATCGCATATATTTATCAAATAATTTCTCATTATTTTGCATTTTTATAGTTTTAAATTTTAAAAATATTGTGTCAATATTTTCACCAAACATCTGTTTTATACTAAACTAAAACCAATTACGAATCTATGCTAAACCGGACGATCAATTAAAAAAGTACAGCATAACATCCGTTTATCAAATAATTACTAATCCATGTATATTTTGATAGTTTCAAAATAAAAATGATACATCAAATTTGTTTTACCAAAATATATTTTACAGTATCTTAAAACAATTTTCAAAACTATGCTAAACCACTTCTGAACCATGCCAAACCTCTCCCCGCAGAGCTTTTTTTAATCCCTAACACGTTCAACTCAATCACCGCATTCTTCAATATACCAAAGTTACTAACTACAAAATTTTCTATTTTTAAATACTGGCATTGTTAGTCAGACACCACTAGTACGAAATCATAGACTAATGTTGCCATATTTCGTCCGATAAGTTTTCGTGCACAAATTCTAATTCTATGCCGTAAGTAGTTTAGCATGAGAAAACATATTTTTTTTAGAAAGGTGAAGATCATTAAAACAATTCTCGGTCATGTTGGTCGACGAATCAGTCTATCTAATGTTGGTTAGTAACTACTAGCTGGATGTGTTTTCACATGTGCATTTTCTAGATATTTGCGAGACGAATTTCTCTTGGATATTTTAAGTTTAGCCTGTCTAAATCTCAGTTGATTGTGGATTTTTTATGTCCCTATCGATTCTGAAAAGCATAATTTTGGTAACTTTTCACTAATCAAAGTTGCACTTTTTAGAAATTAATCGAGATTTATAAAAATCTCAGTTGACTGATATTTAGCAACAGAGTACTGGTTGAGCAATTATATGATAGTACTTCAGATCTTCATCGTCTAAAATATGGAAAACATTAATGTTTACAAACAGGTTACCGAACTCCTTAGGTAGGTATTCAAATGATTTTACATTGATTACTATACTAAAGTGGATTTTTATATGCCCAACAAGAATTGTGGATGAAGCTCTAAGAGAAATAACCGTTGTTAACACTTCTTCAACCTAGAAGTTAAACCGTACCTGCTTTTGATTATCATATGCGTCCTTTGTTTTGATAGGTCACACATCCATGTGCTTCGTTCCCCCACTCCCCTCTCTCCCTCTTTCAAACTTTGACAAATAAAAACTCGATACTGATTGTTTAGAGGGCCGCACGAATCCATCCGAAGTCTGTATGGTCCTCTTAAACGTATACTCACAGTATAAATATACTCGTGTGCCTGCAGTAGACGAAAATCGAAAGTTATATAACAGCAAAAAAATTAAAATATTACATGCAAAGACGTAGATCGCAATAATGGGAGGTGGGATCAGCCGACCGAAACCTGGATTATACTCAGTTCGACCGAGTACACATATACGAAGATATACGTGATCTTGATATGGGTTTCGACGGGTCAAAAAAATAAAACGGCCCATATAGCTTAAGTTTAGGGGAGAGGGGACCGAAGCACACCGCTTTTCCAATTCATAAATATCATTCGTCTTCGAAATCGCATAAAACTACCACATTGGATCTTGGTTGTCGCAAAATGGTAGTTTTATGCTATCAACTCGCATACCACTATGCTCATGGTCCACGGGGAAGAGTGATGCCCATTTTTAACTCCACCCCTCGGGTTCGTTTATTTTAGTGTTGCAAAAAATAAAAAAAAATAAAAAATACTTCAAATTTTAAATCTTTTTACACGTAGGTAGCTAATATGGTCTAGTTTGTAGAAAAATTAATAAACATGAATTTTTATTTTTATTAAAAAAAGATCATAGCACGGCAAAACAGGAATAACTTTTCCATACGATCTCGGATTTTTAAAAAATTATATGAAAATTTATCTACGTGAAATTTTACATTCGCTCACAACCACCTACGATCGATTACCGATTTTTTAGAATATCAAAATTCAAAACGGACATTTTTTAGCTAAAATAACGTTTTTTGCTGCAAAATAAAAATAACTAACTTACCGTGACACATCCATAATAGTGTGTCACGAATAAGTTTGGACGGGATTCAAATTCGAAGCAACCACCTATCCCTTATATCCCACCCACCACACCTCTCCTTCTCCTCTTCTCATCTTCTCCTCCCCTTATCCTTCTCTCCTCCACTTCTCCTTCTCCTTCCCCTTCTTTTCCTTCTTCTCCCCTTCTCCTTCTCCTCCTCTCCTTCTCTTTCTCCCCATCTTCTCCTTCTACTCTCCTCTCTCCTTCTCCTCCCCTTCTCCTCCATTCTCATTCTCCTTCTCCTCTTGCCGGTTGCGCCCACCTCCGATCACACCCTCCTCCACCCGTGACCTCCACCCACAAGCTCCTCCGCCCACGACCACGACCTCCCACATCTCCTTGCGGTGGTAGGCTATGGAGAGGCGATGAAGGCTCCGAAAAGGCACTACAACACGGAGCTCGGGCGCTGGCGCTTATAGACGCCGAGGCGCAGCCGTAGTCACCACGATCACGCTGGCGTGGCAAAAAAAGACGTCATGAATCACTGCGTCAGGGATTCACGAACGGCGGCGGATTTTTTTGGCGCTGCACAACGTGATCCGCCGACCTGGCACTTCTGCGAAAGCAAGGCGTTTACGCCGTGGCCCATGCAGGGAAGCACTACAAACATGCCGTGCCAGCTGTGAGAAAACGGAACAATGTGGTGTTGCCCTACGTAACATGTGCACGGCATAAATTTTTGTGCCCCCAATGATGCTTCTAGGCGCAGAAATTTAGCATGCTGTTTTGATATTTAGGGTTCACCTAATTTACCCGAAATCATAGAAAATCGTAATATAAATCTCACATGATACTTCCAAATATCATCACAAGTACATACCAGTACAGAAATACAGATATCTAGCTATGAGTTCCACAAACACACAATTAATCGATCACACAACTGCTACCTAAGAAAATTCTTCATACACAACACCAGATCATGTATCTACCATTGTTGGTAGCTCCGTTTTGTTGGTATCTTCCATCAATTAGCCCTTGCTTTATCCTTCTGCTTACAGTGGCTGCATATACGAACAAAGGTAATGTCGTATTACAAAATGTAAGTAATATATAAAGTGAATCTTGTAAATTTATTTTGAAGCTAAAATTTTTTACCTTAACTATGCTATTGCGTATTTCAATGACATATTCAGAAATTGCCTAGGTATATATCTCCTATAAGGTAGATACGGCTCATCAAGGATGTCAGGTCGAGTAAAATTAATATTAAGACCTGATGTGGGTATGTCACCCTCCTGCGTATCTTCATAAGGGCCTCCTAATTCAAATGAATCCCGCTACAGAAAAGACCTCACCGCGTGCAATTCTTCTGTATCATTAAACTCTGGGACGTAGTACACTTGTTTAGCTTGCCATGCAAGGATGAATGACTCGTCGGTGAGATTTTTCCCTATGTGTGTTAGGTGATTAAAGTTCACAAGTTTGATGTTGTACTCATTCGTCTTGGAGCCCCTGAGGGCAGTACTAACCCAATCACACCTGAACGACACGATTGAACCCTTGTCAGCGTAATTAAGTTCAATGATATTTGTGATCATACCATAGTAAGCAGTCACTTGGTTTCCTTCCTTGCCACAGATAGCTATACCGTAATTCATGGTGGCCTTCTGCAGTCCATAAGCCTTTGTACACAATTTGTATCTGTTAACCAAATAAGAACTATATCAGTTCACCGTTCTATAAGGTTGATTATCTAGGACTCTTAGTTCTCGAAGTACACCATCATCGTCTTTAGGTGAAATGTTCAAGACCTATGCACAACAACAAAATTGTACATCACAGTTAGACCACTATGTAACACAGTAGTATCTTGCAAGAAACCTTGACGTCTCACACATTCTGCCAACCACGTGTGAAAAGTCTCTTTGTGTCAACGGGTTTTACTGGTCACAGTTCTGTCAGCAGCCAGAATTTGAACATGTTTTCTTCAATCGAACAATATAATGCCAGTGATTAACCTATAGAAATTTTTGCTATAGAAAAATATGATATAAATATCACATGTAACATTTATATGGCAAAATGTGTTTATAATTTAATAAAACATATCGGTGAACCTGAATCCATGCATTGTCATCCAGTTCTATGATAGCATTTCCAACCAACTTGTGGCCCCCTTTTGCAGAGATATGGCATTGTGGCATCTTCATCTTCATCATCACTTTCGTGATTACGAGCCTTTCGGTTATGCCTGGTAAGACAACCTTGCATGTACCATGAGCAAAAGGTAATGCTCTCATCGAGGACATAACCTTCAGCAATAGATCATTCTTGGTGACTCCTTGTCCTCATCATCAGTTTCAATTTCTTCAAGTACCTACAAAATGGGACAAAGCTTTACAACTATCTAGACAAAACTTCATAGCTAGCGAACAAGAATGCAATTGACAAAGCAGAGGTTACAAACACACCTCTCAACTGATCACATGCTTAGATAGTGCACATGAATAGCGAGTATCTTCCCTTGGAAGGTGCACATACAAATGCGCCATGACATCAAAAAAGGAGGGTGGGAAAATCTTCTCCATAAGGCAGAGTGTTTCAGCAATATCAGATTCCAACTTCACCATATCATCGACGTGAATTACTTTGGAGTACATATGTATGAAGAAGATGCTCAAACAAACCAAAGCTATGAAAACATGGTATGGAAGATTTTTCTGACGGATAGTGGAAGCAACTGTTGCACTATGACATGGCAGTCATGACTCTTTAGACCAACTAGTTTCCTTTGTTCTACTTGCACCTTGGAGGCTAAACATGATGCACACCCATCTAGGAAATGGGCACTTCTCGAGACTCGACAGAAACTTCTTTTCTTGCTTGTGTATAAGTTGTAGCACGCTGCTCTGATATGAGTTCTGACCACTTTATCGTCTCGAGGAACTTTAACCTCCTTTGGGTAAAGTGTTTCCTTCATGTTGAGAATCTACATATTTAGCCTAGATGCAAGGTTATCCTTTGTTTTATTTTTCACATCTAGGAGAGTGTTGGCAATGTTGTCAAATATGTTTTTTCTCAATATGCATTATATCCAGATTATGCAGTGCATTAAGGTCCTTACAGTACTTAAGTCTGAAAAAGCATGATCTCTTGTGTCACATGCAGGGTTGTCCTCGATAGTGCTATCATGTTTTCGCTTTGTAGCTACCTTTGCACACTTCTGATATTCTAACTTTCCAAAGATTGTGTTCAAACCAGTGGTTTGCTGATCAATGTCATATCCAGTAATTGGTGTTGGAGGTCCCCTATGCTTAGCATGTGTATAAAAATCATCTATCTCAGTCCTATACAAGTGATCAAAAGGTAGGAACCTATGGTGAAATAGTCACATGTGACTAAATCATATGTTCTAACACCCGTGTCATACATCTCTTGAAGTTCTTCAACTAAGATCTCTAGGTAAAAATCTATATTATTTCTAGGAGATCTCGGACCAGGGATCAACAGGGACAGAATAATTTTTTTAGGCTTCATGCATATCCATGGTGGAAAGTTGTATGGAATAAGAATCACAGGCCAAGTGCTATAAGACATGCTTGTTGCACCAAATGGGTTGAAGCCATCTGTAGCCTATCCCAACCTGATGTTACGAGGATCGTCTCTGATTAGTGGATGCAACATGTCCAGGTTTTTCCAATTCTTAGCATCAGCAGGATGCCGGAGCAGACCCTCATCTGTTCACTCATTTGCATGCCATGTTGCATCAGTTGCCGTCTTCTTAGACATAAAAACATCTACGTCCTTCTTATCAGAGGAAAATGTCTGATAACCTTAGCAGCAACTTTGTGAGGCCTCTTTCCATCCTCCCTCAAGGCCTTCCACCTTGAAGTGCCACATGTGGGACAACTATCATGGTTTGCAAGTTTATTCCTATATAAAACACACTCATTTATGCAGGCATCTATGTTGTTATACCCAATGCCTACACCTTTCACAAACTTATTGGACTCATAATAGTTCTTGGGTATTTTATTTTCATCAGGGAATGCATTACCTAATAACTAGAGAATTTCATCAAACATTCCACTGGCTGCTCCCCACATATTTTTTATGTTCAAGAGCCTAACAATGAAATGCAGCTTTGAGAAATTCTTGCAACTTGGGTACAGATCTAGGGAAGCTTCATATGCCAACTTGGTATAGGTAACAACATCACCAGGAGCATTAGTATTTCCAGCACCATCGGTATGCAGAAAATTCCATGTACTAGTCCTAAGCAGATCATCCATGTCTTAGTCATAGGATGACTAGGAGGTTTGTTGGCGTGTTATTGACGCCTCGTTGGGAGACCCCAAGAGCAAGGTGTGATGAGCACAACAACAAGTTTTCCCTCAGTAAGAAACCGAGGTTATCGAACCAGTAGGAGGAAGGAAACGACTCAAAGGTGTTTCTAGCAACTTGGAGACCTGCACAACACAAACTCAAGACTTTCCCCAACGAACAATGAGGTTGTCAATTTCACTGGTTGCTGTAACAAAGGATTGACTGTATAGTGTGGAAGGTAATAGTGGTTTGCAACAAGTAAACAGTAACAGTGGAAGATGTACAAATGGTAAAGATTGGACCAGGGTCCATAGTTCACTAGAGGTGTTCTCCTTAAGATAAACAAACATGGCATGCTCGGTAAATAAATTACAATGGACAATTGACAGATCGAGCAAGGCATAACAATGCAATACTAGACATTCATGGTCCTATGAGATTCGATTGGGCAATACAACAAGATACATAGACCGCCATCCAACTGCATCTATGACTAGAAATTCACCTTCAGGTTATCATCCGAACCCCCTCTAGTATTAAGTTGCTAGCAACAGATAACTGCTTTAAGCAAAGTGTGTAAGGTAAACAATCCACTTGTTCCATGAACAAGAGAACGTTATTTTCTCCCTAGTGGCAACAACACATCTACAACCTTAGAGATTTCTATCACTTCCCTTAGATTAAATAGAGGCATGAACCCACTATCTAGCATAAATACCCCATCTTGGAGTCACTAGCATCTACTCGGCCAAGATAGCTACTAGAAACGGAGAGCATGCAAGATCACAAACAACACAGACATGATAGAATCAATAAGACAAAACCACTAATCAATCTGACATAGTAATCTCAATATCCATCGGATCCCCGCAAACACAACATGCATGATTACAAATAGATGATCTTGATCATGAACGGAGCCCACAAGATCTAAACATGGTAGCACAAAGGAGGAGATACAACCATCTAGCTACTACATGGACCCGTAGTCCAAGGTGGAACTACTCATGCTTCATACCGGAGGCTGGCATGATGAAGAACAAGGCCTCCGGAATGATCTCCCCTCCGGCACGGTGCCGGGAAGAGCTTCATATCCCCCCGATCTAAGGATGATGGTGGTGGTGTCTACAGACGGTTTCGTAGAATTTTGATCAGGTACTTAGGGTTTTGGCATCGAGGGGTCTTTATAGGCGAAGAGGCGAGGCAGGGGGGCGGCCAGGATGGTCACACCCCCCAGGTATGGCTAGCCCTAGTCCGCGCCTCCAGGGGTGTGGCCTCCTGGTGCCTCCCCTCCATCTCGTACTCTGGCTCCGTGTTTCCTAGGGTAAAATATTGACTTTGGCTTTTGTCCCATCCAATTCCGAGAATATTGATTTTACGCTTTTCGAAACCAAAAATAGTAGAAAAGCAGTAACAGCACTGTGGCATCTTGTTAATAGGTTAGTACCAGAAAACATATAAAAACATCTCAAAGTGTAGATAAAGCAAAGAAAAGTAGATACTAAACAAGCATGGAACATCAAAAGTTATAGATACGTTTCCGACGTATCAAGCATCCCCAAGCCTAACTCCTGCTCGTCCTCGAGTAGGTAAGTGATAAAAATAATAATTTTTGAGCTGACATGCACCATCAAAATCAAGATCAAACCATTTGCAAGCATTAAAAGCTGGGATCAAAGAACTCTGAACATGTGCATGAAAGATGGAGTTCTAACAGTAAGACAAAGTAACTATGCATGCAACATGAAAGGTTACAAACAAAGATCATGAATAACATGCATTGAAAAATGTTTGTTTATTTCACATACAGAAAACATGGTATAGTGGCATTCAGCTTGTCCCTCATGGAGTAGCAAATAGATGCATAGGACACCTTCAAAGTTTATAAGAGTGACTAGATACAAATAGCACAAGAACAAGTAATATCAGCAATACACATTAATCAATAAGTTTTGGGACAATGCGCATAAAACTAAGAATGGAAACTATGCTCTCTTAACTGGTGCCTAAAGGTAGAAGGTGGAGACTCAATATAATGGTGGAAGAAAGGCCCTTCATAAAGAGAAGCAGGGATTTCTAGTTTCAAAAAGAGCTTCCAAGAATTATGGTACTTGTTAGCTTTGAGCTCTCATTGCCCCTATCATAAGCATCTTGAAGTGATTATGGTTAAAGTGAACAAACTATGGAGTATATGCTTGACAAAGTATAAGTTGGCAATCTCATGTCCCTTGAATACGAGGGTCGCACCTCATGCTACTCAACTTTAGTCACCTGTAAGTTCTTGTCATAGTAAGTACATGTGTATCATAGAGAACCGCCAACGGGGTACCCCTTGCACATGATACATGAGCTATCCAATAATCAAAATGATAATGCAAGCAGACAATGGGCATCTCAGCAATCTTGTCATTTACCATGGGAATATGGTGCTTTTTTCTCTCTTTCCTCTTTTCAATATGTCTCTTTTTTTATAAGAAGAAAGCTTCATAGATGTCATTATGGTGATGATGCAAGTTTCCACTATGATTAGGCATGGCTTAGGCTAGCGTCCCAGGCGTTTCTCTAACACATATACATAACTCCATGGACTTACAAGCTCCCTCTTTATTTCACACCGGCGACATCCATAGACAAAAAAGCATGATATCGACTATGTACAAAGTACAAGTGCAATGTTGAAAGTGTTTCCCGTGATAACACGGTTCTGCTAATTCCAACGTATAAGTGCAAGCATATACAACATAGATGACACAATGGTTCAAGTTTATTAGGGGCAAGAAAAATAAAGTGTTCCATCAAGTTTGTGAGAGATTTAATCACTAAGTTTTCACATAACAAAATACTTTTTAATTGGAAGATAGATGAAAAAAAGAATATACTTGGAATGATGTAACACAACATGAATAGGAATTTATAGTGGACACTTTGGAATAACTTGGTTTCTTGGGAGTTGGATGCATGAGTATAGCTTACTCATACAAATGGAGACTAGCAAAAGACTGGGAGCGACCAACTAAGAGAGCAATAATGGCCATAATCATGTAGATCGACAAAACATTACTAATCAAAGCATACAGTGGTACTACAAGTCAAGGACTAAATGATCATATATGCTATGGTGACTTGTTCATAGTCATAACATGGTGTGAGCATGTGCCAAGTCAACCCAAACAAAGCATCAAAGGAGAATACCACAATACTATGCTTTTGTATGCTAAAACAACGCATGATTCCTTCAAGGCACACTAAGAAATCCCAATTGTTTCGAACAAGTCATGCTACAGCAATAATCACTAAGCATAAGGTCAAAACAACACCTAGCATGAAATGATAAAGTCTAAGTCATAGTCAAAGCAAGCTCCTCTTGTACTACTCAAGTAAGAACTTTCTACTCTTCTCCAACACCAATCAACTTATTTGAAATAACACAGCGAGAACGGGGGTCCAAACTAATTTATTCAAGCAAACTAAGCAAACCAAATGAAAACTAATATGTTCCAAGAACAACACAATAGTGTATGAAACAATAAAAACGAAGTGTCTAGACAGACCTGAGCTTTTTATTGATGAAGAAGGGGATGCCTTGGACATCCCCAAGCTTTGACGCTTGTACCTCTTGAATATTTCTTGGGGTGACACGGGGTGGCATCCCCAAACTTGAGCTTTTGTCCATTCTTCATCTTATTACATCATTCTCTCTCTACACCTGAATTTTTTTCCTTCATACAAAACTTCACACAATCTTCATTAGCAACATTAGTGTATTCAAAAGATAATAGACCTTTCGGTTTAGCTTTAAAACAGAAAAACTTTCACTAAAAACACAAGCTACTGTAGAAATTCCCTCAAAAAGTTCAATTTTCCAAAAAGAACCCAAAAAGGAATCAATAAGAAGCAAATGCAAATAATGGCAGAAATCTGTCAAAACAGACCGGTAGGTAGAAACCAATTTTTTCTAAGACCTTATGTTGCTCAAATCAGAAAGTGCTGAACTAAATAAAGTTAACTAACATACTGGGGGATTTATTCACAAAATATCAGCTCAATCCGACTTACAGAGATTCCTCACGAATTTTATGGCGGAGCACAAAAATATGTTTCAGGACGGCAACTCCCCAAATCTTACTTCCCTCTCATTAGAGGTTATTCTTGGCACAAAAAGCAAACAAAAAGGACAAGGAGAGGTTATTACTAAAGTAATAACTTTCAAGACTCAAGAAAACTCTTGGTTTATCTTCCAACAAGTACTTTTCTTTAACGCCTTTAAGTTAGGCACAAGAACCAAGAATCAAGTATTTTCAAATGAAGAAGCATTAACATCAAACCTTGCTTTCAAAGGAGGGGAAAAAGCAACTTCTCTCTACTCATGGGGAGGTGTTCAATACCTTTCTTCAATGGAAATTGATATTTAATTGTGCCTTCTTTCATATCAATAATGGCACCAACAGTTCTAAGAAAAGGTCTTCCCAAAGTAATAGGACAAGAAGCATTGTATTCAACATCCAAAACATAGAAATGAACAGGGACATAAGCATTGTTAACCATAATAAGAACATCATTAACACTCCCCATAAGTTTCTTCTTAGTATTATCATTATGTGGGACATCCAAATAACAATCTTCCAAAGGTGGCAAATCAAGTATTTCATAAATCTTTCTAGGCATAATAGAGACACTAGAACCAAGATCACATGAAGCTTTGAGATCAAAGTCATTCACTTGCATATTAATAATAGGTTCCCAACTATCTTCTACTTTCCTAGGAATAGAGTCTTTGTGTTTCAACTTCTCTTCCTTAATTTAATAAGAGCATATGTAATGTGTTTGGTGAAAGCCACATTCATATCACTAGCATCAAGACTTCTAGCAAGCTTTTGTAGGAACATAATCACTTCAGAAATATTGCAACGATCAAGATCAAAATCAATCTTAGCATCACTAGCAGTAGGCTCATTGGGCTTAGGAATTGTGGTAGGAGGAATAGGGACTTCTTGTGGTTTAGTGGCATCAATATTGGTGGTGGTAGTGCAGACACTATTGTTTCTAGCAATTTCAGCTTCTCTTTTCCACTTAGCATGTAGTTGGGATAACAGTCTAACATTTTCATCAATAGTAACTTATATTGCATGAGTAACAGCAAAGGTACTTTCCAAAGTTTCAGGTTTAGCATCCATTTTATTAATCAAAGAGGACTGTGCTTTAGACAAAGAGGAAATATTTTTCTCAACATTCAAAAGCTTTTCCTCCATAGTCTTTTTAAAAGTGGTTTGTTTACTAATAAAGTCTTTGAGCATGACTTCAAGTTTAGATGGGCGACTTCTAGTATTGTTGTAGGAGTTTCCAAAGGTATTGCCATTATTAGGAGGATAAGACCTATAATTGTTGTTACTACCAAAATTATTCCTATAGGCATTGTTGTTGAAATTGTTGTTTCTAATGAAGTTGACATCAACTTGCTCTTCTTGAGCAACCAAAGAGGCTAAGGGAACATTATTAGGATCTAAAGGAGCTTTTCCATTAACAAGCATAGCCATTATAACATCAATCTTATCACTTAAAGAGGAGGTTTCTTCAATAGAATTTACCTTCTTACCATGTGGAGCTCTCTAAGTGTGCCATTCAGAATAATTAACCATCATATTATCAAGGAGTTTTGTTGCAGCACCCAAGGTGATGGTCATAAAGGTACCTCCAGCAGCTGAATCCAACAGGTTTCTTGAAGAGAAGTTCAAACCTGCATAAAAAGTCTGGATAATCATCCAAGCAGTAAGTCCATGAGTGGGACAATTCTTAACCAAAGATTTCATTCTTTCCCAAGCTTGAACAACATGTTCATTATCAAGTTGTTTAAATTTCATAATATCACTTCTCATGGATATAATCTTAGCAGGAGGATAGTATTTTCCAATAAAAGCATCTTTGCACTTAATCTAAGAATCAATACTATTTCTAGGCAAGGATAGCAACCATTCTTTAGCTTTTCCTCTCAAGGAGAAAGGAAACAACTTGATCTTAATAATATCTCCATCTACATCCTTATATTTTTGCATCTCACAAAGTTCAACAAAGTTATTGAGGTGGGCAGCAACATCATCAGAACTAGCACCAGAAAATTGCTCTCTCATCACAAGATTCAACAAAGTAGGCTTAATTTCATAAAAGGTAGCATCAGGAGAAGGTCGAGCAATAGGAGTACTTAGGAAATCATTATTGTTTGTGCTAGTGAAGTCACACAACTTGATGTTCTCAACAGAGTTTATTTTGGCTAAAGTGGAGCAAGCCAACAGCAGCAGCAACTAGAGCAGGAACTAATTTTTTTGTGTTTTTGATAATAGAAAGCAAACCAAACTAAACTAATTTTTTTTGGAGTTTTTGATAAAAATATGCAAACAAAACCAAGCAAAATAAACTAAGCAAAACAAAAACAAAGTAAAGAGAAAGGTTGTGAAGGACTCCCCTTGTGAAGACGTCCTTAGCCTCCCCAGCAACGCCGCCAGAAAAAGCTTGTTGGCATGTTATTGACGCCTCGTTGGGAGACCCCAAGAGCAAGGTGTGATGAGCACAACATCAAGTTTTCCCTCAGTAAGAAACCGAGGTTATCGAACCAGTAGGAGGAAGGAAACGACTCAAAGGTGTTTCTAGCAACTTGGAGACCTGCACAACACAAACTCAAGACTTTCCCCAACAAACAGTGAGGTTGTCAATTTCACTGGTTGCTGTAACAAAGGATTGACTGTATAGTGTGGAAGGTAATAGTGGTTTGCAACAAGTAAACAGTAACAGTGGAAGATGTACAAATGGTAAAGATTGGACCAGGGTCCATAGTTCACTAGAGGTGTTCTCCTTAAGATAAACAAACATGGCATGCTCGGTAAATAAATTACAGCGGGACAATTGACAGGACTGAGCAAGGCATAACAATGCAATACTAGACATTCATGGTCCTATGAGATTCGATTGGGCAATACAACAAGATACATAGACCGCCATCCAACTGCATCTATGACTAGAAATTCACCTTCAGGTTATCATCCGAACCCCCTCTAGTATTAAGTTGCTAGCAACAGATAAGCACTTTAAGCAAAGTGTGTAAGGTAAACAATCCACTTGTTCCATGAACAAGAGAACGTTATTTTCTCCCTAGTGGCAACAACACATCTACAACCTTAGAGATTTCTATCACTTCCCTTAGATTAAATAGAGGCATGAACCCACTATCTAGCATAAATACCCCATCTTGGAGTCACTAGCATCTACTCGGCCAAGATAGCTACTAGAAACGGAGAGCATGCAAGATCACAAACAACACAGACATGATAGAATCAATAAGACAAAACCACTAATCAATCTGACATAGTAATCTCAATATCCATCGGATCCCCGCAAACACAACATGCATGATTACAAATAGATGATCTTGATCATGAACGGAGCCCACAAGATCTAAACATGGTAGCACAAAGGAGGAGATACAACCATCTAGCTACTACATGGACCCGTAGTCCAAGGTGGAACTACTCATGCTTCATACCGGAGGCTGGCATGATGAAGAACAAGGCCTCCGGAATGATCTCCCCTCCGGCACGGTGCCGGGAAGAGCTTCATATCCCCCCGATCTAAGGATGATGGTGGTGGTGTCTCAATGATTTGTAGAATTTTGATCAGGTACTTAGGGTTTTGGCATCGAGGGGTCTTTATAGGCGAAGAGGCGAGGCAGGGGGGCGGCCAGGATGGTCACACCCCCCAGGTATGGCTAGCCCTAGTCCGCGCCTCCAGGGGTGTGGCCTCCTGGTGCCTCCCCTCCATCTCGTACTCTGGCTCCGTGTTTCCTAGGGTAAAATATTGACTTTGGCTTTTGTCCCATCCAATTCCGAGAATATTGATTTTCTGCCTTTCTGAAACCAAAAATAGTAGAAAACAGGCAACTGGCACTGTGGCATCTTGTTAATAGGTTAGTACCAGAAAACATATAAAAACACCTCAAAGTGTAGACAAAGCAAAGTAGATACTAAACAATCATGGAACATCAAAAATTATAGATACGTTTCCGACGTAGCAAGGTTTAGTACCCATGCTACATTCAGGTAAACTAGAACTCCCATCAACAGACTCACCATGAAAAACCCAATGCATATATCCTGGCAGAAAACCCTTATCAACCAAGTGGTCAACAACAAATGCACAGTCATGCCAATACAGATTGGCACAAGCAAAGCAAGGACAACAAATTTTTCCTACATTTGCTGACCGGGAGAAGGCGAAATCCAAAAAACATTCCAACCCATGTTCGTATTCCACTGTCTGTCTAAATAAATACATCCATCTCTTGTCCATTTATGTGCTTCTCTAACAATCGAAGTACAGAAAGAAAAACAATCTGGGCAGTGTGGAAGGGGGTGTCCTTGGGGAGGCTCTCCCCGTGTGTCGACGCGGTGGGGGCCAAGGGGGCGGTGTCCCTAGGGAGGGGGAGCCGATGGAGGGAGGGGGCGCCGGTGGAGGGAGGCGGCGACGGTGGCAGGGGAGCTAGGGTTGTTGTTTGGGGAAAGATTGGGGATCGAGCGAGCGGCGGTATAAGTGAAATTTCACAAACATGCTCGCCGTGTCCGGGGAAAGCTCGAAGTCTATGACATGTGGGACCTACTGACTTTTCGAGGCAAAATATCTTTTTGCCACGTTACACTTATCCACGGCAAACAAAACTGCCTCCTTAAAAAATGCACGAGTGTGCCACAACTGTAAACAAACCAAAGTATTAATAAGAAGAACACATCAATCAAAGACATATGATCTTATACACAACTATTCTTATATATTTATTAAACTGCATCAACAACATATCTTATACACATCTCAAGCCTAACAAATTACTTTTAAATTAGGCC
The DNA here is from genome assembly GCA_023614405.1 of Avena insularis. NCBI lineage: Eukaryota > Viridiplantae > Streptophyta > Magnoliopsida > Poales > Poaceae > Avena > Avena insularis. The sequence continues at coordinate 37,956,410 of CM042691.1, read as the reverse complement.
TAAGTGAGTCCATCAAATCCACGAGGCAAGCCAACTCGTTCACAATCTCTGACACTTCACCATGGGCAGAGGCATTGGCTTGATTCCTCGCTACTGCAATTCTAACATTCAATTCGCGAGTGGCCATTTCATACTCATCTTGCTCAGCTTTCTTCCGCATGAGCTCCAATAGTTGTTGCATCCTCCCGCTGTGCGGACCATCGGCCCATGTAACACAGCTGCACCTCGGAGTTTTGTAGTGGCACCCGAGGAGCTTGCGGACGGTGTTCATGTCGACGTATGCGACGCGGAGACGTGGCTTCATTTCATAGCCACACCGGCATCTAGCCCCTGACCGTCATGGAGACCGGTCCATTCGTCTGAATTCGTGCACTCGATCCAGTTTGGCATGATCTACGAAGAAAATTCCCAAATAATATAAGAGAAAACTCCAATCAATTATATATATATATATATATTAGAAAGTGATAAAAAAACCAAAAATCAGAAAGAGGACAACCCAAATCAGAGAAATAGAAATCGATTGAATAGCCTTCTCAAGCTGCCCCTCGTAATGTGACTGTCGACTAGACGCATAGCGCAAGATAGGATCCAAAAATTGTAATTCCCGATGACGCTCATTCCTAAAAATCTTGATAAGTACTCGATGTGTCTATGAATCGTACTGACAGCATTTTCATGTATGTAACTGCTCCGTCTTGACCTCTTGTCCTCTTCGACGCGACGACGATGATCTACTCTGCCTTGACCTATCATCGTCGTTGTCGTCGGAGAGGACAAGAGGTCAAGGCGGAGCATATCTTGGGTGTAGGATAAGGATGACCGTGAGCAGGGAGAGGGGCGATCACGGAGGAAGCAGCGTGGAGGAGAGCTCAGACAGAGGCTGGGGCGACGGAGTACAGGTGGGGCGCAGTGGAGACGGCGTCATTCCGGTCGTCGGCCAAGCCAACCCCTTGGTTCCCTCTATTCCGTAGATCGCCAAGGCCCTCTCTTACTCCACCATACTCGCTCGGGCTTAAGGCGAAGCCCTGCGAGATCTCCCCTCTACTTCCGACACCACGCCGTCGTGCTACCGGAATCACGAGGAGAGTGCTACAACCTCCGCTGCCTGCTGGAAAAAGGGAGAGGAAGGTCTTCATCGAAATTCAACGTGACCGATTGCTAGCGCTGCCGAACGAGCATGGCCTTGAAGGATCGTCTACGCGATCTTGAGATCAGAAGTGTACGACTACATCATCCACGAGAATCTGATCTCTTTAACCGCTTTGGATCTTCGAGGGTTAGTACTCTATCGACTCGTTGTTGCAATCTAGTAGATAGATCTTGGCTTGTGTGTGTTCATGCGATAGAATTTTTTTGTTTTTCCATGCTACGAAACCCTACAGTGGTATCAGAGCCGTGTCTATATGTAGATCTGTTGCACGAGTAGAACACAATGGTCATTGTTGGCGTTGATGCTTTTGTTGTTGATTGCTTCTTGTGTACTTTTCATCTTACGGGATGGTGGGATGAAGCGTCCCGGGCTAACCTTACATGACATCGTTCATGAGACTTGCTCCACGCTTGACATGCAACTTGTATTGCATAAGTGGCTTTGTGGGTGCCTTTTTCTCCCAACATAGTTAAGATTCAATTTACAACGGGTGATTGACAATACTAGTATCAATGTTGTGGTTCTTGTTCGTAAGTTAGAACGACACTTATTGAAAGCCCCAAACCACGTAAAACATGCAAAGAAAATTAGAGGCGTCTAACTTTGTTTTGCAGGGGTGTGCTGTGATGTGATATGACCATGATTGTGATTATATATGATGTATGCAATATTCCTTATTGTAAGTCGGCAACCGGCAGGAGCCATATGGTTGTCTTTTAATTCCGTTAAGTCCTACGTGACTATTATTCAAGATAGTTGTAATAGTTGATGCTGGTGGAAGACAACCATGAAGCGGCGCCATTGACCTTGACGCCACACCGGAGATCATGGAGATTATGCTAGTGGAAGACAACCATGCTGGTGGAAGACAACCATGAAGACAACCATGAAGCACAAGAAGAAAGGCCATATCATATCACATATTATGAATTGCATGTGATGTTAATCCTTTTATGCATCTTGTATTGCTTAGTTCACGACGGTAGCATTATAAGATGATCCCTCAAGCACACAATTTCAAGTTTTAAAGTGTTTATCCTTAGTAAGCACCGTTGCTAAAGCTCGTTGTTTTGAAGCATCACATGATGATCGGGTGTGTTAGATTATGCGAGTGTATACAACATGAGCAAGCCAGATTTGCTCATGCGAAAGCTAAGGTTTGATCTTGACGAGCCTAGCATGTACAGACATGGTCTCGGAACACGGATCACCGAAAGGTAATGCATGAGTCATATAGTAGATATGATGAACATGTTGATTGTTTGCCAATGAAGCTACATCAACTCTCGTGATGATCGGTTTTGATGTGGTGGATTTGGTTCGTGTGATCACTAAAACAATGTGAGGGATATTGTTTTGAGTGGGAGTTTAACAGCAGTATGATTAAAAGTTGAACACTATTTATCATAAATTAAATTAAAGTGAATTTGCATAGTTGTTGTAGTCATTGACATCCGTTTACCACCTTGCGCTTAGTTTTAATTGAGATGATAGAACTATAGAATTTTGGTTAGTTACTTTACGAACTGGTATCGTATTGTTTTGAAGTGTTAATCTAAAGTTTAAAAGTCTCATTGCAAACTTTCAGTAAGTTTCGATTACTCCGTGAAGTTTAATAGTTGGTATTAAAAAAAGAGTAACAATTCCAGTGTTAGTATATAAGTATCATGTTTATCTCCATGATTCTTGATATTTGAAAGATAGTTTCAATATCAAGGTAATCTAGGAGTTGAAAGAGTTGTTTCAGAAACCATCATGTATGGGAGATATTGCGATATCTGAAACAATATTTTGTTTACAACATGATAGAGTATAATATGGCAAAGTTGATGTTCTCATATTTGATGAGAATTTACAAAAGGTTGGAGACACTAGTTGTCCTAATCCTCCAAAAGGTTTTGGAGAGCAACATTATACTCGTGATTCACCGTAATAAGCTAAAAGTAGCTTGATCATGAATAATTCCATGATAAGGGTGAATATTTGATGTAGGTAAAATGTTTACTACACCAAGAGATTACTAAAGAAAGGAATTTGAAAGAACACCAAACATTTGATGATGGTGATCTATTTCAAAGTGCAAGTCCAAAGACATTGGTATTTAATTATACACGCTTTGGACTATGTGTCATCTGTATTGATCCACTATTGATGTTGATAGATTCTTTCAAAACAGAAAAGGAAATACTGAAAGAGAATCTCATAAATATATGACAGAAAAGAAAAGACTAGAATTGTTCAGGTTAAGTATATAGAGGATATACGTGTTATGGTTGTATTCTTTGCTTGTTAAATAATGTGGTTCTTAAGTATTGGATACTGAATTTGTTGGCATGAATCGTCATATGAAACAACAGAATTCATGAACTACAATGGCCTAAGTAACTAGCAAAAGAATATGTGATGATGTTCATCGAGAACAAATAAAGGGTTATTATGTTGCTCGTTAAACATCAAAGCTTGCCTTCAAGATTTGTTTTATCAGGTATTATGAGAACAAAAGGGTTGTTCAAATAATTGTCGTAATCCATAAAAGATGGATGATTCACAAATCTCGTTGGAGAAATCACATCCATAAAACTAGTGCTAAAAATGTCGAAAGACAAATTGATTGAAAGATCACTTAGGAAGTGACATTGCCGTTTAAATTATATTGGAAAGAAAACATGAAGAAACTCCATGTGGATGTAATTTTGGAGTCTTTTGATTTTTGATCAAATGACGCTTGTGAAACTTTCCTAAAGATAATTAAAACTTTGTTCATAGGCCAAAAAGGAACGAATGACTAGCTTATTGGAACTTGTACATATTGTTGTATGAAGTCCATTATGTGTAGTCAAGAGCGATGAATTTCAACTTCATAAACTTTCTCTAAAAATTTGAGTGAATATATGAATATTTACTTAATAAGGATGAAGTATGAAACATTTGAAAAGTTCAAAGACTTTCAAGATGAAGTGCAAAATCATTGTAACAAGAATATAAATAGTTTATGATAAGATCATAAAGGAAGATATTTGAGTTACAAGTTTAGCATAAACACCTAAGATTTAAGGAATCGTTCCGTGGATTTGCATTTCTCAAAACACCATGAGAGTATGGAGCATTCGAGATATGTAATTAAACCTTGTTTGACATGGTAAGATCAAAGGTGTAATTCATGAAACTGCCATTATATTTTAAAGATTAAAAGCTTTAGAGACTACCGTTTTTCCACTGAAAAGAGCTCCATCATAATCCGTTGAAATGACACCATATAAAGTTATGGTTTGGGATAAAACCCAAGTTGTCCTTTCTTAAACATTGGTATGCTATGCATAAGAAAGATGTTTGCAACCAAAGTCGGATGAACCTGTCTTTGTATGTTATTTCGAATAACTGTTAAGTATTCATCCAAAACACCAGAGACAAAAGTGTTTGTCACTTAGAACGTCAAGTTTCTTTGAGAAGGAATTTTCCGTGAAAAGATAAGTGGGAGGACAATAGAACTTTGATAAGGTTAAAAGAACCTTAGATGTATGTGCAAAGTTGCGCAGCGCCAAAAAAGTGTTTCGGAGGCAGCAACAATGCTCATGGGTCACGTGCCTCAAAGGTTGTGGTTACGGAGGTCAAAGTTTCTATTGAACCAAGTAGGTCGAGTAAACATTCAAATACCAAGATTTGAGGGTTGAATCATTATTTGAGAATAATGAACGGACTACATGCAAAGAAGCGATGATGGGCCCTGACTCCGTAAAATGGTCTGAAGCCATAAAATCCGTGATAGTTCCATACACGAGAAATCATGCTTCGAACTTGAAAGACCCTCTGGAAAGGTGTGCGACCTTATAGTCGTTTTTGGATCTATAAAGAAATAGACATGGATGTTTTCACATCTATGAAATAGTCGACATGTTGGGAAGGAGTTCACAACAATGTTCAAAGGTTGATTATGACAAGATTTGATCTTTCATAGCGATATTTAGTCTAGACGGATTAATGTAGCAACCAATACATATAATTTTGTTATGTGGTAGTTGAATAAACAAAACAAAGTTCTTCTAATAGAATTGTTACCTAGGACATGTGCAAAACACAGTCCATAGGGTTTTGTTAATTCAAAGGATGCTAAAAGCATATGCAAACTTCAATGGTTGAAGTAAGCATCGCGGAGTTGGAATATTCACTATGATGAAACTGTTAAAAGAGTTTAATTTCATTGGAGACAATGAAGATGCTTGCATTTGCAAGAAATTAAGTGGGAGCGCTAAGACATGTTTCTAATACATTATATGGAAGACATATTGTTGATTAGAAATGATGTATCTTTTATTAACACATATTAAGAATTTCATCCCGATGAAAGACTTAGGCAAAACCCAAATATGTGGCATCAATAGACGCTAATATGGTTGTGCCAAAAGTACATAGATGATGTATTGAATGAGTTCAATATAGAAACTACAAGAAAGGTTCTTGTTGCACATAAAGGATTGAATAAGTTCAATTTTGATGATATATTCAAGTGTGTTGACACTTGGTAAGTGAAACAAAGATTCAAGTATAGATTGATACTTGATGTATGAAATCACAAAGAGTATTTATATCAATCATACTGTGATATGTAAAAATCCAGATATGTCCTATACTCTAAATGTTATGAGCATATACCAGAATGATTCATAAGATGATCATTGGACGATAGTAAGGATATTCTTATGATCTTTTGGAAGAACTAAGAGTATATTATTTTATAGAAGTGACAAATAGATGGTTAGTTCATTGTAAAAGTACTACATTGATACTAGTTTTGTCACAAAGTACAAATTAAGCTTATCTCAATCTAAACTAAGGGTGGCACAATATAATGGAAAGTAAGTTCCATAATGGATTTGGATGAGTTCCAAAGTTAAGACATTGTGACAGATACTACAACAAAAGGCTAAGTATATGACTACTATTATAGCAGATAAAGAGGGCATTTGTGTCAAGTAGTTTGTAATCAAACTAGGTGTAGTTCACAGCGGGATAATACTATGAAGACATATTGTACGACAATATTATCAACATGTTTTTAACCCCAAAGAACTAAAGGTCTCACCAAAAGACCAAATTTATACAAAGTCATCTCATTATAAATTGAGTGATGCGTAGAGACGCAAAGACATGCAATTACACACGGATCTGGAAGTGTCAGATCCGAAGATCAGTTAACCACTAGCAATCGTGTACATGCAATACCGGAAAGCCATAGGTGTTGAATACACAAAGGTTTGAAACTAGATTATTGACTCTAGTGCAAGTGGGAGACTGTTGGAGATATGCCCAAGAGGCAATAATAAAGTGGTTATTATCATATCTTCATGCTTATGATAAATGTTTACATACCATGCTAAAATTATATTAACCGGAAACATTAATACTTGTGTGATTTGTAAACATAAAAGAGTCCCTAGTAAAGCCTCTTGTTAAACTAGCTTGTTGGTTAATATATGATCATGGTTTCCTGATCATGAACATAGAGATGTTATTAACAACAGGGTCATATCATTAGGAGAATGATATGATGGACATACTCCTATAGTTAAGCGTAGCATAAAGATCAAGTCATTTAATATAGTTCATTTGATGTATGCTTTCTGATACATAGTAACCTAATTCCTTCGACCATGAGATCATGTTAATCACCATCACCGGAAGGATGATTTGATGACATCAAACACCACACCGTAACTAGGTGGCTATAAAAGTGGCATTGAGTGTTCAGAAAGTATGTGTTGAGGCACATGGATCAAGAGTGGGATTTGTCCATCCATATGACGGATAGATATACTCTGGGCCCTCTCGGTGGAATGTCATCCAATTAGCTTGCAAGCATGTGACTGGCTCACAAGGGATCACATATCACGGGAACAAGAAAAGAGTACTTATCGGTAACAAGGTTGAACTAGGTATGCATAGATACCGACAATCAAACCCTCGGATAAGTAAACTATTGTGAGACAAAGGGAAATTGATCATATGTAAGTGGTTCATTCGATCGCAAAGTAATCGTAGAAATATGTGGGAGCCATATGAATTTCCAGATTCCTCTATTGGTTATTGATCAGAGAAGTGTCTCGGTCATGTCCGCATAATTCACGAACCGTAGGGAGACACACTTAAGGATTCGATGTTGTTGTGTAGTTATGGAATGATGAGTAAGATACTGAATGTTTTTCGAAGTCTCGGATAGGATCCGGGATATCACGAGGAGATCCGGAATGGTCCGGAGAATAAGATTCATATAAGGAAAGTCCTGTTTCGGAGTTCAGAAATGATTCCGGTGTTTTCACCAGGAATGTTCTAGAAGGGTCTGGAAGGTCCGACACTCCAGAGGGGAAGGGTACATGTATGTGTCATGACAATGTGGAATGGTTGCATCATGTACTAGGTCACTTGGCTGGACAATATGATGAGAGAAATCAAATCCAAGTTTGAAAGTCAAACGCCAATTTGAAAAGTCAAATCTGAAGTTTGCTTGGTGGAGGGAGAGTAGGAAACCTACTTAGGGAGGAAGTCCTACTCCCTCCACCCGCCGGCCAAGGAGGAGGAGTTGGAGGAGGACTCCCTCCTCCCAACCGCCTCCCTCCCACCTATATAAGGAGGGGTAGGGCGCCCCTACCCCTCACACCCAAACCCTAGCCCATAGGCGCCACCACCTCCAAGTGCCGCCGCCGCCTAGAGCTCCTCCAAGTCGCCGATTAGGGTTTACCCAAACCCTAGCCGCCGGCCAAGCCAACCCCTTGGTGCCCTCTATTCTGTAGATTGCCAAGGCCCTCTCTTACTCCACCATACTCGCTCCGGCTTAAGGCGAAGCCCTGCGAGATCTCCCCTATACTTCCGACACCACGTCGTCGTGCTGCCGAAATCACGAGAAGAGTGCTACAACCTCCGCTGCCTGCTGGAACAAGGGAGAGGAAGGTCTTCATCAAGCATGCGATGTGAGCGTGTGACCGCTTGAACGCTTGGCCTTGGAAGGATCGTCTACGCGATCTTGAGTTCAGAAGTGTACGACTACATCATCCACGAGAATCTGCTCTCGTTAACCGCTTTGGATCTTCGAGGGATAGTACCCTATCGACTCGTTGCTGCAATCTAGTAGATAGATCTTGGCTTGTGTGTGTTCATGCGATAGAAATTTTTTGTTTTTCATGCTACGAACCCCTACAGTTTCTGGCCCATGTTAAGTACCAGGAGGTTGTCAGCCCATGCTCGAGTACTGGTTGTTTGAAATTCAAACTGGGCCTGTACTTTAGACAGCGCGGGCTGAGAGTTCTATGGGCTATCTGACAGGAAGTCAGCCCACTGCGTTCAGCTGTTGCCTATTACCTTTTTGACAGGTTTTCAAACCAAGATTCAAACAAAAGATGTGAACATCACCAAAATAGATCTGACCAACTATGAAAAGTTTCCACATTTGCTTGTGCTTGTGATGTGCTAGGTGAGAGAAAATAGTTTCACAAATAGGTGGTGTAAATTGGAAAAGAAAAAAAATAGATATTGAGTACGCATCACGAAGCGTGTGTATGGTGCTAGATGCTTGGACGTACCAAATCCGCTTATATATATGACACTTTCCAAGGTCTGAAGAGACCACATGGTTATTATACATCGCCGTCATAAAGATTCGACCATCAATATAACATACTCGTAAGAGTACAAGATTAAAAAACTATATATGCCCCCATGGGGATGCCCGCTGCTTGCTTTGTCCATATAAGAAGAAACACACGTGAGAGTACAAACTATTAGTAGATACAACCATACGAATAACATAGGAGAAATATGCTTCTGATTTGCTTACAAAAGTTGGATGAGAATATGCACTCCTTGTCCCACGCCTTTATCCTCTACTGAAAGATTGTCTTTTAATGAGAGTACTCCTCTTGATCCTACTGATATTACTGAATATAGAAGTATTGTAAGTGCCTTACAATATTTGACATTGATAAGGCCGGATATTTTATTTTCGGTTAACAAGGTTTGTCAGTTTTTACATGCTCCAACAACTTCACATTGGACAGCTATAAAAAGAATTTTGAGATATGGTCAGGACACTCTGGAAACTGGACTTACTTTTCAAAAATCTTCATCTAGTCTGCTTAGTGCTTTCTCTGATGCAAACTAGGCAGGTTGTCTTGATGACAGGAGATTTTACCGGAGGTTTTACTATATTTTTTAGATCAAATTTGATATCTTGAAGTGCTAGAAAGCAAGCAACTGTATCTAGATCAAATACTGAAGCTGAGTATAAAGCTTTAGCTAATGTCATAGCTGAACTAATATGGGTTGAAGCTCTTGTTAGTGAACTTAGAGTTTCACTGAAGGAAAAGCCATATTTATGGTGTGATAATCTTGGTGCAACGTACTTATCTGCAAATCCCGTCTTTCATGTAAGGACTAAACACATTGAAATTGATTTTCACTTTGTTAGAGAAAGAGTTGCAAATAAGATGCTTCAGGTTAAGTTCATCTCCAGTAAAGACCAAGTTGCAGATAGGATTACAAAGGCATTGCCTGTCAAAGATTAGGCGTAATCTCAACCTTTCATAAAATTGTGATAAAGAGGGGCTGTTAAACAATATGTGTAACGTTATTTTTCCTATATTGTCACGGTATGGAGTAGTACTCCAACCGGACTTCTCTTCCTTGTAATTCTATGCGATGGGATTCTCCCTCGATATATTAACACGTAGCCGAGCCGAGTCCAAGGCATCGTTGATCCTAAAACGCTGATATTTGGTTCACTCGAATATCATATCAGAAATCAAGACCCTGAAATGCTAAGGCGTCCTTTGATTCATAGGATTGTGAAAGGGTTTTTGTAGGATTAGAATTCTTTGAAATTTTTTCTACAACAGCTGTTTGATTCAAAGGATCTTGAAGCGCGTGTATGGTATATATATCCTATGGGAAATAATTCCATAGGAATCCTGTAGTGTAAAGTCCATAGAAAGAAATGCACGAGTTTGGTGCTCATGGAAAATTCCTTTACCGTAAACAAAAACAGTTGTTCTTCTCATAGACAACTAGATTCTATGAGTTTCCTATTCCTACACTTTTCCTATCCCATGAATCAAATGAGGCCTAAAACGTCCTGTCGTTTATTAAGCAAACCACGGGCTATCATGGTTATCGTTTTCTATATCCAAGGCACGACTACAACTCAAAGCACAAACACAAAATACACTGCCGATAGAGCACATGGCGCACGCCCACGCACCCTGGGCCCTGGACATGCTTCTAGGAGGTGCTGATTCGGAAGAAACTGTTAATGTACTTGAACGAAATGGGTGAACTGAGCCTGATGCCTTCTTCCTGGTGGCTACCATTCCCACCGTCATGGATTAGCTATCGACGATGAAGAGTAAGCTTCTGTATTTGTCTTGTCAGTTGAGGTCTTTGACTGTCAAGAAATTACAACATGAATTGAAGGGACACATCTATATATAAGACACTTTGCAAGGTCTCAAGAGACCACATGGTTATTATTCATCACGGACATATCGTGGCTAGTCATAAAGAATCGACCATGAATATAACATCTAAAGGCATGGTTGGAGGGGGTAATACAAAGTCCTACGAAAATCCGAATTTTTCAGCCGTTTGATTCAGAAACAAAGGTCCAGATCTGTTCGCGCGTCTTCCTCTGCCTACTAGACCAGCAGTTTTCTACCCACCTTGTGCTCTGTCTCGCTGCAGCTGGACCCCGCATGAACGCTGGCCCACTTGTCGGCTGCTCAGTTGCTGGGTACTCGATTGCCCCTGGGTATCTTTAGGGGGGCAGTACAAAGTACGGAGCATATTTGTTCAGCGTCCGCCTTGCCTACTTGCCTGCATTTGGACCCCACAAGAACGCTGGCCCACTTGTCAGCGGCTGCTCGGTTTCTGAGTATGTTGCGCCTGGGTATCTGAAGACATGGATGGTTAGGGGAAGACAGTACAAAGTCAGCCAGAATTATGGGTGGGTGGGTGCGCGCGCCTGCCTCTCCCTACTGTACCGGCTCTCCTTGTGCTCCTCCTCGCTGCGGCTAACCCACTTGTCGGCTGGTGCTAGGTTGCTGGGTATGTTGTGTCTGCGTCCGATGGGTCGCATCCCGCCTGATTGAGCAGGGACAGTTCGGATCTCTTAAAAAAATTCTTGAGGCGCACACCTCTACCTGATGCAACGTCCGTGGTCTACCCGCCTGCAGGTGCACTTCGCTGCGGTTGGGTCCCATTCAATGGTTGGTCCACTTCTCAGACACTGGGTATGTTCCGCTCGAGTGCGAGGTGGTGCGCGCGGGATTCCCGGGGCGTGCGTGCAAGCACGCGTGGGTGGGCAGAATTCCCAGGGCGTCCGTGGTCTACCCGCCTCGCGGTGCAGCTCGCTGCGGTTGGGTCCCAGGCGATGCTTGGTCCACTTCTCAGTCGTTGGGTTAGTCCCGCTGGAGTGTGAGGTGGTGCGCGACAGGTAGAAAAGGCAGCCCAGCAACAGTGGCGTGGAAGTCTCGAGGCATGCGTGCGTGGGTGTGCGGTTGCGCTGGCCGATGCGTGTCGCTGTTGTTTGGTCCCATGTTTTGTGTGGCCCGCTCTTCGGTCACCGTTAGGTCGCTAGGAGGGGTGCGGGGGAGTTCCCCGCGAGCCGTAGTGCCGCTCGATTCGTGCGTGGATGTTTGTGTGCCGCGGGTAACAATCCGTCCTTGCTCTCTAGGGCCGGTACGTCACTGCTGCTGGGCCTGCCTTCTCTACTTGCCCCGGCACCGGCAGTCAGCGGCTCGGGAGAGTGCAGGGACGTGTGGCCGCTGTCTGCCCCTCTCGGGCATGGGCATGGCGGCCTCTCGAGCATGGGCACGACGGCCTCTCGGGCATGGGCATGGCGGCCTCTCGAGCATGGGCACGACGGCCTCTCGGGCATGGGCACGTCGGCCTCGCCATTAGGCGACAGGTACAACGCGCGCGTGGGAGTAGGCCTATTTACCCGTTCCATCCACTGGTTGGCTCCGCATGCCCTTGTTCGTCCATGTTTTCCTGTTCTTCTCCACATCTCCGCCCGTTCGGCCCTGCCGTAGATCCTGGTGCCAACCGGAATCGTCCTCTCTTTTCCTCTTCTGTCGATTGGAGGGAGGGATTGTTCTGTTCCCTTCTCTGCTTCCTTACTCATTCTGATTTCCCTTTCAGCTACAGGCAAGTGCCTGGTCTTCTCCGTCAAGTCAGCAGAAGAGGAGGCTCTCCGATTCGTTTTAAGCCGTTCTCCCTTCACTGCTCCATCTAGATTCATCCTCTCCTGACTGCTTTTGCCGTCTAGACTGTCAATCTCGGCCAGCCAAAAAGCCATGGGAGTCCCCAGGCGTTGGTTTGGTTGAGGTGTGCTTGTACTTGACCTCTACAGATTCGATTCTTTTGCTTCTTCTTTTTCTAGACCCCTTTGGCTCCTCTCTTACTTTTCTTCTTGGAACATTCGTCCTCTTTTTGTATGTTGTTTGTAGTTTCTATCCCCTTCCAAAGTTTCGTTGCTTCTTGTTTTTATAGATTTTTTTCTCCTTTTCGATTTTGGATTTGGAAGCGTTGTTTTCTTCCGTGGCTCAATCTTGAAGCCTTTTTTTTCGATGACCTTTTTGATCTATTCTGCATCTCCATTTCTTTTTTGCAGGTCATCGTGTCGCTGGAGATTGCCTCCACGGGTGGCCATGACTGTCCGCCTGTCTTGGTGTGAGCTTTACCCTTCCCTCTTTTGCTTGTTGTTTCTCTATATTTAGGATCTTCTTGCTCTTATTCATGCTTTGATAAATAAGTCTATGTTAGTCAGAAAAGTTTTGATGCCTTTATACGTAGGTACAATAGCATATTTGTCTAGAAAAATACTTGGTGACTTACTGCGTAGGTAGACTGGGTGATGTGTACCTGATGTTTGCTGATAGTTCTTATGTTGCCAGATGGTGCATCTATTCAAATGTGAAAATATAGAATGCCCTTATAAAAAAATATCAAATGTCTAGCTTTGAAGATGCTTTCCCTGACAGTGGATCTGGATGGATGTTTTGGTTAGGCCAGTGCGGCTAAATCTTCAGTTTGGTCTCCTACCTTGCTAAATAAGGAACTAGGTAGGGACAATGCCATATGTACATGGAAATCTATCTTTTGTTGCATCGTAAAGGTGATCAGTAGTGAGATTTGCCTAAAGCTATTTGTGATTATTTTGGTCCCAAAATACATAAATCAATCTTAATTTTTGTAATTGGTAATTCTAATAATTTATTTTCCCAATTTATGACCTTAGTAGGTATAGAACTTGCTTGGTAAGGGTTGGTACACCTGGTTTTGATTCTGCTGTTGAAATCCTGCTTTAGGCTCTTGGTTCCTATTCATGTGCATGTGGAGTAACAACAATTTATGCTTATCTCACTGCTGCTCTATTATTGCTTGTAATTTTTCCCGCCTTTCTAACCCGATTATATTAAATTGGTTTCAGCCTTTCTTTTGTTAAGTAGGATTACATATAATACACCATTTATTTCGTTTATATTCCTACATTGGAATCTATTTTTGGTCACTTTTCATGTCTTTATCGTCGTGATCCTCTTAATTATGGTTCTCACCCTATACTTAGTTTTTCTTTGTTTCAGTTTCTTTTGCTGCTGCTACATGCCATTGTTGCGATTGTTTCTTTGAGAGGTAGTGTCCTTTTCTCACCCTGTACTTAGTATGGTGTTGCTACTTTTTGGTTTTGGTAGTTAACCTGAAGTAGACTAAGTATGTGTGTGTCATGGGGAAAATGAGAGGCGCTCATAGTATATCTAGGGAGATTCTAGGGAGATGATTTGTTTGTGCCAGGACGAGTTGATTTTTAGTTTGGTTCTGATTCTTTCATTCTATATTTTTTGTTCAGTTGTGTTCTCTAGGATCTTCCTCATTGCGATTTTTCTTTATTTTTCCTTTAGGGTCATGAGTACTTATGTTCTTCGTCTTTTTGTGCAGGGTGTTGGAGAGTGTTGTCCGGCTGCTGCCTCTTCTTCACTGCTGGATTTAGGATTTGGTTCTATTGCTGGTAAGTTTCAGTCTTCCAGAGGAATGTGTACGAGTCTATGGTTCTAATGTGTTTGTTAGCTATGGACTAGAAAAGTATCATATGCATCATTTTACTGGTGATGGCTGCCCTTTTTAAATTAAACATGAGAGGTATGATATATGTGTATTGTCATGTAAGTATTATTTCTAAAGATTCTTAGTTTAGAGTGGACAGGATACTACAAGATTCTTACTAGCAATAGACATTATTTTTGCTAAATATTGGTGTACAGTTCTCAATTTCTAGGACAACTAATTGTTTACTGGTTTTCTGTGGTGCGTCTCTGCTAGAACTTGTTCATACCCTAATAAATTCCATAACTAGAAGTTGAAGCCATTTCAAGTTTGCATTTATGCAATGTAATTGGCTAGAAAAATCTGAACATTTTATTTTCTACATATCACAGTTCTATCCTCTATCCTTATAACCTAACAATACCATTTGCTTAAGAGTAGTTGATTAAACTAAGCAAAATATATGGAGGTGCAGCGCAAAACATTAGTGACCTAAGTGATTTTATACCCCATATAAGTACAAGGCACTAAGGGTAGTAAGGATTTCAGACTAATAAACAAAATTTCACCACTTTCATGGAATACTGCACTCTTTAGGTTGCTTCCATACAGTGGCGAAGGACGAGAAAAAATTAAGGTCGGGCAAACTCTAAGATATAAAAAATATGATGCAAAAAATCAAAATTGTATCGATACAATGGTAATAGCATAATCAGTTGACCACAAATTCAAACTTGCTTCAATAGTTCAATTGACCACAAAATCACAAATTATAGCTGTCCCCTTTGAAGCTGCAGGTTTCTTCCCCTTGTCTATCTCTACCACAAATTTGCGGAGCCTAGAGGCCACTAATAGGAAGGAGCATAACCTTATATTCTGAAGCAGGGTCAGAAATTGTAACTGAGATGAGAAGGAGCCCTAGCTGGGTGAACCGTGTCACCGTGAGAATTTAAAATTTAAGAAAATGAGAATGTCGGAGGAGGATTATGGGGAGGGCGGCCTGATCGGCGGGCAGTTTTTCCGGCAGGGAGTAGATTAGTAGAAGACGGCGGCGTTCCTCCTGGTCGTCGCTCGAGTCCTGAACTTGTAGGCTTCGATGGCTCTGGGGCGAAGACAGGAAGGGGCTCCGGCCACATACGCACACGCGATCAGGGGGCCTACTGCTCCCTAGTGCGTGGCCCAGCAAACGACCAGTACAGCCGAATCCCCTCCAACGTAGCCCATTTTCTATTTTCGGTACTCCCTCTGGCCCATATTAATTGACTTGAATTTGTCAAAATTTGGATGATCTATATCCTAAATAGTGTCTAGATTCATCTAAATCTAGACAAATGTGAGACAATTAATATGGATCGAAGGGAGTAGTAGTTTTTCTTCAGAACTCACGTACTTTACAGAGAACTATATGTATGTTGAATAGAATGTTATATAAATACAATTTTTTGCAAAAATTCAAGGTACGGCAGCTGCCATACCTTGCCCAAAGGGATCCTTCGCCCCTGCTTCCATATGTATTAATTTTTGCACTTCTTGCAAAATTCGGTAGAGCAAATGGTCCTCAAGACTTGCTTAGTAGTTCAGTTTGGATCGGAACGCTTGCATTCTCTTTTTCATGTATGCCTCTCGGTTGCATCCATGCTACAAGGATTTGTTTAACACCTTCTGGTCTTCAATATATTATTTGGGCATACAATTTGCTTCTTTCTACTTTGTTGTTAATCATGAGTTGGACAAATATTGTATGCAGCTTTAACTGGTGGTGGATGTGACACGGGCTTATGATAGTTATAGTGTGGCCATAGATGCCAGATGATTATTCAGGTCTTAGACTTGCAGGCCGGCTCACGTGGTTCACCATCCTTTTTACTACACCGGAAAAGCAAGAAGTGTTAGAAATAATTGGGCTAATCCATTTAGGCCCATGTGTATTTTAGATTTTCCCTAAATCTCAAAGCCCAAATTTGTGGCAGCCCATATGTGTTTGGGCCCATGTTTGTGGCAGCTCACATGGTAGTGGAGTGGGAGCTAAAGTTTAGTCCCACATGGAAAGTTGGAGGAGAGTTGCATCACCTTATAAGGTGGAGTGTTGCACCACTTTGTAAGTGAGTGGCAATAAGAGAGATACACACGCGCTCCTCCGACGACGACGCCGCTCGCACGCTCGTCACGTCACGCGCCACCAGGTTGAGGAATCTCGCCGAGCGACTTTATTTTCTTTTCGGGAAAATTGTGACGTGTCAAGCAGTCTTATTGAATTCGCTCCGGATCGTGAAATTTACACCAGAATCGACCAACGTGCGTAACGTGGACTCGGCCCACGTTCGCCGTTAGGGTTTTACGAGCCGCTATATAAAGTCTGCAGACTACCGCCACAACACCATCGAAAACCAATCTAGGGTTTTGCCATCCTCTACTTGCGCCAAATCGTAGTCTACTCCATCCCGCTTCTTGCGTGCACCGGCAGACGGGAGAGGTGTCTCGGAACCACTCGTCCTTGTGATCACATGCGGAGAGAGGGCGAATAAGGTTTTGAGAAGCGCTGCGATCGCTCGAGTTCTTCATCACGGTCGTCTTCCATCCAAGTCGGCGGTCGCGCTCTTTCGTCCGCCATCATTGCGATCACTCTTCCCCAAAGTTTCTACTACGACAACCGAGCAGTGCGTGCTCGTGCTCTGTTTGGTTATTCATCATGTTCTGCGAGTACATGTTAGGTCGCTATTTGTTCCGATCATCCTGTTGTTTAGTACATCTAGTATGTTCGAGTTACATGAGCTAGTAGCTGGTTTTATCATGATTTATATTCGAATTAATCGTGAAAATTATGCCTAATAATCCAACAATCCAAAAACCTTATTGTAGGCAATTTCTGAATTAACAATGGCTGGTTTTACCGATGCACGAGGCGGATAAGTTTAGGTGTGCACTTTAAGAGGTGGCGATACAAAGGTGAGCTTTGGTGACCACGATGAAAGTGTTCGGATCGATAAAAAGGCAAACTGAAGGAACTATATCGGCGAGGATCGAGAAGAAGTTCGAGGATGCCAATCGTCTTTATGGGATGTATTCGAGCATTCTTCTTGACCATCTGTGTGATGTGTTTATGCACATAAAAGGCGGAAATGAGCTCGGATGCCTTTGGATGCCAAGTTTGGTGCAGATCTTTGGTGAAGCGTATATCATGGAGAGTTTTCATGATTTTAAGATGACTAAGGACCTTCCCGTGGTTCAACAAGCTCATGAGATACGATTGCATTGCCAAGGAGCTCGAACTCCTTAAGTGTACCTTACGAGCAAGTTTGTGGCGGGATGCATTATTGCTAAGTTGCCTTCATGGAGGAACTTTGCCACAACTCTCAAACACAAGAGACAGGAGATATCGTTGAAAATCGATAGCGTTCCTTGATGTTGAGGAGAAGGCTCGCTAAGGACACTCTTGAGAAGAAGAGGGTCTTGCTCTCGCTAACTTTGTGCGAGAAGGCAAATCCAGAGGCAAGAACAAAGGAACTTCAAACCCTCCTTTAACAAGCTGTAAAGACTACAACCTTCAAGAAGAAGAAGACGAGCAGGACAAGAGTGAACTGTCTTGTTACACTTGTGGAGAGCACCATTTTCCAAGGACTATCGAACGCGCGACGCGAGAGGAAAAAGGCCAAGGCATCACAACGTCGTGACCGCTTAGCAATCTTGATGGGTATGGTAATTTATTTCTCGTTCTTTCGATTTCAATCACCGTTGGTGGCTTGATACGCGTGCTAATGTTCATGTGTGTCTTGACATCTCTATGTTCACTTTTTATCGTGTCGCCGATTCATCCGTCCTAATGGGAATGGATCACATGCTTCGCTCGTGGTGTTGGCATGGTGGATCAAGTTTACTTAGGAAGATCGTGCGGTGAGGAACGTGCGATGTCCCTACTATGAACAAGAATCTTGTTAGTGGCTCCCTTCTTTGTAGAGATGGGTTTAAGGTTGTCTTAGAGTCCAATAAAGTCATTGTTTCGAAACATGGACAATTTATTGGTAAAGGTTATGAGTTCGGAGGCTTGTTTCGGTTTTCACTTTCAGAGTTTTGTAATAAATCCGTGAATCATATTTGTGGTGGTGTTAATCTCGGATGTCCAGCATGAGTTTAATTCCGAATTTCACTATTGCCAAAGGTACTAAGTGCCATAGTTGTGTGCAATCAAAGCAACCTCGAAAGCCTCACAAGGCTGCCGAGGAGAGAAATTTGGCACCTCTAGAACTCATACATTCTGATCTATGTGAGATGAATGGTGTGTTGACAAAAGGTGAAAAGAGATATTTCATGACGTTGATAGATGATGCTACTAAATTCTGCTATGTCTACTTGTTGCAAACTAAAGATGAGGCTTTAGACTACTTTAAAATCTATAAGGCTGAAGTTGAAAATCAACTAGAGAGAAAGATCAAGCGTCTTAGGTCGGATCGTGGTGGTGAGTATTTTCCCAAAATATTTGATGAATTACATCGAGAACACGGAATTATTCATGAGAGGACGCCTCCTACTCGCCCCAATCAAGCGGGGTTGCCAAGAGGAAAACCGCATGTTGGTGACTTGGTGAATTCCATGTTAGCCTTCTGGTTTATCAAAGGCATGGTGGAGGCTTTGTTGACTTCATGTCATGTCACGAATAGAGTTCCTAACAAGAATAAAGAAGACCCTTATGAGGAGTGGGTTGGGAGAAACCATCACTTTTCGTGTCTGCACTTGGGGGTGTTTGGCGAAGGTCAACATACCGATTCCCAAGAAAGCAAGCTCGGGCCCAAGGCGATTGGATTGTATCTTTCTAGGATATGCTCCACGAGTGTAGGCTATAGATTTCTAGTGGTTAAATCTGAGGTACCTGATATGCATGTTGATACTATAATGGAATCTCGTGATGCAACATTCTTTGGGAATATTTTTCCTATGAAAGATATGCATAGCATTAGTAGGATTTCTTCGGAAATACTTCCTGAATCTAGTGCATTTATTGAGAATTCTGAACAACCACATGAGAAATTTCTTGAGAAGGATGACGATGAACCTCTCACGAGGAGTAAGAGACAAAGGGTTGCAAAATCCTTTGGTAATGACTTCATCGTGTACCTTGTGGATGATACTCCCAGATCCATTACTGAGGCATATGCATCTCCTGATGCAGATGATTGGAAAGAAGCTGTCCAAAATGAGATGGACTCGATTCTTTCTAATGGAACTTGGGAATTATCAGAACGACCCTATGGTTGTAAACCTGTGGGATGTAAGTGGGTGTTCAAGAAGAAACTAAGGCCTGATGGTACTATTGAGAAGTACAAGGAGCGTCTTGTAGCTAAGGGCTACACACAGAAAGAAGGCGAAGATTACTTCGACACCTATTCACCTGTCGCTAGACTGACCACCATTCGAGTACTACTATCCCTGGCTGCCTCTTATGGTCTTCTCGTTCATCAAATGGACGTGAAGATGACTTTCCTTAATGGAGAGTTGGAAGAGGAGATCTATATGGATCAGCCGGATGGGTTTGTGGTAAAGGTGAAGAGACAAAGGTGTAAGTTATTAAAATCTTTATATGGCTGAAACAAGCACCTAAGCAATGGCATGAGAAGTTTGACAGAACTCTACTTTCTGCTGGCTTTGTCATTAATGAGGCTGATAGGTGTGTTTACTATCGCCATGGTGGGGGCGATAGCGTTATATTATGTTTGTACGTGGATGACATTCTAATCTTTGGTAAGAACATAAAAGTGATAAATGAAGTCAAGTCTTTTCTGTCAAAGAGTTTTGATATGAAAGATCCGGGAGAGGCTGATGTCATTCTGAACATCAAGCTTATTAAGAACGAGAATGGGATTACCTTAACGCAATCTCATTATGTTGAGAAGGTCTTGAGCCGATTTGGCTTTAATGATGGCAAGACTTCTCCAACACCTTATGATCCCAGTTTGACATTACGAAAGAATAAGAAGGAACCAACAGATCAGCTGAAATATTCGCAAGTTGTTGGTTCTCTCATGTACTTAGCAAGCGCTACAAGACCCGATATCTCTTTTGCTGTGAGCAAGTTGAGTAGGTTCATGTCTAACCCGGGTATTGATCATTGGCATGCACTTGAAAGGGTCATGCGCTATCTATGTGGTACAATGAGCTATGGAATTCACTATTCAGGGAACCCTGCTGTTCTTGAAGAATATAATGATTCGAATTGGATCTCTGACGTTGATGAACTCTACGCCACGAGCGGGTATGTGTTTACCCTTGGAGGTGGCGCAGTGTCATGGAGGTCTCGTAGACAAACCATATTGACGAGGACAACTATGGAAGCAGAACTTACTGCTTTAGACACGCACTGTTGAGTTAGAATGGTGCGTGAGCTCTTGATGGACTTGCTGTGGTTGAGAAACTTGCGGCAATCCTTTTGAATTGTGACAACCAAATTATTGTCAAAGTGAACAATTCTAAGGATAACGCGAAGTCATCAAGACACGTGAAAGACGTGAAATCTCAGAAATTGAGAAACTCCGGAGTAATAAGCATACGTATATTCAAAATGCATAAAACCTGGCAGATCCCTTTACAAAGGGACTATCACGAAATGTGATAGGAAGTGCATCGAGGGAGATGGGGTTGAGACCCATGGATGTCACACCTTAGTGGTAACCCAACCTATGTGATCGGAGATCCCGTGAATTAGGACCTGGCAAGACTTCTCCAACACCTTATGATCCCAGTTTGACATTACGAAAGAATAAGAAGGAACCAACAGATCAGCTGAAATATTCGCAAGTTGTTGGTTCTCTCATGTACTTAGCAAGCGCTACAAGACCCGATATCTATTTTGCTGTGAGCAAGTTGAGTAGGTTCATGTCTAACCCGGGTATTGATCATTGGCATGCACTTGAAAGGGTCATGCGCTATCTATGTGGTACAATGAGCTATGGAATTCACTATTCAGGGAACCCTGCTGTTCTTGAAGAATATAATGATTCGAATTGGATCTCTGACGTTGATGAACTCTACGCCACGAGCGGGTATGTGTTTACCCTTGGAGGTGGCGCAGTGTCATGGAGGTCTCGTAGACAAACCATATTGACGAGGTCAACTATGGAAGCAGAACTTACTGCTTTAGACACAGCCACTGTTGAGTTAGAATGGCTGCGTGAGCTCTTGATGGACTTGCCTGTGGTTGAGAAACTGCGTGCAATCCTTTTGAATTGTGACAACCAAACCGTTATTGTCAAAGTGAACAATTCTAAGGATAACGCCAAGTCATCAAGACACGTGAAAAGACGTTTGAAATCTCAGAAATTGAGAAACTCGAGTAATAAGCATACGTATATTCAAGCATAAAACTCGCAGATCCTTTACAAAGGGACTATCACGAAATGTGATAGAAAGTGCATCGAGGGAGATGGGGTTGAGACCCATGGATGTCACACCTTAGTGGTAACCTAACCTATGTGATCGGAGATCCCGTGAATTAGGACTTGGGAAGAACAAGCTAGTGGTTTGACTGAGGAGAGTATTTTGTAACCCTCTCTATGTGAAGATGCATGACTCATAATCTGTAAGGCAGGTTGGCAACATGCCTGAATGTGTTCCTGTTGGCTTCAATTAGCAAAGATGCCGTCCTACAGGGCATTCTTGAAAGAACACACCTATATGAGCTCATCAGAACGTCATGATCTATGAGATTTGGGTGATCTCTAGTAAACTCATGAAGAGACCAGGGAGTATGACGCATATGCTCCAACCCATGGGTAGGCTCTTGATGCCAAGTACTAGTTATGATTTTCAGCGAAATCTATTGGCACCAAACTTGCAATTCAAGGTTCGTCCATTGTTCAAGTTGTTGATAGACGTAGTTCAAGATTCTAGGCGGAAGTTCAACTTAACAGTCTCTGCTGAAACACTGGTATATAAACAAGTAGCAAGGATTGGCAAATCTTCAAATGGGCATTTGAGATCTGGTGGGGGATTGTTAGAAATAATGGGGCTAATCCATTTAGGCCCATGTGTATTTTAGATTTTCCCTACATCTCAAAGCCCAAATTTGTGGCAGCCCATATGTGTTTGGGCCCATGTTTGTGGCAGCTCACATGGTAGTGGAGTGGGAGCTAAAGTTTAGTCCCACATGGAAAGTTGGAGGAGAGTTGCACCACCTTATAAGGTGGAGTGTTGCACCACTTTGTAAGTGAGTGGCAATAAGAGAGATACACACGCGCGCTCCTCCGACGCCGCCTTGCTTCGTCTCGTCATCTTACAGGCTTGTGGTTCTTGGAATCTCGCCAGCCGAGCTTTATTTTGTCGCTCGGAAAATTGAGACGTGTCAAGCGGTCAGCTTATTCGGTCGCTCCGGATCGTGGGCTACTCAGAATCAGAATCGACCCGAACGTGCGTAACGTGGACTCGGCCCACGTTCGTCTTCGTTAGGGTTTCCTGAGCCGCTCTATATAAAGTCCTGCGCGGCTACCGCCACAACACCACCGAAAACCAATCTAGGGTTTTGCCATCCTCTCTACTTGCGTCGTCACAGTAGTCTACTCCATCCCGCTTGCCGGCGTGCACCGACGGACGGGAGAGCAGGTCTCCGGAACCACTCGTCCTTGTGATCCTGTACGGGAGAGGACGAATAAGGTTTTTAGGAAGCGCTCTGCGCGACAGCTCGAGTTCTCCATCACGGGTCGTCTTCCATCCAAGTCAGGCGGTGCTGCCTACCGTCGTCTTCGTCGCCATCTGCTGCGATCACTCTTCCCCAAAGTTTCTACTACGACAACCGAACGGTACGTGCTACGTGCTCCTGTTTGGTTATTCATCATGTTCTGCGAGTACATGTTAGGCTGCTATTTGTTCCCGATCATCCTGTTGTTTAGTACATCTTGTATGTTCGAGTTAAATGAGCTAGTAGCTGGTTTTGTCATGATTTATATTCTGAAATTAATCGTGGAAATTATGCCTAATAATCCAACAAGAAGTTAATTAATTAATATCAGGATGATCATATTTGTATTTGCCTAGAGTTGATTCCAAATATTTTTATTCCAGATAGCTAATGTCGTGCTACTTTTCAAATGTTAGTGTTACAAATGTCAAAACTAAATCAAGTTACTTTATAGTTTAATACTCATAATTTTGCTAAAAAAATTTAAATAATATATTTTTTTATTCAATTTCACGAATAATACACGAAATCCAAAAATTGCAAATCTAACGGACCGTCGTCCGTTGAAAAGACAAAGGTGTTGGTTCGTCTTCTGAAAAGACGAACGTACGTGTGAATGAACCACGTTCGTCTTTTGAACGGACGAACCACCCCCTTCGTCTTTTGAACGGACGAACCACCACCTTCGTCTTTTCAACGGACGACGGTCCGTTAGATTTGTAATTTTTGGATTTCGTGTATTATTTGTGAAATTGAATAAAAAAATGTATTACTTAAAAAAATTTAGCCATAATTTTGCAACAGTTTGTTTAGCTTTATCTGTTTTGTACATCACTTGATCTGTCTTTTTATGTATGCATACCTCATTGGTTTGTGTTATCTTCACATCTATACATAAGCACTTGATCTGTCTTTTTATGTATGCATGCCTCATCGGTTTGTGTTATCTTCACATCTATACATAAGTATGATTTGCTCTCTGTATGTCCTTTGTACTCAGTTCTTCGTATAATTGCGACAATGGCTGTCATGTTTCTAAAAATGCATATGACTTAATAATCAATAGGCGGTATCTCATAACAGAGCTATGTTAAAAAAATAGCAGGGTCATATGAATATGGAGTGTCGTGACAGAACACAGGTGTTGAAGTACTTATTCAGTTATGTGATGAAAGGTCCTGACTGGGTTGGGTCTGAACTTGCATTGGAGTCGTCCTCTCGGATTGGGTTTGAAGAGGTGATTACCTGCCTGTTAGCTATGTTTTGTGTTTTTTGTGCTAGGTTTATCATTTCTTATGGTTTACTTGTTTTTTATGTCAGCTTTGTTTATCTGCAATTGATGATCCAAATCCTCCGGCTGCCCCATATTGTAAGATTATGTTAGATGAAGGCTGTTTCAACCCTTTGTGGTAAAACAGTCTTCGATGTTGTAGGTATCTGTTGTATGTCTTCATGTCCTATGCTCATTGAAGTCTTGTGTAAAATGTTCATAGGTGCTCCCTACCGGCGCTGCGGGTTCACAGTCCAAGAAGAACACCTAGATCAGAAATAGGTATAATATATCTGAAAAGATTTGTATATATCTTCTTACATGTCCACCTGGATATTCTTAGAAACCTCGGTGGGTTTATGTTTCTCATAGTGATCACAGATTAAGCATATGCTCTTTATCATCCATTTGTTTTGTCCTCAAATTAGTCGCTGCATGGTTTCTACTTTTCTTTTCAGGAGCGTTGGCTTTTGGTGGCATAGGTCAAGAGTAGGTTTCTTGCTGTCTACGTACCTAGGATCAAAAGATCTTGCTCCTCCCTTTGACAGTTGGCATGTAAATATGAACTAAGTGACCGTTGCGAAAATTCCCATTTGCATTATGTATAATTACATGTTGACTCCATTATTTGTGATTCTCCACTCATGTAGTTTTGTTCATTGTTGCTTTCGATAGATCCATAAGTTGTCATTTATTGTAACATACTCCCCCATTTCTCTGGTTGTATATAAGTTTTTTGTACTTGGTTCTTGATATCGTGTGCTTTATCCTAATTTCATTAGTTGGTTTTTTTTTTGATTGTAATATTTGTTGCCTTGGTATTGTAATACTTTTTTTTAGGTTTGAGAATTGTGAATTTCTTAATATCTTCGAACAATTTTCTTTCAACATCTTCATTAGTTTGAGCCTCCCTTTTGTTTTGTAAAAGGGAACACACGTAATTCCATGGGACCATGCGCCACAACCGACTGAAAACAATGTGAGTCAATATTCCACGATGAGTGATTAAATTTCAAAATATGAACCATCCAAGGATTACCAAATTCACACAAGTGTGACATCATTATTCAGTTAGAATATCAACCACCAAGTTCTCTTGAAACCAAAAAGTTTAGTTCCACATGATACATGTCCGTCAGTTGGAATGGAGGAAGGACAAGGGATCTCCTTTTTGATAATGCTATTACCCCCTAAAATAGATGTTTCTTTAATAGTATGGTACAGATTAGGCCAAAAGTATACATCAGCCCTCTGTACCCTTTGTAGGGCTTGCTATCATTCCCTATATAACATTAGCTACTGCCCTCTCTACCCTTTTAATGGCATTCCCTTTGTAATCGTCCGAGTCTTCCGCGGTTCATTAGCATTTGGAAACTTAAATTCAATTCCAACTCCAACAATGATGCTTGCATGTGCATCCTAAATTTGCTATGCTTTGACATTGTTAAAGTTTTCACTTCTAAAAAGAAACAAAACAACAAAATCTACTAGCCCCAATAAATAACGCCAACTAGATATGAAACCTACGGGCTCGTGCACCGAGACGCACTTCTAAATCTAGTACTCATAGGAGTATACAAGATTAAAAAGCTATATAGGGCAGTACTACGCGTCCCCCCCGGGGGATTTGAGTTTTTTATCCCCGGGTCCCCAGCCAACCACATGTCCTTTTTTTGGGTCAAAATCTCGCTTTTGCTACAAACGTACTCGTTTTTGCTACAAATAGTCCCGCTTTTGCTACAACGTAGCAAAAAACGGTTTAACCCAGAAAATAAAAAATAGACTGGACCTCGCCGGAGAGTTCGCCGGAGACATCGCCGGCGACCGTGTAGCAAAAAAGTTGTGCTAATGTAGCAAACCCGACCTCGCCGGAGATCTCACCGGAGACTTTCGACGGAGACCGTGTAGCAAAAATTTTATGCTACTGTAGCAAGAGTACAAAATATATGTAGCAAAAAAAATGTCATATTGTAGCAACGCTGAGCCTCGCGTGTAGCATCGACAGAGCAACCGTCTCCCTTGTCGTCTCCCTTGTAGCAGAGCGTTGCCGCTATTGTAGCAGGGCGTCGCCGCCCTTGTAGCAGATGCCTCCGCCACTAGTAGCGGAGCATCGTCTCCCTTGTAGTAGAGTGTTGCCGTCGTTGTAGCAGACGCCATGGCCGCTCGTAGCAAACACCTTTTACTATTGTAGCAGATACACAAAACGGTTGTAGCAAAAATATTATGCCATTGTAGCATTGTTGACATTTTTGCTTGAGACACTTGAATTCTGAGCGTGCGGAAGCGGCGAGCGATGGCGGCCTTGAGGAAAGCAATGGCGGGGAGCATAGGCATGGCATGCGGAGGCGGCAGGCAAGGCGGAGGAGCAGCGGCAGCGGCTGTATGAGCGTGGCGCAGCGGGCCTTGGAGAGAAGCGGGGAGGAGAGCGGTAGCGCGGATGAGTAAAGACGCGGCGGCACGCAGAGGAGCTTGCGACGGGGAGAACCAGCGATGGAGAAGACGTGATAAGCAGATAAGAAGGAGGTGAGCTGGTGGAAAGTCAGATCGTGTTCATCCAACGGCCCAGCACCCGGGGGATAGATCGCGTGAAATCCCTCGGGGGAGTAGTATCATTTTCCTTTAACTTAGCACTAGCAGCACACGCGCGCATGTTCGGCACTTGCTTGCCCGGCCTCTCCTCAGCGGCCACAGGAACCAACCAATCCTCAACAACTACACAAATCGGTCAAAACACGACATGCATACATGACGGATAAACGAGTAAATTAAAAAAATGATCACAGTTCGGGCGAAGTTAACAATACTTCAGAAAAACCACCAGTATTGATGCATTTTGGTGGTGCTTTGGCATCTTTGCCCGAATTATGATGGTTTTGTGTCATTTTCTCGTAGATAAACACTAACAAAACCCGATCGATGGCAAATGCACGCAGGTTGCATCTTCAGTTTATGTATTGGCTTGCTGCTATGTACTTTTTTCATGCAAAACCACTTTCAGCTTGCATGAACACACAAGATCACTTCTTTTCGTGTGTACATTGTCACCAAGACCATAGATTGCCTAAACCCTACATGCATGGCACGGAACAAAGCAAGTAAAACATGATGTTATCACCAACTCTTAGCATTAATGAAAAGGTTAGCTCCACAAAAGGACACAAAATTGTCGCATGTTAACATTGGATGACCATTATTTGTGGGAGAGCTTTCCATTATTTGTCGCTAGGTCGATGTAGAAATGACAAGATTTTTCATAACATTATGTCTTCTCCCTTGTAGGTTATATATCAGGTCACGGCTATTCTCCGATCATGGACTACTCTCCAACATATGGAGTTTCGCGACTTGTTTGTGAAGGGGTGTACGCGATTGGATAACACGACGATGGATATTTTCTTCCGACATTGATGACCGCGTGATTTGTGGATTGGCCTTCCATAGCTTGAGGCTGTTTTCTTTAGCGATTTTTATAATATTAGTATACTTTCTTTATTCTCTAGTTATGTGCTTTATGCGTATGTGTGTATCTTAATTATGCAGAGGTCAGGTGTAAACATTACTCAATGTAATAAAAACGTCTATATCCAAAAGAAACATTGGATAACCGTCGGATGGGTCTTGGAAAGTTATTACCAATGGATCCCCGACAATTGCGACTAAGTCGAGAATTTTCTTATGGTTTTTGTACCTGCCGCTTATTATCATGCATGGCTGATCGCTGTGCAAAGCACCACTAATGATGTTTGTGTTGAGTAATGATAATAGTAGTATAAGGTAAGTTGAACTTTCTAGTTGAAACATAATTGAGTACGTGCGCCCAGTGCGTCAGTGCCTCGATGAAACTATTTCGGAGCCTTTTGGCTCTCGCTAGTTTTATATCATTTGATTTATCACGTGAAGTACAAGTGCACAAGTGAAAGTGCTGCACATGAAGACAAGCTCACATGATTGTAGAGGAACCAGAGAATGCTCACATTTCCTCCGAGGAAGGATTTGTTGGGTTCTTGGATAGACTTCTTTTTTATTTTTCTATTAGTTGTTCAATGTCTTCTCTTTCTTGGTTCATTTTTTTCTCATCCTTTCCTTTTCGAGTGTTCTTTTATTTCAATTTTAAGCTAACTCACTTTTACCGGATTTCAAGGTAGAAAGACCATCAAGACGCGAAATCACTTCTCTTCATATCCTAAGTGTTCTTCCACGCTATATCCGGAAGTAGAGCCGTAAGGCCCGACCCTCCTTTCGTCGCTCACAATCGGATTTCTGCCTTGATTTTGTCGAGTTTTTGTGGATGTCAAGCTGTATCATTGGGTGCCTCTCTTCCCGTTTGGTACATTAACTCTCATCTATATCACTGAATTGAAACACAAGTCTTTCGAGCTTTCTCGAGAAAAAGTATTCACCCATGCATGTTATTACGGGAAGGACAACAAGCCAATGAGCTCTGGCTGGGATTTTGTACAGCTAGAAGTTTGAAATGATATATTTCAAGTTTTTAAAATATATGAGCTTAACTATGACTGTATTTCTCTAAAAGACAACTATGACCGTAGATATCTATGTCTTGATTGCTGACTTGCATATGCCCACACTATGGCTTTTTAATTATTTATTATGTTTCTTTCGATATGGCGGCAACTTAGTTTCCTTTTCCCCCAAACCTACTTAACTGAAAGAGCATGAGTAAGCGTTAAGCTGATGTCTAAACAAACATTTTTTGAGCCATTTAAAACTGAAAGTTGTTAGCAGTAGCAAGATCGATTAATTAGACGCACACTACGCAATAAAGATAAGAGCGATTATAATGAGAACATGCATGTGCTAAATATGTCAAAATCCTTGGTCATACGCATATCCTTCCTTGCTCTTACATTTTTTATATCCCCTTTTTTTCCGGAAACAACAGTATTAGAGTTTGTGTTTCTGTTATCTTAGGACTCTAGCCTAAGTCGGTTTGGGTCTAATCCTAGGCTGGCCGACCCTCCTCCTCTCTTCTATATAAATATTTTAATATTATCTAAATTAATACAAGATCTTATTCTCCTAAAATATCATGGTATCAGACGCCTAGATTTTCCGCACCTGGGATGGCTCCTCCGCAAAAACCGCCGCCGCCGGCTCCGCTATGGACCGCGGCTAACGCTCGCGCCGCCGGCGCACCACCCTCCTCCTCCTCCTCCTCTACTTCTCCCCACCAAATACCCCAACAAATCCCTCAACTATCTCTTGCCGACACGATCACCGACGTCTCTCCTTTCGTCCCGATCGTCTTGGATCTCGCCAAACACAACTTCTACCACTGGCGCCACCTGTTTCACGTGCATCTCGGGCGCTGCGGCCTTCGCAGACACATCAATCCCGCCTCGACACCGTACCCCTATGATCCGCGCTAGGTGAAAGACGATCTCACCATCATCCAATCTATCTACACGAGGATATCCACTGAGCTCTTCAACCTCGTCTCCATCGACGATGCCACGGCAGCGCAACTTTGGGCTGCCCCTTCCAGCATCTCTTCTAGGACAACTCCAACTCACGCATCAACGCCCTCCACATCGAGCTCCGCACCAGCACTCAAGGAGACTCCCCTGTCACCGTCTTTTGCCAACGTATCAAGGCCATCAGCGACGAACTTCGGGACCTCGGTGATCCCGTTGACGGCCGTGCACTCATCAACGCCCTTCTTGTTGGGCTCGGCGATCAATTTGAAAAGCAAGTTGCCTTTATTCCTCTGCTAAAACCTTACCCTAGCTTCGCCGAGGTGCGATCTATTTTGCAGCTCGAGTCCCAGTGTCGTGGTATTGCCGACGAGTACGCCATGGAGGGGTCCTCACAGTGCGTGTTTAGAGACGTGGGGGAAGGCGGGCGATTAACGGGTACGAGGTAACACGGCTTACCTAGGTTCAGATCCCACGACGGTGGCGGAATCCTACTCCTGCTATAAATCACTATAATGGCAATACACCGAGTTACAAGGATAGGTTCGCTGTGCGAGGTGTGACTAGAAAGTCTAAGTTAACGTGCCCTAAAGGCTCCCATAGGCCTGACTTATATAGTCGCCAGGTCCTAGGGTTACAGGGAAAAGTCCTAGTGGGACAGGATACAGAGTCCTACACTGACTATAACTAGTCTAGCTTGTCTTGTACTCCAAGGCTCCGGGTACGCTGGTGACTCCACCGTAGCCTTCCTTTATCCGGCATGGGCCTCCCTTCTGGATCCATCTAACTAGGCCGCCCAACAGGCCATAGTCCATGCTACCAACTATGGGCCACCCAGATTATT
Organism: Avena insularis; assembly: GCA_023614405.1. Classification (NCBI taxonomy): domain Eukaryota; kingdom Viridiplantae; phylum Streptophyta; class Magnoliopsida; order Poales; family Poaceae; genus Avena; species Avena insularis. The sequence continues at coordinate 37,925,963 of CM042691.1, read as the reverse complement.
CGGATAAGAGACATGCTATGAGGACACCCATATAGCATATCCCCAACAGTAGCCCCCAGAGAACTCCGAGTTCTTGCGCAGTCTTGCCTCTTCACGTTGAATGCTCCGTCTAGATGGATGTCGGCAAATCATTAAGCAATATCTTGTAGTCCTCCCAAAGAACCCTGCAAGGTTTTCTCCGTCTTCAACTTGTAACTCGGAGAAATGCTGAATCTTCTATCGTACTCTTCCGTAGTCGGAGTGGATCCGTCCATGCCGGAATCTTCCGATGTGATGGTTCATCTGCCTATGACAGCTAGGGCGACGTAGACTTAGGTCAGCAACACCTCGTAACTCACACATGCAGAGAACGTAATCATGTACGTTTTTCCCACGCGAGAGATGCGAACCATTGGCAGCGACGGTTAGTACGTGGCGAAATTTCTGTGCACGTCTCCTCACACGTCGCCAACGCGGCAACCATTCGATCATACTGCATGAATCTTGATGCTGGAGACCATAAATAGTAACTGCGGTGGAACATTTACTTTTTCACCTCATTCTCCCCTGCATCTTCTTCTTCCTCAGGCAAGCATCTCCTCGAGCTCTCCGCGCCTCGCACGGAAAACCCTAGCTCCCAATCTCGCCAGTCACCTCCGAACGCACACAATGGCCAGCAGCAGCTCCTCCCCTTCCATGGCGGCGTCAGGCGATGTCGCGGTGAAGCCGACGAGCGCCGTCATCGTGCCTCCAGAGGGGCTGGTCATCCCTAAGTCCGCGGTGGTGGAAACCACCGGTGGCGACCATAATCCAACAGCGTTGGAGCTGCTGGAGGAAGAATACGACTCCCACAAAGGCGATTGACACGGTTCGGATATCACTGATCGTGATATCAAGGAACTGGTCAATGAGGGCTACCTCCCCGCGACGGAGGGGCTCGCCTGGCGGGCGGCACCGGCCGGCGAGGTCACACCTTCTCCCCAAGTCCGAGAAAAGGTGTACCTCAAAGCACAACTGGTACGCGACGTCTCCCTGCCCATCTCCAACTTCTTTCTTGCTGTCCTCAATCATTACCGAGTACAGCCTTAGAACCTTTCCCCCAATAGCATCCTAGCGCTTAGCAACTACGCGACGCTTTGCGAGGGTTACCTAGGGATTAGGCCTAGGCTAGATCTCTTCATATATTTCTTCACCGTCAAGCGCGAAGCCGGAGCCAGCAAGGATGAACTTAGAAATTGTGGCACCATTAGCTTCAAGATCTGGCCTGACTGGCGGTTCCCCGACATCGTCGGCCACGAGTCCTGCAAGAACTGGCAGCGTACTTACTTCTATGGCCTAGATATCCCTCTAGCCGGCCGAGAAGTAACGTACCCGGACTTTGTCGATGGAGCTGCCGCCGAAGCCCCGACATGGAGATCCCAGGCCTCCCTTCCCTCTGACATCGACGCTTTCCATGCCATAAGGCGGATAGAGTGGTTTGTAGATACGGGTTTGACCGGATTGGACCTAAGCCATGTGCTGGTTCGTCAGGCGGATCCAGCCTCTGCAGCACCGCTCGAAGCTGATGCATGAGTATTCCAACGATAGAAGGGATAGCCTTCGCATCTCCGAGGATAACTTCTCGAGCGACTCCGTCAAGCTTCGCCTCAAGGACATCGTCAAGGTGAAGGATAGGAAGCGTGGCTTCACCATCACCTATGACATGTTCGTAGAGAGCAAGCGCCCAAAGGTACCTGTTTATTTTCCGTGTATGACATATACTCCAGTTCTTCCATCTAGCCATTACCATCCCATCTAACACGGTGGTTTTTCACTTAACAGCTTAGCGACATAGATGAGGATAGCATGGCTCCTCAAATCTATGATCCAAATATGAAGGAAGTCACCGTCGTGTCCGACGACGATGCTCTGTTGGCGCGAAAGCGGAAGAGCTCCACCTCTGACACTGCCGACGGAGGCAAAAAAAAAGAAAACGAAGGGTGGAGCCTCCAAGAAGACTGCCGCCACCCTGGAGGCGGAGAAAAGAAAGGTTATCGGGATCCCCTTTGCCAAAGCACCCCCTCTTGTGTAATCCTCTTTCTCTCCGACATTGTCCATTGTCTGTCTTATTCCCGTACTTATGCATTTTGCACGTTTCAGGAAGAAAGCCACAACTAGCTTGAAGAAGACCTCCAAAACTTTGGGGGATTCTAGAACCATAAAGGATATGCTACATCGTGACGCATCTCCCGCCATTGCCCCTGCCACTCCTACCGTTCAACCCTCGTCTGCTCCGACAAGCTCTCAAGCTAAGGAACCCTCTGGCCCTTCCGCAATGGAAGTGGACTCAGGCGCCTCTACAGAGCTCGCTGTTGTCGGCGAACAGACGACGCAAGAGAGTGCCGCAAACCAACTGGCTGAATCTTCGGCTAAGGATTCCATGGGTAGCGGTAAGGCGGTGGTGAAGGTGGTACATCTGCCGAAGGCGGTGCCCTTGCCCCCAAGAAGACCATAGAGTTCCGAAGATAGTCTATCCGGCGCTTACGCCGGGTAGCACTTCTCTGGTTCCTGGTGCGGCGCCGACATCTCCGACGTGCGGTCTCGAGGAGCTTCTCCGGCAAGCAGAAATCTTGCAAGGAAACAGTGTATCCTTCGGCAAGTTGCTAGCTGAGAGTGCTACCAATCTCAAGATCATTTCACTTGTAAGTTTTATTTGCCTTTTTGCATTTCATGTGAGTAACCCACCGTAGCCCCCGAGGATTTAGACGGAAAACCATAGGGTTTTGCATCTGAATCTCTAAGAGTGACTAAGCTAGAAAACTTCTCACTGTAGCCCCCAAGCATGTAGTTTGAATGAACTATTCCGACTATATGCTTTAAGAGTAGCATACGTAGTGTTTGTAAATTTCGATACTGTAGCCCCCAAGCGTCTAGATGTAACTGAATTATTTCCGACTAGATGCTTAAAGAAAAGCTAAGCAAACGTTTGGGTTAAAAAACTTTATACTGTAGCCCCCAAGCTTCTAATCAAAAACTGAATTAGTTCCGACTAGATACTTAAATAAAGACTAAGCATATTGCTAAGTTAAAAACTCTCGCTGTAGCCCCCGAGCGTCTAGGTGGAAATTTTCCGGCTAGATGCTCCAAGTAGACTAAACAACGTTTTGACTTTCTTCTTTCCACAGAATGAGAATGATCGGAGGGGCATGGCCAACGGCAAGTATTAGAAGATGCACGCAGACTTGCAAGATGAAAAGGGTAAAACTGCCTTCTTGAAGGAACAGATCACCAAGAGCAAGCGTCTGTTTTCCTTTCTTTTCGAATTCTGACTCGGTTTTGCACCCACATTCTCCGAGTACTCATTATGTATTGTTATTTCTCCGACTTGCAGAAACCATTGCCAAGGCGAAGTATATTGTTGAGCAATCCAGGCATATTCAGCAGCTGGATAGCGAAAACAAGATCCTTAAGCAGGAGAGAAAGGACATGCTGAAGATGCATGAAGACTCAATGAAAGCTATTCAAGACTCCGCCAAAGAGGAGATGAACCGCTTGAAAGAGGAAATCGCTATCTTGAAAGAGCAGAAGAAAGCTGCTGATGAGCAAAATCAACGCCATCATGAAGCGTACATGCTCCTCCAACAAGAACGGGACTCCATGGCGGAGACTCTCCGGCAAGCTGAGATCAGCATCTTCAGTAAGTGATTCTCCGTCTTGGATTTCTATAGTCCAGATACTCCGAATTTGTTGTATTTTTGAACTCATGCATTTCTTTGTCGGAAATTTGCAGCTCCTATGGGTTTAACCAGGTCGCCTCCTCCGCCAAAGGAATGCATGATCCTTGCCGGCAACTTTATCAACACCGCCATCGTACAGACCAAGGAGATTGCCAAGCCCCTCTAGATTAACATCAAGGCAGTGGACTCTGTGACGAAGTTCTCGGAGATCCTGTATCGAGCCCCCAAGCGTATCTCAAGCTGGAAAGCTTCATGTGCATGGGCCGGCTCCAGGATGGCATTGTCAATGGTAAAGGCACACTACGAGAATGCCGACATCGACACGGTAACCTCCGGTATCCCCGACGTAGACGGTGAAGGCCAAAAGATAGATCATGAAGCTATCCTAGCGTCGCTCGCGGGTTATGACACCAGAGTCGCCGAGTTGGTCGATGTTAACGTCTTTGTGCCCGTGAAGACCATTGAAGATAAAGGCCAAAGCTCCTCCGAGTCTCTCAACACTGCCGACTTCGAGGAAGGTGACTCTCCAACTGTTGATGACGTTGCTTCCAAGTCGCTTGCGCCAGAGGAATAAAAACAACTTGTAATATTTGTTTCTTTTGGGATGTATTATGCGGAAAAACAATGTATTAACTTAAGGCAGAAAACAATGGTATATGTCCTGCTACTTAAGAACCAATTCCAGCATGTATATATTTTTAAGAAAGTGTTGGCTTATCCATTACTTTGGTTTTTATGCCTGACCTTTCGTGAGTCGAAAGACTCGTTGTCGGAACCATGCGCTCAGGTGATGATGCCCAATGGCACCTTCAATAACCTAAGCACAAAATCGCCGACAATAAGTGCCAAAAGTCACTACTCCAGAATCCACATAAAACCAACAAAGAGCGTGTATACCAGAAAACTTAAGCTAACGCCCGTAGGCAGAATTTTTACAAGTGCAATCGAAAAGCTTGTGCATAAAGGTTTTATACGATCCAAAAATGAACACTAAAGGAGGTAAAAGACTCAGAAATATGAGTGAACCAGAGAGCTTTATTTCATTGATCATATAAGAGGTACACAATAGATAAAAAATGCTAAGTGTAGAAAGGATGTAGCTGTGCTATGTTCCATGGCCGATCAAGCTCCGGATAGTCATCATCCGGGTCACGTCGCTTACGCTTATGATCCTTGTTGGGTCTATCCTTCAGTTCATGATTGTCAACGAGGTAGTAAGACCCATTGATTAGCGCCTTGCTTATGATGAACGGTCCTTCCCATGGCGGGAATAATTTGTGTGACTTCTTCTGCTTAAGTCGAAGCACCAGATCCCCCTCTTTAAACGAGCGATGCCGAACGCGACGACTATGGTAGCTGCGTAGCTTCTGCTGGTAGATGGCGGATCTTTGGCATGCCAAAACACGCTCCTCCTCGAGAAGGTCCACATCTAGGCGTCTGGATTCTTCAGCGTCATCTTCGTTGTAGGCGGCAACTCTTGGTGCATCATGAAGAATGTCGGAAGGCAGGATGACTTCTGCTCCATATACCATGAAGTAAGGGGTGTAGCCGGTGGATCTGTTGGGTGTAGTTTGTAAACTCCACAACACAAATGGCAATTCTTCCGCCCAAGATCTAGCTGCTCTATGTAGCGGTGCCTTAAGACGTGGCTTGATTCCCTGCAGAATTAATCCATTGGCTCGCTCAACCTGACCATTGGACTATGGGTGTGCCACAGATGCAAGGTCAAGTCGGATGCCCTTCTCCCAACAATAAGCCTCCACTTCTCCGAGTGACAAGTTACTGCCGTTGTCGGTGATAATGCTATGTGGGAGACCAAATCTCACCACTAGATCTCGAACAAACCTAAGGGCAGTTGCCCCATCGAGCTTTCTAATGGGTTTAGCTTCTATCCATTTAGTGAATTTATCAACTGCTACTAGCAGATGCGTAAATCCACATGGTGCCATTTATAACGGTCCCACCATGTCTAGCCCCCAGACCTTAAACGGCCAAGTTATTGGTATTGTTCGCAATTCTTCAGCAGGAATATGTGGTTGTCGGGCATAATACTGGCATCCGATGCATGTCTCAACCAGCTTGTCAGCGTCTGCCTTCGCGGTCAGCCAGTAGAATCCTTGCCGGAAGGCTTTCGTGACCAAAGATCAGGGAGCGGCGTGATGCCCGCAATCTCCGAGATGGATTTCGCGTAGGATTTCATTACCTTCTTGCTGGGAAACACACTTAAGGTATACACCAGTAGTGCTCCTTTTTTAGAGTTGTCCATTGATTATGGTATAACCCTTTGGTCGTCGTACTATTTGCCGTCTTTCGACTTCGTCGTCGGGCAAAGTTCCGTGTTCGAGAAACTCCATGAACGGTTTTGTCCAAGCCGGAGGGACCTTTGCCACCATGTGGACAAAAGAGTCTACTCTGTCCGGGTTGTCGATGTCTGCTCCCTTCACGGATGGTGTCCGTAGATGCTCTAGGAAAACTCCAGGCGGAATTTGTTTGCTCCCTGATCCAAGCTTAGACAGTAGATCAGCTGCCTTGTTTTGCTCCCTAGGTACATACTTGGCTTCGTAGCCCAAGAAGCACTTGGATATCTCGTCCACTTCATCTCGATATGCCGCCATCATAGGGTTCCGCGCATTCCAGGTGCCAGACACCTGCTGGGAAACCAAGTCGAAATCTCCACAGAAAACTATGTGCTTGATGCCAATATCCTTGGCTAAGCGTAATCCGTGAATGAGTGCTTCATACTCCGCCATGTTGTTCATAGCCTCGAAGTGGATCTGCAGAACGTAGTGTAGCTTGTCGCCAGTTGGTGGCTGTAACAGTACACTAGCCCCGAGCCGTTGAGCAACTTTGATCCGTGAAAGTGCATCACCTAGTATTCTGGCTCCGGCAATGGGGTAGCATCTGGCATCTCCGTCCAATCTGCAATAAAATCCGCCAAGGCTTGTGACTTGATAGCGTCGCGTCTCTTGTAGGTGATCTCGAAGGCGGCAAGTTCAATGCCCCACTTCACGACCCTTCTAGTAGCATCGCTATTGTTTATGATGTCATACAGTGGAGTCTTGCTCACCACTGTGATTGGGTGCTCCTAAAAGTAGTGTCTCAGCTTCCGAGAAGCAAGGAATACTCCATAAGCTATCTTTTGCTAGTGCGGGTAACGCTGCTTGGACTCCGTCAAGACCTCGCTTACATAGTAAACTGGTCGTTGAACTCCGTTCTCATAGCCTGGTTCCTTCCGCTCAACCACGATGACGACGCTGATTACCCGGTTGGTGGTCGTCATGTAAATTAACATGGGCTCTCCAGACTCGGGTGCTGCAAGGATAGACGCTGAGGAAAGTGTCTCCTTGAGCTGCTTCAATGCTGCATCTGCTTCGTCCGTCCACGTGAATTTGTCCGCCTTCTTCAAGAACTTGTACAGCGGCAGAGCCTTCTCTCCAAGTCGGCTGACAAACCTACTAACTGCTGCAATACAACCTGTTAGTCGTTGCATGTCTTTTAGACATGTCGGACAGTTTATGTTTAAGATGACCTTGATTTTCTCTAGGTTGACCTCGATTCCACGATGGGAAACAATGAAGCCCAACAATTTACCGGCTGGAACCCCGAAGACGCACTTATTAGGGTTAAGCATCATGTTGTATTTCCGGAGATTGTCAAAGGTTTCTTTTAAGTCGGAGATTAAATCATTTGATTTTTTAGACATCACCGCTATATCTTCCACATAGGCGTGAATGTTCCGACCAATCTGATCGTGTAAGCAACGTTGCATTGGCCGCTGGTACATAGCACCTGCGTTTTTGAGCCCAAAGGGCATCGTGACATATCAAAACATGCCATAGGGTGTAGTGAACGAAGTGGCCAATTGGTCCGACTTCCTCATCTTGATCTAGTGGTATCCTGAGTATGCATCGAGAAAACACAAAATTTCTGAGCCAGTCGTCGAGTCAATGAATTGGTCAATGCGAGGCAAAGCAAACGGATCTTTGGGACATGCTTTGTTCAAGCCGGTGTAATCAACGCACATTCTTAATTCTTTGGTTCCCTTTTTGGGGACAAGTACAGGATTGGCCACCCATTGGGTGTGAAGGACTTCTCAGATAAAACTAGCCTTAAGTAACCTAGCTATTTCCTTGCCTATGGCGCGTCTCTTCTTATCTCCAAAGCGTCGTAGAGGTTGCTTCAATGGTTTGCATTTAGGATCAATATTCATGATGTGCTCGGCAAGTTCCCTAGGTACACCTTTCATGTCGGCAGGTTGCCAGGCAAAGATGTCCCTATTCTCATGGAGGAACTCGACGAGCGCGCTTTCCTATTTGGGATCCAGGTTCGTCCCAATGGCGGTGGTCTTGGAGGCATCGCCTACCACAAGTTCCACCGGCTTGGTTTCGATGGTGGCCTTGAATGCTGGGGCGGAGTCAGAAATCTGTTTCTTCGACGCAGGCATCTCTGAGGCATCGACCTTGCTCTGGATCTCCTTGAATTCTTCGCTGTAGAGGACAGCTTCCGCATAGACTGCTTCTCCAATCTCGTAGTCCGTAGCTTTGGCAAAGCTTCCGGATACGATGATGACACCGTTTGGTCTGGGTATCTTGAGTTTGTTGTAGACGAAGCATGGCTTGGCCATGAAGGTGTGGAATATGTCGCGGCCGAATATGACGTGGTACACACTCTTGAAGGGGACCACCTCAAAGGTCATGCGCTCTTGGCGGTAATTATTAACATCACCAAAAGCAACCTGAAGTGTGATGCACCCAAGGGACCGAGCCTCCCGACCAGGAACTACGCCGTGGAAGATGGTGTTGGTCCGCCTTAGGTTTGCCTCCGTCAAGTTCATCTTCTGCAGTGTATCCAGGTACATGATGTTGATGCTGCTTCCACTATCCACCATACATTTGGTGAACTCATTGCCATCAATCAAGGGGTTGATGACCATGGCGTATTGGTTCTCCGTGGGGATAAGGTCTGGGTGATCCTTTCTGTCCCAAGTAATTGGAATTTCTGACCAGCGCAGGAACTGGGAAACTGGGGGTAGAGTAGCCATCAGTATCCTCATAGAGGTCTTCTGTTGTCAGATGGTGGGGGTGCCAAGGAAAGTGTGGAAAACTGCCGCCTTCTTCTTGAAGGGGTTCTTGACTTTATCGTCGCTCTTGGCGGCGTGCTTGGGGTCAGTATCCTCGTCCATGTCACTTGAATCCTTGGACTCCTCCTCTTTCTTCTTCCCCTTGCCCTTGCCTCGCGGTTTGTTCTTCCGACTTCGCTTGTAGCCGGACTCCGGGTCCTCCTTGAGGTCGTTGACGAACTTGCAGTGGCGATTGGTGTTGGTGGCCTTGCCGTTGGCATCGAGGTGTACAAGGCACGGCATATCGCGGTACTCTTTGTAGGTTTGGGGAACATGGAGCGCTGCCGAGGTAGTTTTACTTCCTCGCTGCTGCCCACGACCAGCTCCCCGTCCTCGGCCACGTTGTCTGCCATCACCTCGTCCTACGAAAGTCATGTCGACCATGTTGGGAGTTTTATTTTATTCTGGTGCGGTTTTCCGCTTGGTGCTGTTGTTCCTCCGAGCTTGAGTTGGAACGGCCGTTGCCGGCAGGGAGCCGCGAGCATCCTCGTCGGCAGCTGCGAACTCACTGGCCAACTAAATCATCTAGCTCAAGTCAAGCTGGTGATTGCCCTGCAAGCGCTTCAGTTTATGTCGGAGCAACGTGCCCCTTTCCAATCCATCAATGAAGGTGGCCATGGCGGTCTGAGCGTGCACTCCTGCGCAGGAATTCTTCATATCCATCCAACAGGAGAGGTAGGCGCGAGATGTCTCGTCTTTCTCTTGCACACACCGCTGTAGATCGCCGACAGTGCAGGGACGTTTATACGTACCCTCGAAGTTCTTTGTGAATGCTTCTTGCATGTCCAACCAATTGAAGATGGATTTATCCGGCAAGTCATCAATCCATTGACGGGCTGTGCCCGCCAACATCAATGGGAGGCACTTGACGGCGATGTTGGGGATACCTCCGGCAATCTCCATCACATTGCCGTAATCCTGCAACCATGTGGCTGGCTTGGCGGTGCGGTCATAGGGCTTGATGGTCTTGTCAATCCGAAAACCTTTGGGGTAAGTTGCGAACCGTATCACTGGTCCAAAGCAACGTGGTCCCAGGTATGGTCCTTCCCGGGCCTCATGGATCTTGTCTATCCGTGAACGTGCGTCGTATGGCTCTGGGCTTCTTTTCTTCTTGTCAACAGGGGATGGGCTGCGTGAGCGACGCGGGCCCCGTCCGCCATGGTGACTGCTAGGTGGTGACGGAGGCGGAGGTGGCGGAGGGTTCGCCTTCTTCCTGTTACCCTCATGCGACGCCTCACGCTTGTCGCGGTTGCTTGTCGGACGCGGAGGGTCATGGCGTGACATGATCTTGTGTCCTTGGTTGCGCTCTCCGTCATGACGGGTCTGCTCCGTGTTGTCGCGGATGACGATGTCACTTTGCCTTGGCGGGGGCATATCCGTATGACGGTGAGCCTTAGGGTCTTCTCGATGTCGGGGGGAACGAGGCGGTGGTGATGGGCGACGAGGTTGGGCTTTGCCTCCATTGTCGGAGGATATGGGAATAGCATACTTCCTGTTGCGTCCATCCCTCCGTCTTCTTTCTGATGAACCCGTCTGAGACCCGACATCAAGAGGAGATCTGTCCCTTGGCGGCTTATGCTGGCTAGACTGGCAAAACGCTGGGTCAAACTCAAGCCTCTGAGAGGTGGACTTTTCCTGCTGTTTTACCGCCTTGGCCACTAGGTCATAGACCTGTTCCACCGCCTCAGGCGATCGATCCTGCTCCAGGGTCTTGGCAACGGCGAGGTTGAGGAGAGGAGTGGGCATCACCTGCCTGCCTTCACTGTCAATGTATGGCTTGGCCTGTGCTGGCTTCGGGGGAGCCCATCCTAAGTTTTGCCGCACACCAGGATCGTTGATGACGCGAGCCAGAGCTTTCTTGGCCTTCTGCTGCCGCAGCAGAGTCTTGTACTCGGCCTCCATCGCTCTAGCTTTCTCTATGGACTTCTGCGCGTTGACCAGATCTCGGTCTAGTTTAGCGCCTTGCTCCGCTATGGCCTACGCTTCCTCCAGTAGCTGCTGGCACTTCTCGTTAAGCTGGGTCACATTCCGGATATGAGCTACGGCCAGTGGCTCAACGAGGAGGTTGTCGTACATCACTCTATCAGCTGGAGTAACTTGGGCAGCAGAAGACGTAGATGCTAGAGGCGGTAAGTTTGCGGTGTTGTTGTTGCTCGGTCCGGTGCCGAGTTCCTGTTGCAGACCTTTGGGTTGGGCGGAGGGGGCATGTCCCTCTCGCGATCATTGTCGGCAGCGAGAGGTGGTCCCTTCCCCTTGTCCAGCGTTGTAGGCGGAGCTCTTCCGGGTTGATCTTCATCCATCGCCGTCCCAATGGTGACGAACACTTCTCAGGAAGCGATGGTGTTGTTGGCCTACTCGTCACGCTGGTAATCCTCCTCCATCTCCTGCATGGCAGAGTCTAGCTCCTCCGGGCTGAAATCTATCTCCTATGAATCTGCACTGAAGTCGGTGTAAAGCGCGTCAATCATAGAGTCGGAGGGTGTCGGGGCTTCCTCAATGACGGGGGGTGGAGGTGCAACGGGTGCGACGATGATTGGAGGTGGTGGCGCTGCTACGGCGATGGTGGCCGGAGGTGGTGGTGGTTGAGCCGGTGGTGCTCCGTCAATGAGCTCCAGAGCTGTCTGAGCCGCATGCTCAGCCTCCGCGTAGTTGTTGACGGTATTCACCATGCTTTCGAAGGTGAGGCGTCCTGAAGCCTGTTGCCGCCTTAGAGAATGCCGGAGAAGCGTTCACTGGTCCAGTCCTTCCACAAAGTGATACATAGCATCATCATTGGGGTAGTGTGCCAGATCGGCTCGTATACAGAGCCACCTAGCAAGGTAATCGCGGGTGTTTTTGCTCTCTCTCTGAACGCAACGCGCTAGATCGAAGATGGTAACCACTACGACGAACTTGGATCTCTGTTGTCCAGACGCACGGGCGAAGCCGGCGGATTTTCCACCGTTATATCCTGCACATGGGCGGTTTGAGTGGGCCTTGAATTTTTCCGATCTTTGCCAGAAAAATCCGAGGAGAGATCCGACATCGATCCTTCCGCGAACGTATCCTGCCCGTAGACGGTCCGTGCGGGTCTTGGTGGTCCTCCGACTCCCAGGGAACTAGTGCCCGAGTCGGTTTCGCCGATGAGGAGGTGGATGTCTCCAATGGGGACGATCGAGCATTGCGTAGGGTTCGTCTTGACCGGGATCCAGAACTCGTCGGGAGGGATGATCGGAACGTTGCCGAAGAAGAGAACGCGTCCGATGGCTATGGTTTCGCCGATTCCCGCGAAGACCTTGGTCCTCGCCCGCTGAAGAGCCTGAAGCGCCTCTTGCCCCATGGTGGGCGCCAACTGTCGTGGTATTGCCGACGAGTACGCCATGGAGGGGTCCTTACAGTGCGTGTTTAGAGACGTGGGGGAAGGCAGACGGTTGACGGGTACGTGGTAACACAGCTTACCCAGGTTCAGATCCCACGACGGTGGCGGAATCCTACTCCTGCTATAAATCACTATAATGGCAATACGCCGAGTTACAGGGATAGGTTCGCTGTGCGAGGTGTGACTAGAAAGTCTAAGTTAACGTGCCCTAAAGGATTTCATAGGACCGACTTATATAGTCGCCAGGTCCTAGGGTTATAGGGAAAAGTCCTAACCGGACAGGATACAGAGTCCTACACTGACTATAACTAGTCTAGCTTGTCTTGTACTCCAAGGCTCCAGGTACGCTGGTGACTCCATCGTAGCATTTCTTTATCCCGCATGGGCCTCCCTTCTGGATCCATCTAACTGGGCCACCCAGTAGGCCATAGGCCATGCTACCAACTGTGGGCCACCCGGGTTATCCGGATAAGAGACATGCTATGAGGATACCCATATAGCATATCCCCAACACCCAAAACCAAGCACGCAAGTCTGCCCGTCCTGCTCAGGTGTTTCACACGGCGCCTCGCCCGCCACTCCTGCCTACTCCTGCTGCACCACCGATGGCCCCTCCCAGATGACGTCCAAGCCCTAATTACCGCGGCAAAAATCATGTGTATCGGCCACCCGGCCCAGCGCCGACTCCTCACCGGCCACTGCTCTGCCCCAGCTCCACCTTGGCTCCACCAAAGGTGCCACCACCCTCCGCCATGGCCCCTTGGCAGCCGCAGCATGACCCATGGACGGGTCTCGTTTAGGCCTGGACGAGGCCGAGGTCGGCCCCCTCTCCGTACGGCGCCCCACCGGCCTACACCGGGCACTGGAGTCCCGACCTCCGCCCCTCCATTGGTGCACCCGGGCCTCTCACACCTCATCCTCCGCAGCAGGTCTACACCGCCCAAGCTCCTCCGCAGCAGGTCTACACCTCTGCCATGAAAGATGAATTCGATGCTCTTATTCAAAATAATACATGGACTCTTGGTCCTAAACCATCCGGTGCCAATATTTTCTCGAGGAAGTGGGTATTTCGTCATAAGTATAACTCCAATGGGTCTTTGGCTCTCTACAAGACCCATTGGGTTTGCAGAGGTTTTTCTCAACAACAAGGAATTGATTTTGATGAAACCTTCTCCCCTGTTGTCAAGCCTAGCACTATTCGGATAATCCTCAGTCTTGCAGGTTCTTCATCCTGGCCTATTCACCAACTTGATGTAAAAAATGCTTTTCTTAATGGTACTTTGAATGAAATTGTTTATTGTCAACAACCGTCTAGATTTAAAGATCCCTCTGATCCAAATCTTGTCTGTCTTCTAAAGAAAATATCTCTATGGTCTTAAACAAGCTCATCCAAATCTTGTCTGTCTTCTAAAGAAAATATCTCTATGGTCTTAAACAAGCTCCTTGGGCCTGGTTTCAACAATTTGCTACATTCATTCAAACTATTGGTTTTATCCCTTCCAAATCTGACACATCTCTCTTTATTTTCCAATCTTCCTCTCACACGACATATCTTCTTTTATATATAGATGATATTGTTCTTACAGCTTCTTCTGATTCTTTTCTTAAACATATCATCACTCTTATTAACAAAGAATTTTCTATGACTGATTTAGGATCACTTCATCATTTTCTTGATGTCACCGCCACTAGAACATCTTCTACTCTTTTTCTTTCTCAACGACAATATATTATTGATCTCTTAAACCAACTTGGCATGATTGACTGTCAATCATGTCGTACACCGGCTGATGTTGGCACCAAACTTTCGACGGTGATCCTGTTCCAGATCCAACCTTATATCATAGTCTCAATGGTGCTTTACAATATGCTACTCTCACCCGACCCGACATCTCTTATTCTGTTCAGCAAGCATGTCTCTATATGCATGATCCTCGTTTACCTCATATTTATCATGTCAAAAAGATTCTTCGCTACTTAAAAGGAACTCTTGATCATGGTCTATTACTTAACTCATCTTCTCCAACAAGCTTGACAGTTTATTCTGATACAGACTGGGCAGGATGTCCAGACACTCGACGATCCACATCCGACTTTTGTGTTTATTTGAGTGATAATCTTGTTTCTTGGTCATGGAAAAGGCAGGTTACGGTATCCCGGTCTTCGGCTGAAGCGAATATGCTGCGCATCTTTGTGGCTGAAGTAGTTTGGATACGCCAACTACTTGTGGAACTCCAGCGCCCCATCGAGCACACCACTATTGTCTACTGCGACAACATATCAGTCGTCTATATGGCCTCTAATCCTGTGCAGCATCGCTGTACCAAGCACATCGAGATCAACATTCCCTTTGTTCGGGAAAAGGTTGCTCTTGGAGAAGTTCGTGTTCTACATGTTCCAACAAGTGCACAATTTGCAGATATTTTTACCAAAGGACTCCATCCTGCGTCCTTCATCGACATATGCTCCAGTGTCAACATTGATGCGCCCGATGTTGACACTACGGGGGTATTAGAGTTTGTGTTTGTGTTATCTTAGGACACTAGCCTAAGTCGATTTGGGTCTAATCCTAGGCTGGCCGACCCTCCTCCTCTCTTCTATATAAATATTATAATATTGTCTAAATCAATACAAGATCTTATTCTCCCAAAATATCAAACAGGACTCTGCTGTGTTTTTTTAATATTACAACTGTACATAGGGTTTGTACAAAAGAGAGTTCAAATGAAACTATCTACCCGAGCTGCAAACAGGCCATATTTTTTCATGTTGGCTTGGACCATGCATTTGAAGCTCCACAAATCCTCAAACCGATAAGAATTAACCATCTCCCCAGCTCGTCCATTGAAAGCTGACACAACGAGTGTTAATATGAAATATAAAGAAATATTTCATGAGCCATCTAAACCGTGCCTCAGATCCTCAAACTAAGAAGATATCTCTACAGGGTCTTAAACTTGAGACCTCTTGGTTCTAATATCGTATTAAATTGATATATTAGTCATCTAAATCAAAAGACCGAACTGATGAAAAAAATTAGACGTATATGATATTCTTAACATAACTCGTCCATTGAAAACTAACACATGGAGCGTGCCCATATATCTTCAGGGTTGTATGTATATGTAGGCACCGTACCTAACAGTGGTCGAGAATTGACAGGTACCGTAGGAACGCCTAAAATGATATTCCTAGATGCCACCCATTCCTAGGTAAGCCTGCTAGAAGAGCAGAATCGATCACAGCTATCCCGGAGGTGTATATAGTAGTTATTTAACTGTGCATCTCTCCGTCACTCTAGTGGGCAGTTGATGGAGATATACCAGAGTGATATATGCATAGGCAAGAGCATTAGGCTAGAGTGATCTTACAAAATGCGGCAAGATTATATCAACAATGGAGCTAGCATTATATAGTACCATACCAGGATTTAGGATTTAAGGACCGCGAGTCGGTGGATTGGTGAAGAAAAAAGGTACGTAAGTCCTTGAATTGATACCCATTATCAATAGGAAAATGATACTGTTCACCCGGGGGATCGCACGCGACGCGTCCCCCGGCTTCTAAGCACGCCACGCATCCCGTTCGTGGCAAAAAGAAACAGGCTGGGTCCCACCCACGAGACTCTCCCTTATCTCTTTCCTCTCTTATCTCTTTTTCTCCTACCACACGTTGTTATCTTCTCTTTCTTTTTTTTAAAAAATGGGCGTATTTATTAAAATTTAATGTTTACACCCGGCCTCTGCATAACCAAGATGCACACAGCCACACGAACGACAAAGCTAAGGTAAAAAGTAGACAAGCATTACACAAAGGCACTATCAAAATAAATGACTAGAATCTAAGACATATCAATACTCAAATCACGTGGTCATCCACGTCAGGAGAAAATATCCCTCGCCGTGTCCTCCAATCGCATACATCCCTTCATAAATAAGTCGTGAAACTCCATACGTTGGAGAATATTCCATGAACGGAGGATAGCCGTGGCACGATAGATAACCTGTAGAGGAGAAGACACAATGTTATTAAACATCTTGTCATTCCTACAAAGCCATAGCGACCATATAATGGCAAGCGCTCCCACCCTAAACAAAGTTATGTACTTATCACCAATTCCATGCAACCAATTACCAAAAACATTGGTTACAGAACTTGGCGGAGATATACCAGAAGCTATTTGGATGAATGACCATATAGAGCGAGCAAATTTACAATGAAAGAATAAATGGCGAATTGTCTCATCTTGATGACAAAAACACATTGTGTACTTCCATGCCAATTCCTCTTTGCAAGATTATCTTTTGTTAGAATTACCCCTTTCTGTAGATACCAAGAGAATATCTTCGTCTTAAGGGGTATTTTTTATTTTCCAAATTTTATTATTATCATCGACCGGAATATCAGGTTGTATCAAGGCTTTATATAGTGAGCCAACAGAAAATTTACCACTTTCCAGTAATTTCCATTTGAACACATCAACACCGTCCGATAATTGTATTCTGGATAATCGTAATAATAGATTGTTCCAAGATACCAATCTAGGACCGATGAGACTTCTTCTGAAAGACACATTAGGAGGATAGTCTTCCATCACTGTGGAAATTGTATCCCCTTTATGTCTAACAATCGAATATAGAGCCGGATATTGTTCGCGAAGAGTAGTTTGGTCAAGCCATCTATCTTCCCAAAACCTAATCTGTGATCCATCCTTAATCTCGAAAGCACCAAAACGAAAGAAATGCTTCTTGGTGGCCATAAGACCCGCCCAAAAATGTGAATCTCCGGGTTTCCAAACCACTTGAGACACAGCCTTGGACCCCACATATTTCCTCCATAACATGGTTTGCCAAACACCATCTTCTGAAAGTAGTTTAAAAAGCCATTTGCCCAGGAGTGCGGTGTTTTTGACTTGCATATCGTGTATGCCCAGTCCACCAAATTCCTTCGGACGGCAAACCACATTCCATCTGGCCAGTCGGTATTTCTTTTTCTCACTATCCCCTTGCCAAAAGAACCTTGAACGGAAATAATCCACTTTGGTCAAGACCCCTTTTGGTAATTGGAAGAACGAGATCATATGCAGTACCATATTAGTAAGTACTGAATTTATAAGTACTAGTCTTCCACCAAGGGATAACAATTTACCTTTCCAACTATTAAGACGTTTCTGTAACCTTTCCTCAACATGTTTCCATTCAGCAATTGTGAGACGCCGATAATGAATCGGTATTCCCAAATAATTGATTGGAAACTGGCCCCACCATACCAAAAGTTCAGCATATAGGTGAGCCACGTTTTGGGCCTCGCCAAAACAATACAAATCACTCTTATGGAAATTTATTTTAAGCCCAGATAGCTGCTCGAATGCTGATAATATCAATTTCAGATTCTTAGCCTTCTCCAGATCATGTTCCATAAAAAGAATTGTATCATCGGCGTATTGAAGAATAGAAAGTCCACCATAAATAAGATGTGGAACCAATCCTTCAATTTGACCATCAGCCTTTGCTCTCTCAATAAGGATAGCCAACATATCATCCACTATATTAAATAGTAAAGGCGATAATGGATCCCTTTGTCTCAGTCCTTTCTTGGTTTGGAAGTATTTGCCAGTATCTTCATTTACTTTAATGGCAACACTCCCCCCAGACACAAATGACTGAATAAGAGAGCGCCACTCCTCAGAAAAACCTTTCATACGGAGAGTTTGCTGGAGGAAAGACCAATTAACTTTGTCGTATGCCTTCTCAAAGTCAATCTTGAACAATACACCATTTAATTTTTTTGGGTGTAGTTCATGGATTGTTTCATGCAAGATTACAACACAATCTAGGATATTTCTTCCTTGCATGAACGCGGTTTGAGACGGGTTAACAACATTGTCAGCAACTGAGTTTGGTCTAAGCGTGGCAACCTTCGTAAAAATCTTAAAGCTAACATTAAACAAGCAAATAGGACAATACTGTTGTATACGTTCTGCATTGTTAACCTTAGGTAGTAAAATTATGTTGCCAAAATTAAGTCTAAAGAGATCCAATTGTCCGACTTGTAAAAACCCAAACAAATTCATCAGGTCCTCTTTGATAATGTCCCAGAATTTTTGGTAAAATTCCGCTGGGAAACCATCGGGTCCCGGTGCTTTGTTATGTTCCATTTGAAAAACCGCTTTCTTAACCTCTTCCTCGGTATATGAGGCAGTTAGAAAGTTGTTTTCTTCATCAGAAACCTGGGGAATATCAGACGTTTGGGACTCATCCATAGAGAAAGAATTCTCCTCTGGGGCCCCAAACAAGGATTTATAATAGGTGGTGATATATGACTTCAGATGCTCCTGTCCCTCAATCATACCTTCATCCTGAAACAGAGAATGAATAAGTTTCTTCTTATGCTTGCCATTGGCAACAGCATGGAAGTATCTAGTATTCGCATATCCTTCCAGGATAAATTTTGCTTTAGAGCGTTGGTACCATTTGAGTTCCTCCTCGCGCAGAAGTCGGGCTATCTCCGCATTCGATTGGCTTTTAAGCTTAATTTCTTGTGCAGTTAATGGCCTGACTTCTGCGGAAGCCTCTAAGTCCTCAATTATAGATGTTAGGCGTAATTTTTCGTTTTTTAGGTTACCAGCTGTGTGCCTGGCCCATCCCCGAAGGAACTTGCATAAAGAACGCATTTTGTTATTCCATCGAAGAATAGGCGTTTGGCCATTGGCCGGTTTTTCCCAAATATCCTTAACCATCTCGTAAAAGCCATCACCGATCATCCAACCGAGTTCAAATTTAAACTCATTCGTAGACTTCCGTGGCGGTGAACCAAAAGATAAAAGTAAAGGAGCATGATCCGATAAAGCCTCAATACGTTCTAGAGCGCGAACAATTACCATAGGGAACTTTTGTTCCCAGTCAGTAT
The DNA here is from genome assembly GCA_023614405.1 of Avena insularis. Taxonomy (NCBI): domain Eukaryota; kingdom Viridiplantae; phylum Streptophyta; class Magnoliopsida; order Poales; family Poaceae; genus Avena; species Avena insularis. The sequence continues at coordinate 37,906,882 of CM042691.1, read as the reverse complement.
CCATAAGCACTCTATCTAATTTTTCGTATGTTGGCTCCGGAAGACTATTAGCCCATGCAAATTGCCTTCCTAACATTGTAACCTCTCTCAAGTCCAGACTGTCTATAACAGCATTGAACAGAAAAGGCCAATGTTCATCGAACCGGCCCCGACTCTTCTCGTGAGGAAATCTGAGCAAATTAAAATCCCCTCCTATAAGAATAGGGTATGGATTGTCCTTTGCCAAATTCACAAGCTCACGTAAAAAGTCAGCCTTATAGACATCCTGAGCGGCCCCATATACGGCGACTAAAGACCATGTGAAATTGTCAGCCTTGTTACGGATATGGAGTTTTATAAAAAAATCTCCCACCGAACTAGCTAAAACTTCCATAGTCTCATCTCTAACGCCTAACAGGATCCCCCCCCCAGATCGACCGCGCGGCGGACGTTATATCCATGTAAAGTCCACTCCACCAGAAAGGCGATTGCGTAGGCCTTGTGAAAAATCCCGTCTACCAGTCTCAGAAATACCCAGAAAATCCAATTTATGGTCTCTCACACAATTAGCAAAGAATAAATGTTTAGCCAAGTCCCGAAGACCTATGCTATTTGAAAACATTCCATTCATTGATAAACTATAGGAGATTTGGATACACGGGATCTCTTTCGCGATCGCAGGCTCTTTGATTTTTGACCAGAAGCTTTCAACTCATACATAGAGGCAAGCCCGGTCTCATCAAAGTCCACCTCCGACACTTCACCGACTAAGTGAGAAAGGAGTTGACCATCTACTGTGGCATGCAACTCCTCCTCCTCAATTAGTGAAGCATCAGGAAAAACACCGACCTTAGGAGTAACCGTTAGACGGTCAACCTCCATGTGTCGCAAAACATTAGAAGAAAAAGATACTTCTTGTACAGAGCTACCCAAACTAATGCCAACATTGGCTAGCTTAGAAGAAATAACAGGAGTAGAAAAAGACAAAAAGGACTTCGGAGAATTCATTATACCTGGCGAATCTAAGTTCCTCTCCGCCTTACGCCGCATGGCCTTGAGCATGGAGTCCTCATCAGTCGCAGACGCCCCAGAGGCATCGAATCCATGGCGCGCACTCCGCCTGAAGGTTGTGCCACTCCCTTGCATAGCGACTGGCGAAGCGTCACCAGGAGAAGAAACCCGTGGTGGAGACCGAGGCATCCCAGACCCCTCCTGGATCCGGTCGCCCCCATCAACCACCGAAGTGATCTCATCCACCAATGTATGCGAGACGACCCTAGGTGTCCCTAGGTCCACACTGACCGGGGGAACACGGTCATCCTCCTCGTCGTGGTTGGCCAACCCCTCCTGGGTCGGACCAAGCACGACAGCATCCCGAAGCTGGACACGAACGTTCCGCGAACACACCGAAGGAACAACCTCCTCAAGTACAGGAGTGGAAACAGGAATATACCTGCCCAAAATATGCATCCTGGACCTCGCTGGCAAAGCTGGGCAAGACCACCGAGCAGGAATGGAAACCGAACGAAGAGCCTCCTGTAACTGAGCCTGAGAAACTCGAGGCTCCGAAGTAGAACCCTTCCCGCGAAGAGGGGAATCCAAAAGAAGAGCATCCAGAAGTTGACGACCTCGTGGAGTAACCGGATTAGCATTAAAAGGGGTGACCGCAAGCACCCTCTGCACCCCCTGGCTAGAAGATGTAGGCGCAGAAGAACCCTGCACAGCCGAGGAAGATCCAGAACCCACCCCCTGCGTAGTAGCAGCAGCCTCAGAAGTATCCTTAGCATCCTCAAAATGCTTCCCATTGACATCATCATCCGCATCATCATCTCCTTTTCTCCACAAGAAAGGAACAAACTCTGGTTCCGGAATATAACCTTCAGGTTCAATCCGGAAACGAAACTCAAATACCTTATGCTTAACCATAGCATCTGACACAATAAAGTGGCCCAGTGTATCCTTCGCCAAGAGAAAAACCTTCGTATCAAACATCTCTACGAGAATACGGACGACCCCCCGCTTCCGTAGGCTGAACAGATCCACATCAAGAGTGTTCCCCATGAGTCCTCCAACAGCCCACAAGCCCTGAAAGGATCGCAAAATATGGGGTACCCCCTCCACATGTAGCCAAACCTGCTGCATCTCAAGCTTATGCGGCACCTCCTCCATACTGTAAACCGAGAAGGTCACCGAGCTGGCTCTGAGCGAACAGTCATCAGAATTCCATCCACCTGTCCGGATCCTCAAACATCGGAAAGCTCACTAAGAAGGTTGAGTCTCCATGTGGCACCGCCCCACTTCCAAACTGCACTGCACCGCCTGGCAATTTGTCTCTGAACAACCTCCGCTGAAACCATCGGACCAGAAACTCGTACCAGAGCAATAGGGGTCTGACTATGCGCAAGATGATCCCGAGTCACAGCATCTGGAATCTGGGTGAACAGAGTCTGGTCATTGCCAATACCAGCCATAAACGGAGTTAAGCGCGGCTGCTTCAGCACTGGACACCTCAGTGTGGGATGTGTCGCGCAATCACAAATGTAACAATAGTGGACCGCCTTACAATCCTTGGTTGCATGAGTATTAACCGCACACTTCCAGCATCGAACAAACTTGCTATTCTTCTTGCCCCCAACAACAGAAGATACCTGCGAAGTCGTAACAACTGGTGCACCTATAGTGCCCTGATGACAAGTGTATGGATAGTGAGCTTGTTCACCCTGAGATGGAATAGACGTAACAGACTGACCAGGAACCTGAGGCTGAGGGACCCCATATTGACCATAACCCTGCTGCTGAACCTGCTGATTCTCCTGCTTCTTCTTCTTCTTCTTCTTCTTCTTCCGTTTCTGAACGGGAACACCAACAGCCCCAAGACCCACCGCGAACTGCTGCCCCGACCCTCCAAGCGTCGGTGAAGCAGCTGCCATCCCTTGCGAGCCGCACGGGACAACACTGTTCCCCGCCGTCGGACCTCGGTAAGGCGGTTGAAGGGGCTGCTGAACATGTGAAGCCTGATAGTTGAAGTAACCCGCTGGTGGCTGAAACTGATTTGTAGGCCGCGGCGGCATCCCCTGGTAGAGCGCCCTGGGCGGCGGCATCCCTGGCGGCCCGGAGAAGGAAGACAGACCAAAGTTCATCGGATTGACGGCCTGAAACTGAGGAACGGTCGCCGGCTGCATGCCATGCGACCTAGGAGCACGAGCTAGGGGAGGCGCAGCGGCACGAGCAGGAACCACGGCAGGAGCAGGAGTACCCGCGGCAGGAGCAATTTGATTGGGGGCCTGCCCCCTAGGATTTGGAGCTGCCATGGGTGCAGCAGCAGCAACCACCTCCAGGAACGAGCGGCGCCCTGGCGATTCCCTCCCTGAAATTGGTGCTCCTGGCGGCGGAACCTGGGGCGATGGCGAGGCGGAGGAGCACGTAGACTGATAGATTCTCTTTCCTGCAGCCTGCACTCCATGGCTGCCGATACATTCCCCATTGAAATAATTCTCCCAACGCCTACACAAGAGGGAGGTTCGACAACGGAATCCCATGGGTCCCCATATCCAGCGCCCGCCCTCCCAATCGTCCACTACGTGCTCCGTCATGGCCATGGGGAGTCCTACCCGTCGATGCATCTCAGGCCATGAGCTGCCGCGGGATTGGTCTCTGCTGCATCTCGCAGCGGGCTTTTTTTGCAACAGTTGTGGCCGGGGATTGAAGGGATGAGGGGCTTCCATGGAAGGGCATAGGAGAAGGTGGATGCTGCCAGCGGTGAGGCGCAGTGCTACTGGCGGCGAGGCGAGGCATGTTGCTATCACCACACGACGACCCTGCTAGCACGTCAAGGCGGTGCTGCCGGTGGCGAGGCATGGTGCTGCCATATCAGGGCGGCGGCGCTGCTACATAGGGCAAAACGGGTTGCTACCTTGGGTCAACGACTTTGCTACAGATGTGTTTTATACAAATTTTGGTCATGAATTCCGACGAGAGCCTTGGTGATGTCTTCGGTGAAGTTTGTTTTTACTACACTAATATAATATTTTTGCTACAATTGTTTTCCGATTTTGCTATCTTAGCACAACGTTTTTGCTATGAGGTATTCGGCGATGTCTCTCGGAGAAAGTCTACGGCGAGGTCAACTTTTGCTACATTAGCATATTCTTTTTGCTACCACTGATTTGTAGTTCTGCTACAACAATGTAAAATTTCTGCTACCACCATTTTCTGATTCTGCTATAATACTGTAAAGTTTTTGCTACGAGGTCTCCGACGATTTTTTTCTGCGAGTCTCCGGCGATGTCTCCGGCGAAATCAGTTTTGCTACATTAGAACATTTTTTCTGCTACAAGGTCGCCGGCGAGGTCTCCGACGAATTCTCCGGCAAGATCTAGTATGTATGTTATTTTTCTGGACCAAAACGTTTTTTGCTACATGTAGCAAAAACGGAATACTTTGTAGCAAAACCGGATCGATTGTAGCAAAAGCGGGAATCTGGACAAAAAAAAGGACACGTGTCATGCAGAGGACCCGGGGGATCGGGGGAGTTATCCCCCGGGGGACGCGTAGCGCTCGCCTTATCAATAGCGTCCTCACCATGGTGGCGGTGGGCCTAACTGCCAAAGGAGGCCTTGGGTTGGTGGGCGACGGGACGGGCGCTCAATCTCCTGTGGTGGAGATGGCGGGTGCGTCGACACATGGCGACCAGGCGACGCCTCTAGTTGGGGTGGTGGAGGAGGCATGCTTCCGGTACGGGCCATAATCGACGGCAGAGGTGCAGGGCTAGGGTCGGGTTGGTGAAGGGCGAAACCCTAGATTGTCTGATTTAGATGGATCTCCTGCCTCGCCTTTCTATATCCTCTCCACTGCGTAGTTCAGTAGTCGCCAGTGGGGTGTCAACCCTGCTCTATCGGCGCCTTCCTCACTACTGCCCTTGATGGGCTAAAGGTGTGATTTGGAGAGGCAGATCTTGTAGGGTGCCGGCGGGTGGCATGGGGACTGCTGACTTGGCTTGAATAAAGGAGGTGATCCTATGTTCTTCTCACAGCAAGACGATTTTAGTTGGATGTCTGGTCTCATTGAACTGTCCAGTGATGAGTTCCAGAAGCCTCCGCTTTAGATCTCCATTGGCTTCATCCCTATAGATTGCTGGATCAGATGTAATTCGGTTACGTGCAACTCTATTGCTGGCCGTGCAGTTTCAGCAGGGTGGGACGCCGAGCTTTGTTGTCGGTTGTCATCATGGGACATCTCGGTGGTATACCGATTTTCATGGCGAAGCCAGTAGAGAAGGTCATGGCGGTTGAGGTCTGAGGTATAGTATTGGTGGACTGAGTCTTCATGATGTTAAGAACTCAGCTCGGTGTTTCTTGACTTCTACCAGCGACACTAGAGGAGTTCAGAGTTCTTTCTTTTAGAGTGAAAACCCAAGGTGTGATCTTAATTTATTGTGTCTGGCAATGGTCATTTCTTTGAGAGTATAGACTTTCTCTAGGGTGAGAACCTAAGATCTATGATCGGAGGATGACGGCGTTTATACATTGTTTCCTTCTTAGAGACATCATATTTGGAGAATTTGGATTCCGGGTGCTGTCTTGGTGGTGGTTTTTGTTGTAGCTATAATGTTTGATCACTGTAGCCGAATCTTTTATTTATTTTTCTTCTTATTTTTTGTCCTAGTGATGTGTGTATCCATAATGTCATTAGGACATTTCGTTGTTGCAGGTGCTGGATTTCACTGGTATCTTATGATGTTTATATATTCCTTTGTCAAAAAAAAGAGAAGTCGAATTTTTAGGCGGTCTCAGGCCCTGACTCCGATTCCTTGCTTCTGGTTGTTTGCACATAATATAGCTGGGTATCATCAAAACAATTACAAGAACTTTTTGAAAAAAAACAAAAACTAGCCATTTCATCCGCTGCTCCATTAGCTTCTCTAGGAAGTAAAATGCATCTACCGTCTCTAAAGTTGTTGGCTATGTCTATAACAGTTCTTGAACTTACAAAATGCACAGATACAATCCCTAATCTCGTTCTATACGGCCACATACATTCCTCACTACAATGGGGTGCCCTCTGCATCAATAGTGCTAGACCTATGTAAACTTTCTTACGGGGATGTTTCACGGGATGAGGTGGGACACTCCGGTTGGCCCAATTTTTTTCCCTCCCATGATTTAGAAACTGAAAACCACCCGTGATCTCCACGGCTGCCCGTAAACCCGATCCCATAAGAAATATCCCATAAGTGTAGCATTGTTGCCCTCTGCATAGCACACGTACGTGTGGCCTAATCACTGGCGGGCACAAACAGATTCATGGGTATTCAGCTGAATACCCATTATTTCTAGCTAAATTTTTTACTATATACATAGTATATGTAGGTGACTACATGTATAGTAGATACCTAGCTGACCGGCTCACCTAGAGAAAATCCATTCACGTCCCATAGAACCATCTAGGCCAAGGGCCAAGGCTCAAATTCAGCAGCAGATTTACTACCGTCCGCGGTACCCTGTCCAGTTTGAGATTCCATCGGCAGAGGCAAGACACTGACGCTGCATGTTAACGTTCTAAATTCTCGCTGATATTTTTCCAGTTTCAAAACTAGTAAATCAGCAATTGCCCCGCAAAAAATTATATAATTGGTTACTCATCGATGCGATCGTAGTGCTATAAATTTATCATTGTTAAATTTCTCTAGTATTTTAAGATGTCGTCGTAATGGAAAATTCTTGAGCCATCTTTTTAGTATTACACAATCTTTCATGTAATTTATCTACTGTTTTGATATGACGTTGTTATGGAAAATTCGTGAATCTTCTATTTAGTATTGCACAATTTTTCATGTAATTTCTCTATAATTTTTTAGACTATAGATTTTGTATTAGATTTTAAAAAAAAAACTTTGAATACCCATTGCAAATAGCCTGTGCCCGCCCATGGGCCTAATGGTGCCCTCTGTCCACTTCCAGGCCAGCTACCACTCGCCGTTGATGCCCATTGTGCTCGCAATCACCTCACCTATGGTCAGGCTGCTCTGCCGACGCTTGTCCAGTAGTGGTGCATGGAGACCCCCTTCTTGGTATCAGCAACCTGCTTGTCCTGGACTCCTGGTGGTCTGTCATCTCCCTTGTCGTTGGTGTGCGCCGCATGGACGGCGTTCTTCCTCATCCCAGTCGATGGGGTGGTCGTCGAGCACCCTACCGAATTTGGTGAAGAGCGGGCTGCCGGTGGCTCCAGTGGGGGCGTTGGGGGACTTGTTCATGTCAAGGGGCACTGACTGCGCCACCCATGACAACCCGATCTCCGACCCGTGCAGCGTGACACCACCGTACTTGCCCCCCTCCCGAGCTCATCCTCATCTCTGTTGATAGGCGACGATGTGCTGCTCGATGGCGGTGATGCCGCTGGAGCCGAGGCCCTTGGCAAGGAGCGCCATCTCGCCATCGACGTCCTCGATCCTGTCCTCCCTCATCCTGCCCTTGCTTACCATCCAGTGTGACGACTCTGGCAGATACACGACAACAGCAATGTACATGAGCGACAACACAAACAACAGGCCGAGCATGACCCTCCAGTTTAGGACGGGCCCAAGCATCATGGTGAAGATTATTCAACATTTTCTCATGTTGCAAATCTGGGCAAAAATATAACTCCCTCTCTTCGACTCATATTAGTTGACTTAGATTCATCTAGATATAAATATATCTAATCAAGATTTAATGTTAGATACAATATATCTAGAAACACCGCGTTTCTGGATAAATGGTTTTTCAAAGTACTTACCAAAGATGGTGTCTGACAAACCATTTTATGAAGAAAATATGTGAGGTCCAAAGCTGTGTCTCAAGTGGTTTGGAAACCCGGTGACTCACATTTTTTGGGCAGGTCTAATGGCGACCAAAAAGCATTTATTTTGTTTTGGTGCTTTCAATATCAAGGATAAATCACAAATTAGATTTTGGGAAGATAAATGGCTTGGCTAAACTTTTTTTCGCGAACAATATCTAACTCTATATTCGATTGTTAGACAAAAGGAGACACAATTTCCACTGTTATAGAAGATAATCCTTTTAACGTGTCTTTCAGAAAAAATCTCATAGGTCCTTGACTGGTATCTTGGAACAATTTATTATTACAATTATTCACGATACAGTTGTTGGAATTCAAATGGAAATTACAAGAGAGTGGTAAATTGTCAGTTGCCTCATTATATAGAGCATTGGTTGAACCTGATATCCCGGTCGATGATAACAGTAAAATTTGGAAAATGAAAATACCCTTAAGACGAAGATATTCGCTTGGTATCTACGTAAAGGTGTAATCTTTACTAAAGATAATCTTGTAAAGAGGAATTGGTATGGAAGTATACAATATGTTTTTTGTCATCACGATAAGACAACTCGTCATTTATTATTCCACTGTAAATTTGCTTGTTCTATATAGTCATTCGCCCAAAATAGCTTTTGTTTTATCTCCTCTATGTTCAGTGACCAATGTCTTTGGTAATTGGTTACAAGGAATTGATGATAAATACATGATTTTGTTTAGGGTGAAGCGCTTGCTATAATTTGGTCGCTATGGCTTTGTAGAAATGATAAGATTTTTAATAGCATTCTGTCTTCTCTTCCGCGGGTTATTTATCGGGCTACGGTTATCCTCCGATCATGGACTATTTTCCAACGTATGGAGTTTCACGACTTGTTTTTGGAGTGATGTACACGTTTGGAGGACACGACGAGGGATATATTCTCCCTATATGGATGGTCGTGTGATTAGCGCATTGATCTGCCATAGTTAAGGCATCTTGTTTTTAGTTAAGACTTTGTAATTTTACTATGCTTTCTTTTTCTCTGGTTGTGTGGTCCATGCGACAGTTATGTGCATCTTGGTTATGCAAAGGCTGAGTGTGAACATTACTATATGGTAATAAAAACGTCTTTTTCCGAAAAAACATTTGTATCTAGACAAATTTAAATCAATTAATATGGGTCGAAGAGAGTACATGCAGGTGAAGAAAAAAAACGAAAATTTAGAGCTTGATGAACAGTGAAACAGAGAAGAGCGCGTAGGCTTGTCAGAAAAAGGGAGAGAAGTGCAGCCCGCCAGTCCGCAATTGCTAGACATGAGGGAGAGACATGAGGGAGCTCCGGCAGTCGCCATCGGTCGCCTGTGCGTCGCCGATGGGAAGATGGGGAACAGGGGAGTTAGGGATTTCAGGGGAGTTAGGGATTTCAGGACAGGTTTTGATGCGTTATGTGAGTTCATGGACTGTTGTCGTCATGACCGACAAGTTAGAAGGGCCATGCTTGCATTTCACTCTCTAGGGCAGTGTTTGAATTCACCTCTGCCAATGCTCGCAACCAGGGCCGAACATTCAGCAAATATTGCTGCAGCTTCGCTCCACCAACGATCGCTTCCCGAACATGCATCAGTAACCTCTGAAGAATCAGACTCAGCTTTAATTTGGTGATATCCCATCTGATCAGGGGATAGACCGTGTTGCAATTGCAATATGCTCACGGGTGGAAACACCAAATTCAGAGGAGACTTATCTGTATGTCTCTTGAGGTATCCCTTTCCCGGTGCCGCTTTGGTAGTCGGCATAGAGGATGCGGGGCCCACATCGTATGGCTGACGGTCGTTTGTCCTGGCGTTAGCTACGCCGACGGTATTGCCGTCGGCCTAGAGGGTTTGCCTGGAGCTAAGCCAATGGCAATGCCGTCGGCCTATCTTTCTCTCAAAAAGAATTGTATATTTTTTTTCAATTTCTTTGTTTTTTTTTGAATTATTAATCTCACAAACATTTTTTTTCATTATTTGACTCGTTAATCTCACAAGCATTTTTAAACTTAAGTATAATTAATTTGTGGTCAAATTATACTCATGGTCAAACTTTTCGATCGGTCATCCATCCTAGCACTACTTCAGCTCCAGCACGTCTAATTTCTCTGTTCCTTCGGGATGAGCTTCCAATCAGAAAATTAGCTGATAATACTACCATATCAATCCTATTAACCCTTGAACGATGGTATCACACGCCTTTATTTTTAAAATTTCAAACATTTATTTAAGTAAACAAAAATGAATAAGTAATAATAATCTTGAATTCAAATTAAAATAAAACAAAATTTATTTATTTTGCCTTTTCCGTTTAATATCGAATAATTCATAACTATAAATCCGTAAATCGTAATTTGACAAATAATATATCCAAATCGATCAGAAAAATGATAGGAATCTAAATATGATATCACTATCATATATTTAATTATGTATCATATCTTATTGACACTAGAACAACCGAAACTATGTAGGATTCATGAAACACCCATTTTTGCACTCGGAAAAAAAAGAAAATGGCTTTTTGATGCGACAAAAAGGAAAACTTGAAGTGGATCTCTAATGAAATAGAATGTTGTGAGTCTAAAAATGGTTTTTGCAAATAATCATGAGCATCAGATCATGTATATGTAGTTCAAATCAGACCCACTTCTTGCCGATTCGGCAGGAATTTGTCTTTTTCACGAGGGGTGCACGAGTGGTTGCTTCACAAAACACCCTATTTTTTGCTCTCGGAAAATAGAAAATGGCTTTTCCATACGACGAAAAGAAAAACTTCCTCCAGCAACATTGTTCACCTTTCCATGATGCACACGCATGCACAATATGGGCATATTATCACAAACTATACCGTGATTCTAGTCATAACATTGGTCATTTGATCTGAAAGCCAGGAAACCTCGATTGAGATAGGTCATTTTGTGAAGGTTTTTTAAGACACAATCAATATACCAAGCTTGATATTTTCCCTTGTAACTATGTCATATAGTATGACATCACGCGAAGATTTTTCATTGTTTCGATCGTTTTTCAATTTTTTATGCCCGTTTAAAACTATCGTCGAACATTATAAAACAGCGGGCATGAAGATTCCTAGCTCGGGGCTGAGCCTCGCTAAAATTGCATTGGATCTATGATGAAATAGCACATTGTGAGTCTAAAAATGATTTTTTCAAAAAATCATGAGCATCATATCATGTACCTGTAGTTCAAATCTGACCCACTTCCTACCCATTTGGCAAGAATTTGTTTTTTTCACGAGGGGTGGACGGGAAGGTTTGAGCTCCGCCGGTTGGGACATTGTCCATGTAAGATGGTCTAGTATTTTTGAAAAATAGGGTGGTAGCATTTTGAATTAGCCATTTGGTGGTTGCTTCACAAAATGCCCTATTTTTGACGCTCGGAAAATGGAAAATGGATTTTCCATATGACGAAAAGGAAAACTTCCTCCTGCAACATTGTTCGCCATCTCATGATGCACAAGCATGCACAATATAGGCACATTATTGTAAACTATGCCGTGATTCTAGCCATAACATTGGTCATTTGACCTAAAAGCCAGGAAACCTCGATTGAGATAGGTCATTTTGTAAAGTTTTTTTTGAGACACAATCAATATACCAAATTTGACATTTTTCCTTATAACTATGTCATATAATATAACATCACGCGAAGGTTTTGTATTGTTTCGATTCTTTTTGAATTTTTTATGCCCGTTTCAAACTATCGTCAAACTTTCTAAAACAGCGGGCATGAAGATTTGTAGCTTGGGGCCGAGCCTCGCTAAACTTGCATTGGATCTATTATGAAATAGCATATTGTTAGTCTAAAAATAATTTTTTTTTCAAAAAATCATGAGCATCAGATCATGTACATGTAGTTCAAATCTGACCCACTTCCTATCGATTCGATAAAATTTGTCTTTTTCATGAGGGGTGGACGCAAAGGTTTGAGCTCTGCCGGTTGGGACATTATCCATGTAAGTTGGTCTAGTATTTTTAAAAAATGAGGTGGTAGCATTTTAAATTAGCCATTTGGTGGTTGCTTCACAAATCGCCCTATTTTTGGCGCTCAAGAAATAGAAAATTGCTTTTCTGTACGACGAAAAAGAAAACTTTCTACCGTAACATTGTTCACCATCCCATGATGCACATGCATGCACAATATAGGCACATTATTGCAAACTATGCCGTGATTCTAGCCATAAAATTGGTCATTTGACCTGAAAGTCAGGAAACCTCGATTGAGATAGGTCATTTTGTGAAGGTTTTTTGAGACAGAATCAATATACCAAGTTTGATATTTTTCCCTATAACTATATCATATAATATGACATCACGCGAAGGTTTTTTATTATTTCGATTATTTTTGAAATTTTTATGCCCGTTTTAAACTATTGTCAAACATTCTAAAACGGCGGGCATGAAGATTACTAGCTCGGGGCTGAGCCTCGCTAAAATTGCATTGTATCTATGATGAAATAGCATATTGTGAGTCTAAAAATGATTTTTTTCATAAAATCATGAGCATCAACTCATATACTCGTAGTTCAAATCTGACTCACTTCCTCTCGATTTGGCAAGAATTGTCTTTTTCACGAGGGGTGGACGAAAAGGTTTAAGATAAACGGTTGTGATATTGTCCATATAAGATGGTCTACTATTTTTTAAAAATGGGGTGGTACCATTTTTAAACTTTTATTTGGTGGTTGATTTACAAAACACCCTGTTTTAGACACTCAAAAAATAGAAAATATGTTATACGAAAGTATTTATTATGTTTTTATATTTTTTTCAACAAAAATATATAATATTTAAGTTTAGATAGATAGATCTTATTTTTCTGTAAATTTTGATATATTAAATGTATTTTTATGAATTAAAATGTTTTGGTTATGATTTTTTTAAAATTAATGTGATAAAAAGGGAAAACGGCAAAGCCGACATAGGTATGAAACCTTCGCCGACGATATTGCCGCCGGCGTAGACTTGACGCCATCACATCGCCATCACACATAATCACCTATGCCGATGGCTGCCGTCAGCCTATTCGTCGTATGCCGACGGCAAGGCTAGGCCGACGGCCACGTTACCTAGCTGTCGAGCCCATCCACCTATGCCAACTGCCCCGATCTTTTGTCATCGGCATAGAATTAGGCCATCGGTGTTTGTCTTTATTCCTGTAGTGATTTGTGAAATGGCTACTTATCTTCTAAGAGCACTAAGCTCCCTATAAACAAAGCCCTGCGCATGCTTCCGTTTTCATTTTTGCCTGTGAGACCATGGCACGAACGTGCCTTCTTTTCAAGCTACTCCCTTTGACCCATATTAATTGACTTGGATTTGTCAAAATTTGAATGAATCTAGACACTATTTAGTATATAGGTGCATCCAAAATTTAATAAATTAAAATCAATTAATATGGGCCGGAGGGAGTACAACTTTCAGAGTTGGTTCGTTTTGTCTTTGGGGTCAACGCGTGGGCTAATTTTCAACGCGCGGTGAAAAATCACCCAGATTCGTCCGCCCCACCCCTCCCAGCGTGGCAGGTTGTCGCGTGCCTCCGTCATCTCCTTCCCCGCTGGTTACCGGCTTACCGCCTTGCCGGCGTACTATTCCTCATCTGTTTCTTCCTCCCAGCCACCGCCGTACCACGCGAGAGGGCGCGACCAAGACGTTACAACAGAAGGGTGAGGGCTTCGATCCGAAGTGAGCCACCTCCGATTAGTCCGGTGGGATTCACAGCGGCCTTGGTGCTGCCTCCCTAGCTAGAGCTAGTGCCACGTCAGTCGCCACCCATTCCCCGTCTGCCTGCCTGCTTCCCTCTCTCTACCTTGCTTCGTCTCCAACAACTAGAGGTATGCCCTGATTATACCTACAGGACCTTTATTTGCCAGATCCATTTCTCAGTTCTCTCTCGATTGGTTACCTCGCCGTGATGCCGCCCCTTGCATCTATTAATTGCACCAAATTTTTGTGGATCCTCCTCAAGCATGGTAAGTTCTCCTCTTTAGGCGCCAAGCTCTTCCTCAAGCGTGATACCATCCCTTGCATCCATCAATGCAACAGGAAGTTTTTAACTGCTGCAACTACAGAGATTAACTAATTCGTTCTCTCTGTGAGTTCTGTAGGTGCAGCGCAACGTAATGTTGTATGAGTGCAGACCTGATATAATTTGGCTAGCCAAACGTCTCACAGATTTACTTCTATTCACCGTGGATTTATCAAGACTGTGACTAGATGATAATCACTGTGGAAGTTAGATTCTTACTTATTATTTATGCTGTCTAGGTATGAAACACTTAATTTTTCACGTTCTATCTATGCCTTCACGAAGCACAAATAATTTACAAAAAGAGGTCACTGTCCTTCTTGATGTGAATTAAGTGGTGCGATGCGAATCACATACTAGATGGCTTGATTTAATTGCCTCTTTCCTTCCATAATATTTTTAACTTAAGATTTTGTAACATTCTTCAGTTCTTCAGGTTATCATATTTTTTTTACTTGAAGCTGTATTACCAATTTTATTACCGTTTCCCATTGGTATCTAATTAAGTACACATGTATCATGTTTTCTCATTGTTTTACATTTTCTGCTTTACTTTCTATATGCAGTTCTTCAGTGTGTATTTATGTTTTTTCTAAGCACAATATACATGTTCCTCTAAAAAAGGCTTTGTAGTAGTTTGTTTAATTAATTTGACATTTTCCAAATGGATTTGTTGACAACATTGCTAGCTAGGGCTTCACGCAGCCAATAATGCACAATTTGGTTTCGTGTTACCGCTGCCACCATTGTGATCTACTGTTTGGAGATGGCACGAACCTCCACAAGCATTCTTGGTGAGTCCATTCCGTAACCAGAGGTGAGTAATGCACTCGATTCTGTAGGAGCAGTGACAAGATGTTCGTTCCATTCCTGATTGCTTTGATTATCCATGAATTTTCCATATGTAGAATCTTCCCATATTGATTGTGATGCATTTGCTATGTCCATAGGAGAAAGCATTTGTTAGGACCTTTTCAGGAGCTAAGTTTGACCATGTATTGTGAATATGGTGCTGAACTAATCACACAAGAAAACGATTGTTGTTCCTAACCTTGTGCATTGAAGGCATGTCAAGTAATTAACCGGTATGAGTGGGATATAATTTTTTTTACTATTTTTTGAAAAGGAACTGTAGATAAAACTTTTAAGTAGAAACATGGTAGTAGAACATTGTCTGCGGACAAAATATTTGAGCAATAGTCCTCAGGAATATGTCCGCGCACCTAAACTGAATTCATAGACAGTGCTGGCAGTATGTGTGAACTTTAATTGAGCCATATCAATTTCAGGTTAGTCATTCTTCTCTTCTTTTCGATTTTTCTGTAACACATCACATTGCAATAGTGAATATTAACCACTAAGGTAAAAAAAATTAAATGAATGTCATATAAAAAAGTTCTTCGAATGAACACTCATTGATGAATTTATGAGTAAGATACACATACCGGTACACATATCTTGACCAATGTGGTTCAAATTCTCTAGAGCACAAAGTTTAATATTATCCAACCAGATCATTTTGTTGACCCCTTCCCTCTTGGATGTGCATATGAAAATAAATGACGTTCGTATTTTTTCAGATCCACTCTGCATGTTCAGCTATTTTTAGATGCACATTCATTGGCTACATCCGACACATGTGTTTCTCCGTTCTCCATCAAGTGGATCGTAATATATAGGTTTATCTGGTGCATCAGTTCAACCGTTTCCGTGGATAAATTTGTATTGCTTAGATTAACTTATAAACATTGGCATGTTGATGAAAAATTGAGTCTCACAGTAGTTCTAACTATTAAGTATTAGTAGCAGCTTTTATCGGGCATTTGCGTCCTGGTATCTGGTATCGATATTTCATTCTCAGCATTTCATTTGGATACACAGTTGTTCTAACTTAATGAAATAGTGTGGCTTGATTTGTTGTGGCTCTCACACTCTCTTAACTACCTTAATCTGGCTGCAACTGTCAATTGGTTACAAAACTAGGCATTGAGAGAACTGGTAGATAACAAATGAATTTGTGTCTTTTTCTTCCCTTGCTAAGGTGGAGATATAGCTAAAAGTTAGAGATGACTTTAATTGTCATATTAGTTTTCTACATGTAGTTGAACAAGGTGGAGTTGTAGTTGGATGGTTGATGAGAGAGGCATATGTAGCTCATTTTAGTTATTCTTTCCACACATGCAATCGTGGTGATGCAGTTATGTATATCAACCATTGGTACAGAAAGAAGTGGGTGTGGGAAGAAAAATATAGAGCAGATTCTAAAGATATTTATTTTTGATATACTTATTGAAATGAAAGAAACCGATAATGGGTTGCTTTCAAAAGAAGAAAGCATGCTACTTCCTCCATCCCGGTTTAAAGGACACAATTTGTAAACCATGCAATCCTAAAATATTTAGACACAAAAGCATTTAATCTCTATAATTACTCCTGTGTGAAAACAATAAAATGCTTGCATGCACATGTGTGAACAAATATGAACGCATTGATGACTCTTTTTTTTCTCATGCATGTTCTTCTTCATACTATTAAATAGATCAATAAGAGGACACCTAGGGCCAGAATTGTAAATTGTGTCCTTTAAACCAGGACAGAGGAAGTACAAGAGACCTAACTACCTACATATACCGGCTTGATGTGGAAAACTATTGATTGTTCATTTGGTGAGGTGCCAATGGCTGTAGTATAACGTTGCAATAAAACAACCTACAGTTTTGTAGATCAGTACTACCCACCGAACCCATCCGGTGATCTTACATCCGTTGATTTCTCTTCAATGTATTTTTTCATGAGGCCTTTATTTTATTAAGGTAATGCTATTTTTTACGTGTTGAAGAAGCTGAGGGTAACGTACTATGCACCATTCGATTGGAAGATATGTTTGAGAGTATCTTGAATCCAGTCTATCCAAATCAAGAGAAGAGTATGCAGCGGTACCCATCGAGAATTTTGGATGAAACCAAATGCGAACACATGCGAAAAAACAAAACGCGAACAATGAGAAACATCGAGAATCTTGGATAAAAACAAATACGCACACAACATGTGGAAAAACAAAATGCAAACAACGAGAAGTGGGCGCAACAAAGCGCGCATGGTCTTCTACGTAATACACACACTACAGTCATATCATGTTTTACGTAGTAATTCAAACCGGCCCTAAAAAATTCTCTCTCCGAGACATATTACATGTTTTCTTCATGTTTGAAATTCCGAGATAACCAGTCCAGTTCTAGTTGTGTATGTGTGTGTATATTGATTCCTATCTAGTTCTGAGCACATTTAGTGACTCTTGAATGTATAAGACAAAAAGTTTTGGGGGAACTGACTTAACCTTCTATGGGTGGCCGATCTCATATATATAATAATAGTGTATAGTACAATACATGTATACACAGTTAGACTATAATACAAAGTCTAACACCCTCCCTCAATCTCAACTCACTTCTGATACATCTAGAAGGTTGAGATTTCACCTACAGACCTCGAACATCGATGAAGGTAGAGGCTTGGTGAAGATTTCTGCAAGTTGATCTTTTGAAGAGATAAACCTGATTTATAGTAGCTTCTGTGCAACACGTTCCCTCACAAAATGATAGTCAATCTCAATGTGTTTGGTCCGTGCATAGAACACCGGATTAGACGATAGAAATGTAGCTCCGATGTTGTCGCACCAAAGGACCGGAGGATGTAGATGAGGTACTCCTAGCTCTCTAAGTAGGTACTCAATCCACATGAGCTCAGCAGTCCCGTTGGAAACTGCCTTGTACTCGGCTTCTTTGCTGCTGTGGGAAACAGTGGCTTGCTTGCGTGCACTCCAAGCGATCAAGTTAGGACCCGAGAACACTGCATATCCCCACGTGGATCGCCTGTCGTCTGGACACCCAGCCCAATCAACATCTGAAAATGCAGAGTGGACTCCGGAAGGACTGGGGCGTAGGTGGAGACCGTACAAGACAATGAGAAGCACATAACGCAGGATGCGTTTCACAGCAGACCAGTGCACATCAGTAGGCGCATGAAGATACTAGCACACCCTGTTAACCACAAACAAGAGATCCGGACATGTGATAGTCAGATACTGCAGTCCACCAACAATACTTCGATACTCAATCGCATCCTCAGGAGACAGAGGAGCACCATGAGTAGTTGACAGTTTGTCAGTGGAGGACATGGGCGTAGGAGACGTCTTGCACTTGAGCATACCAAAGAGAATATTTATTCTGAGTGAGAGCGAGGCTGCCACGGGCCTTATGAGCGACCTTAATACCTAGGAAGAAGTGTAGTTGTCCCAAATCCTTTACTGCAAAGTCTCTACCAAGCGCAGTCACAAGAGCATCAGCAACAGTTGGTGAAGAGATGATCAGGATAATGTCGTCCACATACACGGGCAGGTACATGGTCACACTCGAGCGCTGAAATAAGAACAACGAAGTGTCAGCTGTCAACGGAATGAAGCCATGAGCACGAAGAGCTGAAGCCAAACGAGCATGCCAGGCACGAGGCGCCTACTTCAGTCCATATAGAGCCTTTGTCAGACGACAAAGATGATGAGGCTGAGTGTGATCAACAAATCCAGGTGGCTGCCGCATGTAAACCTCTTCTTCAAGCAACCCATGAAGAAAAGCATTCTACACATCAAGCTGGCAGAGAGACCATCCACGAGAAACTGCGAGTGACAGGAGAAGCCGAATAGTGGTAGGCTTGACAACCGGGCTGAACGTATTCTCATAATCTAGTCCATGGCACTGTTTAAAACCTTTAGCCATAAGAAGCGTTTTATAGCGCTCAATAGAACCATCCGCATGTTTCTTCACCTTGAAGACCCACTTCGAATCAATGATGTTGACGCGAGGCGAAGGGGGAACAAGTGTCCAGGTCTCATTCTGCAAAAGAGCATGATACTCTTGTTCCATAGCAATCCTTCAGTGTGGGATACTCATAGTGGCTTGATAACTGCGGGGTTCGGCAGTTGGATCGTCAACATCATGAGCCAGACAAGCAGCCAAGTATGCAACTGTGCCATCGGTGTGCTCCTTGGGACAAGAAATGCTGCTGCGACTGCACGTGTGCGGACGCCGGGGAGCAGCGAGCATAGGGGCCAGCTGCACATCAAGAGCAGGTGAGGCCGGCCCAGAGGACTCCTGCGACGAGGGGCCGGGTGACGAGAGGCTGGGCGATGCTGACCCGGGGGGAGAACCTGGCGTCGAGGGCCCCGGTGCCGTGTGCGGTGCCGAGCTGTGCGCTGCCGACCCAGGCGAGGTGGTCGGCAGGGACGCTCACGCGGGCGACGTGGGCGACGACGGTGGCGAGTCCGGGCGAGGGAGCGGCGATGTGGGCCTCTCGGGGGAAGCCGGCGTGGGATCCGGCCTGGGTGCAGGATCCGCTCGGGAGCCGAAGTCGGGAGCCGGTGCATGCATAGGCGCGGGCCTATCGGCGTGCTCCTCAGGCGCTGCATTGGGTAGTAGTTCCAGGCGAGCTCCGTGTCTAGTTCCTGCACCATGGTTAGGCAACAACACATGTGAATATGCAACATCTTCAAGTTGGCCAGGCATAATAGGAGATGAATGCATAGATTGGGATGTGATAGGTGACTGTGGCATGGCGGAAAAGGGGAAGACGTTCTCATCGAATACAACATCTCGAGATATGTAGACACAATTGGTTGGCACATGGAGGCACTTGTAGCCTTTATGAAGAGAACTATACCCTAAGAACACGCATGTTTTGGAGCGAAACTCGAGTTTTCGATTATTGTATGGATGAAGATAGGGCCAATAAGCACACCCGAACACCTTGAAAAAGGTATAGTCCGGAGTTTCCTCCAAGAGAAGCTCAATGGGAGTTTTCATATTAAGGACACGAGTAGGTGTTCGGTTAATAAGAAAACATGCGGTGGCAAAGGCATCACTCCAAAATATAAAAGGTACAGAAGCATGAGCGAGAAGTGTGAGGCCGGTTTCAACTACATGGCTATGTTTGCACTCAACGGCGCCATTTTTCTGATGTGTATGTGGGCATGATAAATGGTGAGAGATCCCAAGCTTATTAAAGAAAGTGTTGAGGTTGCAATATTCTCCCCCCAATCAGACTGAACATGTATGATTTTATGCTTGAGTAGACGTTCAACATGAAATTGAAATTGGGTGAATATATCAAACACATCAGATTTGCGCTTAATAAGATAAAGCCATGTAAATCTACTATAGGCATCAATAAAGCTGACATAGTAGTTGTGACCACTAACAGATGTTTGTGCCGGACCCCACACATCAGAAAACACAAGTTCAAGTGGACTCTTTACTTCTCTAGTATATGAAACAAAGGGGAATTGATGAATTTTTCCTTGTTGACAGGCATCACACACGGACATCTCTTTATTGCTAGACTCTAATGGCAGCTCATGGCGGTGAATAATGTGGCAAACGATGGGTGTGGCAGGGTGGCCAAGGCGCGCATGCCACTATGACAGCGACAGACGAACACCGCTGAAGACGCGCGGGGCGGATGGGTCCTTCAGACGGTACAAGCCTTGGCTCAGGAAACCACTAAGTAGAACGTCCTGGGTTGCTCGGTCCTTAACAAAAAGATCGAAAGGGTGAAATTCACATAGGGCATTATTATCAAAGGTGAGCTTAGGAACGGATAGAAGATTACGAGTAACGGACGGTACCCGCAGAATATTACAAAGATGGATCTGCCTAGAAGGATGACTAGTTAAAAGAGATGCTTGGCCAATGTGAGAGATGGGCATACCTACACCATTGGTGGTGTGAACCTTGTCATGCCCGTAGTAGGGCTGGAAGGTGGCAAGCTTGTTGAGCGTGTTCGTCGTGTGATCCGTGGCACCGGTGTCCATGTACCACGATGGATCAATGGGGTAGGACAGGGTGTAACCCTGCTCGGCGCGCGGGTCCTTGCCCTTGGCGGCAATGTGGGTAGCCAGGACTTTGGGAGGTCTGAAGTCGGCTATGGCAAATTGGCGCTCGTTGCCCTACCGCCGTTGCCGAGGCCGAGGAAGCTCTACTAGAAGCGGCAGTGACACTTGTAGACAACATGTTTTTCACGGCCACACAGTTGGCACACCCGAGCATTGGGAGCCCCACCACGAGGTGCGCAGGCGGCGGTTTAGCGTGACGGGTGCCAGGGCGCCCCAATGCGTGTGACCCAGTAGGAAGCCGACTGCTCGGTGATGGTCGTGGAGGAGCAGCGAGCCTCGACACGCTGGTCGGTGAATAGTAGGCATGAGTAGAGCTCATGAGGGGTCATCGGGGGCTTGGCGTTGTGGAAGGCCTCCGCGAGAATGTCGTACTCGGAGTTGAGGCCCTTGATGATGAAGCCGGTAAACTCCTCATCACGAAGCGGCTAACTGATGGAGGCTAGCGTGTCCGCCAGCACCTTCATCTTGTTGAAGTAGGTCGTGGTGGAGGAGTCGAGCTTCTTGACGTCGGCGAGCTCGCTGCAAAGAGCCATCGAGCGGGAGGTGGAGACCTGGGCAAAGGCATGCTCCAGGGTCGTCTAGGCGTCCATGGCGGTGGCAGCGAAGAGGCAGAGGACGGCTGAAAGAGCATTTGCTATCCCTAGTGATTTTGGTGTTTGATAACAACACACATATCGGACTAATGATTTGCTAAGTGTGTCGCAGGTACATTAAAAAGGTTTACAAACATTCAAAACTATGCACTTTGTGGCGGTACCAAAAGCGGTACGGACGAAGCAAGTGACTAACTGTCAAAAAGTCTCTGCCGTGCCAGGTACTAAAAAGCGGTAGTACCGCATTTTAGTACCTAGCGCGACAGAAGCTTTTTTACAGCTTGTCAAAAGCTTCTGCCTGCTCCGGTATACCGCATTTTAGTACCGCTCAGGACAGAGCCTTTTTGAACGTTGCAAAAAGCTTCTGTCTGCGTCGGTAGCAAAATGCGGTAGTACCGCATTTTACTACCTGGCATGATAGAGACTTTTGTACGTTGCAAAAAGCTTCTGTCTGCGCCGGTAGCAAAATGCGGTAGTACCACATTTTACTACCTGGCGTGACAGAGAGTTTTTCGTATGGAAAACTTCTGATCTCTCCAGGTCCGGTAGTACCGGTTGCCTCAAGCGGTACTACCGCTTTCCAGTAGCAGCAGTAGTAGTACCGCTGGGGGCAGGACTTGATGCAGTTTGAAAAAGGGTGGTCTGGTACCAGGTCCGGTAGTACCGGAGTTCTCCGGTAGTATCGCTTGAACTTCCGGTACTACCGCTGCAATAAATGCATCAACGGTCAATACCCCTCCACCTACCTTGGGACAAAGTGCTCAGCACATTAAAGTCATTGCCCACCATTGGAGTCCATTGGAGCCACTCAAATCCTCAAGATCTCCTCATCCAACCACCCAAAGTCCTTGATCTTTGGGGAATCGAAGGAGGAGGCCCCGATCTACTACTTCACCAAAAGAGATCTTCATTTCCCCCTCATTTCATTGAGGACCCCTTTGCTCTAGTGTTTTGTTGAAAACCCTAGTTCTTGTTCTTACAAGCTTGTCTTTGATTGCTTTGACAGCTTGTTTGTATTTGGGAGCCTTCGATTAAGTTGTGGATGTGTGCCCCAAACTTGTAACCGTGCCGGCTTCCACCTTGAAGGTTGCCGATATAGTGGAAGGTGAATCGATCCCGTTGGGGTGAGATTCATCGGAGAACAAGGGAGGCCTCTCGTGGCGTTGGTGGTTTGAAACCACCCCCTCTCCAAAGGTAGACGTACTTCCCCTCAAAAGGAAGGAACTACGGGAAACAAATCCTTGTGTCTCCGCGTCCACTTTTTAGTTACCTCTATCCTTTACTGCACCTTACTTACTTGTTACTACTTTGTGTTGTGGTAGCGCTTGCATATTTGTCATGTAGGTAAATTCACCATAGTTGCATTATCTAGAGAATTTACCTTATTGTCAAACCTTAATTTGAAAAAGAAGAAAATTTGAAGTAGCACCTATTCACCCCCTCTAGGTGCCCATACGATCCTTTCAATTGGTATCAGAGCCTCGGCTCTTTATTCGGGCTTTACCGCCTAAGAGATTATGGGTAGCCAAGAAGGAGATGGTGGTAGTGAGTCAACCCCGGTGACCATGGAAGATCTCAGAAACTTGGAAACAAGATTGAGCTCTTCCTTGGTCAACAAAGTCAAGAAGATGCTTGAGCAACTTCTTAAAGACAAAGATGGCTCATCACACCCATCTCCTCAAGAGGAACTACCATCCGTTGTACCTAAAGGGAATACTCCTGTATCCCCCGAGGGTATGGTGGTAGGGGACAAACTAGACAATGCTAATTCCTCCACACGACTTGATGGGGGGAAGGGTGAGCACCGTGATTCTTGGTACTCTCCCGATCCTCCCATCCCTCACCCTCATGTGTACAATAGAGGTGACCCACCTAATCTAGAAGAGTCTGCTACTTTTGCTCAATGGCAATCACTAATGAGAACTCATATGCGCAGCTCTTGCATTGAACTATGGAACATAATCGAGCATGGACTCTTTATTGGGGATCCAAACAACTTGACAAGAAGAGAGGTTGTCAATAGTCAACTCAATGCCACTGCTTTGCATATGATTCAACAAGGATTGGGAACAAAGGATTACCCACACATTGAGCACTTTAGCATGGCCAAGGAAGCTTGGGATGCTCTCACTGTGTTGTTTGTTGGAAATGAGAGTATGAGGAGGAACCGATATGATGCTCTAAGCAATGAAGCCGAAGGTTTCTACATGAAAGAAGGTGAAGATCACGAAGACATGTACCGAAGGCTCAAGACCACCGCCACCGCTTTTAGAAATGTGGGTGCCTCACATGTGGATGATGCATGGATAAAAAGGAAATATGTGAGTGCACTCATGCCTTTTGAGCCCACCGACTTGAAGAGCTTACAGGGAAGACACAACTATCATCTCATGACCTCAAATGAAGTTATGCAAGAGATGGCCGCTTTCAAGGTCGCCGCCAAGAATGCCAAAGATGCCCGTGCTCGTGCCCTCGGTATGAGCAATGTGGTCAATGTTGCTTTGAAGGCTAAAGTTGTGGACTTTGAAATGAATATGATAGTGACGAAGGCCTCTCCTTGGACCATCCCGATGACGTCAAGATTGCTCATAGTCAATATATGGCTTTCTATGCAAAGAACTTTTGGAAGAACCCCGCCAAGGCCAAGATGGAAATGCAACGAAGAAGCAATCCAAATGGGAAAAGAGAGAATACCACTAGGTTGAGAACTTGCTTCAATTGTGGTGACCGCTATCACTTTGTGGCAAGCTGTCCTTATGAGAAGAGAGAAGATAATGGTGGTAAGCTTGTGTTGAAGAAGACTCTCAAGGCACCTTACAAGAAACCCTTCATCAAGAAGAATCCCGTCAACAAGAAGTCGGGAGAAATTGTCTTGATCACTCATGAAGAATACTCCTCCGACAATGAAGATGATGAAGATGAGGAAGATGAAACTTCGCATGGCGTGGCTGCTCTAGCTACCACCTCTACTCCGACACTCTCACTCTTCGATTCTCCAAATGAGAACTCTTCCACCAAGAACGTCACTTGCCTCATGGCAAGAGGAACGGAGGTATCCTCATCATCCCACTCTACTCAATTAGATAATGATGATTTTGATGATGAAATGTCTCTTGATGTTAAAAAGGAATTAATTGCCTTTGATGAGTTCATGACTAACCTAGAAGGTGATGCTAAACTACACTTTGGGAACATCTTAGATCAACTCTCCCATACTCAAGAGCTTCTAGATGTTAGATGTAAACTTGGGCATGAACATATGATTGAACTAGAGGCTTTAAGAAATGCTCTAGAAGAAGAACAAGAGACTAGGTTGTCCCTTGAGTCAAAACTTGAAGGGCTTGATGAGGCCAATGACATCATTGTTAACAAACTCATCAAAGAGCGTGATCATGCTATTGCTAAATACAAAAGGGATAAAAAGGACAAGATTGAGTTTGGTGTGGTTCATGAAAGACTTGACGAGGACTATAGCTTGCTCAACAAGGCCCACAAGGCCTTGGAGAGTGAACTCTTGGCACTCACAAAGTCCCATGAAACACTTCAAACTCAATTGGCCAATATTCCTTCATCTAGTAACTTCATTCCATCTAGTAGCACAACTATTCTTTAAGAGAATGCTAGGTTGAAGGGGGAGCTTGCTAAGGCCACATTTCCACAAGGCAACAAGTCTATTGATGATCTTTTGAGCAAGCAAAGGCGTAGTGGTGATAAAGAGGGCATTGGTTTTGTCTCCAAAACAAAGAAGAAGAACAACAAGAATAAGAAGGACATACCCGCACAAGTGACCAACAAGACCTTTGTGGAGTGTAAGACCACAAGTGGTAAAACCATGTCTCATGATGACTTTGCGGGTAGTGCTAACCCTCACTATGTTCTAATGCGTGATCATTATGGTGGTGTGTATGCACAATACATTGGCCCTTATGATGGTTATATTGCTTGGTCTATTTGGGTTCCCAAGACCCTTGTTGCTAACAAAAGAGGACCCATTGAAAAATGGGTACCTAAAAACTAGCTTGATCTTTTGTAGACTTATGCTTCCAGAGGATCAAAATGGGTGATCGATAGTGGTTGCACAAATCATATGACCGGAAGCTCGTCTATGGTCAAGTACTTGGTGTCAAATGAAGATCAAATCACTGCCACATATGCCGACAAGTCAAAGTCTAAGGTAATGGGTTTCGGCAAGGTTGTGGTGGCTCACGACATTACACTCGTGAACGTCATGCTTGTTGAAACCCTTGGATACAATTTACTTTCTGTCCGCGCTCTTGGAAAGATGGGCTTTGCCGTCTTTATTGATGATGATATTGTGGTCCTCATGTGGAGCAAGTCTCTCAAGGTCGCCTTCGTTGGGTACGTCGAAAACGACTTTGTATGTGGTGGACTTTTCGGGGCAAGCCACTACAGGTCCGATGTGCTTATACGGAAAGGCCGATATGGGTTGGCTATGGCACCGCCGACTAGCCCATGTCAATATGAGAACTTTGCAAAGTCTCCATAAAGAGGGCCATGTTGTTGGACTAAAAGAAAATGTTTCCTTTGCCAAAGATCGTGTTTGCAGGGCATGTGTTCTAGGGAAGATGCATGACGCTCCTCACAAGCCCACGAACCAAATCAAGTCTAACAAGATCTTGGAACTCCTCCATGTGGACCTATTTGGTCCTCCATCTCATGCAAGTCTTGGAGGGAAGAAATATTGTTTGGTGATTGTTGACGACTTCTCAAGATACTCTTGGGTTTATTTCTTCAAGTTGAAGAGTGAAACTCAAAAGACTTTTATCGACTTCATCAACTTGGTTCAACGGCAACACAATGTTCCCGTGTTGATTATAAGAAGTGACAACGGCACCGAGTTCAAGAACTACACCTTGAATGATTTTCTTAGTGAGTAGGGGATTAAACATCAATATTCCGCTGCATACACCCCTCAACAAAATGGTGTGGCCGAAAGGAAGAACCGGACTCTTATTGAGATGGCTAGGGCCATGTTGGCAGAGTTTAAATCTCCATACAACTTCTGGGCTGAAGCCGTCTCCACCGCTTGCCATGCTTCAAACCGGCTCTACCTCCGCAAGAAAATCAACAAGACTCCATATGAGATACTTACCGGTAACAAGCCCAACATATCTTATTTCCGGGTGTTCGGTTGTAAGTGTTTCTATCTCATCAAAGGTGTTCGTTTGTCTAAATTCGAGTCTAAAGCATTAGAGGGTATTTTTGTTGGCTATGGTCTCGAATCTCACACTTATAGAATCTATGACAAGCTCTCCGGAGCCGTCATAGAATCTTGTAGTGTGACCTTCGAAGAATATGATGGTCCCCAAGGGGGGCGTGTTGATGCTTGTGATGCAGATGATGAAATGCCTCAGGATGCCATAGGAAGAATGGGTGTGGGTTATATCCGCCCCGTTGAGGAACCCCTTATGGTGGATCAAGAGGAACTATGCTCCACTCGAGTGGAGCCCTCATCTTCACAACCTTAACATGCTCCAACTACCGAAGAGGACATTGACTCAAGCCAAAGACAAGATGTGGACCCTCAACATAGTGATCAATGTGTGAACTCTAATCAAAGGGAGCTTGGTCCATTCGATGGGTTGTCAAGTGGTGCCAAGTCAATTTGTCAAGGAAGATCCATCCAAACTGTGTTGAGACAAGCTCAAATTGATGCAAGAAGGGCACTTGATCAAGACCGAGGTCAATCCTTGCCTCCCAATGTAGAGGATGAGTCCAATGATGATCAAGGTCAAGTTGATGGTCAAGACGAGGATCAAAATGATGAAGAGGGACCTCCAAGAAACAATGTGGAGATCCACGCTCGTCGCAAAGCTAGAAAAGAAAGAATGTTGGAAATAAGAGACCACACCCTCCAAAATGTTGTTGGAGATCTAAGGAAAGGAATTTCCACAAGAGCACAATTGAAGAGGTTCAGTGAACATCAAGCACACATCTCCATGATTGAACCAAAGAAAGTGTGGGAAGCTCTTGAAGATTCGGATTGGTTAGAAGCTATGCACAAAGAGCTCAACAACTTTGAGAGAAACAAAGTGTGGAAGTTAGTTGAGAAGCCAAAAGAGTGCCGCAATGTTATTGGAACAAAGTGGATATTCAAGAACAAGCAAGATGAGCATGGGATTATTGTAAGGAACAAGGCTAGATTGGTTGCACAAGGGTATTCTCAAATTGAAGGCATTGATTATGGAGAGACCTATGCACCCGTGGCTCGCCTTGAGTCCATCCGTATCCTTCTTGCTTATGCGGCACATCATAATCTTAAGTTGCAACAAATGGATGTAGAAAGTGCATTCCTTTATGGTCCCTTAAATGAATTGGTATATGTTAAGCAACCCCCGGGATTTGAGGACCCCAACTTCCCAAACCATGTCTACAAACTTGACAATGCGCTCTATGGGCTCAAGCAAGCCCCACGTACGTGGTATGAGCACCTTAGAGAGTTATTGTTTGACCGTGGCTTTGAGGTTGGGAAAATTGATTCCACTCTTTTTACTAAGAGGGTCAATGGGGAGCTTTTTGTATGCCAAATATATGTTGATGATATTATCTTTGGCTCATCTAACAAAGCTTTTAATGATGAATTCTCAAAGCTTATGACTAGTAGGTTCCGGATGTCCTTGATGGGGGAGTTGAGAGTATTTCTTGGCTTTGAGATCAAGCAAGTTAGAGGAGGGACATTCTTCAATCAAGCCAAATATACTCAAGATATGCTCAAGAGATTCAAAATGCAAGATTTGAATGGAGCTCCTACTCCCATGGCTACAAAGACTCATCTAGAACAAAATCCAAATGGTAAAGATGTGGATCAAAAGGTATACCGGTCTATGATTGGTTCTTTGCTTTACCTTTGTGCATCTAGACCCGATATTGTGTTGAGTGTAGGTGTGTGTGCAAGATATCAAGCGGCTCCTAAGGAAAGCCATTTAATGGCGGTCAAGAGAATCTTTCGATATTTAGTTCATACCCCATTTTATGGTCTTTGGTACCCTCAAGGCTCCACATTCGCTCTTTGTGGATACACGAACTCGGATTGGGCGGGAGACAAGGATGATAGAAAATCAACATCCGGGGCTTGCCAATTCCTTGGTAGGTCCTTGGTATGTTGGTCTTCTAAGAAGCAAAATTGTATATCTCTCTCCACCGCCGAAGCCGAGTATGTTGCTGCTGCTAGTGCTTGCACCCAATTGCTATGGATGAGGCAAACTTTAAAGGAATACGGTGTCCGGTGTGACAAAGTGCCTCTTCTATGTGACAATGAAAGTGCCATCAAGATTGCATACAACCTGGTGGATCACACAAGGACAAAGCATATTGAGATTCGACATCACTTCATTAGAGATCATGTTGCTAGAGGAGATATTGATCTATCCTATGTATCAACCAAAGATCAACTTGCCGATATCTTCACGAAGCCACTTGATGAAGCAAGGTTTTGCTACTTGAGGAATGAACTAAATATCATAGATTCTAGGAGTTTGACTTGATTATCTTGCACTCTCACCTAATACTCGACCCATGTTTGGTTTAGGTGTAGACATGGAAATAGGGGGAGTGCGGTACTAATTGATTGGACTATCCCTCCCCCCATTATGCGCAAATTAAACAAAATCATTCCTCTTAATATCATGTTGTGATATGTGAGCTCAATGATGAGTTTCGGTAATGGACCCAAGATATATCTTCGTGGTGCCAAGCCGAGTATACTCAAATATGGTGGCCTAGGCCACCGCCCCCTCTCAATCGAGAGGTTGATGTGCTTACTCGTGTTTGTCACTTTTTGAATTGGTTCTTACTCATGTTTGTCATCCTCTAGTTGGTGTTGATTCTTTTGGTCATGCACTCATATTTGGCTCTCCATATGTTTTTAGTGTTTTTTCTTTGAGTGTATTGGCCCTTATCCGCATGTCTCTCTAAACCCATGCCCCTCTTATCCCCCAACAAAACCCATCTACTCTGCATAAGAACCTTCCATTTTTCTGTATCTTGGCTCTCTGTCCTGATGGTAACGGTACTACCAGATCTCATATGCGGTACTACCGGAAGTTACCAGTACTACGCCTAGTTGTGTTTCCGTGTTCTGCTGAAAACTTCCAGTGCGGTACTACCGATTCTCCTCAGGTACTACCGCTGTGGAACAGTACTACCGCTTGCTGCGTCAGTTAAGATGGAGGCGGGAGAGGCACCCCTCAGTGCCTCATTCATCCCTTGTCTCCACTCCTCACCAGCGCCACCACCAGAGCAAGACGACGCCGGAGGAAGCCCACCCTTCCCTCCCTCTCCCGGATCCACACCGGATTCGGCCTCCCTGCGGCCTCCTCTCTCTTCCCCACCGTCATGGACACCGGTACTACCGCCCTCCTCATCTTCTTACTTGTTTTCTCCATTGAATCTAGGGTAACTTCGATTCTTGGTTAAAACTTGCATTCTTGAGGTTGTATCGTGTGCTATTTACTAGATCTATCACTTGGCCCGATGGAAATCGTGTTTTACAACAAATTTATTGCCCGTACTTGGATCTCTAGTTCAGATCTGCACTGTAGTCGCGGGCCGGTAGTACCGGGAATCTTTTTCCGGTACTACCGCTTGGCGGTACTACCGCTTGTGCAGGTCCGGTACTACCGCCCTAGTACTGGCAGCAAATTTTTTTTACAACCACTAAACTCCATCCTCCGTTTGCCCCAGGTTCTTGTGCCCTTACCCCTATGCTATCTCCCTCGTTCTTTCACAGGTGCAGGGGTTCTTGGGGATCGCGCAAGCGCTCCAAAGCTCACTATGAGATCGAGGACTATGAGTCAGAATCTGAGACTGAGTCTGAAGAGGAGGTCATGCCTCAACCTAGTGCTCATCTGAAACTGCCAACAACTCGTGGTCGTGGTCGGAGGGGTGGGGGGGTCAAGAAAAGTGTTGGTCGTGGTAAAGCTCCTCCACCTCCTCCTCCCTCTGGTCCTCGCAAGAGTCAAAGTTCTGGGCCATCTGGGCCAAAGCTATTGTCTGAGATATCTGAGACAGAATTTCATGCTCTGCGGGTGGTCAGTCCTTATGGGGCAGCTCGTGCTTATGCTCGAGAAAACAGCCTCTTCTTCACGGACTTTCAGGAGCGGGTGTACCATGAGATTCTCATGAAAGATGACAAAGTTGTGGTTCCTCAAAAATGGATCGAGATGAATCATGTGAGGAAGAATCTGAACTACTTTGGAGAGGCCCTTGACATTTGCACCAACATTGGCTTGCTTCCCATTATGGAGTTCCGGTGCAACTACGATCCAATGCTCATTGCTCAGTTCTATGCAACCGTTCACTTTGCCAAGAATGATACTAGGACTCTCACTAGGATGACCGAGGGTGATGTCAAGCAAGCAACATTGGCTGAGTTTGGGGCTATCCTCGGGTACGAAGACCGTGGCAAGGATGTTCCCGTTGGCTTTCGGTGCCACGCCAATGATTATCCCATGAAGAAAGACATGCTTGCCCCACTGTACATCCGGGGGCGCGGAATCCCTGGAAAGATCAAAGGGCTCCTTCCTACTTATGACATCTTGCACAGCATCTTTCGCGAGACCATCTCCCCTCGTGCTGGGAATGTTGATGAGATTCATGCTTACATGGTGGATATTATGATGGCCACCTATCACCACCGTGACTCTGGCCTACCTATGGATGTGATGGATGTTATCTGGAATGAGATGGTCTGCGCCACTTTTCAGAGGAGGGTGCCTCCTTTTGCTCCATACATCATGGCTCTTATCATTAGCAAGTGCCCTGTGATTGCCCGTGACTTGCCTAATCTTCATCTTGCCACTCACCGCCACAAGAATCTGCTGATCAAGACCCATCTCAAACCCCGCAATGCGGATAGTCAGATTGTTGATGAGGATGGGAACCCGGTTGAGGAGGACTCAGGTGATGCTGCTGATGCACCACAGGGTGCTACTTTTGTGGTCTCTCGTCGCAAGACTGCTCCGCCATCTTGGGCCAAGAGGTTTGAGGCCAAACTCAAGAAGATATTCTGCTTTCAAGTGCACAATCAGAAACGCCTGTACGAGGCCCATGTCTATGCCAAGAAGGCATGTGCTCGTCAGAAGGAAATGATGGAGGCTCAAGGCTTGACTACTTCCAAGGGCTCCGAGAACAACATTACCCTAGAAGACCAATGGATCTCCAAGCACAGCAACTGGGAAGATGATGCCACCTCCTCCTTCCGTGCCCCTCCACCTCATGGTGATGCATGGGACGACTTTGATGATGATGATGAGTGATCTCCGGGGCATTAGTGTTGCTCTTGTCCCTTTTTGACGTCTTGATGCCAAAGGGGGAGAAGTTGCACATTAGGTATGCGGGAGATTTGCGAGGGAAAGTCACAAGCTCGTTCTTGCCTTTGATTTTATTCGCTTGTGAACTTTATTTGGTTGCCTCTTATTATGTGTGACGTACTATGTGTGAACCTTACTATTTGTGCTATGTATGATAAGACTATGTGGTTATCATATGGATCCATCTTGTGTGTAATATGGCTATTCTTGTTGGATCCATCCTATGTGACGACGTTCCTCATTCCTAATCAATATTGGTCATCACATGTTATTTAGCAAAGGTATGTCCTCTATGTGCGACTTCTACTCCCAGGTAGCTTGTTAGAATGTATGGGGCTTGTTTCTACATATCTAGGGGGAGCCCCATCTACATCTTGTCATCACTAGATTTCCCTGCAAAATGTGTGTTGTCATCAAACACCAAAAAGGGGGAGATTGAAAGAGCATTTGCTATCCCTAGTGATTTTGGTGTTTGATAACAACACACATATCGGACTAATGATTTGCTAAGTGTGTCGCAGGTACATTAAAAAGGTTTGCAAACATTCAAAAACTGTCTGCCTGGCGCGGTACCAAAAAGCGGTAGCTACCGGACCAGACAGAAGCAAGTGACTAACTGTCAAAAAGTCTCTGCCGTGCCAGGTACTAAAAAGCGGTAGTACCGCATTTTAGTACCTAGCGCGACAGAAGCTTTTTTACAGCTTGTCAAAAGCTTCTGCCTGCTCCGGTACTAAAATGCGGTAGTACCGCATTTTAGTACCGCTCAGGACAGAGCCTTTTTGAACGTTGCAAAAAGCTTCTGTCTGCGCCGGTAGCAAAATGCGGTAGTACCGCATTTTACTACCTGGCGTGACAGAGACTTTTGTATGTTGCAAAAAGCTTATGTATACGCCGGTAGCAAAATGCGGTAGTACCGCATTTTACTACCTGGCATGACAGAGAGTTTTTCGTATGGAAAACTGCTGATCTCTCCAGGTCCGGTAGTACCGGTTGCCTCAAGCGGTACTACCGCTTTCCGGTAGCAGCGGTAGTAGTACCGCTGGGGGCAGGACTTGATGCAGTTTGAAAAAGGGTGGTCCGGTACCAGGTCCGGTAGTACCGGAGTTCTCCGGTAGTACCGCTTGAACTTCCGTTACTACCGCTGCAATAAATGTATCAACGGTCAGATTTTGTGGAGGGGTATAAATACCCCTCCACCTACCTTGGGACAAAGTTCTCAGCAAATTAAAGTCATTGCCCACCATTGGAGTCCATTGGAGCCACTCAAATCCTCAAGATCTCCTTATCCAACCACCCAAAGTCCTTGATCTTTGGGGAATCGAAGGAGGAGGCCCCGATCTACTACTTCACCAAAAGAGATCTTCATTTCCCCCTCATTTCATTGAGGGCCCCTTTGCTCTAGTGTTTTGTTGAAAACCCTAGTTCTTGTTTTTATTCTTACAAGCTTGTCTTTGATTTCTTTGACAGCTTGCTTGTTTTTGGGAGCCTCCGATTAAGTTGTGGATGTGTGCCCCAAACTTGTAACGGTGCCGGCTTCCACCTTGAAGGTTGCCGATATAGTGGAAGGTGAATCGATCCCGTTGGGGTGAGATTCATCGGATAACAAGGGAGGCCTCTCGTGGCGTTGGTGGTTTGAAACCACGCCCTCTCCAAACGTAGACGTACTTCCCCTTAAAAGGAAGGAACTACGGGAAACAAATCCTTGTGTCTCCGCGTCCACTTTTCGGTTACCTCTATCCTTTACCGCACCTTACTTACTTGTTACTACTTTGTGTTGTGGTAGCGCTTGCATATTTGTCATATAGGTAAATTCACCATAGTTGCATTATCTAGAGAATTTACCTTATTGTCAAACCTTAATTTGAAAAATAAGAAAATTTGAAGTAGCACCTATTCACCCCCCCCTCTAGGTGCCCATACGATCCTTTCACCGGCGACGGGACCCCTGGATGGCAGCGAGGATCGCCTGATCCTGCTGCACCCACACACGGTGCTCCGGGTTGATGGCCGGACCGTGGATGGTGACGATGACATTCTGATACATCGGAAACGTATCTATAATTTTTGATGCTCCATGCTTGTTTAGTATCTACTTTGCTTTGCTTTGTCTATACTTTGAGGTGCTTTTTACATGTTTTCTGGTACTAACCTATTAACAAGTTGCCGCAGTGCCAGATGCCTGTTTCTACTGTTTTTGGTTTCAGAAAAGTTAGTAAAGAAATATTCTCGGAATTGGACGGGACAAACGCCAAAGTCAATTACTTTTCGTGGGGAACAAGAAGTCCAGAGGGGAGACGAGGAAGCATGCCAGGGCGGCCAAACCCCCCCAGGCGCGGCTAGGGATGGGCCCGCGCCTGGGTAGGGTTTGACCCCCCTGATCGCCTCCTCGGCCTCCCCCTTCGCCTATAAGAAGCCCCCGATGCAGAAACCCTAAGCACCCGATCAAATCTCCACGAAACTGTCTGTAGCCGCCGCCACCATCATACCTAGATCGGGGGGATCTAAAGTTCTTCCCGGCACCCTGCCGGAGGGGAGATCATCCCGGAGGCCTTCTCTCTAGTATGATGCGTGAGTAGTTCTAACTTGGACTATGGGTCCATGTAGTAGCTAGATGGTTGTATCTCCTCCTTTGTGCTTTCATGTATAGATCTTATGAGCTCCGTTCATGATCAATATCTAATCTATTTGTAATCATGCATGTTGTGTTTGCGTCAATCCGATGGATATTGAGATTACTATGTCAGATTGATTAATGGTTTTGTCTATTTGATACTATCATGTTTGTGTTGTTTGTGATCTTACATGCTCTCCGTTGTTAGTAGCTATCTTGGCCAAGTAGTTGCTAGTGACTCCAAGAGGGGGTATTTATGCTCGATAGTGGGTTCATGCCTCTAGTTTCCAAGGGAAGTGACAGAAATCTCTTTAGTTGTAGATGTGTTGTTGCCACTAGGGAGAAAACAACGGTCTCTTGTTCATAGAACAAGTGGATTGTTTACCTTACACACTTTGCTTAAAGCAGTTGTATGTTTCTTGCAACTGAATATTGCAGGGGGTTCGGATGATAACCTGAAGGTGGACTTCTAGTCATAGATGCAGTTGGATGGCGGTCTATGTATATTGTTGTATTGCCCAATCGAATCTCATAGGATCTTTTTGTCTGGTATTGCATTGTTATGCCTTGCTCAGTTCTTGTCAATTGCCCCACTGTAATTTGATTACCCTTCATGCCATGTTGTTTATCTAAGGAGAGCACTGATACGTCGAAAACGTATCTATAATTTTTGATGCTCCATGCTTGTTTAGTATCTACTTTGCTTTTATTTATCTATACTTTGAGGTGCTTTTTACATGTTTTATGGTACTAACCTATTAACAAGTTGCCACAGTGCCAGTTGCCTGTTTTCTGCTGTTTTTGGTTCCAGAAAAGTTAGTAAAGAAATATTCTCAGAATTGGACGGGACAAACGTCAAAGTCAATAACTTTCCGTGGGGAACAAGAAGTCCAGGGGGAGCCGGAGAGGCGGGCTAGGGCGCCCAGTCCCCCTAGGCGCGGGTGGGCCCTGCCCCGCGCCTAGGCAGGGTGTGGGGCCCCTGGCCACTGCCTCGGCCTCCCCCTTTGCCTATAAGAATCCCCCGATGCAGAAACCCTAAGTAACCGATCAAATCTCCACAAAACCTTTTGTAGTCGCCGCCACCATCGTCCCTAGATCGGGGGGATATGAAGTTCTTCCCGGCACCCTGCCGGAGGAGAGATCATCCCGGAGGCCATCTCTCCGGTATGATGTATGAGTAGTTCCACCATGGACTATGGGTCCATGTAGTAGCTAGATGGTTTTATCTCCTCCTTTGTGCTTTCATGTATAGATCTTGTGAGCTCCGTTCATGATCAAGATCTAATCTATTTGTAATCATGCATGTTGTGTTTGCGTCAATCCGATGGATATTGAGATTACTATGTCAGATTGATTAATGGTTTTGTCTATTTGATACTATCATGTTTGTGTTGTTTGTGATCTTACATGCTCTCCGTTGTTAGTAGCTATATTGGCCAAGTAGTTGCTAGTGACTCCAAGAGGGGGTATTTATGCTCGATAGTGGGTTCATGCCTCTAGTTTCCAAGGGAAGTGAGAGAAATCTCTTCGGTTGTAGATGTTATGCTGCTACTAGGGAGAAGACAACGTTCTCTTGTTCATGGAACAAATGGATTGTTTACCTTACACACTTTGCTTAAAGAAGTTGTATTTTGCTTGCAACTTAATATTGGAGGGTGTTCGGATGATAACCTGAAGGTGGACTTCTAGTCATAGATGCAGTTGGATGGCGGTCTATGTATATTGTTGTATTACCCAATCGAATCTCATAGGATCTTTCTGACTAGTAATTGCATTGTTATGCCTTGCTCAGTTCCTATCAATTGCCCTGCTATAATTTGTTTACCCTTCATGCCATGTTGTTTATCTAAGGAGAGCACCTCTAGTGAACTATGGACCCCGGTCCAATCTTTACCATTGATACACCTTCCACTGTTACTTGTTTACTTGCTGCAAACCATTACCTTCCACACCATACGTTTAATCCTTTGTTACAACAAACTGGTGATCTTGACAACCTCACTGATTCATTGGGGCAAAGTCTTGAGTTTGTGTTGTGTAGGTCTCCGTGTTGCTTGCAACACTTGTGTGACGTTTCCTTCCTCCTACTGGTTCGATAACCTTAGTTTCTTACTAAGGGAAAACTTGCTGATGTGCTGCTTCACACCTTTCTCTTGGTGTTCCCAACGAAGCGCTCCTACATCAACTCAACGTTGCATCAAGCTTTTCTAGCGCCGTTGCCGGGGAGGCTAAGGACGTCTTCACTAGGGGAGTCCTCCACTTCCTTTCTCTTTACTTTATTTTTTGTTTGCTTTATTTCTTTTGCTTGGTTTTGTTTGCCTCTTTCCAAAAAACCCCAAAAAAATTTTAGTCTAGCTTTGTTTGCTTTCTTTATTCAAAAACACAAAAAATTAGTTCCTACTGTAGTTGCCACCTCGTTCTAACTCACCATGTTGCTCCCAAAGTTCACCCTGAAGGACCTTTCTATAGGTAGTGGATCCATAATTGGAAAAGATAATATTGAAGAATTCTTTAATTATGTTAGCAAGCATGAGGATATTGAGGATAAATCTATAGCAGAGCTTGCTCCTAATTATGAAATTGCTTCAGCTTCTTCAGTTTATATGTTGGAGGCTAGGTTTGTTAGCATTAACCCCATGATGCAAATTTTGTTCTTCTGGTCGCCTCCTCCGCCCCCCCTTCGCCTATAAGAAGTCCCCGATGCATAAACCCTAAGCACCAGATCAAATCTCCACGAAACTGTCTGTTGCCGCCACCATCGTCCCTAGATCGGAGGGGATCTGAACTTCTTCCCGGCACCTTGTCAGAGGGGAGATCATCCCGAAGGCCTTCTCTCCGG
This sequence comes from Avena insularis, assembly GCA_023614405.1. NCBI lineage: Eukaryota > Viridiplantae > Streptophyta > Magnoliopsida > Poales > Poaceae > Avena > Avena insularis. The sequence continues at coordinate 37,869,705 of CM042691.1, read as the reverse complement.
TATGATGTGTGAGTAGTTCCACCTTAGACTATGGGTCCATGTAGTAGCTAGATGGTTGTATCTCCTCCTTTGTGCTTTCATGTATAGATCTTGTGAGCTCCGTTCATGATCAAGATGTAACCTATTTGTAATCATGCATGTTGTGTTTGCGGGGATCCGATGGGTATTGAGATTATTATGTTGGTTTGATTAATGGTTTTGTCTTTATGATTCTATCATGTCTGTGTTGTTTGTGATCTTGCATGCTCTCCGTTGTTAGTAGCTATCTTGGCCAAGTAGTTGCTAGTGACTCCAAGAGGGGGTATTTATGCTCGATAGTGGGTTCATGCCTCTAGTTTCCAAGGGAAGTGACAGAAATCTCTTCAGTTGTAGATGTGATGTTGCCACTAGGGAGAAAACAACGTCTCTTGTTCATGGAACATGTGGACTGTTTACCTTACACACTTTGCTTAAAGCAGTTGTCTGTTGCTTGCAACTTAATACTGGAGGGGGTTCGGATGATAACCTGAAGGTGGACTTCTAGTCATAGATGCAGTTGGATGGCGGTATATGTATCTTGTTGTATTTCCCAATCGAATCTCATAGGATCTTTCTGACTAGTAATTGCAGTGTTATGCCTTGCTTAGTTCCTGTCAATTGCCCTACTGTAATTTGTTTACCCTTCATGCCATGTTGTTTATCTAAGGAGATCACCTCTAGTGAACTATGGACCCCGGTCCAATATTTACCATTGATACATCTTCCATTGTTACTTGTTTACTTGCAGCAAACCATTACCTTCCACGCAGTACGTTTAATCCTTTGTTACAGCAAATCGGTGAGCTTGACAACCTCACTGATCCGTTGGGACAAAGTCTTGAGTTTGTGTTGTGCAGTTCTCCGCGTTGCTTGCAACACCAATGTGACGTTTCCTTCCTCCTCCTGGTTCGATAACCTCGGTCTCTACTGAGGGAAGACTTGCTGCTGTGCTCATCACACCTTGCTCTTGGGGTTTCCAACAAAGTGCTCCACGTCAGCACCATCAACAAGTTTTTTGGCGCCGTTGCAGGGGAGGCTAAGGACGCCTTCACTAGGGGAGTCCTTCACTTCCTTTCTCTTTACTTTGTTTTTAGTTTTATTTGTTTCTTTTGCTTGGTTTTGTTTGCATCTTTTCAAAAAACCCAAAAAATTTAGTCTAGTTTGGTTTGATTGCTTTATTCAAAAACACACAAAAAAATTTAGTTCCTGCTCTAGCTACTGCTGCTGTTTTTGGCTTGCCCACCTTTGCCAAAATGAACTCTGCTGAGAATACTAAGTTGTGTGACTTCACTAGCACCAACAACAATGATTTCCTAAGCACTCTCATTGCTCCACCTGCTCCCGATGCTACCTTTTATGAAATTAAGCCTGCTTTGCTGAATCTTGTGATGAGAGAGCAATTTTCTGGTGCTGGTTCTGATGATCCTGCTGCCCATCTCAATAGCTTGTTGAACTTTGTGAGATGCAAAAGTATAAGGATGTAGATGGAGATATTATTAAGCTCAAGCTTTTTCCTTTTTCCTTGAGAGGAAAAGCTAAAGAATGGTTGCCATCCTTGCCTAAAAATAGTATTGATTCTTGGACTAAGTGCAAAGATGTTTTTATTGGAAAATACTATCCTCCTACTAAGATTATATCTATGAGAAGTGACATTATGAAATTTAAACAACTTGATAGTGAACATGTTGCTCCAGCTTGGGAAAGAATGAAGTCTTTGGTTAATAATTGCCCCACTCATGGACTCACTGCTTGGATGATTATCCAGACTTTTATGCAGGTTTGAACTTATCCTCAAGAAATCTGTTGGATTCAGCTACTGGAGGTACTTTTATGGGCATCACTTTGGGTGATGCAACAAGGCTCCTTGATAATATGATGGCTAACTACTCTGAATGACATTTTGAGAGAGCTCCACATGGTAAGAAGGTAAATTCTTTTGAGGAAACTTCCTCTTTGAGTGAAAATATTGATGTTATTATGGCTATGCTTGTTAATGGGAAAGCTCCTCTAGATCCTAATAGTGTTCCTTTAGCCTCTTTGATTGCTCAAGAAGAGCAAGTTGATGTGAACTTCATTAGAAACAACAATTTTAACAACAATGTCTATAGGAATAATTTTGGTAGCAACAATAATTATAGGCCTTATCCTCCTAATAATCACAATTCCTATGGATGCTCTTACAATAATGCTAGAAGTTCCCCCTCTGAACTTGAATTCATGCTCAAGGACTTCATTAGTAAACAAACCACTTTCAATAAGACTATAGAGAAAAAACTTTTAACTGTTGAGAAAAATATATCCTCTTTGTCTGAAGCTCAGTCCTCCTTGATTAATAAAATGGCTGCTAAACCTGAAACTATGGAAAATACCTTTGCTACTGATCATGCCATACAAGTTACTATTGATGAAAATGTTAGGTTGTTAGTTCAACTTCATGCTAGGTGGGAAAGGGAAGCTGAAATTGATAGAAACAATAGCGTGTGCACCATCACCACTAAACCACAAGTAGTCCTATTCCTCCTCCTACTATGCCTAAGCCTATTGAGTCTACTACTAGTGATGCTAAGTTTGACTTTGATATTGATGGTTGCAATATTTCTGAAGTGATTATGTTTCTACAAAAGCTTGCTAGAAGTCCTGATTCTAGTGATATTCATGTTGCTTTCACTAAACACATTACATATGCTCTTGTTAAGATTAAGGAAGAGAAGCTAAAACACAAAGCTTCTATTCCTAGGAAAGTAGAAGATAGTTTGGAACCCATTATTAATATGCAAGTGAATGCCTTTGATCTTAAAGCTTCATGTGATCTTGGTTCTAGTGTCTCAATTATGCCTAGGAAGATTTATGAAATGCTTGATTTGCCATATTAGGAAGATTGTTATTTGGATGTCCCACTTAATGATAATGCTAAGAAGAAACTCATGGGGAGTATTAATGATATTCTCATTATGGTTAACAATGCTTATGTCCCTGTTGATTTCTATGTTTTGGATGTTGAATACAATGCTTCTTGTCCTATTACTTTGGGAAGACCTTTTCTTAGAACAGTTGGTGTCATCATTGATATGAAAGAAGGCACCATCAAATATCATTTTTCATTCAATAAAGGTGTTGAACACATCCCTATGAGGAGAGAGAGGTTGCTTTTTGCTCCTCCTTTGAAAGCAAGATTTGATGTTAATGCTTCTTCATTTGAGAATACTTGATTCTTCTTGCTTCTTGTGCCTAACTTAAAGGCGTTAAAGAAAAGTACTTGTTGGGAGATAACCCAAGAGTTTCCTTTTCTTGGAAGTTATTACTTTACTAATGACCGCTCCTTATCCTTTTTTTGCTTTTTGTGCCAAGAATGACCTCTAATGAGAGGGAAGTGAGATTTGGGGAGTTGCTGTCCCAAAACAGATTTATGTCCTCCACCAAAAACATTCATGAGGAGTATCTGTAACTCGTATTGAGCTCAAAATTTATGAATAAATCCTACAGTATGTTAGACAACTTTCATTAGTTTAACACTTTTTGATTTGGGCAACATAAGATGTTCGAAAAAATCGGTTTCTACCTGCTGGTCTGTTTTGACAGATTTCTGCCATTATTTGTATTTGCTTCTTATTGATTCCTTTTAGAGTTCTCTTTAGGTGAATTGAGATTTTTGAAGGAGTTACTACAGTATCTTGTGTTTTTAGTGAAAATCCTTGCTGTTCCAAAGCTTTGCTAGAGGTCTAATATCTTTTGAATACACTAATGTTGCTAATGAAGATTGTGTGAAGTTTAGTATGAAGGAAAAATTTCAGGTGTAGAGAGAGACTGATGCAATGAGATGAAGAATGGACAAAAGCTCAAGCTTGGAGATTCCACCATGGTGTCACCCCAAGAAATATCCAAGAGGTATAAGCGTCAAAGCTTGGGGATGCCCAAGGCATCCCCTTCTTCATCAATAAAAAGCTCAGGTCTATCTAGACACTTCGTTTTTATTGTTTCATGCATAGTTTGTGTTGTCCTTGGAGCGTCTTAGTTTTATTTTGCTTTGCTTAGGTTGTTTAGTTTGCTTGAATAAAGTAGTTTTGATCCCCGTTCTCGCTGTGTTGTTTTGCAAATAAGTTGCTTGGTGTTGGAAAGGAGTAGTAAGTTCTTCCTTGAAGTGCATGAGGAGCTTGCATTGAGTGTGACTTAGACTTTAGCATGACATTCTAGGTGTTGTTTTAGCATTATGCTTAGTGATTATTGTTGTAGCATGTCTTGTTCCAAACAATTGGGAGTGCTTAGTGTGCCTTGAAGAAATTATGCGTTGTTTTAGCATACAAAAGCATAGTATTATGGTATTCTCCTTTGATGCTTGGGTTGACTTGGCACATGCTTACACCATGTTATGACTATGCAAGTCACCATTAGCCTCTATGATCATTTAGTCCTTGACTGGTAGTACCACTCTATGCTTTGATTAGTAATGCTTTGTTGCACTGCATGATTATGGCCATTATACTCTCATAGTTGGTTGCTCCCAGTCTTTTGCTAGCCTCCACGTGTATGAGTAAGTCCTACTCATGCTTCCAACTCCCAAGAAAACAAATTTTTCCAAAGTGTCCACTATAAACTCCTATGCATGGTGTGTTACACCATTCCAAGTATATTCTTGTTTTCAGCTATCTTCTAATTGAAAAATATTTTGTTATGTGAAAACTTAGTGATTAAAGCCCTCACGAACTTGATGGCACACTTTATATTCTTTGCCCCTAATAAACTTGAACCATTGTGTCATCTATGTTGTATATGCTTGCACTTATACGTTGATATTAGTAGAACCGTGCTATCACGAGGAACATTTTCAACATTGCACTTGTACTTTGTACTTAGTTGATATCATGCTCTTTTGTCTATGGATGTCACCGGTGTGAAATAAAGAGGGAACTTATAAGTCCATAGAGTTTTATCCTGTGTTAGAGAAACGCCTGGGCCGCTAGCCTAAGCCATGCCTAATCATGGTGGAAACTTGCAGCATCACCACAGTGAGCTATCTATGAAGCATACTCAATAAAAAGCTATGCATATAGTAAATAAAAAGATTGCTGAGATGCTCATTGTCTGCTTGCCTTGTCATTTTGGTTATGGGAAAGCTCTTGTACCATGTGCAAGGGGTACCCCTTTGGCGGTTCTCAATGATATGCAAATACTTACAATGACAAGAACTTACCTTGGCACAACGTTGAGTATGCATGAGGTGTGGTCCTCGTGTCAAGGGACTTGAGATTGCCAACTTATACTTTGTCAAGCATATACTCCATCTTTGTCACTTTAACCTTAATCACTTCAAGATGCTTATGATAGGGGCAATGAGGGTTGAAAGCTAACAAGTACCATAATTTTTGGAAGCTCTTTTTGAAACTTGTAATCCCTGCTTCCTTTACAAAAAGGCTTTTCTTCCACCATTATTGAGTCTCCACCTTCTACCTTTAGGCACCATTAAGAGAGCATAGTTGTCATTCTGTGTGCAGTGTTCCAAAGCTTATTGATTGATGCATATTGTGATATTACTTGTTCTTGTACTATTTGTTTCTAGTCACCCTTGTGAACTTTGAAGGTGTCCTATGCATCTATATTTCTACTCTATGAGGGACAAGATGATTGCCACTATGCTATGATTTCTGTATGTGAAACAAACAAACGTTTTTCAATGCATGTTATTCATGATCTTTGTTTGTAGCTTGTCATGTTGCATGCATAGTTATTTTGTCCTACTGTTAGAACTCCATCTTTCATGCACATGTTTAGAGTTTTTTGATCCCATCTTTCAATGCTTGCAAATGGTTGGATCTTTATTGTGAGGGTGCATGTCACCTCAAAAATTATTCTTTTATCACTTACCTACTCGAGGACGAGCAGGAGTTAAGCTGGGGGATGTTGATACGTCGGAAACGTATCTATAATTTTTGATTCTCCATGCTTGTTTAGTATCTACTTTGCTTTGCTTTGTCTATACTTTGAGGTGCTTTTTACATGTTTTCTGGTACTAACCTATTAACAAGTTGCCACAGTGTCAGATGCCTGTTTTCTACTGTTTTTGGTTTCGGAAAAGTTAGTAAAGAAATATTCTCGGAATTAGACGGGACAAACGCCAAAGTCAATTACTTTCTGTGGGGAACAAGAAGTCCAGAGGGGAGACGAGGAAGCGTGCCAGGGCGGCCACCCCCCCAGGCGCGGCGAGGGGTGGGCCCATGCCTGGGTAGGGTTTGACACTCCTGGTCGCCTCCTCAGCCTCCCCCTTCGCCTATAAGAAGTCCCCGATGCATAAACCCTAAGCACCAGATCAAATCTCCACGAAACTGTCTGTAGTCGCCACCATCATCCCTAGATCAGAGGGGATCTGAAGTTCTTCCCGGCACCTTGTCAGAGGGGAGATCATCCCGAAGGCCTTCTCTCCGGTATGATGCGTGAGTAGTTCCATCTTAGACTATGGGTCCATGTAGTAGCTAGATGGTTGTATCTCCTCCTTTGTGCTTTCATGTATAGATCTTGTGAGCTCCGTTCATGATCAAGATGTAATCTATTTGTAATCATGCATGTTGTGTTTGAGGGGATCCGATGGATATTAAGATTATTATGTTGGTTTGATTAATGGTTTTGTCTTTATGATTCTATCATGTCTGTGTTGTTTGTGATCTTGTATGCTCTCCGTTGTTAGTAGCTATCTTGGCCAAGTAGTTGCTAGTGACTCCAAGAGGGGGAATTTATGCTCGATAGTGGGTTTATGCCTCTAGTTTCTAAGGGAAGTGACAGAAATCTCTTCGGTTGTAGATGTGTTGTTGCCACTAGGGAGAAAACAACGGTCTCTTGTCCATGGAACATGTGGACTGTTTACCTTACACACTTTGCTTAAAGCAGTTGTATGTTGCTTGCAACTTAATACTGGAGGGGGTTCGGATAATAACCTGAAGGTGGACTTCTAGTCATAGATGCAGTTGGATGGCGGTCTATGTATCTTGTTGTATTGCCCAATCGAATCTCATAGGATCTTTCTGACTAGTAATTGCATTGTTATGCCTTGCTCAGTTCCTGTCAATTGCCCTGCTGTAATTTGTTTACCCTTCATGCCATGTTGTTTATCTAAGGAGAGCACCTCTAGTAAAATATGGAACCCGGTCCAATCTTTACCATTGACTAGTTAAGTGTCCATGCGCTGCTACGGGTTAGGGGATCAATAGATGCCAAAATTTCATGTTAGATAATTGTTTGTGTCCTTGACTTTTCACTATTCCTAATTTCTCTTGTCTTGTTAGCTTTTCGACGACCAATGTGCTTCCTCTTGACTATTGTTTGTCTCCTCCACTCCATTGTATTAATCATCTTTTGTGACATAATCATTTTGCACAAGAATGAAATTAAATCAATCCTTTGGCATAACAACATCAAATGGATAGAGACACATCTTGAAATCATTAATAAAACTATTTGCAAACAACAACACTCATTATCATTCATCTTTATTAAAACACATACCACCAATGGATATTACTAAAGATGCATCTCATTTCTACATCTGAGATCAATTAGAACCTCCAAAGCTAACACTAATCATCACAATGCTAACCTTTTTATCACTTTCACAACCGAATAATGGACACACGGATTATTGCAGATCATTATTGTAGATTGTAATGATCTAGCAACCAAGAGAATAATTATAAATTATAATTTTTTTTTCAGTAATCGGTTGTATTTCCAATTGCCAGGCACTTGCACGTCTAAAATGCACTCGCTGGACATCGTCGGGGAGAGTCTGCAATTGAAACAATCAAAAGGAATACTTGTTGATTTTAACAGTAAACGATGCAAGCTCATCATTGATTTATTCAATTCCTAATAACAAGAAGCGAATTCGAAGTGTGGGCGATGGTGCATACCTTCTTCTTTCAGAGCTCGAAGAGAGCACTGCTTGCGGGTGGCCACCACAACCTTTCCCTTGGCTGAACATGTGTCTTGTCAACCTGCTGCCACCACTCGCAAAGCTCCTAGAACAGCACTTTCACTCTCTCCTCTCGGCTGTCCCAGCCTTTTGCTTTGCGGAGGAAATCTTTGGTCAACCCTCCTCAATATTCCGATGTGTCTAGAACCACGGCGGATTCCTCGGGCATTTTGTGGAGACAGCAAAGGCACGCATTGTCATCCTCTCTAAAGAGAGTGGCCGGCTAGCACAACATCCATAGGCACGGGATGACCTCCTCCCTCGGGAGAGGATCCTTCGTACCGTCCATGCACTTGGTCTCCACCTTGTCAGCAACATCGGGTGCAGGTAATAGGGAGGATGACTCGGATAGTTATATGGTAGCCTACGACCTACATTACCAAACATAAAAACATCAGAGTGACAATTTCTATCCTTCGTTGAAATATCCCATGAACACCTAGTTTGTAAGAACGTCACCTATAAAAACCTCACCTAACTCTTGAGTAAACAAAAAAAGGGTTTCTATTGGAGATTCACCTGAAATACTTCCATAAATAAAATCTAAATTATAGGGCATCTGGGTCTATTTAAACTATGTTATCCCAAGGAACCACTTACAAAACCAAAATTTGGAATACAAGTATGCAGTTAAAACCTCACCTAATATAGCACACCCTGAGGCAGCATCAAGGAACGATACCTAATTTGGAAATTCAAGATTTGTTTTGCAAGCAAACAATCAATTATAATTTTGCAGCTGTCATTTTGCTCGAAATAAGAAGAGTATAACAATAAAAGTGCATGCTAGCAATGAAATTAAAATACATGTACTGAAAAAAATGAAGCACACTGGTTCAAGGAAAAACTCGTGATCTGCCGAAGTGGTCAGACTTACCATAAGAATTTCCTATAACAGTTACGTCACGGAGGCCAACTGTCATAGATAAACAAAGGACCAATACAATTTATCTAAGGTATGTAAACCTGGCCATAGATTCATCTTGATATATGCAGAACCTTCACCCGTGGAAAGCATCCAAAGGAAGGCTTTGCTTGACAATAGAGGAGTTTGAAGATATAATTGCTTGGCTTCCCACAACTGCAGCAAGTCATGCCAGGAAAAACATGGGCCAAAAACACCGTACCTACAAAATTGAAAGTGATATGGTTTAATACTATTTTCAGCAGGCATATTTTGGTCTTCTTAAACTCGTGTGGAATTGATAGGTAAAAACTCTCATGCACAGCTAACAAGTTTTGGAAAGAAACGCAGCATGCCCCATGTATTGCAAAACAAGACAAGGATAAATTAAACCAACAAAATCCAACTAAAAAAGTAGGTGAAGAGCTGGAGTCAATAAGCATGGATTTATTTTATCATTCAAGACTTAATAACTCATATGTAATTATGCATACACTAATAGATGCAACAGGTGAAGTGGCCAAGATAGACAAACATCGCGTCAGTGCCTGCATGTCGCCAGACTCGACGGAACTGATGGATTTGTGCACTCTGGTCGCCCGACTCGAGGGAGCTCGCAGATCCATCAAAAAATCGCCATCCTCAACGCATGATCGTCCGCCTGCTGTGTCTTCAATAGCTTCTTCTTCCCATGCCGCCTGTAATGTCTTCCTAGAGAAGTAGTTTAGCTGAAAATTGCCATAAACGTTTGTACCATGATAAACAATATGCTGATTTTATGAAATCAAACTTGGTACCACGACAAATTGATTGTTTTCCAACCTGGTTGTCCATTTTCTTCTCTGAATCAACTGGACCATCAAAAGATTGGTCTTGGCAACAATAATTTTTTTCTGGCCCATCTTTACTCTTGCACCTTTGCTTCCCATAAAGCCATATAAATTATAGCACAGAGTTTGTGGCAACAACAAACAATTGAGGGCAAAAGAACCATATATAAAGACATGCTAGAAAAAGTTGTGCCTGACGCTTGAAATACTAAATAAACAACTTTCTGAAAATATGGCATGTACAAATTGTTCAGAACACGCTTGATCAACAAAACAAGCGATCCATCATCCATAGATCATTTGGTTGTAACCATCAAAATCTCAATAGTATTGTACGCCAATGCATCCACTCCAATATCCAAAGTACTGAACTGCATGAGAGCCCAGAGCTAGTAACATCAGGAACAAGCGGGTGGGAACATCGTGTGTAATTCAGGCATATATCATTTGGATTGAATCAAGTCATCATACTCCAATAGGATCATCAAAAAAAATTATCTGAAAAGAGAAGTGCAGATCAGATCATCTACTATTTTATATGTGCATTGTAGATAAACAATCGATGAAGCATCGGTAAGAAAAATGAGAAAATAATAAGAGTGCTAATTTGTTCTTTCTTCTGATGTAGTACAATTCAGTCAACTGCGAGCACCTTGTTGATGAGATCCGCTCCTCACTTGGCTCATGCTGTTGTAGTGGTGCCTGACCAGCTACATCAAGCATATTGAACCTATCAAGTTGTTGATGAGGCCATAGAAATAGTGGTTTGTACCAAATAATTCAGAACTACATAAATTAGAAATACAAAAGGTCTCTAAGCATATGCAAAATAAGCTGAACTATGCTGCATAACGAGAGTTCCGAATTTAACTTGAAATGTTAATACAATATGTACCACAAACTAACTGCCGACCATAATCTTATATGGTGTACTGCTCAAGGAGGAAGTGTCTTCCAACCAGCCAGCAGAGGTCACAGATGAATGATCAAAATCTGTAGCCAGCACCTTCGCGCTCAACACCATCAGATCAAGAACCGTACAAAGATACCATTACCATTAGGAAGTAGGATGAGAGGCAAGTAGGGACTAACCCATTATAGGGGGAGTAGGTGACGATGGACGCAGCGTCGTGGTCGCCCACAACCCTGGAGACGGCCGTGTCGTACTTCTTTCATAGCTTCCATATCGGCGGTCGGCAGGCATTCAACTAGAGTTTTGCTACGAGGGGTGAGTCGATTCGTTCTGTTAAAGAGGCTTTATTTACTAAGAAAACCAGCAGCAGTTTTCGATTTTAGATGTATTCTAGAACTGACTGTATACGAAATTCAGTTATCAATTAGATACCTTCTTCCTTGCTCCAAATATGTAGGGAGATTGCTAGAAACAGGTTCATCTACCGGCTGCTGCACATGGATCAGAGAATCTACAAAAAAAGCTTGCTTGGTTACATTGCTGCACTTGACTGATGATTGATTCTAGGGGCCGATCTACACCCCGGGCAACCCGGGCCATGGCCCGGGGCATAGACAAAATTTTGACCTAAATATTAGTAGAAATGCATTATTGTTTCTAGGATTTAGCCTAATTTTAACATATAATACTATGTTGGCCTTGGGTTCGGTGGAATTCTGGATCCGGCCACTGATTGATTCCTCCTCTCAAGTTTAAATCAGATTTGGAATAAAGGATGCATGCAATCAGAAGCCTTGATATAGCGTTGAGGGGATAATAACAAAGTAACAATAATTAAGATTACAATCTAGAGAACTATCTTGCCAAACCAAAAAAATACTTTTTTTGTTTGGGATACCTGGTCGTGTTGCATCCAGCCATTCATCAGAGATGTGCTCGGTAGCATGACATGTTCAGCTGAAAAGTCTGGAATTAGTTTCACCATAAACATATATTGGATTGAGATGGGTGAAGATCTGACTGTATGCCCCAGATATGAACGTGGAGAAATGCCACTTTAGACATGGCAAAATGACATTTCGTCCAACACATATGGTGGAGCAATGACTTGAACTGTACCTAGAAAAACAACGGTATTTTTTGCCAAATCTGCCCAAATCTAAAAAGTTCAACCAAATCTGACCCCCTCTCGAAACTAATTCGGAATCTGACCCCTGGGATCGGCGCCGTTTAAAATGACGTCGAAGGTGTACAGGTCGGCACGCACACATCAGAAAACCGAACCGAAGGAGGTCGGCTCCGTTTAAAATGGCGCCGACCTCCCTAGTTTGTCTCCCAGCTGCTTCATCTTGGCGCCGACCTGTACAACTTCGGCGTCATTTAAAATGGCGCCAATCCCAGGGGTCAGATTCCAAATTAGTTTCGTGAAAGGGTCAGATTTGGTTGAACTTTACAGATTTGGGCAGATTTGACAAAAAATACAAAACAATGATCTGACGACTGGATCTCGGTGCCGAGCAGGGTGGAAGCTCGGTGTTGTGTGCTTCCAGAGGTTTCAGTCTTGAGTAAGACGATGGCCTGTTACATGTTGTCCTCATCGGCGGATCAGCCACGACAGCCGTGTCTATGGATAGAAAGCACGCCCTCTTTGTGGGTGAGAGGAGCTTGTTGCCATACGCCATATTCAGAAGAAAAAATTTCCAGCAAACATGGCGCAGCTCCAAGCATGCACCAGCGAGGCCGCCACGATACACCATATCCGGTGCAAGGAGCATGGATCCTAATCATCAAAGGCCAGATCTCTCAGGTGGAGGCTAGTAGGCACCGTCGGCTCCCTTCCTTCCGGTGAACACCACGGCCTTCCTTCCTGCTGGTGGACCCCGTGGACTCCATCCCCTCCGGCCTCCGCCCCTTTTCCACATGTGAAATTGCACGCCTGAAACAACCTTGAGGAGCAGCACCGGGTGCGTTGTCGTGGCGAGGTGTTGTTGGTCTGGATGTGTCACTGTAGAGGATTCAGATCCGGTGTGCCCGCCATTAATGCAGCAGTTTGTGGGGAACAGTCGGGAGGAAGGCGCTGATTTCGCGAGGCATGGACGTAGGCGGTGACGATACTCCTGGTTTTCTTTCGCGCGTGGAGGGAGTGGACGAAGGATGGAGTGAAACGCACGTTGGCTGAACACGAAACACTTTATCTTTTTTAAGTAGTAGAGATACATCTTTCACTGTTACTTGTTTACTTGCTACAAACCACTACCTTCCACACGGTACATTTAATTCTTTGTTACAGCAAACCGGTGAGCTTGACAACCTCACTGATTCGTTGGGGCAAAGTCTTGAGTTTGTGTTGTGTAGGTCTCCGCATTGCTTGCAACACCTGTGTGACGTTTCCTTCCTCCTTCTAGTTCGATAACCTCGGTCTCTACTGAGGGAAGACTTGCTGTTGTGCTCATCACACCTTTCTCTTGGGGTTTCCAACGAAGTGCTCCATGTCAGCACCATCACCTATAGAGGGAATGGCAAAGAACCATCGACGTACCCAAGGAAAGAGCGGCCGCAAAGCAGCGGTAAAACCTTGGCACGCCAGAACAAGTAGTTGTCGGGCGTGAGTCGGATGGTGATCAGATTTTCAAGGTGGAACGGCCCGAACGGCACAACGACGGCGGGGGCCGTGACTGCGGGCGGGGAAACGGCGACAGGGGCCGTGGCCGTGTGTGGAGCAACGACGACGGGGGCCGTGGCCGCGGGCGGGGCATCGAGAACCCCCGAGGCCGCCTGTTGGATGGCTAGTACCGGGGACGAGCCATGGGAGGCCACGGGGGCGCCGCAGATGGGGCTATCGACGTGGTGTCGGAGAGCGCGGATGGGCCTGTTGGATCGGTCCTGAGAACATCGAGCCCACGGCGGTGGTGCCAAAAAACTGGGATACCGAGGGAGACAGATCACGTGGCGGGAGGTTGAGGAGGGCGGCAAACGACGCGGGGAGAGCCCCGGAGCTGGCGGCGCCCGAGGCGGAAGCAGTCATGGCGGCAGCGGCGACGGCGCTAGGGTTTGTGGCAGCAGCGGCTGGGTGGGGAGGATCTAGGTTTGACTGATACCATGTAAGACAAAAAGTTTTGGGGAAACTGGCTCAACCCTCTATGGAGTGGCCTATCTCATATATATAATGGTGTACAATGGTATAATACAGGTATACACAGTTAGACTACATTACAAAGTCTAACATTGAAAAATGAAGCTTTAATCAGATCAAACCGGCCTCAGCTGGTATTTTTATTTCTATCTGTATCAGCATTCTAGGACTTGAAAAAATAATCTAGTGACACATGCCATAGATTCCATACACTTCATTGTAGTGTTTCCTACCTATGTGGCCATGTCCATGCAGAAAATTTAGAAAAAAACGAACATACATATATTTACAAGACAGTGGTATTCTCCAAGCCTCCTCGATTGTCTGCCAGAATCTGGATCCCTGTTGTTGTTTTGTTGCACATTCATACGCATGTCACCTTTTTGTCCTTGCTAGTTGCTGCAATGGCCGGGCAAGTTCTCTGAGTATCTCGAGGTATTCATTTCCCGATGCCCCCTATTTCCCCGTATAAACTTGGAGTTGCTAATTTGTATATGCAGTTTCGGGCTGGTGATAAGTATATGTAAGCCCGCTACATTCCGAACTTCCGTCTAAAAGTAGTAGGTACGTATTTAGGAAATACTGAATGAGGATGAGAGGGTGTTACATAGGTGTGGACTAAGGCTTCATATATACCATATCACTAGTAGAAAACAGGCTATTCGTTCGCGCTCCCTAACAGTATTAGTCCCGGTTCGAATCGGGACTAATGCTGGCACGCGTCCCGGTTCGAGCGGACACGATGGCCGGAGGCAATACGTTCCGGATCGTGAGGGGTCATACGTCTCGGTTTGTAATACAAACCGGGACTAAAGGTTGGACGCCAGACACGTGGCTTGGCACAAACCTTTAGTCTCGGTTTGTGTTACCAACCAGGACGTATGATCTCGCCCTCTATAAATACGACGCCACAACACTCTGTCTCCTCTCTGTTTTTTCTTGGTGGAAGGTGTGAGAGGTGTGCTAGTTTATTTTTTTCCTATACATGCATTCAAGGTGTTTGATAAAATGTTTGAGTGAATGATCCCATTCAATTTCTCACAGAACAAAAATATAGAAGGTGTCCGAGACGCACTTGAGCTTTCTCCTCTTTATTTCCCTCGATCGAGGTTAGCAATCTTATCTTTTCTCTGTCATTGATACAATGCATGTGTCGATGTGAATTAGTCATTTCACTATTTATGATGTTCCGTTTTTGATAAACTTAATTATATGATGCAGATGAACGGCCGAGAATGGATGTATGGTGACCGACGTGTACCCGGGTACATTAAAGACGTGTATAAATTTATCGATGTGGCTACGACAAACAAAGAGAATGGTTTTATACGTTATCCATGTGTTCAATGTCGGAACAACAAGGAGTACTCTTCCTCGAAAATCATTCGCGGCCACCTGGTTATGAAAGGTTTCATGCCCAACTATAATTGCTGGACCAAGCACGGAGAAAGAGAGGTTATGATGGAAGACAGTGAAGAAGAAGATGATGATAACAACTATCATCATATGTTTCCTGAATACAGTGATACTGCAATAGAAGACAATGAAGAGGAAGAAGGTGAAGAACGGGCATCAGATGAGTCCGCTGATGAACTTGGTAGGGTCATTTCTGATGCAAAGCGAGACTGTAAAACAGAAAAGGAGAAGTTGAAGTTAGAGGGCATGTTAGAAGATCACAAGAAATTGTTATACCCAAATTGCAAAGATGGCAGCACAAAGCTCGGTACCACACTGGAATTGCTGCGATGGCAGACAGAGTATGGTCTAACTGACTCCTCATTTGAAAAGATGCTGAAAATAATGAAGCCGAAGTTTCCAAAACATAACGAACTTCCCGAGAGTACGTACGAAGCAAAGAAGACTCTTTGTCCTCTAGGATTAGATATGCAGAAAATACATGCATGCATTAATGACTGCATCCTCTACCGCGGTAAGGAGTATGGGAATTTAGATAAATGCCCGGTATGTAATGCATTGCGATATAAGATCAGACAAGATGACCCTGATGATGTTGAGGGAGAGCCCCTCCGGAAGAGGGTTCCTTCTAAGGTTATGTGGTATGCTCCTATAATACCAAGGTTGAAACACATGTTCAGAAACAAAGAGCATGCCAGGTTGTTGCGATGGCACAAAGAAGACCCTAAGAAAGACGGGAAGTTGAGACACCCTGCTGATGGGTCATAGTGGAGAAAAATCGAGAGAGACTTTTCGGACTTTGCAGGTGACGCAAGGAACTTATGGTTTGGTCTAAGTATGGATGGCATGAATCCTTTTGGGGAGCAGAGCTACAGTCACAACACCTGGCCCGTGACTCTATGTATCTACAACCTTCCTCCTTGGTTGTGCATGAAGCGTAAGTTTATTATGATGCCAGTGCTCATCCAAGACCCGAAGCAACCGGGCAACGACATTGATGTGTACCTAAGTCCATTAGTTGAAGAACTCTTATAGCTGTGGGGCAAACCAGGTGTACATGCGTGGGATGAGAACAAACAGGAGCCATTTGACCTATGAGGGTTGTTTTTCGTAACCATCAATGATTGGCCTGCTCTTAGTAACCTTTCAGGACAGACAAACAAGAGATATAAGGCATGCACACACTGTTTAGATAAGACTGAAGGTACATATTTGCATAAATGCAAGAAGGTTGTGTACCTGGCGAATCGACGATTTCTTCCGACCAATCATCCCGTAAGAAAGAAAGGCAAGCATTTCAAAGGTGAGGCAGATCACCGGAAGAAGCCTGAACTCCTTGCTGATGATGATGTATTTGGTATGGTCAAGGACATAGAAGTAATCTTTGGAAAGGGTCCGGGCGGTCAATCAGTTCTGAACGACGTCGCTACAGGACACGCACCCATGTGGAAGAAGAAATCTATATTTTGGGAGCAGCCATATTGGAAAGTCCTACGTGTTCGCTCTTCAATCGACGTGATGCACGTGATGAAGAATGTTTGCGTGAACCTGCTAGGATTCCTAGGCGTGTATGGAAAGACAAAAGATACACCAGAAGCACGTGAGGACCAACAAATTATGAAAGACCCAAAGAACATGCATACACAGAACAAGACGGATAGAGGGCGTCACTTAAGTCGTGCCATCTATGCTCTTACCAAAGCATAGAAGGAAATCTTTTTTGAAGTCCTTTACATTATCAAGGTGCCGTCTGGCTTCTCATCTAAATAAGGGGATAATAAATATGACGGAGAAAAAGTTCCAAAACCTGAATTCTCATGACTGTCACGTGATTATGACGCAGTTGCTTCCGATTGCATTGACGGGGCTTCTACCGAAAAATGTTCGAGTACCCATTGTGAATATGTGTGCATTCCTCAATGCAATATCTCATAAGGTAATCAATCCAGATATTCTGCCAAGGTTATAAAAGGATGTGTTACAATGTCTTGTTAGTTTTGAGTTGGTGTTCCCACCATCCTTCTTCAATATTATGACGCATCTCCTGGTTCACCTAGTGGAAGAGATTGCCATTCTTGGTCCTGTATTTCTGCACAATATGTTCCACTTTGAGAGGTTCATGGGAGTCTTAAAGAAATATGTTCATAACCGTGCTAGACCAGAAGGAAGTATCTCCAAGGGATATGGAACAGAGGAGGTCATTGAGTTTTGTGTTGACTTTATTCCCGACCTTAAGCCGATTGGTGTTTCTGACTCGTGGCATGAGGGAAGACTAAGTGGAAAAGGCACGCTGGAAAAAAAAGAAATGATATGTAGGGACGGGGATTCTTTCACTAAAGCACACTACACAGTTCTACATAATTCCACCTTGGCAGCTCTGTATATCGAGGAACACAAGAATATTGTACTCTCTAAAAACTCGGGGAAGCCTGACTCATGGATTACAGATGAACACATGAAGTCTTTCGATGGTTGGATGCGGACACATCTCTTGAATGACACCACTATTGGAGATCAGCTATACTTCTTGGCCGCATCAGCATCTTCTACTATATTGAATTTCCAAGGGTATGAAATAAATGGGAATACATTCTACACAATCGCCCAAGATAAAAAGAGCACCAACCAAAACAGTGGTGCCCGCTTTGATGCAACGGACGAGAATGGGCAAAAGGACACATACTATGGTTACATAGAGGAGATATGGGAACTTGACTATGGAGTCTCTTTTAGGTCCCTTTGTTTCGCTGCAAATGGGTCATCCTGAATGGGGAAGGGTTAAAGATAGACCAGTTGTACAGAATGACAACAGTGGATCTCAACAATCTTGGTTGTAGAGATGAACCATTCGTCCTGGCCAATGATGTGTCTCAGGTTTTCTATGTGAAGGACATGTCCTCAAGACCGAAAAAAGAAAAAAAATGCAAACAAATACATCATATGATGAGCCAAAGCGACACATAGTTCTTTCAGGGAAAAGAAACATCGTGGGAATCGAGGACAAGACAGACATGTGAGAAGATTATAATAAGTTTGATGAAATTCCGCCCTTCACAATGAAAACTGACCCAAGCATTCCGTTAAGTAAAGAAGATGCTTCATGGTTATGTCTGAAGCGATCATAAGGAAGGACATATGCCAAGAAGTTCATACTCATATTGTGTACCTCTAGTTCATGTCTGGCACATCGGCTTCATATTGTGAACCTAAATGCCATGAGACATGATAGCTCATTTTGTGAAGGATATTTTATAATGTTTGCAATTTTACAAGGTTAATAAATGTATTGAGTGTTAGTCCCGGTTTGTGGCTTGACAGGGACTATATATAGGGGGGGTCTTTAGTCCCGATTTTGTAGTCTCGGTTCTTAATATTAATAAATGTCTTGAGTGTTAGTCCCGTTTTGTGGCTGGACCGGGACTAAAGGGGGCCTTTAGTCCCGATTCGTAGAACGACTTTCCTGAACTATGAAGAAGTTGTCCCGATTCGTACTTACCATTAAGATCTGATCTCCAAACGCGCGTGGTCACATATTAGGGAGTGCCTCTATGACCAGTTTGTTGGAGATGCAAGGATCTGGCTCGGCAGAATCTCCCTCAAACTGGCCGTAGTGGTGTCCCTGCTCTCGCACACCATCTTGCATCTTGTAACTTCTCTAACTAGATCAATACGCCTGGGAGCTAACTAATTTCACATATTAGGGAGTGCCTCTATGACCAGTTTCTTGGAGATGCCGGAGGACTGGGATCTGGCGGCATCTCTCTGAAACTGGACGTAGTGGTGTCCCTGGTCTCTAAAACCATCTTGGAGATGCCTCAATCTGGCTGGAGGACTGGACTCACAAGGATGCCTATTTATAGTACAAGCAGCTCGGCATAGTGTCGACACTCACGACATAATATCAACACTCACCCCTATTATTAGTGCTGACTCGTGTTTTGTCCCGGTTGGTGTCTCCAACCGGGAATAAAGGTTCATCTTTAGTCCCGGTTGGTGACACCATCCGGGACAAGGTACAAGCTGCACGACATAATGTCGACACTCACCCCTATCATTAGTGCTGGCTGGATCAGCATGCCAAAATCTCTCCAACCTGGACTAAATATGAACCTATCATGTTCGAGGTTTCATGGCTTTCGGTCCAAATGACCGATGTTATGCACGCCGGTTCGACCATAGTCCGAAAAGGGGAAAATTTAAAACGGGCATAATAAATTCAAAAAAGTCTGAACAATGTAAATCCTTCGTGTGGTGTCATATTATGTGAGATAGTTGCAAGGGAAAATACCAGACTTGGTATATTGATCATGTCTCGAAAAAACCTTCACAAAAATGACCTATTATGTTCGAGGTTTCATGACTTTCGATCCAAATGACCGATGTTATGTGCTCAATCGCGGCATAGTTTGTGATATTGTGCCCATATTATGCATGCATGTGGACATTGGGATGGAGAACAATGTTGCAAGAGGAAGTTTTCCTTTTCGTCGCACGAAAAAGCCATTTTCCATTTTCCGAGCGTAGAAAACGGGTCGTTTTGTGAAGTAACCACCAAAATGCTATTTCAGAATGCTATCGTCCCATTTTTCTAAAATACTAGACCACCTTACATAGACTATCTCCCAACCGGGACATCTCAAACCTTTCCGTCCATCCCGAGTAAAAAGGACAAATGTCTGCCGAATCGGCAGGAAGTGGGTCCGGTTTGTACTACAGGTACATGATCTAACGCCCGTGATTTTTTGAAAAAAATCATTTTTAGACTCGTAATATGTGGTTTCTTCAGAGATCCAATGCAAGTTCTAACGATGCTCGTCCCCTATCTTCATGCACGTCGGTTCGACCATAGTTCGAAAAGGGAAAAATTCAAAACGGGCATAAAAAATTCAAAAAAGTCCGAACAATGTAAATCCTTCGCGTGGTGTCATATTATGTGACATAGTTGCAAGAAAAAATACCATACTTGGTATATTGATCATGTCTCGAAAAAACCTTCAGAAAATGACTCATCATGTTCGAGATTTCATGGCTTTCGGTCCAAATGACCGATGTTATGTGCTGAATCGCGGCATAGTTTGTGATGCTGTGCCCATATTATGCATGCATGTGGACATTGGGATGGAGAACAATGTTGCAGGAGGAAGTTTTCCTTTTCGTCGCACGAAAAAGCCATTTTCCATTTTCCGAGCGCAAAAAACGGGTCGTTTTGTGAAGTAACCACCAAAATGTTGTTTCATAATGCTACCATTCCATTTTTCTAAAATACTAGACCACCTTACATGGACTATTTCCCAACCGGGACATCTCAAACCTTTCCGTCCATCCCGGGTAAAAAGGACAAATGTCTGCCGAATCGGCAGGAAGTGGGTCCGATTTGTACTACAGGTACATGATCTAACGCCCGTGATTTTTTTAAAAAATCAATTTTAGACTTGTAATATGTGGTTTCTTCAGAGATCCAATGCAAGTTCTAACGATGCTCGTCCCCTATCTTCATGCACGCCGGTTCGACCATAGGTCGAAAAGGCAAAAATTCAAAACGGGCATAAGAAATTCAAAAAAAAGTATGAACAATGTAAATCCTTCGCGTGGTGTCATATTATATGACATAGTTGCAAGGAAAAATACCAGACTTGGTATATTGATCATGTCTCGAAAAAACCTTCACAAAATGACCTATCATGTTCGAGGTTTCATGGCTTTCGGTCCAAATGACCGATGTTATGTGCTGAATCGCGGCATAGTTTGTGATGTTGTGCCCTTATTATGCATGCATGTGGACATTGGGATGGAGAACATTGTTGTAGGAGGAATTTTTCTTTTCGTCGCACGGAAAAGCAATTTTCCATTTTCCGAGCGCAAAAACGGGTCGTTTTGTGAAGTAACCACAAAAATGCTGTTTCAGAATGCTACCATCCCATTTTCTAAAATACTAGACCACTTTACATGGACTATCTTCCAACCGGGATATCTCAAACCTTTCCGTCTATCTCGGGTAAAAAGGAAAATTGTCTGCTGAATCGGCACAAAGTGGGTCCGATTTGTACTACAGGTACATGATCTAACACCCGTGATTTTTTGAAAAAATCATTTTTAGACTCGCAATATGTGGTTTCTTCGGAGATACAATGCAAGTTCTAACGATGCTCGTCCCCTATCTGCATGCACGCCGGTTCGACCATAGTTCGAAAAGGGAAAAATTCAAAACGGATTTAAGAAATTCAAAAAAAGTCCGAACAAAGTAAATCCTTCGCGTGGTGTCATATTATGTGACATATTTGCAAGGAAAAATACCAGACTTGGTATATTGATCATGTCTCGAAAAAAGCTTCACAAAATGACCTATCATGTTCGAGGTTTAATGGCTTTCGGTTCAAATGACCGATGTTATGTGCTGAATCGAGGCATAGTTTGTGATGTTGTGCCTATATTATGCATGCATGTGTACATTGGGATGGAGAACAATGTTGAAGGAGGAAGTTTTCCTTTTCGTCACACCAGAAAAGCCATTTTCCATTTTCCGAGCCCAAAAAACGGGTCATTTTATGAAGTAACCATCAAAATGCTATTTCAGAATGCTACTGTCCCATTTTTCTAAAATACTAGACCACCTTACATGGACTATCTCCCAACCGGGACATCTCAAACCTTTCCGTCATCCCGGATAAAAAGGACAAATGTCTGCCGAATCGGTAGGAAGTGGGTCCGGTTTGTACTACAGGTACATGATCTAACGCCCGTGATTTTTTGAAAAAATCATTTTTAGACTCGAAGTATGTGGTTTATTCATAGATCCAATGCAATTTCTAACTATGCTCGTCCCCTATCTTCATACACGCCGGTTCGACCATAGTTCAAAAAGGGAAAAATTCAAAACGGGCATAAGAAATTCAAAAAAAGTCCGAACAATGTAAATCCTTCATGTGATGTCATATTATGTGACATAGTTGCAAGGAAAAATACCAGAATTGGTATATTGATCATATCTCGAAAAAACCTTCACAAAATGACCTATCATATTCGAGGTTTCATGGCTTTCGGTCCAAATGACCGATGTTATGTGCTGAATCGCGGCATAGTTTGTGATGTTGTGCCCATATTATGTATGCATGTGGACATTGGGATGGAGAACAATGTTGCAGGAGGAAGTTTTCCTTTTCGTCGCACGGAAAATCCATTTTCCATTTTCCGAGCGCAAAAAAGGGTCGTTTTGTGAAGTAACCACCAAAATGCTGTTTCAAAATGCTACTGTCCAATTTTTCTCAAATACTAGACCACCTTACATGGACTATCTCCCAACTGGGACATCTCAAACCTTTCCGTCCATCCCGGGTAAAAAGCACAAATGTCTGCCGAATCGGTAGGAAGTAGGTTTGGTTTGTACTACAGGTACATGATCTAACGCCCGTGATCTTTTGAAAAAATCATTTTTAGACTCGAAATATATGGTTTCTTTAGAGATCAAATGCAAGTTCTAACGATGCTCGTCCCCTATATTCATGCACGCCGGTTTGACCATAGTTCGAAAATTGAAAAATTCAAAACATGCATAAGAAATTCAAAGAAAGTCCGAACAATGTAAATCCTTCGCGTGGTGTCATATTATGTGATATAGTTGCAAGGAAAAATACCAGACTTCGTATATTGATCATGTCTCGAAAAAGCTTCACAAATGACCATTCATGTTCGAGGTTTCATGGCTTTTGGTCCAAATAACCGATGTTATGTGCTGAATCGCGGCATAGTTTGTGATGCTGTGCCCATATTATGCATGCATGTGGACATTGGGATGGAGAACACTGTTGCAGGAGGAAGTTTTCCTTTTCGTCACATGAAAAAGCCATTTTCCATTTTCTGAGCATAAAAAACGGGTCGTTTTGTGAAGTAACCGCCAAAAAGTTGTTTCAGAATGCTACCGTCCCATTTTTATAAAATACTAGACCACCTTACATGTACTATATCCCAACTGGGACATCTCACCTTTTCGTCCATCCCGAATAAAAAGGACAAATGTCTGCCGAATCGGCAGGAAGTGGGTTCGGTTTGTACTACATGTACATGATCTAACGCCCGTGATTGTTTGAAAAAATCATTTTTAGACTCGAAATATGTGGTTTCTTCAGAGATCCAATGCAAGTTCTAACGATGCTCTTCCCCTATCTTCATGCACGCTGGTTCAACCATAGTTCGAAAAGGGAAAAATTCAAAACGAGCATAAGAAATTCAAAAAAAGTCCGAATAATATAAATCCTTCGCGTGGTGTCATATTATGTGACATAGTTGCAAGGAAAAATACCAGAATTGATATATTGATCATGTCTCGAAAAAACCTTCACAAAATTACCTATCATGTTCGAGGTTTCATGGCTTTCGGTCCAAATGACCAATGTTATGTGCTGAATCACGACATAGTTTGTGATGGTGTGCCCATATTATGCATTCATGTGGACATTGGGATGAAGAACAATGTTGTAGGAGGAAGTTTTCCTTTTCGTCGCACGGAGAAGGCATTTTATATTTTCCGAGCACAAAAAATGGGCCGTTTTGTGAAGTTACCACCAAAATGTTGTTTCAGAATGCTACCGTCTCATTTTTCTAAAATACTAGACCACCTTACATAGATTATCTCCCAACCGGGACATCTCGAACCCTAAACTCTAAACCCTAAACCCTAAACCCAAGTTTCTTCCCGCCATTTCTTCCCGCCACTTTTCTTCCCGCCATTTCTTCCCGCAGTTTTGTTCCCGCCATTTCTCTTCCTGCCATTTCTTCCTGCAGTTTTCTTCCCGCCATTTCTCACTACAATATGTAGGATTGGCCTCCATTGTCATTGCACATCTCTAGACTCATATCTGCAACCTCATCACTCTTTTCTATGGCTTCCACCATACGACTAACCCCCAGGGAGGCGGAGGCGCTTTGCGCCTCGAACTACCCCTGCCCGCCGGGCTACTGCATCCCCGTAGGCTGGATGCTGAGAGCCGGAGGTGTGCCGGTTCCTCCTATCCCTCTAGGTGTGGCGTGTCGGATGGCCATCACGAACCACTACTACTTCAAGCTCACGCCGGAGCAGCGGAGGAATCCCAAATGGCATACCGACTACTTGTCGACTTGGGAAGCCTTTTTCGGGGATCGGTGTGAGAGGGCGCTCGCCAGGCACGAGGAGGACGGCCCACCTCCTCCGAACTTCAACGATGCCGGCCGTCGGCTGTGGTGGCACGACCGGACTCTCCAGAGCGTCATGGACTACGACACGCCGCCGACTCTAACCCCCGTCTGCGCTACCCTCAAGTCCAGCCCACTCGTAGTCAGCCTTCAAGGTTCAACTATGGCGACCCCGACAACGACAGCGACGACGACTGCGGCGAGTACGGCGACTACAGTGGCGAGTATTACACGTGTAGGCAGGAGCATGACTGAATCGCTCCAACATTGCAAAACAAGTTTGGCCGATTGTGACTTAATCTGGCCATGTATCTTAATTTTCAGTTCTTCTATGTATTTTAATTTTCAGTCATGCTTTATGTAACTTAGTGTTAGTTGCGTTATGTCCTTTAATTCCAGTTCTATCGTAATAAAATTTTCTTCCCGCCCATTATTTCTCGTCCTTTTCTTCCCGCCCATTAATATATAAAAAAATAAGTTAATTCATTTTTAATTTAAATTGGTTCATATTTTAAATGGTTACATTAATTATTTTTAAAAGAGAAAATGGTTTTGAATTAATTATTCAAATTCAAACACTTTTTATGTTTAAAGTTTTTCTAAAATCCAAATTAATATATAAAAAATATAAGTTAATTCATTTTTAATTTTAAATGGTTCATAGTTTAAATGGTTACATTAATTATTTTTAAAAACAAAAAATGGTTTTGAATTAGTTATTCAAATCCAAACACTTTTTATGTTTAAAGTTTTTCTAAATTCCAAATTAATATATAAAAGATATAAGTTAATTCATTTTTAATTTTAAATGGTTACATTAATTATTTTTAAAAACAGAAAATGGTTTTGAATTAGTTATTCAAATCCAAACACTTTTTATGTTTAAAGTTTTTCTAAATTCCAAATTAATATATAAAAAATATAATTTAATTCATTTTTAATTTTAAATGGTTCATAGTTTAAATGGTTACATTAATTATTTTTCTAAATTCAAAAAATGGTTTTGAATTATTTATTCAAATCCAAACATTTTTTATGTTTAAAGTTTTTATAAATTCCAAATTAATATATAAAAAATATAATTTAATTCATTTTTAAAAACAGAAAATGGTTTTGAATTAGTTATTCAAATTCAAACTCCTTTTATGTTTAAAGTTTTTCTAAATTCCAAATTAATTATCATTTAAAAAACATTACAAATTTAAACCCCAAAATAAAAAATATGGCGGGAACAGAGTGATAATTTGTGAAAAAATTTAAAAACAGGGTCATACGTCCCGGTTGGTGCCACCAACCGGGACTAAAATCCCCCTACGCGTGCCGCTTGGGCTCAGCCAAAAATATGAAAAAAAAAGTGAAGTATACGTCCCGGTTGGTGGCTCTAACCGGGACGTATACTCCTTTCTTTATAACTTGCACGCCTCTTCTTCTTCTTCCCCATCTCTTTTCTCTGCTTCTCATCGAAGACGCCGCCCCCAATCCCCACGACGCCGACAGGTTGCCCACGCCCGTCGTCGTCGTCAGCGCTGCCGCCTCCGCCTTCGCGCCTCTGTCCTCCGTCTCTGGTCGCCCTCTGTCTCCGTCGTCCATCGCCACACGCTCCGGCCGCCACCGTCGCCCGTACATGTCCAGTGCGGCCTCTCCCTCTCCTCCCTGACCGCCGCCCGCGTCCACCGCCTTCGTCCTCCATGTCTCTGACTGCCCTCCATCTCCGTCGTCCTCGCCATGCGCTCCAGCCGCCACCGCCGCGCCTCTCCCTCCCTCTCCTTTCCTTCCCAAGTTGGCCTCCATGGCCATCGGTACCATGAACGACCTGAGAGGGCTCCTTTTAGTGTTTATGCATGGATGTATATGTACATGTATATTTTTTTGACATGTGTAGATGTATATGTTTAGATTTTAGGTGTGTATGCATGTATGTATATATTATTAGATTTTAGGTGTATAGTTGTTAATTATTTATGTGTATTTAGATGATGTAGATGATTTTTAGTTGATGATTATTTTAGTTGATATGATCCCGACGCGCGGGCATAGGGAGACGTCATCGGCCGCCCCGCCGTCAGGCTGCCCGCCATCGTCACTGTCCGCCGCCGTGCATCATCGTGCTTTCTCTCCCTCTTTCTCCCCCTCGCGTGCGTTCTCTCCCTCTCTGGCCAAACCCTAGCCGGCCCCAATAGCCAGCCATCGCTGCCGTTCCCGGCCTCCCTCGACCATCTGGTGGTGCCAGCAGCTCCACCTCAGTCCCCTGTTTTGTCCCACTGAAGGAATCAAGCCCCGACCCCGAGAAAGCTCGCTGCTATCGATTAGCTCGCCTCCGGCCTCGCCTGGATTCCACGACCCCATGTCGAGCACCGTGGTGAGCTTTTGGTGCTTAGGGAACCCTCCATTTGCCTCCTAGATCTTCGTAGCAGCCGCGCGCCGTTCGTCTAAGAGCTCCGTCACCGCCGCTCGTTGCAGGCCTCGCTCCGGTGACCCTAAAGGGGCGGCGCCACCACTATGTGGTTCCCCTCGTCACGCTCTTTCCAGCGCACCCCTCCGCGCGTGCTGGGGTGGCCCAGATCATCGTCGGCGACCACCGCCCGATGCCTCCCGCCGCCGCGTCTGACATGGCGCATGCGTGGCCACGGGGTGGACCCAGCTCGGCCTGGCCCCCCCTAGTCAGTGGCTGTGGGTAGGAGCAACCCCGGTGTAGAAAGTTAGGGATAAGGTTGATGACGTCAAGGTGATATAGTAATGGCTTAATCCTTTTCAGAAATGTTTGAAAATAGTAGAAATTAATATAATTTTGTAAAATCAATAACTAATTCATAAGTAATCATAAAAATATGTATATTATATCAAAATGTTCAGAAAATTGAGATATATGTGTCTAAGCAATCATAATACATTGTCAAGAAACTTTAAACCCTAGTTTAGTTGGAAGAACATAGATACCCCTCATATACATGTGAGTTTGACGATGCACCTTTGCCAGGGCATTCTGAACCCTCTTAAATCGACATGCATTATGGTTACTGCGTAGTATCTAATCTGACATATCATACATATTGTTTGCGCATTGCATTATGCCATGTCTTGAATTGTCGCCTTTATTTCCGGTATTGGTTCTTCGCGATAGGATCCGAGCCCGAGGGCAAGCGTAGCCTCTCATTATGAACCTATTACAAAGTATATACTTTCTCGCTACGATGTATATGATTCCAATGTGGTCTTTTGTCAGTAACTAGAGTTATCTATGTACTACATAGTTTCCTTTTTGTAGCTAGGTTTAGGGTTTCTCTTCATTTTTATTATTGTGTATGTATATATTAGGGTTTCTCCGAATTAGGGTTTATATGTCTCAACACCCTACCTAATATTCTCCCTTAGCCGCTTTGACTTTTCCGTTTTTCCACCTATGCAGAAAATATGGAACCACACGACAGAGACGGAGAAAAGGAAGAGTTTATTCAAGGTTTGATCCGTAGGGAAGAAAATTTAGATGTATCGATGTTTCTGAACAACTCCGGTAAGGGTGATCCTCTTTTTGCCAGAAGAGATGACTTGTTTGAGGTTGAAGGTGATGCCTTCCGCGAGGGAGAAGGCGATGCCTTGTGTGATCGAGAAGACGACCGCTCTGGCGAGGTGCATGTAATATAATTAATTCATTAATTAATCATCTGCTGTCTATATAGAAATAGTAACGACGATCTTTCTTCTTTTAACCCTCCGGATCGAACAAATCTACTGAAAAGAGTGGACGAGGCCCAACCAAAAAGTTGGAAGACCATGAGAGGTTCAGGATCGAAGATATCGGTGAAAACGGCAAACCGACGGCTCCCGTTGTTGTTGCAAACAAATTTGTGGCACAATGCGGAGTAATCGTTAGGGACTTCGTCCTGATCACCATTCAAAATTGGAATAGGCCTGCTGATGCGGAAGAAGAGGGAACATGTTTATATGTCCCTAACATGGCCAAAGATTTACTGTGGAAGAGGCTCATGCTTAATTTCAAACTACCGAAGGTAGAGCTGGATCCAAATGCGGAGGATCCAGTTGAGGACGCCTTAGAACATGCGAAAACCATGGAGATAAAGGTCAGGGAGTGGGCTATGAAGAAGATGGCCCAGTGTTTCACCAACTGGAAGAAAAGATTGCACCTTGACTATGTCGTGAAAGAGAAGACTCCGGATTTCGAGAAGATTCAGTATCAGAAGTTAAAACCATGCTGGGCTGAGTTTGTGAATTACAAGACATTAGAAAAAGCTAAAAAAATGTCTGCAATGAATAAGCTGAATGCTGCTAACAAGAAGTATCACCATACTATGGGGCAAGGTGGCTACAGGGCTGGCATTCCTAAGTGGAAAAAACTTGAGGATGAACTACGTGCTAAAAAGAGCATCCCAAAGACAGACGATTGGATCAAACATGCAAAGAATTGGTTTTACGGGCATGGGGGCATGTTGGAATCGGAAGGGAAGTGTATATATAACATACGACATAAAGAAGACCCCTTGCCAATCGAGAAGATGAGAAACGCAGTAAAGGCTGTTAAAGATGGGGACTTCATTCCCGATAGAGATAATGATGAGCTCACACTCGCCCTTGGAAATAAGGAACATGATGGACGAACACGAGGCACAATAGGCTGCAAACCATGGAGCACTGGGTTTCCCGAAGAGAGGAAGAAATATCCTGATAGAAGCCGTAAGAGGAGAAAGGACAAACCGAAAGTTGAAGCAGATATTCAGAAAGAGCGAATGTGTATAATTGAAGAACGAATAAAGCAAGAACAAGATCAAATTAACGCACTTAGCCAGCAAGGTACTACCGGCCCATCTCAGCAGCACATGGTGGTAGAACCTGCATTCGATGCTACCGGCCTATCGAATAATCGAAAAGCAGTGTGGCTTCCACTGAGGTCCCGGGTGATGACAATGACGATGATGCACCAACGATGGCTCGTGTTGGCTACCCAGTGGATGATATCACACAGATGACACACTGCGAGCTACATGTCAAAGTTGTGAACATATCAATGAAGGTGGCGGTAGGCTATGTCTTACCAATTGGACCCACACCAACTTACCATTGTCGTCCGGTTCCACAGGGCTACGCTGTTGTCGGGGTGGATGAAATCATGCCCACCTTTCAAGGTTTGAAGCTTGACTACCCTGCAGGTGAAGGGGATGTGACTGAACTAGGAGAAGCAACAAACGTCACCATTCTATGGCCAAAGGAATGTATCGTGCTTCCAAATCACACGCCAAGGCCATCTTCGTCGCCGCCTCACCCGTCTCCAGCGCGGTCGTTGCCGCCGTGGCAGCCGTCTTTGTCGCCTCACCCGTCTCCATCGCCTCACCAGTCTCCGGCGCAGCCATCGTCGGCGTCTCAGGAAAAAAGCGTAAGCGTACCACTGCTACTCTGCGGAGTGGTAAGCGATCGCCGACACGTAAACAGGAGCCTCTTCCAAAAGTACCAAAGGTTCCTCCCAAGAGAGCTTATGCCTATACTGAAGAGGAGACTACGGCGATCGTTGAGGTGGAAACGACAATGTTTTTCGCTAAGCTGAGGCGTCTGAAAGAGCTAGAGTTCCCCAACACCAAAGAAGAAAAAGCCCGAGTGTTTAAAATGCTAAAGGCCCTTCACCAACCCGAGCCAAAGCTGTCATCAGACTATGAGCGCTCTATTCTCAAGTCACATGCGGCACAATAACTTTCGAAGAGCAGTACTGATGCAAGCGGAAAATCTGTTGCCCAGCTCGGAGAACAAACAAAACGATCTTGCGCCTCTCTCAAGGTGATTTCCCATACCAATGTGGGGTCGAGCAAATATGCGGCCGAAGAGCAGTATGATCCAGATGTAGTTGCACTATACGGAGAAGCTACCGCTGCTCAAGGTATGAGTATTGCCCACTACTTATCCTAGTTACAGTACTTCCCCATGGGTGAAGTAGCATACAAATACCAGTACGACAAACCTCTCGTCAAACCTGAGGAGGTAAATAATCTTCCAACAAAAATGCGAAGATTGCATAACTGGTACATGCATGCCACAAAGGCCGGGGCTAACTTGATAATGCCGATGGTTACAAAAAAGCATTATGAAAAAGAAGTAGATGCCATGATAGCCATTGAATTTGTTGAACTATTTCAGTTATTCAATGAAGACGCCTTGGACAAATCGATCATCGGTGCCTATTGTCTGTAAGTACTAATTCTGTAATTAATTTAGTCTTGAGCTATCTCACCTTGTTTATTGCATGTATAATATCATACTATAATATGCAGAATGAAGATTCTCGAATGCAGCAGAGGACAAATCTATGACATTGGGTTCATTGACCCATATTGGGTTCATCAAGCTAAGTTCAAAACAAACCCCCAGGATACGGAGGATAATATCGTACACGCGTTAAGGTTTCAAGAAACCAGAAGGCAAATACTATTTCCTTATAACTTCGAGTGAGTGTTATTGTCTTGTATACACTTTCTATTTCGCTTACTCGACGTTAAGTATATATAATTGATGAGTTATGCATGCGCAACTTTCACTATATTCTGTTAATCATTCAACCTGACGAAGGGCGTGTACTAGTCATGGACTTGAAACATAAACCCCTTGAGACGTGGAAGGACATGCAGATGATTCTCCAGCGGTAATTCTAATCATTATGACACTATATCCGCAACGTTCGTGAATTTTATGATATTAAGTAATCAATAAAAAAAATTATTCGTTTTTTTTGCCGAGCAGCGCTTGGAAACGGTTCACCAAGAAGGCTAGAGGTGTTTGGAAAGAGGAGCTTATATTTAAACCACTAGATATAATCACCACTAACTATATCTGCGCATCTCTTTGATTCTAGTTTTGATACCGTTATTATCATGCTTGATTATTATTTTGATTGAACTATGTTCTCGTAAAGTGCCTGATGTAGGGACCAGGAAATAATTTATGTGGATACTATGTTTGCGAGTTCGTCCGTCAGGTACATGTTAAAAAAAAAGAGTTCATCCGTCAGATGTGCTGTGAGAAGGGGAGAAATTTAGAGCAACTTAACGTACGTAAACAATTTTTATAGTTTTTAATTACCATCAAATTGTGTTTAGTTTCATTCATATAGGTTGACTCCTTTTTTAAATCAGATCGAACGTCTACGGAACGGTCTTCTACCAAAGGATCGCGTACGAGCAATTCAGAAGGAATTGGCGGGATTCTTAGATGCAGAAGTCCTAAACCCAAAAGAAGAATACTATACCTGTGTGTATATACAATAGGGATTGTACAAAGAGCTTATTTTGTATGTAGTACATGAACTCCATGGATCGAATGTAATATGTTTGACACTTGAATCTATATTTTCATGATGATCTTCTGTAATATAATGGTTCCTTCATTGATGAGTGCAAAACAGTAAATAAAAAATAAAACAACATAAATAAATTCTCTGCCGCGGCACAAAAAGTGGACAAAATGCTGCCGCGACAAAGAAAGGTTGTCAAAATGAATTCTCTGTTGCGACAGAGAAATGTGCCAAATCTCTCCCGCGGCAGAGAGTTATTTATCCCGGTTCGTGTTATGAACCAGGACGGTTGCTCCTCCCCCCTTGCACGGAGCAGCGGCCACATGTACGCTGTTTTCTCCCAATTGGTGGGGCAGCCGGGACTAAAGGTTGGGGCTTTAGTCTCGATTTCCCCGTCCCGGTTGGGGAACCGGGACTAAAGACCCTTACCAACTGGGACATTGGGCCGTTCTGCACTAGTGTATGAGTGTTGCATTAGATGGTAAGGTTGTTGATATGTTAATGCTTCTGCATATTGCTTATTGTTGCCCGTGCTGGTTCGAAGATATGCTTTAATACATCCTATATATTTATTTATATCATTCTTTAAACAATTCAAACTGGTCTTATATTTTTGCTCAAATCAATAGTCCACATCTACTCATCAAGTTCACAATTCCAAAGTTATCAGTTCAATTGTTGTTGTGTATGTATAGGTGTGCGCAGTTTTGACCAAATTTAGTGGCTCTGGTTTAGAAAACACAAGCTCATAATAAATACATTCAGCGTAAATCTTATTGAAAAATTCAGCGGCTCTAATATATATATATATATATATATATATATATATATATATATATAATTTTTTATAGGTTTTTCTCTGGTACAATCTCCCCCTCCCAAACAAGCAGAAGCCAGGTCCATACCCATATCCAAAACTCAGTATATCTATATATAGGCATACAGATCAGGGGTATGTCCACGTATAGGCATACACCAGTCTTCCCGCACACGATCCGAGCCGCCCGACCTCACGAGCTCCAATCACCGCCGCCGCCGTGTGTTAGTTGTGTCGTCGGACATGTTTCAGGACTGTTCGTCGTGTCGCCAGACAAGTCGTCGGATATGTTGCCGGACTGTCTGGTGGGTCAACTCGGCGCCGTGCGTGCGCGTGTGTAGCTCCAAGAACAACACCAATGCATAAAAACCAAATACACCATCTATGCACATCTAGTACCCAAATGTTTAATTTGTTTATGTTCTGTTCACATTGTTTCTATAATGGTCATTTTTTTTGCGGGAAAGAGAGCTTTTATATTTCATTCATAACAGTCTTTACACTTCCGACAATTTAGTGGCTCTGGTTTAGAAAACACAAGCTCATAATAAATACATTCAGTCTAAATCTTATTAAAAAATTCAGCAGCTCTAATATCTATAGAATTTTTTATGGGATTTTCTCTAGTACAATCTCCCCCTCCCAAACATGTAGAAGCCAGGTCCATACCCATATCCAAAACTCTGTATATCTATGTATATGCATACAGATCAGGGGTATGTCCACGTATAGGCATATGATAGTCTTCCCGTACACGATCCGAACCGCCTGACCTCGCCAGATCCGACCATCGCCGCTGCCAGCCATCGTCACAACCGATGCCGCCGTGTGTTTGTTGTATCGCTGGACATGTTTCAGGACTGTCCGTCGTGTCGCCAGACAAGTTGTCGGATATGTTGCCGTACTGTCCGGTGGGTCAATTTGATCCTGTGCGTGCATGTGTGTAGCTCCAAGCATAACACCAATATATAAAAACCAAATATACCATCTATGCACATCTCGTACCCAAATGTTTAATTTGTTGATGCTCTGTTCACATTGTTTCTATCATGGTCCTTTTTTTTGTTTTTGAAAAAATGCACATCTTGTATCCATAGAGCACAGGACACGTCACGGACTCCCCTAACATCTTTCTAGTATGTTCGGATCTGGAAGAATCGGTAAGTGCACTGGAACGAAACAGGTGAATTGTCCATGATTTCCTTTTCCCCATGTCTACTATTTCGATGATTTCAGGAGTTTCCCCCCTATTCGACTTTGTTGCTACGGTTATTATAACTAGGGGGCTTTAGCGGGGCACATTTGTCCCAAATCATGAGATCACATGCATTTTTTTGCTTCTCTCAGGGATATCCGTCCCGTGTAGCGCAATTGACCCCCCTCAAAAAAATGTAGCGCAATTGAACAGAAATCAATGGCCAGCAGCGACCCAAGACAGCCGATCGGGCAGCCGAGAACATGAGGAGGTGAGAGAGCTTCTAAATGAGTCAGTTATAATATCCCTAATACCACAAATTTCAATGACAAATGCCACAGATTTTATATACTTAATTTTTTTGAGCAATCATACACTTCACTATAATATTACATAACCATACCCACGTAGAACTGTACATGCATGAACTGTGATCAACGCCCAAATATCTAATTTGTTGATGCTCAGTTCTTATTTAGACACATACTACCTTGTGGTTCCGTGCCTAGAAGCAAACCCAAGTATCATGGTCATTTGTTTGTAGCTCCAAGGTCCAAGCATAACAATAATGCATAGAAATCAAATACACCATCTATGCACATCTCGTACCCAAATATCTAATTTGTTCATGCTCTGTTCACATTTGTTTCTATCATGGTCATTTTTTGTTTTCGAAAAATGCACATCTCGTATGCATAGAGCACATGAAAAGTCACGTACTCCCAAACATCCTTCTAGTAGGTTCTGATTCGGAAGAACCGGTCAGTGCACTGGAATGAAACAGGTGAATCGTCCATGATATCCTTTTCCCGGTGTCTACTATTCCATAGTCATGGATTAGCTAGCGATAATACATAGTAGACTTCTACATTTTATAGCCTCGGCTAGTTCTTGGTTAGCCGAGATCTTAGTTAGAGTTCGATGGATCCATCGTTCGTATTGGGTTGCAGTTATTGCTGTTTGCTTTAGAATTATTTTGGTTGGGTTGGCCCTTTGGTATTTTAAGTTATATAGGATTGAGGTTGATACCAATGGACCAAGAATAGATCTTTTTAATATGCATGGGTCCACCTTGAGGACCTTCTGTGGTTGTTTTACTAGCCATGGATAGAGGATCTTTTGTGGTTGTGACCACCTAATCCACCTGCAAGACCTTTTGTGGTTGTGGTTGCACATGTGCCCTTAGCCTGAATTGATTCCCCGCTTAGTTGCATCATATTCCTACGTTACATTTCATCTTTTGGTGGGCTTTGTATAGGCTTGTTTCTTATTGTTAATTTTTAATGGAAGTCGAACATGTTGCAAATAATTTGGGGGCAAAGTTTGTAGAATTTGTTCCGTGTCTTGTTTTTATAGTTTAGTTTAGCTATAATTGCATATGCATGTGCAATCTCCATGTGCCAACATGAACATGCAATTGTATACATATCTATCCAAAATCGCAATGTTCAATTGCAGTCATGGACGTATGTGTGCAATTGCACATGGATGTCCAATTTCATGCAGTTTTGAATTTTATATATAATCTCTTTGTATTTAATTTTTCCATATTGAATTTTTAATTGGTCTTCTAGTTATTTGATTTTGTGCTTGTTATTGGATTTTTAATTGCGCATAGAAACAAATCCCAGAAGGCAAACATAAAAGGAGTTCGATCAACCTTACTGGATTGACCAAGAATTATCGTGATTCTCGACCAAGGCCTCCATATTTTATATTGTCAGTCGATCATTTTGATGGTTATGAAACTCTTTGTGAGTGTGAAGGGATGCCTCCGTATATAATACATTTTTCTAGTTCTAAGGAGAGCGCAAATGGTTATTCTACACCAAAATGGTCATTTGCGCTCTCCTTGCTGAACTGTTCCCTTTTTCCTTGCTGAAGTGTGCCACTTTATGTCATCGGTATAGAATAACCATTTGCGCTCTCCTCTGTTGGTGCTGCACGGAGAGGACGGGCGGCGTGGGGGACTGCTCGTCTGTTGAATAAAGGCGGCGGTCCTAGGATTCCTCTCACACCAAGACGAGGATCTACTTGTTGCTTGCCCTCTTTGATCTGGTCAGAGTGGCGAGTTTCGGAAGGCTTCGCCGACGAACTCTCATGGGCGAATAATTCCTAGAGATTGCCAGATTGGAGGGATTCGGTCATGTGTACCAATGTTTTACTCTGACCGTTTGGGTTGAGAGGGAGCGCTTCGAAGCTCTGTTGGCTGTTAATATCATGGAGCATGTTTCTCCTTCTATGGTGCTGACGGAGAATGTTATGGAGACCGAGATCTGAGGACTGACAATGGTGGTTCGAGACTTTGAATCTGGGTGGTGATGAGGAATTGGCTTGGTGACTCGTGGCTTGGAACAGTGGCATGCAAGTGGAGGCGACTGCACAGGAGAGGTTCATAGTCCTATCTTTTATGGTGAAAACCCAGGATCTGGCCTTAATTGGTTGTGCCTGGCAATGGCCTTGTTGAAGATATTTGTTTTAAGAGCGTGGATTTCATTCAGGGTGAAAACCTAATATCTATGATCGGACAATGACGGTGTTTGTGCACTGTTTCCTTCTTGAAGGCATCGCTTTTGGAGAAGCTAGACTTCTGGTGCTGTCTTGTTGGTGGTAGTACCGCTGTTTTAAGGAATGGATCACTGTAGCGGAACTTTTCTTTTCTGTAATTTTTCTTTTTTTGTTTGGCTGTGTGCATCCGTACGACCGTTAGGGCAATACGTTGTTGCAGAGGCTGAGTCTAATTGGTATCTTATGATATTAATAAATGCTCCTTTCCAAAAAAAAATGTTAGCACTAATTAGAGGAGTAGTTCCATAAAACACACAAAAATTCCTAGGTTAATATCAGACCACCATTGGACCGTGGGAAGTTATTACCACTTGATCCCCAACTATTGCGATGAATCTACAATTATAGATGGTTTTATCCTCGCCTCTTAGTTTCATGGCTACGCAAAGCTAGCAACACTAATGTTTGTGTAGAGCGACCATAGCATAAGGTATGTTCAACTTTTTAGTTGAAAGATAATTGTTTGCGCGAGCGAGTGTGTCAATGCATCAATGAATCTATTGTTCAGCCTTTCAGATCACTAAATTTCTATCATTGATTTATCACGTGAGGAACAAATACATCGTATGACTAGCAAGGAATTGCACATGAAAGAGGACATATGACCACATGACTGTAGGAGAATTAGAGGATCTTCACATCTACTTGGTTGAAGAATTTTTTGGGTTCTTGCATAAAGACATTTTTTTATTTCTCTAATGGTTCTTTAGTTATCTTTCTTTTTCCTAGTACAATTGTTTGTTGTCATCGTACCATTGGTTATGTTCTTTTTGAATTTCAAAATTACTTTCTTTTACATGATTTACAAGATTTCTCTACCTTTCAAATATTTGGGCATACCTAGGGGCGGATCCATGTGCAGCCTTGGGGGTGCACAGGACACATGGTAAAGCTTAATTCCTTTGTAAATTAGCTAATTTCCACCATGTGCGCAACCCCTAATACAAATAATTTTGCAGTTGGGGCACCACCGTGCACCCAGATCACCATTTATCTAGCTCCGCCACTGGGCATACCTATTCATTACAGAACGCTTAAGATTTCGGAGTGCTACCCAATTGAAAGTCGCTTTGAATGAAGGCTTGGTTGTTGGGCGGCAAGATGCTTTCATATGGAGATCTTCTTATATTGATCAATTCGGTTCCTAGAAATACTAAAGGGGTACGAAAACATCTTGACTTTTACTGATCACATTTTTTCTAGCAAAATGAAGAGAGTAAATGTAAATATCAGTTAACTGAGTGGAATATTATTGTAGACCAAAAGATCAGGGGGACTAGGTATTGAAGTACTCGACTTTAAGAACAAATAATTTCTCAGCAAATGGATGTTTAAGTTACTTAACAAACAAAGTGTGGAAAGAATTGTGACATAATAAATACCTATCCCAAAATACTTTGGCTCGGGTTCAGAGTAAACCCACTGACTCACCATTTTGAAAAGGCCCAATGAAAGTTAAAGATGAGTTCTTTGACAAAGGCCTTTTCAAAGTTGGTGATGGGGCTACGGTCAGATTTTGGAAAGATACTTGGCTAGTATTAACATCGTTAGCACAACAGTACCCCCACTCATTATAACATTGTTCAATGGAATTCTCCACAAAACAAATATGTTACCATTGCAAATGTATTTACCCCCCCCCCCCCTCCCCCACCCACCCACACACACCACAGTCAAATTTTGGAAAGATACTTCGCTAGCACAACAGTACCCCACTCTTTATAATATTGTTCAATGGAAAAATGTTACCATTGCAAATGTATTGTCTTAAGCGCCCCCCCCCCCCCCCCGCGCGCACACACTCACATGCACGCTATTGAATCAATCCACTAGTCATCTGAACCAAAAGTCCGAACTGATGAAAAGTGATAGGCGTGTATTATATCCTGGTGGCCGCATCGTTTCTCTGGTACATGAATTTATGTAAAGTTCATTTTGTTTGTGTTAATCTCCATGCGTATTCATTTTCTACTAGTCTGAAGAGTGTGTATGATGTGATTGTAAAAGTTTGGCTAATGTTCATTGAGATAGATTTAAGAAACAAAACTGTTAGATTATATTTACTTGCATATCAAGTTAGGGTTTAGGCCGGTGCGCTGCACCTCCTCCCCCCCCCCCCCCCCTCTCCTATATAAACCATTGTATTCTCTCATTGTACAATTATCAATTATTATCACAAATTTACATGGTATCAGATTAAGGTTAGATTCTAGGACATGGCTCCCACGCCTCCCACCCCGCCGCCGCCGCCCCCTCCGGGGTTCTTCGAGTGGCGCGCCGCCATGGCCGCTGTCGCGGCTGCCAAACCATCCACCTCATCCGCCCCACCTCCTATCGCCACCACCATCAACTTCGCCGATACAATCTCCGACGTTACTCCATTGATTCCCATCACTTTAGATCTCCCCAAACACAACTACTACCATTGGAGGCATCTTTTTGAGGTGCACTTGGGCCGCTGCACCCTCATGGCGCACGTCGACCCCAACATCCCGCCGTCTCCCTCGGATCCTCGCTGGGTCAAGGATGATCTCGCTGTGATACAGTGGATCTACCAGCGGTGAGCACCGAGATTTTCAATCTCGTTTTTAGGGCTGCCACCAGCGCCGCCGCCCTTTGGGCAGCCCTCCGTCAGCTTTTTCAGGACAACGCCGACACCCGTGTCAACACGCTCAACACGGAGCTTCGGAACACCGCCCAGGGCGTCTTGCCCATGGGGGTATACTGCCAGCGCCTCCAGACCATCGCCGATGAACTCCGTGAACTCGGTGATCCCGTTGAGGACAAACAGCTCATCAAGATCCTCCTCGTCGGCCTCAATCAGCGCTTCGACAAGCAGCAGTCCTTCATCCCCATGATGCGGCCGTCTCCTTCCTTTGTAGCAGTCTGCTCCATGCTCTCCTGGGCGGACCGCGCCATGACCACTCAAGAGTCTCGCCCTCAGGCCTATGCTGCTGCTCCACGGCCTCCTGCACCGCCACCGCCTCTGGCGCCGCTTGCGCCTGTTCCACCGCCAGGTTGGCGCCCCAGCCCCAACTATAGGGGCACCCGGCCTATCTATCGGCCGCCTGCACCACGGCCTCCTCCAACAGCACCGGCTCCTCCACCTGCCCTGGCACCACCACCGGCTCCACCTGTAGCACCAGCTTGGCGATCTTCTCAGGACCCTTGACTGCATGGTTCAGCTTGGCCAATGCCCAGACCGCGCCTCTCCATTGGCGCGCCACCTGCCTACACTGGTTCGTGGCAGCCCGGCGTGCATCCTCATACAGGCTCACCTGGCCTCCTTGCACCACGGGTCCCTGCACAAGCTCATTACGCCGCTCCTTCACCGCCCATGTATGTTGCACCATCGCCGGCTCCCTATACCTCGCCGATGCCCTTTGCTCTGGCTCCTTATGGCCCTTCAGCACCGGTCACTTATAATCCTGGAGGCTATTTCTCGCCATACACCATGTACTCGACTCCTGCTGCACCGCCACCACTGCGCCAAGACTGCTCCAACTGCACCGACTCCCTCTACTCCGAGCTGGGACCAAGCTGCGTTTCTCCAGGCCATGAATAATTTTGCTGCTCAAGGTAACTCAGGTACTTATTGGATTTTCGATTCTGGTGCTTCTAGTCACATGTCTTCATCGAATACTATGCTGTCAACTTGCATACCATCTCATTTTTCATCCATTACATTAGGAGATGGTTCCTCCATACCAATTTCATGTGTCGGTCATACAAACCTTGCATCTTCCACTTCCAAACCACTCCTACTTAAAGATGTCTTAGTTGCACCAGCCCTCATTAAAAATTTAATCTCTGTTCGTCGTTTCACCAAAGACAACTATGTTTCCGTCGAATTTGACCCTTTTGGCTTGTTTGTGAAGGATTTCATGACCAAGGCGGAGATCGCTCGCTTCGATAGCTCTGGCGACCTCTACTCTGTTCATGGCACTCCTGCGGCCTCGTCTCCATCATCCATGCTCGCCTCTGTAGATCTATGGCATAAACGCTTAGGCCATCCGAATAAAGCCACTTTATCCTCTCTACTTAGTGATTTTTCGATCCCTTGTAATAAAGAGGTTCATAATTCCTCCGTTTGTGAGTTTTGTCAACAAGGAAAACATGTTCGTTTACCATTTGCGCATTCTACTTCTCATAGTACTTATCCCTTTAAACTTTTGCACTATGATCTATGGACCTCTCCAACTGTGAGTCTCTCCGGTTTCAAATACTACTTAGTTATTTTAGATGATTTTACACACTTCGTTTGGACTTTTCCACTTCGCAACAAATCTGATGTCCACTCACTTTTTATCAACTTTAAAACATATGTCAACACACACTTTTTTTACCCATAAAATTTATCCAATGTGACAATGGAAAAGAATTTAACAACTTTGCAAACCGTAATTTCTTTCTCCAACATGGCATTCTCCTTCGTTTCTCGTGCCCTTACACTTCCCCACAAAATGGCAAGGCTGAGCGATCACTCCGCACCATCAATGACATAGTTCGCACACTCCTCATTCAATCATCTATGCCCTCCACGTTTTGGGCTGAAGCTCTTAGAACCGCAACCTATCTCCTCAATATTCGGCCATCTAGCACTAACCCAAACACCACACCTTTCTACTCCCTTTTTCTCTCTCGCCCAAACTACACTGAGCTTCACGTTTTTGGTTGCCTTTGCTTTCCCAATGTCTATGCAACTTCCCCAAACAAACTCTCTCCATGTTCCTTTCCTTGTGTCTTCCTAGGTTATTCAGATGAACACAAAGGCTACCAGTGTTTTGATCTTGTGACCGGTCACATTCACATCTCTAGGCATGTCACTTTTGATGAAAACACCTTTCCTTTCGCCACTCGAACCCCTACATCTCCTCCCACCACATCCACCCCTCGCCCAGCCAATTCCATAAAACCTCACTTTTTCGTTCCTAACCTGTCCTACAACCCTGCCACGGCTGCCCACTATCCTGCCTCGACCAATACCGCTCCCGATTCTCCTGCCACGGTAGTCCCTAACCCTTCCCCGGCCGACTCGGCTGCCCCGACAGCCCCATCAGCACCCGTGTCTCGACCACCCATAACCCAGGTTTACGCTCGCCGCCCCAAAACTCCTGCCCCCGACAATCAAACTACCCAATCCTCTGCCCCTCATGCTGCTGCGTCCTCCTCCTCCGCTGCGCCGGATGCAGCATCTCCTCCTTCACATGTCGTTCCCATTATCGCACCTAACAACGACCATTACATGCGCACACGTGCCAAGTACGGTTTTCGACTTCCTAAAACACGCCTCAATCTTCATGCTTCTCCAACTCTCTCACCTCTTCCCAAAACATACAAATCTGCTCTTCTTGATCCGAACTGGTCCGCTGCCATGCGCGATGAGTTTCAAGAACTCCAATCCAATAACACATGGCAACTTGTTCCCCGACCTCCTAATGCAAATGTTGTTTCTGGAAAGTGGGTGTTCCGTCAAAAATTTCATTCTGATGGCACTCTCTCTCGGTATAAAGCGCGTTGGGTTTGTCGTGGGTTCTCTCAACAACACGGTGTCGATTACGAAGAAACTTTCTCTCCAGTAGTTAAACCTAGAACCATCCGAACCATTCTTAGTCTTGTTGTTTCCTCTTCCTGGCCCATTCATCAACTCGATGTAAAAAATGCTTTCCTCCATGGTTCCTTAAACGAAGTCGTCTATTCTCAACAACCATCCGGTTTCGAAGATTCTTCTTTTCCTGATCACGTTTTCCTTCTCCAAAAATCTCTATATGGCCTCAAACAAGCACCCCGAGCCTGGTTTCAACGTTTTTCTACCTTTATTCAAACTATAGGATTCATTCCCTCTCGTTCTGACTATTCTCTTTTTGTTTACCACTCTAACACCCAGATTGCATATCTCCTACTTTATGTTGATGATATAGTTCTCACTGCCTCCTCCACAACTTTTCTCACTCATATTATTTCTCTCCTACAAACTGAATTCTCTATGACTGATCTAGGTTCCCTTCATCACTTCTTAGGTATAGCTGTCACTCGTGATTCTTCTGGTCTTTTTCTCTCTCAACGCGATTTGCTGATCTCCTAACTAGGGCTGGAATGTTAGATTGTCAACCATCCCGTACACCTGTAGATACTTCTTCTAAATTTTCCTCGGATGATGATATTTTTCCTGATCCGACTCTATACCGTAGCTTAATTAGAGCCCTTCAGTATCTCACCATTACACGTCCAGAAATATCATATGTTGTCCAGCAAGCTTATCTTTACATGCATGATTCAAGAGTCCCGCATTTTAACCATATCAAACGCATACTTAGATATCTCAAAGGTACATTAGATCATAGTTTGCATATCAACCACTCATCACCCACATCATTGACAGCATATTTCGATGCAGACTGGGCTGGTTGTCCAGACACTCGTCGATCCACTTCAGGATACTGTATTTTTCTTGGCAATAATTTAATTTCTTGGTCTTCGAAGCGTTAGCTTACGGTTTCTCGCTCGCCCGCAGAGGCCGAGTACCGTGCTGTTGCTCACGCAGTTGCTGAAACAGTTTGGTTGTGTTAGTTACTTGTTGAGTTACATCGACCTATTGGTCAGGCCACAGTGGTATATTGTGATAACATTTCAGCTGTTTGCATGTCTGGAAACCCAGTTCAGCATCGGCAGACAAAGCATATCGAGATTGACATCCATTTTGTTCGAGAGAAGGTCGCTTTGGGAGAAGTGAGTGTTCTTCATGTGCCTTCTACGGCCCAATTTGCAGATATTTTT
Source organism: Avena insularis (assembly GCA_023614405.1). NCBI lineage: Eukaryota > Viridiplantae > Streptophyta > Magnoliopsida > Poales > Poaceae > Avena > Avena insularis. The sequence goes on along the minus strand of CM042691.1, from coordinate 37,826,724 downwards.
ACCAAAGGACTTGCTACTACACCATTTACAGAGATTCGTTTCAGTCTCAACGTTGTCGAGCCCACGGTTGAGACTGCGGGGGGATGTTAGATTATATTTACTTGCATATCAAGTTAGGGTTTAGGCCGGTGCGCTGCACCTCCTTCCCCCCTCTACTATATAAACCATTGTATTCTCTCATTGTACAATTATCAATTATTATTATTATCACAAATTTACAAAAACATTGAACCTTTGTTGAAAGTGGTGTAGGGTATGTAACGCTTCTATTCTATCGATGGATTAATGTACAGAACAAATCACGATTCCTCAGGATAAACTATTTGATAAGAACTAATATTGTAGAGATAGTGTGGTAAGAAAATATCTTAACCAACGTTATATTCCATCTCAACGCTGATCGTGATCGTGCTCATGCTCATCACAGGTCTGGGAATCGCCTCCCGATGGCCAGCTGCAGATCAGGAAGAATGTTAAATGTAATCCGGTAATGGGGGCATGAGTGGAACTGCAAGTACTACAGGGTCGCCTGTAGTGACTAGCTAGGGCTGCTGTTGCAGCCAAAACTAATGCGCCTCCTGTTGATGTGGATGTGCAAATTACTGAAGGTGATGAACATGATTCGGCTCATGTTGTAAAGAAGCAGGTGAAGTGTACCTCTGAGGTATGGTTGCGCTTCACCGAGGATGCGGGTGAAGAAGATTGGTTCTGGTGGTGAACAAGTGGTAGAATTGTGGGCCAAATGCAACAGATGCAAGTAGTACAAAGCTCGAGCTAATATTGCCCTCATTCCTAAGAAGGATGGAGCCGAAGATCTGGCTAATTTCAGACCCATTAGCCTCATTCATGCTATCTCGAAGCTCATCTCCAAGATGATGACGGCCCGACTTGCTCCTCACATGCATAGCCTTGTTTCCAATGGCCAAAGAGGTATCATTTAAAAGAGAAGCATTCACGATAACTTCCTCTATGTGAAGAACCTTGTAAGGAAAATCCACAAGGCAAAATGCCCGACGCTTCTCTTCAAGCTTGATATCAAGAAGGCTTTTGATTCGGTTAGATGGGACTACTTGATGGACATGCTTCAACACCTTGGATTCCCAAGAAAATTTCGGGAGTGGATCTCGGCGCTACTATCCACCTCAACCTCAAGAGATATTGCCCTCATTCCTAAGAAGGATGGAGCCGAATATGTGGCTGATTTTAGACCCATTAGCCTCATTCATGCTATCTCGAAGCTCATCTTCAACATGATGGCGGCCCGACTTTCTCCTCACATGCATAGCCTTATTTCCAATGCCCAAAGCGCTTTCATTAAAAAGATAAGCTTTCACGGTAACTTCTCTATGTGAAGAACCTTGCAAGGAAACTCCACAAGGCAAAATGCCCGACGATTCTCTTCAAGCTTGATATCAAGAAGGATTTTGATTCGGTTAGATGGGACTACTTGATGGACATGCTTCAACACCTTGGCTTCCCAAGCAAATTTCAAGAGTGGATCTCGGCGCTACTATCCACCTCAACCTCAAGAGTGCTTCTTAACGGTGTGGCCGGTAGCCCAATAAAGCATGGGAGGGGTCTTAGGCAAGGAGATCCCCTCTCACCGCTCCTTTTTGTGTTGGCAATTGACCCTCTTCATCATATTCTTTGCAAAGCCACCAACCAAGGACGTCTCCATAAGCTTCGTGGCCGCGCACCCACGGTTAGGACTTCCCTATATGCTGATGATGCTGCCATCTTCGTGAAGCCCATAAAAAACGACATCACCGTCTTGGCTTCCACGCTTGACCATTTTGGCGAGGTCACCGGTCTTGTCACAAATTGCACAAAAATTCAAGTGGTGCCTATCCGTTGTGAGAACGTTGATCTTGAGGAAATCCTACAAGCTTTCCCGGATATGGGTACCTCCTTCTCAATGAAGTATCTTGGGCTCCCCTTATTGGTGACTCGCCTCAAAAGAATTCATTTCCAACCGCTGGAAGATAAGATGGCGGCAAAGCTTGTTCCATGGATCGGAAATCATGTTACTATGGCTGGAAGATCTTGCCTCGTGAAGTCCGTCCTTACAAGTGTGGTCATATACTACATCACCGTCCTCGATGTCCCTATTGAGGTGCTTGCGAAGAATGATAGTTTGAGAAGAGCCTACCTTTGGGCAGCTTACGGCAAGGTAACCGGTGGCAAATGCAAAGTTAATTGGGATCTTGTTTGCAAGATTAAGGATAAAGGAAGCCTTGGAATCCTCAACCTTAAGAAGTTTGCGGAGGCCCTAAGATTAAGATGGCTTTGGCAAGAATGGAAAAATAAGGATAAGCCTTGGGTCGGCCTAGGAAACCCTTGCAATACAAAGGACCATGACCTTTTCGCGGCGGCGACAACGATCATCATTGGATATGGGAAAAAGGCTCTTTTTTGGAAGGCAAGTTGGCTTGATGGATTGATACCCAAGGACGTCACACCTCTAATCTTTGAGATATCAAGGAAGAAAAAATGTTTGGTGCAAAATGCTTTGCACAATGACTTTTGGGTATCCCAAATCAACACCCAAAATGGTCTATCCGTGGAACATATTGACCAATTCTACAAGTTGTGGGAGAAGCTTATTAATGTATCCCTACACCTAGAAAGGCCGGATGCTATCTCTTAGAAGCTCACAAATGATGGACTCTACTCGGCTAAGTCGGCGTACAATATGCAATTCTTGGGCTTAACCATCTTATCGATGCCTCCCCTTGTTTGGAAGCCTTCGACAACTCCTAAATGCAAGTTATTTGCTTGGTTGGTCCTACAAAATAGTGTGTATGGTGAATAGGCTTGCCTGAAGACGATGGACAAATTGTGGGCTATGTAAGCTATGCAATCAAAGACAAGATTTGGCCTCACACCTCTTATTCAAGTGTCATTTCTCCATAAGGATTTGGAACAAGTTAAAGAATTGGCTCTGCCTCCACCAAATCGACATGGCTTCTTGGCACCAATTCCACTCCGTCAAAGAGTAGTGGAAGAAGGCAATCCACAAGAAAGGACCACAAAGAAGGGCTTTGGCCTCGCTTGCAATGTTGGTCTCATGGGAAATATGGAAGGAAAGGAACGCAAGAGTTTTTCAAGACCACTCCATCACCGTGGATATGATTGTAACAAAAATCAAGGAAGAAGCACGCTTGTGGTGCTTTGCATGAGCAAAAGCAATTGGTAGTTTAATCTCTCGTGAGTAATTGTTTTGTTGCTGGTCTTGGCTTTTGGCCAAGACGTGGTTTGTAAGCACTTTCGAAAAACCTTCTCCTTCATCAATGGAATTGACAAGTCTTTTGCCTTGTTACAAAAAAAAATACAAAGCTCGAGATGATTCCAACAGAGGCACGATCGACGGCATTCCGAAATCATTTGAAAGCCAAACACAATGTGAAGATAGGACAACAAACACTCACTGTAGTAAAGGAAGAAGGCAGCACGTACACGGGCACCATACAGACCAGTAACATGTACTGTATGATCCAGAAGTTAGCCTTAGGAAGTGGCATATGGCAGTAATGGTGCATAATTACCGTTTCGCCATGGTTGAACACGAGAGTACTTTGTTGACTTTATCAAATCACTACGTTTCAGTTTCTTCACTTTGCAATAAGCTCAAATGGAGGACCAATTAGACCAATTAAACCAAATGGTGGATTCTCTGATGCTTCCCAGTTTCACAACATTGAAATCTAGAACTGTGACTGGATGAAGCTAGTGGCAACTTGTCCTATGCGTCCATGTAAACTTGTAAAGCTAGTGGCGTGGTGGGGAATGAAAATGCACAAGGGAATGCACGCGACTGGTAATATCTACTAGTGCGGCTCGCTCAATGGTCGAACCATGCATATCAACCTTCGGTACTAGCTATAACTAGATGTAGTGGTGCGCCTTGGCGCACGATCCCGTTGAATTCGCACTGATAAAAACATGTATTCTTTCAAACTGCATTCCTCTTATTTTGTGTGAATTGATGCGTGTTGATTGAACTGTAGCTACCAGAGGGTGCCTTCTCCGTAATAAGGGTGTTTCATGTGTTATTTTGAATGAGAAGCACTTAGCATGTGTTATGTGAATTAGTTTCAGAAAACTACCCAACACATATTAAGCTGATAATGTGGCATGTATTCAAGCTCCGAACCTACCTCATAACCTGAAGCATTATCTGATTTAGCTGTAGACATACACATAGGAGAAATCAGTACAATCAGCTATGTCGACCTGTGAGCACCATTTGTTCAGTTGAATAAACAGTCAGTTTAGCTGCTTTGAAGCGGAGGTACCATGTATCATGTGCAAAACCTGGCAGCGGTATATCAGAAGCGTAACCCAAACTGCAGTGTGATCATGCACATAACGCCCCTAATTACAACACAACATCAGTTGCAACAATTTTATTGACCAAAACGAATCAAAAATATGTATCCACCAACAATTTTCCATTCACTTGTTTCTGAATTTTATATGTACCAACACATGTCAGTCATATTCATTGGGGTGTCGCGGCTGCCTACGGGTGGCTCATTGACAGGCTGTCGTCTCCTGGATCGGAGGGTCTACATGGATCTTCATGGCAGTCCAATAATTCTTGAGTCCGGTGAGGGAGAGATGTTTCTAACCTAGAGATGAAGAAATTGGTCATTCAGACATTCACCACCACAATTGTTGAACGATTCACTCTGCTATGCTAACCAAGTAGCTGAGTGCGAGGTTTACCCTAGTGCAGAAGTGAAGAAAAGGTCACTAATCCATGATTGACATTAGCATAATCAGAGGTTTTTTAGCACATGATAAATCTGTAACGCGTCTTGGTGTCTAACAGCTAATCTACTCATGTGTATATGGGCACAAATGCTCACCCCTACCTCAAGTGATGCAAGATAAGTACTGACCTGATTGATCTTGAGCAGAGAAAAACATAAGCAGCATCTAGACTATAGTGATGGCATAACAGCCACAACCGGTACTGCAAGTAAGATGGATAGAAAATATCCCCCGATCATGTCACCAATGAAGATCCCAAAGCAAGAGAATATATCATCATAAATAGTTAAATACACGCCGTAGAATTATCTTGCACTTTGTTCTTTCCTTTTAAAAATAAAATGAGATGCAGATCATGTGATCAGTAAGCACAAAAAAAAGAACACCACATGACATGACTACCTAACAACTTTATGTTGCTGCATGAGTATAGAGCATAATAGAATAACAAAATTTTCTTCTACAATTAAAGAAAGGAAACCATCCAATAGTTTTTTCACTAAATTGTATATTTGGTTACTACTACAATTGGGACAACCGAGATAACGCGAAAATAGCTTCAAACCTAGGAGTCATGCATCAGAAGTACTATAGCAAGTAAAGTACTGGACCGGTCAGAGTAGTACCAATACCTTAACTTACCTAGGGACATGAGCCACCAATGAAGCAACATCTGGTTAGAGGAAACCCTTCTGTGCAAGGAGAATTGTTGGGGTGATCCATAAGCTATATTTGAACACATACAAAAGTAGAGATACATTAGGTCAGTGCCGAAGATGACCAGTGAACTAATAAATTCTAAATTTTACCATTTCTATTGCCTCATGTGCCACAATAAAATCCATCCCATTTGGAACTATAAACCATAAATTTCTCATGAACTAAATAAAGTTGGCGTGACTACACATGTGCATGTATACTACTTTACGTCAAACAACTCACCATGATCTGCAGTGCCCGCCCATGGAATCCGTTCATGGCTAAACTTGGGAACGAAATTCGACCAGACGGCCAACGGAAAAGAAGACAGAGGATACGCTCAACATGGGCACCACGACCAGCTAATTGCAACATTGGATTCCATGAATTTCAGAGGGTTACTGGATTTTCTGTAGTGACCTAAAACCTGCAATTCAAAAGGCACAATAGAAGAAATAGTGAGTCAGTGAGGCAATGGAGCAAAACTAAGTTGCAAACCTCATAGTATAAAGAAGAGTCTATAAATGAAAAAATAGCACAATCAGGAACCAACTTCATCCATGGCATATCACACCCGACAGATCGAGTGAGAGAAATCTCTAGCCAGCCTGTGCCACAACCAAAGAAAATGCATTAGCCCATGTGAACAATTCATCAACCACCTGTCAAGCATAAACAATATGAACCTCCCTTTGCAGCGAAAAATAGATCAAACAGAGGAAAGTATGTCCAGATCAATAGCTGCTCTTCCTACCACCCAACAATAACAAACGAACAACAAGCAAACTGTAAGTAACCAAACTTTTATTAACCTTAGGCAAGACGGCAGTAACCATGACCAAAAAGTTCCTATAAGGCCATGTTCGATTATATAAGGATCTAGCATGTCCTGTTCCATAGGACAGTGAAATCTAGAAGGCACTAATACCCCTAATAATTCTGCATCTGCACCAATATATTTTAAAGTTTTTGATCCATGCATAGTTGATTTTCTGCCATGACCAGACCTTCTATCGCGCATGCAAACCATACACAGCTACTTGCCGGGAGAAATAGCTGTACCAAACAATCCACAATCCATATTCCTAGATCTATAATCAGAACGCATTCTTGGAATTTCTGGCACATGCGGATCCTACTCCCTACCATATATCTACCATTCGTCAAATACAGCCTGAACTCACCTACAATCAGCAGCAGCGGCAGATGAACACCGGAACCAGAGAAACCTACCCGGACGAACGGATGACCTGTGAAGAAGAAAAGAAGGGAAAAGATGTTAGGATCTACCCACCATCTCTCTACCACCTGACCGACGCATCTCAAACTCACCAAGAATTAAGAGTGGCGGAAGACGAACAGTAGTAGCAGCGAAGCCCACCCGGCCATGCGAAGCCACAGACTCTAGGGAGCGAAGAACATGCAAAAAATAAACATGAGCGGAGAAAAAAATCAGCAAAATATAGGAAACCGTAGACACCAATGGAGCAAGAACGAACCAAAGAAGGTAAGAGAAATCAAGAAAAGAAACAAAATAAGGGGAAAACCCAAAATAGAGCCTGTCGAACCAAACCCTTACCGGTCAAGAACCAACCGAATCGAACGGATTAAGAAGGAACCAAAGAAGGGAAGGGGAACCAAGAAAAGAAAAAAAATCAGGAGGAAACCCAAAACAGAACAGATCCAAGAGGAAGGGGACCAACCCCTACCGGTCAAGCATCAACGAAATCCAGTGTAGAAGGCATCCATGGCGACAACGGACCGAAGAACGGTGAACAGGGATGACGACAGATCCTAAGCGGCGCTGAAGACCGAGAAACCCTAAACCAAAGAGCGGGATCAAGGCACCGAGAACAGGAGGGAAACATGGCGAGCTGAGTGTGGCGCACGAGGGCGAGAGAGACGAGGAAAGGCAGGATCAGGCAGCGAGGGCACCCTCTCCGCTAATGACAAGCCGCCACAGAGATGGCCCAGCGGCGATCGAAAGGGCAAGCTGTGGAAAACCCATAGTACCCCTGCCCAATAAAATATCTCCACACGCGAGCGAGACGGTAAGCCGACCACCCTGCGTCACGAAATATCTGGAGGTGTGGAGGAATCAGGGCAGAGAGACCAGGGGCAAGATCGGCAGGCACGGCGCCTACGCGATGGCTGCTAATCCCGGTGTAAAGAATTCGCACCTCTCTCGCCAGGTAAACGGAGGCTGTTGGACCTGTAGCAGACCAGCCCAAAGCCACTAACATGTGGGGCTAAGAATCCAAGGGGCCCACCTGCAGCCTCAGCCGGGTACATCACCGATTTTTCATGCCTTTTGTTCAGCGCATGTGTATGTATGTGTACGGCAACTGAAAACGAACTGGCAGGTGAAGCTGGACCCGTAGCAGACCAGCCCAAAGCCACTGACATGTGGGGCTACTTATCTAAGGGGCCCACCTGCAGCCTCAGCCGGGTGCATCACAGATTTTTCATGCCTTTGTTCAGCGCATGTGTGTACGTACGGCAACAACCGAAATCTTTGTTCAGCGCATGTGTGTAAACCGGACCCATAGCAGACCAGCCCAAAGTCACTGACATATGGGGCTACAAATTGAAGGGGGCCACCTGCAGCCTCAGCCGGGTACATCACCGATTTTCCATATCTTTGTTCAGCGCATGTAAACGGTCTAGATTTGATCGGAAATCCAATCCGACGGCCAGCAAGTCCAAACGTCTGTGAGAGCTCCCTGGGGTGGCACCAATTACATCTTTAGATTTGTCTAGACAGAAGGAGCTAGCGAATGTGTAATTTCATTTTCTAGTCTGACCTTGCAACAGGGGAACAAATAAATCAGACATATTCTAGTTGTTGTAATGGGAATGAGGGGCGTCGGGAATATAACACTTCCATAGATGTGAAAGAACTGTATAAGGGGGGATGTTGATGTCTCAGTCAATGGAGATGCACTAAGCATACAAGTGGGATTGCTTATATTCTAAATCAGCAAGATGTGCACTCACCGTATACTTTAAGACATCTACCGGCATTTGGGTTTTACACATTTTTTGTGTTTGCACAATGAAGCCTTCTTCAGGATATATTTATCCTAAATAAATTTTACGGATCTCAAGCTTAAAGGTTACTTAGAATTAGAAAGGATACCCGTGCTCCCTCCAGGCCGGATTATAGGGCTATTAGCTGTTTTGGAGACGGGCCAAAATATCTAAAGATGTAATTAGGGAGACCCCTGCGAGCCTCCACAGAGCTCGGCCCGTTCTCGACGTACGCGCGATCGACTCCACACAGCTCCGCCGTACGCACCCGTTGCTGCGTCTGGGGCCCTTCTTGCGCTGGGCCACGTTGTCAGCGGCGTAGTGTGTTTTTGTCGGCGTAAGAAGAAGGACGGTACGGAGTGGCGGGGTCGAGTACCGTGTGTGGGAGGAGTCGCCCGCGGGGTGGTTGAGACCGTGGATTGGCGTGGTCGTACCCGCCTGCTGCTGCTCGAGGGCCCCCTACCCGGCGGGGCCGCACGGCCCGTGTACGCCGTGAGGGCTCGGGGTGGGTTCGCGCGTCAATGGAGGCGTCGGGGGCAGGGGTGGACTGGGGTTTCGCGTCCAGCCGCCTCGAATTCCGGCGGCTTGGCCGCGCTGGCGTCCCGTGATTTGCCCGCGGGGTCTAATGTGCGAGGAGAGATTTGCATAAGACGCTGCGCCCCCCCCCCCCCCCCCGGCCAGCGCCGCCTGTCCCATTTTCCCTCGGCTCCTCCACTTCTCGTCTGCCGTTCTCGTTTCTGCCGCGTCCCCAGATCCGCTGTACCGCCCAATTTCGCCGCCGGTGTTTCCCCATGCAGCTCGCCTGCCGTGGGTTGGGTTAAGGTAGTCCATTTTTCTGGCGGAGGGGATTGGTGATTTTGGGTCCCCGTTTTCCCTGTACTTTTGTCTGACGAGGGTCCTTCTCGTTTTGGTTGTTTTTCTTGCAGATCCAGCTTTACCGGAGATAGATTGCCGCATGAGGCGCGGCTGTTGGTCTTCATCTGTTGTCCGCTTGTTCTCGTCGGTGAGTCTCCTCCGCTTTTCAAGACGTGTACGGCCTTTTTCTCCTGGGATTCGTTGGCCTTGTCATTCCCCTTTGCTCCTTCCTTATTTCTGACCAGATTCCTTCTCCTTTGGTAGTTTAATATTTGCAGGTCCAGCATTGTTGGAGATTCTTCCTGTCTTCGTCTGCTCTCCAGTTTTTTCTGTGGTGAGTGAATCTTGTCTTCTCTTTCATTCCTGCTTTCTATGGAGAAACATAGGATTGGTAGAAATGAAGGGAATATGCCCGAGAGGCAATAATAAAGTGGTTATTATCGTATTCCTTATTTATGATAAATGTTTATTTTGCATGCTATAATTGTATTAATACGGAAACGTTAATATATGTGTGTTTAATAAACAAAAAGGAAGTTCCTAGTTATGTCTCTCTTATAAACTAGCTCGTTGATTAACATGATGATCAAACTTTCCTGATCATGGACATTGGATGTTGTTAATAACGAGGTCACAACATTAGTGTAATGATATGATGAACATTCATCCGAAGTATAGCATTACGATCAAAGTCATTGAGTTTATATTGCTATAACAACTTACGAAGTGATCATAATCCTTAGACCATGATATCATGTCAATCACTAACACCGGAAGAGTTTCTCGATGACATCAAACGTCACACCGTAACTGGGTGATTATAAAGATGGCTTCAGAACTACTAAAGTGTTATGTTGAGACCCATGGATCGAGAGTGGAATTTGTTCATCCCGATGACGGATAGATATGCTCTGGGCCCTCTCGGTGATATCACATTGATTAGCTTGCAAGCAAGTGATTTGATCACTAGAATGTTATATCACGGGAACGAGAAAAGAGTGCATGTCGGTAACGAGATCAAACTAGGTATGGAGATACCGATGATCGAATCTCGGACATGTAATATATCGTGAAACAAAGGGATTAAGATACTAGCGTAAAAGGTTCACACGATCACAGAAGTCATCGTTGAATGTGTGGGAGTCAGTACGGATCTCCAGGTCCCGCTGCTGATTATTGATCGGAGAGGGGTCTCGATCATGTCTGCATTATTCGCGAACCGTAGGGTGACACACTTAAGGGATACCGACACCATTCGGAGCAAATGATATGCCAGAAAAAGAAAAGGAAAGCGTAGGAATTTATTTCACTAGACACCGAAACTGTTTCGGTTGAAATTGCTGAAACTGGTTCTGCATGTGAAATGGAATACTAGCAAGGGGTTTTATGTGAATGCTTGTTAATTAAAGTAATTAACAAAATTCTGAATAAATAAATAAAAGAGTTTTATTTAAATGAGAGTTTGTATTAAATTTGGTGGAAATTTAATGCATGTGAGTGGATTTTTGAGTGGAGGTTTTTTAATGGGAGTGGAGGCTTTTCATTTTGAGTGGGAGCTCCACCCACATGAATGTGGAAGAGGTGGGGGCAGCCCCATGGCTGGGCGCCATGCCCCTTGGGTGCCCCCTCTCCCCTATAAAAGCCCCCCTCTCCTCCTCTCAAAGCACACCTCCTCGCGAAGGATCTCTCTCCCCCCTTTAGAATTCCCCCATGGTCTCGGATCAGCGAGATACATGTTCCTGGTGGCTTTTTCTGTAAGGATTTGTTGTTTCCGCTGCTTCGCTGGAGCGAGGGCGCGGAGGTTGTCGGGGTACCCGTACGTGTGTGCGATCACAGATGCACCACTGCTTTGAGGTGCTGGACTTGATCGTGCTGGACCGGCTGGACCAGATGGACTTCATCACGATCTTGAGATCGGCAAGCGTTCGTCTACATCATCCAAAAGTACAACCTCGTTAACGCTATTCGGTCTTTGAGGGTATGTATTCTATGGATGTATATCCACCCGTTGTTTGTATCTAGTAGATAGATCTTGGTACATAGTTGTTCTCATCGTAGGAATTTTTTTTTCTATGCTGCGAACCCTACAGTGGTATCAGAGCCAGGTCTATGCGTAGATGCTTTGCACGGGTAGTACACATATGAGTATGTGGGAGATGATGATCATTTTATTGCTTCTTAGTTGTACTTTGCATATTGGTGGCATAGTGGGATGAAGCTGCCCGGACAAACTTTACATGTCCTCGCACATGAGACCTGTTCCACGCTTGACATGCAACTAGTTTTGCATAAGTGGCTAGCGGGTGTCTGTCTCTCCTACTATATTCAATATCTAATTTGCAACGAGTTGTCAATAATTTGGTTATCCTCGTTGTGGTTCATGTTCGTAGGTAAGAACGGTTCTATCTTCGAAAGCCCTAAACCACGTAAAACTTGCAATGGATAAATTAGAGGCGTCTAGTTTAGATTGTTGTTGGGCCGGTGTTATGATATGGTGATGTTGTAAGTAGAAGTATGAGATGATACTCTTACAACACACATAACGTGTAAGTTCCATAGACCTTGGCCTTACACATAAAGGTATCATAGCGATCATACCACGGTGCACATGATAGAGATCATATGCGGGAACCATATCATTTCACTAATAAACATGTGATGTTTGATAACATCTTATATTGCTTGTTTGGCGCTTTATTAGCATAATAAGATGATCATTTATTTAGATATCAAGATAAAAATGTGTTCTTCCTGAAGTATACACCGACAATGTTTCATCGCTTCAAGACATCATGTGATGATCGGGTGTACTTGAATCCACGAGCATATCTCAGGTGTAAGACAGTTACACACGCGAATACTAAGGTTCTTACTTAGCGAGCCTAGCATGTACAGACATGGCCTCGGAACACGGACCGAAAGGTTAAGCATGAGTCATATGTTTTGATATGATGACCATATGGATGCTCGCCTTTGAAGCTACACCGACTCACATGATGATCGGACTTGGTGTAGTGGATTTGGTTCATGTAATCACCAAAAAGACACGAGGGATGTCGTTTTTGAGTGGGAGTTCATTTCTAATTTGGATTAGTAGAACTCAATTTATCATAAATTAAATCAAAGTGAATTTGCATAATTTGTTGTAGTCATTAGCATTTGTTCACCACTTTATGCTTAGTTGTAATTGAGATAATAGAACTATCGAATTCTGGATATATACTTTACGAACTGGTATCGTATTGTGTTGAGTGTCAATCTAAAGTTTAAAGTCCTATTGCAAACTTTTAGCAAACTCTATTTACTTCGTGAAATTTAATAGTTAGTATTAAATCGAGAGTAACAATTCCAGTGTTAGTATCTTAAGTATCATGTTTGCCTCCATGATTCTTGATTGTTTTAATATCCAGTTTATCTAGGAGCTGAAAGAATTGTTTCAGAAACCATCATGTGTGGCAGATATAAAGATATCTGAAACAATATTTTGGTTACAATATGACAAAGTATAATATATGTTCTCATATTGGATGAGAATTTGCGAAGGTTGGAGATGCTAGACATCCTAATCATCCAAAAGGGTTTTGGAAAGTAATGTTATACTCACGATTCGCCTTTATAAGCTACAGTAGCTTGATCATGAAAGTCGTCATGATAAGGATGAATAGAAGATGTATGTAAAGTGTTTACTACACTAAGAGATTACTAAAGGATGGATTTTGAAAGAATACCGATCATTTTGATGATGGTGATCTACTTCAAAGTGCAGGTCCAAAGGTATTATTATTTGAATATACATGCTTTGGACTATGTGTCATGTATATGGTGCCACTGTTGATGTTGATAGATTCTTTTAAAAGGAAAATGAAATGTTGAAAGAGAATCTATAAAATATATTTGGCAGAAAAGAAAAGATTGGAAATATCCAATTTAGGTATATGGATGATATACATGTTATGGTTGTATTCTTTGCTTGTTAAACAATGTGGTTCTTGGGTATTGGATACCGAATTGGTTGGTATGAAATTCCATACGGAACGACGCAATTCATAAACCACAATGGCCTAAGTAACTAGCAAGAGAATATGTGATGATGTTCATCGAAAACAAACAAACCGTTGTTTGTATTTCTCGTTGACATCAAAGCTTGACTTCAAGATTTGTTTTAATAATTGTTATTTAAATCAGATATTATGAGAACAAAGGTTGTTCAAATAGTTACCGTATTCCATATAAGATGGATGATTTACAAATCTAGTTGGAGAAATCACATCCATAAAACTTAATGCTAAAATGTCGCAAGACAAATGATTGAAAGTTCACTTACGAAGTGACATCGCCGTTTAAATTATATTGAAAAGAAAACATGAAGAAACTCCATTTTCATGGATTTTTGGAGTCTTTGATTAGATCAAGTGACGCTTGTGAGACTTTCCTCGGGATAATTGAAACTTCGTTCGAAGGCCAAAGAAGAACGATCGACTAAATTATTGGAATTAATACATATCGATGTATGTAGTCCATTAAGTATAGTCGTAAGCGATGGGTTTCAACTTCATATGCTTTCTTCGGAAATTTGAGTGAATATTCACTTAATGAGAAAGAAGATGAAATATTTGAAAAACGTTTCAAAGACTTTCAAGATGAAGTGGAAAATCATTGTAACAAGAAAATAAATGATTTATGATTTTATCATAAAGGGATTTATTTGAGTTATAAGTGTAACAAGAAAATAAATAAATTATGATTTTATCATAAAGGGATTTATTTGAGTTGCAAGTTTAGCAAAACACCTAGATTTACATCTATCGAAACACCATAGGAGTATGGAGTGTTTGAGATTTGTAATGAAACCTTGTTTGATATGGTTGGATCAAAGGTGTTATTTATAAAACTGCCATTATGTTTTAAAAGATTAAAGCTTTAGAGACTACCGCTTTTACACTGAAAAGAGCTCCATCTTGATCCGTTGAAATGACACCATGGAAGTTATGGTTTGGGGTAAAACCCAAGTTGTCATTTCTTAAATTTTGGTATGCTAAACATAAGTAAGATGTTTACAACCGAAGTCGAATGAGCATGACTTTGTAGGTTATTTTGAATAACAATTGATTATTTCTCCATAACACCAAGGACAAAAGGGTTTGTCTCTTGAAATGTGAAGTTTCTTGAAGAAGGAATTTTTCGCAAAAGTTAAGTGGGAGGACAATAGAACTTTGATAAGGTTAACGAACCTTGGCTAAATGTGCTGAGTTACGCAGCGCCGGAAATTGTTCCAGAGGCTGCCATAATGCTCATAGATTATGTGCCTCAAAGGTTGTGGTCATGGGGATCTAAGTTCTTATTGAACCAAGTCGGTCAGATAAACAATCAAATGTTGAGATTTGAGAGTAAATCATTATTGTTTGACAATGATGAACCAAATACATACAAAGAAGCGATGATGGGCCCTGACTCCGTCAAATGGCTTGAAGCCATCAAATCCGTGATAGTTCCATATACGAGAAATCAAGTTTTGAACTTGGAAGACCCTCCGGAAAGGTGTAAAAACCTATCGACCGATTTGGATCTATAAAGAAACAGACATGGATGTTTCACATCTATGAAATAGTCGACATGTCGTAAAGTATTTTACGACAATGTTCAAGGAGTTGATTATGACAAGATTTGATCTTTCATAGCGATATTTAGTCTGGACGGATTAAAGTAGAAACCACTACATATAATTTGGTATATGGTAGATGAATAAACAAAACAAAGTTGTTTTAATAGAATGGTTACCTAGGACGTGTACATGACACGATCCAAAGGGTTTTGTTAATTCAAAGGATGATAAAAAGGGGCATGCAAACTTCAATTGTTGAAGTAAGCATCGCGGAGTTGGAATCTTCACCGTGATGAAAAAGAGTTTTCATCAGGAGACGATGAAGATGCTTGCATTTGCAAGAAATTAAGTGGGAGCGCTGAGACATATTTCTAATACATTATGTGGATGACATATTGTTGATTAGAAATGATGTATCTTTTATTGACAAAGGTTAAGAATTTCATTTCGATGAAATACTTAGGCAAAACCCGAATATTTAGCGTGAATGTCTATAGTGGATGGTATGGACGCCAATATGGTTGTGCCAAACGTACATATATGAGATATTGAAGGAGTTCAATATAGAAACGACAAGAAACAGTTCTTGTTGCATGGAAAGGAATTGAATCAAGATTCAAGTGTATCGACACTTGATAAGTGAAACAAGATTCAAGTGCTTTGACACTTGATGAGTGAAATCACGAGAATGTTTTGATCAATCATACCATGATATGTACACATCCAGATATGTCCTATGCTCTAAGTGTTATGAGCATATACCAAAATGAATCATAAAATGATCATTGGACGATAGTGAGGATATTCTTATGATCTTTTTGAAAGAACTAAGAATATATTTGTATAGAGGTGACAAACAATTACAAATAGTTCATTGTAAAGCGTTACATTGATACTAGGTTTGTCAAAGATACAAATTAAGTTTATCTCAATTTAAACTATGGGTGGCACAATATAATGGAAAGGAGATTCCATGATGGATTTGGATGAAATCCATAGTTAAAGACATTGTGACGAATACTACAACAAAAAGGCTAAGTATATGACTGCTATAGTAGCAGCAAAGGAGGGAATTTGTGTCAAGTAGTTTGTTATCAAACTAAGGTGTGGTTCGCAATGGGCTAACACTAAAGATATATTGTATGACAATAGTATCGACGTGTTTTAACCCCAAGGAACTAAAGGTCTCACCGAAAGACCAAATTTATACAATGCCATCTCATTGGAGAATGAGTGATGTGGGAAGACGCAAAGACATGCAAATACACACGGACCTGAAAGTGTCAGATCCATAGATTATGTTAACCACTTGTAGTTGCGTATATGGAACACCAGAAAGCCATAGGTGTTCAATACGCAAAGTTTTCAAACTAGATTATTGTCTCTAGTGCAAGTGGGAGACTGAAGGGAATATGCCCAAGAGGCAATAATAAAGTGGTTATTATCGTATTCCTTATTTATGATAAATGTTTATTTTGCATGCTATAATTGTATTAATACGTAAACGTTAATACATGTGTGTTTAATAAACAAAAAGGAAGTTCCTAGTTATGCCTCTCTTATAAACTAGCTCGTTGATTAACATGATGATCAAAGTTTCCTGATCATGGACATTGGATGTTGTTAATAACGAGGTCACAACATTAGTGTAATGATGTGATGAACATTCATCCAAAGTATAGCATTACGATCAAAGTCATTGAGTTTATATTGCTATAACAACTTACGAAGTGATCCTAATCCTTAGACCATGAGATCATGTCAATCACTAACACCGGAAGAGTTTCTCGATGACATCAAACGTCACACCGTAACTGGGTGATTATAAAGATGGCTTCAGAACTACTAAAGTGTTATGTTGAGACCCATGGATCGAGAGTGGAATTTGTTCATCCCGATGACGGATAGATATGCTCTGGGCCCTTTCGGTGATATCACATTGATTAGCTTGCAAGCAAGTGATTTGATCACTAGAATGTTATATCACGAGAACGAGAAAAGAGTGCATGTCGGTAACGAGATCAAACTAGGTATGGAGATACCTATGATCGAATCTCGGACATGTAATATATCATGAAACAAAGGGATTAAGATACTAGCGTAAAAGGTTCACACGATCACAGAAGTCATCGTTGAATGTGTGGGAGTCAGTACGGATCTCCAGGTCCCGCTGCTGATTATTGATCGGAGAGGGGTCTCGATCATGTCTGCATTATTCGCGAACCCTAGGGTGACACACTTAAGGGATACCGACACCATTCAGAGCAAATGATATGCCAGAAAAAGAAAAGGAAAGCGCAGGAATTTATTTCACTAGACACCGCAACTGTTTCGGTTGAAATTGCTGAAACTGGTTCTTCATGTGAAATGGAATACTAGCAAGGGATTTTATGTGAATGTTTGTTAATTAAAGTAATTAACAAAATGCTGAATAAATAAAAGAGTTTTATTTAAATGAGAGCTTACATTAAATTTGGTGGAAATTTAATGCATGTGAGTGGATTTTTGAGTGGAGGCTTTTTAATGGGAGTGGAGGCTTTTCATTTTGAGTGGGAGCTCCACCCACATGAATGTGGAGAGGTGGGGGCAGCCCCATGGCTGGGCTCCATGCCCCTTGGGTGCCCCCCTCTCCCCTATAAAAGGCCCCCCTCTCCTCCTCTCAAAGCACACCTCCTCGCGAAGGATCTCTCTCCCCCCTTTAGAATTCCCCCATGGTCTCGGATCAGCGAGATACATGTTCCCGGTGGCTTTTTCTGGAAGGATTTGTTGCTTCTGCCCATTGGAGCGAGGGCGTGGAGGTTGTCGGGGTACCCGTACGTGTGTGCGATCACGGATGCACCACTGCTTTGAGGTGCTGGACTTGATCGTGCTGGACCGGCTGGACCAGATGGACTTCATCACGATCTTGAGATCGGCAACCGTTCGTCTACATCATCCAAGAATACAACCTCGTTAACGCTACTCGGTCTTCGAGGGTATGTATTCTATGGATGTATATCCACCCGTTGTTTGTATCTAGTAGATAGATCTTGGTACATAGTTGTTCCCATCGTAGGAAATTTTTTGTTTTCTATGCTGCGAACCCTACAAGAAAGAGGTTGAGCTAGGTAAACATGAGATGATTTTGGTGACAAGATAATGAACAAGATAAACATGAGATAATGAACAGGATAAAAAAGGATCTTGATAATGAACAGGATAAAAAAGGATCCTGAACAGTGACGTGAACATGAACTGAACATGGACAGACTCTAACCAGGGCCTGGTTTCAGTTGTTTCAGGTTTGTCTGCTGCTGCCAGTGCCGTGATCTGTTGCTACAACCGTTTCTACAGAAGGTAGTCCGCTTTGCCCCCCTTCGCAAGTCGTCTGTATAGTTAGATTATTGTTTGCCTATGCCGATTTGCAAGGTTTTAGGTCATTCGCATCTGTCTTGGATGCGTTTCCCTGGGTTGTCTTTTGTGAGGTATCTTGGTTGCTAACGGCTTTGTTCAGGACATTCAGTATTCGGTTCTCTCTTGGAATCTCTTGTTATAAGAGCCGTGTCATCCCATTTTTTGTTGTTTTCATGCATTGCAGATTCAGAGTCAGTGTCGACATTATCATTAAAAGGCAAAGGGACCAACCTGCTTTAGCCATGGCAACACAGTTCGGTGATGATGTCTGATGGAGAAGTCCATACACAGGGATCGTCAGATCCAACAACGGTGGTTAGTGACCAACAAAACCTATCTTCGCAAGTCAATTCAGCTCTATATTAAACTTGTTGGTTACCTGATGTGACGGTAAATTACACGTCTATATTACATACCTTAACATTGCCATCTTGCCAAACTATATTTACATAGAATAGGTAACGCATTGTTAATATAGTGGTGTACATTCAAGCTCCGAGGTTCCGGGGATAGATCTCAACTACTCAGGATGAAGTTAAGTCAGACCAACATTATTTAGTTATGTAGATTTTTCTGTAGGCTTTTTGATTAATAGAAAACTGCAACAATGCTCGTGCTTTTTAAATGATACGTGTGCAGTTTCATATTTGGAGAATGTGTGTTAAACAAATCATGTTGTCTTATCATTCAGATCAATAAAATATATAGTTATGGACGTATTTTAAATGATACGTGTGCAGTTTCATATGTGAAAATTGTCAGGTATAAGCTTTCAAATTATGGCAAGATCTTTGGGCTTGCTTTTTATTTCCCTTTTCTTGCAAGAAGGTGTAGACAACTTGGTTTTGCTATGTGTAGTACATGTCCCTCCACTAGGTGTATTCTGGTACCCAATAGTAAATCAGTCTATATTTCTTTCCGACGCGTACTAATCTTTTTTCCCAGGATGGAGCAAAATGCGTGTATATCTCTAAACAAGATGTTCTTCAGCAAGCCTTGGAGAAGCTAGATCTGGAGATACAGGAATCCAAAACATTGGATATTGGTAATAATCAAATGGTTGCCTTCGTATGTCTCAAAGCCCCACCGTGTGGTCAGTACTCTATGTTACATCAGAAGAAGATCTTTGGTGACTATAAACTAACAGCAATGGATGCTCTCGAGTCCGCGAGACTTGCCACTCTCCTCTATCTACAAGAGATGGGAATAATCTTTGTGGATGACATCAATCTGAGTGAGGTTAAAAAATATGAAACCAAGCTTGCAGAGTGCCAACAGAAATTGTTTGCTGCATCAAACTTCGCTAATATGTTTCAACAACAAATAGAGTCTCTTAAAGCTAAGCTGGATAGTGCCTACCAGGAAAACCAAAAACTTGCTGTTGCAACAAAGGTGGTATCTTTTCCTGGTACCTTACCCAGAAAAAATAAATCTACTATCCTATTTACTAAAGACTTTTTTACTTGTTTCTTTTTATTGGCAGGCATTCGACGTTAAAAAGGAAGTGTTGATTACACCTGCAAAGGATGTTAAGAAAGAAGAGTCCACTTCAGAAACATTCAACACTATGAAGAAAGTATGCACCCCACCATCAATAGATCATAGGTAAGTCCATTGCTACTCACTAAAACCGGTAAAGTGCTCAATAATCATTACAATCATGGTAATTCAGTTCATAAAATAAATGCTATAGAGTTTCAGATCTCTTTGATATATTCATGTGACTTTTCTCTCTTCCGGTCATGTGATAGGCTTCCAGATCTTACTTTTTTGTCTGAATTTGATGCTGAGCGATATGTCTCTGAATTTTTCCATTTTTCATTTGTGTTCCGGTATTCTGCTGGAAGTTATTGTTCAGGAACCTCATTATATTCTAATTTCCATCCATAATAGTTGAGTTTTCCTTTTCAAATTTGGACCGATTGCCACCGGTGTTGGCCTCACACCGTGTCGTGGCTTTCCCACATTGCGGCATTTACAACCTTCCTCTTCTGATTTAATCCCCATAGCTTCTCATTTGTTTTCTATGCGGATGCTTTTTAATCTATGCCTATGAGGTGCTTGATGAAACTCCAAGCAGGCTAAAGAGGGAAATTAAGCTTCAGATGTTGATATAGGTGCTCGATGTAATATTTCAGTTTTGTTGTCCACATGATATTTCCCCCCTGGATTTAGCTCTAGTCAATTATATTGTATTTAGCTTCATATGTTGATAGGTGTGTCGATAGCCTATGGGAAACATACATGTTCTGATATTTTTCAAGGCTGTTGCGTGTCAAACATTGGAATGTCCCAATTATCTTTACCCATATGTCATAGTACTTCTGTGAATTTTTTATATATAGAGAAATATGCTTGATTCCAGCCTGCATCAATTTGCCTGATTTAGTGTATAATAGACTGTTGTAGCGCAAGAAGCGACCCAACTCTCATGGCGCCAATGTAAAAAAGGCGATTCTTAAAACACTTTCGACTGATGATTCTAAGCCCGAGGTATGCTTTCCTTGCATGATGTAATTAACATAGTAAATATGTTACCGTAGACTAAATGGACTGTTTTGTGTAATTCCAGAGCAACAACAACGGAAATGCTAACCATAGCACTCACAGCATGAAGTATGGCACTGATTAAGATCATTATCTATTCCAAGATAATTCCCTTGATATTATGGTTTACCTGTTGCCGTGAAAACTTCTTTTGTCAGCCTAACAAAGTGTATGCTGAATAAATCTGTTGCTATTTATTTCCTATGGGTACATTTGTTGCTCTGTTCGAACCAAGTATCCTGCTCCCTTTTGATGTTCCTACTACTCTTTCTAATATTACATTCTATATGTTCATCTACTGCTTTCTCAGGAACAGCTATGTTGCTCTTCTTTATATTCTCCTTACTTTATGTTGTATGGACTTTCACCATTTCGTAAATACTTGCGATAATTATAGTCGCAAAATGCCTGTAAACCAACGGGATCGTGCGCCAAGGCGCACTACTCAATCTAGTAAGGCTAATTAGACATTAATTGTCGTCAATAACTGTATCCGGTTGGACTTCTTTCTCATTCGTTTTCTCTGCGCATTAAACTAGAACGATCCCTGTTGGAGTACAGTAGTATTCTGCATGCATGCGGCTGTGCATGGGCGAGACGGAGGCCCTACGATCCCCTCTACGGCTCAGATGGACTGCATGTTGTGAGCCTTAATAACATTCAGATTTTGTACAGTACTTAATGAAGGAAGAAACGTCCGCCTCAATAACTCCTCCAATCGCTGGCTGCCTTGGTCACGCTGTGGCGCGCTAATAGCCCTATAATCCGGCCTGGAGGAAGTAGTAATCATACTTTGCTAATTAAGTGTAGTCAAAGGGTAAGTTTTACATGTGTCGAAGGTATATACGTGCGATAGCCGAATCGATTGTCTGACCGGCCGGTGCCGCTGGCGACATAACCAAGATTAAAATCACAAGTCACAATACATACCTACCAGAGCATAAGACTCACCAAAAAGAACTAGATTAATTTCTGAATATAATCTGAATTTTCCATTCACTGATGTATCGTGTACTGGATTAATCATGATCAATTTCTTTCCAAAATAGGGAGTGTAGCCCTCGCCTCTGCACCCATAGATGCGCACAACCTTTTTTTATAAAAAAGTTTAAAGTATCAAGGTTTACAAAGCGCGAATCAGAGAGGGTCGATACAGAATTCAACAGTCGAAAAATGAGCAGAATACAATATGGACTAAATATCTTGAATTCTACTAATAGGCAGCTAAGTGTACATCAATATGGATAACATGCAAGAAATTAGGACAATTCAAATTCAATATTATTTCTATAATTCTAAATCGACCAATATAAAGCTAAAACAGCTATGCGGATTCGAGCCATATTTTTTTTGTCGTTATCATTCAACCAATTTCCAAACATATTTGTAATATTGGTGGTGAAATACTATACGTAGAAAACACAACTTCCAAAACTAATCTAGCAAGAGGAGAAGAGATATAAATATGGTCCATGGTCTCCTCTTAGTGGTTGAAATATCATTTCTTACTCCCGTTCCAATTCCTTTTTGACAGGTTGTTTCTTGTGAGTAGAACTTTTTTATTGACAAACCACATAAAAACTTTTATTTTCAGTGGGAGTTTCAGTTTCCAAAGGTACTTGTAAGAAAACGTGTGTGCCCATTCATTAAATCTGCATACATTGATTTAACTGTAAAATTTCCTGAAGACGCTAATTTCCACACAATTTTGGCTGGCTCAATATTGAAAGATACCGCCATTAAACGTTGGCATAAGTGTAACAATGAATTACACTTATTGAAAGTCAGATGCTGTCTAAAACGAGACCGAAGACATTACATTTGCAATGGTAACATGTTTCTATTGTACAGTGTTATAAATAGGAGGGCATTGATGTGCTAATTGCATTACTCTTAGCCAAGTGCTTTCCCAAAATCTAACAATATTACCATCACTAATTTTGAAAAGACCTTTGTTAAAGTCATCTTTAACTCTTATCAAGTCTTTCTAGAATGGTGAATTAGTTGGCTTACTTTTAACTGAGCTAATGAATTTTGGGGTAGATATTTGTTATGCATGAACTCTTGCCACACACCCTCTTCATTAAGTAACTTCAACATCCATTGGTGAAGTAGATATTTGTTATTAATGTCGAAAATCTCAATTCCTAGTCCTTCCTGATCCTTCGATCTGAAATGATATTCCATTTAGTTAACCGGTATTTACGTTTGCTATCTTCACTTTGCCAGAAAAAATGTGATCTATAAAAGTCAATACGTTTCCTTACACCTTTAGGTATTTCTAGGAAAGATAACATAAACATCGGTAAACTAGTAGGAACCAAGTTAATGAGTATAAGACGGCCTCCATACGAAAGCATCTTGCTTGCCCAGCAGTCAAGTCTGCCTTCAAATCGGCTTTTAGCTGGGTATCACTTTGAAATCTTTAGCTTTCTATAATTGAAAGGTACGCCCAAATATATGAAGGGAGAGAACCTGACTCACAGCCAAATAGTTGTTTATATTATTACGCCTCTTCTTCGTCCTTTCCAAAGAAAAAGTCTAGCTTTTGTAGAAGTTAATTTTAAGACAAGATAGTTGTTCAAAAATGGATAATATTAAATTCATATTACCAACCTTTTCTAAGTCATGTTCCATGAACAGAATTGTGCCATGTGGAACGGAAAGACCTACATCAACAAGATGAGGGATGATTCCACCAACCTTTTCATCCTCCTTGGCTCTAGCAACTAGAACAGCTAGCATATCGGCAATAATATTGAAGAGCATTGGAGACATTGGTCATCATTTACTTTTATTCCAATACTTTCTCCTTGAACAAATTTCTCAATCAATTTGCACCATCATAGTGAAAATAGTTTCATGTGCAATGCTTGTTGCAGGAAGTTCCATTCAAATTTATCATATGCCTTCTCGAAGTCAATCTTAAAAATATACCATCCAATTTCTTCCTATGAAGCTCATGGATAGTTTCATGCAACACAACGAACAAAATATGTTGTCCAAGCATGAAGGTTTTCTGAATAGGTCTAATCACATTTTTAGCGATTAGCGTAATTTTATTCATGGCAACTCTCATAAAAATCTTGAAGCTTACATTCAAAAGGCATGTCAATCTATATTGCTAAATTTGTACCACATCTTCCCTTTTGGGAAAGAGTGTAATGACACCAAAGTTCAATTTAAATAACTGCGAATTCCCATTTTACAATTGAAAGAACACTGGCATCAAATCTCCCTTAATAACCTCCCAAAATTCTAGGAAAAATCAACTTGGAACCCATCATGCCTAGGAGCTTTATTTAACTCCATATCAAAAATATCGTCATGTACTTCCTTCCCAGTGAAGGTACCAGTAAGGATGTCGGGGTTAACTGTGATATGTCATGATTAAAAGCTTATGCCAGATAGAAGTCTGAAGGGGATGGGTCCCCAAACAACTTCTTGCTCAAGTTGGAAAAGTTTCTACTTTCTATACTTCCCATTTGCAATCAAATGAAATATTTAGTATTATCTCCTCCTTCTTGAATGTGTTTAACTTCTTATTTTTGGACCTTTCTGTTTCCCCATCTCTTCTTAAATTAGTCATTTTTTTCATTTGTCTCTCTTAGAGTATCCCATTCGGTGAATTTAGAGGGCTCATTTCGGCTTTGAGATCTAAACCTCATCAATAATACCTAATAGAAGTTCTTTTTCTTAAATTAATCATGATCAATCGGTAGTACAACCGTCGGAAAAAAGAGTTGGTGGAAAGGATAGGATTCTAGAGCAGGGAATGCATTAGTGATCTCGCATGGGTTCTTAGTTGTTGATGCGTGCACCCAGTATTGACGTGGGATACTTTGTTGGAACCCTAAGAGAAAGGTGTGATAAGCATAGCAGCAAGTTTCCCTCAGTAGAGACCGAGGTTATCGAACCTAAAGGAGGAAGGAAACGTCTCAAAGGTGTTGCAAGCAACGTGAAGACCTGCACAACACAAACTCAAGAATTTGTCCCAACGAATCAGTGAGGTTGTCAAGCTCACCAGTTTGCTGTAACAAAGGATTAAACGTATGGTGTGGAAGGTAATGGTTTGCAGCAAATAAACAAGTAACAGTGAAAGATGTATCAATGGTAAAGATTGCACTGGGGTCCATAGTTCACTAGAGGTGCTCTCCTTAGATAAACAATATAGCATGAAGGATAAACAAATTACAACAGGCCAATTGACAGGAACTTAGCAAGGCATAACAATGCAAATACTAGTCAGAAAGATCCTATGAGATTCGATTAGGCAATACAACAAGATACATAGACCGTCATTCAACTGCATTTATGACTAGAAGTCCGCCTTCAGGTTATCATCTGAACCCCCTCCAGTATTAAGTTGTAAGCAACAGACAACTGCTTTAAGCAAAGTGTGTAAGGTAAACAGTCCATATGTTCGATGAACAAGAAACCGTTGTTTTCTCCCTAGTAGCAACAGCACATCTACAACCGAAGAGATTATTGTCACTTCCCTTGGAAACTAGAGGCATGAACCCACTATTGAGCATAAATACCCCCTCTTGGAGTCACTAGCAGCTACTCGGCCAAGATATCTACTAACAACGGAGAGCATGCAAGATCACAAACAACACAGACATGATAGAATCATAAAGACAAAACCATTAATCAAACCAACATAATAATCTCAATATCCATCGGATCCCCGCAAACACAACATGCATGATTACAAATAGATTAGATCTTGATCATGAACGGAGCTCACAAGATCTATACATGAAAGCACAAAAGAGGAGATACAACCAGTACTACATGGACCCATAGTCCAAGGTGGAACTACTCACGCATCATACTAGAGAGAAGGCCTCCGGGATGATCTCCCCTCCGGCAGGGTGCCGGGAAGAACTTCAGATCCCCCCCCCCCCCGATATAGGGACGATGGTGGCGGCGGCTACAGACGGTTTCGTGGAGAATTGATCGGGTGCTTAGGGTTTCTGCATCGGGGGCTTCTTATAGGCGAAGGGGGGTACGAGGCGGTGGCCAGGGGCCCCACACCCCTCCCAGGCGCGGGGCAGAGCCCACCCACACCTAGGGTGGGTCTGGCCACCCTGGCCGGCCTCTCCGGCTCCCCTCTGGACTTCTTGTTCCCCACGGAAAGTAATTGACTTTGAAGTTTATCCCGTCCAATTCTGAGAATATTTCTTTACTAACTTTTCTGAAACAAAAAACAGCAGATAAGAGGCATCTGGCACTGTTGCAACTTGTTAGTAGGTTAGTACAAGAAAACATGTAAAAAGCACCCCAAAGTGTATACAAGGCAAAGCAAAGTAGATACTAAACAAGCATGGAGCATCAAAAATTATAGATACATTTCCAACGTATCAGCATCCCCAAGCTTAACTCATGCTCGTCCTCGAGTAGGTAAGTGATAAAAGAATAATTTTTGAGGTGACATGCACCCTCACAATAAAGATCCAACCATTTGCAAGCATTGAAAGCTGGGATCAAAGAAATCTAAACATGTGCATGAAAGATTGAGTTCTAACAATAGGACATAGTAACTATGCATGCAACATGACAAGCTACAAACAAAGATCATGAATAATATGCAATGAAAAACGTTTGTTTGTTTCACATACAGAAAACATAGCATAGTGGCAATCAGCTTGTCCCTTATAGAGTAGCAATATAGATGCATAGAACACCTTCAAAGTTCACAAGGGTGACTAGAAACAAATAGCACAAGAACAAGTAATATCACAATATGCATCAATCAATAAGCTTTGGAACACAGCACACAGAATGACAACTATGCTCTCTTAATGGTTCCTAAAGGTAGAAGGTGGAGACTCAATAGTGGTGGAAGAAAGGCCCTTTTTGTAAAGGAAGCAGGGATTACACGTTTCAAAAAGAGCTTCCAAAAATTATGGTACTTGTTAGCTTTCAGCCTTCATTGCCCCTATCATAAGCATCTTGAAGTGGTTAAGGTTAAAGTGGCAAAAATGGAGTATATGCTTGACGAAGTATAAGTTGGCAATCTCAAGTCCCTTGAATACGAGGGCCACACCTCATGCATACTCAACTTTGGGCCCAGGTAAGTTCTTGTCATTGTAAGTATTTGCATATCATTGAGAACCGCCAACGGGATACCCCTTGCACATGGTACAGGAGCTTTCCCATAACCAAAATGACAAGGCAATCAGACAATGAGCATCTCGACAATCTTTTTATTTACCATATGCATAGCTTTTTATTGAGGATGCTTCATAGATAGCTCATTATGGTGATGCTGCAAGTTTCCACCATGATTATGCATGGCTTAGGCTAGCGGCCCAGGCGTTTCTCTAACACAGGATACAAACTCCATGGACTTACAAGTTGATACGCCCAATTTTCATCACCTTTCTATATCATAATTTACCTCTATTCATTGATATTTGTCTTATTATGAGGTATTACTTATGGCTTTTCATCTGTTTATGCATGTTGGATGATTCCTGGAAGATGGACTACCGGAGTCTGGATTCTGATGGAAAAGAATGCATTTCGGTGCAATTTCGCAAAGATCAGAAAAATGCCAGAAAAATATGGAAACATATAATTTCACCGGAGGATAATTGGAGCCAGAAGGAGGAGCAAAGGGGGGCCTCAGGGGGCCCACACCCCCTAGGCGCGGGCCCACCTGACCCCGCGCCTAGGGTGGGTTTGGCCCACCTGTTCGGCCTCCGACTCCAACCCTTCGCCTATATCTTCCCTACGGAACCCTAACACCGAGAGGGCGACCATAGATAGATTTCCGCCACCTCTGGGAGGCGGAAAACACTGAGAGAGAAAGATCTCTCTGGCAGACAGATTTCTGCTAGGGGAATTCCTTCCCAGAGAACGGAGACCGTCGCCATCGCTAGGCTTCATCGGGATCACCATCATCATCATCATCATCCACACCATCATCTTCACCAGCACCATCATCACCACTCCGTATCGCTGTAACAATTGTGTTGGATATTGCTTTAGTTCTTAGGGGAAACTTTCCCGGTGTTAATTACTATTGTAGTTGATGCTTGTGAGTGGAACCATTGGATTATTGTTTGTGTTCAGATTGTTATCCATTATCATATCATCTTTGATTTTGATACATATGATGTCTTGTGAATAGTTCATTTAGTTCTTGAGGACATGGGAGAATTCATGTTATTAGTAGTGAATCTGTGATGAGTTATTATTCAATGGTTTAAGTATTTAAGTTGTGGTGCTATTCTTCTAGTGGTGTCATGTAAACATCGACTACATGATACTTCACCATTTATGGGCCTAGGGGAATGTATTGTGTATTTGGCTACTAATTGTGGGGTTGCCGGAGTGACAGAAACCTGAACCCCCATTAGGACACCTTTGCACAAGGGAGTGTAGGATCTTAGAGTTTAAGGCCGTGGTTAGATTTATATCTTAATTACTTTCCTGTAGTTATGGATGTTTGCAGGGGGTTTAATCACAAGTATGTATTAGTCCAAGGAAGGGCAGTATGTTAGCACAGGTTCACCCATACAACACTTACAAACACCAGAGAAGAGTACTCAGCTATTTGAAGCGAAAGCACTTGACAGAATTCCCATGTGTCCTCGAGAACATTTGGTCCTTATAAGTATTTCCACCGGCTTGTCCTTTGCTAAGAAAGGATTGGGCCACTTGCTCCGTTTGTTTGTTACTTCTATTACTTGCTCTTTGTTTTGTTGCTTTGTCAGAAAACCACTAAAAATCTGTTTGCTAAGTATTCACAGGGATTTCCTGCTCCATACCACTATTCAGCACCTTCTTCTCCTCGTTAGGATCGACACTCCTATTTATCAAAAGCACTATGATACACCCCCTATACTTGTGGGTCATCAAGAATATTTTCTGGCGCCGTTGTAGGGAGTGAAGCGCTATTGAAGAGTGGAACTGGTAAGGTAACTTTTACTGTGAGTATTTCCTTTTGTTACTGTTTGTTTCTTTGTTTCCAATATGGATAACCCACTTGGTTTTCTGTTTGGGAAAACTACTACCACTAAAAGGGTAGTAGATAAACCGCCACCTTTTGATATAGATCCTTTTAAGATACCTGCGAGTATTGTTAATCGTGTCATGGATAATTATTATTTTGGGGATGGAACTGTCCATCCTGGTGATCACTTGCTTTATATCTATGAATTATGCGGGTTGTTTAAGTGTGTAGGTATCACAACTGAACAGGTGAAGAAGTTGCTCTCCATATCCTTGAAAGGGAGAGCTGAGGCATGGTATAAGCTTCTAAAGAATGGACAATCCATGGAATGGGAAGAGATGGCATCTCTCTTTTACTCTAAATTTTATCCTCCCAGTGAAATCCAAAAGGATAGAAGTCTTATATATAATTTTTGGCCTCTTGATGGAGAAAGTACAGCTCAAGCTTGGGGGAGACTGAAGTTATTAATGCTTAAATGTCTTGTTCATGAACTCCCTAACAATATTATTCTCAATAACTTTTATGCTAGGCTTTCTCTTCTGGATAAAGGGTTAATAGATGCTTATTGTGCTAGATCATTCACAAGTATGAAGGAAGAAGTTAAATGGGATCTCTTGGACCGTATTCAAGATAACGCTGAAGCTTGGGAGAATGACAAAGGAAGAAAGTCAGGTACAAACTATGATTATGAATGTATTAAATCTTTTATGGGAACAGATAACTTCCATGATATTAGCAATAAGTTTGGCCTTGATCCTCAAGTTCTTGCGGAATGTTTTAATGCTTTTGCCTCTTATATTGAGATTCCCAAGAAAGAGTGGGACAAGTACCATGCTCCTTATAATGACGTTGTTACCCACGTTCCTGCTAGTTTAGAGGTTTGTATTGTTGATCCTATTTTTCCTGAACCTTATGTTGAGAAGATCCCTTTTCCCTCCAAGGTAAGGGAACACTCTATTTTGGCTAATGTGGTTAGCAAAAGCGCAAAGAAAACTGTAGGTTCCAATGAGCTTATTGATATCGAGCTTGTGGTAGCTATTGTGAAAGATCTTGTCACTGGAAATATAGAGTATGAGTATATTGTCTTTTGTGAAGACGCTACTAATATTATTTCTCATCCTAAGAAAGTTAGAAAAGCTAGTGTTCCCGTGCTCTCTATTAAAATTGGTGATCATTGCTACTATGATTTATGTGATATTGGTGCTAGTCCTAGTGCTATTCCTTATGAGCTTTATAGGGAAATTATGCATGAGATTGGTCCTTGTGAGCTTGAAGACATTGATGTGGTTATTCACCTTGCCAATAGAGAGCAAGTTTGCCCCATTGGTACTGTAAGAGATGTGGAGGTCCTTTGTGGTAAGATTAAATATCCTGCTGATTTTCTGGTACTTGGTAAAGAAGCTAGTAAAACCTATACTATCATCTTTGGTAGACCCTTCCTTAATACTTGTGGGGCTATCATAGATTGTAGGAAGGAAAAGGTTTTGACTAAGTTTGATGGAGAATCTTATGAGTTTAATTTTTCCAAATTTGCCAAAACCCCTTATGAAAATGAATTACCTGATGAGGATTTCAAGGTTGAACAACTATCTGCTATTTCTCTTGCTCCTAACAATGCTTTGCAGCAGTTCATGGAAGATCATGGAAGTGATGCCTTTATGAAGGAAAGAGATGAGATTGATGAGGTTTTCCTTCGTTAGCCTGAGTTACTTAAGCATAATTTACCTGTGGAAGACTTGAGTATCACACTACCACCCAAAGGGGATCCTGTTTTCGAATTAAAACCTTTACCTGATGATCTTAAATATGTTTATCTTAATGATAAAAAGATATATCCTGTTATTATTAGTTCTAAACTTTCAGGAAAGGAAGAAGAAAGGCTATTGGAGGTATTGAAGAAGCACCGAGGAGCTATGGGTTATACTCTTGATGATTTAAAGGGGATTTCTCCCACTATATGTCAGCATGCTATTAATATAGAGCCTGATGCAAAACTAGTTGTTGAGCACCAACGTCGTCTAAATCCTAAAATGAAGGATGTGGTAAGAAATGAGGTATTAAAACTCCTTGATGGTGGTATTATTTATCCTATTGCTGATAGTCAATGGGTTAGCCCTGTTCATTGTGTTCCCAAGAAAGGGGGAATTACTATTATGCCTAATAAGGATAATGAGCTTATACCTCACAGGGTAGTGGTTGGGTATAGAATGTGCATTGATTTTATAAATATTAATAAAGTTACTAAGAAAGATCATTATCCTTTGCCCTTTATTGATCAAATGCTTGAGAGGCTGTCCAAAAAGACTCACTTTTGCTTTCTTGATGGTTATTCTGGGTTTTCTCAAATCGCTGTGAAAGCACGGGACCAGGAGAAAACCACTTTCACTTGTCCTTATGGTACTTATGCTTATACGCGTATGACTTTTGGTTTATGTAATGCTCCTGCTACCTTTCAGAGATGTATGTCTGCTATCTTTCATGGTTTTTGTGAAGAAATTGTGGAGGTTTTCATGGATGATTTTTCCGTCTATGGAACTTCTTCTAATAACTGTTTGCACAACCTTGATAAAGTTTTGCAGAGATGTGAAGAAACCAACCTTGTTCTTAACTGGGAGAAATGTCATTTCATGGTTAATGAAGGAATTGTTCTTGGACATAAGATCTCTGAAAGAGGTATTGAAGTTGACAGAGCCAAAATTGAAGCAATTGAGAAGATGCTTTATCCTAGGGATATCAAAGGTATTTGTAGTATCCTTGGTCATGCTGGTTTCTATAAGAGATTTATTAAAGATTTATCCAAAATGTCAAAGCCCCTTACTAATCTTCTTCAAAAAGATGTACCTTTTGTTTTTGATGATGATTGTAAGGAAGCTTTTGAAACTTTGAAGAAAGCTTTAACAACTGCTCCTATAGTCCAACCGCCTAATTGGAGTTTACCTTTTGAAATCATGTGTGATGCTAGTGACTTTGTTGTGGGTGTTGTCCTTGGACAACGTGTTGACAAGAAGCTGAATGTTATTCATTATGCTAGCAAGACTCTAGATGCTGCTCAAAAGAATTATGCTACTACTGAAAAAGAGTTCTTAGCTGTAACCTTTGCTTGTGATAAGTTTAGACCTTATATTGTTGATTCTAAGGTTACTATTCATACTGACCATGCAACTATTAAGTACCTGATGACAAAGAAGGATGCTAAGCCTAGGCTTATAAGGTGGGTATTGCTTTTGCAAGAATTTGATCTGCATATTGTGGATAGGAAAGGTGCTGATAATCCTATTGCTGATAATTTATCTCGTTTGGAAAACATTTCTTTTGACCCTTTGCCTGTTAATGATAATTTTCCAAATGAGCAGTTAGCTGCAATAAGGGTAAGTCCACATGAGAATCTTTAGTATGCTTATTATGCTAACTTTATTGTTTCCAAGTATTTTCCTCCAACCTTTACAGCTCAGCAAAGAAGGAAATTCTTCTATGATCTAAGGCATTACTTTTGGGATGACCCACACCTATATAAGGAAGGAGTAAATGGCATTATGATAAGATGTGTTCCAGAATTTGAACAACAAGAGATATTGAGAAAATGTCATGGCAGTGCTTATGGAGGACATCATGTTGGGGATAGGACTGCACAGAAGGTTTTACAATCTGGATTTTATTGGCCTACTCTTTTTAAATATACAAGGAAGTTTATCTTATCCTGCGATGAATGCCAACGAGTAGGTAACATCTCTAGACGCAATGAAATGCCTATGAATTACTCTCTTGTTATTGAACCTTTTGATTGTTGGGGATTCAAATTTATGGGGCCTTTTCCTCCTTCAAAAGGGTATACTCATATTCTTGTTGCTGTTGACTATGTTACAGAGTGGGTAGAAGCCATACCGACGAGCAGTGCTGATGGTAAGACCTCTCTGAAAATGCTCAAAGATGTCATTTTTACTAGGTTTGGTGTACCTAGATATCTCATGACTGATGGAGGCTCCCATTTTATTCATGGGGGTTTTAGAAAAACTCTCGCTAAGTATGATGTAAACCGCATAATAGCTTCATCTTATCACCCCCAGACTAGTGGGCAAGTAGAACTTTCCAATAGAGAAATTAAATCTATCTTGCAAAAGACTATTAATAGATCTAGAAAAAATTGGGCTAAAAAGTTGAATGACGCTTTGTGGGCTTATAGAACTGCTTATAAAAATCCTATGGGGATGTCCCCTTACAAAATGGTCTATGGGAAAGCTTGTCACTTGCCGCTAGAATTAGAACACAAAGCTTATTGGGCAGTGAAAGAGTTGAATAGAGATTTTAGACTTGCTGGTGAGAAAAGACTGCTCGATTTAAGTAATCTAGATGAGTGGAGAGGGGAAGCTTACGAAAATGCTAGGCTCTTTAAGTAAAAAGTAAAAAGATGGCATGATAGGAGAATTCTCAAAAGGGAGTTCCATGTTGGTGAGAAAGTTCTTTTGTATAGGTCTCGTCTCAGATTTTTTGCAGGGAAACTACTCTCCAAATGGGAAGGACCTTTTGTTATCAAGGAAGTGTACCGTTCACGTGCCATCAAAATATCTTCTCTGAAGAATGACATAACACAGGTGGTTAATGGTCAAAGACTAAAACATTATATTTCTAGATATTCTTACAATGAAGAAGTGGATGTCATTCAAATGGTGACTCCAGAAGAATTTATCAAGAACCAAACACCATAAACTGCAGAGTTCGTCTTTGAATAGGTAAAAGAGGTGAAAACAGAAGGTTCGTGAAACTCCAATCCTATTATATTTTTGATGTTTTTATTACATAAGGGAAGTTACGGGATGAAACTGAAGAGGAAACGGAGCCCGGGGTGGACAAACCCACCCCAGGCGCGGGCCCAGCCTGGCCGCGCCTGGAGGGGGTTTGACTCCCCTGAACTCTGTCTTCGCTTTGTTTCCATGTCAAAACCTTCCTTATGCATTGAAACTTCGTAATGTATAACCCCCCGGGTTCCCCGAGGTTCTTGCATCGTGTTCTCGTCGTGTTTTCGTTCTCGATCTATTTCTGTCAGGAAAATTCTCAGATTTGGAGCCTCAATATCTTCCTCTGGATCACCCACGGAGGATTCCTCTGCGTATGTCCTCAACCCGTACATGTATGAGTTGAGGATTCACCCCAAGGAGTTGATCCTCTAAGAGGGGAAGGTACAGATGAAAGAAGTTCAAGGCCCGAAAGGAGAAGGCAACCTGGAAGACAGGATGGAAGCATTGGAACAAGAAGTTTTCAGGTAATAAGAAAATGGCAGAACACGAAGTGGATGTTATTCACAAGATAAGTTCAGAACTCATCACCAAGCATGAGGGAGAAGTTGCTGAGCTCCGAGAAGAGTTCTTCTCACTCCATCAAACCACCAATCAATTGCAAGAACTATGACATACAAAATCAAACCTGTGAGTATGAAGCTAGATTTGATCGCATTAGCTCTGCTGCTAGTTTCAGGATTGCAGAAACAAAGACATCCTTTTTGGATGGGGAACCATTGCCTTGGAAGTTTGATGTTGACAAGAGATCACAACCTCAAAAGGAGTAATTTGTCACCAGGTTTGGCATCCCCTTGGCTTGTTCCAAGCTTGGGGGAGTGCCGCGGTATCACCACCATTATCTTTCATATTTTAACTTTTAGTGGATTCATATTTGTGGTAGAGAGGTTATCTTATAGTTTGGTTTGCATGTGGAAGTATCTCTCCTTTAGTTGATTATCTATGTTTCCCTTGGTGTGAGTGCCTTTAATGGAATATTAATGAGGAGTCTCATCTTTTACTTTTTGCACTTCTTATTTTTAGTTTGCAATCTCTATTATATGATGGATCTTGTTGTTCAGTATTGGCACCACTTTGGGATCACCAAGTGGATCTAAATTGGTTTTGGCAAACCGAGTTCTGGTCAGCGGCTTTAGTTTGAAAGAAAAAAAGGCTTACAAGTATTTTGTAGCATTTGTTTTCTTTCTTGTTGGCTCATTAGCTTAGTATTCTTTACTTAAGGTCTTTTGTGTCTTCAAGGAAATATTGCATGTTTGGCTTTATTACTTGTATGTTTGCTTGCTTCTTTAAACTCTCTTGCTTGCTACCCAGCCTTGCTAGCCAAAAACCTGCTTTGAGAAGGCATACTTCTCATGTTTCCAAAATTCTTTGAACCCAAAACCTTTTGCCACTTGTGTCCACCATATCTACCTAATAACTATTGTTATTCCTAGTAAATTCTCAAGCTTCATTTACCTTTAGAATTAAAAAGTATTTTGTTATGTGAAAACTACTTAGTAAAGCTCTCACGAACTTGATGGCACACTTTATTTACTTGCCCCAAATAGACCTGAACCATTGTGGATATCGAAGTTGTATATGCTTGCATCTATACGTTGGGATTAGCAGAATCGTGTTGTCACGGGGAACGTTTTCAACATTGCATTTGTACCTTGTCGTACATAGTTGATATCGTGCTCTTTTTTCTATGGATGTCAACGGTGTGAAATAAAGAGGGGACTTGTAAGTCCATGGAGTTTGTATTCTGTGTTAGAGAAACGCCTGGGCTGCTAGCCTAAGCCATGCTTAATCATGGTGGAAGCTTGCAGCATCACCATAGTGAGTCATCTATGAAGCATCCTCAATAAAAAGTTATATGCATAGTAAATAAAAAGATTGCTCAGATGCTCATTGTCTGCTTGCCTTGTCATTTTGGTTATGGGAAAGCTCCTGTACCATGTGCAAGGGGTACCCCGTTGGCGGTTCTCAATGATATGCAAATACTTATAATGACAAGAACTTACCTGGACCCAAAGTTGCGTATGCATGAGGAGTGGCCCTCATATTTCAAGGGACATGAGATTTCCAACTTATATTTCGTCAAGCCTATACTCCATCTTTGTTCACTTTAACTTTAATCATCTAAAGATGCTTATGATAGGGGAAATGAGGGCTCAAAGCTAGTAAGTACCATAATCTTTTGGAAGCTCTTTATGACTTGCTACCCTCTATAAAGGGACCTTCCTCCAGTTACCAATTGAGTCAGTAAACCCACTTCCTCTCTATCTCCAGCAAGCTTTTGAGTTATGTGTTTCAAGCATTCATATGGTGATTTATTCAATCATGTCCTTTATCTTCCTTGTTTGCACAAAACTCTTATCTATTGAGTATTACTTTGAAAGCCTTCACTTGTGAAAAACCTTTTTGAGCAAAGAGTGCTCCTGTTTTGAAACTTCTACAAAAAAGCTTTTGTGAAACTGTTTATCAGGTGTTCTCTGACCAAGAACAAGTTTGCCAATTCCAATTATGATTTATCTTTATGTATCTCTATTGTGACTGCTGTACTTGGTTGCAAGCTAAGTTATATAATGGTGAGTTGCTTTCTTCTATGAGTTGTGCAAAGGTAAGTGTGATCCTTCTTGTTCGTATTCTTTTTATCGACACTTCACTCCATAAACATGTGGACATGTTTACTGAGCTCAGTATTCGCTTGGGGACAAGCGAAGTCTAAGCTTGGGGGAGTTGATACCCCCAATTTGCATCACCTTTCTATATCATAATTTACCTCTATTCATTGATATTTGTCTTATTATGAGGTATTACTTATGGCTTTTCATCTGTTTATGCATGTTGGATGATTCCTGGAAGATGGACTGCCGGAGTCTGGATTCTGATGGAAAAGAAGGCGTTTCGGTGCAATTTCGTGAAGATCAGAAAAATACCAGAAAAATATGGAAACATTTTATTTTACTGGAGGATAATTGGAGCCAGAAGGAGGAGCGAAGGGGGGCCTCAGGGGTCCCACACCCCCCTAGGCACGGGCCCACCTGACCCCGCGCCTAGGGTGGGTTTGGCCCACCTGTTCGGCCTTCGACTAAACCCCTTCGCATATATCTTCCCTACGGAACCCTAACACCGAGAGGGCGACCACAAATAGATTTATGCCGCCTCTGGGAGGCGGAAAACACCAAGAGAGAAAGATCTCTTCGGCAGACAGATTTCTGCCGGGGGAATTCCTTCCCGGAGAGGGGAGACCGTCTCCATCAACACCGTCATCAAGCTAGGCTTCATCGGGATCATCATCATCATCCACACCATCATCTTCACCAGCACCATCATCACCACTCCGTCCCACTGTAACAATTGTGTTGGATATTGCTTTAGTTCTTAGGGGAAACTTTCCCGGTGTTAATTACTATTGTAGTTGATGCTTGTGAGTGGAACCAGTGGATTATTGTTTGTGTTCGGATTGTTATCCATTATCATATCATCTTTGATTTTGATCCATATGATGTCTTATGAGTAGTTCATTTAGTTCTTGAGGACATGGGAGAAGTCATGTTGTTAGTAGTGAATCTGTGATGAGTTATTATTCAATGGTTTAAGTATTTAAGTTGTGGTGCTATTCTTCTAGTGGTGTCATGTGAACGTCGACTACATGATACTTCACCATTTATGGGCCTAGGGGAATGCATTGTGTATTTGGCTACTAATCGTGGGGTTGCCGGAGTGACAGAAACCTGAACCCCCGTTAGGACACCTTTGCACAAGAGAGTGTAGGATCTTAGAGTTTTAGGCTGTGGTTAGATTTATATCTTAATTACTTTCCTATAGTTACGGATGTTTGCAGGGGGTTTAATCACAAGTATCTATTAGTCCTAGGAAGGGCAGTATGTTAGCACAGGTTCAGCCACCCAACACTTACAAACACCAGAGAAGAGTACTCAGCTATTTGAAGCGAAAGCACTTGACAGAATTCCCATGTGCCCTCCAGAACATTTGGTCCTTATAAGTATTTCCACCGGCTTGTCCTTTGCTAAGAAAGGATTGGGCCACTTGCTCCGTTTTTTTGTTACTTCTATTACTTGCTCTTTGTTTTGTTGCTTTGTCAGAAAACCACTAAAAATCTATTTGCTAAGTATTCACAGGGATTTTCTGCTCCATACCACTGTTCAGCACCTTCTGCTCCTTGTTGGGATCGACACTCCTATTTATCGAAAGTACTACAATACACCCCCTATACTTGTGGGTCATCACAAGTTCCCTCTTTATTTCACACCGTGACATCCATAGACAAAAGAGCATGATATCAACTGAGTACAAAGTACAAGTGCAATGTTGAAAATGTTCCCCATGACAGCACGGTTCTGCTAATTCCAACTTATAAGTGCAAGCATATACAACAAAGTTGTCACAAT
This sequence comes from Avena insularis, assembly GCA_023614405.1. NCBI lineage: Eukaryota > Viridiplantae > Streptophyta > Magnoliopsida > Poales > Poaceae > Avena > Avena insularis. Next base: position 37,788,669 of record CM042691.1, on the reverse strand, counting down.
GGTTCAAGTTTATTAGGGGCAAAGAATATAAAGTGTGCCACCAAGTGTCTATACAGACCTGAGCTTTTTATTGATGAAGAAGGGGATGCCTAGGGCATCCCCAAGCTTTGACGCTTGTACCTCTTGGATATTTCTTGGGGTGACACCATGGTGGAATCCCCAAGCTTGATTTTTTGTCCATTCTTCATCTCATTGCATCATTCTCTCTCTACACCTGAAATTTTTCCTTCATACAAAACTTCACACAATCTTCATTAACAACATTAGTTTATTCAAAAGATATTAGACCTCTGGCAAAGCTTTGGAACAGCAAGGCTTTTCACTAAAAACACAAGCTACTGTAGTAACTCCTTCAAAAAGCTCAATTCACCTAAAGAGAACTCAAAAAGGAATCAATAAGAAGCAAATGCAAATAATGGCAGAAATCTGTCAAAACAGACCAGCAGGTATAAACCGATTTTTTCGAACATCTTCGGTTGCTCAAATCAAAAGAGTGTTGAACTAACAAAATTTATCTAACATACTGGGGGATGTATTCGTAACTTTTGAGCTCAATCCGAGTTATAGAGACTCCTCACGAATTTTTTTGGTGGAGGACAGAAATCTGTTTCGGGACAGCAACTCCCCAAATCTTACTTCCCTCTCATTAGAGGTCATTCTTGGCACAAAATGCAAACAAAAAGGATAAGGAGAGGTCATTACTAAAGTAATAACTTCCAAGACTCAAGGAAACTCTTGGGTTATCTCCCAACAAGTACTTTTCTTTAACGCCTTTAAGTTAGGCACAAGAAGCAAGAAGAATCAAGTATTTTCAAATGAAGAAGCATTAACATCAAATCTTGCTTTCAAAGGAGGAGCAAAAAACAACCTTTCTCTTCTCATAGGGAAGTGTTCAATACCTTTCTTAAATGGAAAATGATATTTAATGGTGCCTTCTTTCATATCAATGATAGCACCAATTGTTCTAAGAAAAGGTCTTCCCAAAGTAATAGGGAAAGAAGCATTGTACTCAACATCCAAAACATAGAAATCAACAGGGACATAAGCATTGTTAACCATAATGAGAACATCATTAATACTCCCCATGAGTTTCTTCTTAGCATTATCATTGAGTGGGACATCTAAATAACAATCTTCCAATGGTGGCAAATCAAGTATTTCATAAATCTTCCTAGGCATAATAGAGACACTAGAACCAAGAACACATGAAGCTTTGAGATCAAAGTCATTCACTTGCATATTAATAATGGGTTCCCAACTATCTTCCACTTTCCTAGGAATAGAAGCTTTGTGTTTTATCTTCTCTTCCTTAATTTTCACAAGAGCATCTGTAATATGTTTAGTGAAAGCAACATGCATATCACTAGCATCAAGACTTTTAGCAAGATTTTGCAAGAACATAATCACTTTAGAAATATTGCAACCATCAATATCAAAGTCAAACTTAGCATCACTAGTAGTAGGCTCAATAGGCTTCTGCATAGTAGGAGGAGGAATAGGGACTACTTGTGGTTTAGTGGTGATGGTGCACATACTATTGTTTCTATCAATTTCAGCTTCCCTTTCCCACTTAGCATGAAGTTGAGCTAACAGCCTAACATTTTCATCAATAGTAACTTGTATGGCATGAGCAGTAGCAAAGGTGTTTTCCATAGTTTCAGGTTTAGCAGCCATTTTATTAATCAAGGAAGAGTGAGCTTTAGACAAAGAGGATATATTTTTCTCAACAGTTAAAAGCTTTTCCTCTATAGTCTTATTGAAAGTGGTTTGTTTACTAATAAAGTCCTTGAGAATGACTTCAAGTTCAGAGGGGGCACTTCTAGAATTATTGTAAGAGCTTCCATAGGAATTGCCATTATTAGGAGGATAAGGCCTATAATTGTTGTTGCTACCAAAATTATTCCTATAGGCATTGTTGTTGAAATTGTTGTTTCTAATGAAGTTCACAACAACTTGATCTTCTTGAGCAACCAAAGAGGCTAAGGTAACACTATTAGGATCTAAAGGAGATTTCCCATTAACAAGCATAGCCATAATAACATCAATCTTTTCACTCAAAATTGGAAGTTTCCTCAACAGAATTTACCTTCTTACCATGTGGAGCTCTCTCAACATGCCATTCAGAGTAGTTAACCATCATATTATCAAGGAGCCTTGTTGTAGCACCCAAAGTGAGGCCCATAAAGGTACCTCCAGCAGCTGAATCCAACAGATTTCTTGAGGAGAAGTTCAAACCTGCATAAAAAGTCTGGATAATCATCCAAGCAGTGAGTCCATGAGTAGGGAAATTTTTAACCAAAGATTTCATTCTTTCCCAAGCTGGAGCAACATGTTCACTATCAAGTTGTTTAAATTTCATAATGTCACTTCTCATAGATATAATCTTAGCAGGAGGATAGTACTTTCCAATAAAAGCATCTTTGCACTTAGTCCAAGAATCAATATTATTTTTAGGCAAATAAAGCAACCATTCTTTAGATTTTCCCCTCAAGGAGAAAGGAAAAAAGATGGAGCTTAATAATATCTCCATCTACATCCTTATACTTTTGCATCTCACAAAGTTCAACAAAGCTATTGAGATGGGCAGCAGGATCATCAGAACCAGCACCAGAAAATTGCTCTCTCATCACAAGATTCAACAAAACAGGCTTAATTTTATAAAAGGTAGCATCAGGAGCACGTGGAGCAATAGAAGTGCTTAGGAAATCATTGTTGTTGGTGCTAGTGAAGTCACACAACTTGGTGTTCTCATCAGAGTTCATTTTGGCAAAGGTGGGCAAGCCAAAAATAGTAGCAGCAGCTAGAGCAGGAACTAATTTTTTTGTGTTTTTGAATAAAGCAAGCAAACCAAACTAGACTAATTTTTTTGGGGGTTTTTGAAAAGTGGCAAACAAAACCAAGCAAAAGAAACAAAGCAAACTAAAAACAAAGTAAAGAGAAAGGAAGTGAAGGACTCCCCTTGTGAAGACGTCCTTAGCCTCCCCGGCAACGGCGCCAGAAATCTTGATGCGTGCACCCAGTGTTTTGACGTGGGAAACTTCGTTGGAACCCCAAGAGCAAGGTGTGATGAGCACAGCAGCAAGTTTCCCTCAGTAGAGACCGAGGTTATCGTACCTGAAGGAGGAAGGAAACGTCTCAAAGGTGTTGCAAGCAACATGGAGACCAGCACAACACAAACTCAAGACTTTGTCCCAACGAATCAGTGAGGTTGTCAAGCTCACTGGTTTGCTGTAACAAAGGATTAAACGTATGGTGTGGAAGGTAATGGTTTGCAGCAAATAAACAAGTTACAGTGAAAGATGTATCAATGGTAAAGATTGGACCGGGGTCCATAGTTCACTGGAGGTGCTCTCCTTAGATAAACAACATGGCATGAAGGGTAAACAAATTACAGTAGGGCAATTGACAGGAACTGGGCAAGGCATAACAATGCAATTACTAGTCAAAAAGATCCTATGAGATTCGATTGGGTAATACAACAAGATACATAGACCGCCATCCAACTGCATCTATGACTAGAAGCCCACCTTCAGGTTATCATCCGAACCCCCTCCAGTATTAAGTTGCAAGCAACAGACAACTGCTTTAAGCAAATTGTGTAAGGTAAACAGTCCACATGTTTCATGAACAAGAGACCGTTGTTTTCTCCCTAGTAGAAACAACACATCTACAACCGAAGATATTATTGTCACTTCCCTTGGAAACTAGAGGCATGAACCCACTATCAAGCATAAATACCCCCTCTTGGAGTCACTAGCAACTACTCGGCCAAGATAGCTACTAACAATGGAAGGCATGCAAGATCACAAACAACACAGACATGATAGAATCATAAAGACAAAACCATTAATCAAACCAACATAATAATCTCAATATCCATCGGATCCCCGCAAACACAACATACATGATTACAAATAGATTAGATTTTGATCATGAACAGAGCTCACAAGATCTATACATGAAAGCACAAAGGAGGAGATACAACCATCTAGCTACTACATGGATCCATAGTCCAAGGTGGAACTACTCATGCATCATACCGGAGAGAAGACCTCCGTGATGATCTCCCCTCCGGCCGGGTGCCGGGAAGAACTTCAGATCCCCCCGATCTAGGGACGATGGTGGCAGCGGCTACAGACGGTTTCGTGGAGATTTGGTCAGGTGCTTAGGGTTTCTGCATCGGGGGCATCTTATAGGCGAAGGGGGAGGCCGAGGCGGCGGCTAGGGGCCCCACACCCCTCCTAGGCGCGGGGCAGGGCCCACCTGTGCTTAGGGTGGGTCTAGCCGCCCTGGCCGGCCTCTCCGGCTCCCCTCTGGACTTCTTGTTCCCCACGAAAAGTAATTGACTTTGACGTTTGTCCCGTCCAATTCCGAGAATATTTCTTTATTAACTTTTCTGAAACCAAAAATAGCAGAAAACAGGCATCTGGCACTGTTGCAACTTGTTAGTAGGTTAGTACCAGAAAACATGTAAAAATCATCCCAAAGTGTAGACAAGGTAAAGCAAAGTAGATACTAAACAAGCATGGAGCATAAAAAATTATAGATACATTTCCAACGTATCAATTGTTTCGCAACCTGGGATGATATGATGATCACGGATATAGGATCTCCATCACCTAGACTAAACCGATTGCTCTTGGGGTTTCCACTGCAGACTCTCATGATCTCCGTCTTAGTGCCTTGGATGAGTAGTCACACCATGTTGCATTCTTTCATTAAAAATAAATGATTTTTTATTGCTAATGTAACTCTTCACTACTATTCATAAAAACGAAAGAAGTAATAGATAGGGATGACATGATTCAAACATGCGACATTTGTACATACCCAAAACAAACAAGGATGGATCGATTTTGTTTAAACTAAGAATTTTTTCAGTTGATAGAGTCAAGCTCTGTTTACCTTTCTACTCTTTTTATGTAAGGGTAGGATGTAATCCTCCACGGAGATGTAAAAACAAAGTAACCCGCACAAACTTCCTCCATGGTACCACGTGTGGCTATTTTATTTATCTTAGATTTGCAACATTCAAATAAATTCATGTTCTCCTAATCAGGAGAACTATTACATAATTGGGATGTAAGAGTATGCTCCGTAGTTACCGTCCATTAGAGCATCTTCAGCAGACACGCTATAATAGCGCAGCGCTAAAATAACTGCTTTTTTGCAGCGCGCGCGCTGTAAACCTCCCCCAGCAGGTGCTCTAAAATAGAGCGCGCGCCCAATATTTAGCGCGGCGCTGGACTTTGCGCTATCCCGAGCGTCAAATTTGCAGCTCCGGCTACAGCGCGCGCTATCGCTGCGACGCGCGCGAAGAACACCAACTGCTCTGAAAAATCCCCCGCGCGAGCGCGTCGGCTCTGCCCCTCCGCGCGGCCGCCGGCGATGGAAAGCTCCGGCACCCCTCCCTACTCCGTCCCGCCCCCCGCCGGCGCCGCCGCAATCCCGCCGTCAACCGCGCCAAACCCTAGCGGAGGCGCCGCCGCGGGGTCGGCCGTTAGTCGCGCGCTCTTCAAGCTGCCGTGGACAACCTTCGGCGCAGCGCTACCACCCATCGCGCCGGGGAAGAAGACCACGTCGAAGAAGACGACGTCGGAGCGGTTGGATGAACTATGTTATTTGTGCTTGAACTATGTCATTTTGATGGTTGGAGGATTTTTAGATCCATTTATGCATGAATTATTTGGTGTTTTTTGATCTTATTTTCATAGATGTAATTGTGTTTTTGTGTTTGTGCTGTCGCGCGCGCTAAAATACAGCGCCTGGTGGGGGACGAAACGAGCGCGCGCTGCATTTTAGTGCCTCCGGCGGAGGTCGCGCTAAAATGCAGCGCGCAAACGGGATAGCGCGCGCTATCCCAAGTTTGCAGCGCTCTAAAATAGCGCGCCTGCTGGAGATGCTCTTAGTAAATACATAACTTCCTAGAAATGTGTAGTCAAAGTTACAAAAGGAGGGGATACATAAGTTTAACAACCACAGAATCGTGTTATTATTTCTCAGTTATAGGGCATATGTAGTTCATAAATCATCAGCCTTGATATGAACTAGGCAATGTTGTGTGTGAATTATAGAACCTCAATTTATGACATTTCAAGGATAGATGGGCAAGACCTGATAACTAGCAAAACATACCCTGAATTTCTATGCCAGGAAACGCCTAACCGGCTTATGGATCCCTTACCTCCCTACATTATTCATCCAAAATCGACCAGCATGATAAAATTGTGTTTACCTTTCCTAGATTTCATGCTTGGTATAAATGGAACTACACAAGCAATAACCATATTGGACTTTGTTTGCAATGGAAATGAGTGTGTGACATCGATCATCATCAACCAATACAGATAAGCAGTATTAGGATTTTAACACTCTCAGCAAATATCGAATTAATAATATTTTCCAGGAGGCACAATAATGGATAGCAGATAAGCGAGGTTGAAGCATGCTAGCCAATGTCGGTGTCGTGTTTTCATGGCAAAGCACGTGGTGTTTTGGCATCATACAAATATGCAATGAGATGTTTTATTGTGTATGTACTGGGTACATTCCAATGAATCTCTCATAAATTTAGAATATATTTTTCCTACTTAGGAACAAGTATTAAGCTATCATGTTCTACATGCAAGGAAAAAAAGATGTGTTATCAGCTCTCAAACTGCAAGATGTTGTACTTGTTTGGAAATCTTGGACTGGTGAACAACTAAAATGTTAGAGTTGTGTGTTTAGCTTTCCATTTACCGTGCATTTTTGGATGTGTATATGAGGAGGAGAGGCGAGGTTGCTATATGCCATGGAACTTTGTGTTTTTATGTTAGTATTTGTTCATATAAATCTTTCTCAATACACGTGTGTGGCTTCTTACCTAGATGCAAATTCCAAAGGAATGGCAAGTTTCAAATATCAACATTGCAGGACGCTATTTTGTTGCTGTATTTATTTTAGCGGTTGTGTAATTTATTGTTGTGTAATTCAAGTTATAAAGACTCTCGAACACACAAGAACTACTAGCATGCACACACCATTATTGGAAATTTGTTCTACTATCTCCGTTCTATATTAACCATTGCAAATTTGTTTACATTCGCATGTATTTGCATACTAAAATGCGTCAAGATAATATGGAATGGAGGGAGTACTAGCTTGAACAAAACAGTGTATATATGTCTCGAAATAAGCAGATATACAATTCTCTTCTGACAGCACCTCAGGAGAACCAGAAAAACAAATATATTATAGTTGTTGTGATGGGAATGAGGGGCATCAGCAAGAGAACACTTAGATGGATGAGCACTTTCAGCTCTGTTATCTTAGCTTGGATGACCAATTGGTGATTGCTTAGACCATAGAAGTAGTGTGTTTATTTTTCACAAATCTGGATGGTACATAGTTGAATGGATGAATCTACCTGCAATGTCATATTTTATGACATTTTCTAGATTATACATATTTTTTGTATTTATGATTGTGTGCATCAACCAACCAATGTAGAGGCAGGGTTATCATATATTTTTAAACCATATTTTGGGTTTACACAAGGAAGTTATCTTTTTTTCAACCTTGAATAAAGTTTATGGATCTCCAGGTCACTTTGATAGGACAATTATGTACTTTAATGATTAATTGCAGTTAAATGGTAATTGTTATTCTATGTAAAGAGACGAGTGATATGCCGATGGCCAAACTCTATGTCGACGGCCATTTATCGGGGTTGTCAGCGTACGGTCTACAACTGGGCAAAAACCATCGGCATAATAAATACATAGACAAACCGGAGCTATGTCGGCGGCATAAGTCTGCTATTGTCATATCTGGAGCTATGTCGGTAGCCATAGGTCGTAGCCATGTGGCACCGGTAGCCCACGACGTCAGGTATATGCCAACGGTCCTAACGGAGTCCGCACAATTCTTTTCCCTTTTCATATTACTGCTTTTATTTCTTATAATTTAGTTATTTTTGCATTTGATTTGGACAGAGTCATTAAATTGGTCTACTTTGTGTCAAAATTGGAGAGGTCCCATTTTTCACCATACTCGCTTCATAAAGTATCCCATTTTTAGCGTTTAGAGAATGAAAACATTTATTTTAAAACGAGTTAGAAACTTCTTGGTACTCCCTCCGTCCAAAATAAGTGACTCAACTTTGTCTAGACACATTTGCATGTAGACATGTTATGTGTTTAGATACATATATATCTAAAAAAGGCTGAGTCACTTATTTTGGCCAGAGGGGAGTACTATTGTATGACATGGTAAGAGACACCTTTGTTTCAAAAATGGGCACATTATCTTGAAATATGGTACGAAAATGACCATTACCCTGCTTGATCATTTGCTTGAAACTCATGAAGGTTCCTTTTTGTCAAAAAAAAAAACCAAAGTTATCATATTCCTAGTTCGGTATGTTTCCTAGCAACTAGTACACATAAAATACTATATGCCAGGGAATAGCATTTTATTAAATTTGTTTCTTGTTTTATTTTTCTAAAATAGGATGAAAAATGTACGTGTAGCTTTCCATATCAAGGGCTTGCATTTTTCAAAAATATCCTGAATCTACCATATAATCCTACTTTTGGTATATGAATATTTTGTTAATTTTCTCAAACAACCTATCAAACACTTATATTTTAAATTTAACCTCCTTTTGGGAAGTTCGCTGAAATTTATTTAGATGGAAAAATGTAGCAAAAAACTAGATAATTCAAATATTTGGAGAGTAGCCATAAAAAAGTGGTCTACTTTGTGTGCACATCGAAAAGGTGTCATTTTGCACCATTTTCTTTACACTTGCTTCACAAAATAACCACCTCCATATATTTTTCTCATTGTATTTCCTGCCGTTGTTCTTCACCTACCCAACCTATTAAATTCTTGCATACTACTATGTCAGTAGTAAAACACACCTGCTACCTTGCGTACATTGTTATTTATTTCTCCTCGCTAGACAACCAAGTCTGTGTATATATATTTGCCGTTCGCGATCTTCTTGAACATTCGCATTTCTGGGTTTTGCCCCTTCTCTTTTGTTCACTTAACATAAGAAAAACACTTTTTTCTTTGTGAATAACATAAGACAAACTCTTTACAGATATATAGCGCATATGTATTAAGGACATATCAATGTCTCCATGGGAATGAGGGGCAACAGGAACATAACACTTCACCGTGCCTGGGTGCTTCTTCCTAGAGCTGTGGCATGTAGGTGCAACAAAAAGATTTGTGAGTATATTTTTTATACCACTGCCAGGTTTGGTGGAAAACGTAGCAACCCCAACCATCAAAGCTCCAATGTGTCCATGATTGCTCGTGTGCGGTTGCTCGTGACATGGAGTTTGAGCTCCGAGCAAAGGGCGGACTAAGAAAAAACTCTGACCGAGGGGCGATCATTTGACTGGGGGCACTCCTTGTACAAAGTTGCAGGGTTTGAGAATTTTTCTTTCAAAATATGCAAAGAGAATTCAAATTTTGAGTTGGAGCCTACGCCCATGGCTCCAGCCTCCAAGGACATCCCATCGGCATGGCTTAGTTATGAATGGAGTGGCATCAATTGTTTTGATATTTCCCAATGTAAATGTTTGAGTCATGGTTAAGTGGTCCAATGTTAATGTTGAGCGGCATTATGTGTTCATCTACATTGCTTCCTAACTACTCCCTCCGTTTCAAAATATAAGATGTTTTAGGTTTGTGAAGAAAATGAATCTAGACATCTTTTAGTGTATAGATTCATCCCAAAGTTGAGTGAACCTACCTACTAAAACAAGTCTAGATTCATCTTCTTCACAAACCTAAAACATCTTATATTTTGAAACAGAGGGAGTACAATACAAATTGACGAGTTTATGAAATCTGGTCATGTTCTAATTTGTAGGTACAATGTGGAATTATGTCCAACCTAAAACTAGTTCAGGCAGGCATTCCTGTTTATGTTCGCTGGGGGTTATTTTGATGTTGATGTGGAGAAGATGTTTCCAAATATACTAACTCGAAGGGGAAGGTCGATCATGTCGCTGACGGCAAATTACAAAGCTTCTTCTAGGTACAACTGGGACATACGGGATGCTTCAGGTAATTTTATTGCTGCTGCCTGAAGTACAGGCCCTTAAACATGGGCTCCTACTGGCTCAATCTTTTGGCTGTAGTTGAGCCTGGGCTCTAATAGTACTGAGGTGGTGGAGACAATGAGGAATGGAGTACATGCACATGGTGTCTATTTTTGATGATTGCTAGTACCATCAATCTACTGAAATTGTGAAGATTCAGTTTGACTATGAGCCACGGGAGGTGAATGGAATTGCTCACGAACTAGCTCGGTTCAGATCAGGAGACTTGGTTAGATGATCCACCATCATGTTTACTTCCTCTTAACAAAGAGGTACTAGTAAGCTATCAAAAACAATCACAGGCCATAAGGTTCACCAAACAGACATTAGTTCTGCATGTCCTTCTAAGTTGCTGCACAGCCTGGGATCAGAACACTTTCTACCAATATATCATATTAATAGAACTGTTTAGGGAGGCACGACAATGGATCACAGATAAGGACAGTGAAAGCCTAACCATGGCAAAACAATGAGAATACTTTTTTTGGACAACTCGAAATGTTCCTGGAATATATTTGGACAACCAGACGAACTAAGGCCTAAACTGGGGTTTTCAAATTCAGAAACTGCAGAGCATAAATGTACTTATCAAATAAGGTTCGGGTCATATATCCAGCACATGGTTCCACATAAGATATGCAATTTAAAAACTAGCACATGGTTCCACATAAGATATGCAATTTAAAAACTACGTAAAGACAGATATATGGGTGTCAACTAGGCAGAACATTTCATCTAGTCATCATAAACTCCATCCGCAAACTTGTCCTCAGCATAGAACACAGCTACCACCTGGTTCCCGCCAAACCTTCTGCCATGCATCCCGGTCTTCGCCTTGGTCGAGCCATCAACATCTGCATATTCCAAAAACACCTGGAACCACAGGCAGGGAAGTCCATGGATTAAAATAATTCCACTCATGCTCGACACGCATCAACACTGAACATAGTAAAATCACAGCTCACCTTTCCAACTCCTGGAACAGCCACGCCGCTGGGGTCAGGTCGAGGGATCACAGCTTTGACCAAGTTACCTGTCCAAGTGTCAGTGAGTACATACATAGACAAGAAATAAAGATGATATATATGATCAATCAAATCAAATCAAATTGATAAAGAATGGTGTGTCTTCTGTAGGTTAGGCCCGTTTGCCAATATTGCATGAGGCCACTATAAAAGACTGCAATGGCATTTATGTGGACTACAAAAAAGACACACAAACAGACAAACACACAAAAAAACAAGTTCAGTAACTGAACACAGTGGTAAGAACAGAATGCAAATGTTCAAGACAAGATGAGGACTAGCCCATAGGTTTCATGTTTACCATATTTGCGCCCTTCTTCCCTCATGTCTTCCAAAATGTCCTCGTACTCCTCATCATCTCTCAGTTCATCTGCTGAAACCACCTGGGTCAGGCATACCACCTTTGTCGGTAGAGCTCCTCCAACTTGGAGCATGATTTTCTGCACAGAAAGCAACAGTCAGAAGTTGGAAGGGGGGAACGAACTCATTGTACTTTTGTAAAGCAATATCTTTTAGCAGAGTTGTACCTGCATCTGCAACTGTTGGTGTGCCTGCAACAGGATGGTTTCTTGCTCTGGCCTTGGTTGAGAAGTGCCTTGATTTGCTCGCCTAACAGTGAGGGTCTTGTCTCCCATCTTGATACCATTAAGGGCAGCACAGGCAATATCGGTGACATTAAGATCCTGATATACACAGAAGGCATATCCTTTCGAGTTGCCCGTCTCCCTATCCTTCACAAGATCAAATCCTCGCAATGGTCCAAAGGATTCAAGCAACTCCCGCACTTGAGCCTCAGTGAAGTAATAGGGGAGGCCACCAACAAATATGCGGTCAGGGCCTTCTAAACCTCCAGCTGAGCCAGGTGTCAAGCCAACAGCACCAAGGTTGAGATTGGGGTTTGGCTGGCTTGGACCCAGTGCAGCAGCCAGGGAAGGATTATAGTCTGTTGGCCTTCTAACCTTCACAGGCGCTCCCTCAAACATTATACCATCTAATGCCATTGCATTGCTTGCTTCCTCTACAGACCTCATCTCCACAAAAGCAAATTTCTTGTCATGGTTTATGTATACATTAAGAACAGCATCACCAGGACCAGCTGTGTTTCCTCCAATAGCAGCCATAACTTGATTGAAGTATATAGCAACTGTCTGCAGAAAGAATATCAAGTAATAAGCGCAGACCACAAAAGGACAGAGACCATCAAGAAAAGCAAATTAATCGAGTAATTACCTGTTCATTAGCAGTTGGTGGAAGACCACCAACATATACACGCCGAGCATGCCGAGTAGCCTACGAAAAGGATGGTTAACCATAATGTTATATCACACAATAGAATGCAAAGATAATGAGGCAATGAGCACAATCAACATCGGAAGTTATATACCTGTTGCGTCATGGCTTGTGGCTGCATAGCTAGATGATTGAACTGATGAAAATAGAAAAAATTAATAAGTGGAAAAATATAAAATAATTGAGAGCTGAGCTCATACTGCCACCACCAGATAAGTTACAAATCAGATTGTCTGGTGGTGACAGAACCAAATCTTCAAAGGAAAATAGAAGTCACCTGTGCAGGAGCGGTGAAATTAAACATGTTTGGAAGCATCCCAGGAATAAGAGGGGCAACTGCAGGCAGCTGACCTGCAAATCATCGAGAGAGAACAATTCTTTACAGATAAACAACTTATTATCATGAAAATTTTATAAACTTCGACATAATCATAATTCTAGCATAGATACATTTCAAACAAAATCCATAGGAAATGGATTGTACATGTTGAAGGAGACAAAGGACTAGTAACTAGTTGAAGGAGACCAAGATATCAAACCAACCAGATGTTTTCGCCTTGTACAATAAGCTACAGTAGCCAGCCCATTCCATTAGCTGATGATGGACAAAGTGACTCTAGATTGCTTTCGTACCCATATGAAAACATAACAAACAAACAAAAGCCAAGAACGACCATAAAAAAAATGTCACAGAGTTCAAGATACTTGTGGAAAGAAATGCAAATTTGCAAGTCTTCTCTGTAAGAAAACATCATTCGCTTAACAATGATTACCATGATGTTCAAGGCATTCACTGATACTGGACTGTAAGACTCCAGCTCTCAGAATGTAGCCAGTTTAAAGAGCTTAGCCAGTTTCTAATGACAGTCCAGAAAGAGCCAGTTGCCAGACTTTCCTAGACAATCAATCTTCAATAATTTGTTGGACTATGAACCAACAACAGTAAATTGCAGCCCTGCTAACATTGCTGAGAGAAATGATGATCACCATTTGTGGGAACAATTATATTTGAGAAGTTGGCTATCAAATACAAGTTCATGGCAAAGCATGCGCGAAAACGAATGATTGTACAGTCATTCGAGAAGTTGTAATTTTTATATAATATATAATAGTGCATTTAGCTGCTTACCAGTTCCATAACAGAGCATCTCCTAACCATCGAATAACATGCAAAAAATGCAAAGGTAAAACCAGAAGTGTTGTTTCTCACATACCTGGGGTCACACCAGGAGTAACCAACGGAACGCCTTGTGATGGTCCCTGGTCAAATCCACTCACTCGCTTGCTGTAACAATGCAGGAGACAGCTATAAGTTGTTAAGCAAACAGGAAATAGCACATCGGAGAAAAGAAATAGAACCAGCAAATGAGCTATATTACAAAAACATATCACGAGCGAAAAGATTTGCATCGACTGAAAGCCTATTAACAATTAACATACAAGCAAAAAGCAAGAAGCTAATACACAGTTGCTCATATTTATCCATTGTATACCTTCAGTTCTCTAGAAGTACAAATCAAAGAAAAACTGATGAGGGACAGTAGTGAGAATAAAGCAGAAATAAAATCCAGTACTAGTTTCTACACACTTCTACTATATTCTAGGTACTTTGGTCCTTTAGTCATATGTGATTGAACCTCCTCAGGGAAAATAAAAAAAGAAAATAAAGCAGAAGTCAAGTACAATACTGACTTCTACAGAGTTCTACTCTATTCTACATAATTTGGTACTTTAGTGTAGACGATAGAAAACGGACTCCTTCCTGTTGATCTATGCTTGGAGTTGTTGTAGGAGAATTCAGCAAGAGATAAGGCCAAATCCCATTGTCCCCTTTTGTCTCCACAAATGCAACGGACTAGACTGCCCAAAAACTTGTTCACCACTTCCGTTTGGCCATCGGTTTGTGGGTGAGCAGTACTCGAAAATTTTAATTCGGTATTGAATTGCTTCCACAAAGTTAGCCAAAATGCAGCAAGAAACTTGCTATCACGGTCTGAGACGATGGACCTTGGGACCCCGTGAAGTCTGACCACTTCTCGAAAAAATAGATTTGCAACATGATGAGCATCCGTTGTCTTGCGGCACGGAATGAAATGCGCCATTTTAGAGAATCTGTCCACAACCACAAATACTGCATCATTCCCACGTCTTGTTCTTGGCAAACCCAAGACGAAATCCATAGAGATATCCTCCCATGGAGCATCAGGAACAGGCAAAGGCATGTATAACCCTGTGTTCTGGACTTGACCTTTGCATGTTTGACATATAGGGCATCGCTGAACAAACTTTCCCGCATCCCTCTTTAGTTGTGGCCAAAAGTAACGAGCCTCCAAGTTTGCGATAGTTTTGTCACGTCCAACATGGCCACTAAGATCACTTGAATGAAGCTCCCTAATCAATTTGTCACGTAGAGAACTTCTTGGGATACATAAACGATCATTCTTGAAGAGATAACCATCTTGCACCAAATAGTCGTTACCTAATGGTTGATCTCTCAAGTGCTTCATCCAAACATGGCCAAAGTCTTCATCCTCTTCGTACAATTCCTTTATTTGATCCATACCTGGAAGTTCAGCCTCAAAGAAAGTCAAGAGGCATGCACGCCGACTCAAAGCATCTGCTACCTTGTTGGTTACTCCAGACTTGTGCACCATAAGGTAGTTAAACCTCTCTAGGTACGCTGCCCATCTTGCTAACATGCGATCCACATGCTTTTGATTTCTAAAATGCTTTAAAGATTGATGGTCAGTGTAAACAATGAATTCCTTAGGCAGCAAATAGACTTCCCAAGTCTTCCTAATCTCCCACACTATCGAATGAGCCCAAAAGAGCATGATATACTAAAGGAAAAGGTGGAGGAGTTATTGCAGAAAGGACACATACAAGAAAGTATTAGTCCATGTGCTGTACCAGCTTTGATCACGCCAAAGAAAGATGGATCTTGGCGCATGTGTACGGATAGTAGAGCTATCAACAAGATCACCATAAGGTACAGATTCCCTATTCCCCGCCTAGATGATATGTTAGATCAGCTCAGTGGTGCTAGGGTGTTCACAAAGCTAGATTTAAAAAGCGGATATCATCAAATTCGCATCAGACCTGGGGATGAATGGAAAACAGCTTTCAAGACAAAGGAAGGGTTGTTTGAATGGTTGGTCATGCCATTTGGACTCTCAAATGCGCCAAGTAACCATGTTGTTTGTGTTTGCTTCCTAGTTTTAAGTAGTATTCTCTAGAGCCTTCTAGCTATAAGTAGAACTAAGAGGTGAAGGCTCATGAGGCCTATAAATAGGCGTCCTCACCTCTAGCTATGAAATCGGACTATGTACCCACTACCTGTCAAATAAATAGAACCTTGTGTTCTTGTTTTAGATCTTGGATTAGATCTAGTATGTTGAGAGTTTTTGGACTAAACTCTTGACAGCCCCCGCCCCTAGAGCGATATCTAGCCCACGCCTCTAGAGCAATATCTAGCCCAGCACGTTGGAGTGGTTCCTTCAACATTTGTGCTATATTTATTATAGCAGCAAGGTGGAGTTGTTCCTCCACAACCCTTGTGTTGCATCAAAAACTGTGTATGAGAATATATAGCATATGTCGACATATCTCAAAAACAAATGATGATTTGTCTTCCTCAGGGTGGCAACTCTTATAAGTGTCATAAAACTTAGGAAGACGTCCAACACATACCTCTTCGAACGCGAGCGTGAACGAGATCTCGACCTGCGGTCACGACCCTTTGACCGGGAGCGGGAGCGATGCCTACGATGACCATCTCTGTCACGGTCCCTTCTGCATTACCAATTCATCACATCATACATCAGATCTCAATAAAGTAGCATATGATTTATTTATTTATATAGAAGATGTTAACAAGATAGAAATTTATGGAGGATACTGGTTAGTATTCTATTATTTGAAATATTCACAAGAAAATGAACATTGCTATTTCTGTCCCCAAGATGAACAATTGATTAAGCAGGAAAATCCAGTTTAGCTAAGAAAAAGATATTTTAACTAAGATGCAAAAGCATCCCACAAAGGTTACAACAAACATTCGGCTAGTAGCTACACAAAAGGTGGCTCTTAGAAGCAAACTTCCTCAAGCTCTCTGAAAGCTATCATTTTGGACTTCACTCTCCAAACGCAGTGTCACAACTCATTCCTATCAAGAATAAAACCCAGCATGATAATACAATATAGAGTCCTTTCTGGGACAAATTTGCACATGTGTTGTCAACCTTTAATCACAACAGGTGTGCTGAAGATAACCAGAAGGCATGACTGAGGGTTTAGATGGACATATACCAGATGAGGGAATGTTCAGGGGACAAGATTTGGTCCTTTCTTGATCGTCTCAAACATAGATGCATAGGCCATGACCTTTACCAACACAACAAGAACCACTAGAGTATTGGACTATGTTTAGTTGATGTCTAAAACTAACCTTACAATTATCCAGTCATAGCCAAAATTTTGGTCATTGTTTGGATGGTTACCAAACTTTCGGCATGCCCTGCCAACACTAGTCTATTTTTATTGCCAACATTGGCCTAGGCATGGGAAAGAAAAACCTTGGCCAAAATTTTGGCCAGCCAAATATTTGGTAGGGTGTACTCTGGCTCAAACCAAACATACCCTACAGGCCTAGACACCCTTAATCCTAGAGTTCCTACTAAAATATGGTTCTCAAATTAAATGATTTCCCTTAAGTTTCTAGGCTGATGCAAGTGCTTGCCTAAAACATAACCAGCCCCCGCTGCAGTACGTCCATGGCCTTTGACTTCTAACCAGACTGCCAGCAGCGACTAACTGCTGCTGCCCTACGGAGCTGCTGCCTTGATGTAATGTACTATCATTGTCAGATATTTAAATGTATTTTAATCCAATATCTTAAAATACTACTTATAGTCAAACTTACAGAAATTTCGCTCTGAATAAAAAAATTGAGGGGATATTAGTCATTCTTGGTTATGCTTGAATATTGAAAACCATTACATACATAACCAAGGAACTCTTAACCACCACAGCTAACTCATCAGGATAAAAATACCTACCTTTAACAGTCTTCTAGCTCATTAAGTAACTCATCAAGCTAATTGATTTCTGTGCAGAATCATAAAATACACTTTCATGGGACAAACAATTTTACCAGAGACCAACTTCAAAAGGTACCTTCTAAACACAGAGCCAAGAAAAAGCAACACCAGCGCAAGCAAATTTTACATCATGCAAACTCTCAGTAGATCAGAAAACAGCCTCGTGGTAGATGAATTATTCTGAACATAGTTACCAAGAACTTCATAGATCGGTATACTTGAACAAACATACATAAATCCAAGGAAGTTTAGACACAGCACCTTTCAACATCACGGTCACGGCTCTGATGACGATCATGATCATCAGAACGGCCACGGTGCTCCCTCTTTTCACTTCTTTCACGGTGCTCTCTCTTTTCACTTCTTTCACGGTGCTCCCTATGGTGGCGATCACGTTCCCGGTCCCGGTCCCTGTCCCGGTCACCCCTGTCCCTCTCCCTGTCCTTGTCCCGGCCCCTTTCTCTATCTCTCCCATGGTCTCTGTCACGCTCCTTGTCCTTCTCTCGTCCTCTGTCCCTCTCTCTAGATTTTGACGACCTTCCCTCATGCTGGGAGAAAAAGGGAAGAAAGTTATTTTAGAATAAGAATGATTTTCTTTAACGATGCTCTGATGAACACATAATGAATGGACACATGCAAAATTCTTCCTATTTAGAGCAGCCATCAAACACCACTAGAAGCCATTACTCAAACTAGCAACATGTAAATACATCCACAGATAATCTTAAGTCAGAATTTAGCATACAGGTTTTCAAAGTGAATAATAAAGTTCCAGAAATCATGTGGCCATCCTAGTAGCAAACGGGGCCCTCTCAAATCAAATGCATCTAGAGAACTCATAAAAGTAGCTTACCAAAAACAAATTGAGCAACGCTACATAATAAAATGCAGCAATGCATACCCATGATCCATCGGAAACATAATCGCACAGCAACAGTGAGCGGCAGCAGTTTCAAGAAGTATCTGCTCCAACATCCGGGCACCTTCCGCCAAATGAAATCAAAACGACAGTACCAGCCGAATTCCCGCACCCGGATTAATCACCACATCCGCGCAACCAAACAAGAACTAGTAGTCCTCCTACGCGGGACATGTCCCTCGGTTCAACTAGACGTGTGGCTATCTCGGATCAAGCGGATCAGAGACGAACGCACCTGGGAGCGACCGTCGGGCTGGTCGGAGAACCCGGGGGGCTTGGTCGGCGAGGATCCCCCGGTGACGGCGCCGGCAGAGGCGTCGCCGTTGCCCTCATAGCGCTCCTCGTACTCGGCCATGCGACGCGGCGGCGGCAATTGCGCGGGGTGGCGGTGGCCGGCTCGGTCTGTTTGGGCTAGGGTTTGGCTGGTTCGCTGGTCGGACGAGGAAGCAGGTCCGTACAGTACAGGTTGTGAGCACGGGACGCGGGGCAGGCTGTCTATATACGATAATCGTTTTTTTTTTATTTGAGCCTTGGGCCTTTTGGTTCCGGATTCTGAGAAGCGGTGTGCCAAACATAGTGCCAGGCCATACGACATGGAATGGTCAGCCCGCTACAGGCGGCGTGACACGCGCGACCACAGCCCATTACTGCCACGTCTAGTAAGTCGGCCCATCCTTGTATAAATTCAGAGTCCCTGAGAAAAGGATACGATACGCTCAAAAAGGAAGAGAAAAGGATACAAAATAAATGCAGACTGAAACAAGGCAAAAAAGTTTACTATATTCATCAATTAAAAAATAAAGTTCCCTTTTTTGAACCTCACCGGCAGGCTTTTATTCGATTGACGGTAAAAGGACTAATTGAACAGGCTCAATTAGAAAATCGGATAACTAACAAGAGAATCAATCAAGAGAGCTTTGCGAGCACAAACATGTTCCGCTTCATTTGCATCTCTCCTAGCAAAATAGAACATAAAACCCTGAAAATTGGAGATTGTAGCCTTTATCTCCTGCGGGATCTAACCATTCGCCGATCGCTACAACTTTCTGTCATTCCACACTTTGACAATGAGCTGACAGTGAGTCTCCAGAATCACCTAAGACCAACCCCTCTATCGTGACAAGAAGATTGCATCCTGGCATGCAAGCAATTCAGGTGTACCTGGATCAGTTATGTGCTCATATATCTGGCACTCCGTTGACACAAACCCACCGGTGATCTCCATCTCCTGCTACATTGCCTAGGGAGTTCATAGCTCCATCATAGTTCAACTTCAACTTCCGCCCCGCTTGCCACCCTACGATGCCAGATAGAATGGTTGCTAAGTAGAAAGAGTAATAAATGGAAGATGGGAATGTTTGACTCATCTTAGCATAAAGATATAATGTTCTTCTCATTGTATGAGATGCCTTCTTTAGTTAAACATCTTCCTTAATTGTATGATATGTCTTATATTAGTCAATCCATATGATCACCCCATAATTGATAGAAAGGATTACCCGAGAACTGCTCGTTGCACCTTGCTTTCGTTTTTTTCCAAAAAAAATGGAAAGTGGATTCTATGTATTAAAAAATACTGAAAAGAAAATTACATCTTACACATATAGTACGTACACCAATAGTTTCTTAAGAAAGAGTTTGCAATTTGTGCTAAAAAAAGATAAATATAGTGTAACTCATTGGGTGATGTTTTTTTATTGGGTGAAATGAAGAAACATACAAAAAGAAGATGTGCTGGATATCAAAAAGAATTACAAAGTTTGTTGATTATTCATCAAATATATTCACTTTATGACAATGTATATATTGATACTATTTTTCTTTGAACCAAGTAATCTGACAACTGCATCCCATATATCTTCTCACTATATCAATAATATGTTTAGCTTCAACACAACCTTCTGCCCTAAGTTCCCGTATCTATTGGAAAGCTGACCAAAGGGCGCGTGTCGGCCGACAGCCCGGCCAGGCGAGGCCTACTGTCAAGCCGGTCGGCTTTTGATTGGATGAGGAGCCCGGTCGGCTTTTGAATTAAATACTGGTCGTGGTCGTTTTTTGAATTGTAGACTGCGCGCTAGATTTGGAAAAGATCCATTTCGTTATTATTTGTGAAACTGATTAAAAAATATTATTTTAAAAAAATAGCATAAAAAAGTACCGAACATAAATATACAGCTACATGCACAACGTGTAGTGCGTGCACCAAAAGTTTATTAAAGAGAGAGAGGTTGTACTTTTGGGCTACACAAAAAAGACAAAAGGATAAAATAAAAGTTTTTTATTCCTTTATATAGCTGCAATTTTTTTCAGTAGTCTAAAACAGGAAAAGAATATCGAGACTTTGCACAAGCATACAAAACGTGTGTATGTAGTCATGTGGAAAAAATGGATTCTTTTGAACCTCAAAACTACCATTTTCAAAAGAATTCAAAAACCGAGCTCTAGTGCCACAAATCAGCTAAAAAAATTTAAATAATATATTTTGTTTAATCATTTTCAGAAATAATACACGAAATTGATCATTTTCAATTTTGTGGCCGGTCTTTAATTCAAAAAACGACCGTCACGCGTCTTTAATTGAAAAGACGACGGGCAGTAATAATCTTTTGAAAAGACGACGATACTAATCATCTTTTCAAAAAACGACTAGCCCATGGTCAACTATGCATGATCAATACAACCTGTCTTTAATTCAAAAGACGACAATGTGCTAGTCGTCTTTTGAAAAGACGATTCGTGCTGTTGTCTTTTCAAAAGATGATTACTGCATGTCGTTTTTTCAATTAAGGACTGCTCGCTAGAATTAAAAATGATCAATTTCGTGTATTATTTTTGAAAATGATTAAAAGAATATATTATTTAAAAAAAATAGCCACAAATCAGCATCCTCGCTCCAATATACCTAAAAAAATTAAAAATTGATAGAGACAATATGCTGTATGCCATTATTCTATTTTCTATACTAGATGAAATGGACCGTGCATTTCTTAGGTATCCAAGTTGTAGTTACCAAAGTTGTTGTCAAAGCTGTCAACGTGCCGTATGAGTCAAGATGTCTTTGAAACTGATTGGCTGATCTTTAAGAAAGCCTATTCAAGTTTCCCCAAGGAATATACCAACTCATTTTACCATCACGTGTGCACACTCACACCTTGTCATCATAGGCTAGTATGACTGATCTGATGTTGAGACTTTTGGCGGCCCATTTTATTTGTGTTGTCTTTTCATGTTGAGTAGCTCAACCTAGTACTCCTTCCATCCCAAAATAAGTGACACGAATTTGTTTAGAATCAAACGTATTTAGATACGATTTTAATAGAAAAATATGTATGAATCTAGATAAATCCAAGTCACTTATTTTAGTACGGAGAGAGTACTGTATTTGAGAGGATGCGCAAATTTAGATGAATATCTTTTATCTGTCTATGCAATCTTGTATGAACAAGACGCAGAAAGAAATTCCCCAACAACCGCGGATTATCAAAACTTACAAACACTTGCATTGAACCGTCGCTGGAATCCACAATAGATGACAAACACACAATCATTTTGAAAAAAGCGCGTCCATGTCCTCTAGGCTCCGGCCCCTGGTCTCCGGCAGGCGCACGAAGACGAAGACACACGCCGTGGCGGCCAAGCCGGCGTACAGGAAGAAGCACCCGGGCATCGTGATCCAGGCAGAGAGCGAGATGAAGGACATGCTCACCACGCCGCACGTCAGCCGATTCACGGCCATGCCGAGGCTGGCGCCCTGCGCGCGCAGCCGCAGCGGCATGATCTCCGCGCTGTACGTGGACGGGAGCGACCCGAACCCCACCGAGAATGCCGCGACGGAGGCCAGCACGAACGCCACGCACGCGGCCGCGGTCGCGGGAGAGGTCTCGCCGACGCAGAGCGTGAGGGCCAGGGCGGCCAGGGACACGGCCACGCCGCCGCTGCTGGCCATCAGGAGCGGGCGCCGGCCGACTCGGTCGGAGAAGAAGGAGACCACGAGGATGAAGCACGTCTTCACCACGCCGATGGCGATGGTGGCGCCCAGGATGGCGATGGTGGACGACATGCCCGCCTTCTTGAACACCAGCGGGCTGTAGAGGAGGATGGCGTCGATGCCGGCGGCCTGCTGGAGGAAGTTGAGCCCGACCACGCAGACGAGGATCCGACGCACCATGGCCGACGGCTGGAAGACCAGCTCCCGCCACACGCCGGCTCCGGCCTCCTGCGGCGCCTCGACGACCCGCTTGATCTCCTCCAGCCGCAGCTCGGCCTCCGCGGCCGTGTCGGAGGTGCGCACCAGCACCGCGCGCGCGTCGGCCTGGCGACCCCGCATGGCCAGCCACCGAGGCGACTCTGGCATGGCGAGCACCCCGGCGGCCAGGAACACGGGCGGGAGCACGCCGATGGCGTACATCACCCGCCAGCCGACGTGCAACGGCAGGCCGGCCAAGGCGTAGTTCGACACGTAGCTGAGCAGGATGCCCACGTTCACAAATATCTGCGCCAAGCACCAGCATGGATCAGAACCTTTAATTGCGTAGCTGAGATTAGCGCCTACTACGCTCGGCGAGCACTTACATCGAGCAACGAGGAGAGCACGCCGCGAACGGATGCCGGCGATATCTCGGCGTTGTAGACCGGCGCGACGACGAGGGCGAAGCCGACGCCGATGCTGGTGACGAAGCGCGCGGCCATGAGCGCGGCGTAGCTGCCGCCGAGCGACATGGCGAGCGCGCCGGCCATGAGGAACCCGTTTGCGAGCACGAGCGTGCCGCGGCGGCCCAGGAGGTCGGCCGTCCAGCCAGCGGCGAGGATGGAGACGAGCATGTACACGTTCATGGACCCCGCCAGCACCTCCACCTGCTCGTCGCTCAGCCCCAGGTCCTCCCGGATGAAGAGCTGCGCGCCGCTCATCAGCGCCAGATCTGCAGCAAATCAACAGCTCGATCAGCTAGAGCATGTCGTCGTCGTACCAGGAAACAGAGTGTGTGGTCACGTACTGTAGCCCATGAGGATGGTGGTCATGGAGGCGAGCGTGGCGCAGCCGAAGGCGTACATGTTCCGCCGTGGCTTCTCCGACGACGCGAGCAGCGGCGCGGTGGTGGCTTCATCGGCAGCTCCGTCGTGCGCCATGGCGATCGTGTCGTCGTCTTGGCGCCGGGGAGCGCGGAAGGTCGCTGCTTGAAGTATAGTGTAGAGGTTTCGGCTGTCTAGTTATGCACTTAACAGTCTTCAGACTTCGGACTAAGAACTGAATTCCGGTACTCCCTCTCCGATCCAAATTAATTGATTTGGATATATCTAGATTCAAATATATCTAGCATTAAAACATGTTTAAATAAATTAGAGTTAATTAATTTGGGTCGGATAGAGTAAAAAAATACTAAAGAAATTACATATTCGAAAAATCCAAAATGAGAACCACGCGTCTGGCTGGGTGGCTTGAGCTCGAGATGTGAGCTCGCCCAAGAGGGTTCCTATTGCATGTAACTTAGAACATCCTCGCTCGTTAGGCGAACCAATGCCAAAATTCGGACTTTTTTGGCCGGACAAAACGCGTTTTCGGCCTGGATCCGCCGATCTTACCACTCGTGTACCCAGGCCGAGTTCTCAGGTTCGGCGAAATTCAGTTAAACTCGGCGAAATATGGGCGAATATAGACGGATTTTATTAATTAGGGCAAGGACACACATATTACATCGAATTTATTAATAACTAGGAAAAGGCCGCCGCCGCCATGGTCGACACGGATGACGCAACCACAGGCCGAGGCGGGGGTGGTTGCCGGCCTAGATGTGCTCCATGACGCCGGCGAGAGTTTGCCCTGGAACGCTCCACCAGCGGCGGCAGAAAGCCATATTGTGACGCGGCGGCGAGCCTGACGGTCCGTCGTGTCGGGCGAGTTTCTCGAGACGCCTGTCGACGAAGAACTGCCTCCAGAAAACCAGGTTGCCAGGATCCTCGACGAGATCCTGGTCTTGCATGGCGGCGATAGCCGCCTGGATCTCTCCAGCGAGGTCCTCGTTGGCCGGCACTGACGGGACTGGGATCCCGCCAGCGCTGAGTTGTCAGGCGAGGGGAAAACGAGTGTCGTCGGCTTGGTTTCCTCACTCGCGCCGGCCGGGGAGCGCGGAAGGTCGCTGCTTGAAGTATAGTGAGGTTTCGGCTGTCTAGTTGTGCACTTAACGGTCTTCAGACTTCGGACTAAGAACTAAATTTCCGATCCAAATTAATTAACTTGAATATATCTAGATTCGGATATATCTAGTATTAAAATATGTCTAGATACATTCGAATCTAAATAAATCGAAGTCAATTAATTTAGATAAAAAAAGTAAAAAAATCCTAAAGAAATTACATACTTTTTAAAAAAAATCCAAAATGAGAACCACGAGTCTGGCTGGATGGCTTGAGCTCGAGATGTTGAGCTCGTCCACCAGGGTTGCAATTGCAGGTGCCCTATGTGGACTAGACGGAGTGCTATCCGCCTGAAAAGATCGGCGAAAAGGTCTCGCCTATCTAAGAGCATCTCTAGCCAATATCGACCTCTATCCTTTAACTTTCAATGTTTTCTCATCTAAAGAGAGACGGTACCTGGCCGAACCCCTAAATCTAGATGAGCAAATCACACATATTTTGATCACAAATTGATTCATAGACTTAGTTACAAATATTCGAACATAATTAAATATGGTTCAAACACTATTCAAACTAGATTACCTAAACATTGATTAAACCTAATAACCATGATCTAAAACCGGTTTAGGCCGGTGTCGTCGGTGCCGGTGTCAACGCCTAGTCGTCGAGGCTCTGCCACCACCTCTCCGGTGACGAGTCGCTACAGGGGCTAAGGTCGTCGTCCTCGCTTGCGAGGTCAACGACGCCGACAGACGTGGAGGGACCATCTGAGGTGGAAGAGGGCGGGAAGAAGAGGGCGGCGTTGAGAACTCAGACTGCGGCTGACGGGCGACATACCCGTCAGACCGCTTCCTCCGCGACACGCCCGGAAGCGGCGTAAAGTCCGCCATATAGCGCCTCACTGCCTCGCTCTTCGCGCCTCCGGTATTCACGCGCCACCCGCGCCGCCCGGCCGTGGCCCGACGAGGAGAACAACTCCGGCACATGTGCCTTGCCGAGGGGGAAGCTCAGCTCGCTGCAGTTGCTGACGTGGAGCCGGACATTCTCGATGTCGTAGGCCCGCGCCGACTGATAGGTGCCAAGCCAAATTC
The DNA here is from genome assembly GCA_023614405.1 of Avena insularis. Lineage (NCBI taxonomy): Eukaryota > Viridiplantae > Streptophyta > Magnoliopsida > Poales > Poaceae > Avena > Avena insularis. The sequence goes on along the minus strand of CM042691.1, from coordinate 37,763,010 downwards.
TATGACCGGTGTTCCGGTCGTAGATCTCGTCCACCCATGTCCCCGCTGCCGCTGCCGCACGCCACGATACTCGCCATGCGGTGGCGGCGACGACGGAAGGTCGTCGAGCCCACGACCTCCACCAGCTCCGTGGCCCCGAATGGCGTTGCGGATGGTCGGCGAGGACCAGCAGCGGCCCGGGGAAGACATCGACGGCGGGGGTGGCGGGAAACGACAGCGACGGAGGAGATCCGGTGGTCGGTGGGGCAAGAGAGCGGCAGGGAGAGCGGTGGGGATTTTTGCGAGTCGAGCGGCGGCCGCGCAAATATGCGAGCCAAAGAGGCCGATCCCCAAATTTTATGCGCGGCTAAAGCTGATGTGCGTTCGGTTAGTTCCGGTTAGCCATGCAAAACCGGAATTTTGCCCATCTAACCGAATTTGCGGGTTCGGCTAGAGATGCTCTAAACAATCGTATAGGTAGGAGAATTATCCTTTCTTCCGTTGGTGAACATGTTTAGTTATATTCGAAAATGTAGGAATATAAACAAAGGAATTGTAGAAGTCCTATGTATATGCTTATTTGATTTATGTAGGATTAAATCACATAATTTTAACCAAAAAATTTGTTTGTTAATTACACCAAGTGAATAAAATAACTTAAAAGGCCCGACATCGTTCAACACGTGTGCAACTGGTTTCAAAGATCAAGTTTTTTTTTTTGAAGTAACAAGATTAAGTTTTTCTTGTAAGTGATAGTTTATTTATTTTTTGTAAAGGTGGAATGTTCGCATAATAAGTTGGATCACCGTCTCGCAGATTTTACGAAAACGGAGTCACGAAGGTATCGTGTGGCTAGGTTCTGAACCTCCGGCTCTCTCGACTAGTGGACCTCTAATAATCTCTGCCCCTTAATATGTCCCCTTTTATCCACAAAAAATATAAAATCCAAAATACTAAGATACTCAAAAGCTCTTCAAAAGTCGTTTCGTAAAAGCATGACTGACTGAGAGAGACAGGGACCCAATCACAGTTCTCTGTCTTACATGAATTCATGTGTTTACAAAACGCAAACGGGCGGGCCCCTACAGATTGAACTAGTAGACGAATCCATGTGCGGAACAACACGAATCCAACAGAGAGATCCGTGTGTGTTTGAGATGTGCATTATTATTGGTGTCGAAAGCGAGATCTTTTTTTTTTGCTGAAAGCGAGATCTAAATGCGTCGTCGTTGATTACCGAATAGCCTGTCCAGTACTAGCTGATGATAAACGACGAGGCACCGTCACCTAACACGAGCGATGTGCTGGCGAAGATGCCACACAGATGCTGGCCGCTCGATTCTTGTACTCCCTCTGGCCATATTAGTTGATTCAAATTTATCTAGATTTGAATAAATCTAGACAGTATTTATATAGGTTTATTCAAATTTTAACAAATCCAAGTCAAGTAATATGGGTCGGAGGGAGTAGCTCAGATTCGAGGTGGATCAGCTAGCCACGAAGAAACATTACATTATTATTAGAGCATCTCCATATGTGTTCCTATACAACGTCCGGCGCTTGGCCTTTGTTAGATGTATATATTTGTATTGTAGTTTCCTCATATGTTAGGGGACTTCCTGCATATTCACACATGTACCTGTATTATATATTATGGCCTTTGGTCCCTAGAGAAATACAATTTGCATATTTCTGACATGGTATCAGAGCTAGGTTAGCCTCCTCCTAATCGCAACTTTATCGCTGTAGCCGCCATCGTCCCTGTCGCCGACGGCCTTGCCGTCTTCGCCGCCGCCGGTCGCCGCATGTCCACGTCTAGTTCCTCACGATCCAGATCGGTTCCTGATTCCCGATCCAGATCCGTTTTTGATTCGCTTCTGCAGATCGATCTACATACGTTCTACGTGCGGGATTGTTGGCTCTGCTCCACGCGAGGAGACCTGGTCCGCCTGTTGCTGCCGGTTGCTGCTCCACGCGAGGGTCCGCCTGACGCCGACGCCCTGCGGTCTGCCTGTTGCTGCTCCACGCGAGGGCCCGCCTGACGCTCGCGACGTCATGCTCGCCCGCTCGTCGATCTCCTCAACCGGGCCACCCGACGCCGCCTTTGCCATCCGCTTTCGCCCATTGCCGATCTCTCGACCGCCACCCGACTACCGCTTCGCCCGCCAGACGCCGGCCTGGCCTCGCCACACGCCCACGCGACGCCCATCTGCCCCGAGCTCCTCCCCCACCTGCTCTCAGATCGCCGGCTTCCCACCGCCGCCGGCCGCCGACACCGCCGGGAATCGCTTCTCGGTGGCCCCAATTGGCCTCTTAGGCCCTTAGGCACCGTCTCGCGCCCCGACTTGCCGGAATTTAGCCGGCCTCTGCCCGCTGCTCGGGTTGACCAGATCTGAAAAAAAATGTCTTCTGTATCGGGCTATTTTGCGATTCCTCGTTGCCCGGTGATCTTCGATGGTGCGAATTATCCTAATTTCGCTGCCTTTATGCGTGTTCACATGTGCGGTCTCCGTCTATGGGGTGTGCTCTCCGACGAGGTCTCCTGTCCGCCGTGCCCCTGCTCCCATGGCTCCTCTTCCGCCGATGCCGATTGTTCTCGGTGTTGATGCTTCTCAGGAGGCCAAGGATGCTGCTCAGAGTGCCGATGATAGTGTTGTTGCTGCTTATGAGATGCAGTTTAAACAGTACTCTGCTGATCTCGAGACCTATCGCCACGCATCGCTTACACTCGGTGGGTCGATGAGGATGCTCGTCTTCTTCTTGTTCTCACCTCCATGTTCGCCTCGATGTCTTTCTGAGTTCATGAGTCTCCCTACTATTGCCGCTCAGTGGGCACATCTTCGTCAGCGCTATCAGCCGTCTGGGGATGCTCTTTACCTGTCCGTGGTTCGCCAGGAGCATGCTCTTCAGCAGGGTGATTCCACTATCGATGAGTTTTATATTCAGAGTGATGCTATCTGGCGTCAGCTTGATTCTCTCCGCATCTTTGTTTGTGGCACATGCTCGTCTTTGCCAGATTGTGCGCCGGATTTGGAGTTTCACCGCATCTATGAGTTTCGTCTCGGCTCCGCCAGAGTTTGAGCAGCGTGCTCACTGAATGCTCGTGGTCGTGTTCCGCCTCGAGGTGTTGTGCGAGCTTGGTGAGGAGACCCGTCTCCGTGGTGTTGGTCTTCTTGCGGTTCCGGCTCGTGCTTGCTACTTGTGGTCCTCCTATGTCGCCTGCTCCCTCGACTCGGTCGCGGTCCTCTGCGCCGCCGATACTACCCACTCCTCCAGTCGTGGTCGAGTCAAGACCTCAGCCTGTGGTCCGAGTCAAGACCAAGAGCCTCGTGGTCGAGTCGGCACCAGCAGGCTCGTGGTCGGTCGTCGTGGTTCTCTTTGTCCCGCTTATTGCAACAGGAAGGCCACACTTGGGCCACCTGTTATACACGGATCGATTTACGTCAAGCATCGGCCTCATGGGTAGTCGGCTCCTTCGGTCTTCAGATTGTTTCTCTATGACCAGGACATTATCAGAGTCTTCGCGTCCGCTTGCTGCTGTGCTCTTCTTCGACATGCCTCGCTGGTTCTGGATCGATTCTTCCGACCTTTGCTGACCACCATCTTCTACATACCAGTACGTCCCGTGGTATCTGGATTCGGAGCTTCTTTTCATATGACCTCTCGAGTCTTCTTTTCCTCGCTCTTCGCTTCTCCTTCCTCTCCGTGTTTTCACGGCTGATGGTACCTCTCTTCCTGTTTCTAGTCGGGGCACCCTTTCTACTTCTTCTTTCTTTATTCCTGATATTTCTCATGTCCCTCTTCTTAAGATGAATCTGTTCTATGCTAGCCAGCTTACTGACTCTGGTTGTCGCGTCATTCTTGATGCTGATTCTTGTGTTGTCCAGGACCGTTGCACACAGGCCCTGGTTGGAACTGTCCCTCGCAGCCGTGACTCTTCAGGACTTTGGGAGTTAGACTGGCTTCGTGTTCCTTCCGCTGCCACTTCATCTGCCAGTTCTTCTCCGGTCGTCGCCTCTGCTACCAGCTCCTTTCAGCAGTGGCATCATCGTCTTGGTCACCTTTGTGACTCTCGCATGTCTTCATTAGTTCATCATGGTATTCTGAGGTCTGTCTCAGGAGATAGATATTTACATTGTCAGGGCTGTAGGTTGGGTAAACAGATTCAGCTTCCCTGTCCTACTAGCGCGTTTGTATCTGAACGACCTTTTGATTTAGTTCATTCCGATGTTTGGGGTCCAGCTCCTTTCGCTTCGAAAGGGATCCATCGCTACTATATTTTATTCATCGATGATTTTTCTCGGTACACTTGGTTGTATTTTATGCGCTCTCGTAGTGAAGTGCTCTCCATATATCAGCGTTTTGCGGCCATGATCCGTACTCAATATTCTACCCCCATTCGTGTGTTTCGTGTTGATTCTGTTGGTGAGTATATCTCCCAGATGTTGCGAGGTGTTCTTGCTGAGCAGGGCACCCTTGCTCAGTTCTCTTGTCCTGGCGCACATGCCCAGAATGGCGTTGCTGAGCGTAAGCATCGTCATCTTCTTGAGATCACTCGTGCCATGATGATTGCTTCTTCTCTTCTGCCGCATTTCTGGGCTAAGGCTGTCGCTACGTCGGCTTACCTCATCAATATTCAGCCTTCTACCGCTCTGCAGGGTGGCATCCCTCTTGAGCGCCTATCTGGACAGTCTCCAGACTACTCCATGCTTCGCTTGTTTGGTTGTGTTTGCTATTTTCTTCTTGCTCCTCGCGAACACACCAAACTGACCGCTCAATCTGTTGAGTGTGTCTTCCTTGGATACAGTGATGAGCATAAGGGCTATCGCTGTTGGGACCCCGTTGGTCATCGGATGCGTGTCTCTCGTGATGTTACTTTTGATGAGACGCGTCCCTTCTATCCTCGTCCCACTGCTGGTACCTACCCGGTGGAAGATATCTCTTTTCTTCTCTTTCCTGACACACCTTCTTCTACTCCTATTGTGTCTTCTTCCGGATCTCCTCTTCCTGATGTCTCTTCTTCTACACCGTCCTCCTCTGCTCCGTCTAGTTCTCCTTGTTCTCCGGCGTCTTCCTCTGCTATTCCTTCTTCTTCATCGTCGTCTCCTGAGTCGTCTTCCTCTGACGAACTTCCCTCTACTCGTCATGTTCATCGCCGCTGCGTCCCCAACCGCATTCTCCTAGTCAAGATGGTCTTTTGTTGCCTCCGAGTGACTTCTTATCGGGATGCTGAGCATCATCTGAATGGCAGCTGGACATGGTGAGGAGATTGCTGCGCTTGAGCGACCGCACTGGGATCTTGTTTCTCCCCTTCCCGGTGTTCGTCCTATCACGTGTAAGTGGGTCTATAAGATTAAGACCCGCTCTGATGTATCTCTTGAGCGCTATAAAGCGCGTCTTGTGGCTCGTGGTTTTCAGCAGGAGCATGGTCGTGACTATGACAAGACCTTTGCTCCTGTGGCTCATATGACCACCGTATGCATTTCTTCTTGTTGCTTGCTCATTACTAGTCTCGTGCGTGTCTTTTGATGTTCGTAACGCCTTTCTCAATGGTGAGTTGAGTGAGGAGGTTTATATGCAGCCTCCTCCGGGTATTCTGTTCGAGGGATGGTTTGTCGTCTTCGATGTTCTCTTTATGGCCTTTAAACAGCCCTCGTGTCGGTTTGAGCGCTTTGCTCAGAGGATTTGCTGCTGGTTTACGTAGGGTTAAGCATGGAAAACAAAAATTCTACCGCATGCAAACAAACAAGCCAAGATCTATCTACTAGATTGTAGCAATGAGTCGATAGAAGAACTCACCCTCGAAGATTCCAGCGTTAACGAGCGGATTCTCGTGGGTGATGTAGTCGTACTCTTGCCGATCTCAAGATCGTAGACGATCCTTCCGGCACGCGCCTAAGCTGCCCTGGGCTCACATCGCTCGTTGATTCGATGAAGACCTTCCTCTCCCTTGTTCCAAAGAAAATGGAGGTTGTAGCACTCTCCTCGTGATTCCGGCAAAGACGACAGTGGTACTGAAGTAGAGGAGATCTCATGAGGCTTCGCCTTAAGCCGGAGCGAGTATGGTGGACTATGAGAGAGGCCTTGGCGATCTAGGGTTTAGAGGCACCAAGGAGAAGAGGCTAGGCCGGTGTCTAGGGCAAAGGGAAGCCCTAACTCGGCGGCTTGGGAGAAAACCCTAGGGCGGCGGCGGCGACTTGGTGGCCGGCGGCTAGGGTTAGGGTTTGGTGGGGCAAGGTGTGTGTCTAGAGGGGCACCCCTGCCCCTCCTTTTATAGGTGGAGGAGGCGCCAAGGGAGGAGTCCTCCCCCAACTCGGCCTCCTTGGCCGGCGGTGGAGGGAGAGGAACTCCTCCCCAAGTAGATTTCCTACACTCCCTCCACCAAGCAAACTTGCCGTTTGACTTTTCAAATTGGCGTTTAACTTTTCAAACTAGGATTTGATTTATCCCTTTATTTTGCTCAGCGATGACACCTAGTACATGATGCAATCATTCCAACTTGTTATGACACATTCATGTACCCTTCCCCTCCGGAGTGCCGGACCTTCCAGAACCTTCTAGAACATTTCCGATGAAAACACCGGAATCATTCTCCAACTCCGAAACAGGACTTTCCTTATATGAATCTTATTCTCCGGACCATTCCGGATCTCCTCGTGATATCTCGGATCCTATCCGAGACTCTGAACAACATTCGGTCTCTTACTCATCATTCCATAACTACTCAACAACATCGAATCCTTAAGTGTGTCTCCCTACGGTTCGTGAATTATGCGGACATGATCGAGACACTTCTCTGAACAATAACCAATAGAGGAATCTGGAAATTCATATGGCTCCCACATATTTCTATGATTACTTTGCGATCGAATGAACCATTTACATACGATACCAATTTCCCTTTGTCTCACGATAGTTTACTTATCCGAGGTTTTGATCGCCGGTAAGTCTGCATACCTAGTTCAACCTCGTTACCGATAAGTACTATTTTCTCGTTCCCGTGATATGTGATCCCTTGTGAGTCAGTCACATGCTTGCAAGCTAATTGGATGACATTCCACCGAGAGGGCCCAGAGTATATCTATCTGTCATATGGATGGACAAATCCCACTCTTGATTCATGTGTCTCAACCCATACTTTCCAAACACTCAATGCCACCTTTATAGCCACCCAGTTAAGGTGTGGTGTTTGATGTCATCAAAGCATACTTCCGGTGATGGTGATAAGCATGATCTCATGGTCGAAGGAAATATGTTACTATGTATCAGAAAGCATATAGCAATTGAACTATTAAAATGACTTGATCTTTATGCTACGCTTATCTATAGGAGTATGTCCATCATACCATTCTCCTAATGATATGATCTTGTTGTTAATAACATCTCAATGTTCATGATAGGGAAACCACAATCATCTATTAACCAACAAGCTAGTATTATGAAGAGGCTTTACTAGGGACTCTAATTTAGTTTACAAATCACACAAGTATTAATGTTTCCTGGTTAATACTGTTATAGCATGAATGTAAACATTTATCATAAACACAAAGATATAATAATAAATATATTTATTACTGCCTCTAGGGCATATCTCCAACAGTCTCCCACTTGCACTAGAGTCAACTAATCTAGATTACATGGTAATATACCGAACACCCATGACAGTTTGGTGTTGGTCATGTTTTGCCCTCGAGAGAGGTTTAGTCAACGGATCCGCCACATTCAGATATGTGTGTACTTTGCAAATATTTATGTCCTCATCTTGGACATGTTCTCGAATAGCGTGAAAACGAAGCTTGATGTGCTTCAGCTTCTTGTGTGACCTTGGTTCTTGCGCATTGGCTATGGCGCCCATGTTATCACAGTAGATAGACATTGGGTCCAGCGCACTTGGAACCACACCGAGCTCTGTAATGAACTCCTTCATCCATATCGCTTCTTGTGAAGCCTCCGGCGACTATGTATTCGATTGATTGAAGATCTCGTCACAACGCTTTGCTTTGCACTCCTCCAGCTAACTGCTGCACCATTCGAAATAAATACGTATCCAGATTGTGATTTAGAATCATCCGGATCGGTGAGGGGGAAATAAAATTTCGGTGGCGGTTGGCTGTGTGCGCAAGCAAGGGGAGCGGATGCGGCTCCCCGCGAGCTGCCGCAAATATGCAGCACGAGACCTCGCTGCCATGGGAAAAATTGCAGCACAAAACAACAATGCGGCAGCTGCTGGGCGTTTTTTTATGTTTGCTGCCGCATAAAACTGTTATGGTTAGAGATGCTCTTATAACTAAAGACGGTTCAGTGAGTTTTGGTATGGTCCTTTCGTGATGCAGATGTCAAAGTTATATTTTTTGGCTTTCCGGCAACATTTTAATTGCATGGATCCTCTTGACGCTGAAGCAAAGTATCATTGTGAAGAAGGATTGAAGCTTGCTCTGTAAATGGACCGACAAACCAATTTCTAAATGGCTTGCCAGCAACATTTTAATTGCATGGATCCACTTGACACTGAAGCAAAGCATCATTGTGAAGAAAGATTGAAGCTTTGCTCTGTAAATGGACCGACAAACCAATTTCTATATGGATATCAAATGAGAAAATAAATTTTCTATGGTAATTGTTCGTGCTCTAGAGCGTATTGAGACTTTGTCGGATCATGCTCCATTATTGTTATCAGTCGGAATATCACCACGAAAATTTAAAAGCAACTTCAAGTTTGAATTTGGATGGATCGATCGTGATGGTTTTCATGACTTGATGGAAGCTATTTGGGAAAAACCAGTTAGTGGTCGAACACCTATATAACGATGGAACAACAAAAATGTGTGCCTTAGGAAAATTCCTTCATGGTTGGACCAGACATACCGCTGAAATCCTTAAAAGGATAAAATATGCCTTTCATCTATTATTAATGATTTGGAGGCTTCAACGGAAGTTAGGCTTTTAACTGCACAGGAGAATGAGCTTAAAAAACCAATTGAATGCGGAAATTGCCAAACTTCTGCGTGAGGAAGAACTCAAATGGTACCAGTGTTTCAAAGCTAAGTTCATCCTTGAAGGAGATACGAATATAAGATACTTCCATGTCTTTGCAAGCATAATAAGAAACTAATTCACTCTTTAATTCGGGATGAAGGTACGATTGAAGGCTAGGAGCCTCTAAAATCTTATATTACAAGTTATTATAAATTCTTGTTTGGGCCCTGCCAGACAACTCTTTTTCACTGGACGAGTCCCAGACTAAGGATATTCCTTAGGTTACTGTTGAGTAAAATAACTTTCTGACTGCTCCTTATACTGAGGAGGAGGTCAAGAAGGCTGTTTTTTAAATGGAACATAACAAAGCGCCATGATTTGATGGCTTCCCAACGGAATTTTATCAAAAGTTCTGAGAAGTTATCAAGGTGGACCTGATGCAATTGTTTGAGTTTCTTTAAGTTGGTCAGCTTAACCTCTTTCGGCTTAACTTTGACAACGTAATTTTACTACTTAAGGTTAACAATGCATAACGTATACAAAAATATCGTCTTATCTGTCTTCTTAACGTTAGTTTTAATTTTTTTACAAAAGTTGCTATGATTAGACTGAACTCGGTAGCTGATCATGTTGTTCGCCCTTCTCAAACTGCTTTCATGCAAGAGAGAAACATCCTAGATAGTATAGTAATCCTATATGAAATGGTACATGAACTACACTCAAAGAAATTAAATGGTGTGTTGTTCAAGATCGACTTTGAGAAGGCTTATGATAAAGTTAATTGGTATTTTCTTTAGCTAACACTCTGTATGAAAGGCTTTTATGAAGAGTGGTGTGCTCTCATACAGTCTTTTGTGTCTAGAGGAAGTATTCCATAAATGTCAACGATAACACTGGCAAATACTTCCAGACCAAAAAAGGATTACGACAAGAGGATCCACTATCGCCTATACTATTTAACATAGTGGCTGATATGTTAGCTATCCTTATCGAGAGAACAAAGGCTGATGGCCAAATTGAAGGATTACTTCCACATCCGGTTGATGGTGGACTTTCTATTCTTCAATATGCTGAAGATACAATCCTATTTATCGAACATGATCTGGATTAAGCTAAGAATCTGAAATTAATATTATCAGCATTTGAGCAACTCTCTGGATTGAAAATTAACTTCCATAAGAGTGACTTGTATTGTTTTTGAGAGGCTAACAACGATGCCCACCTATATGCCGAACTTTTTGGTTGTGTCCAGGGGCAATTTCCAATCAATTATCTAGTAATACTGATAAATTATCGACGCCTCATGATTGCTGGATGGAAACTCGTTGAGGAAAGACTTCACAAACATCTTAATAGCTGGAAAGATAAATTGCCATCCCTTAATGGAAGACTAGTACTCATAAATTCAGTACCCACAAACATGGTATTGTATATGATCTCGTTTTTGTAGATCCCAAAAGGTGTCTTGACAAAATTGGATTATTTACGGTCAAGGTTCTTTTGGCAAGGGGATAGTGAGAAAAAGAAATATCGATTGGCCAGATGGAATTTAGTCTGTAGACCCAAAAAGTACGGTAGACTAGGCATACATGACTTGCAAGTCAAAAACACCGTATTCCTAGGTAAATGGCTTTTCAAACTTCTTACAGAAGAAGGGGGTCTGGAAAACCATTCTATGGAGGAAATATGTTGGCTCAAAAGCGGTATCTCAACTGGTTTGAAAACCTGGTGATTCACACTTTTGGGCAGGACTAATGGCTTCCAAAAATCATTTCTTCCGGTTTGGTTTTTTCAATATTAAGGATGGATCATAAATTAGATTCTAGGAAGATAAATGGCTTGGCCAAACTTCTCTTCGTGAACAATATCCGGCTCTATACTCGATCGTTAGGCACAAAGGGGACACACTTTTCATGGTAACAGAACCTAATCATTCTAATGTGTCTTTCAGAATAAGTCTCATATGCCCCTAGACTGGTGTCTTGAAACAACCTTTTATTACGGTTATCTAGGATACAACTGTCAGAGGGTGTGGATAAATTTAAACGGAAATTACTATGGAGTGGTAAGTTTTCTGTTGATTCAATGTATAGAGCTTTGATCCAACCTGATATTCCAGTCGATGACAATAGTAAAATTTGGAAGATGAAAGTACCCATTAAAACAAAGATCTTTGCTTGGTATCTCCGTAAAGGGATTATTCTCACAAAAGATAATTTCGTTAGGAGGAATTGGCATGAAAGCACACAATGCGTTTTTTGTCACCATAAGGAGACAATACGTCGCTTATTCTTCCAGTGTAAATTTACGCGTGCTATATGGTCAATCACCCAAGTAGCCTCTGGTTTATCTCCTCCACGTTCGGTATTCAATGTATTTGGCAAATGGATGAATAAGATTATGGATAAATGCGGGACTTTATTTAGAGTGGGAGCGCTAACCATTATTTGGTCGCTTTGGCTATGTAGAAATGAGAAGATTTTTAATAACATTGTGTCTTCTCCTCTGCAGGTTATCTATCATGCCACGGCGATACTTCGATCTTGGACTACTCTCCAACGTATGGAATTCCGCGACTTATTTGTGGAGGGCTGTATGCGATTGGAGGGGGATGTCTTCTCCCGATATGGATGACAGCGTGATCTACGGATAGATCTCCCATAGCTAGTCTGGAGAACTTCGTTTTGTTTATCTTTATTTGTAACTTTGGTACTTTTGCTTTCGTCGACTTGTGTGTTTGAACGGTTGTGTGCATCCTAGCTATGTAGAGGCTGGGTGTAAACTTACTTTTAAGTAATAAAATGGCTATTTCCAAAAAAAAAAAATCTGAAAAGGCCCGACATAGTTCAACACGCGTGCAACTGATTTCGGAGATCATGTTTTTTTATGAGTGATAGTTGAATTATTTCTCCTGTATAAAAGGTGGAATGTTGGCAGAATAAAGTGGGTCACCGTCTCGCAGATTTTACGAAGACGGAGCGACGAAGGTGTGGCTGGGTTCTGAACCTCAGGCTCTAGAGTCTCGGCTATAGACCTCTAATAATCTCTGCCCCTTAATATGTCCCCTTTTATCCACAAAAAATATAAAATCCAAAATACTAAGATACTCAAAAGCTCTTCAAAAGTCGTTTCGTAAAAGCATGACTGACTGAGAGAGACAGGGACCCAATCACAGTTCTCTGTCTTACATGAATTCATGTGTTTACAAAACGCAAAAGGACAGGGGGGCCTACGCGAATCCGACAGAGAGAGAGAGAGAGACCCGTATGGTGTCGAAAGCGAGATCTGAATGCAATGCGTCGTCGTCGTTGGTTTCTTTTCTTTGGACGCATCCACCACGGACGGCTAGCAGTAGCAGCCCCGATTACCGAATAGCTTGTCCGGTAGTAGCTGATGATAAACGACGAGGCACCGTCACCTAACACGAGCGATATGCTAGCGAAGATGCCACACACATGCTAGTCGCTTGATTCTCGCAGCTCAGATTGCAGGTGGATTGGTCCACCCCTCCTTAAAAGACTGTATACATAGATAATAACTACTGCCCCGGATTCGTATTAGTTGTCGTTGGAATGAATGTATCTACTCCCATCGTTTCAAAATATAAGATGTTTTAGGTTTGTGAAGAAAATGAATCTAGACTTCTTTTGGTGAGTAGATTCATCTCAAAGTTGAATGAACCTACGTACTAAAATAAGTCTAGATTCATTTTCTTTACAAACCTAAAACATCTTATATTTTAAAACGGAAGGAGTAGCACTAAAACATGTCTAGATATATTTATTTTAGTGATAAATAATATGGATTGAAAGAAGTATATTTATTTATTTATTGATAGGAAAAACAAACTTGGTTAATCAGCAATTGCCATGTCCATTACAAGCATAGGCAAAATAAAATTCAGTGGATCATCTAGCCAGGACAGACATGGACGCTTGCCTAGCTAACTCATTTGCTACTACCTCGTTGGATTCTCTAGGACGACGATGCCTAGCTAACGCATTCGCTGCCTCACTGGATTCTCTAGGACAAAATGTTTAAAGTTTGCTATTCCCTTTGATACATAATAAGTGTCTCGCTGATTACCATCTCACGGGGAACTCTTTTTTTTATTCCGCTTAGCTCTGTCAGGTATTTTAGTGCTAAGATTTACTAGGGCTTCTTATTGCACGACAACGAAAACACATTTTCATTCTTTCATATACTTGGGGGTTTCTTCTTAGAAAAGACAATTTCTCGTACTAAAGGATTCAGACACATAACCACGAAGTCCGGTGCACGTAGCACTTAACAACAAGTCTCTATCCATTAGCATTTCACATAAGAAATCCGTTATAGAAAAACACACACACACATTGGATTAGCTCACTAATCCAATGACAGCTACTGTTGATCCATTTCTCGTCTACTCACTGAATGACATTTATAGCTTGACCAAGCCGCTCGTAGGCTTATTCCATCCATGTCTTCTAATTCCATCTCTTTTTAATATATCAGAGCCATCGAAAAGTTTGTTGCAAGAACTATGATTGACATACCCGTTCCTGATGGCGACGATAATTCCACTTCCTTGAGGAGTTGTCCGCATGCCCACCAAATGTATCATGCTTCCACGGTGAACATGATTTGTGGAGGACGAAGGAAAAAAAGAACCCCCGTCGCCTTGCGTCGCCTCCCAAATGAGGCGACTGGCTTTCGCCTCCCAGCCCAAAGCTCCTCCCCGCCTCCTCCTCCTTCTTTGCCGCCGGGCGTTGCCCTTGTTGATAGCTAGGGCAGGCGTGTGGCGACCTCCTTCTTCCGTGCCAAAGGCGTTTCTTTGGAGGGTCATGGCGAACTGCTCGGATGGATGGTGGCGGGGCGAGTGGCGTGGCTGGTTGGCGGCGCTAGGCGCGTCTTGAGGCTGGCAGCCTGCTGAGCCAGATCTGGGCCCTTTGGGCCTGATCCGGGTCGCATCAAGCTGACCTCAGCCTCTCGTCGTTTTCGGGATGATCTGCTGAGCGACTCGTGGTGAGGGTGGTGGTGCCAATGCCGTGCTTGTTGCAGAGTGATGGCGGAAGCTTCACGGGCCCGTCTAGGTCCGGCCGGGCCTATGGCACCGAACAGTGGCGTGGCTGTCTATGCCGCAGGCGGGGACTTTACGTGCTGTCCCGTGGCACGGCCTGTTCGTCTTGGTGTGTTCACAGCCATGCGTGTAGCATCCCAATTGTCTAACAATTGCAATGCTACTATCCTAGTCTATATATGCTACTTCCTAGATATAATTGTTGCATTATAATTACATCATGCTCATGTCATCATGCCACCTTGCATTGAGCATCATGTAAAACCCTTTTCCTTGGTTCTTCTCTCATATGCATTATTAATTGTATTTGCCTCTTGATATTGTATTTGGTTATTTATATATTGTTTAAATGCCCAAGTTGAGTTGGGGGCTAATTTTTTTTAAATAATACATTTTTTTTATTTATTTTCACAAATAATACGCAAAACTGGAAATTTGCAAATATTATTCAATCAGTTGAGCAGACGGCTGTCTGCTGTCGTTAGTTGCTGGCAGACTGACGAAGGTTTCCCCTTGAGCATTTACGTGACACGTTGTCCTTTGAGAAGACGACGCCCCAGTGTTCCCGCCTCTACATAATCTTCGCTAAATAATCGTCCGCTCGGCAATCCTTCGCGCCGATTTTTCCCGCCGGTACTCCCCGCCATTTTTTCCCGCCGTTACTCCCGGCAAATTTTTCACGCCAGTAATCCCCGCCCTTTGTTCCCGCCACGACTTCCATTTCGCTCTTTTCCGCCACGACTTCCCGCCCTTTTTTCCCGCCTATTCGGTTCGGTGCCTCTATAAATCCAGGCAACGGAATGTATCCTTTAACCCAGTTCATCTCTTCCTCCTCTTACTCTCTCATTTCCCTCTCTCCTTTTGCTCTCGCATTTTCCTCCACACCTCTCCACTATGACCGACGTAGCGTCTCCCGGCCTGTAGATATGTCCATTGGGCTTTTCTTCATAGCCAGAACTGTTGAGATAGGCCATAAACCAGCCGACTGGGATACGTTGGTATCGAACCATGATGCTCTCGTTACACTTGGTAAGTCACTTTATCTAAGAGGATGGAAACTGAAGACCCCAAATCAGGTACGTGTAGAGCTTCTCAGGATCAAGGCAAGGTGGGACAAGCTCACCTTCAAGAGTGAAGCTCGCATGATGGAGGTGGCTAATACACCTTGGTCCTGGATAGAAGAAAGCGAAGATGAGGATGATATCTTCATGCCGCCACCGGTTGGAAGCAAGGCAAGAGCTGAGTGGGACAAGAGACAGGAGAAGAAGAAAGAGCAGGCCAAGAAGAGTCAAGCTGACATGACGGAGCAGGTTGTGGCACGTAGGGCCTGGATAGAAGAGAGCGAAGATGAGGATGATATCTTCATGCCGTCACCCGTTGGAAGCAAGGCAAGAGCTGAGTGGGACAAGAGGCAGGAGAAGAAGAAATCGCAGGCCAAGAAGAGCAAGTGCGAGGGATCGTCCAAGGGAAAGGGCGAGGCATCATCGAAGGAAAAGGGAAAGGCATCATGCTAGGGATAGATAGGACTCTTATTTATGTACCGCAAGTTATGTTGAACTATGTTGCAAGTTATGTTGAGTAGTTTGTCGAATAAAATCATGAAATAATAGAACGATGTCTCATACATAGATAGGTAAATGACTGATACATAAGTAGATATCACCGGTGTCGACGACGAGGTGGCGGAGGCCTCGTGTACTCCATCCATATCGTGGGGTGGAATCACATCACGGCGAGGTGCATTGACCCTTCACCTTGATCCTGTATATACGTGTGGGGATAGGTGGTGGAGTACCTGTCGACATCGACTAAACCAGTCTACTGCTTTCGTCTTGTCTGGCCGATGACGGTCGTCGATCTTGTCCCCATGTAACGGAGTCTCCGCTAGTGTACAAGAAATTAAATCTTGAACAATGACATCGCATCTAATAATAGTAGGAAGGGACACGCTTACCGAGGATGAGATTGTGGTCGATAAGCAAAGTCCATGTAGGGGATCACCGATACTGCCATTGTTCGAAAGTAATCTGTTCTGCAATCGTCGAAAGTAAATCGTGATTGCTGCCATTCCGAGCCTCCACTGATGCGGAGGTGGTGCTCAACGGCGCTTCTTTGTGAGAGTCGTGGGCGAGGCCCGTATGGCGAGTGGTGGAGAAATATGCTCCTCGTCTTGTCCCGATCCTCCGGCAGATGGTCGGAGAAGGTGGCTGCTCCATTGATCGACGTATAGCGCTCTCCACCGGTGGGCGCTGCTGTGTGGATCGACGTGGGGCGCGCTCCTCCACCGAGTGACGCGGTGGGCGTTGTGCTTCTCGGTGTTGAACGACGTCTGAGACGCTGGTGCACGTGATGGCCGCGTAGATACATTCGGTGTATCTCTCACAATTGTTATCTTCAGCTGCCTGAAAAACCATACCCAACTCTCTGTGTTCTCGCTCTCCACGAAAGCAAAAGCAAGTGGAACCACTTGATTGTTTCCATCTTGGCCTATGGCGTCAATATCGACCCTATACTTGCCAGTGAGAAATGTACCATCCACACAGATGACTGGTCGACAGTGAGTGAAAGCTTCTATGCATATAGCAAATGAGAAGAACACTCGATGAAGTACCCTCAAATTAGGTTCGTGTGGCAATGTAAAGTGTTGGATGTCCACGTAGGTGCCTGGATTCCTAACTGCGGTTCTGGAGCATCCTAACAACACAGTCATACCGTCTCAAACGAACCAAACCTTGCCTCCGGTGCCCTTTGCTTAGTCCTCCAAGCCTTCCGTATGAAATATTGTAGCGGAATCGAGAAACTTTGTGAATGATAGCATTCACCCCATGGCTTTGCCCTCCACTATCTCTGTACAACAGTCTAGCCAGAGGGTTGACGTGAGGTTACGATGGTCTGAAGGACACTTTCAAGTGTGCATGTGTGCATCACAACATCGGTGACCTTCCGCTTTGTGTCATACCTAGGGACATGGGCATGCACCCTTGCAGGTGACATCCAGCTTCCTCGCAAAACCAATGTCAAATATTGTTGTGATGACACCTTCGTTTCATGACCCGTTGCATGGACATTGACCACTCAACAATTGCTTCCTGCAGATGTCTCTTGCTAGGATATAATGCACCCAGAGAGATCTTTGTTGGTGATAATGCCATGCCGAATCATGCCCATCGTTCACAGTCATTGCTGTTGTGTTGTCATTATTCCATGATGCCGGAATAGGTTGGCTGATCTCTTCTTGATCAGACTCGCCAGAATCATCAGCTGTATCACTGTTGCCTTCCGAGTCTTCGGCTTCCATTTGATGTTGCAACAAACCATCATATATCTCGTCCTCATCAGCTTCGCCACTGAATATGTTTTCCCCTAATCCTTCACCACCGTCCTCTGATACATAACCATCACCCCAGGTGTGTGCATAGCTACTGTGACCTGATTCATATCCGCCGCCACCCTCTTGGCCCTGACTACTCTGGCTATGATCATAACTACCTCCAAAGATGACCGGTCCGACTACTCGCCATGATCATAACTACCTCGGATGACCGTCCGACTACTATGGTCATGATCATACCCAGCCTCTTTCACCACAGGTAACACTAAGAGACTGGGGTTAACTTCTCTTTTCTGGCAAGCTTGCACAAATTTGACCCATTTCTGTTGCGCTTCTATTGGCCTTAAATAAAAATTAGGGGTTTGCCTTGACTTAGTCCATAAAGCATGCACACCGACAAGTATGGGTAGGAGGAGCCCTAAGCGAACACATAACCAATCCTTCAACCGAGTATCGAGCCTTTGTTTCAGATTCAAGCACTTCATCCATAAATCTAAACTCGCTCAAATCAACTCCGTCTTTGGTTCATTCGACGGAACCAGGACCATACAAGAACCTAAACACTACATTATTTGACATGATTTTCGACCTAAAAAATACCAACAAGATGGTCAAAAACAGGTACATTGACACATAATACTCTACACATATCTTGCATCTAACAGGCCCCATCAAACGCTACCTATGAACATACACACATGACTGCAATAAGCAAGAAATTAGGGTTTACCCTTGAAGCGTCAGAATCTGCCGTCTGCCTCAGGTCAACGGATCAGCACCTCCACCATGCACCTTCCTCAAGTCCCAGCACCAGCCTCCACCATGGCCATTGCTCAACAAGAACACCACCAGATCCCTCCACCAAAACGCCTCAAATCAATACACCAGGCTATCCCATTAGTAGATCGGGACTCTACTAGCTTGCTAATGTGTTAGAGCAGCGAGTTTGGATAGAAATCTAGGCTACAAATCGGTGCAACGGCTGAGAAAATGAGAGCAAGCGAGAGAGGAAAGAACAATTAGAGGAGCTGGGAAGGAGCAAGCGGGAAGCGTACAAGCGTGAAGTAGTTAATATAGTCAGGGCGTCGTCCCTTCAACGGACGAACCGCGGCGTCGTTGTTGGAGATATGCCCTAGAGGTAATAATAAATGTAGTTATTATTATATATCTTTGTGTTTATGATAAATGTTTACATTCATGCTATAATAGTATTAACAAGGAAACCATTAATACTTGTGTGATTTGTAAACTTAATTTGAAGTCCCTAGTATAGCCTCTATACTTCACTAGCTTGTTGGTTGATTGATGATGTGGTTTCTTTGTCATGAACATTGAGATGTTATCAACAACAAGATCATATCGTTAGGAGAATGATATGGTGGACATACTCCTATAGATAAGCGTAGCATAAAGATCAAGTCATTTCAATAGTTCAATTGCTATATGCTTTCTGATACATAGTAACCTAATTCCTTCGACCATGAGATCATGCATATTGCCTTTACTGGATGGATGCTTTGATGTCATCAAACACCACACCGTAACAGGGTGGCTATAAAGGTGGCATTGAGTGTTCGGAAAGTATTGGTTGAAACACATGGATCAAGAGTGGGATTTGTCCATCCACATGACGGATAGATATTCTCTGGGCCCTCTCGGTGAAATGTCTTCCAATTAGCTTGCAGGCATGTGACTTGGTCACAAGGGATCACATATCTCGGGAACGAGAAAAGAGTACTTATCAGTAACGAGGATGAACTAGGTATGCAGAGATACCGACGATCATAACCTCGGATAAGTAACATATCGTGAGACAAAGGGAAATTGGTATCGTATGTAAGTGGTTCATTCGATCGCAAAGTAATCGTAGAAATATGTGGGAGCCATATGAATTTCCAGATTCCTCTATTGATTATTGTTCGGACAAGTGTCTCGATCATGTCCGCATAATTCACGAACCGTAGGGAGACACACTTAAGGATTCGACGTTGTTTGAGTAGTTATGGTATTATGAGAAAGAGACCGAATGTTGTTCGGAGTCTCGGATGGGATCCGGGATATCACGAGGAGATCCGGAATGGTCCGGAGAATAAGATTCATATAAGGAAAGTCCCGTTTCGGAGTAGCGGAATGATTCCGGTGTTTTCATCGGGAACATTCTAGAAGGTCCCTAATGTCCCAAGACTCGGGGAAGGGTTACATGAATGTGTCTTTGCTTATTGGATTGATTGCATCATGTACTAGGTGTTCTTGCTGTCCAAAATAAAGGGTTTATTTAAATCCTAAATTGAAAAGTCAAACGGCCAGTTTGAAAGTCAAACGGCAAGTTTTGGGAAGTGGGAAAAGAGGAGGAGGTGGAGACCGACTTGGGGGAGGAGTCCCCTTGGCCGGCGCGCCTCCCAAGGCCGACTTGGGGAGGGACTCCTCCCCTTGGCCGCCGGCCCTCCCACCTATAAAAGCAAGGGCAGGGCCTCCCCTCCTAGACACACAAGTTTCCTATCCTCTAAACTAAACCCTAGATCTAGACCCCGGTTTAGAGCTATTCGGTTTAGAGCCTTCTAATTGGTTTAGAGCCTTCTAATTGGTGTGTCTAATTACTAGACCACTAATAGCCTCTCTCATAAGCTCCACCATACTCGCACCGGCTTAAGGCGAAGCCCTGCGGGATCTCCCCTCTACTTCCGGTACCACGCGTTGTCTTGGAATCGCGAGGAGAGTGCTACAACCTCCACTGCTGGAACAAGGAGAGGAAGGTCTTCGTCGAGTACCGAACGTGTGACCGATTGCGGGCGCCAAGGAACGCTGGAGGAAGGATCGTCTACGCGATCTTGAGATCGGAAAGAGTACGACTACATCACCTACGAGAATCTGCTCTCGTTAAACACTTTGGAATCTTCGAGGGTGAGTTATTCCATCAACTCGTTGCTGCAATCTAGTAGATAGATCTTGGCTTGTTTGTTTGTATGCGATAGAAAATTTTTGTTTTCCATGCTACGAACCCCTACAGTGGTATCAGAGCCGTGTCTATATGTAGATCTGTTGCACGAGTAGAACACACTGGTCATTGTGGGCGTTGATGCTTTTATTGTAGATTGCTTTTTGTACTTTGCATCTTGCGGTATGTTGGGATGAAGCGGCCCGGGCTAACCTTACATGACATCGTTCATGAGACTTGCTCCACGCTTGACATGCAATTTATATTGCATAAGTGGCTTTGCGGGTGCCTGTTTCTCCTAGCATAGTAAAGATCCAATTTACAACGGGTAATCAACAATGCTAGTATCAATGTTGTGGTTCTTGTTCGTAGGTTAGAACGACACCTATGGAAAGCCCCAAACCACGTAAAATATGCAAAGAAAGTAGAAGCGTCTAACTTTGTTTTGCAGGGGTGTGCAGTGATGTGATATGGCCATGATTGTGATTATATTTGATGTATGCAATGTTCCTTATTGTAAGTTGGCAACGGCGAATATATGGTTGTCTTTAATTTCGCTAAGACCTGCGTGTCTATTCAAAATAGTTGTAATAGTTGAAGCTGGTGGGCGACAACCATGAAGAAGCGTCATTGACCTTGATGCTATGCGGTGATGATGGAGATCATGTTCGTGCTTGAAGATGGAGATCGTAAGCACAAAGAAGAAAAGGCCATATCATATCACATATTATGAATTGCATGTGATGTTAATCCTTTATGCATCTTGTATTGCTTAGTAGGCAGGTAGCATTATAAGATGATCCTCAAGCACATAAATTTCAAGTTCTAAAGTGTTCACCCTTAGTATGCACCGTTGCCAAAGCTTGCGCTCAAGCACCACGTGATGATCGGGTGTCTTTGATTCATGGTGAATACAACGTAAGCCAGATTTGCTTATGCGGAAGCTAAGGTTGATCTTGACGAGCCTAGCATGTCTGAGACATGGCCTCGGGAACACGGATCGCGAAGGCAAAGCATGAATCATATAGTAGATATGATGAACATGATGATTGTTCGCCATTAAAACTATATCAGCTCGTGATGATCGGTGTTGATGTAGTGGATTTGGTTCGTGTGATCACTAAAACAATGCGAGGGATGTTGTTTTGAGTGGGAGTTCACCTAGTTTAATTTCATTAATTAATTTGAACTCAATTTGTCATAAACTTAGTCTAAACTATTGCAAATATGTTGTAGATCAATGGCAGCCCCTACCATCAATTTTAATGCGTTCCTAGAGAAAGAAAAGTTGAAAAACAATGGAAGCAACTTCGCGGATTGGTTCCAATTTGAGGATTGTCCTCACGGTGGTAATTTGACCTATGTGCTGGATGCACATTGGGTGACCCACTGCGGTGATGCTAACCGATGAAGTAAAGAATGTTTACCTCGCTCGGAAGAATCAGTACTCCATAGTTCAGTGTGCTATCTTGTATGGTTTAGAATCGGAGCTTCAGAAAAGGTTTGAAGAGTCAGACCCATATGATATTGTCGAGGATCTCAAATTAATTTTTGAGACTCATGCGGCAATTGAAAGTTATGAAGCTTCTGAAAAGTTCTTTAACTGCAAGATGGAAGAGGGTAGCTCCGTCAGTGAGCATGTGCTTAAGATGTGCAGACGCATAAAATAAACTTCAAAGTTTGGGTATAGTGATTCCTAATACTTTGGGGTTTACGCATCCTCAATCACTACCACCAAGTTACAAGAACTTTGTGATGAACTACAACATGCAGAACATGAACAAAGAGTTGCCAGAACTATTTGCTATGTTGAAATCTGCAGAAGCGGAGATCAAGAAAGAGCACCAAGTGTTGATGGTCAATAAGACCACCAAATTCAAGAAAGGCAAGTCTAAGCAAAAGGGACACTTCAAGAAGGGTGGTAAGAAAGTTACCACGCCGACGAAGAGGACCAAGGCTGGACAAGCGATGTTGAGTGCTTTTCTGCAAGGGAGAAGGTCCTTTGGGCGGAATTGCCCAAAGTACTTGGCGGATTTGAAGAACGGCAACATCAAGAAGAAAGGTATATCGATATACATGTTATTGATGTGTATCTCACTAGTATTCGTAGTAGTGCAGGTATTTGATCTGGTTCGGTTGCTCATATTTGTAACTCGAAGCAGGGAGCTGCAGAATAGGGAAGCTAGCTAGTGAAGAGCGAGGTGACGATGCGGCGAGGAAAGCGGATCAAAGGTTGATGTGATCGCGGTCGGCACGCTACCTCTTCATCTACCATCGGGATTAGTTTTATACTTAAATAATTGTTATTTGGTGCCTGCGTTAAGCATGAACATTATATCAGGATCTTGTTTATTGCGAGACGGTTACTTGTTTAAATCCGAGAATAATGGTTGTTCGATTTATATGAGTAACATGTTTCATGCACATGCACCTTTGATAGATGGTCTATTCATATTGAATCTCGATAGTGGAAATACACATATTAATAACATTGAGGCTAAACGATTGAAATCAAGCGATAACTCGACCTATATGTGGCACTGTCGTCTTGGTCACATTGGAGTGAAGCGTATGAAGAAACTCCATTCCGATGGACTTCTTGAATCACTTGATTTTGAATCACTTGAAAGATGCGAGGCATGTCATATGGGTAAAATGACTAATACTCCATTTTACGGTATAATGGAGCGAGCTACGGACTTATTGGAAATCATACATACCGATGTGTGTGGTCCAATGAGTGTAGCATCGTGATGGTTATCGTTATGTTCTTACCTTCACGGATGACTTGAGTAGATATGGGTATATCTATTTCATGAAACATAAGTCCGAAACTTTCGAGAAGTTTAAGGAGTTTCAAAGTGAGGTAGAGAATCAACGTAACAAGAAGATTAAATTTCTACGTTCTGATCGTGGAGGTGAATATCTAAGTTACGAGTTTGGCGAGCATTTGAAGAAATGTGGAATACTTTCGCAGTTGACACCGCCGGGAACACCACAGCGTAATGGTGTGTCTGAACGTCGTAATCGAACTCTCTTAGATATGGTTCGTTCTATGATGTCACTTACAGATTTACCACTATCATTTTGGGGTTATGCATTAGAAACAGCCGCATTCACTTTAAATAGGGCACCGTCTAAATCCGTTGAAACGACACCGTATGAATTATGGTTTGGGAAGAAACCTAAATTGTCGTTCCTTAAAGTTTGGGGATGCGAAGCCTATGTAAAGAAGTTACTGGGACAAGCTTGAACCCAAAGCGGAAAAATCGTCTTCATAGGATACAGAAGGAAACTATTGGGTATACCTTCTATCATAGATCCAAAGGCAAAATCTTCGTTGCCAAGAATGGATCCTTTCTAGAAGGAATTTCTCTCGAAAGAAGTGGGGAAGGAAAGTAGAACTCGGCGAGGTTGTCGAACCTTCTCTCGAAATTGCGAGTAGCGCAGCACGGAAGAAGTTCTGTGGTGCCTGCACCAATAAGAGAGGAAGCTAATGATGGTGATCATGAAACTTGTTGAAGTTGCTCTGAGCCTCGGAGGTCAACGAAATCGTACCACTCCAGATTGGTATGATTCCGTTATGAATGTCATGTTGGTGGACAACACCGATGACCCCGAGACATATGAGGAAGCGATGATGAGCCCAGATTCCAATAAATGGCAAGAAGCCATGAAATCCGAGATTGGATCCATGTACGAAAACCAAGTATGGACTTTGGTGGACTTACCGGATGTACGGAAGGCTGTCGAGAACAAATGGATTTACAAGAAAAGCAGATCTTGATGGTAATGTTACTGTCTATAAAGCTCGACTTGTCGCAAAAAGGGTTTCGACAAATTCAAGGAGTTGACTACGATGAGACTTTCTCACCGGTAGCGAAGCTAAAGTCTGTGAGGATTATGTTAGCAATCGCTGCATATTATGATTATGAGATATGGCAGATGGATGTCAAAACAGCATTCCTCAATGGAGACATTGATGAAGAGTTGTATATGATACAACCCAAAGGTTTTGTCGATCCTAAAGATGCTAACAAGGTATGCAAGCTTCAACGGTCCATCTATGGATTGAAGCAAGCATCCCGAAGTTGGAATCAACGTTTTGATAAGGTAATCAAAAGTTTTGGTTTTATACAAACTTATGGAGAAGCTTGTATTTACAAGAAAGTGAGTGGGAGCTCAGTAGCATTCTTAATCTGTATGTGGATGACATATTGTTGATTGGGAATGATGTAGACCTTCTTAATAGTGTCAAAGAATATTTGAATAATAGTTTTTCAATGAAGGATCTTGGCGAAGCAGCTTACATATTAGGCATAAAGATTTATAGAGATAGATCGAACGCATAAATATCATTGTCACAAAGTACATATTTGGACAAAGTTCTAAAGAGGTTTGGAATGGAAGATAGCAAGAAAGGGTTCTTGCCCATGTTGCTATCGACCTTGAGTAAAACTCAAAGTCCGACATCGGCGTAAGATAGAGAAAAGATGAGTAAGACTCCTATGCCTCAGCCATAGGATCTCTAATGTATGCCATGCTATGTACTAGACCCGACATCGCATATCTTTGTTAGTCTAACTAGCAGATATCAAAGTGATCCAGAGTGGATCATTGGACAATGATCAAAAACATCCTTAAGTACTTGAGAAGAACTAAGGATATGGTTCTTTCTTATGGAGGTGATGAACAGCTCGTTGTTAATGGTTACACCGATGCTAGTTGGAACACCGATCCGGATGATTCTAAATCACAATCTGGATACGTATTTATTTTGAATGGTGCAGCGATTAGTGGAGGAGTGCAAAGCAAAGCGTTGTGGCGAGATCTTCAACTGAATCGGAATACATGGCTGCTTGGAGGCTTCACAAGAAGCGATATGGATGAAAGAGTTCATTACGTGGGTGTGGTTCCTAGTGCGCTGGACCCAATGTCTATCTACTGTGATAACATGGGCGCCATAGCCAATGTGCAAGAACCAAGGTCACACAAGAAGCTGAAGCATATCAAGCTACGTTTTCACGCTATTCGAGAACATGTCCAGGATGGGGATATAAAGATTTGCAAAGTACACACAAATCTGAATGTGGCGGATCCGTTGACTAAACCTCTCCCGAGGGCAAAACATGACCAACACCAAACTGCCATGGGTGTTCGGTATATTACCATGTAATCTAGATTAGATGACTCTAGTGCAAGTGGGAGACTGTTGGAGATATGCCCTAGAGGTAATAATAAATGTAGTTATTATTATATATCTTTGTGTTTATGATAAATGTTTACATTCATGCTATAATAGTATTAACAAGGAAACCATTAATACTTGTGTGATTTGTAAACTTAATTTGAAGTCCCTAGTATAGCCTCTATACTTCACTAGCTTGTTGGTTGATTGATGATGTGGTTTCTTTGTCATGAACATTGAGATGTTATCAACAACAAGATCATATCGTTAGGAGAATGATATGGTGGACATACTCCTATAGATAAGCGTAGCATAAAGATCAAGTCATTTCAATAGTTCAATTGCTATATGCTTTCTGATACATAGTAACCTAATTCCTTCGACCATGAGATCATGCATATTGCCTTTCTTTGGATGGATGCTTTGATGTCATCAAACACCACACCGTAACAGGGTGGCTATAAAGGTGGCATTGAGTGTTGGAAAGTATTGGTTGAAACACATGGATCAAGAGTGGGATTTGTCCATCCACATGACGGATAGATATTCTCTGGGCCCTCTCGGTGAAATGTCATCCAATTAGCTTGCAAGCATGTGACTTGGTCACAAGGGTCACATATCACGGAACGAGAAAAGAGTACTTATCGATGCGAGGATGAACTAGGTATGCAGAGATACCGGCGATCATAACCTCGGATAAGTAACATATCGTGAGACAAAGGAAATTGGTATCGTATGTAAGTGGTTCATTCGATCGCAAAGTAATCGTAGAAATATGTAGCCATATGAATTTCAGATTCCTCTATTGGTTATTGTTAGGACAAGTGTCTCGATCATGTCCGCATAATTCACGAACCGTGGAGACACACTTAAGGATTCGACGTTGTTTGAGTAGTTATGGTATTATGAGAAAGAGACCCGAATGTTGTTGAGTCTCGGATGGGATCCGGGATATCACGAGGAGATCCGGAATGGTCCGGAGAATAAGATTCATATAAGGAAAGTCCGTTTGAGATGGCGGAATGATTAGGTGTTTTCATGGGAACATTCTAGAAGGTCCCGGAATGTCCGGCACTCCGGGGAAGGGTACATGAATGTGTCATTGCATATTGGAATGATTGCATCATGTACTAGGTGTTCTTGCTGTCCAAAATAAAGGGTTTATTTAAATCCTAAATTGAAAAGTCAAACGGCCAGTTTGAAAGTCAAGCAGCAAGTTTTGGGAAGTGGGAAAGAGGAGGAGGTGGAGACGACTTGGGGAGGAGTCCCCTTGGCGTGCGCCTCCCAAGGCCGACTTGGGGAGGACTCCTCCCTTGGCCGCCCTCCCACCTATAAAAGCAAGGCAGGGCCTCCCTCCTAGACACACAAGTTTCCTATCCTCTAAACTAAACCCTAGATCTAGACCCGGTTTAGAGCTATTCGGTTTAGAGCCTTCTAATTGGTTTAGAGCCTTCTAATTGGTGTGTCTAATTACTAGACCACTAATAGCCTCTCATAAGCTCCACCATACTCGACCGGCTTAAGGCGAAGCCTGGGATCTCCCTCTACCTCGGTACCACGCCCGTTGTCTTCAGGAATCGCGAGAAGTGCTACAACCTCCGCTGCTTTGGAACAAGGAGAGGAAGGTCTTCGTCAGTACCGAACGCAGTGACCGATCATGGAGCGCTATGGGAACGCTGGCGCCGGAAGGATCGTCTGCGATCTTGAGATCGGAAAATGCGACTACATCACCCACGAGAATCTGCTCTCGTTAAACACTTTGGAATCTTCGAGGGTGAGTTATTCCATCAACTCGTTGCTGCAATCTAGTAGATAGATCTTGGCTTGTTTGTTTGTATGCGATAGAAAATTTTTGTTTTCCATGCTACAAACCCCTACAGTCGTCCCTTCAACAGCCGACGCGGCTGACCCCCTGTCACCCGACAGCGCGCGTCGTCCGTTCAACCGACGACGGGGCCGACCCCTGGCAGCCGACATGCTGGTCGTCTTTTGAAGAAAAGAAGACAACCTGGTCGTCTTTTCAACAAAAGACGACATGTTGGTCGTCTCGTGAACAGACGAGGGCGCTATTTCGTCCGTTGGACGGACGACAGACAGACAGATTTGCAAATTTCCGGTTTTGCGTATTATTTGTGAAAATGAATAAAAAAATGTATTATTTAAAAAAAATTAGCGAGTTGGGGGCATATCTCTTATTAACTCCACTACCTTTCTTTCACCACCTTATAATTCCACCATCCAACTAAATATGAGCTTGGCACTTATTGGTTTTACCTCTAGCTCATGTGGGTTGGAATGGATCCAATTCTTTTCCACATGCTCTCATCTTGGCATCATGTTGTTTTCACATCATTGATATATGAGAGCCACATGGCCACCTTTGCATGCCTTGTGAGTGGAACCCTTTTTCTTAGCTTCTATATGGATTACCATGGAATTATGCTCATGTTGGAATATTTTTGGGACTATTAAGCATCTAGTGGCCCATACACACTAGCAAGTCCCAATTATAATCAAATGTGACCATCTCCATCTACTCCACTTGGGACTTTCTTTTAAATTCTTTTGCTTAGGCCTTACTCCACATTTTTGGGAATGCATAAGAATAATGCCATGTAAATAACCTTGTTTTCACAAAATAAGCATGGTATTAATTATTATGCATGGCCCATGCAAGTACCACCTTTTGCTTGTCATTTGGATTTTATTTGATTCTTGAGTGGTTCATCTCTATCTCTATCCCTTCTTTTGGGCTTGATCTATTTTGATCTTGCTTAAACCTCATCACCATCTCTATCCACCCCATCACCACCTTTTCTTCTTTTCTCTCTTTTGGCTATCTTGTTTGAGCTTGTGTTGATCATGCTTGATCTAGTCAAAAGAAACCACTCCATCTATCTCTCTCTCTAAACCTAAACCATACACTCATCTCTCCTCTCTTTACCACCCTATCTAAACCACACACCCCCTCATCTAACCCTAAAACCTACCTCACCCTCTCCTCTTCATCTATGCCGAGCCCTCTCTCCCTGGCCCCACCTGGCCACCCTCTCTCCCTGGCCCCACCTAGCTACCCCTTCCCACACAAAACCCTAACCCGAGGCTCCTCCCAACCCTAGCTCCAACCTAGCCGAGCCTCCCCTCTCCTCCTTTCTCCTCTCTCTCTGCATGGTGTGCCCCACCCCGAGCCTGGCCTGCCCTACCCCACCTGGAAGCCCCAGCTGCCCTTGCCCTGCCCTGCCCGACCGAGCACGTGAGGAGAGGAAGGAGGGAAAAAGGTGGCCGGGCCACCTTTTAACCTACCTGCTCCCACACGGCACCTCCCTCTCTCCCTGCTTTATCCACCACCCCCACAACCTCTCTGCCTCGCCAGATCCAACCCCAGCGCCCATGCATCTCCTCTCCTTCCTCTCCACCGACGCCACCCTCCCTCTCATGGCCACCGTACCCACCCCTGCTACTCGTTCGGCTGCCAAGCACGTCGTGGAGGAGGCACAGTGAACCGAGGAGGCCCTCTCTGCAGCGTGAGCACGACGTCGAGGAGGAGGAGGCCTGTACCCCACACACCGTCATCGCCTGCGAAACCCTAGATCTTAGGCGTCGCCTCATGGTCGATCCACTTTCGCCGACCCGATCCGACACCGCCGACCACCTCACGGTGGTGGCCAACCTCCGACACCTCTGTTTCTTTCCCGCGCTTTGTGTTTCGCCGTTAGTTTCATCGAGCACCCTCTGCCTTGCTGCTTCTGTCCGCTCACTTCCGCCCCGCATAGCACCCTATCTAGGCCGCGCCTGACCCCCTAACACCGACCGCTCCCTAGCCCAACGGTAGCCGCCTCCGCGCGCAAGCCTAGGTCCCTGGATCGAGCCCCGCGCGCCGCGCCCCGCGCCCTGTCGAGCACCGTTTTGTCGTCAGGGTTCAGAGAAGAGGAACAGTACGGCTGTGCTCGTTTTGCACATACCCCCCTGTTCCTTTTTCTCCGCAACCCAAGGCCCTCTAGGCCCACCAGAGCCCACCGTGGCCATCTCCCGTAAAACCCCTGGCTTCCTTTATTCTCAACCGCTCAGCCCCTTTCGCCAGTTTCTTTCCGCTGTCGTGCCAAGTGGACCGCGTGTGCTCACTGGCCCTTTGTCATCTCGAGGCTAGACTAGCCGCAGTGTAAAATCTTGTTCGAAAGGCCATTGTTTTTGAAGCCGCCTGACCCCCACCACAACGTCTGTGGTTAGCTGAACCTGAGTAGAAAAAGTATTTCTGTAATCTGTTTAAATTCAAACTTATTCAAAATTAATTCAAATTCAAATTTCATTCTGTTTTTAAATAACTTTTAAAATACAAATCCAAATAATACAAATAATATATGTTTTGAAATCAGAAAAATATGAGGATTTCAAATATGCCATCCAAAATATATTTTGAACACTTAAAATTTCAAGTTGATTTAAATTACAATAAAATGCCCTTTTGTCTTAATTAATCAATAACTTTTGTTTTATAACTCCAAATTTAACAAATGATATGTCTAAAATGATTAGCTCGACGAGACCTTTCTGTTTATGCATTCCATGTTTTGATTTGAAGCATGCATCATATAAATATAATGTGTACATCAACTAATATGAGGATAAAATGGGGCCAAAACTCAATAAAATGGTTTATTCTTGTATTCCACACCCCACCCATGCCATGCTACTTTATTGCCATGCAAATTGTGCATCATTCATCAGGGCATGATTGTTTGCTTGTCGCATTTTATTCATATGCTTGTGCACTTTATTTATGTTGGCCCTTGTTTGTTTGGTTCTTCTTCGAATAGACGCTGAGCAGGGGATATATCAAGATACCCAGGAGCACTACTCAGATCCTTCTCTCGCTTCAACTGAGCTGCCAGGCAAGCACTACCACATGCTTGCATACATATAGTACCTATTGCCTCTATCTTATTATTGCATCATTGAGTCGCGATTGCATTAAATTGAATCCCAAGTATTGCATAGCCTTTACTTTTAAAACCCACCGAAGCTTGTTCCTCCATCCCATGAGCCCTTACTACAGGAGTTGCTTGAGCCATGCGAGTCGTAGAACAGCATGTGTAGGGTATGTGAGTGTCTGATGGATAACGAGGTACCTATACAACTTAATCTGAGTAGTAATGGGATAACTAATGAAAGTGGCATCGGTGAGCCATATTCGCTATTTGGTTTTTCAGGCTCACTTGTGTCCCGTAGGACCCCGAGTACTTGATTCATGTTCCTTGAATATTCGCGCTATCCACATCCGGGAGGCTTATGAAGCCCCCTGAGCCAGAGCTTGATTCATTCTTATTTCTTGGGGCCACAATTAGTTTGGGGCTTTATTACTATTCTGTACTTATGCCATGCTTTACTGCTTCATTTAAATTGTGCGAGGTGATGCACACTGTACTGTTTAGGAAAGCGGAGTGTTTTCGCGGTGTCGACAAGCCCAGTCACATTTTCGGGTTCCCAGTCGTTCACAGCCATTGGCGCAAACCTTGAGTCCGTCTCGGAGTCGGCCAACTTCGTCATGGTAGCTTAATGGGGTGGCCCCTGAAATATTTCTGAATCCTGTAATTGCTTTGTCGTGACTGCCTCGTTGGGTTTTGATTTGGTTTTTCCGAGGCATATCGAGTGTGTGTTGCTATTTGTGCACCCCTGCAGGGTAAAACTTTCTAAAAGCCGTGTCCGCGGTTATGGACGACTTGGAGCACAGTTGCTCGATCATAGACAAGCATAACTAAAGTACCGCTTTTAATCTGACTAAGGACCTGACTAGTAAATAGTGCCACACTCATGGAATGGATAATAAAACTGCCAACGGATGGGGGGTTGTTCGTCTGCTTCCTCGTCGGTAAGCGAGGAGGAGGATGGATCTGTGGTTATTACCGTTATAACTGTTATAACTGTTGTTATTAATTCACGGACATCCGTCTATCTCTGGTTAGGCGGATGGTTAGCGAGTATCTATAGAATTGCTAGGGTTTATCTTTTGCTGCAATTGCGTCACCCCAGGTTGTGTCCCCTTTAGCGGCATAAAGACTTGCTGAGTACCCCTAGGGTCTCACACGATAAATTATTGGTTCGGATGAACAGGTACACTCGCAAGATGGATACTGGGTGGAAGAGACGGACGATGTGGGCAACGATCTTTCGGTGTAGAGATTCCAGGAACGGGGATCCGAGAGATCTGTGGGCGGGATCTGCTTATTTATGGGGCATCTTATGCCGATTTGCTTCTTATCCGTACTCGGATTTTGTCTTCCGCTTTCGCCTGATACTCTGATGTTTGATGTATGAGGAGATATCCTAAACTATTATATCTATCTAGGATATTTGGATCTTGCCGTATGGCGTTGCTATATTTCCTTTCTTTTTAGATGGAATGGCTCTGATGTACTGTTGTATGGTGGCTTGCATACATACTCATTTGTGTATGTAGTTGATCCCTTCGCCTGCCGATTACGCCGCCCGTTCTTGTCCCGATGTTTGGAAATGGTTGGGACGGCCGAAAGGTCTACCTGTGAGTGGCATTTGGGCCCCACCGTACTATTTCAACCATTTCCGTTCATCCAGGATTGTAACTAGGAGCGTAATTCACCGAGGTAGTTACACCACGTCCGGTCGGCACTCGCCATTGGCGGTGGAGGACGACCTCCGGGTGGCGGTGCCGTTGCTACCCCACGGCTCCAATTTGGCCTGGTGTGCTCTTGTTGTTACGTCCGGACGGCTACCGTCTTTGGCGAAAGGCGGTGGAGGTTGTTCCCTCCCGTACGGCTAAGGAACTATCCTCCTGTATCCGTGGTTGCTTTGCGATCTGACCGGTCACGTAACGTTTGCCATGGTGAGACGACGATGATGCATTCAAGACCGTGGTGGCGCATGTTGGTGGGCGGCATGTTTGGTGGAGTGCCAGAATTGGGTGGGGTTGTGGTTGTTAGGGTTGGGAGAAATCCTTGCTGGCTAGTCCGGCTCCGACGCGATGACACCTGCGGGTGCCGTCTTCATTCTTGAAGGGCGCCGGGCGTACCCTCTCCCCACTCCCCTATGTGTGCCGGGAGAAATCCTAGGAGTAGTCCGGGCAGCAGCGTCGCCATCGTCGCATTCCTTCTCGAAGGTGTTGCTTGGTACACGGCAATTCGAAGGCATTGGAGCGTGGTGCGACATCTCTGGAGGGCGCAGCGGTTGCGAGTCATCGTCGTTGATCGATCCGGCGCCGTTGTGCATTTGTTTCTCTCTCTTTTTTTTGTCTTTGCTTTTGGGCCGTTTTTGTGCTGTCGGCTCCAGCTGTGTTCTTAATCCTTGTATCGTGTGGTTACTATATTAATATAACGGGGCGAAAGGCTATTTCGAGAACATGATTTGTAGCTTTGGTTGTCTTATGATTTGTTGCAGAACTGGGAGTTCGTGGCCAGGTCCGACGCTCCTCTATCGTTCCTGGATTGTTGCGGATGGGTCGTTTCCCGTTTGTGCCCTGCTTCGCTTGTTGGACCTGCCCACCCCTTATTTCCTTCTATTTTTTCGAGACGTGAATTTGGACACACACCTCACCTTGCAGGGCGAGAGGACGGTATGTTTGTTTGTTTTATGATAGGAAAGCGAACCTCGTTATCAACAATTTTCATAGTCCCTTACAAGCTTAGAAAAAATAAGATTTGGTGGATCATCTAGCCAGGATCCTAGCACGAACGCTTACCTAGCTAACTCATTTGCTACCTCATTGGTTTCTCTAGAATAATGTTTAAAGTTTTATTATTTTTTCGATTTATAATAAGTGTCGCTGATTTAGTATAACTTTGTATTACCAAATCAACAACAACTATTATGGGACGGAGAGAGTATAACAAATTCACTAGCTAGCTGTTTGCAATCATTTAAAGTAGCAGCCGCGGGACCTAAATAAGCCGCCTCGTTCTTTATTGGTTACATAACAATCATGTTGTCTGAATTAGCCATGATTTCTTTATTGCTTCGGTAACAACCATGTTGTCTAAATTAGCCATGATTAGCTGAATGCCCGTGCGTTGCTATGACCAAATAAATTTAAAGCATATATGTGGATAAAAATTAACCAATGTGTCTAGGGTTTAATCTTCATTGGTGGAATCAACACATGCACATTTCGTATCTATCTTCATTAGAGGATTTTGGTCAACACCGCGGCCAGACTCAATATCGATCCAACAACGCACAAGTCACATATTGTCAGCTTGGCGTTGACATAGACATATGTATAATACCATTTGAGTGTTGATCCGTTTAGATTATGTTAGTTTCTTAACATAAACATATAGATATATAGTATTTTCACATAAACATAAACATATAGATATATTGTATTTTCAGTATTTTTTTATTTTGTTTATTTTATTATTCCTTAATACTATCACTATTTTGGAAAAATATTATGTTTGAATTTCATTAGTTAATACTTTCCTTAGTATAATTGTTTGCCAAAATATTTACTTGTCAATACAAATAATACTCCCATTATTTTATCCTTGCAAAAATAGAAAGTTGCACCGTGCCGAAATATTTACTTGTCGGTACAAATAATAATCCCATTATTTTATCCATGTTCATAACTTTCTCCTTTATGGCAGAATTATGGGTCAATGTTAGAATATCGTCCGTCTACCCAAATTCAGTAGTATATAAGATATGATGCTCCAAATTTCTGAACAAACACATGACGCCACACATGGGCACATAAACCATGAGTCACATACTTGCCATGAAAGTTTGGCTTCGTCTTACGTCGATGGTCGATGCCCTTGTACTAACCTTTGGGACACCGTTATGATCTCGTTTGATCAACATCCCTTTTTTTTAGGAATTATGATCAACATCCCTTGATGTTGTAAGTGCCCTTCCTTTTCCCGCGAGTGCTTCTTGTTGTCCGGCAGAGCTTATGGTTGCGGTTCGTTAAGTCTGGTGGAGCCTTGGTCTTGTAATGCCATTAAACAATATGATTTAATTTTTTCATCGAAAGCGGTTTTAACATGCTAAATAAAAATAAATGTTTCTACTATATCACCAAGATCTTTCTAGAAATTGCATTATTTAATTTATTACAAAAAATAAGAAACTCTAGATAGGCGACAAAAAGCAAGAATAGCATAAGAAAGCAGAAATTAAAGAAAATAAGAAGAGGTCTCTCGATATAAAAAAATATAATTTTTTTAGATAATTATGAAAAAGTGTGAAATGTATTTTCACCTAAACATAAGCATATAGATTTTGAGCAGAGTGAAGAGTGTGTAGTAAAGATGAATCAGACTCGAACTAATTTGTAAAGATGATTGCTTCTAAAATATTCCAAATACGTGTGCGCATACACAAGTTTGATAAGCAATTGGTCCCCTGTACATGGAAATCCAGCGTGTGAGTCTGATGTTTGGAACTGAAAACCTGCTTGTCTCCATATATAAACAGCTATATTAAACTTGGACTGAAACTAAATAAAAACTGACACTGCACTTGGACATAGTTCAGAACTTAGTTGCCTAATCGTGTGCCTCCGTCATCCCCACACAGCGGTGCCTCCATTGCTTCTCTCAATTCCTAAAATTCTCTCTCAGAAATTGCAGCACTTTGGGATGGCCATGACTCCGTGCGAGATCTAAGCAAGTTTGGCGGAGAGGCACATTGGGGCAGGATTCAGACAGAGAGTAGTCGAGACCAAAGTAGCCGGAAACGCGGAACGGTAATCCGTTCCCTGTCCCGGGATCCTCGTTCCGAATCGAGGTACGGGGACGAGGGGCGGTACGATAGGAGACGATGTACGGTACGTGTTCCTGGACAGTCCGGTACAGTACCCGATTCACCGATTCCATAGTTGGAACTCGTTTCGAAACATGGGAAACGGCAGCTTGCTTCACGGGAACAGACCTACCTTTAACCAAGCATGGTATATTAGGTAACGGATGATATGCTTCCTTTGTTCACGTATATGCAGTTATGCACACCCGATTCATGGAATCAATCCAGGATCCTTCTTTAATGAATGGTGATATGTCTAGCCCTGCAAGGCTGCAACCCTAGCCGCCATTCTTCTCGCCCGAGGCAAGGAGCCAAGGACACAGGACGCACTGCTCGAGGATCCAAGAGTTCAGACTTCAGAGTTCATACTTTCAGATTCAGGTACAACATTTAGTTCATTAGAGATCAGATCTTGGTTTGTAATTATAATTTTGTGTGTTATATCTATGAATCTATTCATTATTCAGAGATCGCAATGGTGTTTGGGAGCCGTAAGTTAGTAGATCAGAATGACGTCGAGGAGATTGACGCGGATGACGTTGAACGCAACAATGCCGGTGATGATCACGATGGTGCTGACGACGCCCCCAATGGAGAAGAAGATGAATCCGCCGAGCATGGTACTGCTGCAAAAGCTTCTAAGTCGCTCCTAGATGAGGTATTTTCACCACCCCTGCACTGGTCGGTTTAGGCAGCCATGGACCCGACCCCGAGGTCGCGCCGCCGACCATGGTGATGGCGGCCGGCAGCGTGCGGACACCTCTCCTCGCCGCACCCGGCATCGGCGTGTCCCCATCCCCCTGCTTCACCACCTGTGTGCTGGTTGGTTTAGGCAGCCATGGACCTGACCCCGAGGTTGCGCCGCTGACCATGGTCACGGAGGCCGCCATGGCAGTGCCCAGCATGTGGATACATCTCCTCGCCACCGCCTTCACCGGCGTGTCCCTGCTTCACCGTCTACCGCAGCGCCAACTGGGCAGCGACAGATCGATTGCGGCGGGAGCCGGAGGAGCTTAGGGAAAGATCCGTCATCCGTGTCTGCTCTTTTAATCGGAACGGTGCAAACAGGTTTAGACTTAGCGGTGGCAGTGGCTGTTATTTTGTAAAACTGCGGGAGTAAATCGGTCCAATGAAAAATCGGAACCAAATTTGATGGTAGACGAACCTACATTTATATAAATTAGTAGATTAGGTTTTTTTTTGTTGAGATTACTCCACCTTATTATTCATCAATGTGTTGGGACTTATAAACAGCATCAGGTGGAGCTTGGAACCAAAAATGCCTCCATAGCGGGAGGTAAACAAAGATCCTCGCTAGGCAGCGAGCATCTATATTCGAAAGCCGGTTCTCATGAAGGAACTCTACCTTAAAACTAAGAGTACTAGCCTTTATTTCTTTAACAATATGGCCATAGTGGCCCAAACCCTCTCCTTGCAAACATCTGATAACATTTTCGCAGTCGCTGGCCACTCTAGGTTTGGATTGGGCCACACACATCTTTTAGCCTTCACCCCTGGCCCCCTGGCACACACATGACCATAGAATTTGAGGTTTTAGGAATCTCTGAAGTCGTACATGGGCCACATGGGTTGGGCCCAATTCACCGATAAAATTACTCTCAAGACCTTAGAGCCCTCCAAACTGTTGTAGCTAGTCTGATTCAAACCTTAAAGCCCTCAAAACATAGTCTGATTTATTAAAAAAGAATTATGGATTTTTCATAATAGGTTCATATACACCCGTGACCGTGAGCCAAAACACCATCTCTGAAAACCCTCTTTTAAAAGGATAGATGGATTGCAGGGTATTCAGCCGAGAATATTGGACCGGGCATTGTTGCTTGCTGCAGTGGCCACCAGGATGAGAAACAACCGTACCGTGGCAGCGGCTATGTTGGAGAATGCATGGGTTGCAGACTTGGGTGGTGACCAGACCCAACTGATCAAGCTTTGGTCAGCGATCTTCCACATATAAAATGCTATGTCCGGGAGAGGAGAGGTTTGCAGCAGTTCCCCTGAAGATGGAGATCTTCCGTCACCTGGCTTTAAAATACCGGTTATGAACCTTAGATAGGTAACCTCGCCACGGGCTGCAACTGCATCCAGATCCATGTCATTTCAGACCTGCTAGAGACAGGAGACTTGGTGGCTGCAGGAAAGAAGCCCTTTCAGCAAGAAGGATAGGAAGCGATTCGATGCATGGGCGATACCGGAGCCTCTGGAAACTATTTGACAATCTGAATCAGCAATGTAACCAAGACGGTCTTTTTTCAGAGTGGTGGAGGCTATGAGGCTTTTGAGTAGGCAGGGGTAGGTGACACAAATTTGTGTGAGCAGCTATACGCTAGGTGGTGTGGTGTTGGTGACTGCTAAACCTCACTGTTCCCAATAGGGTTTAGTTCCTGTACTTAAAAAACCCCGCCTTCTATAAAAATACATGTCAGCTTTGGTAAATTTCCATCGCAATCGAATAGCTTGCTTCAACATGCAAATTTGACGGGATCGGCAACATATTTGTCCATTTAACATGTATAACATTGATAACTCTGTTTACAGTTCTTACGACATCAGTTCAAACTAGGTACTTTTAAGAGGATTCACATAAGAACACACTATGACAAGCAACGAACGACATAGCTGCTGCAACTGCATCATTGTATGGCAATCTTCAAGCCAACCCACCGCTGCTCGCTGTCCTGATTATCTGAAACAGAGCTGCAGGGACAGAGAGGTTGCACCGTGTTAGAGGCAAATAGACTTGTCAGATTTCTCTGTTCAGATCAACATGGACAAAAGGGAAATGGCGGAACTACGCAAAAGAAGTTCAGTGAACTTATGTCATAGATGTGATTTGCCGTTTCATGTACAATCTTAGTTATGCTGTTCATCAGTTAAAAGGCTTACTAGAATATTGCAATAGCCTAGCAATTTAGATGAAAAGAATAGTTAAGAAACTAGGTCAATATATTACTTATAAAATGATTACTAGATATATACTCCCCCGTTTCAAAATATAAGTCTAGATTCATTTTCTTCACAAACCTAAAACGTCTTATATTTTGAAACGGAGGGAGTAGATGTCAAATGGATGTTTCTCAAGTTAAAATTCAAGATTCTGAACTTCTAAAGAGAATAATATATCTAAATATTCGTTACATGGACATCAATGAGCAAAATATTTGTAGAATCATTGCCAGGTCAAACGCTAAAATTACAGAGGTGTAGTCACTAGTCAATACCTTTTCAAAAGCAAAGTGGAAGCTAATTAATTCTATGTCAGTACATTCTAAACAAACATGTCACAAGTGGAAGCTATTTAATTATATTGAACACAAGAGATCAAGAGAAGGTCAGAAAACATACATGATCCAATGACCACAAAAATGAAGAATCCAAGCACTATAGGTCCAACGGGATAGTCATTCCCCTTCTTCACAGTGGTCTCAGGCACTGAACCCCTCTTGGTGATGTTCTTCTGGAATTTTGCAGTCTTCCTGTCAGCAAGGCGCCTGGAGGTAGTCTGCACATACAGAAAGGCAACCATTGAGCAATTTAATATGCATACTCAAAAAGCCAACTACCTTACAGACATGTGGGTCAAATGGCAGCAAAACTATCAGCAGATTTGCCAGCTATGTGCAGTTGCCAGTTAACGTAGGAAAAGAAAAATACTGGCAGCTACAAGAATACTATTATTTTTTCAGATTTTATGCACTTGACAGATACATAGAACAATATATAAAAAAAGCATCCTAGCAAAATGCATATCATAACAAATATTGTGTTTCATGTGCCACATCCAGTTAAGGAGAAAGTGGGGCGTTGTGGGGAGTAGCCACCTTAGACCTTCCAGGCGCGAACAGTGAGTTCACAAATCTTTTTTCCTACCTAGTAGACGCTGAACTACAACAAGCCATAACCCACAGCACTGCAATCTCTATATCACAATATAGAAAGGAATACCACATTAGGCAATGTTTGTGATCCAAGAACAACTAACTTCTTCTTGGTGGTGGCTTCGCTATTTCATTTACTACTGAAATCATCAGATGAGTATTTCTCCCAAATGTGCACACTGAGATTGAAGATAAAGAGTTGACTGTATAAGGAAACCCGATGCCCCGAAAAATACCACAAAACCTAAGTTAAAGCACAAACTTCATTTACTAACCATGTTTAGCAGGGTGACTTTTCTCCCATGTTCCACTAAACCATCCACAAGTAGGAATCTTAGGGGCTAGTAGATGCAAACAGCTAGTTTCAATGTGAAGAATCATGGGTCATCCTATAATAACTCACACAGAAGGCTCCTTGCATACTTTGAGTCGGAACAACTCGTGTAATTTTCACTACCCAAACCATTCAACTCAAACAAACATCCTATGCCTACCGATTCCGTCTCTCTGAGGCCATCCTGACAGCAAGAAAAATAAACTACGCAATCTGATTCCCTCGAAAGGCTCGATGCTCATGGCGAATCGAACGATCCGAGCAGCTGCTAGATCCGGACCGCACGAAACCAACGGATCACGTGGATCCGCAAACATGATTGAACCATGCTCGAACAGCAGGGACCAAATCGAAATCGAGAACACGAACTGGGCCATATCCATATCCAAAGGCTAGGAGCCGTGGAGATCCAGATCCGGCCCCAAAAACTACCGCGACCGATCTGGCTCGGCAAGGATGACACCGTATTGAAATCTAGCAGGAGAAAGGCCAGATCCGCTTACCATCTTCGCGTCGCGTGGTTTTCCGGTGAGCTCGTC
This sequence comes from Avena insularis, assembly GCA_023614405.1. Taxonomy (NCBI): domain Eukaryota; kingdom Viridiplantae; phylum Streptophyta; class Magnoliopsida; order Poales; family Poaceae; genus Avena; species Avena insularis. The sequence continues at coordinate 37,722,996 of CM042691.1, read as the reverse complement.
GTCGGCGACGCTGGGATCGGGAGCGGCAGGAGAGTCGGGGCTCGCGGTGTGGGGAATTTGCCAGTTTGAGGCGAGACGAGGGGGGCTTTATAGAAAACGGAGTTGAGTTGCTTCTAGGCTCTGGCGGTGTGGCCCCCGCCTTTGCGTGGAGCGCGTCGGGGGCGTGCACCGCACGGGAGGCCCGGGGTCACTTTCTGTTTGGCCGGGAGGGAGGATCACGCTGTCCGCATAACCTCGAGATTCGTGCGCCGTGCTGTTGGAGTACGGGAAGTTCTGAAGTAACGTGACGCTTCAAGCGCTCCTCGAGCTCTCTCGCCCATGGTGTGTGCCCGCTGATTAGGGCATGTCCAGGTGGACGATTCAATCGTGGATGTATGCTTAGCGGTTGTTTGGATGAAGAGTATTAGCGCTACTTTTTTTATCAAAACACGTTTTAGGGGTACTTTTTAAAAAAATGTCTTTACTAAAAATTCGGTTAGGAACTAGGACTTGTGGAAAACCATGTTTGGACAAAGGATATACTTAAACTCATTTTAGACGTGTCTTGTTTGGCTACTCCTTCACGCACCTCAACTACTCGCCCTCTCTTCCTCGAGCAGTCTAGAACCATTCTCCACTTCATAGTCCACACCCACATCGGCCTCCAATCCACCGTGTCGGAGCGCCACGAGCTCACGGGGTGTTCAACGCCGCCTCCCTGACACCCGTAGCAACTGTATGCAGGCAAGGGAAAGCTCATGAGCATGGTCGACGCCACTGATTGCGATGTCGGTGGCAGTCATCTCCCAAAAAGCAAAGCTCGGGTGCGACGCCCGCAAGCCTAGATGCCCGTGTTGGTATCCCTCAAACAGAAGAGCCTCGATCCGTCTACCGCGAGGACCATGGCAGTCTCCCTAGACTACATAGCTCGAACTCGCGAGCATTCTCGACGTCGTCTGCTGATGAGTCTATTTTTTAAGCATTTTGTATCCTATGCTTTTGCATAAATAAAGTTAGGATTTTGGTATTTTACGACGCTCGTGTGCACCTTTTATCCTTGTTTCAGCCGGATCCTAAATTATTAAGTCTTTTGTGAACATATCAATTGGGACTATCATGTTATATAATAATATGATATTTCTAAGTGATAAATGTTATTCAAATGATTTTCCACGCGCATGGGAGAAGAGAGGATGTGAGGAGAAGCTAATGCGGTTTTAACAACATACGGTACGGCTGGAGCCCGCCCATACGGTCCGCCGTACGGCCTGTTGGGACGTCCGTCTCGTCAAATACTTTTATTATGCGAAGAAGATCCGACATTCACAGACACCTCCAGCCATGAAATACCACACAAAGAATAGATCTATGAAGGGATACGGGTAGGCTACCACGTAAACCAGGAATACTGTTGTCATAGATCACGAGATTATCACTAGAAGCGCACTTGCGGAACTTGATGAAGCGCGTCGAAGCAGTATAGACGTTCTACATCTCCTCCTCGTCCTCGTTCCACGAGCAGCTTCCTTTGTGCGACTTGTACAAGAGCCACAGATGCAGCACCTCCGAGGTATCCACACGTACAGGGTGGGAGCGTCAGACGCCGGACTGCTAGGTTCGCGCGTGCAACATAGGCGTGAGGAGTGGCGGCTGGGTGGAATGGTCTAACCCTGGTCAGCTCGCCTCACCCTCCCTTATATAGGCGTCCCTAATGGGCTTCTATATTAGCAGCCCATTAGTAGCCTAAGCCTGGTCTAATTCGGATCTAATCCTCACTAGGTTTCCAGCCCCTTAAGTGTGTGACCCTATAGGTTCATATACGTATAGACATTACATGAATATATTTATTCTGTCAATAGTTGGTAGCGGCCTCTAGCAAGACGTGTCAACTCCTCAACGCATACAAAGATCATTCGGACGAACCATCACAAGGTTTATTACATGTCTTTCTCTTTGCCTCACGATATTTGGTCTAACTCCAAGCTGACCTCCCTTTCTCGATACTGTGATTTAGAATCCCTTTCCTAGGTTAACTCTTAACCATATGTAGCATGGCCATGCATTTCTGGATCCGATCACTCGAGGAGCCCAGAGATATCTCTCTCAAGTAGAGAGGGACAAATCTCATCTTAATTGATCATGCCTTGCAGCATGCTTCAGGACAAACCCGAAAGCTACCTTTATAACTATCCAGTTACGGAGCAGCGTCTGATAGCCCCAAAATAGGTCAATCTACATCTCAAGTACATGTGACAATTTTAGGTCTAAGGACAAAACATACACGATGTGTAGAGAGAGCTGCAAGTCTAATTGTTAGTCTCAAGTTGGGTCAGTCCAACCCCATGTTCATAACACGTGTCCACATCATTAGTTTGACATCTCCATGTCTATGACTTGCGAAACATAGTCATCAACCAATTGATGTGCTAGTCTAATATTCACGTGTGTCCTTACATGAACTCCGACTAGGAACAACTATTAGACAACCATACAAGTATAGAGTTTCATAAACAATTCACATAATTGCCAAACAATACAAGTTGCCTGATATGGATATTCAAGGAACATTACATTAACTCATGGATAAGTAAGAAATATAATCATCTCTATGATTGCCTCTAGGGCATATTTCCTTCAATCTAGAGGAGGAACTTGGAGAAGGAAAAATCTTTGTTGCTACCCGGATCATCGGAGAACATCACATCATCCCCTTCATCATCAACAATTGGATATCCATCAACACCATCATCCCCTCTCTCATTCATTAGATCTTATTATAATTCCAAATACAATTGTGGGTTTGCACTTGATTTTACCCTTGCACTTTCAATTCATTTTTATGAGTAGTTTCCTTTGTTCTCGGGGAGATGGAGAAAATAAATATGATCTATAACTTTGGTTTTTGATCTTTATTTGATCTATTATATTATGTTAGATCTCTCTTTCTATAGATGGTATGTGAAGTCAGCCACATAACATTTTTTGGGACTAAAGGGAGAGAACTACCATGTGGACGTGTATGGGAGTACGTCCGGTGCTACTTTGTGATTACAAGCATTGGCTTATAACCTACATGGTCAAATGGGGCTAAAGAGAGATTCACTAAGCTTATAAAAATATCCATGGAGAAACCCTTAATTGTGGTGGTCTGTAGAAGTGACTTGCTCGCAGGCATCGCAGTGGTTATTTAGAGATGACCTCATCACATGACTCGTAACCAACCTATTATCTCACCTCACTTCTCGTTCTACCGGGCACTACAAAATTCATAAACAAAATAGAAAGAGCATTCCTATGGTCGGCCAAGGACAAGACAACCGGTGCCAAGTGTAAAGTAAACTGGAAAACAGTAGTGTGTAGACCCAAGAAGCTTGGAGGGGTTGGGATCAAGAGCATTGATAAATTTGTGATGGCCCTTCATTTGAGATGGCCTTGGATCGACTGGAAAGACCCCGGTAAAATTTGGGTTGGCTGCGGCAACCCATACTCTGAGGAGGACATGTGCATTTTCTACGCCGCGGCCACTATCACCGTGGGGAATGGGTGCAAGACCTTGTTTTGGCATGCGCCATGGCTCGAGAGAAGAAAGCCAAAAGATATTGGGCCACTCATTTTTGACGTGTTAATAAGAAAAGCTTAGAAGGTCAATCAAGCCTTAAGCTTAAGGAACAACGCTTGAATTGGGAAGATTAAATTGAGAGACTGCTTCTCTCTTGAGCATATTAGACAATGTGTCAATTTTTGGTCCCTTCTTCAAAACGTGCATCTCAATGAGGAAGTGGAGGACAATATTGCATGGAAACTTACGTAAAATGGCGAATACATGGCTAAATCGGCCTATGAGGTGCAATTCTTGGGCTCCAACACCTCCAACATGAAAAGGTTAGTTTGGAAAGCTTGGGCTCCTCTGAAAGTGAATTTTTTTGCTTGGCTTGCCACATAAAATAGAAGTTGGACGGAGGATGACCAAGAGGGGTTGGAAAAACTGTGGTCTTTGTCCGCTTTGCAAGCAAACTACAGAGACAGTAGACCATCTTTTTGTCACGTGTCGATTCATCAAACACATTTGGGCTTACTTGAAGCAGTGGGTCGGTATTCCCGAAATGGATCGATCTGACGGGGCTCTCCATAGTAATTGTTGGGGAAAAATGACGGATGGCCCTATTCCGAACCACCAAGGCACGGCTACACTTACCCTCCTCACCTCGTGGGAGATTTAAAACGAGCGCAACGATAGAGTTTTCAATAAAAAGCTTGCGCCGCCCCCTTCTGGTCTTAGATAGAATTAAACGTGAAGCCCGCTTGTGGGTGAATGCAGGAGCTAAGCGCTTGGGTGAATTCATGATGCGATAGTAACTTCTATGTATATTTTGGACTTTTCCTTTATTTTAAAACTTCTCCTTAATTAATAGATTGGGGCAAAACAAACTACTAGTGTTTAGACAAGTTTTTTTTATCTCTTCTATAATTGTTGTATAGACTGAACGATCCATCATCGTGCAAAAGTTTAACTAGCTCCAAATAGTCCATCTCGTTGATCAAAGTAGGTTATCTTATCTCCAGTAGTAGAAAAGATTGTTGGCCTGCGTTGGTTTGGTCTGGTACTCGGAGTGTGACAAGTAAACGGAAAGAAGGATCGAGGAGCATGGTTTGGTCAACTACCGAACCAACGCATAGAAGAAGAAAAGAGGGATGGCAGTTACTTTCTCTGTTTTAAAATATAAGATGTTTTAGGTTTATGAAAAATATTATATCTAACTTTATTTTAATGTGTATGTAGGTTTATTCAGATTTAGAATGAACATATACACTAAAACAAGTCTATGTATTTTTGTTTTCACAAATCTAAAACATCTTATATTTTAAAACTTGAAAACAATGTCATTCACTGGCTTGTTCTCTCCGCGTAGATTGAGCACGTACCGGGTGGGATGAGGTTTGACTTGGCTGCCGAGAGCACGCACGTTCTCGCCCGGCCTGGGATTCGGTCTGGAATGCACCACGCCGCGTCGCCCACGGTTGACTCGATCGCGGAAGGGCTCGCGACGACTCGGTAGGTGCGTGCGTGCGTGCACGTGCCGACGCCGTCGTCTCGCTCGGAACGTACGTAGAGCGGAGATACCAAATACAACGTGCGTCGCAGGGCACACGTGTACGTGGTTCCTGCTCACCAACCGGCCGGAGTCGACCCGGCGATGTCCGAACGCTCGCACCGTCGACGTGCCTCCGCCGGTGATTCTGTCCGAATTTGCATTTTCTTTTCCCCTACGGATTCCAGTCTCCCTCTCCGTTCCGTGTATTCAGAGTTCAGACTGGCTATATACGGACGGCCATACACGGGTTGCATCTAGAACTAATGTGTGTGTGTGTGGTTGGTTAGTTAGAAAGAACAGTGGTATCCTGTCCCATTAGAGATTAAACCTCAGTTTTGACCTTTTATTGTCACTGCAACGCAGAATTTCTTCTGTCAGAGACGATGTTTTCATCAATAGAGAGACACTTATGATAGTTTCGTCAATCTTAAGACCCGGTGCATGCGTTCATATAGGACGAGTGCATGTTTGTTATTGTGAGCGTCTACGTTGAATTTGGGTTTTGCAAAAAAGGAAAACACGGGTTGCATCGCGCCTGTTGGTATGAGAATTTTTTAGTCGCGCATGGGTTACAAAACAAAAAATGTTCACGCGGAAAAAAAATATTGTTCACAAGGTTAAAATGCAGTATACAATTGAGCGGTCATGTTACCCAACTGAGAATAAAATTAATTCTCCATCAGCCGAGCTCTACTCGTCCTCCCTTCCGTTATCTGATCAACAAAGTGAACATGAGCGTGCGGTGGTGCAACTTACTGTCTTGGATGATATGATAACAGTCTTTAAAATGAATTTACACCCAGCAAATAGCACAACGATTGCCCTTTACACATGATTTGATGAACAGATGAAACTAATACCAAGAATACTTGATGGATTTCGGTGCTATCACCACGCCCATTTTCATGGTCATATTGGTCTCTACTACCAGCAGGTGATTCGGTGCATTTTTTCATGAGTGGGTAGAAAGCAAAAAAGAGTCGGAATGGGATGTAGAGTACCAAAGAAAGCGAGATGTCTTACCGAGCAGACCCAGTGTATAACTAATTAATCAGAGTATGTAGTAATAACGGCGGCAAGTGCCTTATCACTATCAGCGAGGAGCAGAGTTGAGACGAGTTAGATTGATTATGAACAGTAGTAATTTGCACCTTAAGACTATGTTCGGTTAATCCTCTCCTCAAGTGGATTGGAGTGAAATGGGGTGGATTTGTGGGGATTTTGACTTGCTTGGGATTTAATCCACCACAATCCCTTTCACTGCTCTCAACTCCCTGCTAAACCGAACAAGGCCTAAAGAGTCCGGTAAACGATGATCAGTGGAAAGTACAAATATTTTAAGGTTGTGCACTGAAGCAAACCTCCCAGCAAAGATCATGATTCATGACTCATGAAAGATATTCCACGTCTAATATAAATTTACATTGCAGAAGCTATCACATGGATCACAAGTTTGAAGCACGCAGAACAGTACTATGTACTAATCTGATGCGGCAGCGGCTATTTCGACTACCGCCCGTCTGACTTGCCAGACGGCATGCTGCGGACGTTCTTCAGCAGGTCCTGGATCTTGGACAGCACCATCATCTGTGACGGGTCGCCCAGGTTGGGCGCACCGGCGGCGGCGGCGCTGCTGCTGCTGCCCTGGGGAGGCCCAGGTGGCGGCGGCCTCTGGTTCTCCTGCAGCTTGATCTTCTCGAAGAGGTACTGCTTCTCCGCCTCGGCCTCCTCCAGGCGGCGCTTCAGGTACATGCTCGCGTAGTCCTGCTCCGCCTTCTCCGACTTGGCCAGCGCGATGCTCTGGAGCTGCTCGGCCTCCTGCCGGGCCTCGTTCGCCTTCAGCTGGAACATCTCGGCCTCCGCGCTCTTCAGCCGGATCATGCTCTCCAGCTCCTCCACCTGCTGCTGCCTCCGCAGCCGCTCCGCCTTTAGCTCACGCGCCTCCCTCGCCTTCTCCTCCAGCTCCCGCTCGCAGGACTCCACCGCATGACGGGCCTTCTTGAAAACCTGCATCTTCTCTTCCGCCACGCTCTCCATCTTTCTGACAGCCTCTTGGACAACCTCCGCGATCCGGTTGCAGGCCTCATGAGGAGTGATCAGGCGCCCCAATTCTTCATGTTCCGACATCTTCAGGAAATCCATATCAAGCTCTGACAAATATAGTTGTAGTTGATACACAAGTTCAGAATTCTAGATCAGATATAGGTGGATAAATGCACTTTCAAAAATGTAACCTTCTGATAGTATATGTTTTAATCAATGACAAATTGTTGGCCCACAAATGCTATAGGTTGATTTTCGTGCACCAAAAAGTTGTAAACTGCATGGAGTTTGCTAACAAGCCCATGGCATGCACAAGCCCAAACAAACCCATAAAACTGAGCAGAGTATATATTATTGGAACAGAACTAGAAATGAGCATATACTTGCTTTTTGTGCTTATCGGTGGTACATCAAGAGAAAAATAGCATAGAGGGTTTCTAGCCATCAATCAGTATGATCTATGATCAAGAGATTCTGAAGATTATGCTTCAAAAAGAATTACCGGAGACAACCAATTCGTCTGCAAGACAGAAAACTCAAATCCGTTTAAGTTGGATGATAATAAATGCACCAACTATAAACACATTTTGTTCATCTAGTGATATATAGAATACAGATTTAGCGTGTTGTTTGCTCCTGCGAAATCAATTGAGCAATCTGCCTCAGATAGCAGACGATTAGATACGAGCTGGAAGTCATGGCAGCATGCACCATCACACCCAACCAGCAGTACTTCTTGCACATAAATAACAGAAACAAAGTATGTGCATTGGAATACACTTAATACTTCTGATACGCCTCCTCCAAAAAACTATTAATGTGCCTAGAGAGTTCATGGTGGTGCCTAGTGAGATACCTCAGCTTTCACTGTTTTAGGAGTTCTAAGAACGTGATTTTTAATACAAAATTGAACTAAACCCCCGACACTTATTATGGATCGGAGGGAGTACAATTTTGTGGTACTATTGTTTGAGTGCAGAAGCATTGTGGTATTGTTCAGAGAGTGCCTACCAATTTACCCAATTCGCATAACTTTCATAGTGATGTGTACAAAGATCCCTGCAATGTACAGACCTAAAGAAGAAAATCCCATGCCCAACAAACAGGATAAAAATGGAGTTATTTTCCATATGATAAAAAATCTGTGCGGACAATGAACTCAAACAATTAACAGTTTTAGACTATGCAGTTACAAAGCGAGAAAAATGTAGCGTAATCAAAGAGCAAACCAAATACAAACAGGAGCATGACTTATCAGCACGATAAAATGAGTAGATAAAATTGCAACACATAAAAGTATTGTTTAGTTAACAAAGTGCACATACCTTGGAGTGCTTGCAGCAACGCTCTGGGACTCATGGATTGAGCAGTAGCATTTCTTAGTCTTTCAATCAGATCAGTACATCTCCTGAACAAGTTCCTCCCTTTGGAGTCCTCGCTTAAACGGAAAATCTTACGAACGTACTCAAGTTCCCGCAACAAAGCATCCCTGTCCCAACCAGGAGCACATTGTTGGAACACATCTCTAACCCACCCCAACAACTCAGATGTCCTCTGGCAGGCTTGGCACCGAAAAAGCATCTCTGCATGTCCGGTTCCATTCTTTATTTTCTGTCCGGTACCAATCTGCCCATCAAGGATTGCACAATCAGTGTGAGTCCAGTGAGAGCAGGAATCACACCCAATCCAGCGGCATGTATTGACTTCAAAATCAAACTTATTGCAGATCACACACATGCAGAGGTTGCAAAAGCCATTCCTGTTGCCACATATATTGCACCTACACTCTTCAGCAGGGAGAGCACACTGACAAGCAATGTTCCGGCACCTCTTGTACAAGAAAACCTCAGCGAGATGGCTCAGGGGTATGTTAACACTTGGATGCAAAAACGCCTGGATTCCAGTCTTGATGGAAACAAGGATCTCCAGCTGTACATGGTGTGCCATCAAAAGCATAGTTGGTGTCAAATCCACCCTACCCTGGACAAGCTTCTGCAGGTACAAGAACTCCTCAACATGCTGTGGACCACCAGTTCCTTCAAGAATCGATCGAAGCTCACTCTTGATTTCGTCCAATAGCTCATCTGGCATAACCTTCATTTTGTCAGCAACCAGGTCAACCCTGTCCCGAGCAACCTCCCTGAGAGTCAATCTACCAGTATTTGGGATCCTACGAACAACTTGCCTCTCAGCAACACCTTTGGTGGCCACTTCCTTATCTGTATCCACTATTCTAATAGCTGTCGCAGCAGGAGAACCACTGTTCTTGTTCGGCTCCACGGGCCAGGTCTCCCTTGAACTGCCACTCTCAGTGGCAGAGTCATGCCCTGGGTCAGAATTCGACGCAGGCTCCTGCATGTCTGGCGAACCAACTTGCTCTGACGAGGCCAGAGAGAGGGACGTCTGCAGACTTGGGGTTCCCCCGTTGTGCCGTGGGGGTGGCATCCCCTGTGGAAGTTGTTGATGGAAATTTGCACCAGATGAGGTTCCCATACAAAATCAAAACCTAGCAAAGCCTGCATGGACCCAAAGGTTGCAATTAATCACCAGATTAACATTTTAAAGATCACTTGACATAGCAAAATAATACCATGACGTCTCTTGTGTTCTGAAGCAAATTATTAATAATTTTCTGCAGTTATTTCCAGCATTTCACCCATAATCCTAGTCACCGGAAAACATCTCTACACAGAGCCACAAAAAAAATTCCCCTAAATCCCCCATTCAAAAACAAGTCGGGCGGTTTTCGGCATTTATTTCTAGAATTTCTACAGAAATCTTAGTCACCGAACAGCATCAGTACAAGAGAAGTCACATGATGTATTCCCTAAGCTGCCCAATTCAAGAAACAAATCCCTATCGAACCTGGCGCAATAACAATCACCGTCAGAGCATCCTAATCAAAAAACGCCATCTCTAAACAGAGCATCCACGTAATTTCTCCTCTAAGCTGCCCAATTCAAGAACAGGTGGAACGATTTTCTCTTATATTTGCTGAATTGCTCTCCTAACCTCCTAGTTCAAACTACACAGACCAGAGTCACAATTTCTCTCCTAAGCTCCTCAGTCCAAGCCACACACTAAAAATATAGACTCAAAAATTCCCCGTCTCATCGAAGCCTTCGACACGAAATGAGAAAAAATCGACTTAAAACAGAGACAAGAAGCTGGAAGCAACCGAGAAGCCTAGACGCCAGAACCATCTCCACAGCCAGACCCCCACCAAACAGTCATGGGGTATTCCCACTCCTACCACCTGACGGGAAAGGAGGCACAAGCCAAACCCAGATCCCACAAATCCCAGCGCTCCACGGGGTAAACCTCGGGTCAGCGCGAGCTCACCTCGGAGGGACGGAGTGGTCCGCACGGTCGCGGAAGACGGCCCGAGGAAGGAATCGCCGGCGGTGGGTACGGCCCCGACCCCGCCGACGACGTTGACGAGGAGGAGGAGCCTGGGGAGACAGAGGAAGAGGAAGAGATGTCCTGTTTGTTCCGTTCTGAGTAGAAAAAAAAAGGAAGTACAAATGGTGGAAGTCCAACTCGAAAGAGGAGAAGACCGCGGAGAGCGGTGACCGACCGGGTACGTACTTTCGGTGAGCGGTGAGGAGCTGAACGGGTTGACTTTTGGGCTAGGGCAAAATGGTACTTATCCGCGAATATTCATGTGGGCAAAAAATCCAAAGCGAAAAATGGTTATTTACCCAAAATATAAATGCGGATTTTTTTGTATTCTTTTTTTTAGATGGATTTTTTTGTATTCTAGATCGTGTAAAAATGATAAATTTTTAGATATGAGGTACTGAACAGTTCAAAAATTGAAAACATTTGTATTTTTCCTGTTGAGATTTGCAGGACTATAGAACAACATCTAGGATTTTTTTTCCAGAATGTTCTGAAACTTTAAAATGTTGATTTCAAAAAAATAAAATTTAAAAAGGGGCCCCATGGAGCCCTCCTCCAAAGCGATTATTTGGTTATTGTTACACTAAGAAATCCATTCTCATACATGTCCACATATTACAACAGTTGTGATAGTTTTTTGTTTGAACTTGATCAAGGTATACGATTTTGACTTTACAAAAGATTTAGACGGTCACTTTTGAAAAATGTCATAGTTCGAGAAACGGAAATTAATATCTTTGTGCAATAGAAGCATCTCAAAGACCACTTGAATGGAGTAACAATTTTCACATCGCAATTCCGAGAAGACCTTGCAGACTGCAGATCTTGTGACTTTGAAGGAGAAAAACAATTGCAAGCCACAAATAGCAGACCCTCACTTGCATCTAAGCATTGACCCGCCGATAAAAAGTTACTAACAAAGTTACCATACGCTGCTCGCAGAAGTTAAAGATTGACCAATAGAAATACAATTATACACACCAAGGACCATCTACATAGTACATGTATACTATTTCCTTGTCTAAACCCTATATATAGAAAACAAATCAACAATTACATACAGCGCATGTTTTTACACATTGCGCAGACATCATGATATCTCTTCTCAGCTGAAAACCGCCCCTGGATCACCGAGAAGTGTACGAGGGTAACAGAAGTCCGGACTGTGGAAGGAGGGGCGGCAGAGCTGCTAAGGCTCGAGCTTCAGGGAAACGACTCGGGACTGCCTGTTCCGCTTGGCCACCCTCACAAACACGATCGACAGGCACGGCGGCGCCCACCACGGCCTGCGGACTTCCTGCTCCCCTTTTAGGCAGGCAACTGGAATTCAAGGAGTGATTGCAAAACAGTCAGTTAAGCACTTTGGCCAAAAAAAGAAGGAAGGATACCAGCATAATGATAGCATGTAACTGCATCCCTCAGAGGTTCGGTACAAGATCGTACATCGCATGATTTGCTAGCTTACAGTCACGATGCTAAATGCATGGGCACAAGGCAAATTATAAAGATCAGGGATTGAGATAAAATAAGGTGGAGAAGTTTGAACCTTTAATGCGCCTCAACTCTTTACAGAGCGTGATAAAATCTCCCCATTTCATATGACACCGCCTGATAAATCGCAGGATCTGCTCTGTAGTAAACGTGGAGAGGCTTTCCAGATACTCTCCATTGACACCATTGTCTTCAAATGCTTGGCGGTAGCCACCAAGATTTATCTCCTCTAACCATAACCCCACGTCCTGCAAAGGGACCGATAGCTTACAACGTTATATTCAGCTCCCTTACTAGAAAATGCACTATGTTGATTTATTGGCAGAAACAAAGCAGAATAGAGTTTGATTAAAAAGAAGAGAAACCAATTTGGAAACAAATGCAATTCCAAAATGTCAATTCAGGTGATCTTAGAGATGCTTCTATTGCACAATAACAAAAAAATTCATACAAAAATGCTAGATAAAGAAGAGAATCCATCATTCCAAACTGCAATATACCAAATACAAATGCAATACTATTTTGACTTGTTTCCAAAGCATAAATACCACCACCGTTGCTACCAGATTATTTGCAGTACATAGGAATAATGGAACGAAAATTTACTAGAAAGTCGGAGGGCTTAATGCAATAGCGCAAATGCCACCATAACCATCACTCCACGTAGTAAGAGCAGAGAAAGCGTGCATGGAAAACTCAGAACATCCCCCCTTACACCACATGTATATTTTTAAAACAAATCCATGCTTGTGAAATATTAAAGGGGTGTACAGTTTTCAGGACGGAATAGGCAATGGCAAGTTCCATGGACATCAAACTTGGACAAAAATAAATTTGGCGCACCACTTATGAGTTGTGACCATTGTGGGACAGGTCTTGCTCATAGAACAGTGGAGTCTGGGATGGTCGAAATGAAATAGGACGTGGTGGAAAAGATCTTTTGAATACATCACGAAAATGACATATTTTCTGTACTGAACCGGTGGTTGTTTCTTCCAACTATGCTTTCTGTAGTGCTAATAGTTGCCTTGACAAGCAAACATGCATTTTGCAAAATCAGGCAGCGCAAAATAATTTTCTGAAGATTGTGAAAGGTACACACCAGGCCCTCGCTTTTTCGTGCGCCTAGCTAAAATCCTAACACATATGTCCAGGTTGGTACAGCCAGCAGGGACCAGTTTGTCAATCAGGCTAGTAGGCCATTTGTTCCCGGACAAGATTGCTAGTCGAGAAGAGCAGAGCAGAAAATGTGGTCTACATACTCAAATAGCAGTGCTTATTTACTTTCTTACGAAGAGTGGTTCAGAAATTGTCATGTACAAGAAAAAAGTAGTTTCGTGCAGAAAAACACTTACGTTCCAAATCAAAATAGCATGCCATAAATACTAATATTGCTCCCCATCCGTAAGAACCAAAGATCCTGCTTTTTGTTAGGCTAGATTCAGAAAGCAGTGGCTAAATTGCTATCATACCCATGGAGGCATGGACAACATGGATGAACACGTTTGCAGACCCCTTCTCCTTAAGCCCTCCATTTATTGTGGTGCTACTGTTCCCGGACAACAGCAATGCATAATCTAAAGTTTAAAGGCAGCGCCCTCATTTGAAGTTATGCACAAGTGTTGGTCAGTTTGCGCATCCATAAGCAGTCAGCCTACACTAACACATTTAAAGGTGGCCAGAGAATTAGTTAATACTGTATTACACACAAGTATAGTTTCTGTAAAACATCACAGTTGAGCTTTGCGCTAAAGCAAAATATTTTCCCAATACTAGAACATGTTAAGGTGTAAATAAAGATCTGAAATTGCACAAAGCAGTAAATGACCCTTACCGCAAGTCAGTAAAAGAGAGAACAGAATGAACCCATATGCATCATATTCCTACTAGTCACACAAATGTGGCAACACATAAGCAAAAGCAAATTCTGATCTTGCTCATAAAAAAATGTTACTACTAATTGGAAGAAGTAAAGATAAGGAGTAATAAGGCAGTAGTACTTCAAGTAAACAAGTACCACAGGCCTATAAAGACTTTCCCAGTGCCTTAGCTCAAGTGTTACTATCATGAAATAGATGGACCCATAATGTATTGTGGTCCTTTGTGGAAAGAGAAAAGAAAAAGATGTACCCAGAATCTGTAAAGCATCTGTCCAAAAAATCTGTAAAGCAAAAGAAGACTCAAACTAAGGCAATATAAAACGGCATTCCAGTTCCAAGATCAAGGAAATACTGTTGTCTTTTAACAGATGAGATGGTGGATTTCCCAATCACCCCCACCAAATTTCCAAGTAAAACCTATGTTGATGTCCATATATACACGACAAATTGATATAAAGTTTCCATTTTAATGAACAGCACATGCTGATCCACATGAAGAAATTGACCAAGACGTTTGTAACATCCAAACAAGGAGAACAAATTCACAAACTATAAAGGATAGACCAAAAGAACAGGATTGAAGGGGAAGAGGTCGCGGCGTCACCTCGACAGTCCAGATGAAGAAATCCAGCGGTTCCGGCGACCGTGCCCGGCTCATCTCCACCTCCCCCACTGACGACGGCGGCGCGTCCCCCGCCTGCAAGTAAGTTAACCCCATCCATCCAGATCAAGAAACGGCTCTCCCACGAAAGAAACCTCCCAAAAAGTAGCAGGGAAATACCGCTCCTGGATCCCCGAAGATGGAATAGTTTCAGCGTGGCCCGCTCAAACTCATCAGCCCGCCCGGGGAGGAAGGGGGTTGGGGGGAGAAGAGGAGCGCTCGCGTGGCGTGCAGTGGAGCTGCGAGCCTGTGCGAGGTGGCCGATTAGCCGAGCACTGGCCACTGGGCAGCTGCTGGTCTCCTTTTCCCCGCTGGTTTGGCCTCTGACTGAACGATAAATACGGGCGCGGTGCGGTGCGGTGCCGCCGCGCGGCGCGCCTGGAAAAGAAATTGAAGAGAGCGGTCAGTGAGATGCTAGTGAAAAAAAAAGCGTATGCCATTATCATGTCCTCTAAAATGATTAATAGAATTTTGTTTACACCAAAATTCTTTCAATTTAATTGTAAAAAAGTTACTTCACAGGAGATCTAATAGGATGAAATCATTTCTAGGAAATGTAGTGTGAAAAGAAATCCCAACTTGCTATGAAAAACCCCGTATTTTCTGAGTTCTTTGATCCTCCAAAATTCCTACTTGCTATGAAATTTGCTCTTAGACTAGAAAATGGCATCTAGAGATGGATGTAGTAGTCTCTTGTTATCACATGGTTATACTCAATAATAATGACGAATAGTTCACCTATTAATAGACAACTTGCGAGTACTCCCTCCGTCCCGGTTTAAAGACACAATTTGCAAACCATGCAATTCCAAAATACTTAGACACAAAAGCATTTAATCTATGTAATTACTCCTGTGTGAAAGCAATAAAATGCTTGCATGCACATGTGTGAACAAATGTGAATACTTTCCTAACTATTTTTCTCCTTATACATGTTCTACTCCATACTATTAAATGGACCAATTAGATGACACCTAGAGCCCAGAAAATTGCAAATTGTGTCCTTTAAACCGGGACGGAGGGAGTAGTTTACATGTTGCATTCGAGACAATAAAGATCGTTGATTTTATCAGGTTGGTGTTTTTGTGCAACGTTATGTCAAACTAGATTGCAAAAAAAAAAAAATTACCACGTTTCACCATTGTTATTTACATTTAAGCAAAAAAATGTGTGAGAGAAAAATAGCACACTCATGTTTTCACCTTTCTTATGCTAGGTAAATGGCGAGAATAAGAATTTTGTATATAAAGACACCAAACTTATTTTATTTTGTGCATCTCTTACCAAGGGCGACTTAGAGTGAGCATGGTGTCTTCCTTTGCATGGACCTACGACTGTGCTTGGAGTTTTGTCATGGAGAAGTTAAACTTGTGTCAGGGTGGTGGATTGCGGGCTCCACGAAGACCCAGGGGTTTTTTGAACTCAAAAAATTCTGAAAAAAATACCTGAATTTAGCCAACCACGAGATCTATTGGTGTCTAATCAAAATTCTTTATATTTTAGGCTTAGCAAAATAAAAGATTCAGTTTTTATTGTCCATAAGACCCTGCTTGTTTCAGCGTTTCAATTACGGAGAGATGCGAATAATACGGAGGGTACGAAGGATTTAGTCGGACCTCAATCAGTCCGTAAAACTTACGCCCTAAAATCCAGCGAACCAAGCGGAGCCTAAATAGTGTTCAACAGTACAATAAAGTGAGGATTTTGTCTTTTTGTATGATTTTGTCTATTTTACTGAGCCTAAAATACATAGTATTTCTTTTTTTTCACTAGTGCAGAACAATCCATATGTCCCGTTTGGTAAGGGCCTTTAGTCCCGATTTCCTAACCTGGACGGGTCAATCGAGACTAAAGCTCCAACCTTTAGTCTTGGTTGCCTCACCAACCGGAACAAAACAGCGTACACGTGACCGCTGCTCCGTGTGAGGTGGGAGGAGCAACCGTCCCGGTTCGTAACACGAACCGGGACAAATAACTCTCTGCCGCGGCAGAGATTTGGCACATTTCTCTGCCGCGGCAGAGAATTTATTTCGGCAACTTTTTTTTGCCGCGGTAGCATTTTAGCTACTTTTTGTGCCGCGGCAGAAAATGCATTTATGTTGTTTTATTTTTTATTTAGTGTTTTACACTCATCAATGAAGGAATCATTATATTACACAAGATCATCATGACAATATAGATCCAAGTGTCGACGCACTACATACAAAATAAGCTCTTTGTATAATCCCTATTGTATATACATACCCGAATAGTATTCTCCTTTTGGGTCTAGGACTTCTGTATCCAAGAATCCCATCAATTTCTCCTGAATTGCTCGTACGCGATCCTTTGGCAGAAGACCGTCTGGTAAACGTTCGATCTGATTTAAAAAAGGAGTCAACCTATATGAATAAAACTAAACACAATTTGATGGTAATCAAAAAACTATAGAAATTGTTTACGTATGTTAAGTTGCTCTAAATTTTTCCCCTTCTCACAACACGTCTGACAGATGAACTCACAAACATAGTATCCACATAAATTGTTCCCTGGTCCCTGCGCCAGGCACTTTACGAGAACATAGTTCAATCAAAATAATAATCAAACATGATAATAACGGTATCAAAACTAGAATCAAAGAGATGCGCATATATAGCTAGTGGTGCTTACATCTAGTGGTTTAAATGTAAACTCCTCTTTCCAAACACCCCTAGCCTTCTTGGTGAACCGTTTTCAAGCGTTGTCCGACGAAGAAAACGAATAAAAGAAGCTACTAATTACTTGATATCATAAAATCTACGAACGTTGCCGATATAGTGTCATAATGATTAGAATTATCGCTGGAGAATCATCTGCATGTCCTTCCACGTCTCAAGGGGTTTATGTTTCGAGTCCATGACTAGTACACGCCCTTTGTCAGGTTGAATGATTAACAGAATATAATAGAAGTTGCGCATGCATAACTCATCAATTATATACTTAACGTCGAGTAAGCGAAATAGAAAGTATATACAAGACAATAACACTCACTCGAAGTTGTAAGGAAATAGTATTTTCCTTCTGGTTTCTTGAAACCTTAACGCGTGTACGATATTATCCTCCGTATCCTGGGGGGTTGTTTTGAGATTAGCTTGATGAACCCAATATGGGTCAATGAACCCAATGTCATAGATTTGTCCTCTGCTGCATTCGAGAATCTTCATTCTACATATTATAGTATGATTATATACATACAATAAACAAGGTGAGATAGCTAGAGACTAAATTAATTACAGAATTAGTACTTACAGACAATAGGCACTGATGATCGATTCGTCCAAGGCGTCTTGATTGAATAATTGAAATAGTTCAACAAATTCAATGGATATGATGTCATTTATTTATTTCCCATAATGCTTTTTTGTAACCCTCAGCATTATCCGGTTAGCCCTGGCCTTTATGGCATGCATGTACCAGTTATGCAATCTTCGCATTTTTGTTGGAAGATTATTTACCTCCTTAGGTTTGACGAGAGGTTTTCCGTACTGGTATTTGTATGCTACTTCACCCACGGGGAAGTACTGTAACTGGGATAAGTAGTGGACAATACTCATACCTTGAACAGCGACAGCTTCTCCGTATTATGCAACTACATCTAGATCATACTGCTCTTCGGCCGAATATTTGCTCGACCCCACATTGGTATGAGCAATCACCTTGAGAGGGGCGCAAGATTGTTTTGCTTGTTCTCCGAGCTGGGCAACATATTTCCCGCTTGCATCAATACTGCTCTTCGACAGTTGTTGTGCCGCATGTGACTTGATAATAGAGCGCTCATAGTCCGATGACAACTTTGGCTCAGGTTGGTGAAGGGCCTTTAGAATTTTGAACACTCGGGCTTTTTATTCTTTGGTGCTGGGGAACTCTAGCTCTTTTGGCCGCCTCAACTTAGCGAAAAACACTGTCGTTTCCGCCTCAACGATCGCTGTAGTCTCTGTAGGGGTTCGTAGCATGGAAAACAAAAAATTTCTACCGCATGCACACAAACAAGCCAAGATCTATCTACTAGATTGTAGCAACGAGTCGATAGAGGAACTCACCCTCGAAGATTCCAAAGCGGTTAACGAGAGCAGATTCTCGTGGGTGATGTAGTCGTACACTTGCCGATCTCAAGATCGTGTAAACGATCCTTCCGGCGCTGCATTCGGCGCTTCATGATCGGTCACACGTTCGGTACATTTTCGATGAAGACCTTCCTCTCCCTTGTTCCAGCAGCAGCGGAGGTTGTAGCACTCTCCTCATGATTAAAGACGACGGCGTGGTACCGGAAGTAGAGGGGAGATCTCGCAGGGCTTCGCCTTAAGCCGGAGCGAGTATGGTGGACTATGAGAGAGGCCTTGGCGATCTAGGATTTATAGGCACCAAGGGAGGAAGCTTGGCCAGCGGCTAGGGCTTGGGGAGAGCCCCAACTCGCCGAGTTGGAGGGGAAACCCTAGGCGGCGGCTGCACTTGGAGGTGGAGGCGCCAAAGCTAGGGTTTGAGGTGTAGGGAAGAGGCACCCTGCCTCCTTTTATAGGTGGTAGGGAGGCGCGGTTGGGAGGAGAGAGTCCTCCTCCAACTCCTCCTCCTTGGCCGGCGGGTGGAGGGAGTAGGACTTCCTCCCTAAGTAGGTTTCCTACTCTCCCTCCACCAAGCAAACTTGCCGTTTGACTTTTCAAATTGGCGTTTGACTTTTCAAACTAGGATTTGATTTATCCCTTTATTTTGCCCAGCCATGATACTTAGTACATGATGCAACCATTCCAACTTGTTATGACACATTCATGTACCCTTCCCCTCCGGAGTGTCGGACCTTCCGAAACCTTCTAGAACATTCCCGATGAAAACACCGGAATCATTCCCTAACTCCGAAATAGGACTTTCCTTATATGAATCTTATTCTCCGGACCATTCCGGATCTCCTCGTGATATCCCGGATCCCATCCGAGACCCCGAATAACATTCGGTCTCTTACTCATCATTCCATAACTACTCAACAACATCGAATCCTTAAGTTTGTCTCCCTACGGTTCGTGAATTATGTGGACATGATCGAGACACTTCTCCGATCAATAACCAATAGAGGAATCTGGAAATTCATATGGCTCCCACATATTTCTACGATTACTTTGCGGTCGAATGAACCACTTACATACGATACCAATTTCCCTTTGTCTCATGATAGTTTACTTATCCGAGGTTTTGATCGTCGGTATCTCTGCATACCTAGTTCAACCTCGTTACCGATAAGTACTCTTTTCTCGTTCCCATGATATGTGATCCCTTGTGAGCTAGTCACATGCTTGCAAGCTAATTGGATGACATTCCACCGAGAGGGCCCAGAGTATATCTATCCGTCATATGGATGGACAAATCCCACTCTTGATCCATGTGCCTCAACCCATACTTTCCGAACACTCAATGCCACCTTTATAGCCACCTAGTTACGGTGTGGTGTTTGATGTCATCAAAGCATCCTTCCGGTGATGGTGATTAGCATGATCTCATGGTCAAAGGAATTAGGTTACTATGTATCAGAAAGCTTATAGCAAATGAACTATATTAAATGACTTGATCTTTATGCTATGCTTAACTATAGGAGTATGTCCATCATATCATTCATCTATTGATATGACCCTGTTGTTAATAACATCTCTATGTTCATGATCAGGAAACAATGATCATATATTAACCAACAAGCTAGTTTAACAAGAGGCTTTACTAGGGACTCTTTCATGTTTACAAATCACACAAGTATTAATGTTTCCTGTTAATACAATTATAGCATGGTATGTAAACATTTATCATAAGTATGAAGATATGATAATAACCACTTTATTATTGCCTCTTGGGCATATCTCCAACAGTCTCCCACTTGCACTAGAGTCAATAATCTAGTTTCAAACCTTTGTGTATTCAACACCTATGACTTTCTGGTGTCGTATGTACACGATTGCTAGTGGTCAACTGATCTCCGGATCTGACACTTTCAGGTCCGTGTGTAATTGCATGTCTTTGCGTCTCTACACATCACTCATTCTCTAATGAGATGGCTTTGTATAATTTTGGTCCTTTGGTGAGACCTTTAGTTCTTTGGGGTTAAAACATGTTGGTAATATTGTCGTACAATATATCTTCATAGTATTATCCCGTTGTGAACTACACCTAGTTTGATAACAAACTACTTGACACAAATGCCCTCTTTAGCTGCTATTATAACAGTCATATACTTAGCCTTTTGTTGTAGTATCTGTCACAATGTCTTAACTTTGGAATTCATCCAAATCCATTATGGAACTCACTTTCCATTATATTGTGCCACCCTTAGTTTAGATTGAGATAAACTTAATTTTGGACTTTGTGACAAAACTAGTATCAATGTAGTACTTTTACAATGAACTAACTATCTATTTGTCACTTCTACAAAACAATATACTCTTAGTTCTTCCAAAAGATCATAAGAATATCCTTACTATCGTCCAATGATCATCTTATGAATCATTCTGGTATATGCTCATAACATTTAGAGCATAGGACATATCTGGATTTGTACATATCATAGTATGATTGATATAAATACTCTTTGTGATTTCATGCATCAAGTATCAATCTATACTTGAATCTTTGTTTCACTTACCAAATGTCAATACACTTGAATATATCATCAATATTGAACTCATTCAATCCTTTCTGTGCGACAAGAATCTTTCTTGTAGTTTCTATATTGAACTCATTCAATACATCATCTATGCAATTTTGGCACAACCATATTAGCGTCTATTGGTGCCAAATATTTGGGTTTTGCCTAAGTCTTTCATCGGGATGAAATTCTTAATATGTGTTAATAAAAGATACATCATTTCTAATCAACAATATGTCTTCCACATAATGTATTAGAAACATGTCTTAGCGCTCCCACTTAATTTCTTGCAAATGCAAGCATCTTCATTGTCTCTGATGAAATTAAACTCTTTTAACAGTTTCATCATAGTGAAGATTCCAACTCCGCGATGCTCACTTCAACCATTGAAGTTTGCATATGCTTTTAGCATCTTTTGAATTAACAAAACCCTATGGACCGTGTTATGCACATGTCCTAGGTAACAATTCTATTAGAAGAACTTGTTTTGTTTATTCAATTACCACATAACAAAATTATATGTAGTGGTTGCTACATTAATCTGTCTAGACTAAATATCGCTATGAAAGATCAAATCTTGTCATAGTCAACCTTTGAATATTGTTGTGAACTCTTTCCCAACATGTCGACTATTTCATAGATGTGCAACATCCATGTCTATTTCTTTATAGATCCAGACACAACTTTAAGGTCTTACACCTTTCTCGAGGGTCCTTCAAGTTCAAAACTTGATTTCTCGTGTATGGAACTATCACGGATTTTATGGCTTCAAGCCATTTTACGGAGTCAGGGCCCATCATCGCTTCTTTGCATGTAGTACGTTCATTATTCTCAAATAATGATTCAACCCTCAAATCTTGGTATTTGATTGCTTACTCGACCTACTTGGTTCAATAGAAACTTTGACCTTCGTAACCACAACCTTTGAGGCACGTGAGCCATGAGCATTGTTGCTGCCTCCGGAACACTTTTCGGCGCTGCGCAACTTTGCACATATAGCTAAGGTTCTTTTAACCTTATCAAAGTTCTATTGTCCTTCCACTTATCTTTTCACGAAAATTTCCTTCTCAAAGAAACTTGACGTTTTAAGTGACAAAAACTTTTGTCTCTGATGTTATGGAGGATTACTTAATAGTTATTCGAAATAACATACAAAGACAGGTTCATTCGACTTTGGTTGCAAACATCTTTCTTATGCATAGCATACCAATGTTTAAGAAAGGACAACTTGGGTTTTATCCCAAACCATAACTTTATATGGTGTCGTTTCAACGGATTATGATGGAGCTCTTTTTAGTGGAAAAACGGTAGTCTCTAAAGCTTTTAATCTTTAAAATATAATGGCAGTTTTATAAATTACACCTTTGATCTTACCATGTCAAACAAGGTTTAATTACAAATCTCGAATACTCCATACTCTTATGGTGTTTCGAAAAATGCAAATCCACGGAATGATTCCTTAAATCTTAGGTGTTTTTATGCTAAACTCGTAACTCAAATATCTTCATTTATGATCTTATCATAAAATATTTATATTCTTGTTACAATGATTTTGCACTTCATCTTGAAAATCTTTGAACTTTTCAAATATTTCATACTTCATCCTTATTAAGTAAATATTCATATATTCACTCAAATTTTCGGAGGAAGCATATGAAGTTGAAATCCATCGCTCTTGACTACACATAATGGACTTCATACAACAATATGTACAAGTTCCAATAAGCTAGTCATTCGTTCCCTTTTGGCCTATGAACGAAGTTTTAATTATCTCTAGGAAAGTTTCACAAGCGTCATTTGATCAAAAATCAAAAAGACTCCAAAATTCCATCCACATGGAGTTTCTTCATGTTTTTCTTTCCAATATAATTTTAAACAGTGATGTCACTTCCTAAGTGATCTTTCAATCAATTTGTCTTTCAACATTTTTAGCACTAGTTTTATGGATGTGGTTTCTCCAACGAGATTTGTGAATCATCCATCTTTTATGGATTACGGTAATTATTTGAACAACCCTTTTGTTCTCATAATACCTGATAAAACAAATCTTGAAGGCAAGCTTTGATGTTTAATGAGCAACACAATAACCCTTTATTTGTTCTCGATGAACTTCATCACATATTCTTTTGCTAGTTACTTAGGCCATTGTAGTTCATGAATTCTGTTGTTTTGTATGACGATTCATACCAACAAATTCAGTATCCAATACTTAAGAACCACATTATTTAACAAGCAAAGAATATAGCCATAACACATATATCCTTTATATACCTAAACTGAACAATTCAAGTCTTTTCTTTTCTGCCATATATTTATGAGATTCTCTTTCAGTATTTCTTTTCTGTTTGAAAGAATCTATCAACATCAATAGTGGAGTCATACATATGACACATAGTCCAAAGCATGTATAAGTAAATACCAATTTCTTTGGACTTACACTTTGAAGTAGATCACCATCATCAAATGTTTGGTGTGCTTTCAAATTCCATTCTTTAGTAATCTCTTGGTGTAGTAAATATTTTACCTACATCAAATATTCACCCTTATCATCAAGCTACTTTAGCTTATTGCGGTGAATCGCGAGTATAATGTTGCTCTCCAAAACCTTTTGGAGAATTAGGACAACTAGTGTCTCCAACCTTTTGCAAATTCTCATCAAATATGAGAACATGACTTTTCCCATATTATACTCTATCATGTTGCAACCAAAACTTCGTTTCAGATATCACAATATCTTCCACACATCATGGTTTCTGAAACAACTCTTTCAACTCCTAGATAACCTTGATATTGAAACTATCTTTCGACTATCAAGAATCATGGAGATAAACATGATACTTATATACTAACACTGGAATTGTTACTCTTGATTTAATACCAATTATTAAACTTCATGGAGTAACCGGAACTTTACTGAAAGTTTGCAATAGGACTTTTAAACTTTAGATTAACACTTCAAAACAATACGATACAGTTCGTAAAGTAACTAACCAGAATTCTATAGTTCTATCATCTCAATTAAAACTAAGCGCAAGGTGGTAAACGGATGCCAATGACTACAACAACTATGCAAATTCACTTTGATTTAATTTATGATAAATAGTGTTCAACTTTTAGTCATATTGCCGTTGAACTCCCACTCAAAACAATATCCCTCACATTGTTTTAGTGATCACACGAACCAAATCCACCACATCAAAACCGATCATCACGAGAGTTGATGTAGCTTCAATAGCGAACAATCAACATGTTCATCATATCTACTATATGACTCATGCTTTACCTTTCGGTGATCCGTGTTCCGAGACCATGTCTGTACATGCTAGGCTCGTCAAGATCAAACCTTAGCTTCCGCATGAGCAAATCTGGCTTGCTCACGTTGTATACACTCGCAGAATCTAACACACCCGATCATCACATGGTGCTTCGAAACAACGAGCTTTAGCAACGGTGCTTACTAAGGATGAACACTTTAAAACTTGAAATTGTGTGCTTGAGGGGTCATCTTATAATGCTACCGTCGTGAACTAAGCAATACAAGATGCATAAAAGGATTAACATCACATGCAATTCATAATATGTGATATGATATGGCCTTTCTTCTTGTGCTTCTGATCTCCATCTCCAAGCACGAACATGATCTCCATCATCACCGGCATTGCATCAAGGTCAATGACACCGCTCCATGGTTGTCGTCCACCAGCTTCAACTATTACAACTACTTTGAATAGACACGCGGGTCTTAACAGAATTTAAAGACAACCATATGGCTCCTGCCGGTTGCCAACTTACAATAAGGAACATTGCATACATCAAATATAATCACAATCATGGCCATATCACATCACAGCACACCCTTGCAAAACAAAGTTAGACGCCTCTAATTTTCTTTGCATATTTTACGTGGTTTGGGGCTTTCAATAAGTGTCGCTCTAACTTACAAACAAGAACCACAACATTGATACTAGTATTGTCAATCACCCGTTGTAAATTGAATCTTAACTATGTTGGGAGAAACACGCACCCGCAAAGCCACTTATGCAATACAAGTTGCATGTCAAGCATGGAGCAAGT
The DNA here is from genome assembly GCA_023614405.1 of Avena insularis. Classification (NCBI taxonomy): domain Eukaryota; kingdom Viridiplantae; phylum Streptophyta; class Magnoliopsida; order Poales; family Poaceae; genus Avena; species Avena insularis. The sequence continues at coordinate 37,697,736 of CM042691.1, read as the reverse complement.
CTTATGAACGATGTCATGTAAGGTTAGCCCGGGCCGCTTCATCCCACCATCCCGCAAGATGCAAAGTACACAAGAAGCAATCGATAACAAAAGCATCAACGCCCACAATGACCATTGTGTTCTACTCGTGCAACAGATCTACATATAAACCTGGCTCTGATACCACTGTAGGGGTTCGTAGCATGGAAAACAAAAAAATTCTACCGCATGCACACAAACAAGCCAAGATCTATCTACTAGATTGTAGCAACGAGTCGATAGAGGAACTCACCCTCGAAGATTCCAAAGCGGTTAACGAGAGCAGATTCTCGTGGGTGATGTAGTCGTACACTTGCCGATCTCAAGATCGCGTAGACGATCCTTCCGATGCTGCGTTCCGGCAGCGCTTCCGTAGTCGGTCGCACGTTCGGTACTCGATGAAGACCTTCCTCTCCCTTGTTCCAGCAGGCAGTGGAGGTTGTAACACTCTCCTCATGATTCTGGCAGCACGACGGCGTGGTACCGAAAGTAGAGGGGAGATCTTGCAGGGCTTCGCCTTAAGCCAGAGCGAGTATGGTGGACTATGAGAGAGGCCTTGGCGATCTAGGGTTTATAGGCACCAAGGGAGGAAGCTTGGCCGGCGGCTAGGGCTTGGGGAGAGCCCCAACTCGTCGAGTTGGAGGGGAACCCTAGGCGGCGGCTGCACTTGGAGGTGGAGGCGCCAAAGCTAGGGTTTGAGGTGTAGGGAAGAGGGGCACCCCTGCCCCTCCTTTTATAGGTGGTAGGGAGGCGCGGTTGGGAGGAGGGAGTCCTCCTCCAACTCCTCCTCCTTCATGGGTGGAGGGAGTAGGACTTCCTCCCTAAGTAGGTTTCCTACTCTCCCTCCACCAAGCAAACTTGCCGTTTGACTTTTCAAATTGGCGTTTGACTTTTCAAACTAGGATTTGATTTATCCCTTTATTTTGCCCAGCCATGATACTTAGTACATGATGCAACCATTCCAACTTGTTATGACACATTCATGTACCCTTCCCCTCCGGAGTGCCGGACCTTCCGGAACCTTCTAGAACATTCCCGATGAAAACACCGGAATCATTCCCCAACTCCGAAATAGGACTTTCCTTATATGAATCTTATTCTCCGGACCATTCCGGATCTCCTCGTGATATCCCGGATCCCATCCGAGACCTAGAACAACATTCGGTCTCTTACTCATCATTCCATAACTACTCAACAACATCGAATCCTTAAGTTTGTCTCCCTACGGTTCGTGAATTATGTGGACATGATCGAGACACTTCTCCGATCAATAACCAATATAGGAATCTAGAAATTCATATGGATCCCACATATTTCTACGATTACTTTGCGGTCGAATGAACCACTTACATACGATACCAATTTCCCTTTGTCTCACGATAGTTTACTTATCCGAGGTTTTGATCGTCGGTATCTCTACATACCTAGTTCAACCTCGTTACCGATAAGTACTCTTTTCTCGTTCCCGTGATATGTGATCCCTTGTGAGCCAGTCACATTCTTGCAAGCTAATTGGATGACATTCCACCGAGAGGGCCCAGAGTATATCTATCCGTCATATGGATGGACAAATCCCACTCTTGATCCATGTGCCTCAACCCATACTTTCCGAACACTCAATGCCACCTTTATAGCCACCCAGTTACGGTGTGGTGTTTGATGTCATCAAAGCATCCTTCCGGTGATGGTGATTAGCATGATCTCATGGTCGAAGGAATTAGGTTACTATGTATTAGAAAGCTTATAGCAAATGAACTATATTAAATGACTTGATCTTTATGCTATGCTTAACTATAGGAGTATGTCCATCATATCATTCATCTATTGATATGACCCTGTTGTTAATAACATCTCTATGTTCATGATCAGGAAACAATGATCATATATTAACCAACAAGCTAGTTTAACAAGAGGCTTTACTAGGGACTCTTTCATGTTTACAAATCACACAAGTATTAATGTTTCCTGTTAATACAATTATAGCATGGTATGTAAACATTTATCATAAGTATGAAGATATGATAATAACCACTTTATTATTGCCTCTTGGGCATATCTCCAACAGTCTCCTCTTCAGTACAGTCATAAGCTCTCTTGGGAGGAACCTTTGATACTTTTGGAAGAGGCTCCTCTTTACATGTAGACGATCACTTACCACTCCCCAGAGTAGCGGTGGTACGCTTACGCTTTTTTTCCTGAGGCGCCGGCGATGGCTGCCGCGTCGATATCTACGCCATAGACTGGTGAGGCGACAGAGACGGGTGAGGCGACGAAGCCGGGTAAGGCGACGAAGACGGCTGCCGTGGCATCGAGACCGCGCTGGAGACGGGTGAGGCAGCAATGAAGATGGCCTTGGCGTGTGATTTGGAAGCACGATGCATTCCTTTGGCCATAGAATGGTGACGTTTGTGGCTTCTCCCAGTTCAGTCACATACCCTTCACCTGCAGGGTAGTCAAGCTTCAAACCTTGAAAGTTGGGCATGATTTCATCCACCCCGACAACAGCGTAGCCCTGTGGAACCGGACGACAATGGTAAGTTGGTGTGGTTCCAATTGGTAAGGCATAGCCGACCACCACCTTCATTGATATGTTCACAACTTTGACATGTAGCTCGCAGTGTGTCATCTGTGTGATATCATCCACTGGGTAGCCAACACGAGCCATCGTCGGTGCACCATCGTCATCGTCATTGTCATCACCTGGGACCTCGGTGGAAGCCACACTGCTTTTTTGATTATTCGATAGTCCGGTAGCATCGAATGCAGGTTCTACCACCATGTGCTGCTGAGATGAGCCGGTAGTACCTTGCTGGCTAAGTGCGTTAATTTGATCTTGTTGTTGCATTGTTCGTTCTTCAATTATACGCATTCGCTTTTTCTGAATATCTGCTTCAACTTCCGCCTTGTCCTTTCTCCTCTTACGGCTTCTATTAGGATATTTTTTCCTCTCTTCGGGAAACCTAGTCCTCCATGGTTGGGAGCCTATTGTGCCTCGTGTTCGTCCATCATGTTCCTTATTTCCAAGGGCGAGTGTGAGCTCATCATTCTCTCTATCGGGAATGAAGTCCCCATCTTTAATAGCCTTTACTGCGTTTCTCATCTTCTCGATTGGCAAGGGGTATACTTTATGTCGTATGTTATATATACACTTCCCTTCTGAGTCCAACATGCCCCCATGCCCGTAAAACCAATTCTTTGCACGTTCGATCCAATAAATGCATCTCAGGATGATCTTTTTAGCACGCAGTTCATCCTCAAGTTTCTTCCACTTAGGAATGCCAGCCATGTAGCCACATTGCCCCATAGTATGGTGATACTTCTTGTTAGCAGCATTCAGCTTATTCGTTGTAGACATTTTCTTAGCTTTTTTCTAATGTCTTGTAATTCACAAACTCAGCCCAGAATGGTTTTAACTTCTGATACTGAATCTTCTTGAAATCCAGAGTCTTCTCTTTCACGACATAGTCAAGGTGCAATATTTTCTTCTAGTTGGTGAAACACTGGGCCATCTTCTTCATAGCCCACTGCCTGACCTTCATCTCCATGGATTTCGCATGTTCTAAGGCGTCCTCAATTGGATCCTCCGCATTTGGATCCAGCTCTATCTTCGGTAGTTTGAAATTAAGCATGAGCCTCTTCCACAGTAAATCTTTGGCCATGTTAGGGACATATAAATATGTTCCCTCTTCTTCCGCATCAGCAGGCCTATTCCAATTTCGAATGGTGATCGAGACGAAGTCCTTAACGATTACTCTGCATTGTGCCACAAATTTGTTTGCGACAACAACGGGATCCGTCGGTTTGCCGTCTTCACCGATATCTTCGATCCTGAACCTCTCATGGTCTTCCAACTTTTTGGTTGGGCCTCGTCCGCTCTTTTCAGTAGATTTGTTCGATCTGGAGGGCTAAAAGAAGAAAGATTATCGTTACTATTTCTATATAGACAACAAATGATTAATTAATGAATTAATTATATTACATGCACCTCGCCGGAGCGGTCGTCTTCTCGATCACACAAGGCATCGCCTTCTCCCTCGCGGAAGGCATCACCTTCAACCTCAAACAAGTCATCTCTTCTGGCAAAAAGAGGATCACCCTCACCGGAGTTGTTCAGAAACGTCGATACATCTAAATTTTCTTCCCCGCGGATCACACCTTGGATCAACTCTTCCTTTTCTTCGTCTCTGTCGTGTGGGTCCATATTTTTGCATAGGTGGAAAAACGGATAAGTCAAAGCGGCTAAGGGAGAATGTTAGGTAGGGTGTTGAGAGATATAAACCCTAATTCGGAGAAACCCTAATATATACATACACAATAATAAAAATAAAGAGAAACCCTAAACCCTAAACCCTAAAAGGAAACTATGTAGTAGATAGGTAACTCTAGCTACTGACAAAAGACCATATTGGAATCATATACATCGTAGCGAGAAAGTAGATACTTTGTAATAGGTTCATAATGAGAGGCTACGCTTGCCCTCGGGCTCGAATCCTATCGCGAAGAACCAATACCGGAAAGAAAGGCGACAATTCAAGACATGGAATAATGCAATGCGCAAACAATATGTATGACATGTCAGATTAGATACTACGCAGTAACCATAATGCATGTCGATTTAAGAGGGTTCGAAATGCCCTGGCAAAGGTGCATCGTCAAACTCACATGTATATATGTAGGGGTTCGTAGCATGGAAAACAAAAAATTTCTATCGCATACAAACAAACAAGCCAAGATCTATCTACTAGATTGTAGCAACGAGTCGATAGAGGAACTCACCCTCGAAGATTCCAAAGCGGTTAACGAGGCGATTCTCGTGGGTGATGTAGTACTCTTTCCGATCTCAAGATCGTAGACGATCCTTCAGCGCCACGTTAAACGGCGCTCCCTTGATCGGTCACACGTTCGTATTTCGACGAAGACCTTCCTCTCCCTTGTTCCAGCAGGCGGAGGTTGTAGCACTCTCCTCGCGATTCCGGCGGCTGACAGCGTGGTAGGAAGTAGAGGGAAATCCCATGAGCTTCGCCTTAAGCGGTAGTATGGTGGAGCTTATGAGAGAGGCTATTAGTGGTCTAGTAATTAGACACACCAATTAGAAGGCTCTAAACCAATTAGAAGGCTCTAAACCGAAATAGCTCTAAACCGGGGTTTAGATCTAGGGTTTAGTTTAGAGGATAGGAACTTTGTGTGTAGGGAGGGGAGCCCTGCCCCTCCTTATATAGGTGGGAGGGCTGGCCAAGGGAGGAGGAGTCCTCCCCAACTCGGCCTTGAGGTGGGCGCTGCTTGGGAGGAGGAATCCCTCCCAACTCAGTTTCCACTTCCTCCTCTTTTCCACTTCCCAAAATTGCCGTTTGACTTTCAAACTGGCGTTTGACTTTTTCAATTTAGGATTTAAATAAATCCTTTATTTGGGACAACAAGAACACTTACTACATGATGCAAACATTCCAATATGCAATGACACATTCATGTACCCCTTCCCTCCGGTCTTGGACATTCAGGACCTTCTAGAATGTTCCGATGAAAACACGGAACCATTCCCCAACTCAAACAGGACTTTCCTTATATGAATCTTATTCTCCGGACCATTCCGGATCTCCTCGTGATATCCCGGATCCCATCCGAGACTCCGAACAACATTCGGTCTCTTTCTCATAAAACCATAACTACTCAAACAACGTCGAATCCTTAAGTGTGTCTCCCTACGGTACGTCAATTAAGCGGACATCATCGAGACACTTCTCGAACAATAACCAATAGAGGAATCTGGAAATTCATATGGCTCTACATATTTCTACGATTACTTTGCGTCGAATGAACCACTTACATACGATACCAATTTCCCTTTGTCTCACGATATATTACTTATCCGAGGTTATGATCGTCGGTATCTGCATACCTAGTTCATCCTCGTTCTTGATAAGTACTCTTTTCTCGTTCGTGATATGTGATCCCTTGTGACCAAGTCACATGCTTGCAAGCTAATTGGATGACATTTCACGAGAGGGCCAGAGAATATCTATCCGTCATGTGGATGGACAAATCCCACTCTTGATCCATGTGTTTCAACCAATACTTTCCGAACACTCAATGCCACCTTTATAGCCACCCTGTTACGGTGTGGTGTTTGATGACATCAAAGCATCCATCCGGTAAAGGTGATATGCATGATCTCATGGTCGAAGGAATTAGGTTACTATGTATCAGAAAGCATATAGCAATTGAACTATTGAAATGACTTGATCTTTATGCTACGCTTATCTATAGGAGTATGTCCATCACATCATTCTCCTAATGATATGACCCTGTTAATAACATCTCTATGTTCATGATCAGGAAACAATGATCATATATTAACCAACAAGCTAGTTTAACAAGAGGCTTTACTAGGGACTCTTTTATGTTTACAAATCACACAAGTATTAATGTTTCCTATTAATACAATTATAGCATGGTATGTAAACATTTATCATAAATACGAAGATATGATAATAACCACTTTATTATTGCCTCTTGGGCATATCTCCAACAGTCTCCCACTTGCACTAGAGTCAATAATCTAGTTTCAAACCTTTGTGTATTCAACACCTATGGCTTTCCGTGTTGTATGTACCACGATTGCTAGTGGTCAGATCTCCGGATCGACACTTCGGTCGTGTGTAATTGCATGTCTTTGTGTCTCTACGCATTACTCATTCTCTAATGAGATGGCTTTGTATAAATTTGGTCTTTCGGTGTGACCTTTAGTTCTTTGGGGTTAAAACATGTTGACAATATTGTCGTACAATATATCTTCATAGTATTATCCCGCTGTGAACTACACCTAGTTTGATAACAAACTACTTGACACAAATGCCCTCTTTTGCTGCTATAATAGCAGTCATATACTTAGCCTTTTGTTGTAGTATCTGTCACAATGTCTTAACTTTGGAACTCATCCAAATCCATTATGGAACTCACTTTCCATCATATTGTGCCACCCTTAGTTTAGATTGAGATAAACTAAATTTGTACTTTGTGACAAAGCTAGTATCAATGTAGTACATTTACAATGAACTAACCATCTATTTGTCACTTCTACAAATAATATACTCTTAGTTCTTCCAAAAGATCATAAGAATATCCTTACTATTGTCCAATGATCATCTTACAAATCATTCTGGTATATGCTCACAACATTTAGAGCATAGGACATATCTGGATTTGTACATATCACAGTATGATTGATATAAATACTCTTTGTGATTTCATACATCAAGTATCAATCTATACTTGAATCTTTGTTTCACTTACCAAATGTCAATACACTTGAATATTATCATCAACATTGAACTCTTTCAATCCTTTCTGTGCAATAAGAACATTTCTTGTAGTTTCTATATTGAACTCATTCAATATTTCGTCTATGTACTTTTGGCACAACCATATTAGCATCTAATGATGCCAAATATTTGGGTTTTGCCTAAGTCTTTCATCGGGATGAAATTCTTAATATGTGTTAATAAAAGATACATTATTTCCAATCAACAATATGTCTTCCACATAATGTATTAGAAACATGTCTTAGCGCTCCCACTTAATTTCTTGCAAATGCAAGCATCTTCATTGTTTCCGATGAAATTAAACTCTTTTAACAGTTTCATCACAGTGAAGATTCCAACTCCGCTATGCTTACTTCAACCATTGAAGTTTGCATATGCTTTTAGCATCCTTTGAATTAACAAAACCCTTTGGACCGTGTTATGCACATGTCCTAGGTAACGATTCTATTAGAAGAACTTGTTTTGTTTATTCAACTATCATATAACAAAATTATATGTAGTGATTGCTACATTAATCCGTCTAGACTAAATATCACCATGAAAGATCAAATCTTTGTCATAGTCAACCTTTGAACATTGTTGTGAACTCTTTCCCAACATGTCGACTATTTCATAGATGTGAAACATCCATGTCTACTTCTTTATAGATCCAAACACAACTGCAAGGTCTTACACCTTTTTCGAGGGTCCTTCAAGTTCAAAACTTGATTTCTCGTGTATGGAACTATCACGGATTATATGGCTTCAAGCCATTTGACGGAGTCAGGGCCCATCATTGCTTCTTTGCATGTAGTAGGTTCATTATTCTCAAATAATAATTCAACCCTCAAATCTTGGTATTTGATTGTTTACTCGACCTACTTGGTTCAATAGGAACTTGGATCTCCGTGACCACAACCTTTGAGGTACGTGAGCCATGAGCATTGTTGCTGCCTCCGGAACACTTTTCGGTGCTGCGCAACTCTGCACATATAGCTAAGGTTCCTTTAACCTTATCAAAGTTCTATTGTCCTCCCACTTAACTTTTCACGAAAAATTCCTTCTCAAAGAAACTTGACATTCTAAGCGACAAACACTTTTGTCTCCGGTGTTTATGGAGGAATACTTAACATTTATACAAAGACAGGTTCATCCGACTTTGGTTGCACACATCTTTCTTATGCATAGCATACCAATGTTTAAGAAAGGACTACTTGGGTTTTATCCCAAACCATAACTTTATATGGTGTCATTTCAGCGGATTATGATGGAGCTCTTTTAGTGGAAAACGGTAGTCTCTAAAGCTTTTAATCTTTAAAATATAATAGCAGTTTTATGAATTATACCTTCGATCTTACCATGTCAAACAAGGTTCAATTACATATCTCGAACGCTCCATACTCTTATGGTGTTTCGGGAAATGCAAATCCACAGAACGATTCCTTAAATCTTAGGTATTATGCTAAACTTGTAATTCAAATATCTTCCTTTATGATCTTATCATAAACTATTTATATTCTTGTTACAATGATTTTGCACTTCATCTTGAAAGTCTTTTGAACTTTTCAAATATTTCATACTTCATCCTTATTAAGTAAATATTCATATATTCACTCAAATTTTTGGAGAAAGCATATGAAGTTGAAATTCATCGCTCTTGACTACACATAATGGAGTTCGTACAACAATATGCACAAGTTCCAATAAGCTAGTCTTTCGTTCCCTTTTGGCCTATGAACGAAGTTTTAATTATCTCTAGGAAAGTTTCACAAACGTCATTTGATCAAAAATCAAAAGACTCCAAAATTCCATCCACATGGAGTTTCTTCATGTTTTCTTTCCAATATAATTTAAACGGCGATGTCACTTCCTAAGTGATCTTTCAATCATTTTGTCTTTCGACAATTTTAGCACTAGTTTTATGGATGTGATTTATCCAACGAGATTTGTGAATCATCCATCTTTTATGGATTACGGCAATTATTTGAACAACCTTTTTGTTCTCATAATACCTGATAAAACAAATCCTGAAGGCAAGCTTTGATGTTTAACGAGCAACACAATAACCCTTTATTTGTTTTCGATGAACATCATCACATATTCTTTTGCTAGTTACTTAGGCCATTGTAGTTCATGAATTGTGTTGTTTCGTATGACGATTCACACCAACAAATTCAGTATCAAAATACTTAAGAACCACATTGTTTAATAAGCAAAGAATATAGCCATAACGCGTATATCATCTATATACTTAAACTGAACAATTCTAGTCTTTTCTTTTCTGCCATATACTTATGAGATTCTCTTTCAGTATTTCATTTTATTTTTTAAAGAATCTATCAACATCAATAGTGGAGTCATACTTATGACACATAGTCCAAAGCGTGTATAGTTAAATACCAATGTCTTTGAACTTGCACTTTGAAGTAGATCACCATTATCAAATATTTGGTGTTCTTTCAAATTCCTTTCTTTAGTAATCTCTTGGTGTAGTAAACATTTTACCTACATCAAATATTCACCCTCATCATGGACTTATCCATGATCTAGCTACTCTTAGCTTGTAACGGTGAATCGCGAGTATAATGTTGCTCTCCAAAACCTTTTGGAAGATTAGGACAACTAGTGTCTCCAACCTTTTGCAAATTCTCATCAAATATGAGAACATGACTTTTGCCATATTATACTCTATCATGTTGTAACCAAAACTTCATTTCAGATATCACAATATCTTCCACACATCATGGTTTCTGAAACAACTCTTTCAGATCCTAGATAACCTTGATATTAAGACAATCCTTTGAATATCAAGAATCATGGAGACAAACATGATACTCAAACACTAACACTTGGAATTGTCACTCTTGTTTTAATACTAATTATTAAACTTTATGGAGTAACCGGAACTTACTGAAAGTTTGCAATAGGACTTTTAAACTTTAGATTAACACTTCAAAACAATACGATACCAGTTCGTAAAGTAACTAACCAGAATTCTATAGTTCTATCATCTCAACTAAGCGCAAGGTGGTAAACTGATGCCAATGACTACAACAACTATGCAAATTCACTTTGATTTAGTTTATGATAAATTGAGTTCTAATTAATAATTAAATTAATCTAGGTGAACTCCCACTCAAAACAATATCCTCACATTGTTTTAGTGATCACGAACCAAATCCACCACATCAAAACCGATCATCACGAGAGTTGATATAGCTTTAATGGCGAACAATCAACATGTTCATCATATCTACTATATGACTCATGCTCTACCTTTCGGTAATCTGTGTTCCTGAGGCCATGTGCATACATGCTAGGCTCGTCAAGATCAAACCTTAGCTACCGCATAAGCAAATCTGGCTTGCTTACGTTGTATTCACCGCGGAATCAAAGACACCCGATCATCACGTGGTGCTTCAAGACAAGCTTTGGCAGTGCATACTAAGGGTGAACACTTTAGAACTTGAAATTTATGTGCATGAGGGATCATCTTATAATGCTACCGTCGTCTACTAAGCAATACAAGATGCATAAAGGATTAACATCACATGCAATTCATAATATGTGATATGATATGGCCTTTCTTCTTTGTGCTTTCGATCTCCATCTTCAAGCACGAACATGATCTCCATCATCACCGGCATAGCATCAAGGTCAATGACGCTTCTTCATGGTTGTCGTCCACCAGCTTCAACTATTACAAATACTTTGAATAGACACGCAGGTCTTAACAAAATTAAAGACAACCATAAGGCTCACGCGGTTGCCAACTTACAATAAGGAACATTGCATACATCAAATATAATCACAATCATGGCCATATCACATCACCACCCTGCAAAACAAAGTTAGACGCCTCTACTTTCTTTGCATATTTTACGTGGTTTGGGGCTTTCAATAAGTGTCGTTCTAACTTACGAACAAGAACCACAACATTGATACTAGCATTGTTGATTACCCGTTGTAAATTGGATCTTTACTATGCTAGGAGAAAGCACCATAAAGCCACTTATGCAATACGAGTTGCATGTCAAGCGTGGAGCAAGTCTCATGAACGATGTCATGTAAGGTTAGCCCGGGCCGCTTCATCCCAACATACCGCAAGATGCAAAGTACACGAAAAGCAATCTACAATAAAAGCATCAACGCCCAATGACCATTGTGTTCTACTCGTAACAGATCTACATATAGACACGGCTCGATACCCTTTGTAGGGTTCGTAGCATGGAAAACAAAAATTTTCTATCGCATACAAACAAACAAGCCAAGATCTATCTACTAGATTGTAGCAACGAGTCGATAGAGGAACTCACCTCGAAGATTCCAAAGCGGTTAACGAGCAGATTCTCGTGGGTGATGTAGTCGTACTCTTTCCGATCTCAAGATCGTAGACGATCCTTCAGCGTATACGTTCGGCAGCGCTCCTTGCACATCGGTCTACGTTGATTGACGAAGACCTTCCTCTCCCTTGTTCCAGCAGGCAGCGGAGGTTGTAGCACTCTCCTCGCGATTCCGACTGTGGCGTGGTGCAGGAAGTAGAGGGAAATCCTGAGGCTTCGCCTTAAGCCGGTGCGAGTATGGTGGAGCTTATGAGAGAGGCTATTAGTGGTCTAGTAATTAGACACACCAATTAGAAGGCTCTAAACCAATTAGAAGGCTCTAAACCGAAATAGCTCTAAACCGGGGTTTAGATCTAGGGTTTAGTTTAGAGGATAGGAACTTTGTGTGTAGGGAGGGGAGCCCTGCCCCTCCTTATATAGGTGGGAGGGCTGGCCAGCCAAGGGGAGGGAGTGGAGTCCCTCCCCAACTCGGCCTTGAGGTGGGGCGCCGGCTTGGGGAGGAGGGAATCCCTCCCCAACTCGGTTTCCACTTCCTCCTCTTTTCCCACTTCCCAAAATTGCCGTTTGACTTTCAAACTGGCCGTTTGACTTTTTCAATTTAGGATTTAAATAAATCCTTTATTTGGGACAGCAAGAACACTTAGTACATGATGCAATCATTCCAATATGCAATGACACATTCATGTACCCCTTCCCCTCCGGAGTCTTGGGACATTCAGGACCTTCTAGAATGTTCCCGATGAAAACACCGGAACCAGTCCCCAACTCCGAAACGGGACTTTCCTTATATGAATCTTATTCTCCGGACCATTCCGGATCTCCTCGTGATATCCCGGATCCCATCCGAGACTCCGAACAACATTCGGTCTCTTTCTCATAATACCATAACTACTCAAACAACGTCGAATCCTTAAGTGTGTCTCCCTACGGTTCGTGAATTATGCGGACATGATCGAGACACTTCTCCGAACAATAACCAATAGAGGAATCTGGAAATTCATATGGCTCCCACATATTTCTACGATTACTTTGCGATCGAATGAACCACTTACATACGATACCAATTTCCCTTTGTCTCACGATATGTTACTTATCCGAGGTTATGATCGTCGGTATCTCTGCATACCTAGTTCATCCTCGTTACTGATAAGTACTCTTTTCTCGTTCCCGTGATATGTGATCCCTTGTGACCAAGTCACATGCTTGCAAGCTAATTGGATGACATTTCACCGAGAGGGCCCAGAGAATATCTATCCGTCATGTGGATGGACAAATCCCACTCTTGATCCATGTGTTTCAACCAATACTTTCCGAACACTCAATGCCACCTTTATAGCCACCCTGTTACGGTATGGTGTTTGATGACATCAAAGCATCCATCCGGTAAAGGTGATATGCATGATCTCATGGTCGAAGGAATTAGGTTACTATGTATCAGAAAGCATATAGCAATTGAACTATTGAAATGACTTGATCTTTATGCTACGCTTATCTATAGGAGTATGTCCATCACATCATTCTCCTAATGATATGACCCTGTTGTTAATAACATCTCTATGTTCATGATCAGGAAACAATGATCATATATTAACCAACAAGCTAGTTTAACAAGAGGCTTTACTAGGGACTCTTTTATGTTTACAAATCACACAAGTATTAATGTTTCCTATTAATACAATTATAGCATGGTATGTAAACATTTATCATAAATACGAAGATATGATAATAACCACTTTATTATTGCCTCTTGGGCATATCTCCAACAATATAAGGGGTATCGATGTTCTTCCAACTAAACTAGGGTTTAAAGTTGCTTGACAACATATTATGATTGCTTAGAAACATAGCTCTCAATTTTCTAAATATTTTGATATATTATACATATTCTTATGATTAAATATGAACTAGTTATTGATTTTACAAAATTATATTCAATTTCTGGAATTATTTAATCAATTTAAAACATTTACTGCGTCATGCTGATGTCAACACACGCATCAGTAGTTTTGACACCACGGCGGAGCCTATCCACTGAGGCTGACTGATGGGCCCTAGGCCACATCAGCTGCCACGCGAGCAAGGTAGGGTCGGGGCTGGTTTGATTGGCCCACACGGAGGCCACGTCTGCCTCCACGTCGGACTCGTCGGCGGGAGCGGCAGAGTCATCCCGCGCCGTCGCCGCACATCTCGCGTCGCCGCCGCACATCCCGCGCCAGCAGCCACGAGGAAGGGAGGAGGTGCCTGCCGACGGCGCCGCCACGCTAGCACCCATCACACCACGTCACGCCGCGACCAGCGACGGAACCGCCGCACCACGCCACCAGCGCGTGGACGCGAGAAATCCTGCCGCCGCCGCACCCGCCGCACCACGCCACGAGAGAAATCCCGTCGGTGCCTGCCAACGGCGGCAGGGGGAGGGGGAGGACATAGGCAGGGAGAGGGGGCGTACCTTCTGGCGGCGACGATGCGCGGCGGCGGCGGTGCTGCTGGCCGGGCAACGACGACGGCAGCGCGACGAGCGGCGATGTCTCCTGATATGTCTCCGTGTTCGTAGCGCGTCAAAGTTGCAAAGATTGGAGAAGGGAAGAAGAGGAACAAACGCGTCGTGTATAAAGGGGAGGGAGAATACGTCCCGGTTGGTGGCTCCAACCGGGACTAAAGGGTCATACGTCCCGGTTGGAGCCACCAACCGGGACGTATGCTCCACTTTTTTTATATTTTAGCGGCGCGCAGGGGGCCTTTAGTCTCGGTTGGTGGCTCCAACCGGGACGTATGACCCTATTTTCAATTTTTTTCATGATTTTTCTCTCTGTTCTCGTCTTATTTTTTATTTTGGGTTTTAAATTTGTAATGTTTTTTAAATGATAATTAATTTAGAATTTAGAAAAACATTAAACATAAAAACTGTTTGAATTTGAATAGTTAATTCAAAACCATTTTCTGTTTTTAAAAATAATTAATGTAACATTTTAAACTATGAACCATTTAAAATTAAAAATGAATTAACTTATATTTTTTATATATTAATTTAGAATTTAGAAAAACTTTAAACATAAAAAGTGTTTGGATTTTAATAACTAATTTAAAACCATTTTTGTTTTTAAAAATAATTAATGTAACCATTTAAACTATGAACCATTTAAAATTAAAAATGAATTAACTTATATTTTTTATATATTAATTTGGAATTTAGAAAAACTTTAAACATAAAAAGTGTTTGGATTTGAATAACTAATTCAAAACCATTTTCTATTTTTAAAATTAATTAATGTAACCATTTAAACTATGAACCATTTAAAATTAAAAATGAATTAACTTATATTTTTTCAATATTAAATTGGAATTTAGAAAAACTTTAAACATAAAAAGTGTTTGGATTTGAATAACTAATTCAAAACCATTTTATGTTTTTAAAAATAATTAATGTAAACATTTAAAATTAAAAATACATTAACTTACATTTTTTATATACTAATGGGCGAGAAGAAAAGGACGGGAAATAATGAGCGGAAAGAAAATTTTATTACGATAGAACTGGAATTAAAGTACATAACACAACTAACACTAAGTTACATAAAGCACGACTGAAAATTAAGATACATGGCCAGATTAAATCACAATCGGCCGAACTTGTTTGACAATGTTGGAGTGATTCAGTCATGCTCCTGCCTACACCTATAATACTCGCCACTGTAGTCGTCGTACTCGCCGCAGCCGTCGTCGCTGTCGTCGGGGTCGCCATAGTTGAACCTTGAAGGCTCAGTACGAGTGGGCTGGACTTGAGGGTAGCGCAGGCGGGGGTTAGAGTCGGCGGCCGTGTCGTAGGCCATGACGCTCTGGAGAGTCCGGCCGCGCCACCACAGCCGACGGCCGGCCTTGTTGAAGTTTGGAGGAGGTGGGCCGTCCTCCTCGTGCCTGGCAAGCGCCCTCTCACACCGATCCCCAAAGAAGTCTTCCCAAGTCGGGAAATAGTCGGGATGCCAGTTGGGATTCCTCCGCTGCTCCGGCGTGAGCTCGTAGTAGTAGTGGTTCGTGATGGACATCTGGCGCGCCACACCTAGAAGGACAGGAGGAACCGGCACGCCTCCGGCGCTCAGTATCCAGCCGACAGGGACGCAGTATCCCGGCGAGCAAGGGTATTTCGAGGCGCAAAGCGCCTCTGCCTCCGGTTAGTCGTATGGTGGAAGCCATGGGAAAGAGTGATGAGGTTGTAGATATGAGTCTAGAGATGTGCAATGACAATGGAGGCCAATCCTACATATATGAAGTGAGAAATGGCGGGAAGAAAACTGCGGGAAGAAATGGCGAGAAGAGAAATGGCGGGAAAAAACTGCGGGAAGAAATGGCGGGAAGAAAAATGGCGAGAAGAAATGGTGGGAAGAAACTTGGGTTTAGGGTTTAGGGTTTGAGATGTCCCGTGCGACGAAAAGGAAAACTTCTTCCTGCAACATTGTTCTCCATACCAATGTCCACATGCATGCATAATATAGGCACATCATCACAAACTATGCCGCGATTCAGCACATAACATCGGTCATTTGGACCGAAAGCCATGAAACCTCGAACATGATAGGTCATTTTATGAAGGTTTTTTCGAGACATAATCAATATACCAAGTCTGGTTTCCTTGCAACTATGTCACATAATATGACACCATGCGAAGGATTTACATTGTTCGGACTTTTTTTTGAATTTCTTATACCCGTTTTGAATTTTTTGAATTTCTAACTATGGTCGAACCGGCGTGCATGAAGATAGGGGATGAGCATCGTTAGAAATTGCATTGGATCTCTGAATAAATCACATATTGCGAGTTTAAAAATGATTTTTTTCAAAAAATCACGGGCGTTAGATCATGTACCTGTAGTACAAACCGGACCCACTTCCTACCGATTCGACAAACATTTGTCCTTTTTACCCGGGATGGACGGAAAGGTTTGAGATGTCCCGGTTGGGAGATAGTCCATGTAAGGTGATATAGTATTTTAGTAAAATGGGACGGTAGCATTCTGAAATAGCATTTTGGTGGTTACTTCACAAAATGACTCGTTTTTTATGCTCGGGAAATGGAAAATGGCTTTTCCGTGCGACAAAAAGGAAAACTTCCTCCTGCAACATTGTTCTCCATACCAATGTCCACATGCATGTATAATATAGGCACAACATCACAAACTATGTCGCGATTCAGCACATAACATCGGTCATTTGGACCGAAAGCCATGAAACCTCAAACATGATAGGTCATTTTGTGAAGGTTTTTTTGAGACATGATCAATATACCAAGTCTGGTATTTTTCCTTGCAACTATGTCACATAATATGACACCACGCGAAGGATTTACATTGTTCGGATATTTTTTGAATTTCTTATGCCCGTTTTGAAATTTTTGAATTTATAACTATGGTCGAACCGGCGTGCATGAAGATAGGGGACGAGCATCGTTAGAACTTGCATTGGATCTCTGAATAAACTACATATTGCGAGTCTAAAAATGATTTTTCAAAAAATCACGGGCATTAGATCATGTACCTGTAGTACAAACCGGACCCACTTCCTACCGATTCGACAAACATTTTTCTTTTTTACCCGGGATGGACGGAAAGGTTTGAGATGTCCCGGTTGGGAGATAGTCCATGTAAGGTGGTCTAGTATTTTAGAAAAATGGGACGGTAGCATTCTGAAATAGCATTTTGGTGGTTACTTCATAAAACGACCCTTTTTTACGCTCGGAAAATGGAAAATGGCTTTTCCGTGCGACGAAAAGGAAAACTTTCTCCTGTAACATTGTTCTCCAGACCAATGTCCACATGCATGAATAATATGGGCACATCATCACAAACTATGTCGCGATTCAGCATATAACATCGGTCATTTGGACCAAAAGCCATGAAACCTCGAACATGATAGGTCATTTTGTGAAGGTTTTTCGAGACATGATTAATATACCAAGTCTGGTATTTTTCCTTACAACTATGTCACATAATATGACACCACGCGAAGGACTTACATTGTTCGGACTTTTTTTGAATTTCTTATGCCCGTTTTGAATTTTTTGAATTTCTAACTATGGTCGAACCGGCGTGCATGAAGATAGGGGACGAGCATCGTTAGAACTTGCATTGGATCTCTGAATAAACCATATATTGCGAGTCTAAAAATGATTTTTTCAAAAAATCACGAGCGTTAGATCATGTACCTGTAGTACAAACCGGACCCACTTCCTACCGATTCGACAGACATTTGTACTTTTTACCCGAGATGGAAGAAAAGGTTTGAGATGTCCTGGTTGGAAGATAGTCCATGTAAGGTGGTCTAGTATTTTAGAAAAATGGGACGGTAGCATTCTGAAACAACATTTTGGTGGTTACTTCACAAAATGACCATTTTTTGCGTTCGGAAAATGGCTTTTCCGTGCGACGAAAAGGAAAACTTCCTCCTGTAACATTGTTCTCCATACTAATGTCCACATGCATGCATAATATAGGCACACAATCACAAACTATGCCGCGATTCAGCACATAACATTAGTCATTTGGACCGAAAGCCATGAAACCTCGAACATGCTCGGTCATTTTGTGAAGGTTTTTTGGAGACATGATCAATATACCAAGTCTAGTATTTTTCCTTGCAACTATGTCACATAATATGACACCACGTGAAGGATTTACATTGTTCGGACTTTTTTGAATTTCTTATGCCCGTTTTGATTTTTTTTGAATTTCTAACTATGGTCGAACCGGCGTGCATGAATTTGCGCTCGGAAAATGGAAAATGGCTTGATCATTTGGACCGAAAGCCATGAAACCTCGAACATGATAGGTTCATCTTTAGTCCTGGTTGGAGGGATTTCGGCAGGCTAGGCCAGACAACACTAATGATAGGGGTGAGTGTCGACATTATGTCGTGCGGCTTATACCTTGTCCCGGATGGAGTCACCAACCGGGACTAAAGATAAACCTTTAGTCCCGGTTGGAGACACCAACCGGGACAAAACACGAGTCAACACTAATAATAGGGGTGAGTGTCGATATTATGTCGTGAGTGTCGATACTATGCCGAGCTGCTTGTACTATAAATAGGCATCCTTGTGAGTCCAGTCCTCCAGCCAGATTGAGGCATCTCCAATATGGTTTTCAAGAGCACGGACACCACTACGACCAGTTTCAGGGAGATGCCGTCGGATCCCAGTCCTCTGGCATCTCCAGGAAACTGGTCATAGAGACACTCCCTAATATGTGAAATTAGTTAGCTCCCAGGCATATTGATATAGTTAGAGAAGTTACAAGCTGCAAGATGGTGTGAGAGAGCAGGGACACCACTACGGCCAGTTTGAGGGAGATGCCATCGGAGCCTAGTCCTCTGGCATCTCCAACAAACTGGTCATAGAGGCACTCCCTAATATGTTACCACACACGTTTGGAGATCAGATCTTAATGGTAAGTACGAATCGGGACACTTTCTTCATAGTTCGGGAAAGTCGTTCTACGAATCGGGACTAAAGCCCCCTTTAGTCCCGGTCCAGCCACAAAACAGGACTAACACTCAAGACATTTATTAATATTAAAAACCGAGACTACAAAATCGGGACTAAAGGCCCCCCTATATATAGTTCCCGTCAAGCCACAAACCGGGACTAACACTCAATACATTTATTAAACTTGTAAAATTGCAAACATCATAAAATATCCTTAACAAAATGAGCTATCATGTCTCATGGCATTTAGGTTCACAATATGCAGCCGATCGGCCAGACATGAACTAGAGGTACACAATATGAGCATGAACTTCTTGGCGTATGTCCTTCCTTATGATCGCTTCAGATGTAACCATGGAGCATCTTCTTTACTTAATGGAATGCTTGGGTCAGTTTTCACTGTGAAGGGTGGAATTTCATCAAACTTATTATAATCTTCTGACATGTCTGTCTTGTCCTCGATTCCCACGATGTTTCTTTTCCCTAAAAGAAATATGTGACGCTTTGGCTCATCATATGATGTATTCATTTGCATATATTTTCTTTTTTTTCGGTCTGGAGGACATGTCCTTCACATAGAAAACCTGAGACACATCATTGGCTAGGACGAATAGTTCATCTCTATAACCAAGATTGTTGAGATCCACTGTTGTCATTTCGTACAACTGGTCTATCTTTACCCCTTCCCCATTCAGGTTGACCCATTTGCAGCAAAACAAAGGGACCTTAAAAGAGACTCCATAGTCTAGTTCCCATATCTCCTCTATGTAACCATAGTATGTGTCCTTTTGCCCATTCTCGTCCGTTGCATCAAAGCGGACACCACTGTTTTGGTTGGTGCTCTTTTTATCTTGGGCGATCGTGTAGAATGTATTCCCATTTATTTTGTACCCTTGAAAAATCAATATAGTAGAAGATGGTGACGCGGCCAACAAGTATAGCTGATCTCCAACAGTGGTGTCATTCAAGAGATGTGTCCGCATCCAACCACCGAAAGACTTCATGTGTTCATCTGTAATCCATGAGTCAGGCTTCCCCGGGTTTTTGGAGCGTACAGTATTCTTGTGTTCCTCGATATATGGAGTTGCCAAGGTGGAATTATGTAGAACTGTGTAGTGTGCTTTAGTGAAAGAATCCCCGTCCCTACATATCATTGCTTTCTTTCCCAGTGTGCCTTTTCCACTTAGTCTTCCCTCATGCCGCGAGTCAGAAACACCAATCGGCTTAAGGTCAGGAATAAAGTCAACACAAAACTCAATGACCTCCTCTGTTCCATATCCCTTGGAGATTCTTCCTTCTGGTCTAGCACGGTTATGAACATATTTCTTTAAGACTCCCATGAACCTCTCAAAGGGGAACATATTGTGCAGAAATACAGGACTGAGAATGGCAATCTCTTCCACTAGGTGAACCAGGAGATGCGTCATAATATTGAAGAAGGATGGTGGAAACACCAACTCAAAACTAACAAGACATTGTACCACATCCTTCTGTAACCTTGGCAGAATATCTGGATTGATTACCTTCTGAGATATTGCACTGAGAAATGCACACAACTTCACAATGGGTACTCGAACATTTTCCGGTAGAAGCCCCCTCAATGCAATCGGAAGCAACTGCGTCATAATCACGTGATAGTCATGAGACTTCAGGTTTTGGAACTTTTTCTCTGCCATATTTATTATCCCCTTTATATTAGATGATAAGCCAGACGACACCTTGATACTGTAAAGGACTTCAAAAAAGATTTCCTTCTCTGCTTTGGTAAGAGCATAGCTGGCAGGACTTAAGTGATGCCCTTTACCTGTCTTGTTCTGTGTATGCATGTTCTTTGGGTGTTTCATAATTTGTTGGTCCTCCCGTGCTTTTGGTGTATCTTTTGTCTTCCCATACACGCCTAGGAATCCTAGCAGGTTCACGCAAAGATTCTTCGTCACGTGCATCACGTCGATTGAAGAGCTGACACGTAGGACTTTCCAATATGGTAGCTCCCAAAATATAGATTTCTTCTTCCACATGGGTGCGTGTCCTGTAGCGACGTCGTTTGGAACTGATTGACCGCCGGGACCCTTTCCAAAGATTACTTCTATGTCCTTGACCATACCAAATACATCATCACCAGCAGGGAGTTCAGACTTCTTCCGGTGATCTGCCTCACCTTTGAAATGCTTGCCTTTATTTTTTACGGGATGATTGTTTGGAAGAAATCATCGATTCGCCAGGTAAACAACCTTCTTGCATTTATGCAAATATGTACGTTCAGTCTTATCTAAACAGTGCGTGCATGCCTTATATCCCTTGTTTGTCTGTCCTGAAAGGTTACTAAGAGCAGGCCAATCATTGATGGTTACGAAAAGCAACCCTCGTAGGTCAAATGGCTCCTGTTTGTTCTCATCCCACGCATGTACATCTGGTTTTCCCCATAGCTATAAGAGTTCTTCAACTAATGGCCTAAGGTACACATCAATGTCGTTGCCCGGTTGCTTCGGGCCTTGGATAAGCACTAGCATCATAATGAACTTACGCTTCATGCACAACCAAGGATGAAGGTTATAGATACATAGAGTCACGGGCCAGGTGCTGTGACTGATGCTCTGCTCCCCAAAAGGATTCATGCCATCCGTACTTAGACCAAACCATAAGTTCCTTACGTCACCTGCAAAGTCCGGGAAGTCTCTCGATTTTTCTCCACTGTGACCGATCAGAAGGGTGTCTCAACTTCCCGTCTTTCTTACGTCTTCTATCAGCAGGGTGTCTCAACTTCTCGTCTTTCTTACGGTCTTCTTTGTGCCATCGCAACAACTTGACATACTCTTTGTTTCTGAACATGCGTTTCAACTTTGGTATTATAGGAGCATACCTCATAACCTTAGCAGGAACCCTCTTCCGGAGGGGATCTCCCTCAACATCACCAGGGTCATCTCGTCTGATCTTATACCGCAATGCATTGCATACCGGGCATTTATCTAAATTATCATACTCCTTACCGCAGTAGAGGATGTAGTCATTAATGCATGCATGTATCTTCTGCACATCTAATCCTAGAGGACAGAGAGTCTTCTTTGCTTCGTACATACTCTCGGGAAGTTCATTATGTTTTGGAAACTTCGTCTTCATTATTTCCAGCATCTTTTCAAATGAGGAGTCAGTTAGATCACAGTCTGCCTTCCATCGCAGCAATTCCAGTGTGGTACCGAGCTTTGTGCTGCCATCTTCGCAATTTGGGTACAACAATTTCTTGTGATCTTCTAACATGCCCTCTAACTTCAACCTATTCTGTTTCACAGTCTCGCTTTGCATCAGAAATGACCCTACCAAGTTCATCAGTGGGCTCATCTGATGCCCGTTCTTCACCTCCTTCCTCTTCATTGTCTTCCATTGCAGTATCACTGTATTCAGGAAACATATGATGATAGTTGTTATTATCATCTTCTTCTTCACTGTCTTCAATCATAACCCCTTTTTCCCCGTGCTTGGTCCAGCAATTATAATTGGGCATGAAACCTTTCATAACCAGGTGGCCGCGAATGATTTTCGAGGAAGAGTACTCCTTGTTGTTCCGACATTGAACACATGGACAACATATAAAACCATTCTCTTTGTTTGCCGTAGCCACATCGATAAATTTATCCACGCCTTTAATATACCCGGGTACACTCCGGTCACCGTACATCCATTCCCGACCATTCATCTGCATCATTTAATTAAGTTTATCAAAAACGGGACATCATAAATAGTGAAATGACCAATTCACATCGACACATGCATTGTATCAATGACAGAGAAAAGATAAGATTGCTAACCTCGATCGACGGAAATAAAGAGGAGAAAGCTCAAGTGCGTCTCGGACACCTTCTATATTGTGAAAAATTGAACGGGATCATTCACTCAAACATTTCATCAAACACCTTGAATGCATGCATAGGAAAAAAATAAACTAGTACACCTCTCACACCTTCCACCAAAAAAAAAACAGAGGGAAGACAGAGGGTTGAGGCGTCGTATTTATAGAGGGCGGGATCACAAACCGGGACTAAAGGTGTGTCAGGCCACGTGTCTGGCGCCCAACCTTTAGTCCCGGTTTGTGTTACAAACCGGGACGCATGACCCCTCACGAACTGGGACGCATGCCTCCGGCCACCGTGCCCGCTCGAACCGGGACGCGTGTCAGCATTAGTCCCGGTTCATGGTGTTAGGGGGCGCGAACGGATAGACTGTTTTCTACTAGTGTTGCGGGACAAACCGTATTGTATTAATTAAGGAATAGAGTCGATACAATCCCGATTGATACGTTCACTAGTAGCTTTAGTCATCTGCTACATATAGATATATTTTTTCAATTTCTCTAAAAAATTTGAATTCAAATTTTCTAGAGTTTGCAAAAAAAAGAGGCCAAGGGCTCCTGGAGCCCGGGTTTCATGGAGGCTATTCGTATGAAAAGAAATCATCGTGTTATTTATATACCTGTATGACTCAAAGTGTTGGAATTAAACACGCCAGGTTTGCCGTACCTATTGTGGGGTGTTTATTACGTTCTCCGTGCAATGAATCCGTAGCAAATACAAATACGCTCATCGGTTCAATGAATAACTCCGATCTCCCTATACTACCCTCAACTCGTATAGTTGACTCAATACATTGTATTTCATATATTCACTGAATTTTAGTGCATATAAATACATGTTGCATGTTCTTATTAATAATTTGACGGCTCAATTCCTTTTCCTATGAGGAGCTATTCTTCTACGAGCAGAGACCATGGGACCTTTAGTAATGGTTGAAAAGATGAATTTGTAGAAAAATGGATGACACGTCAGATGGTGAGAGGCTATAGGAGGGGACCATGGCTTTGGAATTGGTTTTTCAGGATTTTTTCGTTTTCTAACTCTTGGATCTTGAAACTGATTCCATATATAGAGGGTCCAATGACAGTGGGTTAAGTTAATCATACACAAATCAGACTAGAGTACAATTTTCTAGAGAAATTTTAAATTTTTTACAACCGAATGTTTTTGTAACAAGGACATGCGCTTGGCCAGCTCGTTAGAAAACGAAGCTGGACAGTTCTGTTGGTCCTAACCTCAGCTCCTATTTTTATAGGCTTTGGTCAGCCTCAGTCCATCAAGATTTTCCTAAATCTGAATTGTTTAGTAAAACAACTATAGTTTAGTAAAAAGTGTAACTTGCACTTTTATAGAAAAGTGCAACCAGGTATTTTTGAGAGGAACCATGTATTTTATTAGTCAAAAATCAAGTTGCAAGAAGCATCACAAGTAAAAACTAAAAGACAAATTAAAATAAAATAATTATCCTAGAAACTTTACAAATAAAACCGTAAGAGATTGAGAAATACAAAACGGCATGTAAGGTTTGCTACAACCACTGAAGACAGTGGCCGTTGTCCAACTCCAGTCCTGCCTACACTCACGTTGAAAACACCGAGCCTCCACCATTGCCATATAAAAAAACAATATGGTCAAGGAGGTTTTGTGAGTTGATGAACAAGCCTGCTACAAGCAGCGAGACACATGTTGTCATGACATGTCGACTAGATCACGTCCTCGTGATATCTTGGACCAAGATCTATCGCCTCCCATAGACAAAGTCAGAGAAGAACGACAGATCCACCACCTCCGAACCAACATCTTTGCTTCATAGAAACCACCTCGCCCCTGCTGCCAATGTTGTCATAAATAATCACGAACGCCAGCGACATACCGAGAAATCGATCTTGTTGCCAAATCTGAAGAACAGTGAGAATACCATGTTGTCTATCTGATTGATCGGCTAACACACGTTGCCATCAACTCTGAGACAGCCATATGAAGGTCACGGCCAGTGTGGGAGTAGAGTTGAGTCAGATATATTTGCCCAAGTCGCTCCCACCACCCAAAACGATGCACCGACATATTGATCCTAACCCTAAGGCGGAGGAACGAGACCCCTCTTCCTCCTGCCATCGAAGTGACAAGCGGAGGGAGAGGGGACCAACGCTCTCGCCGGCTGAGATCAAGAGAGGAAGTTGAGTCTCTGCCACCTGTCGGGTGAGAGACTAAGGGATGAGATGCAACACTACTAGATATTACATTTTAGCCGAGGGCCAAATTACCATCGGAAATGTTAGTTCATTGTCGGATACATGTATACCCGACGGTTCACCGTCGGAAATATCCTGTCGGCCTTGCTCGGTCGGCCATTACCTTAATAGCCGACGGTACCCTCGGGTAATATCTTGCCCTACGGTAAAAAAGCGACGGTTACCTGTCGGGCATGTTTTGCACACGAGCCGCCTCGCTATAGCTCGACGATGCTTATAGCCAACAGTGTTCGGTCAGGGATTTATTTTCCGACCGTTGTGACCTCCCGTCGGTCTTGTAATACTCAACTGTATATTTGCCCGTCGGGATTATTCTGACCCTCGGTTAGTATAGCTATGAGGTCAACCTACCCCGTGAATTTGTAAATTTAATCGATGGTGTAAAGTTTGCTCAACATATTTTATACCCAGTACATTTTCTACACCGGAGGCCTTAGTCACACGGCTGACTTTCACCAAAAAGTATTGCAGAACAAGAAAATGGGATTCAGACAAATTTCAGAAAATGACATGTCAAAAAATCTATTAATTACACAACCACACAAAGAACATATACTATATAGTGCAGTCCTTCAATCGTTAACCTGGTATATAGGATTTTGCTCCCCGCACCTCCAATGTCACAAACAGATCATCTATATTGTTGGATTGCTTGTTGGTTGTCCATCTTCGTCAATCCATATGGATATGGATAAGTCTAAAGAATTTTTCATCTTATTCACATAAAAATAGTTCCCTTTCAAATTTCTCATATGAATTATTATTTTATTGTATTAATAACTTCCCCATCAGGCTAATATGGTTAAGGTTGTTTTAATCCCAACAACGGGCTCAAGTTTTTTTTGTTTGACATGCTATAAATGTGCAGTAGCCCCACTATCAACATTTGATGTGATATGGTGAATCCACATCAGCGTTCTCTTATTTTCTCTCGTCTTTTCTCGCACACTTAGTTACATTAGGTAAATATATCTCGGCTACAATCACCGAACTCCACATGCTTACCAAGACGACCATCGAAACATATCACCGAGTGTTAATGTCATCGTCGGTTTTTCCTATTGCCATCGGATATTGCAGTATATAGCCGAGCATTATCTAAGACAGTCGGCTACAAAAACTGACTGTCGGCCATTTGTAGGACATAGCCGACAGTTGCAATACGACGGTCGGCTATGAAAGGTAATACCTGACAGTTAAAGGATGACCGTCGGGTATTAGTACTAACAGTCGGTTATGGGGTCAAAAAGCCGAGAGTTAGTTTCTACCCGTCGGGTAATGGACTATACCGTCGGTTATTGGTAGTCATACCCGAGAGGTTGTCGATAACCGTCGGCCATGGAAGAAACGGTCGGTTATTACCACAATAGCGGACAGGCCGTCGGTTATTAAGTTTTACCGTCGGAAATAAGGGGATTTCTAGTAGTGCAAAAGTGACGCTTCTGCTTACAGGCATGCAAGTTGCACTTTTTAGTGAACATTGGAGTTGCAGTTTTTCAAATAGATTGGGACTTTATAAATTCTCACTTTAAGATTTGGGAGACCCCCAATTTTTATTTCATGAACTCTTCTCTAGGCAGTAAACTAACTGGGTAAAGAAAAGATAGTTAGGATAAACTGATATGTTGGTAGCATGGTCTTGCCTCTTGGCTAGACCATGCAACGTCGATGTGCATACATGGTGACCTTGTTTGGCTCTAAGCAATGAGCATAATACAGTGTTATACCATGTTCGCAGGATTTTAAAATTGTAGGAGTAAGAAAAACACGGGATTACAATGTGATATCTACACGGTTCGTATGGACCAAAGTTTGTTTGATCACATCACAAGGACAGAAATGATTCTTGCAAAAAGGTTTGGGTGGAGTACAATTTCGTATAAAATATAGTGCAAAGTTTCCTTAGAAAAATCCTATGGTATTTCATCCTACAAAGTTTCCTTACAAATATAGTGCAAATTTTCCTTACAAATAAAAAACCACCCTAGAAAAAAAACATATTGATTTGAATTCTCCAAAATCCATATGAAAAACCCTTTGTATCAAACAAATTCTTCTCTTTTCCCTTTGTGTAACTACTAGTTTGACTAGCAAAATACCCGTGTGTTGTAACGGTCCAAATTTAAGAAATAATTTAATATAATTGATAAGGTTAGATAGTGCAAACAATTTACAAAATGCACCGTAAACCATCAATGACATATTTTTAAGTATTCAATTGTTGGGAATAGAACTTTTATGGAGTTTGTTTTTGTAAAAGGTCCATCAAAGCTGGTTTTGTTCCCTAATCTCAAACTTCCATAAGAATACTCTTCAAGAAATAATAATACACCAGAGCGGCCCATAAAATTTAACCTTATATGTTGCGGAGACACCCAAATCTGGCCCGGGGCCATTAAATTATATACAGGCACATAGGAATAATTATTTCATTTGGGTTTAATAAATGTTCTCCATACCAATTATTCACCTGGCGCATAATGGGTTTACTCGCAAAGGACCTCGATCAGAAAGTGAGAAAACAATAAGTGCCATGCAGCCATTTTAGCAATTGATACCGGACTAATGCTTATATTAAGGAAAATTAAGTAAAAAAGGAGAGAAGGGAAGTCAGCTGACTTTTAGATGAACTAGACCATGATAGCGCGTGTTATCGCGTCCTTCCGCATTTGCGATAGAATGGTAGTAATATCCATAAATATAAAACATATGAATATTTATAAATATGAACGTCCACATGTAAGTCACAACTTTATCAGTTACTCCCTCCGTTTCAAAATATAAGATGTTTAGGTTTGTAAAGAAAATGTATCTAGACTTGTTTTAGTGTGTAGATTCATTCAAAACATGAGGGAACCTATATACTAAAAGTAGTCTAGATACATTTGCTTTACAATGCTAAAACGTCTTATATTTTAAAACTGAGGGAGTAGATGAGAAGATTTTAATCAATTTACTGAGAAGCATCATTTGCGAATCTTTTTAATAGGTTTCGGCAAAACGCCACTCCGCCAATCGTTGAGAACTCGTTGTTTTGTTACCTTCATGCATAATAATCCACTCGGCCTCGCTCGTTCGCTCACTATCATGCATCTGTCTGGGGCGCACGGAACCCCACATGGATCATATCATCCGGCCCACTATCCTGCCATACGGGACCGCTCTAGTTGCACTGCTCCTGTCAAGACAATGCAATCGGCAGCTGTGCATGAGAACGACACCCATTTATAAGAACGAACCATAAAAATTTCGTCCCAAATTAATTGATTCAGCGTGTGCATACATCTTTATCTAGAAAAGCTGAGTCAATTAATTTAGGATGGAAGGAATATAGAAAATTAGTTGGGATCCCAAAAGCATACTCCCTTATTTTAAAATATACGATATTTTAGATTGTGAAACTAATGTATGCAGATTGGGAGCGAGCATACACACTAAAAACGCTCTAGATATATTTATTAAAAACTAAAACGTCTTATATTTTAAAACGGAGAGAGTAAAAGAAATTTCTTGCAGTTTAGAAATTTTAGCAGCAAGTATGTGATGGTGTGCCCCACTTGCCCTTGTAGATTCCTCCTCTGCGCGCTCGCACACGCTTTTTCTGTATATAGGGTGTAGCCCTATGTGTTGTTGCGTCCTAAGAAAAAAATAATACCTTTTCTAGTTTATATTAATGTTTTTAATTTTATCTATATTTATACGTACCTATTTAAATATTTAAATTAGATGTATTCCGTATCTAGATAAAATTGGGATCATTAATATGAAGCGAAGGGAGTATCTAAACTCTTCCGTGCTGTTAGTTTAAGTAATTAACCCTCCATCTCCAAGCAGTTATAACCGGAAGTATTTCAGGTTTTCTCGGATGGTGGCATGGTGCATACTAATTAAGTTTTTTCTTTTAGAAAGGAGCATATATTAATATCGCGAAGATACCAATTGCGCCTATCCACTCCAACAACGCATTGCCCTAGAGGCATTACAAATGCACATAGCCAACAAAAAAAGAGAAGAGTTGCAAAAAATAAAAGTCCCTTTATAGTGATATATTCCTTGAAACAGCAGCACTAACACGACCAAGACAACACCAGAAGTCGAGCTTCTCCAAAAGCGTCGCCTCCAGGAAGGGAACAGTGCACAAGCGCTGTCATCGCCCAACCAAAGATCTTAGATTTTCACCTTGAAGAAAGTCCTCACTCTCAAACCAAGGACATTGCCAGGCACAACCAATTAAGGACAGACCTTGGATTTTCACCCTAAAAGGCAAGACAATGAACTTCTACTGTGCAGTCGCACCCACTAGCATCCCGTTGCTGCAAGTCACAAATCAACCAAGCCAATTCCCCACCGCAGCCCATACTCGAATCACCATTGCTAGTCCTCAGATCTTGGCTTTCATGACCTTCTCCGCCAACACCATGGGACGAGAACATGCCCCATGATATTAACAGCCAACAGAGCTTCGAACCGCTCCCGCTGAAACCAAATGGCCAGCCAAAAACATGAGTGCACACGACCAAATCCCTATCAAACCAGGAATTTCCAGGCATGATACGGCCATGGGAGCTCGCCGGCAGAGCCTTCCGGAACACGCCACTTCGTCCAGATCAATGAGAACATGCATTCGGCAAATCTTTATCTCAGCACCGAGAAGGAACCCTAGGACCACCTCTTTTATACAAACCGAGCAAGCAGCCCTCACGCCACCCACTGGAAACCTGCGAGGCCTGCCTCCCCAATCCCAACCGACGACCATGGCCAACGGTGCGAACTGAGACGGCAGCGCAGGGACGATCACCACCAGAACCGACCAAGACACAACGGGAAGATGGGAAGGTGGCAGGACCACGCCAATCAAAAGATCTGGGTTCTTCCACGGGATGTGGCAAAAAACCACCCCGATCCAAAGATCTGAGATCGTCCCTGCCCAACCCGACCTGGCCCAGCCCCAACCACCACCGCCGATCCAGCATCACTGGGAGGACCTCCACCACCACCCCGGCCAACTCTCCAGCGCTGGGTAGATTTGCACCATGTATTACACGATCATCACTCGACCCCTATGAGAAACTTCCTTCCCTTCATGTCTGACCCTCCCTACAATGTGTCCTCGTAGCTGTATCATTCTGCAAACCAGCTGACTGATAAACTTCACGCAGTCAGTTCCCTATGATCATTGCGAGCATTTAGGTGGAGCAAACCCTGAATGCCCCGATTGACGGCGACAAATTAAGATGTTGGGCGAGTATGTTGATCGAAGTCAACGCTGACATGCAAACCTTGCTGTTGAGGCCAAGGTCTGCCATCGCCCTATGCACGGCCACCGGAGAACACGTTATTGCTGACGATGACACCTTTTTTTAAGAAATGGGGATCTGAGCCCCGATGACTGTATAATCGATGCACATAGCCTTTATTGCAAATTCAGTATGTTCAGTTTATTACAATCATGGATCATCGAGGGTTGAGGCAAGTATCAACTATCGAAAAATTAAAAGAAGCATAAAACTAGCCATTCTGCAATCTACTAGCACTAGCGGAGCTTGCCACTTCTGGTTGGGGGGGGGGGCTAAATGCAATAAATGATTTGCTGGGGGGGGGGGGAAGATTACACAAAAATTTCTAATATAAGCCCTCCAATTTTTTCTTCATGCATGTGCCCAATCCTAGGGGAGGGGGTGGCCCCTGCTGGCATGAACATAGCTCCGCTGCTGTCTACTAGTATGCTACCAACATGTAGCCAGAAAATAGAAGTCTTGAGCGACCGTCAGTGGACATTTCTAGGTTTACCCCCTCCGTGTCATTTCTAGGTTTACCCCCTCCGTGTCAACGATCTTGTCCCCTAGTCGATCTTTCATCTCTCGGGGTCAACAACTTGATGTTTTGTCCATTTCATGTATCATGTAGTTGAGGTTCAATTCCTTTAGAGCAATAAACCCCCGACGGAACAACCTCCGGAACACGAAATACAAGCCAACGATCGGTCTATTTGAAACCGATCACCGACCGTCCACCCATCCAATATATCCTAGCAAGGAGGAATAGCAGCCAATAGAACACTATGGAAGATTGGTACTACTAGAACCTTGATAGTAAATATTGGTACATGCATACTAGAACCCACATAGGAAAAAAATAGCCATGTGAAGATCGTGAATCATCTCCATACGAATTCCACACACAAGGAAAGAAAGGAGCAAAGCTCTCTCTAATTCAGTATCTCGTTCTCTAGGGTTTCTAGGAGGATGTGGGGGCATATATATTGGCCAACCACTAAAACAAGCTAGTTTATCCATAAAGCTAGGTTTGGGGGCGTTACATGGGCTGAGGCCCAACTCAGAGCTCGTAGGCCCGATGCGTAGGCCGGAGACTCCGGTGTGAGTAGATCGGACATTCTTGTAGGTCTTTGGGCGGTCTCCGATTTTGGGTATTGGGAGTTGTCACACCACTGGCTTCGAGAGTCCGGGAGAGCAGGGCCAGAGATTCCAATATAGTAAGGTCGGAGATTCCGGTCTTGCTAGAGATTCCGGTGTAGGTGATGCTGGAGACTCCAGTCTTGAATGTGTTGCTTCTTCCGTCTTATCTTCCATTCTTCTCTCTTGTCGTCCATGAGTCCTCACGCTCCCTTCGCCTCCTCCGTAAGCTCCATGCATCCATGTGTAAACCTAAAGGGGCAACAAGTATGCAGATCAAGTAGTATATTGATCAAGAGAGACATGTGTAGACACACATAAAGGATCAAATTCACCTTTGTGTGTTAGCATGTCGTGTCATTAGTCGTCGAAGCACTAGACATGGTGATGACCGTATGTTGGGATGCATCAGTGTCAAAAACACCTAGAAGGGCTTTCTTCTCCAGAGCATGCTGAATCTCTCGCTCTTCGATGCGCGGTGGAGCTGCTTGCTCGAGATGAAAGGACGGCCAATGTGATCTTTGAATCGAACTGTTTGTCTCTGTTATAGCGGTTGAATTTCACACTCATGGACATATCTCATGTTGGGACTGTGGTAGAGGACATCAAGCACTTGATGAAGGACTTCACATCAGTATCTTCCCGTCATGTGAAGCATGTTCTTTATGAGTGTCGTGGGAATGGTCACGGCAGATCCTGCAATCGGAAGCGAGTAGTAGAACAAAGGGCAAGGGCGGCCAGCCATCGGCGGTGCGAGATGAGGGCGGAGACACAGGGTTTTACCCAGGTTCGGCCCCTCGAAGGGTAAAGACCTACTCCTGCTAGATTGTATTATGTTGGAGGTACAATGGGCGAGCTCGACGGCTAGGCGGCGAGTCGCTTGGGTGGATGATGGAACGTGTCTCTACACGCCCTGTAGGGAGGTTTATATAGACTCACCTCTCCCTAGGGTTTACATATCTTAACCGAATCAGTTAAGGCTTCGGTACTCGCTTAACCTAATCCGACTGGGCCTATCTACTCTCCTGGGCCTTCAGCTTCGATCGCTGATCCACGCCAGCCTTGATCCAGCCGCTGCCTTGCAAGCCCACTGCCAGTTCTGGGCTGGCCGGAACGCCTGCTGGGTATACCGGTAGGCATATCCCCATCAGTAGTCCCCGAGGCCGTCGTAGATTGGGCGCAGGTGGTTGCTGGCAGTTGGAGCATACGAGTCCAATGCAGACATCCAGTCGAATCGGTGGCGGGCTCCTGAATAAAGGAAAAAACTAGTCATTCTAGTCGCAGCTCAGCGAACGGGTTGGCGAAATACTTAGTCACTGTTGTAGTGATCGGGTCGGCGAGCCGAGTGGCCGAAGTTGGACTGTCAAATGCAGTCAAAACTAGCCGTTGGGGTAATCCAACGGTAACTTTTAGCATAATCACTGCATAGTAACGGCTCCCTGATTTGGCGGGTAACAACCGCTATATAAAGGGAATGGTAGGCGATCGGAGAACCATCTCCTCGTCATTTCTCCGATTGCGGCATTGCGCTTTCTCCAGATTGCGATCCAGCCGATCCAAATTCCTCCGACCTCCACAAACCTCTCTCGCCAATGGCCCCTCCACCGAACCATGGGCAGGTCCAAGTGTCTGAAGGCCATCAAGGCCCTTCGAGGAGGCCGGGATCCTACGCCCGGCAGGTGGCGCATCTCGCGGCCGGAGAGGTGACTCCGGACCCGCGAGGGAGAATTGCTCGCTTCACCAGCCACCGGAACAGGGCTGATTCCCATCTCTCTTCTTCCGGCGCTTCTGCGCCTACTACGGGATCCAGCCATCAGACTTGGGCCCGCACAACATCGAGCAGCTCGCCATTTTCGTGGCGTTCTGCGAGTGCTACCTGGGCTGTAGGCCCTATTTCCTCCTGTGGCAAGATCTGTTCCACGGGAGGATCAGTCGCGAAGAAGCGAGTGGCCCAATGCTCGCTGCGGGTGGCTTGACGTTTCAATTGAAGTCGAAGGCCTCCTTTTTTGATCTGATGCTGCCCGCCAAGGCGGCGAGCAAGTGGAAGAAATCTTGGTTTTACGTTACCGAGGCGACTCCAGAAGGCGAGGTGGCGATCCCAAGATACTCCGCCGACCGGCCCGAACCGCGCTGACTCCAAGTCGACAAGCTCCCAACAGACCAGCGGATGGTCGTGGACGAGATGCTTCAGACCATCCGCGGCCTGAAGAAGAAGGGTCTTCAGCCCATCAACTTGTACAATTGCTGGTTTCTCGGCGATTGCCTCTCGCCCGCCGTGACCATTATATGTACGAGTACACGGGCCGGGAGGACTCGACGAAATCCTGCCTTGCCGAGTGGAAGCTCGAGGATTACATTCCGGCGTTGAAGAAGATCGCCCAGGCGGTGTACCTGGACGCGAAGGACGGGGTCGCCCCCTACACCGCGAAGCATCCCGCCCCAACGGTAAGTCACTTTCTGTTCATTTGCAGTCGCAGTTAATGTAGTCGTGGTCGTAATGATGCTGTCTTATGCTCATTGTAGTTATTTCAAGTGGTGGAAGGGTGGCTTCCGCCCGCAGACGACGAAAACTCGAGCTCGTCCGTCCGGGACGGGCGACCGCCTCGCCAAAGGCATCGAGAGCGACAGAGCGACGATGACGACGAAGTCCGAGGAGGAGGTCGCCCGCTGGTTCGCAAAACTCGCAGCGTCTGCCAACAACTCGAGGCGAGTAAAAGCCTCGAACGTCACGACGACGACGAACTTCCCGAAACCACCTCGCGTCGCCAGGCCACTCCGTCGAAGAAGAAGAAGAAGGAGGAGGAGGTGAAGGCCCCTCCGAAGAGGAAGACGAAGCCGGCGAGACAGGCATCTCCGCCTCATTCGGCGAGCAGCTCCGACGCCACCAGCCTGGCCAAGGATGAAGCGCCACAGACGATGGCGGCGGCGGATGTCACCGCCGTCCTGAGTGAGGCGCCTGCCTCGATGTTTCCCCATTCGCCTCTGGTCGGGGTTGCTCGTCTGGCGGCTTCACCTCCTAGGGAGGCTCTCACAAAATGTTTCGAGGCTCTCGCCACGCCTCGACAACGAAGAAGCTGTCCGTGTCTTGGGCGACGATGTCCGAGATGGGTCTCGCCAGAATCGGGCCCCGAACTGGAGAAGCCGGCCAGCATTCGCACGGGGCTGCGGTTCCTGCCAGTCGCCAAGTGAGTTTCATTCACCTGTCTTTGTTTTTCATTGTACTCGGACCACTTTGCTCATGTGAACAATTTGTAGGACAGGAGCTAAGAAGATAGGCCACCCGAACATGGCCAAGGTGCCGCCAGTCGTCGCCGAGGAGGACCCCTCTCGAAAGAGGAAGGCGGACGAGGTCGTCGCCCCTGCGGATAGTGCCAAGAAGACCAAAGGCGACGAAGTCGTCACGGTGTCTGACGACACGACGATCGCTCCGTGTGAACCCGTGGCGGAAGCGGCCTTGACGATCAAGGAGGGTGCTCCCTCGCCCGGGGTGGCCGAGCCGGCCTCTTTTGGTGCCGGCGCATCCATCGCGACCTTTTCGCGCTTCATGGCCAGAGCGGCTACGGCGAGTGGTACCACGCCCTCGAGCCGCGCACCTGAGGTCGCCAAGATGGAGGTCGAGCAGCGTCGCGGGCACACTTCGGCTCTTCTCGCATCCGTGGACACAATACAGCTTCATGGCATGCTTGGCGCAGCCATCCAGGTATGTCCAGTCCCCGAGGATCGGGCCGCTGATTTGCAGCGGTCGGATTCTTTTAGTGTCTTTATTTTTGTTTCTCGCGTCCAGTCCCCGAGTGCCTACGCGCTGAATTTCAGCGGGTGGGCACTTAGGATTTCGTTTTTGTTAACTGTTTGTCTTTTGCGCAGGGTTTGCAGCGTGAATCAGCCGACCGGCTTGCTGCGAAGCGTCGCGCGGAGAAAGAACTTGCCCTCGTCCAAGAGGCGAACAAGGGACTCCAGGCAACTGCTGCGAAGGCAGAGGAGGTCCGCCAAGGCCTTGTCCCAGCGAGTGAATTGACGGCAGCTCAGTCCGCGTTGAACTCGGCTGAGAAGCGGATTGCCGACCTTGAGCGCGAGCTGAAGGAAGCGAAGGAAGAGGCGAGTTCGGCGGATGGGCGAGCCAAGGCTGCTGTTACAGCCGCCGCTGAGGAGCGTAAGGTCTCTGACGCCCTTGTTGCTGGGCTTCAAGATGACTACACCTCTCTTCAGAGCTTCATCACGGATCTCTCCCATCCCTTGATTGGTGAGTGTGCCTGCCTCTGCCTGTAACATATGCATTGTGTAATATTTGATGTATTCACTGTCACCTTCTGTCCGCAGGTCGTATCATTGATAGCGCGGAAGAGGCGAATTCGTTCGACGCACGGCAATGTGTAGCCACGCTGGTCGACTCGGCCACGTTGTCGGCGACATGTATACGTGCGTATCTTCAGGAGATGTCGCCCACGGAAGTGATTCCTAGCGACCTCGTCGAGGTGTGGCAATACTTGGAGAAGGCGCCGTCGGTCGTCGAGTTTATGACGCGGTCAGCATTCCGGCACGGGGCAGCGACGGCGCTGAGCCTTGGGCTCGCTCACTTCCCGGAAGATTTCGATCTTGATGACGTGACGAGTGGCTACCCATCGTCGACTGGCTCAGTGGAGATCGCCGAGGTGTTGAAGCCGACGGACCGCGGTGTACGAGCGCTGCTCGGGCGATGGGCGGCCTCTCCTTCCTTATCAGAGGCGTCAACGACTCAACGCACCCCGAACATGCACCGGGACTTCAAGATCGAGCAGCCCTTCCGGGCGGCGATGGCGGGTGAGTTGACGATGTACCCGTCGAATCCGTATACCCCCTTCATTCGCAACCGCAAGGGTGGCGGCGAGTCGTCATCGAAGCCTGCGGAATAAGACATTGTGCCCTGGGGTGTTTAGTAGCAATGCTGCCGTTGGGCATACTTTGTATTTTGTGACATTTGTGATATGCTATAATGAAATATCGTGGTATTTTGTGAATTGTTGTGTGTTTGTGATTGAGGTTTGAACGAGTCCCCGAGCGCGTCCGCCCTTTTTTATGGGGTTTACCTCGTTTTATTATGCGTTTGCGGTTTTGAATGTTTTGTTATTGATGTCAACTCGCCCGAGCTCGGAAAGCCAGTCGCAAGGCGACTCCCATGAGTGCTCTGTACTTCACCGTTTCCCCTTGCGCAAACGAGGTCGGGTAGCCGAGTTCCCGAGCGTGGTACTTGGTTGTTCTAGGCGCAACTCTAGGGTGGGTGAGGACTGGGCGCGTTAGAATAAGCACATCACTCCTGCCTGGCTCGTTGGGTCAGTCGCATGGCGAGTCCTAGGCATGCTCTCATACTTGGCGTTTTCCTAGGCTGGGCTTGAACTGGTCGCTACCCCGAGCGTGGTACTTGGCCGTTCGAGTCGCTATGTCGAGGATGTGGAGGATCATGGTCGCTGTGAGAAGCGAAGGCAGTTGTCTTGGCTCGTTGAGCCAGTTGAGCTAGGCGACTCCAATGGGGCTCCGGGTAGGCGTTTTTCATGGACGTTACAAGACCTAGGGTAATCCAGTGCCCTTGTAGCGCACTACTTGGCCGTGCCGATCGCTGTACCAGAGGTTGACTTCTGCAGTTAGCTTAGTGCTGTTATTACGAGTGCGAGTGGCACAAGACACGGAGAGTAGACGCAATTTGTGGTAACCAATACTTTTTATTTCATAGCGACTGGAGGATACATATGTGGGGTTCTAGGAGTAGAACTTCCGTAGGAGGTTTACATTCCATGGTCGCTTGACGTCGAGTTTGCCGTCCCCGCGGACGTCGATGAGGTAGTAGGCGTCGTTGCCGAGTACTCGCCCGACGGAGAATGGTCCCTCCCATGGGGGGAGGAGAGCTTGTGCATGCCCTTCTTGTCCTGGATGAGGCGCAGTACCAGGTCGCCTTCTTGGAAGGTGCGAGTTTTCACCCGCCGGCTGTGGTAGCGGCGGAGTCCTTGCTGGTAGATGGCGGTGCGTGAGCGAGCTAGGTCGCGTGCCTCGTCGAGTTGATCGACTCCATCCTGTCGTGCAAGTTCGTTCGCAGCCTCCATGTAGTGGACGACCCTTGGCGAGTCGTGCTCGAGGTCGGTGGGCATGACTGCCTCGGCGCCATACACCATGAAGAAGGGGTGAACCTCGCCGACTGCTGACTGAGGTGCGGATGCCCCAGATGACGGAGGGTAGCTCCTCGACCCAGCACCCAGTGGTGCGCTCGAGCGGTACTTGGAGCCGCGGCTTCAGGCCATGGAGGATGCTCTGGTTGGCCCGTTCTGCCTAGCCGTTGGACTCTGGGTGGGCGACTGACGCGAGGTCGAGCCGGATGTGCTATTCCTCGCAGAACTCGGCCATGGATCCTTTGGCGAAGTTGGTGCCGTTGTCCGTGATGATGCTGTTAGGGAACCCGTAGCGATATATGAGCTCGCGTAGGAATTTGGTGGCGGTCTTCCCGTCGCATTTCTGGACTGGCTTGGCCTCCACCCACTTTGTGAATTTGTTGACTGCGACCAGGAGGTGGGTGAAGCCGGAAGGGGCCTTTTTGAAAGGGCCTACCATGTCCATACCCCACACGGCGAATGGCCAGGTGATGGGGATTGTCTTGAGCGCTGAGCTCGGCACGTGTGTCTGGTTGGCGTACTTCTGGCACCCGGTGCACCGCTGGACGATGTCGACGGCGTCTGCAGCGGTGGGCCAAGAGAAGCCGTGCCGCATAGCCTTGGCGACCAGGAGCGGGCGCCGCGGTGGCCGCATCACCGGAGTGGATGTCGTGGAGGATCTTACGCCCTTCGGGTTGGACGCAGCGTTGGAACACGCTGTCACGCCGCGCCATGGAGATCGCCGTCGATGATGGTGAAGGATTTGCATCGACATACAATCATCCGGCGTCGTTCTCGCTCGCCGGCAAGGTGCCGCCTCCGTGTAGGCGGCGTACGGCTTGGTCCAGTCGTCTGGCTCGGCGATGAGTGCGACCAGGGCTGCCTCGGGCTGCAGCGGGACTCCGATGTCGATCTCCCTTGGGGGAGAGACTGATGGCTTGGTGATCGTGTCGAGGAAGATGCCGGCGGTTGGTGCGAGTCGAGCCGACCCGATGCGAGAGAGTGCGTCGGCCTCCTCGTTCTTCCGCCTGTCGATCCACTCGACGGAGTAGCCTGCGAAGTGTCCTCCCAGCTTGTCTACTGCTTGGCGGTATGCCGCCATGGTGGGAGAGACGGCGTTGCAAGTACCAGCGACTTGCCCAGCGACGAGGTCGGAGTCTCCGTAGCAACGTAGGCGGTTGACGTTCATCTCCTTGGCAGCTCGCATGCCATGGAGTAGTGCCTCGTACTCGGCCATGTTGTTGGTGCAGGGGGTGAAGTCGAGGCAGAGGACGTAGCGGAGCTTGTCGCCCTTCGGTGAAGTTAGCACGATCCCTGCTCCTGCGCCGTCCGTGTTCTTGGAGCCGTCGAAGTGCATGCTCCAGTAGTGGAGGTATGGCAGATTTTCTGGCTGCTGGGCCTCTTCCCAGTCGGCGATGAAGTCCGCGAGAGCCTGCGACTTGATCGCTTTTCATGGCTCATACTTGATGTTGTGGACGCCGATTTCGACGGCCCACTTGGCGACTCGCCCGGTCGCCTCACGGTTGCGGATTATGTCCTGCAACGGTGCTGAGGAGACGACCGTGATCGGTGCTGGAAGTAGTGCGTAGGCGCCATTGCGTTTCGAAACCGCGATACCAGTTTCTGGTATTGCGGGTATCGCTGGCACGACTCGGTGAGGACCTCGCTGATGTAGTACACCAGTCGCTGTACCGGGCGCTCCTTTCCTTCCTCCGGCCGCTCGACGACCATGACAGCGCTGACGACGCGCTCGGAAGCCGCGACGTAGACGAGCATGGGTTCTTTGTTGACGGGGGCGGCGAGTAGTGGTGCTGCGAGTAGCACCTTCTTGAGGTCGCGGAGTGCGTCGTCCGCCTCCTTGTCCCACTGGAAGGTGGGGTTCTTTCGCATCAGGCGGTATAGGGGCATCTCCTTCTCGCCCAATCGGGGGATGAAGCGGCTGAGAGCCGCGACCGCCTGCCAGCTCGACGCCGCCACAGCACTCGGGTTTGCCGAGTCGAGCAACCGTGTCGATTTTGGTGGGGTTCGCCTCGATCCCGCGCTTGGAGACAACATACCCTAGTAGTTGCCCTGCTGGTACACCGAAGGTGCATTTGCTTGGGTTGAGCTTTATCTTGTATTTCTGCAGGTTGGCGAATGTTTCCTCCAGGTCGACGAGTAGATCGCCCTGGCGAGCGGACTTCATGACCACGTCGTCGATGTAGACGTGGATATTGCGGACAATTTGGCTCACGAGGCACTCCTGCATGCACCGCTGGTAGGTTGCCCTGGCGTTCTTGAGGCCGAAGGTCATGGCGGTGTAGCAGAAGGCTCCGAATGGCCTGATGAACGCCGTCTTTTCCTCGTCCTCGACAGCCATCTTGATTTGGTTGTACCCAGAGTAGGCGTCGAGGAAACACAGCGACTCCGAGCCCGCGGTGGAGTCGATTATTTGGTCGATCCGCGGGAGGACGAACTGCTCCTTCGGGCATGCGCTGTTTAAGTTTGTGTAGTCGATACACATCCTCTAGGTCCCATTTTTCTTCTCGACCAGGACTGGGTTTGCAAGCCACTTGGAGTATTTGATTGGCCGGATGAAGCCTGCAGCGAGTAGACGCTGCACTTCCTCGGCGATGACTCGGCGGCGCTCTTCATTGAAGGGCCGCAGCGACTGCTTGACGGGTCGCACTTTGAGGTCGGCGTTTAGTTTGTGCTCAGCGAGTTCCCTAGGGACACCAGGCATGTCAGAGGGCTTCCATGCGAAGATGTCCCTGTTCTCACGGAGGAACTCGATGAGCACGCCTTCCTAGGCTGGGCTCATGCCCGACCGTCACCGTCTGGCCGGAGTCGCCTGGGACCAGCTCGACCAGCGGGTGCGCTGCTGCCTCGAAGGCTAAGGTGTTGGCACCTCCAAATTGGGCTTCTTGAGTATGGTGGGGTCGTTGCGTTGACCTCGCCACAGATTTGGCAAGATCGTCGGCGTGGTTGGTCTCTGCCGCGATGACGGCGTCGGCGAGTTCGGCTCCTTTGGCCTCGCACTCGGCAACCATGTCGGGGTCGCTGTTGATGGTGATGACGCCGCGCGGCCCGGGGAGCTTCATCGCTAGACGCAGAGTGGGCGCTGCCATGAACTTGGCGAACGCCTGTCGCCCCAGGACGCAGTGGTAGGGGCTGTCGAAGGGTACCAGCTCGAAGACGATCCACTCGGTGCAGAAGTTTGCTAGTGTGCCAAAGGTGACTGGCAGCATGACCTTGCCGATCGGGTACGCCTTCCGACCGGGGACGATGCCATGGAATGTGGTGTAGGTCGTTTCGACCAT
This sequence comes from Avena insularis, assembly GCA_023614405.1. Classification (NCBI taxonomy): domain Eukaryota; kingdom Viridiplantae; phylum Streptophyta; class Magnoliopsida; order Poales; family Poaceae; genus Avena; species Avena insularis. The sequence continues at coordinate 37,656,681 of CM042691.1, read as the reverse complement.
CGACTGCGGGAGCCGCAGTCGCCTGAAGGTGTCCAGGTACAGGATGTTGATGGAGCTGCCGCCGTCCATCAATGTTTTGGGGAGCCAGTAGTCTCCCACCTTAGGCTTGACCACCAGGGCGACTCGGACTGGGTACTTGATGCGTGGCGAGTGGTCCTGGCGGCTCCAGGTGATGGGCTGCTCCGACCAGTTAAGGAACTGGGGAACGTCCACCTGGGCCACCGCGTTGACGGCGATGGCGCGGGCGATGACCTTCTTCTCGCGCTTCCTGTTGAAGCCTATGAAGGTGTGGAGCGAGCCGGCCACACTGCCGAATTTTCCGCCGTTTGGCGGGTTGTTGTCGGGGTCCTCCCGCGCTCGCCGTGCCTTCTCAATCTTCCTGAGAGTGTGGCAGTCGGCGGTCGTGTTCGTGGTGGGCTTCCCTTCCCTGCTGTGAAATGCACAAGGTTGGTTAAGGAGGGCCGCGGGGTCGAACCTTGGTTTCGCCTTGTAATTGCCGCCGTCGCGGCGTTGCCCTCCATCGCGGCGGAAGCTCTTGGGCTCGCGCTGCGTTCGGGCGTTGGCGACGAAGTCGACTCGCTCATTACCACGGCGCTTGCCGGTGAGGCGAGTGTTGCTGTAGGTAGGTCGGACCGCCGTCTGCTGTCGCTACGCCAGGCGACGTTGGCCTCCCGACTCGTCGTCAGTTTCCTGGTTTGGATCTTCCTCCGCGTATCTTTTGGCGATCTCGAGGAGGTCCGGTATGTTGTCGAGTGTGCGAGAATGTCGCTTGAGCTTGGTGACCAAGGGCTCGTAGCGGCACGAGGTCTTGAAGCAGTGGATCGCGGTGTCCGGGTGGATGCCGACCGCGTTGTACCATAGCTCTTGCCACCGCACCCGGGCTATGGTCGACTCAGGTCCCTGGATGCATCATTCCAGGTCCTCGATGGTGGTGGCGCGGGTGTAGGAGCACTCGAAGTGCCTGACGAAGGCATCACGCATCTCTTCCCAGGAGTCGATGCTGTCCGGGGGAAGAGTGTTGATCCACTGCCTGCATGTTCCCTCCATCATTAGGGGGAGGTAACGGGCGGCTAGAAGGTCGGTGTGGCCAGCGATCCCCATTGCCATGAGGTAGGTGTCCAGCCAGACGGAGGGGTCGTACGAGGGGTCGTACTTCTCTATCTCCTTCGGCGCTTTGAAGTTCGCCGGGTATTTTTCGCCTCGAATCATCGGTCCGAAGCACCGGGGCCCGAGTCGACTTAGCGACCCCATTGGCTCACCGTCGCGGCGATTGGTTAGGGTGTGTCGCAGGTCGTCGGGTTGGCGTGCGCACCAGCTTTGGTTGTTGATGATGTGGGTGCGAGCGTCGACGGGCTGACCGTTGGCGGCGACAAAGTTGGTCGCTGGCCTGGGGTCGTTGGTGGAGAGTGCCACGTTCGCGGGTCAGTGTTGGAGCTGCAGTAGTTCGGGTGGCGGGAAATTGAGGGTGTTTGCCGCCAACGGGCGGCCGCTTGAGGCCGCTCTGCTGCCCGACGAACGCGAGTACACCCGACCTTGCGAGTTGGCGCTTGCGTTTTGCTGCTCGACCGCCTTTGCGAAAGGTGGCCTCGACGCATCGGATCTGTAGGGCGTCGTCGCCGGTGGCCGTGATGTTGTCGGCCGCGGCTCGACCTGCCACGAGGTTATCCATCGGGGTGGAGAACAGTGGTAGGCCATTCGCGTCTCGCTCTCGTGAGGAGACCACTATCCGCGGCTGATCCCTAGGGGGTGTGCGGTTGGGTGGAGGTGGGGCGCCATCGCCCGACCGGTGGGGGCCGGGCGCTTCCTCCGTGGCGCTGCTGCAGATCGCTTGCTCGCCATGCGGGCCGGGTCGTTCTCATCGTCAAGTTCAAGGCGCTACTGGATGGTGGGGTTCAAGCGACCTGATTCGCTGGTGGTAGCGACAGCCTCTGCGTCACCCGCCGAGGCGAAATTTTTCGCGCTCGGCTTGCTCCTTGCGGACTGCCTCCACCAGCTTCAGGTGGAGTTCCTCGACCTCCTCGCCGTGGCGTTAGGAGGGATTGTTGGAATTGTGCCCTAGAGGCAATAATAAAGCTGTTATTATTATAATTCTTGTTCACGATAATGTTTATATTCCATGCTAGAATTGTATTAAGCGGAAACTTTAATACTTGTGTGGTTTGTGAACAACACCATGTCCCTAGTATGCCTCTATGGACTAGCTCATTGATTAATGATTGTTAAGGTTTCCTAACCATGGACATGAGTTGTCAATTGATAATGAGATCATATCATTGGGAGAATGATATGATGGACATACCCAAACTAAGCGAAGCAATTAGATCGTGTCATCGTGTTCATCTTTGCGAAGCTTTTCCTATGTCAAATATTGTATTCCTTAGACCATGAGATAATACAACTCCCTGGTATCGGAAGAAAGCTGTGAGGTCATCAAACGTCATCCTATGAGAGGGTGATCATAAAGGTGTCTCTCAGGTGATCGGAAAGTACCTGTTGGGTTGTATGTATCGAGATGGGATTTGTCCCTCTCAAGTCGGAGAGATATACTTCGGGCCCACTCGGTAATCGATATCAACACCTCTTGCAAGCATGTGGTTAAGGAGTTAATCACAAAGTGATGTCGGATTACGGAACGAGTAAAGTACTTGCTGTGAACGAGATTGAACTCGGTATGACGGTACCGACGATCAAATCTCGGGCAAGTAAAATATCGCGAGACGAAGGGAATATATATATGGGATTGTTTGAATCCTGGCATCGTGGTTCATCCGATATGATCATCGATGAATGTGTGGGAGTCAATATGGGTTTCTGCACCCGTTGATTATTGATAGAAGATCATGTCTGCATGTTCTCGAACCCGAAGGGTCACACACTTAACGTGTCTCGACGCTAGGATAGATTGGATAATTGGTTTATGAGTTTTTGTTCGGAGTCTCGGATGGGATCCGGGATATCACGATAGGTTCTGGAATGGTCCGGAGAATAAGATTCATATAAGGCAGTGCAGTTTGGAGTTCGGAATTGTTCCGGGTTAATCGGTATTGTACCGGAAGCTTCTAGAACCTTCTGGAAGGGTACCAACGTGGCACCACCTTCCGGGAGGGGGCATGGGCCTATGAGGGAGTGCCCTGGCCGCATTGGGCCAGGGGCACAAGGCCCTATAGGGCCCAGCCGGCCAAGAAGGGATAAACCCTAATTGGACCTTCTAGAAGGGGGGGGGTTTCCTTGCCCCCCACTCTTCCTCCTTGGCCGCCAGTTTTTGGACTTGGGGAGGGGATAGGGCTGCCGCCCACCCCTCTATATAAAGAGGGCTGGGGGCGCACCCCCCCACACACCTTCCCCTCAAGCCGCCTGCCGCCTCTCTCCCTCCCGACTGCGTGTAGGCGAAGCCCTGCTGTAGAAACTCTCCACCAATTGCACCGCGCCGTCGCGTTGTAGATCCAACCCATCTATCCACCATACTTGCTGGACCAAGGAAGGAGGATAAGTCGAGGTGCTGCACGTGTGCATCTCCCGGAGGCATCGCCACTTGTGGTGCTAGATCGGATCGGATCGCGAGGAGGAGAAGCGAGTACGACTACATCACCCACGCGGATTTAACGCTCCATGCGAATCTTCAAGGGTATGAAGATCTAATCCAATCTCTCTCGTTGTTTGCATCTCCTAGATTAGATCTTGGCTTCCCTCTGTTCGCATCCGTAGAAAATTTTGATTTACTATGCCGCGAAACCCATCAGGGATTGGGGTGGAGAATGGATCTTCCGGCGGATCAGTGCCAGTTGCCATGTAGGCTGCGGCGTGGTGACCGGTCCCGTCGCGGAGATCGGCGGAATTTTCTGACCCGGAGTCGAAGTCGAAGATCCCAAGGATGGAAGGATCCTCGAAGTCTCCCATGTTGGAGACCTGGGTGATGGAGCCCGCGGGTGAAGCCGCGGTGATGTATCCGACGAGTGACGCCGGGGTCGCCGAGTCGGCGTCGTCATTGAGGGCCGCGTCTTCCGCGGCCGCGGAGTTTTCGGCCACGTCGCTGTGGGCCGAGTTGTACTCGGAGGCGAGGCGATGGATCGTGCGGACCTGGCTCTCGGAGAGCCGGTCGCGTGGCGGCGACTCGCGGATGCGAGCCGAGTCCTCCGAGACGATGACGTCGGTGAGGCCGACGAAGAGGCTGATCGTGCCGACCGGCAAGATCATGCTGTGCGTGATGGGTCGCGCCGCCGGGACGTAACTGCTCGGCAAGATCTGGAGTATCTTGCCGATCGCAATAATGCGGCCGGTGGCGACCGACTCATTGATGGGCAGATTGGATCTCGCCGTAGAACACCGGCCAGACCGGCCAGGCCCCACGGTGGGCGCCACCGTTGTGAGAATGGTCACGGCAGATGCTGCAATCGGCAGCGAGTGGTAGAACGAAGGGCAAGGGCGGCCAGCCATCTGCGGTACGAGATGAGGGCGGAGACACAGGGTTTTACCCAGGTTCGGCCCCCCGGAGGCTAAAGACCTACTCCTGCTAGATTGTATTATGTTGGAGGTACAATGGGCGAGCTCGACGGCTAGGCGACGAGTCGCTTGGGTGGATGATGGAACGTGTCTCTACACGCCCTGTAGGGAGGTTTATATAGACTCACCCCCTAGGGTTTACATATCTCAACCGAATCAGTTAAGGCTTCGGTACTCGCTTAACCTAATCCGACTGGACCTATCTACTCTCCTGGGCCTTCAGCTTCCAGTCGCTTGGATCCACGCCAGGCCTTGATCCAGTCGCCGTCTTGCAAGCCACTCGCCAGTTCCTGGGCCAGTCGGAAACGTCCTGCTGGGTATACCCCGGTAGGCATATCCCCATCAATGAGGCGACACACCTCCTTGCTAAGTCCAGTGAAGATGCAAACTCTAGTTGCGTTTCTATGATGTTCCGGACTGTATCAAATGAAACTTTCTTTATGTTGATGTGATTTAATCAATCAAACACGTTTTCTGTCAATTTTTTTCACAAATTAGGCGAGAAGCTGTTGGTTGTTGAATTTTTTTTTCCTTTAGCTGACCTGTCCTATAAGAGATTTTTTTTAGACAATATAAGAGAGAGCTGCTGCAACTGCAGTAGACAGGCCCATAAAATTGGAGATAAAGCCAATGGACATCAGTGTCTCAAAGCCCACGAAAAGCCTCACCCAACAGTTTCCACCTATTCGTCTATTCTATTTTTCTTGTGTGTTCGGTATTTCAATGCCTACCAATATCCGGTGAGACTTTGCTATAGCGAGGTTTGTTAGATGAAGCTGCACAGCGTGGATCCGATGGCGACATTCGCCGTGTAACAAGCAAGAAAATAAAATAACGTGAGCCGTATCATCAACTCAATTTGTGGCTCGAGATGAGAAGCCTCAAAAGTCATAAGCGATCGACGCCTCCAAAGTCAACCTATAGAAGCTTAGCTTCTAAAAAATATGGGGCTTGTACTTCTCCTAATTTTGTTTGATGAGATTGATGTACTCCATCGGATCCATATTAGTTGACTTCGAGTTATTAAAATTTGAATGAACATATATATTAAATAGTGTCTAGATTTATTTAAATCTAGCAAATTTGATTCAACTAATATGGGTCGGAGGGAGTACCTATTTTTTTCAAAATAATACTCGCTTTGTCCAAAAATAATTTTTTTTATCTAAATTCACATGTATCTAAAATTTATGCGTTTAAACATATGCGAATGTAGAAAATTTCAAGTTAATTATTTCCGAAAGAAAAGAGTAGAATGCAAGCCCCTACGCGCACACATATCTTTTTTAATTTTTTTTAGAGCATATCTTGTTTAATTTGGAGCCACACTTGTGGCTGGATTTTTTTCTCGACCAAGATCCTAGTGTCACTGACTTAAAAAGTAATGCAAAACGAATAGAGATTTCCAGCTCTGCAATCTCTTTATTTTAAAACATGTTTACAAGTATTTAAAAATATATGCTTCTTTCGTCTAGAAATAAGTGACTCATATTTGTCTAAATTTATATTATTTAAACGCGTTTTAGTGTTTTAGTGTGTAGTTATATTCGAATCTAGACAAATTAAAATAACTTATTTATAGATGGAAGGAATAGTAAAAATCTTCATATACTTATTTTGAGTTTAAAATACTTTATATTCCGAGATACACAAAACATTAAGAAATTCCTTATTGAGGGAGCAAAGACTGATGGTCAAATTGAAGGACTAGTTCCACATCTTGTTAATGGCGGACTCTCTATTCTTCAATACGCTGATGATACAATCCTTTTTATGGAGCATGATCTGGAGAAAGCTAAGAATCTGAAAATAATATTATCAGCATTTCAAGCACTTAAAATAAACTTCCATAAAAGCGATTTGTATTGCTTTGGCGATGCCCAAAAAACGAGACCCACCTTTATGCTGAACTTTTCGGCTATGATCGGGGGCAATTTCCAATCAACTATTTGGGAATTCCGATTCACTATCAGCGTCTTACAATTGCTGAACAAAAACTCGTTGAGGAAAGACTCCAGAAACGTATTAATAGTTATTAATAGTTGGAAAGATAAATTGCTATCCCTTGGCGAAAGACTTGTACTCATAAATTTAGTACTTACCAATATGGTATTGTATATGATCTCGTTTTTCCAGCTACCAAAAGGTGTCTTGAAGAAAGTGGATTATTTTCGGTCAAGATTCTTTTAGCAAGAGGATAGTGAGAAAATAAAATATCGACTGGCCAAATAGAATATAGTTTGTCGACCAAAAGAATACGATGGACTGGGCATACATGATTTGCAAGTCAAAAATACCGCACTTCTAGGTAAATGGTTTTTCAAACTACTTACCGAAGATGGTGTCTGGCAAACCATTTTATGGAGAAAATATGTGGGGTCCAAAGCTGTGTCTCAAGTGGTTTGGAAACCCGGTGACTCACATTTTTGGGCAGGTCTAATGGCGACCAAAAAGCGTTTCTTCCGCTTTGGTACTTTTAGTATCAGGATGGATCACAAATTAGATTTTGGGAAGATAAGTGGCTTGTCCAAACTTCTCTCCACGAACAATATCCAGCTCTATATTTGATTGCTAGACACAAAGGGGACACTCTTTCCATTATTATGGAAGATAATCCTCCTAACGTGTATTTCAGAAGAAGTCTCATAGGTCCTCAACTGGTATCTTAGAATAATTTGTTATTACGATTATCCATGATACAATTGTTGGATGGTGTGGACGAGTTCAAATGGAAATTACAAGAGAGTGGTAAATTTCCAGTTGCCTCACTATATAGAGCATTGGTTCAACCTGATATCCATGTAAAGGTGTAATCCTTACTAAAGATAATCTTGTAAAGAGGAATTTACATGAAAGTACACAATGCGTTTTTTGTTATCACGATGAGACAATTCGTCATTTATTCTTCCACTATAAATTTGCTCGTTTTATATGGTCATTTACCCAAATAGCTTCTGGTTTATCTCCTCCATATTTAGTGACCAATGTTTTTGCTAATTGGTTGCATGAATTAGATGATAAATACAAGATTTTGTTTAGGGCGAGAGCCCTTGCCATTATTTGATCGCTATGGCTTTGTAGAAATGTCAAAAACTTTAATAACATTGTGTCTTCTCCTCTGCAGGTTATTTATCAGGCCACAGCTATCCTCCGATCATGGACTATTCTCCAACGCATGGAGTTTCGCGACTTGTTCTTGGAGGGGTGTACGTTTGGAGGACACGGCGAGGGATATTTTCTCCCTACATGGCTGTGTGATTTGCGCATTGATCTGCCGTAGTTGAGGTCTCTTATTTTAGTTGACACTTTGTAATTCTACTATGCTTTCTTTTTCTATGGTTGTGTGGTTTGTGCGACTGTGTGCATCTTGGTTATGCATAGGCCGGGTGTAAACATTACTATAAGTAATAAAGACACCCTTTTCCAAAAACAAAACATAAAGAAATTTGAATTTGAGTATAAAAAAGTGCATACTTTTATAACTCTAAATTTTATCATATTTCTTTTTGTGTAGCCCATATTTCAAAGAATTTAGCATTGCTATTTACATATTTGTAGGATACATCATTGGCTACGGCCATAATTTTTATTTTTTCAAACATATAAACGTGATTTTTGATATAAAAAACAAATAATTGTTAACGTATACATAACTATATACTAAGGCACGTGGCCTTCCCGGCCTCTGGTGCGCTTGTGCCGCACGCGGCATTCATCGCGTGGATGAACAGTACGCGATACATTGCCGGCCGCTGCTTTTTATCCGGTGGTCCGCGTCCGTGTGTGCATTATTCATTGTTTAACAATTTTTGGCTAATCGCGCGCTGCCACGTGGCATAGACACAGGGAACAGTACCCTGTATAGTCATAGTGATGCAGCCCAACATATGGCAAACACCATTGGTCCAGATCATGTCACGCCAACCATTACTCCAAAGGGACTTCATTCCATATTTCATCCTCCCTCTTTATCATGAGAATGAGATTCTATTGGAGACAAGTGTCAATGCTATGACCGGGCCCAAGACCATAACGCCAAGCAGAGAAGACAAAGATACCACAGGAGACAAGACGCCCAAGCAAGGAGCGTGGAAGATAAGACTGAAGAAGGTTTCCGGCGCCAGTCCCAGCGCCGCCGGAATTTCCGTCGAGCCTTACGGTGCCAGATCCAGCGAACCGTAACCTCCCCCGGAACCCTCTCGGTCTCTACCGAGCCAATCCGGCGCCCGCCGAAAAGACGCTCAGTATGCCAATCCGGCGACCATGGTAAATTCAGGCCCCAAATCCGGCAACGCCAAACTTACCACCAAAATGATAGTTTGTGCATTATTTATGGTTTGATGTCCAGAATATTCCCTCCTACCTACCCATTCGCCCCTAGTACTATAAATAGCCCCTTGTGGCTCAGATCTAAGCAGAGTTGAAGATGAATGAAGGCATGTGCTTAAACCTAGATGGAAACCCCTCTCTATAGTTAATCAATGTGTTGTACAAGCAGGCCTTGGAGTTCGGTGTTCGTCTCCAAGACGTCAAGATCCTCCCCAAGTGTTTGGTCTCTCCCTATCAAGGATTCTAGTAGTGCTAGGTCTCTCCCCATTGGGATTCTACTTGGTTTCTACTTTCTCTTATGATTTGGATTCTACCATCCGCTTGCCCATCTCTCCTTTGGTGATTCTACCGGAAGGTCTCTCCCCGAGGATTCTGTTGGATTGGTTGTTCGAACCAACGGGAGAAAATCAAATCGGGTGTGTTTTTGTGCATTTGTATCTTTATCTTGCATTTGAGTTGAGTTCATCATGTTCATCGTGTTTTCCCTCACTCCCTGCCTCAAATTCGTGAAGATCGGGTCACCTTAGGGTCAATCCCACATGGGATCCCATATCAACTAGTATCAGCAGCTTTTGGTTGCCACAGATTTGACTTTGTTCATCAAATTCAACCATAAATTCGATACCGAAATATTTCCCAAATTGCTTTTGGATCGATCTCTCATTGTGGTGAGTTTTTAGTGGATTTTGTCCATATATCAACCCCAATTTGACCAATTTCCCTTTTAATCAACGGATCGAAATTTTGGACTTCATCATGAACTCAAACCAGAGGGAATATCGGTGAATCGAATCCATCACCGAAATTTCCGGTGAAATTTCTGACAAACGAAAACCTCACGAAAAAATTTTGACGACAGATCTGGTGCCGCCGGGTTCCCCATCGAAAATCAGTTTTGCCCACATTTTGACATTTTTGTTTTCCCCTTTGTGTGTTATGTTTCGTGTGCGTGTCGCAAACTAACAACAAGCTTCCGCAACAAGTCTTTGCACTCTTCGACACCACGGACCCTCACACCATCCCCTACAACAACGGTTGCAAATTCATCATCAACACAAGGTATAACTTGCACCACCATTTTAAGCCACATTTCTTCCTTTGTTTGTTACATAACCTATCGAGAGTAGCTCATTTTGTGTTTGCCGAAGCATTGTGCGCTTGCTCTTGCAAAGTGATAGTGTGAAGGCAATAGCAAAATTTGACTCCAGAGCATAGAAAGAAAGAGATACATAAAAAAGGTACCAATACAAAAGAGAGTCAAAAGCTTCTAAGCAAGAGTGCGAGTTCGATCAAGGCAAGCGTGCAAATCTGTTGCTTCTCAATCTTGTTGCAAACGAGCTATGATCTCTCCTAGCATTGGCATGACACTGATCTTTAGTCGTTGTTAGGACCATTTTGTTTGTTGCTCATTTTTCCATAGTCGTGCTAACCCCTTTAATCTCCATCGTGTGTGTATAGCATAGGTTTCTTTGCTCTTGTTGATCATTTCCTGTCGCATTTCGATGTTTTGGATCTTTTCCACTTTTGACAATAACATTTTCATTTGTTTGCTCCATTTGCTATCCACCTTCCTAACCTACCACCATAGCCATTTGTGTGTGTGTGTCTTGTGTACCCGCTATTCGCTTTGCTCTCGGCAAGAACAATCTTTCCAATTTTTGACTCCGGTGAGGCAAGGTAGCAAATACCATGCCACCAATATCACCTTTTCTATCACGTTTGATAGCGCCCAATGTATAGGGGAAGTGGAGATCAACTTCAACAACCAAGACGATTTTGTCACGCGCCACAACTTATGGGCGCAACGCCAAGAATTCAATACTCAATTTGAGAGACTTGAGTACCGTCTCGATGATACTTTCCGAATGTTTGAGTATCGTGAGTGGCAACTTCAAGAGGAGCATCACGATTAATTCCAAGTTCTTCACCAAGCTATTTCCACTATTGGAAACCGTCATGGTCATCGCTCAAGCTCGTCAAGTTCGCCCCGCACGCGTTCCTCAAGTCGACAAAGTGAGTCTTCAAGACCCAACTCCCGCCATGGAGAACCCCACCACCATAATGGTGACCAACAAACTCATCATCGTCATGATAAAGCGGTGGACCCAAATTCTCCTCAACCTCATCAAAAACACCAAGAGCATGGTCCTCCAACACAACAAGCAATCATCAAAGTGCAACGCCAACGAGAGCATCATGATGAAGATAACCACAACGATAGGCGTCGCCATCCTCCTCATGACCACCATGCACCACCTCAACAAATTCAAGAACCGCTATGGGGTCCAAGTGATGATGAGGATGATCGCCAAGCTATATGCAACAACCGGCATGCACATCACCACCATCAACACCGACAAGCTATGAATGCAAATGGTGACGAGCAAAGGCGGAGAAGGGACTTCGATCATCAAGATCCCCCTCCACCACCGCCTCTAGGAAATGAAGCTCCTCCTCCTCCTCCATGCCCACCAAGTGAAGCAAGTATACTCCATGAATTTCGAAACAACTACCATGAGCATGATGATGTAAAGGTTGGGAAGCTCAAATTCGTTATGCCCAAGTTCAAGGGAGAAGAAAATTCTGATGCATACCTTGAATGGGATCTCAAACTTGACAAGATATTCCGATTCCACAACTATTTCGAAGAGAAGAAAGTTGCAATGGCATCTCTTGAGTTTGAGGACTACGCCCATTGTCGTGGGAATGGTCACGGCAGATGCTGCAATCGGCAGCGAGTAGTAGAACGAGGGGCAAGGGCGGCCAGCCATCTGCGGTGCGAGATGAGGGCGGAGACTCAGGGTTTTACCCAGGTTCGGCCCCCCGGAGGGTAAAGACCTACTCCTGCTAGATTGTATTATGAAGGTGTTACAATGGGCGAGCTCGGCGGCTAGGCGGCGAGTCGCTTGGGGGTATGATGGAACGTATCTCTACACGCCCCGCAGGGAGGTTTATATAGGCTCACCTCCCCTAGGGTTTACATATCTCAACCGAATCAGTTAAGGCTTCAGTGCTTGTTTAACCTAATCCGACTGGGCCTATCTACTCGCCTGGGCCTTCAGCTTCCAGTCGCTTGGATCCACGCCGGGCTTTGATCCAGTCGCCGTCTTGCAGGCCCACTCGCCAGTTCTTTGGGCCAGTCGGAAACGTCCTGCTGGGTATACCCCGGTAGGTACATCCCCATCAGTAGTCCCCGAGGCCGTCGTCGATTGGGCGTAGGTATTCTGGCGGTCGAGTATGCTGACGAGTAGGCATCCGGTCGAATCGTCGGTGGGCTCTGTATATAGGAAAAACTTGTCATTACATTCGACTTTGGCGAGTCGAATCGGCGAATCGCTGTTTGCAGCGAGTAGGTTTGTGAGCCGAGTGGCTGAAGTTGGACCGTTAAGCATGGTCAAACTAGCCGTTGCGGTAATCCAACGGTAACTTTTGGCGTAATCACCGCGTAGTAACGGCCTCCTGATTTGGCGGGTAACAACCGCTATATAAGGGGAATGGCAGGCGATCAGAGAGCTATCTTCTCGCCATTCTCTCCGACTGCACGCATTCTCGCCTCCCTTTGCTTCGCGATCCAGCCGACCCGAAATCCTTCGACCCCCCACAAAGTCCTCCGCCATGGCCCTATCCACCGAACCCTGGGGGAGGTCCAAATGTCTGGCGAATGGCGTCGCCGAGGAGGCCGGATCCTGGCGCATTCTTTGGCGCATCCCGTGGCGGAGAGGTGACCCGAGCCCGCGCGAGGGGGAATTCATCTGCTTCACCAGTCACCTAGAGCGGGGATTGGGATTCCCCACGTCCTTGTTCTTCCGGCGGTTCTGCGCCTACTACGGGATCCAGCCGTCGGATCTGGGTCCCCATAGCATCGAGCAGCTCGCCATCTTTGTGGCGTTCTGCGAGTGCTACTTGGCCTACTTCCCTCTTTGGCAAGATCTGTTCCATGGACGGATCAGCCAGCGAGGCGGCCCAATGCTCGCCCATGGTGGCCTAACCTTCCGGCTGAAGTCGAAGGCCTCATTCTTCGACCTGATGCCGCCCGCCAAGGCAGCGTAAATCGAAGAAGTCGTGGTTCTCGTTGCGGCGACTCGGAAGCGAGCAGACGATTCGCGGTACTCCGCCGACGGTCGAAACGCGCCGCCTTCAAATCGGCAAGCTTCCTAGCGACCAGCGGATGGTCGTTGACGAGATGCTTTAGACCATCCGCGGTCTGAAGAAGAAGGGCCTCCAGACGATAAACCTGTACAACTGCTGGCTCGGCGGCGACTCGTCCCGCTGGCGCGCGAGCACTACATGTACCGATACACGGCGGGACGACCCGACAAAGGCTAGCCTGGCCGAGTGGAGGCTCGGCGACTACACCGCTGCCCTCAAGAAAATCACCAGCGGTGTACTTGGGCGCTCAAGCTGGGTTGCCCTATACCATAAGCGCTCAGCCCCAACGGTAATCACTTCGTATCATTCGCAGTCGCAGTCCTTTTGCAGTCGCGGTCATACTAACTTCAACTTGCCTTTGTTGCAGCTGTTCCAAGTGGTGGAGGGGTGGCTCCCGCCTTCGGATGACGAGAATTCGAGCTCGTCCGTCCAAGACATGGGCAAGTCGCCCGCCAGGAGCGACGAAAGCGACAGCGACAACGGGTCCGAGGAAGAAGCTGCCCCGCTGGCTCGCAAGACCAGCGAACAACGTCGTAGCTCGAGGCGAGCAAGAGCCTCGAGCGCCATGATGATGAAGAAGAACTTCCGGAGACGACCTCACGCCGCCAGGCTACTCCGTCAAAGAAGAAGAGGAAGGAGAAGGAGGCGAAGGCCCCTCCAAGAAGGAAGACGAAGCCGATGAGGCCGGCCTCGCCACCACACTCGGCAAGCAGTTCTGACGCCCCCAGCCCTATCAAGGCGACGGCGCCACCGCGGCGCGACCCGCTGAACACGGCCACCGGTGAGGTGCCACTGGCTTCGATGCCCCCGCCATTCGCCCCAGTCTCGGGGCTGGGGGATGCTCCTTCCGTAGCGGCTTCGCCTCGCAGGGAAGCTCCTGTCGAAGAGGTTACAGAGGCTCCGGTTGCAGCCTCGACGATGAAGACGCCGTCCGTGTCTTGGGCACGTGACGTCCTGGACATGGGGCTCAGCCGCCGACTGGGCCCGGAACTGGAGAAGCCAGCCGGCCTCCGTACGGGGCTGCGCTTCATTCGATGCAATCGCACATTTCGCCTTCCTTCGTCTTTCAAAATTGCTTGAATTATCTTGCTTATACGACTGATGTACAGGACCAGAGTGAAGAGGATGGGCCACCCAACCATGGCGAAGGTGCCACCCGTCGTCAGCGAGGAAGATCCTTCTCGCAAGAGGAAGGCGGACGAAGTCGTCGCCCCTGCGGATGGCGGCAAGAAGGCCAAGGATGACACCGTCGTCATGATTTCTGACGACACAGTGGCCGCGCCGGCTGGACCTGCAACGGAGGCGGCCGCGTCCACGAAGGAGGGCGCTTCCTTGCCTGGAACGGCCGAGCCGACCTCCTTTGGGGCGGCCGCGGCGAGTGGAACTTCGCCCTCGAGCCACGCTCCTGGAATCGCCGATGCTGAAGTCGACCAACGTCGTGGGCACACGCCGGCTCTCCTCGCGTCCGTGGACGCGATACAACTCCACGGCATGCTTGGCGCAGCCATCCAGGTACATCCAGTCCCCGAGGATCAGGTCGGTGCTTTGCAGCGGCCTGATTCTTTTAATGTCTTAACTTTATTTTTTGCATCCAGTCCCCGAGTGCGCACGCGCTGAATTTCAGCCGGTGGGCACTTAGGACTTTCTTTGAATACCAGTCCCCGAGTGCGCACCCGCTGAATTTCAGCGGGTGGGCACCTTAGGAACTTCTTTGATTGCGGTCCCGAGTGCGCTTTTCGCTGAATTTCAGCGGGTGGGCACTTAAAATTCTTTGATTGCGGTCCCGAGTGCGCACTCGCTGAATTTCAGCGGGTGGGCACTTAGGAATTTCTTTGATTAACCTTTTTGGTGATGTGCAGGGTCTGCAACTTGAATCGGCTGACCGATTGGTGGCGAAGCAGCGCGCGGAGAAGGAACTGGCCATCGTCCAGGAGGCGAACAAAGGGCTTCAGGCTGTTGCCGCGAAGGCAGAGGAAGCTCGCCAGGGGCTTGTCCCCACTGGTGCATTGGCGGCGGCGCAATCGGCTTTGAATTTGGCTGAACAGCGGATCGCCGACCTCGAGCGCAAGCTGCGGGAAGCGAAGGAAGAAGCGAGCTCGGCTGATGGGCGAGCCAAGGCCGCCATTGCAGCCACCGAAGAGGATCGCAAAGTGTCGGATGCCCTTGTTGCTGGGCTTCAGGACGACCATACATCGCTTCAATGCTTCATCACGGATCTCGCCCGCCCGTTGATTGGTAAGTGCGTCTGCCTCTTTCAGTAGTTGTGCCATTTGTGGTGTCCGTCGTATTCATTATTGTCTTCTACTCGCAGGTCGCATCATCGATAGCGCGGAAGAGGCGAGCTCGTTCGACGCGCGGCAGTGTGTAAGCATGCTTGTCGACTCGGCAACGTTGTCGGCGACGTGCATCCGTGCCTATCTCCAAGAGATATCGCCCACGGAAGTGATTCCCAGCGACCTCGTTGAGGTGTGGAGGTATTTGGAGAAGGCACCCGCGGTCGTTGAGTTCATGACGCGGTCGGCGTTTGGCGTGGCGGCGAGCGACACTTAGTCTTGGACTTGCCCACTTCCCCGAGGACTTCGACATCGACGATGTGACGAGTGGCTACCCGTCGTCGACTGGCGCGGTAGAGCTTTCCGAGGTCCTCAAGTTGCAGGATCGCGCCGCCACGTACTCGGAGCATGTCTGGGCAATGGACGACCTCCTTCCGTACCAGGAGACGGTCGTCGTGCCGAACGACCCTGAGCCGCCACATCGTGATTTCAAGGTCGAGCAACCCTTCCGCGCGGCGATGGCGGGTGAACTGACGACGTATCCGTCGAACCCGTACACGTCGTTCATCCGCAATCGCCGGGATGTTGGCGAGTCGTCGTCTAAGCCTGCAGAATAGGATAGTTTGCCTTGTGGTGTTAGTAGCAAGTCTGCCATGCGGGCATATTTTGTAATATGATACAATGCAACATGCTATCGAATGAGACGTCGTGTCTATTTTCGTATTTGTCAAGTGTTTGTGATTGTTGTTTGAACGAGTCCCCGAGCGCGTCCGCCCTTTTGTGGGGTTTACCTCGTATGTGATGTGTTTATTGTTTTTGTGTGTTTTATTATTGTGGTCGACTCGCCCGGACTCGAAGATCCAGTCGCTAGGCGACTCCCTTGAACGCGCTGTACTTCGCCGTTTTCCCGTGCGCGAACGAGGTCGGGTGGCCGAGTCCCCGAGCGTGGTACTTGGCTGTTCCAGGCGCGACTCGAGGGTGAGTGAGGACTTGGCGCGTTAGTTTGTGCGCGTCACTCCTGCCTGGCCCGTGGGGTCAGTCGCGTGGCGAGTCCTGGGCATGCTCTCCTACTTGGCATTTTCCCGGACCGCTCGAGGTGAACTGGTCTGCAGTCCCCGAGCGTGGTACTTAGCCGTTCGAGTCGCTATGTCGAGGATGCGGAGGACCATGGTCGCTGTAAGAAGCGTAGGCAGTAGTCTTGGTTCGTAGAACCAGTCGAGCTAGGCGACTCCAATGGGGCGCCGGGTAGGCGTTTTTCGTGGACGATGCAAGACCTGAGGTGACTCACTGCTCTTGCACCGCACTACTTAGCCGTGCCGATCGCTGTACCAAAGGTTGACTTCTGCGGTTAGCGTAATGTTGTTATTACGAGTGCGAGTGGCACAAGACATGGAGAGTAGGCGCAATTTGCGGTAACTGTTTCTTTTTATTTCATAGCGATTGGAGGATACATATGTGGGGTTCTAGGAGTAGAACTTCCATAGGAGGTTTACATTCCATGGTCGCTTGACGTCGAGTTCGCCGTCCCCGCGGACGTCGATGAGGTAGTAGGCGTCGTTGCAGTACTACCGATGGCGAATGGCCCTTCCCACGGAGGGGAAAGCTTGTGCATGCCCTTCTTGTCCTGGATGAGGCGTAACACCAGGTCGCCCTCTTGGAAGGTGCGAGTTTTCACCCGCCGGTTGTGGTAGCGGTGGAGTCCCTGTTGGTAGATAGCGGTGCGTGACCGAGCCAGGTCACGTGCCTCGTCGAGTTGATCGACCCCGTTTTGGCGGGCGAGCTCGTTTGCAGCCTCCGTGTAGTGGACGATCCGCGGTGAGTCGTGCTCGAGGTCGGTAGGCATGACTGCCTTGGCACCGTAGACCATGAAGAAGGGGGTGAAACCTGTCGACCTGTTGACCGAGGTGCGGATCCCCCAGATGATAGAGGGCAACTCCTCGACCCAGCACCCGGCGGTGTGCTCGAGTGGTACTTGGAGTCGCGGCTTCAGGCCATGGAGGATGCTCTGGTTGGCTCGTTCCGCCTGGCCGTTGGATTCCGGGTGGGCGACTGACGCGAGGTCGAGCCGAATGTGGTGCTCTTCGCAGAATTCGGCCATGGCTCCTTTGGCGAAGTTGGTGCCGTTGTCCGTGATGATGATGTTTGGGAACCCGTAGCGATATATGATCTCGCGTAGGAATTTGGTGGCGGTCTTCCCATCGCATTTCCGAACTGGCTTGGCTTCCACCCACTTTGTGAATTTGTCGACCGCGACCAAGAGGTGGGTGTAGCCAGAGGGAGCCTTCTTGAAGGGGCCTACCATGTCCATACCCCACACAGCGAATGGCCAGGTGATGGGGATTGTTTTGAGCGTTGAGCTCGACACATGCGTCTGGTTGGCGTACTTCTGGCACCTGGCGCACCGCTGGACAATGTCGACAGCGTCGGCGTGTCTGATGGGCGAGAAGCCATGTCGCATAGCCTTGGCGACAAGAGAGCGGGCGCCGGCGTGGTGGCCGCAGTCACCGGAGTGGATGTCGTGGAGGATCTTGCGTCCTTCGGCGGGTTGGACGCAGCGTTGGAACACGCCGGTGACACTGCGCTTGTGGAGCTCGCCGTCGATGATGGCGTAGGACTTGCATCGACGGGCGATCATCCGAGCTTCCGTCTCGTCGACAAGGTGCGGCTTCGAGTAGGCGATGTAGGGCTTGGTCCAGTCGTCTGGCTCGTTGACGAGTGCGACCAGGGCTGCCTCTGGTTGGAGCGGGACTCCGATGTCGATCTCCCTTGGGGGAGAGACTGATGGCTTGGTGATCGTGTCGAGGAAGACGCCGGCGGGTGGTGCGAGTCGAGCCGACCCGATGCGAGAGAGGGCGTCGGCCTCCTCATTCTTCCGCCTGTCGATCCACTCGACGGAGTAGCCTGTGAAGTGTCCGCCCAAATTGTCCACTGCTTGGCGGTACGCCGCCATGGTGGGGGAGACGGCGTCGCAGGTGCCAGTGACTTGCCCTGCGATGAGGTCGGAGTCGCCGTAGCAGCGTAAGCGATTGACGTTCATCTCCTTGGCCGCTCGCATGCCGTGGAGTAAGGCCTCGTACTCGGCCATGTTGTTGGTGCAGGGTGTGAAGTCGAGGCAGAGGATGTAGCGGAGCTTGTCGCCCTTTGGTGAAGTTAGCACGATCCCTGCGCCTGCGCCGTCCGCGTTCTTGGAGCCGTCGAAGTGCAGGCTCCAGTAATGAAGGTATGGCAGCTTCTCTGGCTGCTGGGCTTCTTCCCAGTCGGCGATGAAGTCCGCTAGGGCCTGCGACTTGATCGCTTTTCGCGGCTCGTATTTGATGTTGTGGACGCCGATCTCGACGGCCCACTTGGCGACCCGCCCGGTCGCCTCACGGTTGCGGATGATGTCCTGCAGTGGTGCCGAGGAAACGACCGTGATCGGGTGCTCCTGGAAGTAGTGCGGCAGGCGCCGCTGGGCTCTGAACACCGCGTATACCAGCTTTTGGTACTGGGGGTACCGCTGCCGTGACTCGGTGAGGACCTCGCTGATGTAGTAGACCGGTCGCTGTACTGGGCGCTCCTTTCCTTCCTCCGGTCGCTCGACGACCATTACGGCGCTGACGACGAGTTCGGAAGCCGTGACGTAAACCAGCATGGGTTCTTTGTCGGCGGGGGCGGCAAGTAGCGGTGCGGCGAGTAGCACCTTTTTGAGATCGCGGAGCGCGTCGTCCGCCTCCTTGTCTCACTGGAAGGTGGGGTTCTTGCGCATCAGGCGGTATAGGGACATCGCCTTTTCGCCCAAGCGGGGGATGAAGCGACTGAGAGCCGCTACTCACCCGGCCAGTTTCTGGACGTCGCGCAGGCACTCGGGTTTGCCGATCTTCGTGGGGTTCGCCTCAATCCTCGTTTGGAGACAGCGTACCCGGTAGTTGTCCTGCAGGTACATCGAAGGTGCATTTGCTGGGTTGAGCTTTATCTTTATTTTTGCAAGTTGGCGACGTTTCCACCAGTCGTGAGTAGGTCGCCTGGCGGCGGACTTACGACCACGTCGTCGATGTAGACGTGGATGTTGCGGCCAATTTGGCTCGCAAGGCATTCTTGCATGCACCGCTGGTAGGTTGCCCCGGCGTTCTTGAGGCCGAAGGTCATGGCGGTGTAGCAGAAGGCTCCGAATGGCGTGATGAACGCCGTCTTCTCCTCGTCCTCGACAGCCATTTTGATCTGGTTGTAACCAGAGTAGGCGTCGAGGAAACACAGCGACTCTGAGCCCGTGGTGGAATCGATTATCTGGTTGATCCGCGGGAGGACAAACTGCTCCTTTGGGCAGGCGCTGTTCAAGTTTGTGTAGTCGATACACATCCTCCAGGTCCTGTTTTTCTTCTCGACCAGGACTGGGTTTGCCAACCACTTGGAGTATTTGATTGGCCGGATGAAGCCTGCAGCGAGTAGACGCTGCACCTGCTCAGTGATTGCTCGGCGGCGCTCTTCATTGAAGGGCCGCAGCGACTGCTTGACAGGTCGCACTTTGGGGTCGGCGTTTAGCGTGTGCTCAGCGAGCTCCCTGGGGACACCGGGCATGTCAGAGGGCTTCCATGCGAAGATGTCCCTGTTCTCACGGAGGAACTCGATGAGCGCGCCTTCCTATGCCGGGCTCATGCCCGTCCCGATCGTCACCGTCTGGCTGGAGTCGCCTGGGACCAGCTCGACGGTACGGGTGTGCGTAGTGGCCTCAAAGGTTGAGGTGTTTGCGCCCTCCGAGTTGGGCTTCTTGAGTATGGTGGGGTCGTCGTTGTTGACCCCGCTCGCGTACTTGGCGAGTTCATCCGCGTGGTTGGTCTCCGCCGCGATGACGACGTCAGCGAGCTCGGCACCTTTGGCCTCGCACTCGGCGGCCATGTCGGGGTCGCCGTTGATGGTGATGACGCCGCACGGCCCGGGGAGCTTCATCGCGTTGTACGTGTAGTGGGGTGCTGCCATGAACTTGGCGAACGCCTGGCGCCCCAGGACGCAATGGTAGGGGCTGTCGAAGGGCACGAGCTCGAAGACGATCCGCTCAGTGCGGAAGTTTGCTGGTGTGCCAAAGGTGACTGGCAGCGTGACCTTGCCGATCGGGTACGCCTTCCGACCGGGGAAGATGCCGTGGAACGTGGTGTGGGTCGTCTCGATCATCGACTGCGGGAGCTGCAGCCGCCTGAAGGTGTCCAGGTACAGGATGTTGATGGAGCTTCCGCCGTCCATCAATGTCTTGGGGAGCCAGTAGTCGCCGACCTTAGGCTTGACCACCAGGGCGACTCGACCTGGGTACTCGATGCGTGGCGAGTGGTCTTGTCGACTCCAGGTGATGGGCTGCTCCGACCAGTTGAGGAACTGGGGAACGTCCCCACCGCGTTGACGGTGACGGCGCGGGCGATGACCTTCTTCTCGCGCTTCGTGTTGAAGCCCGTGAAGGTGTGGAGCGAGCCGGCCACTTTGCCGAATTTTCCGCCGTTTGGCGGGTCGTTGTCGGGGTCCTCCCGTGCTCGCCGTGCCTTCTCGATCTCCCTGATGGTGTGGCAGTCGGCGGTGGTGTGCGTGGCGGGCTTTCCTTCCCTGCTATGAAACGCACATGGTTGGTTAAGGAGAGCCGCGGGGTCAAACCTTGGCTTGGCCTTATAGTTGCCGCCGTCGCGGCGTTGTCCTCCGTCGTGGCGGAAGCTCTTGGGCTCGCGTTGCGCGTGCCCGGCGTTGGCGACGAAGTCGACTCGCCCGTCACTGCGGCGCTTGCCGGTGAGGCGAGTGTTGCTGTAGCGTAGGTCGGACCATCGTCCGCTATCGTTGCCGCTCGTGCGGCGTTGACCTCCTGACTCGTCGTCAGTTTCCTGGTTTGGATCTTCCTCCGCGTACCGTTTGGCGATCTCGAGGAGGTCGAGGATGTTGTCGAGTGTGCGAGAGTGTCGCTTGAGCTTGGCGACCAGGGGCTCGTAGCGGCATGAGGTCTTGAAGCAATGGATCGCGGTGTCCGGGTGGATGCCGACCGCGTTGTACCAGAGTTCTTGCCACCGTTGGACCTAGTTGCGGGTCGACTCGCGGGGTCCCTGGACGCATCGTTCCAGGTCCTCGATAGTGGTGGCGCGGGTGTAGGAGCACTTTCGAAGTGCTGACAGCGTCGCGCATCTCCTCCCAGGAGTCTATACTGTCGAGGAGGTATTGATCCACTGCCGCACGTCCCTCCATCATCGGGGAGGTAACGGGCGGCTAGCGTCGGTGTGGCTGCGATCCCCATTGCCATGAGGTATGTGTCGAGCCAGACGGCGGTCGTCTGAGGGTCGTACTTTTCTATCTCCTTCGGCGCCTTAAAGTTTGGCGGGTACTTCTCGCCTCGGATCATTGGTCCGAAGCACTTGGGGCCGAGTCGACTGAGCGACCCCATGGGCTCGCCGTCGCGGCGATTGGTTAGGGTGTGTTGCAGGTCGTCGGGCTAGCGTGCGCGCCAGCTTTGGTTTTTGATGATGTGGGTGCGGGCGTCGATGGGTTCACCGTTGGCGGCGACGAGGTTGGTCGCCGCCGTTAATCACAGGAGAGTGCCGCGTTATGGTCGGTGTTGGAGCTGCGGTGGCTCCGGTGGTGGGCGATTGAGTGTGTTTGCCGCCATTGGGCGGCCGCCGAGGCCGCCTGCTTCCGGAACGCGAGTATACTCGACCTTGCAGTCGGCGCCGCTCTTTGCTGCTCGGCGTCCTTTGCGGCGAGGCCTCGACGTATTGGATCTGCAGGGCGCCATCGCCGGTGGCCGTGATCTGTCGGCTGCTGCCCGCCTGCCACGAGGTTGTCCATCGGGTGGAGAACGATGGAAGGCCGTTGTCTCGCTCCGTGAGGAGACTACTATCGCGGCTGGTCCTCGGGGTGTGCGGTTGGGTGGAGGCGGGGCGCCCATCGCCGTCGATCCTGGCGGGGGTCGGGCACTTCCTCCTGGTGGCGCGTTCTCGTAGATCGCGCGCTCGGCCACGCGGGCCGGGTCGTTTTCATCGTCAAAGTTTAGGGCGCGCCCCTGAATGGTGGGGTTCAGGCGCGACCTGATCCGCTGTTGGTGGTAGCGCGATAGCTCCTGCGCCGTCACCTGCTCGAGGCGAAATTTTTCGTGCTCGGCTTGCTCGCCTTTGCCTCCGCCCGATTTCGGTGAGTTCCTCGACCTCCATCGCCGTGGCGTTAGGAGGGATTGGGGTGGAGAATGGATCCTCCGGCGGATCGGTGCCGGTCGCCATGTAGGTCGCAGCGTTGCGGCCGGTTCCGTCACGGAGGTCGGCAGAGTTCTCCGACCCGGAGTCGAATTCGAAGATCCCGAGGATGGAGGGGTCCTCGAAGTCTCCCACGTTGGAGACCTGGGTGATGGAGCCTGCGGGTGAAGCCACGGTGATGGACCCGGCGAGTGACGCCAGGGTCGCCGAGTCGGCGTCGTCGTTGAGGGCCGCGTCTTCTGCAATCGCTGAGTTTTCGGCCACATCGCTGTGGGCCGAATTGTACTCGGAGGCGAGGCGATGGATCGTGCGGATCTGGCTCTCGGAGAGCCGATCGCGTGGCGGCGACTCGCGGATGCGAGCCGAGTCCTCCGAGACGATGACGTCGGTGAGGCCGACGAAGAGGCTGATCGTGCCGACCGGCAAGATCACGCTGTGCGTGACGGGTCGCGCCGCCGGGACGTAGCTGCTTGGCAATATTTGGAGCATCTCGCCGATCGCTATCATGCGGCCGGTGGCGACCGTCTCGTTGATGGGCAGATTGGATCTCGCCGCAGAACACCGGCCAGACCGGCCAGGCCCCACGGTGGGCGCCACTGTCGTGGGAATGGTCACGGCAGATGCTGCAATCGGCGTGAGTAGTAGAAACGAGGGCAAGGCGGCCAGCCATCTGCGGTCGAGATGAGGCGAGACTCAGGGGTTTTACCCAGGTTCGGCCCCCCGGAGGGTAAAGACCTACTCCTGCTAGATTGTATTATGATGGTAGTACAATGGGCGAGCTCGGCGGCTAGGCGGCGAGTCGCTTGGGGTATGATGGAACGATCTCTACCGCCCGCAGGGAGGTTTATATAGGCTCACCTCCCCTAGGGTTTACATATCTCAACCGAATCAGTTAAGGCTTTGGTGCTTGTTTAACCTAATCCGACTGGGCCTATCTACTCGCCTGGGCCTTCAGCTTCCAGTCGCTTGGATCCATGCCGGGCTTTGATCTAGTCGCCGTCTTGCAGGCCCACTCACCAGTTCTTTGGGCCAGTCGGAAACGTCCTGCTGGGTATACCCCGGTAGGTACATCCCCATCACCCATGTTTGGTGGGAAGGCTATCAAAGAAATCATGAGAAGCTAGACGAACCACCGTTTAACACTTGGATGGATATGAAGCAAGTGATGTATGCAAGGTTTGTCCCCGATCACTATAGACAAGACCTCTTCGACAAGCTACAAAACTTGAAGCAAGGCACATAGACAATTGGAGAGTTTTACAAGGAAATGGAGATGACTATGATGAGAGCCGATGTGAAAGAGCTAGAGGAGCAAACAATGGCATGCTTTTTGAATGGATTGAATCGTCCAATACAAAAAATAGTCAATTTCCAACCTTACAAGAATATAGTGGACCTCCTCCACCAAGACACCAAGGCAAAACTCCACTTGCGAAAGTAGAATTCTTATGATAAGAAAAGGCCATACTTCGCTTCCATCAATGCGAATGCTTCCTCCAAGCCAACAAACCAAGAACCAAACTCATCCAAGCAAATCAAGCCCCCGATGGAGTCCTCCTCCAACACAACAATGCATAGTCAAGTCATTTGCTACAAGTGTGGAGGAAAGGTCCACAATTCCTATGAGTGCATCAACTCAAGCATTATTCTAATGGATGAGAATGGCGCAACCTACTCCGTGAGTGAAGAAGAATATGAAGCTTTGACTCAAGCAGCTATCACAAAGGACACCACAATGCAAGATGAGGACACACTCATATGTGAGCATGATCCAAGTCCTTCACTCATCATAGCGCAAGTCTTGACAACCCACTCCATTCCACGAGAGGACCAATGCCTCAACATATTCCAAATACGAGTCAGAATTGAGGCAAGTCCATCAAGGTAATCATCGATGGAGGAAGTTGTCACAACCTCGTGAGCACCAAAATTTGTGAGAAACTCAAGTTGCCATACATGGTGCACCCTCATCCATATCATGTCAAATGTCTTGATGGCAATGGTACCCTCAAGATCAAACACAAGTTCAATGTCTCCTTCAAAATTGGCCCCTATGAAGACACCGTCGAGTGTGATGTCGTGCCAATGATCGTGTGTCACATGCTTCTTGGAAGACCATGGCAATACGACAAGGGTGCCATACATGATGGTACCTGATGAGTGCATATTTGCATCATGTTTTAGGTTATTATTTTGCATTGTAGGTATTTTACGATGTTCGCACGCACCTTTTATGTTTATTTTCACCAGGATCAGGACAAATGATGGATCTGATGGACACAACTCTTGGACTAGTTATATTGGAGTGAAAAGGAGCCAAAGACAACGTAAATCGCTTATTTGGAAATATCAACAATACCATAAGAAACCCCAAAGAGATTGGAGGATACATAAGAGTTGACGACCAACTATACGGCGAATTTTTTTTGGCCGTATAGTTCCCGCCATATAGTTGGCACCGACACCACCTCCTAAAATAGTTTCACCCCGTGCAACTGGATCGGAGAGACGACATACAAAACACCTAGAAATCTCCAAAAACCTCACCTCCGGAAGGGATCTGGAGGGGGAACTTGCCCTAGGGATCCATCTTCGCCCTAAGCAGATCTGGGAGGCCAAGGCATCGATCTCCATCTTCATCAACCGTTGCATCTTCATCACCACCATCATCTCCATCCATCCCATCTAGATCTTGTTGTAATTCTTGCACCAGTTGTCGATTTATACAAGTACTATTCATCGATAATCGTTTCCATTACCACTGTTAGGATGCTGTTTACCTCCATGTCTGATTAGATCATAAGTTTTTGGGGAGATGGAGAAACCCTAGTATATGAATGAGATGAGATAGGGATTACTATGGTATACATCATTATATGTATGAGTTAATTGTCTTCATCTTGATGTTGTGAGTTGTCACCTCCTTAATATTTGCCTCTTACGGGGGCTTGATGAAGGGGATTACTTGTTGGTAGATGGAGGGATGGTAGCACTTACTGTGACTATAAATTCGTTGTCATCCTTTATGTACTAACTTGGGGAATCAATGAGAACTCATTAAGCCATGTCCATGATGCGGGAGAAATCCCTTAATAGCGGAATAATACGATTGATGTCGTTTATCCGTCAGCTATGGTTTATGAAGGTTGGTGTGAGAAGTGGTTGCCGCCTAAACGTCCATATATGGAGCTCCTCCCACATACATGCATATCATGAGAATATTCGTTATAATAATCTTGATCACTTGCTCTAAGTTGCTAGCGGTGTATCTGCCACTCCTCGAGAACGCCTTTCCCTATTGCAGTTTCAATCTTTCTTACACACGTGATTACTACTTTCTACATTAAGTTTTACTTCACTTTACTTTACTATTTCAATCAACCAAAAAAACCAAAATAATTCTACTTTTCTTGCATCATAGAATTATTCCTTAAGTACTTCATTTAGTTTTAGTTAAAAGCATTTTAGTCTTTCGCCTACTGCTTCCTGTGGGATCGATATCTTTATTTCGAAACTAGCTACAAACGATCTGTGCACTTGCAGTCATCAAGCTATTTTCTGGTGCCGTTGCCGGGGAGCTTAGCGCCATAAGTCACTTTAATTTTAGTTATTTAGTTTCATTATACTAATTTTTGATTTGAGTTGCAGGACCATAACAATGGACAATACTCAACATTTAATGCAGCTTGAGGCAGCAAGGAATATGGGTTCGCCCATGGACGCTTTTATAACTATCAATGGAAGCATAAACCCCGATGGTATTGATATCCATCCCTTATTATTTGAATTACTTAACTCTAAAAAGTTTTCAGGGACCAATGAAGAGAGTCCATATGGACACTTACAATTCTTTGAAGATGTTTTTGGTTCCTTTATATTTGATGATTGTGACCTTGATAAGGTTAAAATCCATTTGTTTAGACATACTCTCTCCAATAATGTTTGCAACTGGTATAGATACTTTTGTGTAGAAGCACCAAGGATGTTTACGGATTTGACAACCAATTTGCTATCAAACTACTACTCTGAAAGCAAAGCTCACAGGATGAGAGGTACTATTACTAGTTTGAAAAATAATCCTAATGAGAGTTTATATGAAGGCTATCTAAGGTATAAAAGCTATCTAGATAATTTCCCCCATCACCATTTTCCTGTTTGGTTAATCACTCATACTTTCTATGGAGGGCTTAATAATAAAAATAGAACAAGCCTAGACACCGCTTCTAATGGTAATCACCTCGGTATTGATTCTTATTTGGTAAAGAAAATTATTGAGAATTATGCAGGGCATCTATAGGTACCTACATGATGGTAACCTCATAAACCCCTCGAAGAAAAGAAGCGGCAAGAGAGGACACATCATTGGTAGAATTTTCCTCTGAACCTATTCAGGAGAAAATTAAGAAAAAGTACAGGGAGGAAGAACGTATAAGGAGAAGATCAAAGAAACTAGAAAAGAACCCCGATGCTACCAATGCAAATATTGTTATATTTAAGGATCTTATGGAGGCACGAATCATGGAAAATGAAGTAGTTGTGCTAGACTTTAAAACTTCAGACTTCATCACATGTAAGATACAAGGTAGAGGAAATTCTAAACCTATGACTCCTATATACTGTGGAGAAACTTCTTTATACGGAATTTGTGAGCCGATTTCCACTATAAATATTATGCCTTCATCACTTTATGAGGAACTTCACTACAATTTAAATAATCCAGATGTGGAACCGGTAGACACTACTATTAAATTGTCTAATAGAACTAATATAAAACCAAAAGGTGTTATTAGAAATGTCTATGTCTTTATTGTATCACTCATGTACCCTCTTGATTTTCATATTGTTGATATGCCTCGAGACACTTTTTGTCCCATTCTTTTAGCAGGCCTTTTGTCTCTATAACCAAAGCTCAAATTGATAATGAGAAAGAGACTATTTCAATGATGTTTGGAGAAGAGGAAATGACATTCCATTTCTCTGAACTAAAGAAGAGGCCATATGACGTGGAAGATATCAAGGAAGAGAGAACAATTGCCAAACTAGCCGTAATTCATTTCAGCACTCCCCAGGATGAATTAGAGAGGAGCTTAGTTAATTCGGAAGAGGAACTATATGATGAGGAAAGAGAAGATATGGATGATTACCTTGACTGCATTATGGAAGCACAAAACCCACATGACTATGACTGGAAAGAAAAGGAGACGAAGAAACTCTGCTAGTTGAATTGAAATGACTTCCAGACAATATGAGGTATGAATTTTTAGATAATGCAAATAAATGTCCTGTTATTATTAGTAAAAATTTATCATAGAATGAAACAAATAAACTTATTTTAGTTTTGATCAAACATCATGAAGCATTTGGGTATACTCTAAGCGATATTAAAGGAGTAGATCCATCCACTGTTACGCATAAGATTACCATGCTTGAAGATGTTGTACTTGTAGTTGACACACAAAGAAGGCTTAATCTGAAAATGAAAGAAGTAGTAAGAAAAGAAGTTATACGCTTATTAGATGTCGGCTTAATATATCCTATTTCTGATAGTAATGGGTTAGCCCATCTCATTTCATACCAAAACATGGGGGTCTTGATGTTGCTATGAACAAGGATGGTGAGCTAGTCCCTATAAGACCCATTGTTGGGTACCGCATGTGCATCGATTTTAGAAAACTAAACCGCGAGACACAGAAAAATCATAAATCTATACCGTTCATGGATAGAATTTTAGAAATACTAAGGAATAATTCTTATTTTTGTTTTCTTGATGGTTATTCCGGTTATTATCAAATTGCTATATAGCCCGAAGATCAAGAGAAAACAACTTTCACATGTCCTTATGGCACTTATGCTTATAGATTAATCATGTTTGGCTTATGTAATGCAGCTTCTACCTTTCAAGAATGTGTTTTAAAAATCTTTGAGGATCTTGTTGAGAAGATTATGGAAGTTCTAACAAATGATTTTGTTGTTTGTAGAACAACATTTGATAATTGTCTGTACAATTTAACCAAGGTTTTGCAGAGATGCAGACAATCAAATTTAGTTTTGAATTGGGAGTAATGCCGATTCATGGAAAGATAAGGTAATTTTTTTGGACATAAGGTTTCAGAAAAAGGTATAGAAATAGATAAGACCAATATAAGTGCTATAAAAAATCTTCCCATACCTCAAGACATTAAAAACTTGAAAATGTTTCTAGGACAAGCAGGTTTTTACAAGCATTTTATACAGGATTTTGCTAAAATAGCTATGCCCATCACTAACCTTCTTGATAAAGAAACTTCATTCTACCTAGACCATGACTGCATTGCAGATTTTGAAAATCTTAAGGACAAATTAGTTTCAGCACCTATCATGCAATCTCCAAAGTGGGATGAACCTTTTGAAATCATGTGTGATGCTAGTGACTATGCTTTAGGAGCTGTATTAGGACAGCAAGATGGGAAGAATTTAAATGTTATTCATTCCGCTAGTAGGACTCTTAATAAGATTCAGAAAAATTATGCTACTACCGAGAAAGAGTTCCTGGCTATAATTTTTGCCTATGACAAATTTAGATCTTACATTATTAATTCTAGAGTAATAATTCATACAGATCACCAAGATTTGCATCACCTTCTTGTGAAAAAGGATGCATAGACCATGTTGATTATGTGGGTATGATTACTACAAGAATATGATTTACAAATAGTAGATAGGAGGGGTAAGGATAATCTAGTAGCAGATCATCTATCTAGGATGGAGGGAATAATTACCGACCCTGTACCTATAAATGACTCATTTCCGGGAGAATACTTAGCAAGATTGAAGTCGTTGATCCGTGGTATGCATATTATGATAATTATCTCGCAGTAAAATTTGTACCTCCTGGTATGACAAGAAATAAAAGAATGAAATTCTTTAATGATCTCAAATACTACTTTTCGGATATCCATTTCTTTATCGTCATGGACCCGATGGAATGATTCGAAAGTGTGTTCCTAATCATGAAACGAATACAAATTTGCAAGCTTGTCATGGTAGCCCATATGGAGGACATCATGCAGGTAAGCGAACTGCAGAAAAGGTACTTCAATCTGGATTCTATTGGCCCACCTTGTTCAAGGATGCATACTGGTATGTGGAATATTGTGATGCTTGACAGAGAAGAGGTAATATAGGCAGAATACAAGAGATGGCAATGAATTATTTATAGTCTTATAATTGAACCATTTGATGTGTGGGGAATGAATCATATGGGACCCTTTATAGAATCAAATGGTTACACTCATATTCTTGTTGTTGTCGATTATGTTACTAAATTGTTTGAAGCTATTCCAACTAACCATGCAGATGCAGCTACTTTTGTGAATATGATCAAGGATGTCATATTTCCCAGGTTTGGAATTCCTAGATTTTTAATTACTGACGACAGTTCTCATTTTATGAAAGGAACTTTCAGAAAAATCCTCTACAAATATGGAGTAACTCACCGCGTGGCTTCACCATATCATCCTCAAACGAGTGGTCAAGTGGAACTCTCTAATAGAGAACTGAAGACCATACTCGAGAAGACGGTGGATAAATCAAGAAAAGATTGGTCATACAAGCTAAATGACACTCTTTGGGCATACCAAACTACATTTAAAAATCCGATGGGTATGACACCATATAACATGGTATACGGTAAGACGTGTCATCTACCTTTAGAATTGGAACATAGAGACTTTTGGGAAATCAAGAACTTAAACTATGATCTTAAAGCAGCAGGAGAAAAATGTTTATTAGACATACATGCTTTAGATAAGTTTAGGAGTGAGGCTTATGAAAATGCTATATTGTTTAAAGAAAAAGTAAAAAGATGGCATGATAGAAAAATAGAGGATAAGGTATTTAAAAGTGGAGATAAAGTTTTGCTCTATAACTCTCGTCTTAAGTTGTTTCCAGAAAAGCTCACGTGAGAGTGGAAAGGCCCCTATATAGTTGAAGAAGCTTATGCATCGGGAGCAGTGAAGCTCCACGGGAAAACACCCTCTCTTTCATGGGTGGTGAATGGACAACGCTTGAAGCGTTATCGCGCAAAATAAGATATAAGTGCAATCACCTTACGAATAATTACCCCATAAGAGTTGATTGATAAAAAGTATGGAAGGAATGGTAATTGGAAGAAGGATAAGATCGAGACAAAGTAAGCAACACTATGGTCAAGCTATATACCATAAAATAGCGCTTCATGGGAGGCAACCCATGTGAAATAAAGGTACGATTAAGTTTTAAATTTTTAAGTAAGTTTTAGTAAGGTTTGAGATTGAATAAAGGAACACTTGAAGATCTTGTGAAATAAAAGAAATTTGGTTATGATAAAAATCTCGTTCAGTGAATGTTAATGTTAGTCGAAAATTTAAGTCATCATTTTTCTGTTAAATTTGGTATTTCATTAAAATTTCAGACTAATAAAGAATTACCAAAAAAACAGATAAATTTTGATGTGTAATGTAACCTTAACGATCAACTATACGGCGAAAATTAAATTTCCAGCCGTATAGTTGTGGTTGTACAGTTATTCAGCGCATCCCCAAATTTCCATGCCAATATACAGAAGGTTTAATGACCAACTATACAGCGGGAAGAAATTTCCCGGCTGTATAGTTGCAGCCGTATAGTTGGTACCACCATAGATAAATAAAAAAAATCTATAGTCGGTTCGTAACTATACGTCCGGATCTATAAGGGCCGCGCCCGTATAGTTGCTCATTAAGCTTGGCGCCTTGGGTTTTCGACCTCCCCTTTTAAAGATGATTGCATCTAACCTTTTTATTAAGTTTCCGTAGAGCCATACCACCGGCCTCAAAAAACCATCGCCATCTCCATACAAGCTCGTTCTAACAACATCCGTGCAGCGAAGCCATGCAGCCTTTCCATGTCAACAAGATTTGGAGGAAGAAGGAAGAGAAGCCCGTGAAGAGGATCAAGGGGGTGGAACTAAAAGAAGCATCATCGTCATCCAGCTCGAAGATCAAGCCTCTCCCAAATTGGGAGGACATGTTCCCGCAAAGTATGGGGATGATGAGGCAAGCAGATCAGAGAAGGAGCAAGGATGAGTATCTCCCTAATCCTTACTGTCACAACATAGGATCTTATTATAAACCTCCTCTTAGTCTGCCACCTCTTAAACCCAAGAAGGTGCGACACGATGAGATTCATGATAAGATCTATCAATTGGAAAAAGCTTCAAAGGCATGTGTTGAAACTATTGGAGAAGGGATTGACTCCTACTGGATGATGAGCAAAGACCTTGAGAAAAAGGTCAATGACATTGATGGTAGAGTTGGTTTATTGATTAAAACTGTTTTTGAGCTGACAGATGAGAAGAAATTACTCCAGAGGAAAATTTTGAAGCTTCAATACGACATGGCCGAGCTCAGCATCCGCCTCGCAAGCATAGCTAAAGTTAGCAACCTAGGAGAAGAAGGTAATACTCATCATACCCAGGAGGAGGAATAGGTACCGGCAAGGAGTTATTTGATCCTGCCTGGCTTGATTCCAAGCTTGGGAAGATCTCTAAAGCCTTGTAATAAATCTTATAAGTCTATTATTTTTAGTTTCGCATTATTTTGAGTTTAGAAATAAAGATTGCATCATTAGAATTCCCTTCAGGAATAGTTGATTCCATTTATGAAATTCTGAGTTTATTATAATATATGGAGCATTATTGAGTTTGCGTTCGTCTTACTGGATATATGAATGGCTTGAGTATGATTTTACTTGCACTTTATGATAGCAATAGGAGTCTTCCACACCATTGGTATTAACGGAACATATACAGATAATTTGATCATTATGTTGTAGGTCAATGGTTTGATTTACAAAAAGGAGAGATTATCCAACTAACTAAGAAGAAAAAGGAAAACCTTGAACAAAGGATAAATTATAAGTGCTATCAAATAGAGTGAGAACAAGTGGAGGTAGAATATTCAAGCTATAAAGATGCTTCATATATATTTGGAATTTGGTAATTGAGATCATTAAACTTCGAATTCCTACATGAAGTGGAATATATGGCTAGCTCCTTTGCACAACACTTAAACAAAAGTGTGAGCACGAATATATATAAAGAAAGAAGAAAAATAAAAATATGAAGAAAAGGAAAAAGGCAAAGAAAAAGAGCGAGTGTGTAAAGTGCAAATAGGCATATACCACTATATTGTAGTAAGACAAAGAGACATTTGAGATTTTGAATCCCAAGTGAATATGTTAATCCTAAAACACCTGGAACTACCTCACTAACTCATTTGGTTGAACCGAATACTTTTACATCATGTTGATAATAATCTTTTGTGAACTGTTAATTACTAAAGGTGTGGAAGCCTACTAATATTATTTGGATGGTTCGAGTAAGTTACTATTCATGAACTTATTTATATGTATCCTTTATGATAAACACATGCTGCAACTGCCTCATTTATTTTATCAACTTAGCTTCATGAATATGAGGATCACATCCATTAAGCTAAACTTGCTCGGGACGAGCAAGAGTCTAAGCTTGGGGAAGGTGATGATTGATACGTCGTAAACGTATCTATAATTTTTGATGTTCCATGCTTGTTTAGTATCAACTTGGCTATGCTTTGTCTACACTTTCAGGTATTTTTATACATTTTCTGGGACTAACCTATTAATAAGATGCCGCAGTGTCAGTTGCCTGTTTTCTGCTATTTTTGGTTTTAGAAAAGCTAGTAAGTAAATATTCACGGAATTGGACGGGACAAAATCGAAAGTAAATATTTTACCGAAGAGAACAAAAAGTCCAGAGGGGAGATGAAGTGGGGCCACGAGGCCGCCACACCCTAGGGCGGTGTGGCCTGGGGGCGCCAGCCCTAGGTGTGGGCCTCTTCACCTATAAAGTCACCCCGATGCATAGACCCTAAGCACCCGATCAGATCTCCACGAAACAGTCCATAGCCGCCGCCACCATCGCCCCTAGATCGGGAGGATCTGAAGCTCTTCCCGGCACCCTGCCGAAGGGGAGAGATCATCCTGGAGGCCTTCTTCATCATCATGCCAGCCTCTGGTATGATGCGTGAGTAGTTCACCCTTGGACTATGGGCTATATGGTTGTTTCTCCTCCTTTGTGCTATCATGTTTAGATCTTGTGAGCTTCGTTCATGATCAAGATCATCTATTTGTAATCATACATGCTGTGCTTGCGGGGATCCAATGGATATTGAGATACTATGTCAGATTGATTATTCATTCTATCATGTCAGATTGATTATTGATTCTATCATTTCTGTGTTGATTGTGATCTTGCATGCTCTCCGTTGCTAGTAGCTATCTTGGCCAAGTAGATGCTTGTGACTCCAAGAGGGAGTATTTATGCTCGATAGTAGGTTCATGCCTCTAGTAATTTGGGGAAGTGACAGGAATCTATAAAGTTATAGATGTGCTTTTGCTACTAGGGAGAAAACAACAATCTTTTGTTCATGGAACAATTGTATTGTTTACTTTACACACATTGCTTAATGCAGTTATCCGTTGCTTGCAACTTAATACTGGAAGGGGTTTGGATGATAACCTGAAGGTGGATTATTAGTCATAGATGCAGTTGGATTACGGTCTATGTAGATTGTTGTATGCCCAATCAAATCTCATAGGAGTCATGATGTCTAGTATTTGCATTGTTATGCTTTCCTCAGTCTGTCAATTGCCCCTCTATAATTTTTTCACCCAACATGTTATATATTTTAAGGAGAACACCTCTAATGAACTGTGGACCTTGGTCTAATCTTTCATTGATACATCATCTACTGTTACCGTTTACTTTCTACAAGAAACTATAATCTTCCACACTATACGTTTAATCCTTTGTTTTCAACAAACCAGTGAGATTGACAACCTCACTGTAAGTTGGGGCAAAGTCTTGAGTTTGTGTTGTGCAGGGTCATAAACTTGCTAATAACCTGCACAACACAAACTCAAGACTTTGCCCCAACTAACAGTGAGGTTGTTAATCTCACCGGTTGCTGTAGCAAAGGATTAACTGTATGGTGTGGAAGGTGATGATGGTTTGCAGCAAGTAAACAGTAATAGTGGAAGATGTATCAATGGTAAAGATTGGACCGGGGTCCATAGTTCACTAAAGGTGTTCTACTTAGATAAATAAACATGGCATGCTTGGTAAACAAATTATAGCAGGGCAATTGACAGGACTGAGCAAGGCATAACAATGCAATACTAGACAAAAATATCCTATGAGATTCGATTGGGCAATACAACAATATACATAGACCGCCATCCAACTGCATCTATGACTAGAAGTCCACCTTTGGGTTATCATCTGAACCCCTCCAGTATTAAGTTGCAAGCAAAGTGTGTAAGGTAAACGATCCACTTGTTCCATGAACAAGAGACCGTTGTTTTCTCCCTAGTGGAAACAACACATCTACAACCATAGAGATTTCTGTCACTTCCCTTGATTAGGTAGAGGCATGAACCCACTATCGTGCATAAATACTCTCTCTTGGAGTCACTAGCAACTACTTGGCCAAGATAGCTTCTAACAACAGAGAGCATGCAAGATCACAAACAACACGGACATGATAGAATCAAATATACAAAACCATTAATCAATGTGACATAGTAATCTCAATATCCATCGGATCCCCGGAAACATAACATGCATGATTACAAATAGATTAGATCTTGATCATGAACGGAGCTCACAAGATCTAGACATGAAAGCACAAGGAGGAGATACAACCATCTAGCTACTACATGGACCCGTAGTCCAAGGTGTAACTATTCACGCTTCATACCGGAGGCTGGAATGATGAAGAAGAAGGCCTCCGGGATGATCCCCCTCTGGCAGGGTGCCAGGAAGAGATTCAAATCCCCCTGATCTAGGGGGGCGATGGTGGCACTATGAGCGATTTGTGGAATATTGATCGGTGCCTAGGGTCTGCATCGGGGCTTCTTATAGGCGAAGAGCGAGGAAGAGGCCACTGGCACCCAGTGAGGTGGGCACTGGCCGGGTGTGTGTGCCTAGTGAGTCCTCTCCGTCTCATATTCCGGCTTCGTGTTCCCCACGACAAAATATTGACTTTGGCTTTTGTCTCGTCCAATTCCGAGAATATTGATTTTCTGCCTTTCTAGAACCAAAAACAGAAGAAAACAGGCAACTGACACTGTGGCATCTTGTTAATAGGTTAGTACCAGAAAACATATAAAAACACCTCAAAGTGTGGACAAAGCAAAGTAAAGTAGATACTAAACAAGCATGGAACATCAAAAATTATAGATACGTTTCCGACGTATCAAGCATCCCCAAGCTTAACTGCTTCTTGTCCTCGAGTAGGTAAGTGATAAGAGAATATTTTTTGAGGTGACATGCACCATCAAAACCAAGATCAAACCATTTGCACGCATTGAAAGCTGGGATCAAAGAACTCTAAACATGTGCATGAAAGATGGAGTTCTAACAATAAGACAAAGTAACTATGCATGCAACATGAAAGGCTACAAACAAAGATCATGGATAACATGCATTGAAAAACGTTTATTTGTTTCACATACAGAAAACATGGCATAGTGGCATTCAGCTTGTCCCTCATGGAGTAGCAAATATATGCATAGGACACCTTCAAAGTTCATAAGAGTGACTAGATACAAATAGCACAAGAACAAGCAATATCAACAATATGCATCAATCAATAAGTTTTGGGACACTGCACATAGAACTAAGAATGACAACTATGCTCTCTTAATGGTGCCTAAAGGAAGAAGGTGGAGACTCAATATAATAGTGGAAGAAAGGCCCTTCATAAAGGGAAGCAGAGATTTCAAGTTTCAAAAAGAGCTTCCAAAAATTATGGTACTTGTTAGCTTTCAGCCCTCATTGCCCCTATCATAAGCATCTTGAAGTGATTAAGGTTAAAGTGAACAAACTATGGAGTATATGCTTGACAAAGTATAAGTTGGCAATCTCATGTCCCTTGAATACGAGGACCGCACCTCATGCTACTCAACTTT
This sequence comes from Avena insularis, assembly GCA_023614405.1. Lineage (NCBI taxonomy): Eukaryota > Viridiplantae > Streptophyta > Magnoliopsida > Poales > Poaceae > Avena > Avena insularis. Next base: position 37,620,233 of record CM042691.1, on the reverse strand, counting down.
AGTCACCTGTAAGTTCTTGTCATAGTAAGTACATGTGTATCATAGAGAACCGCCAACAGGGTACCCCTTTCACATGGTACAAGATCTATCCCATAACCAAAATGACAAGGCAAGCAGATAATGAGCATCTCAGCGATCTTTTTATTCGCTACTTGCATAGGTTTTTATTGAGGATACTTCACAGATTGCTCATTATGGTGATGCTGCAAGTTTCCACCATGATTAGGCATGGCTTAGGCTAGCGGCCCAGGCATTTATCTAACACAAAATACATAACTCCATGGACTTACAAGCTCCCTTTTTATTTCACACCGACGACATCCATAGACAAAAGAGCATGATATCAACTGTGTACAAAGTACAAGTGCAATGTTGATAACGTTCCCCATGAAAACATGGTTCTGCAAATTCCAAGGTATAAGTGCAAGCATAGACAACATATATGACACAATGGTTCAAGTTTATTAGGGGCAAGGAATATAAAGTGTGCCATCAAGTTTGTGAGAGCTTTAATCACTAAGTTTTCACATAACAAAATACTTTTTAATTGGAAGATAGCTGAAAACAAGAATATACTTGGAATGGTGTAGCACACCATGCATAGGAATTTATAGTGGACACTTTGGAATAACTTGGTTTCTTGGGAGTTGGAAGCATGAGTAGAGCTTACTCATACAAGTGGAGGCTAGCAAAAGACTGGGAGCAACCAACTAAGAGAGCAATAATGGCCATAATCATGCAGAGCGACAAAACATTACTAATCAAAGCATAGAGTGGTACTACAAGTCAAGGACTAAATGATCATAGAGGCTATGGTGACTTGTTCATAGTCATAACATGGTGTGAGCATGTGCCAAGTCAACCCAAACAAAGCATCAAACGAGAAAACCACAATACTATGCTTTTGTATGCTAAAACAACGCATGATTCCTTCAAGGCACACTAAGCAATCCCAATTGTTTGGAACAAGTCATGCTACATCAATAATCACTAATCATAAGGTCAAAACAACAGCTAGCATGACATGCTAAAGTCTAAGTCATAGTCAATGCAAGCTCCTCTTGCACTTTCAAGCAAGAACTTTCTACTCCTTTCCAACACCAATCGACTTATTTGAAACAACACAGCGAGAACGGGAGTCCAAACTACTTTATTCAAGCAAAATAAACAAACTAAGCAAAACAAACCAAAATTAAGACACTCCAAGAACAACACAATAGTGCATGAAACAATAAAAACAAAGTGTCTAGAAAGACCTGAGCTTTTTATTGATGAAGAAGGGGATGCCTTGGGCATCCCCAAGCTTTGACGCTTGTACCTCTTGGATATTTTTTGGGGTGACACCGGGGTGGCATCCCCAAGGTTGATATTTTGTCCATTCTTCATCCCATTACATCATTCTCTCACTACACCTAAAAATTTTCCTTCATACAAAACTTCACACAATCTTCATTAGCAACATTAGTGTATTCAAAAGATAATAGACCTTTGGGTTTAGTTTTAGAACAGCAAAAAAATTCACTAAAAACACAAGATACTGTGGCAACTCCTTCAAAAAGCTCAATTTCCCCAAAAAGAACCCAAAAAGGAATCAATAAGAAGCAAATGCAAATAATGGCAGAAATCTGTCAAAACAGACCAGCAGGTAGAAACCGATTTTTTCGAAAATATTATGTTGCTCAAATCAAAAAGTGTTTAACTAATGAAAGTTATATAACATACTGGGGGCTTTATTCATAAATTGTCAGCTCAATCCTACTTACAGAGACTTCTCACGAATTTTTATGGTGGAGGGCAGAAATCTGTTTCGGGACAGCAACTCCCCAAATCTTACTTCCCTCTCATTAGAGGTCATTCTTGGCACAAAAATCAAACAAAAAGGATAATGAGAGGTCATTACTGAAGTAATAACTTCCAAGACTCAAGGAAACTCTTGGGTTATCTCCAACAAGTACTTTTCTTTAACGTCTTTAAGTTAGGCACATGAAGCAAGAAATCAAGTATTTTCAAATGAGGAAGCATTAACATCAAACCTTGCTTTCAAAGGAGGAGCAAAAAGCAACTTCTCTCTCCTCATAGGGAAATGTTCAATACCTTCCTTGAATGGAAATTTATATTTAATGGTGCCTTCTTTCATATCAATGATGGCACCAACAGTTCTAAGAAAAGGTCTTCCCAAAGTAATAGGACAAGAAGCATTGTATTCAACATCCATAACATAGAAATCAACAGGGACATAAGCATTGTTAACCATAATGAGAACATCATTAATACTCCCCATGAGTTTCTTCTTAGCATTATCATTAAGTGGTACATCCAAATAACAATCTTCTAAAAGTGGCAAATCAAGCATTTCATAAATCTTCCTAGGCATAATAGAGATACTAGAACCAATATCACATGAATCTTTGACATCAAAGTCATTCACTTGCATATTAATAATGGGTTCCCAACTATATTCTAGTTTCCTAGGAATATAAGCTTTGTGTTTTAACTTCTCTTCCTTAATCTTAACAAGAGCATCTGTAATGTGTTTGGTGAAAGCAACATGCATATCACTAGCATCAGGACTTCTAGCAAGTTTTTGCAGAAACAAAATCACTTTAGAAATATTGCAACCATCAAGATCAAAATCAAACTTAGCATCACTAGTAGTAGACTCATTAGGCTTAGGCATTGTAGGAGGAGGAATAGGGACTTATTGTGGTTTAGTGGTATCCATTCTAGTGATGGTGCACACACTATTGTTTCTATAAATTTCAGCTTCCCTTTCCCACTTAGCATGAACTTGGGCTAACAGTCTAACATTTTCATCAATAGTAACATGTATGGCATGAGTAGCAGCAAAGGTACTTTCCATTGTTTTAGGTTTAGCAGCCATTTTATTAATCAAAGAGGACTGCGCTTCGGACAAAGAAGAAATATTCTTCTCAGCACTCAAATTTTTTGACTATAAACTAGGAATTTCTCTATTCAGATTCTCAAGATGATGACTAATGTTTTTCAAGATAATAGATTGTTCTTCCATAGTTTTAGTGAATATCTTGTTTTGCTCATATTGCATCTGCATAAAGTTTTTAGTGGATCTTTCAAATTCTAGAATCCTATCTTCATTAGGCATTCCAGATCTACCATGATAAGCATTTCCATTATTAGGAGGATAATGCCTATAGTTATTACCATAAGTATTGTTGCCAAAATTGTTGTTTCTAATGAAGTTCACATCAACTTGCTCTTCTTGATCAACCAAATAGGCTAAGGGAACATTGTTTGGATAAAAAGGAGCTTTACCATTAACAAGCATATCCATAATAACATCAATCTTATCACTCAAAGAAGAGGTTTCTTCAACAGAATTTACCTTCTTACCATGTAGAGCTCTCTCAGTGTGCCATTCAGAATAATTAACCATCATATTATCAAGGAGTTTTGTTGCAGCACCCAAGGTGGTGGTCATAAAGGTACCTCCAGCACCTGAATCCAACAGGTTTCTTGAAGATAAGTTCAAACCTGCATAAAAAGTCTGGATAATCATCCAAGCAGTAAGTCCATGAGTGGGACAATTCTTAACCAAAGATTTCATTCTTTCCCAAGATTGATCAACATGTTCATTATCAAGTTGTTTAAATTTCATAATGTCACTTCTCATAGATATAATCTTAGCAGGAGGGTAGTACTTTCCAATAAAAGCATCCTTGCACTTAATCCAAGAATCAATACTATTTCTAGGCAAAGATAGCAACCATTCTTTAGCTTTTCCTCTCAAGGACAAAGGGAACAACTTGAGCTTAATAATATCTCCATCTACATCCTTATACTTTTGCATCTCACAAAGTTCAACAAAGCTATTGAGATGGGCAGCAACATCATCAGAACTAGAACCAGAAAATTGCTCTATCATCACAAGATTCAACAAAGCAGGCTTAATTTCATAAAAGGTAGCATCAGGAGCAGGTGGAGCAATATGAGTGCTAAGGAAATCATTGGTGTTTGTGCTAGTGAAGTCACACAACTTGGTGTTCTCAGTAGAGTTCATTTTGGCAAAAGTGGAGCAAGCCAAAACAACAGCAACAACTAGAGCAGGAACTAACTTTTTTGTGTTTTTATAAAAGAAAGAAAACCAAACTAAACTAATTTTTTTGGAGTTTTTGATAAGAATAGGCAAACAAAACCAAGAAAAACAAACTAAGCAAACTAAAAAAAGAAAAGAGAAAGGTTGAGGAGGACTCTCCTTGTGAAGACGTCCTTAGCCTCCCCGGCAACAGTGCCAGAAAAACTGTTGATGGCGCCTACAAGCGCTTCGTCGGGAAACCCCAAGAGCAAGGTGTGATGTAGCATAGCAGCAAGTCTTCCCTCGGTAAGAAACTGAGGTTATTGAACCAGTAGGAGAAAGGAAACATCTCAAAGGTTTTGCAAGCAACGTGGAAACCTGCACAACACAAACTCAAGGCTTTGCCCCAACTAACAGTGAGGTTGTCAATCTCATTGGTTGCTGTAACAAAGGATTAGCTGTATGGTGTGGAAGGCGATGATGGTTTGCAACAAGTAAAGAGTAACAGTGGAAGATGTATCAATGGTAAAGATTGGACCGGGGTCCATAGTTCACTAAAGGTGTTCTCCTTAGGTAAACAAACATGGCATGATGGGTAAACAAATTACAACAGGGCAATTGACAGGACTGAGCAAGGCATAACAATGTAATACTAGACAAAAAGATCCTATGAGATTCGATTGGGCAATACAACAATATACATAGACCGCCATCCAACTGCATCTATGACTAGAAGTCCACCTTTGGGTTATCATCCGAACCCCCTCCAGTATTAAGTTGCAAGCAACAGACAACTGCTTTAAGCAAAGTGTGTAAGGTAAACAATCCACTTGTTCCATGAACAAGAGACTGTTGTTTTCTCCTTAGTGGCAACAACACATCTACATCCGTAGAGATTTCTGTCACTTCCCTTGATTAAGTAGAGGCATGAACCCACTATCGAGCATAAATACCCCCTCTTGGAGTCACTAGCAACTACTTGGCCAAGATAGCTACTAACAACGGAGAGCATGCAAGATCACAAACAACACAGACATGATATAATCAAATAGACAAAACCATTAATCAATATGACATAGTAATCTCAATATCCATCGCATCCCCGCAAACACAACATGCATGATTACAAATATATTAGATCTTGATCATGAACGGAGCTCACAAGATCTAGACGTGAAAGCACAAGGAGGAGATACAACCATCTAGCTACTACATGGACCCGTAGTCCAAGGTGGAACTACTCACGCTTCATACTGGAGGCTGGCATGATGAAGAAGAAGGCCTCCGGGATGATCTCCCCTTTGGCAGGGTGTCGGGAAGAGCTTCAGATCCCCCCGATCTAGGGATGATTGTGGCAGCGGCTACAGTCGGTTTCGTGGAATATTGATCGGGTGCCTAGGATTTCTGCATCGGGGGCTTCTTATAGGCGAAGAGACGAGGCAGGGGCTACCAGGGCGGCTGCACCCCCTCCCAGGGGCGGGGTGGGCCCACCCGCGTGGCCAGGGGGTGTGGCCCCCTGGTGAGTCCTCTCCGTCTCGTATTTTGGCTTCATGTTCCCCACGGCAAAATATTGACTTTGGCTTTTGTCCCGTCCAATTACGATAATATTGATTTTCTGCCTTTCTAGAACCAAAAATAGAAGAAAACAGGCAACTGTCACTGTGGCATCTTATTAATAGGTTAGTACCAGAAAACCTATAAAAACACCTCAAAGTGTGGACAAAGAAAAGTAAAGTAGATACTAAACAAGCATGGAACATCAAAAATTATAGATACGTTTCTGACGTATCAGAGCACCATGGTCTCCGACAACGACAAAGGCAAGAAGCTCGTGGAAGATGATCCTCAAAACCCCAAGGAGGAGTAGATCTTGGTTGGGGATGAAGAAGACATGAAAGAGGAAGAGCATCCGTACACCCACACTACCGTTGCAAGAATTGGAGTGGTGGCAAACCCTAGCAAGCTTAGGAGGACAACACAAATGTCTACAGGAGGGAAAACCCCACGTCATATCCTCTCTCCACGGTCACTTCCTTCGCGCACCAAGAACCCCTTCCATACTCTCATAATTGAGAAACAATACGAAAAGGTGGCCCAAGGGAGGTTGCCCTCTGTTTGGGATCTGCCTCGTTCTAACCATGCAGGGAAGGAACGTACTAAGAAGGAAGGAACATACTAAGAAGGAAGAGTGGGGAAAGAATAACAAAGACTGGGATTCTCGATCCAACATGATCATGAACCGCATTGAGCATAATTCGGAGTTGATTCGTATTCTAACCTTCGAGATTGAGGATTTGAGGGAACTGATTGAAGATCTTATCAAGAGAACACCACCGCCACCAAAGGAGTAATTCGTCATCAAGTTTGGCATCCCCTTGGCTTGTTCCAAGCTTGGGGGAGTGCCGCGGTATCACATCATTATCTTTTATCTTTTACCTTTTTAAGTACAGTTATATCTTGGGTAGACAAGTTATCTTATAGGTTGGTTTGCATTGTGGAAGTATCTCTCCTTTAGTTGGTTATCTATGTATCCCTTGGTGTGAGTGCCTTTATGGAATATTAATGAGAAGTCTCATCTTTTAATTTTTGCACTTCTTATTCTAGTTTGCAATCTCTATTATATGATTGATCTTGTTGATCAGTATTGGTATCACTTTGGGAGCATCAAGTAGATCTAATTTGGTTTTGGCAAACTGAGATCTGGTCAGTAGCAACACTTTTTAAGGTTTGAAGGAAAAAAAGAAAAGCTTACAGGTATTTTGTATCTTATATTTTCTTCCTTGATTGGATCATAAGTTTAGTATTCTTTATTTAAGATCTTTTGTGTCTTCAAGGAAGTTTGCATGTTTGGCTTTATTACTTGTATGTTTGCTTGTTTCCTTCAACTCTTTTGCTTGCTACCCATCCTTGCTAGCCAAAAACCTATTTTGAGAAGGCATACTTCTCATGCTTCCAACCCTTTAAACCAAAACCTGTGCCATTTGTGTCCACCATATCTACCTATTAGCATTATTTATATTCCAAGTAAATCTCAAGCTTCATCTATCTTTCGAATTAAAAAATATTTTGTTATGTGAAAACTAGTTAGTAAATCTCTCACGAACTTGATGGCACACCTTATTTTCTTGCCCCTAATAAATTTAAACCATTGTGTCATCGAAGTTGTATATGCTTGCACCTATACGTTGGAATTATCAGAATCGTGTTGTCATAGGGAACGCTTTCAACATTTCACCTGTACATCGTACACAGTTGATATCATGCTCTTTTGTTTGCGGATGTTGTCAGTGTGAAATAAAAGGGGAGCTTGTAAGTCTATGGGGTTATGTATGTGTTTTAGATAAATGCCTGGGCTGCTAGCCTAAGCCATGCCTAATCATGGTGGAAACTTGCAACATAACCATAGTGAGAAATCTGTGAAGCATCCTCAATAAAAACCTATGCAAATAGCAAATAAAAAGATCACTGAGATGCTCACTGTCTGCTTGCCTTGTCATTTTTATTATGGGATAGCTCATGTATCATGTGCAAGGGGTAACCCGTTGGCGGTTCTTTATGATACACATGTACTTACAATGACAAGAACTTACCGGTAACTAAAGTTGAGTAGCATGAGGAGCGGCCCTCGTACTCAAGGGACATGAGATTGCCAACTTATATTTCGTCAAGCACATACTCCATCTTTGTTCACTTTAACCTTAATCACCTCAAGATGCTTATGATAGGGGCAATGAGAGCTCAAAGCTAGTAAGTACCATAATCTTTTGGAAGCTCTTTATGAACTTGAAATCCCTGCTTCCCTCTATGAAGGGCCCTTTCTCCTACTTCTAAGTTGATTCAGTAAACCTATTCCTCTCTATATCCAGCAAGCATTTGAGTTGTTGTGTTTCAAGCATTCATATGATGATTTATTAAATCATGTTCTTTATCTTCTTTGTTTGCACAAGACTCTTATATAAATGAGTATTACTTTGAAAGCTATCATTGTGAAAAACATTTTATGTTTGAGCAAAAAGAGTACTCCTGTTATAAAACTTATTTACAAAAGCTTTACTTGAAAATAGTTTGCCAACTGTTCTCTAACCAAGAACAAAGTTTGCCAATCCCAATTATGATTTATCCCTATGCATCTCTATTGTGATTTCCATACTTGTTGCTAGATAAGTTATATAATGGTGAGTTTCTTTCTTCTATGAGATGTGCATTGGTAAGTGTGATGCTTCTTGTCCGTATTCTTTTTATCGACACTTCATTCCATAAACCTGTGGACATGTTTACCGAGCTCAGTTTTCGCTTGGGGACAAGCTAAGGTCTAAGCTTGGGGGGAGTTGATACGTCCAATTTGCATCACCTTTCTATATCATAATTTGCCTATAATCATTGATATATTTCATATCAAGTGGTGTTACTTATGTCTTTTCATCTGTTTTTGCATGTTGGATGATTGTTGGAGGATGAACCACCGGAGTCAGATTCTGATGGAAATAGCGGTGTTTTGATGCAATTTCGTGAAGATTAGAAAAATACTAGTAAAACTACAGAAAATCCTATTTTCCCGAAAGACGAAGGATGCCAGAAGAGGAGGCAGAGTTGGGCCATAGGGGGCCCACACCCCTAGGCGCGGGCCACCCTAGGCCGTGCCTACAGGGGGTGTGCCCACCCTGGCCCACCTCTGGCTCCGCCCTCTCGCCTATATCTTCTCCTCGAAACCCTAATACACGGGGAGCGGCCATAGAAAGATTTCGTCGCCTCTGCAGGGCGGAAAACACCGAGAGAGAAAGAGCCCTCCGGTAGACAGATTTCTGTTGGGGAAATTCCTTCCCGAAGAGGGGAGTGATATGTCGGAAACGTATCTATAATTTTTAATGTTCTATGCTTGTTTACTATCTACTTTGCTTTGCTTTGTCCACACTTTGAGGTGCTTTTCATATGTTTTCTGGTACTAACCTATTAACAAGTTGCCATAGTGCGCTCTCAAAAAAAAGTTGCCATAGTACTAGTTGCCTGTTTTCTGCTGTTTTTGGTTCCAGAAAAGCTAGTAAGGAAATATTCTCGGAATTAGACGGGACAAAAGACAAAGTCAATATTTCACCGAGGAGAACACGGAGTCCAGAGCAGAGACGGAGGGGCGCCACAGGGCGGCTGCCCCCAACCCCCAGGTGTGGCCTAGGGTGGGCCCGCGCCTAGGCAGGGTGTGGCCCCCTGTCCTCCCCTGCCTCGCCTCTTTGCCTATAAAATCCCCCCGATGCCTAAACCATAAGTACCCGATAAATATTTCACGAAACTGTCTGTAGCCGCCGCCACCATCATCCCTAGATTTAGGGGATCTAAAGCTCTTCCTGGCACCCCGCCGGAGAGGAGATCATCCCGGAGGCCTTCTTCTTCATCATGCCAGCCTCTGATATGAAGCGTGAGTAGTTCCACCTTGGACTACGGGTCCATGTAGTAGCTAGATGGTTGTATCTCCTCCTTGTGCTTTCATGTCTAGATCTTGCGAGATCCATTCATGATCAATATCTAATCTACTTGTAATCATGCATGTTGTTTTTGCAGGGATCCGATGGATATTGAGATTACTATGTCAGATTGATTAATGGTTTTGTCTATTTGATTCTATCATGTCTATGTTGTTTGTGATCTTGCATGCTCTCCGTTGTTAGTAGCTATCTTGTCCAAGTAGTTGCTAGTGACTCCAAGAGTGGGTATTTGTTGGGGATATGCTATATGGGTATCCTCATAGCATGTCACTTATCCGGATAACCCGGGTGGCCCATAGTCGGTAGCATGGCCTATGGCCTGCTATGGCCGATTAGATGGATCGGAAGGAGGCCCATCTTGGGATAAAGAAGGCTACGGTGGAGTCACCAACGTACCCGGAGCCTTGGAGTGCAAGATACACAAGACTAGTAATAGACGGTGTAGGACTCTGTAACCTGTCCGACTAGGACTTTTCCCTGTAACCCTAGGACCTAGCGAGTATATAAGTCGGGCCTATGGGATCCTTTAGGGCATCGATTCACACAACCTCGCACAGCGAACCAATCCCTGTAACTCGGCGTATTGCCCTTATAGTGATTTATAGCAAGAGTAGGATTCCGCCACCGTCGTGGGATCTGAACCTGGGTAAGCTATGTTACCTCTTACCCGTCAACCGTCCGCCTTCCCCCACGTCTCTAAACACGCACTGTGAGGACCCCTCCATGGCATACTCGTCGGCAATACCACGACAGTTGGCGCCCACCGTGGGGCCAGAGGCGCTTCAGGCTCTTCAGCGGGCGAGGACCAAGATCTTCGCGGGAATCGGCGAAACCGTAACCATCGTTCGCGTTCTCTTCTCCGGCAATGTTCCGATCGTCCCCCTGACGAGTTCTGGATCCCGGCGAAGACAAACCCTACGCGGTGTTCGATCGATCCTATCAGAGACATCCACCTCTTCATAGGCGAAACTGACTCGGGCACTAGTTCCCTGGGAGTCGGAGGAGCATCAAGGCCCGCACGGACCGCCTACGGGCAGGATACGTTCGCGGAAGGGTCAATGTCGGATCTCTCCTCGGAGTTTGTCGGCAAAGATCAGAAAAATTCAAGGCCCACCCAAACCGCCCTTGTGCAGGATATAAAGGTGGAAGATCACTACAAATCTGCCGGCTTCGTCTGCAAGGATCCAAGAGAAGATCCAAGGCATGGTTACCATCTTCGATCTGGCGCGTGTTCGAGAGAGGCGAAAACCCTTGATTACGGCGGTGGCTCCGTGTATCTGAGCGATCGGCCCACTACCCCAATGAAGATGCTATGTATCACTTTGTGGAAGGACAGGATACTTGCGCTCATTGACGGAGCCCCTCCGATTCAGCCACCACCGCCACCGCCTCCCGCCACCATCGTCGCAGCAGCACCACCACCTCCAGTCATCGTCGAGGCCATTGCACCTCCACCGCCCGTCATCGAGGAAGTCCTGGCACCCTCTGACCTTGTCATCGACGCGCTTTATGCTGATTTCAGTGCAGATTCAGAGGAGATAGACTTTAGTCCAGACGAGCTAGACTCCGCCATGCATGAGATGGAGGAGGAGTACACGCGCGACGAGCAAGCCAATAATGCCGTCACATCCCGAGAGGTGTTTGTCACCATCGGGACGGCGATGGATGAAGATCAACCCGGACGAGCTCCGCCTATGGCGCTAGAAAAGGGGAAGGGAACACTTATTGCTGTTGACGATGATCGGGCAAAAGTCATGCCTCCTCCGCCAGTGTAGCAGCCGCATGAAATCGGCACCGGCCCAAGCAACAACAACACCGCAAACTTGCCGCCTCCAGCATCTACATCTGCAGCAGCCCAAATTACTCCAGTTGATAGAGTGATGTACGACAATCTCCTCGTCGAGCCACTGACCATTGATCATATCCGGAACGTGACCCAGCTTGATGAGAAGCGCCAGCAGCTACTGAAGGAAGCGCAAGCCATCGCGGAGCAAGGCGCTAAACTAGATCGAGATCTGGTCAACGCGCAGAAGTCCATAGAGAAAGCTAGAGCAATGGAGGCCGAGTACAAGACCTTACTGCAACAGCAGAAGGCTAAGAAAGCTCCGGCTTGCGTCATCAACGATCTGTGTATGCAGCGCAACCTATGATGGGATCCCTCGAAGCCGGCACAGGCCAAACCATACATTGACAGTGAAGGAAAGCAGGTGATGCCCACCCCACTCCTTAACCTCGCCGTTTCCAAGACCCTTCTGGAGCAGGATAGATCGCCTGAGGCAGTGGAACAGGTCTATGACCTAGTGGCCAAGGCGGTGAAGCAGCAGGAAAAGGCCACCTCTCAGAGGCTTGAGTCTGACCCAGCGCTCTGCCAATCTAGCTAGTACAAGCCGCCAAGGGACAGATCTCCTCTTGGTGCCGGGTCCCACACAGGTTCATCAGAACAAAGACGGAGGGATGCACGCAATAGGAAGGATGCCATCCCCATATCCTCCGACCACGGAGAAAAGGCCCGACCTCGTCGCCCATCGCCACCGCCTCGATCTCCCTGACATCACGAAGATTACAAGGCTCACCATCGTACGGATATGCCCCCACCAAAGCAGTGCAACATCGTCATCCGCGACAACACAGAGCAGACCCGTCATGACGGAGAGCGCAACCAGGGACACAAGAGCAGGTCACGCCACGACCCTCCACGTCCGACAAGCAACCGTGACAGGCATGAGGCGTCGCAGGAGGGTAACAGCAAAAAGGCTAACCCACCGCCACCTCCGCCTCCATCACCACCAAGCAGTCACCATGGCGGAGGGGGCCCGCGTCGTTCACATAGCCCATCCCCTTGACAAAAAGAAGAAGAACCCAGAGCCATACGATGCACGTTCGCGGATCGATAAGATCCACGAGGCCCGGGAAGGACCATACCTGGGACCACGTTGCTTTGAACCTGAAATACGGTCCGCAACTTACCCCAAAGGTTTCCAGATTGACAAGACCATCAAGCCCTATGACGGCACCACCAAACCAGCTACATGGTTGCAGGACTACGGCAACGCGGTGGATATTGCCGGAGGCAACCCCAACATCGCTGTCAAATACCTCCCATTAATGTTGGCAGGCACGGCCCGTCAATGGATCGACGACTTGCCGGAGAAATCTATCTACAACTGGTTGGACATGCAAGAAGTGTTCACTAAGAACTTTGAGGGTACATACAAGCGTCCCTGCACCATGGGCGATCTACAGCGGTGCATGCAAGAGAAAGACGAGACATCTCGCGCCTACCTCTCCCACTGGCTGGACATGAAGAATTCCTGCGCAGGAGTGCACGCCCAGACCGCCATGGCCACCTTCATCGATGGGTTGGAAAGGGGCACGCTGCTCCGACATAAGCTGAAGCGCTTGCAGGACAATCACCAGCTTGACTTGAACCAGATGATTCAGTTGGCTAGTGAGTTCGCAGCTGCCGACGACGATGCTCGTGGCTCCTTGCCGGCAACGGCCGTTCCAACTCAAGCTCGGAGGAACAGTAGTACAAAGTGGAAAACCGCTCCAGAAGAAAAGCAATGTACCAACATGGTCGCTATGACTTTTGCAGGACGAGGAGAAGGCGGACAACGTGGCCGAGGAAGGGGAGCTGGTCGTGGGCAGCAGCGAGGAAGTGAAACCACCTCGGCACTGCTCCGCATTCCCCAAACCTACAAGGAGTACCTCGATATGTCGTGCCTCGTACACCTCGACTCCAACGGCAAGGCCACCCATACCAATCGACACTGCAAGTTCGTCAACGACCTCAAGGACGACCCAGAGTCCGGCTACAAGCAAATTCGGAAGAATAGACCACGCGGCAAGGGCAAGGGGAAGAAGAAGGAGGAAGAGTCCAAGGATTCAAGTGACATGGACGAGGACGTTGACCCCAAGCACGCCGCCAAGAGCGACGACAAGGGCAAGAACCCCTTCACGAAGAAGGCCCCAGTCTACCACACTTTCCTTGGCACCCCCACCGTCCGACAACAGAAGACCTCTCTGAGGATCCTGATGGCTACTCTCCCCCAGTTCCCCAGCACCTGCGCTGGTCGGAGGTTCCAATAACTTGGGACAGGACAGACCACCCAGACCTTATACCCACGGAGAACCAGTACGCTATGGTCATCAACCCTTTGATTGACGGCATGGAGTTCACCAATTTTATGGTGGATAGTGGAAGCAGCATCAACATCATGTACCTGGATACATTGCAGAAGATGAACTTGACGGAGGCAAACCTAAGGCGGACCAACACCATCTTCCACGGCATATTTCCTGGTCGGGAGGCTCGGTCCCTTGGGTGCATTACACTTCAGGTTGCTTTTGGCGATGTTAATAATTACCGCCAAGAGCGCATGACCTTCGAGGTGGTCCCCTTCAAGAGCGTGTACCACGTCATATTCGGCCGCGACATATTCCACACGTTCATGGTCAAGCCATGCTTCGTCTACAACAAACTCAAGATACCAGGACCAAACGACATCATCATCATATCTGGAAGCTTTACCAAGGCAAGGGACTGCGAGATCAACGAGGCAGCCGTTGCAGAAGCTGTCCTCTACAACGAAGAATTCAAGGAGATCCAGAGCAAGGTCGATGACTCAGAGATGCCCGCGTCGAAGAAACAGATCTCCGACTCCACTCCTGCGTTCAAGGCCGCCATCGAGACCAAGCCGGTGGAACTTGTGGTAGGCGATGCCTCCAAGGTCACCGCCATTGGGACGAACCTGGATCCCAAATAGGAAAGCGCGCTCGTCGAATTCCTCCATGATAATAGGGACATCTTTGCCTGGCAACCTGCCGACATGAAAGGTGTACCTAGGGAACTTGTCGAGCACAGCTTAAACATTGATCCAAAATGTAAACCAGTGAAACAACCTCTACGACGCTTTTAAGATGAGAAGAGACGCGCCATTGGCAAAGAGATAGCTAGGTTACTTAAGGCTAGATTTATCCGAGAAGTCCTTCACACCCAATGGGTGGCCAATCCTGTACTTGTCCCCAAAAAGGGAACCAATGAATTAAGAATGTGCGTTGATTACACTGGTTTGAACAAAGCATGTCCCAAAGATCCGTTTGCTTTGCCTCGCATTGACCAAGTCATTGACTCGACGGCTGGCTCGGAACTTTTGTGTTTTCTCAATGCATACTCAGGATACCACCAGATCAAGATGAGGAAGTCGGACCAATTGGCCACTTTGTTCACTACTCCATACGACACGTTTTGCTATGTCACGGTGCCCTTTGGGCTGAAAAATGCAGGTGCTACTTACCAGCGGACAATGCAACATTGCCTCCATGACCAAATTGGTCGGAACGTTCACGCTTATGTGGACGATATCGCGGTGATGTCTAAAAATTCAAACGACTTAATATCCGTCTTAAAAGAAACCTTTGATAATCTCCGGAAATACAACATGATGCTTAACCCTAAGAAGTGCGTCTTCGGGGTTCTAGCCGGCAAATTGTTGGGTTTCATAATTTCCCAACGTGGAATCGAGGTCAACCCGGAGAAAATCAAGGCCATCTTAAACATAAACCATCCGACATGCCTAAAGGACATTCAACGACTAACAGGTTGTGTTGCAGCAGTTAGTCGGTTCCTCAGCCGACTTGGAGAGAAGGCTCAGCCGCTATACAAGTTGCTAAAGAAGGCAGACAAATTCACGTGGACGGACGAAGCAGATGCAGCATTGAAGCAGCTCAAGGAGATCCTTCCCTCAGCGCCCATCCTTGTAGCACCCGAGCCTGGTGAGCCCCTGTTAATCTACATGGCGGCAACTAATCGGGTTATCAGCATCGTCGTTGTGGTAGAACGGAAGGAACCAGGCTATGAGCACGGAGTTCAATGACCAGTTTACCATGTGAGTGAGGTCTTGACGGAGTCCAAGCAGCGTTACCCGCACTACCAAAAGATAGCTTATGGAGTATTCCTTGCTTCTCGGAAGCTGAGGCATTACTTTCAGGAGCACCCAATCACAGTGGTGAGCAAGACTCCACTATCCGACATCATCAATAACAGCGACGCTACAGGAAGGGTCGTGAAGTGGGGCATTGAACTTGCTGCCTTCGAGATCACTTACAAGAGACGCGACGCTATCAAGTCACAAGCCTTGGCGGATTTTGTTGCAGATTAGACGGAGATGTCAGATGCTACTCGCTGCGAACCAGTCTTGGGTGATGCACTTTGACGGATCAAAGCTGCTCAATGGCTCGGGGCTGGTGTATTGCTACAGTCACCAACAGGAGACAAGCTACACTACATTCTGCAGATCCACTTCGAGGCTACAAACAACATGGCGGAGTATGAAGCACTCATTCACGGACTGCGTGTAGCCAAGGATATTGGCATCAAGCGCATGGTTTGCTGTGGAGATTCTGACTTGGTTGCCCAGCAAGTGGCTGGCACCTAGAATGCGCGGAACCCTATGATGGCGGCATATCGAGACGAAGTGGACGAGATAGCTAAGAGCTTCTTGGGCTACGAAGTCAAGTATGTACCTAGGGAGCAAAACGAGGCGGCTGATCTGCTGTCTAAGCTTGGATCAGGGCGCAAGCGAATTCCGCCAGGAGTTTTCCTAGAGAACCTGCACACACCATCCGTGAAGGGAGCCGACATCGACAACCCGGATAGAGCTGACCCTTTCATCAACATGGTGACTAAGGTCCCTCCGGCTTGGACAAAACCGTTCATGGAATACCTCGAACACGGAACTTTGCCCGATGACGAAGTCGAAAGACGACAAATAGTACGACGATCAAAGGGTTATACCATAATCAATGGGCAACTCTACAAAAGGAGCACTACTGGTGTATACCTAAAGTGTGTTTCCCAGCTAGAAGGTATGGAAATCCTGCGCGAAATCCATCTCGGAGATTGCGGGCATCACGCCGCTCCTCGATCGTTGGTTGCGAAAGCCTTCCGGCAAGGATTCTATTGGCTGACCGCGAAGGCGGACGCCGACAAGCTGGTTGAGACATGCATGGGATGCCAGTATTATGCCCGACAACCACATGTTCCTGCTGAAGAACTGCGAACAATACCAATAACTTGGCCATTTATGGTCTAGGGGCTGGACATGGTGGGACCGTTACAGACGGCACCTTGTGGGTTTACGCATCTGCTTGTAGCAGTTGATAAATTCACTAAATGGATAGATGCTAAACCCATTAGAAAGCTTGATGGGGCAACTACCCTCAGGTTCATCCGAGATCTAGTGGTGAGATTTGGTCTCCCACACAGCATTATCACCGACAACGGCAACAATTTATCACTCGGAGAAGTGGAGGCTTATTGCTGGGAGAAAGGCATCCGACTTGACCTTGCATCCGTGGCACACCCACAATCCAATGGTCAGGTTGAGCAAGCCAATGGATTAATTCTGCAGGGAATCAAGCCACGTCTTGAGGCACCGCTACATAGAGCAGCTGGAGCCTGGGCGGAAGAATTGCCATTTGTGCTGTGGAGTTTGCGAACTACACCCAACAGATCCATCGGCTACACCCCTTATTTCATGGTATATGGAGCAGAAGCCATCCTGCCTTTCGACATTCTTCACGATGCACCAAGAGTTGCTTCCTACGACGAGGATGACGCTGAAGAATCTAGACGCCTAGATGTGGACCTTCTCGAGGAGGAGCGTGTTTTGGCATGCCAAATATCCGCCATATACCAGCAGAATCTACGCATCTACCATAGTCGCCGCGTTCGGCATCGCTCATTTAAAGAGGGGGATTTGGTGCCCCGACTTAAGCAGAAGAAGTCACGCAAATTATCCCCGCCATGGGAAGGACCGTTCATCATAAGCAAGGCGCTGCTCAATGGGTCTTACTACCTTGTTGACAATCGTGAACTAAAGGATAGACCCAACGAGGATTATAAGCGTAAGCGACGTGACCCGGATGATGACTACCCGGAGCTTGATCGGCCATGCAACATAGCACAACTACGTCCTTTTTACACTTAGCATTTTTATCTAATTGTGTATCTCTTATATGATCAATGAAATAAAGCTCTCTGGTTCACTCATATTTCTGAGTCTTTTACCTCCTTTAGTGTTCATTTTTGGATCATGTAAAACCTTTATGCACAAGTCTTGCATTTGCACTTGTGAAAATTCTGCCTACGGGCGTTAGCTTAAGTTTTCTGGTCTACACGTTCTTTGTTGTTTTTATGTGGATTCTGGAGTAGTGACTTTCAACACTTATTGTCGGCGATTTTGTGCTCAGGTTATTGATGGTGCCATTGGGCATCATCACCCGAGCGCATGGTTTCGACAACAAGTCTTCCGACTCACGAAAAGTCAAGCATAAGAACCAAAGTAATGGATAAGCCAGCACTTTCTTAAAAAATATATACATGCTGGAAACTAGTTCTTAAGTAGCAGGAAATAACAACCATTGTTTTCCGCCTTAAGTTACATCATCAAGTTTTTTCCGCGCATACACCAAAGGTGAAACAAGTATTACAAAGTTGCTTTTCATTCCTTTGGCGCAGGAGACTTGGAAGCAGCATCGTCACCAGCCGGAGAATCACCCTCAACATCGGCACTATGGTGGGACTCGGAGGAGTCTTGGTTGACGCTGTCGATGGTGTTCATGGGCACGAAGACGTCAATGTCCACCAACTCGGCAACTCTGGTGTCATAACCCACGAGTGACGACAAGATGGCTTCATGATCAATCTCTTTGCCGTCATAGTCAACGTCGGGGATACCAGAGGTCACCGTATCGATGTCGGCACCTTCGTAGTGTGCCTTCACCATTGACAACGCCATCCTTGCGCCAGCCCGTGCACATGAAGCTTTCCAGCTTGTGATACTCTTGGGGTCTCGATGCAGAATCTCCGAGTACTTCGCCATGGAGTCTGAGGCCTTGATGTGTATCTGGAGGGGCTTGGCAATCTCTTTGGCTTGGGTGATGGCGGTGTTGATGAAGTTGCCGGCAAGAACCATGCATTCCTTGGCTGGAGGAGGCGATCTGGTTAAGCCCATAGGAGCTGCCAATTCCGACAAGGAACGCATGAGTTCAATAATTTAAAGTATCCAGACTACAGAAATACAAGGCGGAGGAAACTTACTGAAGATGCTGGCCTTAGCCTGCCAGAGGGTGTCCGCCAGGGATTATTTCTCTTGTTGGAGGAGATTATACGCCTCGCTGTGGCGATGGTTTTGCTCATCAGCAGCTTGCTTCTAATCTTTTAAGATCGCAAGCTCCTCCTTCAAGCGATTGATTTCCGCGGAGGCGGAGTCCTGCAGGGCCTTCATGGAATCCTCATGCATTTTCAGCATCTCTTCCCTCTCCTCCTTAAGGATCTTGTTCTCGCTGTCCAGTTGCTGGATGTGCTTGGACTGCTAGACAATATCCTTGGCCTTGGCAACATGTTCTGCAAAGTCGGAGAAAACAAAGTACACAGTGAGTACTCGGAGAATGTAGGCACAAAACCAAGACGGAATGCGCAAAAAGAAAACAGACTCTTGTTTTTGATGATTTGTTCCTTCAAAATGGCAGTTTTACCCTTTTTGGCTTCAAGATCTGCGTGCATCTTCTGGTACTTGTCGTTGGCCATGCCCCTCCGAGCATTCTCGTTCTGTGGAAAAAAGAAAAAAGTTAAACCGTTGTTTAGTATACTTGGAGCATCTAGTGGGAAACTTTCCACCTAGACGCTCGGGGGCGACAACGAGAGTTTTTTACTTAGCAATATGCTTGGCTTTTCTTTAAGCATCTAGTCGGAGCTAATTCAGTTCTCGATTAGAAGCTTGGGGGCTACAGTATAAAGTTTTTAACTCGGAATCTGCTTAGCTTTTCTTTAAGCATCTAGTCGGAACTAATTCAGTTACAACTAGAGGCTTGGGGGCTATAGTATTGAAAAATTGTAAACACTGCGTATGCTACTCTTAAAGCATCTAGTCGGAATAGTTCTTTCCATCTAAATGCTTGGGGGCTACAGTGAGAGTTTTTTCTAACTTAGTCACTCTTAGAGCATATAGATGCAAAATGGTTTTCCATCTACATCCTCGGGGGCTACAGTGGGATACTCATATGAAATGCAAAAGGCAAAGTAAACTTACAAGTGTGATGATCTTGAGGTTCATAGCGCTCTCGGCTAGCAGCTTGCCAAAGGAAATAATATTTCCTCACAATATTTCTGCTTGTCAGAGGAGCTCCTCAAGACCGCACGTCGGAGATGTCGGTGCTGCTCCAGGAACCACAGATGTGCTACTCGGCATAAGCGCGGGGTAGACTATCTTTTGTAACACAAAGGGTTTCTGGGGAGCAAGGGCGCTGCCTTCGGCAGAAGTACCGGCTTCCACCACCGCCTTGCCTCCACCGATGGCATCCTTAACCGGAGCTCCAGCCATCTTGTGGGCGGTGCTCTTCTGTGTTGCCTGCTCGCCGATAACCACGAGTTTGGTAGAGGCGCCAGAGTCCACTTCCATGGCGGAAGGGCCTGATGCCTCCTTAACTTGTGAGCTTGTCGGGGCAGACGAAGGTTTGACGGCAGGAGTAGTAGGGGAGATGGCGGGGGAGGCATCGCGATGCAGCATGTCTTTGATATTTCGAGAAGCCCCCGATGTTTTGGAGGTCTTCTTAAGGCTGGTCGTGGCTTTCTTCCTGAAACGTGCAAAATGCATAAGTACATGAACAAGATAGATAAATAGACAATGTCAAAGAATGAGAAGCTTACACTAATGGGGGTGCTTTGGGAAAAATCCCGGTGGTTCTTCTCTTTTCCGCCTCCAGGGCGGCGGTAGTCTTTTTGGAGGCTCCACCCTCCGTCTTCTTCTTCTTGCCTCCGTCGGCAGTGTCAGAGGTGGAGCTCTTCCGCTTTCGCGCCAACGGGACCTCGTCGTCGGACACGACCGTGACTTCCTTCATCTTTGGATCATAGATTTGGGCAGCCAGGTTGCCCTCCTCTAGGTCGCTAAGTTGTTAAGTAAGAAGTCACCGTGTTAGACAAAATGACATTTGCAAGATGGAAGAACTAGAGTATATGTCATACATAGAAAATAAAAACCTACCTCTGGGCACTTGCCATCTACGAACATGTCGTAGGTGATGGTGAAGCCACGCTTCTTATCCTTCACCTTGACTATGTCCTTAAGGCGGAGCTTGACGGAGTCACTCGAGAAGTTGTCCATGGAGATGCGGAGACTATCCCTTCTGTCGCTGGTATACTCGTGCATGTACTTCGCGCGGTGCTGCAGAGGTTGGATTCACCTGATGAACCAGCACATAGCTAGGTCCAAGCCGGTCAAACCCGTCTCTACAAACCATTTGATCCGCCTTATTGCGCGAGAAGCATCGAGGTCGGAGGGAAGGGAGGCTTGGGATCTCCATGGGGAAACTTCAGCGGCGGCTCCGTCCACGAAGTCCGGGTACGTTACTTCTCGGCCCGCCAGAGGAATGTCGGGACCATAAAAGTACGTCCGCTGCCAATTCTTGTAGGACTCGTGGACAAAGATGTCGGGGAACCGCCAGCCAGGTCGAATCTTGAAGCTTATGGTGCCGCAGTTCCTAAGCTCCTCCTTACTATGTCCGGCTTCACGTTTGACGGTGAAGAAGTACACAAAAAGGTCTAATCTAGGGCTTATCCCTAGATATCCCTCGCAAAGTGCCGTGAAGTTGCTAAGCACTAAGATACTATTGGGGAAAAGGTTATGGGGTTGGACCCTATAGTGGTTTAAGACGGATAGGAAGAAGTGGGAGATAGGCAGGGAAACGCCGTGTACCAGCTGAGCTTTTAGGTACACCTTTTCTCTGGCTTGGGGAGAAGGTGTCACCTCGCCGGCCGGCGCCGCCCGCCAGGCAATCCCCTCCGTCGCGGGGAGGTAGCCTTTGGTGACCATCTCTTGGATATCATGGTCGGTGATGTCCGAGCCGCGCCAGTCGCCCTTGTGCGAATCTGGCTCCTCCTCCAGTGGCTCTAGCGCCGCCAAATTTTGGTCGCCGCTGGTGGACTTGATCACCGCCGATGCGGGGATGACCATGCCCTCTGGGGGCACGACGACGGAGCTCGCCGGCTTCACCGCGGCTTTGCCCGACACCGCCATTGATGGGGAGGTGCTCTGCTAGCCATGGGGTGAAGGTTGGGTGCGACTGGTGAAGATGGAAGCTAGGGTTTTTTCGAGGTTTCTCGCGATGAGCTCGAGGAGACGCGCGGCTGGAGGAAGAATATGATGCGAGAAGAATGAGTTAAAAAGTGGAGATCTCCCTGCGGTTACTATTTATCATCCTCAGCGTCAAGATTCGTGCAGCTTGATCGGACGGTTGTCGCGTAGACGACGTGTTCGCGAACGTGCGCGGAAATTTCGCCACGTCTCCAACCGTCGCCACCAACGGTTCATATCGCTCACGCGGGAAAATCGGATATGATTGCGTTCTCTGCATGTGTGAGTTACGAGGCGTCGCTGACCTAAGCCTACGTCGTCCTAGCTGACATGGACAGATGGGTCGTCACATCGAAGATTCTGACATAGACGGATTCAATCCGACTATGGAAGAGTACAATGGAAGACTCAACATTTTTCCGGCTTACAAGTTTAAGACGGAGAAAGTTTTGCAGGGTTCTTTGGGAGAACTACAAGATATTGCTTGACGATTTGCCGACATCCAACTAGACGGAGCATTCATCTGAAGAGGCAAGACAGCGCAAGATCTCGGAGTTCTCCGGGAGCTACTGTTGGGGATATGCTATATGGGTATCCTCATAGCATGTCACTTATCCGGATAACCCGGGTGGCCCATAGTCGGTAGCATGGCCTATAGCCTGCTGGGCGGCCCAGTTAGATGGATCCAGAAGGGAGGCCCATGCCGGATAAAGGAAGGCTATGGTGGAGTCACCAATGTACCCGGAGCCTTCGAGTGCAAGATACACAAGACTAGTAATAGACGGTGTAGGACTCTGTAACCTGTCCGGCTAGGACTTTTCCCTGTAACCCTAGGACCTGGCGACTATATAAGTCAGGCCTATGGGAGCCTTTAGGGCATCTATTTTCACAACCTCGCACAGTGAACCAATCCCTGTAACTCGGCGTTTGCCCTTATAGTGATTTATAGCATGAGTAGGATTCCGCCACCGTCGTGGGATCTGAACCTGGGTAAGCTGTGTTACCTCGTACCCGTCAACCGTACACCTTCCCCCACGTCTCTAAACACGCACTGTGAGGACCCCTCCATGGCGTACTCGTCTGAAATACCACGGCAGTATTTATGCTCGATAGTGGTTTCATGCCTCTACTTAATCAAGAGAAGTGACGGAAATCTCTACGTATGTAGATGTGCTGTTGACACTAAGGAGAAAACAACGGTCTCTTGTTCATGGAACAAGTGGATTGTTTACCTTACACACTTTGCTTAAAGCAGTTGTCTATTGCTTACATTAATACTGGAGGGGGTTCGGATGATAACCCAACGGTGGGCTTCTAGTCATAGATGTTGTTGGATGGCGGTCTATGTATATTGTTGTATTGTCCAATAGAATCTGATATGTCGGAAACGTATCTATAGTTTTTGATGCTCCATGCTTGTTTAGTATCTACTTTGCTTTTCTTTG
Organism: Avena insularis; assembly: GCA_023614405.1. Taxonomy (NCBI): domain Eukaryota; kingdom Viridiplantae; phylum Streptophyta; class Magnoliopsida; order Poales; family Poaceae; genus Avena; species Avena insularis. The sequence continues at coordinate 37,597,126 of CM042691.1, read as the reverse complement.
TCGACACTTTGAAGTGCTTTTTATATGTTTTCTGGTACTAACCTGTTAACAAGTTGCCACAGTGCCAGTTGCCTGTTTTCTGTTGTTTTTGGTTCCAGAAAAGTTAGTAAGGAAATATTCTCGGAATTGGACGGGACAAACGTCAAAGTCAATTACTTTCCTTGGGGAACAAGAAGTCTAGAGGGGAGACAGAGAGGCATGCTAGGGCACCCAGACCCCCCTATGCATGGGTGGGCCCTGCCCCGCGCCTAGGCAGGGTGTGGGGCCCCTGGGCACTGCCTCAGCCTCCCCCTTCGCCTATAAGAAGCCCCGATGCAGAAACCCTATGTACCCGATCAAATCTCCACGAAACCTTTGATACGCCCAATTTGCATCACCTTTCTATATCATAATTTACCTCTATTCATTGATATTTATCTTAATATGAGGTATTGCTTATGTCTGTTCCACTTTTTATGCATGTTGGATGATTCTTGGAGGATGGACTGCCGGAGTCCGGATTCTGATGGAAAAGAGGGTGTTTTGATGCAATTTCGTGAAGATCAGAAAAATACCAGAAAAATATGGAAACATATTATTTTCTCAGAAGACGAAGGAAGCCAGAAGGAGGGACGAAGAGGTTCCACAGGGGGCCCACACCCCCTAGGCGCGGGCCCACCTGAGCCCGTGCCTAGGGCAGGTGTGGCCCACCTCCCTGGCTCCTTGCTCCGCCCCTTCGCCTATATCTTCCCTACGAAACCCTAAGGCCAGGGGCGACCACAGATAGATTTATGCCACCTCTGGGGCGGAAAACACCGAGAGAGAAAGATCTCTCCGACAGATAGATTTTGCCAGGGGAATTCCTTCCCGGAGAGAGGAGATCATCGCCATCAACACCATCATCAAGCTAGGCTTCATCGGGATCATCATCCACATCATCATCTCCACCAGCACCATCATCACCACTCCATCCCGCTGTAACAATTGTGTTGGATATTGCTTTAGTTCTTAGGGGAAACTTTCCCGGTGTTAATTACTATTGTAGTTGATGCTTGTGAGTGGAACTATTGGATTATTGTTTATGTTCACATTGTTATCCATTATCATATCATCTTTGATCTTGATCCATATGATGTCTTGTGAGTAGTTCGTCTAGTTCTTGAGGACATGGGAGAAGTCATGTTGTTATTAGTGGATCTGTGTTGAGTTATTATTCAATGGTTTAGTATTTAAGTTGTGGTGCTATTCTTGTAGTGGTGTCATGTGAACGTCGACTACTTGACACTTCACCATTTATGGGCCTAGGGGAATGCATTGTGTATTTGGCTACTAATTGTGGGATTGTCGGAGTGACAGAAACCTGAACCCCCGTTAGGACACCATTGCATAAGGGAGCGTAGGATCTCAGAGTTTAAGGTTGTGGTTAGGTTTATATCTTAATTACTTTCGTATAGTTACGGATGTTTGCAGGGGATTTAATCACAAGTATGTATTAGTCCAAGTAAGGTCGGTACATTAGCACAGGTTCACCCACACAACACTTACAACACCAAAGAAGAGTACTCAGCTATTTGAAGCGAAAGCACTTCACAGAATTCCCACGTGTCCTCAAGAACGTTTGGTCTTTATAAGTATTTCCACCGACTTGTCCTTTGCTAAGAAAGGATTGGGCCACTTGCTGTGTTTGTTCTTTGTTACTTGCTCTTTGTTTTGTTGCCTTATCATAAAACCACTAAAAATCCGTTTGCTAAGTATTCACAGGGATTTCCTGCTCCATACCACTGTTCAGCACTTTCTACTCCTCGTTGGGATCGACACTCCTATTTATCGAAAGTACTAGATACACCCCCTATACTTGTGGGTCCTGAAGACTATTTTCTGACGCCGTTGCCGGGGAGTGAAGCGCTATTGAAGAGTGGAACTAGTAAAGGAAACTTCTACTGTGAGTATTTCTTTTTGTTACTTCTTGTTACTTTCTTTCCAATATGGATAACCCACTTGGTTTTCTGTTTGGGAAAACTACTACTACTGCTTGGGTAGTAGATGAACCACCACCTGCTGAGATAGATCCTTTTAAGATACCTACAAGTATTGTTGATCGTGTTATGGATAATTATTATTTAGGGGATGGAATTGTCCATCCTGGTGATCACTTGCTTTTTATCCATGAATTATGTAGGTTGTTTAAGTGTGTAGGTATCACAACTAAACAGGTGAAGAAGAAGTTACTCTCCATGGAATAAGCTGAAAGGGAGAGCCGAAGAATGGTATAAGCTGCTGAAGAATGGACAATCCATGGAATGGGAGGAAATGGCTTCTCTCTTTTATTCTAAATTTTATCCTCCCAGTGAGATTCATAAGGATATAAATCTGATATATAACTTTTGGCCTCGTGATGGAGAGAGTACAACTCAAGCTTGGGGGAGATTGAAGTTACTAATGCTTAAATGTCCTATTCATGAACTCCCTAATAATATTATTATCAATAACTTTTTTGCTAGGCTCTCTCTTCATGATAAAGATTAGATGCTTCTTGTGTTGGATCATTCACACGTATGAAGGAAGAAGCTAAATGGGATCTACTAGACCGTATTCAATAGAACACTGAAGCTTGGGAGAATGACAAAGGAAGAAATTTAGGTCTAAACTATGATTATGAATGTATTAAATCTTTTATGGGAACTGATGACTTCCGTTATATTAGTAATGAGTTTGGTCTTGATTCCCAAAGTATTTCCAACTGTTTTAAGGCCTTTGACTCTTACATAGAAATTCCCAAGAAGAAGTGGAACAAGTACCATGCACCTTATAAAGATGTTATTAGTCATGTTCCTGTTAGAAGTACTCAAGTTTGTACTACTAATCATATTGTGCATGAACCTTATGTTGAGAAAATACTTTTTCCAGCTAAGGTAAAGGAGTATTCTATGATGATTAGTGTAAATAGCAAAGGTACAAAGAAAACTATGGATCCTGATGAGCAATTAAATGTTGAACCTGTGGTAGCTATTGTGAAAGACACTGTCACTAGAAATATAGAGGATGAGCACATTGTCTTCTGTGAAGACGCTTCTAATATTATTTCTCATCCTAGTAAGCTCGAAAAGCTAGTGTTCCTGTGCTTTCTGTTAAAATTGGTGATCATTGCTACTATGGTTTATGTGATATTGGTGCTAGTTCTAGTGCTATTCCTTATGAGATTTACAAGGAAATTATGCATGAGATTGGTCCTTGTGCGCTTGAGGACATTGATGTGGTTATTCACCTTGCAAATAAGGAAACCATTTGCCCCATTGGCATTGTAAGATATGTGGAGGTCATTTGTGGTAAGATTAAATATCTTGCTGATTTTCTAGTGCTTAATTTAGCAGCTAGCAAAACTTGTCCTGTCATTTTTGGTCGACCTTTCTTGAACACTTGTGGTGGTATTATTGATTGTAAGAAGGAAAAAGTTTTAACTAAGTTTGATGGAGATTCTTATGAGTTTAATTTTTCCAAATTTGCTAAAGCTCCTTGTGAAAACAGCTTGCCTAATAAAGATTTCAGGATGGAACAACTTGCTTCTATTGATCTGGTTTATGACCTTGGACCTCTTTTTAGTGACTGTAAGTATGCTTACTCAGATGATAAAGTTGTTGCCAGTGACAGTTATATTGTCAACTTTATTCAAAGTGCTACTGAAAGTTATTATGAGAGAGGGAAACATGGTTTTATGCATCTCAATAATGTTAGGTTTCCCCGTTTTATGTTGAAAGCTTTGAAGTTGAATTTGTTTTGTCTTCCTATGCTAGTGGCTTTTTGTTCAACAATTCGTTTTCTCATGCTACTCCCATGCATAGGAAGTGGGTTAGACTCAAGTGTGTTGGTTATTTGATTCTTGATGTTCTTTTCACTCCAAATTTATATCTCCTTTATAAGCATCTTTGAAACTCTCAGGCCTAACTTAAAGGCATTAAAGAAAAGTACTTGTTGGGAGATAACCCAAGAGTTTTGTCGAGTCCTAGAAGTTATTACCTCTGTAATAACCGCTCCTTATCCTTTTTTGTTTTGGTTTTTGTGTCAAGTTCAACAACTTTTGTGAAGTAGAGGAGTTGTGAAAAGTGGCTATCTTGGGACAGATTTTTGTGCTGCACCGTAAAAATTCGTGAGGGAGCTCAGTACATTGTATGGAGCTGTATTTTTCGGGGCTTCTTCTCCAAGTTGTTACCCAACTTTCATTAGTTCTGCACTTTTTGATTTGATAAACAGAAGGTTTTCGAAAAAATCAATCTTTACCCGCTGGTCTGTTTTGATAGATTTCTGTTATCATTTGCATTTGCCTCTTATAGAAGCCTTTGTTTTGATAGATTTCATTTGAAGCGTGAACCTAAAGGTTTGTTGTTTTGCTTACACTAATGTTGACATTAAAGCTTGTGTATTGCCTTGTGCGGAAAGGAAACTCCCAGGAAAATGAGAAAATGAGTCTGCAGAGTTCGTCTTTGAATAGGTAAAAGTGGTGAAAACAGAAAGTTTGTGAAACCCCAATATTTTTATATTTTTGATGTCTTTAATACATAAGGAAGACTAAGAGACGAAATCGAGGAGGAACCGGAGTCCGAGGTGGACAAACCCACCCCAGGCGCGGGCCCTGTCTGGCCACGCCTGGAGGGGGTTTGACTCCCCCGAACTTCGACTCCGCCTCATTTCCGTGTCAAAACCCTCCTTATGCTTTGAAACTTCGTAATATATAACCCCCCAGATTTCCCGAGGTTCTTGCATCGAGTTCTCATTGTGTTTTTGTTTCAATCTGTTTCTGTCAGGCAAATTCTTAGTTTTGGAGCTGCAATGTCTTCCTGTGGATCAACCATAGAGGATTCCTCTACGGATGTCCTCAACCCATACATGTATGAGTTAAATATCCATCCCAGAGAGTTGATTCTCAAAGATGGGAAGGTACAGATGAAATAAGTTCATGGACCCAAGGGAGAAGGAAGTCTAGAAGACAGGATAGAAGCATTGGAGCAGGAGGTTTTCAGGAACAAGAAGATGACGGAACGTGAAGTGGATGTTATTCACAAGATAAGTTCAGAACTCATCGCCAAACATGAGGAGGAGGTGGCTGAGATCCGAGAGGAAATCTTCTCGCTCTGTCAGACCACCAACCAATTACAAGCACAGCTCTACGACATACAAAATCAAAACTGTGAGTATGAGGCTATATTTGATCGCATAAGCTCTACTGCTAGTTTCAGGATTGCGGAGACAAGGACATCCTTCTTGGATGGGGAACCTTTGCCTTAGAAGTTTTATGATGACAAGAGAACACCACCACCGCCAAATTAGTAATTCGTCATCAGGTTTGGCATCCCCTTGGCTTGTTCCAAGCTTGGGGGAGTGCCGCGGTATCACCACCATTATCTTTTATCTTTTACCTTTTTAGTGGATTCGTATCTTTGGTAGAGAGGTTATCTTATAGTTTGGTTTGCATGTGGAAGTATCTCTCCTTTAGGTTATCTATGTATCCCTTAGTGTGAGTGCCTTATTGGAATATTAATGAGAAGTTTCATCTTATATTTTTTGCACTTCTTATTTTTAGTTTGCAATATCTATTATATGATGGATCTTGTTGATCAGTATTGACATCACTTTGGGAGCATCAAGTGGATCTAAATTGGTTTTGGCAAACCGAGCTCTGGTCAGTAGCAATACTTTTTGAGATTTCAAAGAAAAAGAGAAAAAGCTTACAACTATTTTGTATCATTTGTTTTCTCGTTGGCTCATAAGCTTAGTATTCTTTATTTAAGATCTTTTGTGTCTTCAAGGCAGACTGCATGTTTGTCTTTATTACTTGTATGTTTGCTTGTTTCTTTCAACTCTCTTGCTTGCTACCCAGCCTTGCTAGCCAAAAACCTGTTTTGAGAAGACATATTTCTCATGTTTCCAAACCCTTTAACCAAAACCTTTGCCATTTGTGTCCACCATATCTACCTAGTAGCTTTTGCTATTCCTAGCAAATTCTCAAGATTCATCTATCTTTCTAATTAAAGAAGTATTTTGTTATGTGAAAACTAGTTAGTAAAGCTCTCACGAACTTGATGGCACACCTTATTTTCTTGCCCCTAATAGACTTGAACCATTGTGCCATTGAAGTTGTATATGCTTGCATCTATACGTTGGAATTAGCAGAACTATGCTGTCACGGGGAACATTTTCAACATTGCACCTGTACTTTTGTACTCAGTTGATATCATGATCTTTTGTCTATGGATGTCAACGGTGTGAAATAAAGAGGGAACTTGTAAGTCCATGGAGTTTGTATTCTGTGTTAGAGAAACATCTGGGCCGCTAGCCTAAGCCATGCTTAATCATGGTGGAAACTTGCAGCATCACCATAGTGATCTATCTATGAAGCATCCTCAATAAAAAGCTATGCACATGGTAAATAAAAAGATCGCTGAGATGCTCATTGTCTACTTGCCTTGTCATTTTGGTTATGGGAAAGCTCCTGTACCATGTGCAAGGGGTACCCCATTGGTGGTTCTCTATGATACGCAAATACTTACAATGACAAGAACTTACCTGGGCCCAAAGTTGAGTAGCATGAGGAGTGGCCCTCATATTCAAGGGACATGAGATTGCCAACTTATATTTCGTTAAGCATATATTCCATATTTGTGCACTTTAACCTTAATCATCTCAAGATGCCTATGATAGGGGCAACAAGGGCTCAAAGCTAGTAAGTACCATAATCTTTTGGAAGCTCTTTATGACTTGTAATCCCTGCTACCCTCTATAAAGGGACCTTTCTCCTAGTTACCAAGTTGAGTCAGTAAACCTACTTCCTCCTTATCTCTAGCAAGCATTTGAGTTGTTGTGTTTCAAGCATTCATATGGTGATTTATTCAATCATGTTCTTTATCTTCCTTGTTTGCACAAGACTCTTATCTATTGAGTATTACTTTGAAAGCCTTCACTTGTGAAAAACCTTTTTGAGCAAAGAGTGCTCCTATTGTAAAACTTCTACAAAAAGCTTTTTGTGAAACTCTTTGCCAGGTGTTCTCTGACCAAGAACAAGTTTGCCAATTCTAATTATGATTTATCTTTATGCATCTCTATTCTGACTGTTGTACTTGGTTGCAAGTTAAGTTATATAATGGTGAGTTGATTTCTTCTATGAGTTGTGTAATGGTAAGTGTGATGCTTCTTGTTCGTATTCTTTTATCGACACTTCACTCCATAAACCTGTGGATATGTTTAGTGAGCTCAGTTTTTGCTTCGGGACAAGCGAAGGCCTAAGCTTGGGGGAGTTGATACGCCCAATTTGCATCACCTTTGTATATCATAATTTACCTCTATCCATTGATATTTATCTTATTATGAGGTATTGCTTATGTCTTTTCCACTGTTTATGCATGTTGGATGATTCTTAGAGGATGGACTGCCGGAGTCTGGATTCTGATGGAAAAGAGGGTGTTTCGCTGCAATTTCGCAAAGATCAGAAAAATACCAGAAAAATATGGAAACATATTATTTTCTCAGAAGACGAAGGAAGCCAGAAGGAGGGACGAAGTGGGGCCACAGGGGCCCACACTCCTAGGCGCGGCCCCACCTGACCCCGTGCCTAGGGTAGGTGTGGCCCACCTGCCTGGATCTTGGCTCCGCCCCTTCGCCTTATATCTTCCCTATGAAACCCTAAGGCCAGGGGCGACCACAGATAGATGTCCACCGCCTTTGGGGGGCGGAAAACACTAAGAGAGAAAGATCTCTCTGGCAGATAGATTTCTGCTAGGGGAATTCCTACCCGGAGAGAGGAGATCATCGCCATCAACACCATCATCAAGCTAGGCTTCATCGGGATCATCATCCACATCATCATCTCCACCAGCACCATCATCACCACTCCATCCCGCTGTAACAATTGTGTTGGATATTGCTTTAGTTCTTAGGGGAAACTTTCCCGGTGTTAATTACTATTGTAGTTGATGCTTGTGAGTGGAACTATTGGATTATTGTTTATGTTCACATTGTTATCCATTATCATATCATCTTTGATCTTGATCCATATGATGTCTTGTGAGTAGTTCGTCTAGTTCTTGAGGACATGGGAGAAGTCATGTTGTTATTAGTGGATCTGTGTTGAGTTATTATTCAATGGTTTAGTATTTAAGTTGTGGTGCTATTCTTGTAGTGGTGTCATGTGAACGTCGACTACTTGACACTTCACCATTTATGGGCCTAGGGGAATGCATTGTGTATTTGGCTACTAATTGTGGGATTGCCGGAGTGACAGAAACCTGAACCCCCGTTAGGACACCATTGCATAAGGGAGTGTAGGATTTTAGAGTTTAAGGCTGTGGTTAGATTTATATCTTAATTACTTTCCTGTAGTTACGGATGTTTGTAGAGGGTTTAATCACAAGTATGTATTAGTCCAAGTAAGGTCGGTAAATTAGCACAGGTTCACCCACACAACACTTACAACACCAACGAAGAGTACTCAGCTATTTGAAGCGAAAGCACTTGACAGAATTCCCATGTGTCCTCGAGAACATTTGGTCTTTATAAGTATTTCCACCGGCTTGTCCTTTGCTAAGAAAGGATTGGGCCACTTGCTGCGTTTGTTCTTTGTTACTTGCTCTTTGTTTTGTTGCCTTATCAGAAAACCACTAAAAATTCGTTTGTTAAGTATTCATAGGGATTTCCTGCTCCATACCACTGTTCAGCACCTTCTGCTCCTTGTTGGGATCGACACTCCTATTTATCGAAAGTACTTCGATACACCCCCTATACTTGTGGGTCATCAACCTTCTGTAGCAGCCGCCACCGTCATCCCAAGATCGGGGGATCTGAAGTTCTTCCCGGCACCCTGCCGGAGGGGAGATCATCTCGGAGGCCTTCTCTCAGGTATGATGAGTGAGTAGTTCCACCTTGGACTATGGGTCCATGTATTAGCTAAATGGTTGTATCTCCTCCACGTGATTTCATGTATAGATCTTGTGAGATCCGTTCATGATCAAGATCTAATCTATTTGTAATCATGCATGTTGTGTTTGCGGGGATCCGATGGATATTGAGATTATTATGTTGGTTTAATTAATGGTTTTTCTTTATGATTTTATCATGTCTGTGTTGTTTGTGATCTTGCATGCTCTCCGTTGTTAGTAGCTATCTTGGCCAAGTAGTTGCTACTGACTCCAAGAGGGGGTATTTATGCTTGATAGTGGGTTCATGCCTCTAGTTTCCAAGGGAAGTGATGATAATATCTTCGGTCGTAGATGTGTTGTTGCTACTAGGGAGAAAACAATGGTATCTCGTTCATGGAACATGTGGACTGTTTACCTTACACACTTTGCTTAAAGTAGTTGTTTGTTGCTTGCAACTTAATACTGGAGGGGGTTCGGATGATAACCTGAAGGTGGACTTTTAGTCATAGATGTAGTTGGATGGCGGTCTATGTGTCTTGTTGTATTTCCCAATCGAATCTCATAGGATCTTTCTGACTAGTAATTGCATTGTTACGCCTTGCTCAATTCTTGTCAATTGCCCTGCTGTAATTTGTTTACCCTTCATGACATGTTGTTTATCTAAGGAGAGCACCTCTAGTGAACTTTGGACCCCGGTCCAATCTTTACCATTGGTACATCTTCCACTGTTACTTGTTTACTTGCTGCCAGCCACCATTACCTTCCACACCATATGTTTAATCCTTTGTTACAGCAAACTGGTGAGCTTGACAACCTCACTGATTCGTTGGGGCAAAGTCTTGAGTTTGTGTTGTGTAGGTCTCCGTGTTTCTTGCAACACCTGTGTGACGTTTCCTTCCTCCTTCTGGTTCGATAACCTCAGTCTCTACTGAGGGAAGACTTGTTGCTGTGCTCATCACACCTTGCTCTTGGGGTTTCCAACAAAGTGCTCCACGTCAAGCACCATCAACAAGTTTTCTGGCGCCGTTGCCGGGGAGGCTAAGGACATCTTCACTAGGGGAGTCCTACAATTCCTTTCTATTTACTTTGTTTTTAGTTTGCTTTTTTTTTGCTTGGTTTTGTTTGCCTCTTTCCAAAAAAACCAAAAAAAATTAGTCTAGTTTGGTTTGTTTGCTTTATTAAAAAACACAAAAAAAAATTAGTTCCTACTCTAGTTGCCACCTTGTTCTAGCTCACCATGTTGCTCTCCAAGTTCACCCTAAAGGACCTCTCTATAGGTAGTGGCTCCATAATTGGGAAAGACAATATTGAAGAATTCTTTAATCATGTTAGCAAGCATGAGGATATTGAGGATAGATCTATAGCGAAACTTTCTCCTAATTATGAAATTGCTGCAGCTTCTTTAGTTCATATGTTGGAGGCTAGGTTTGTTAGCCTTAACCCCATGATGCAAATTTTGTTCCTGAAACTAAAAGAAGAAAAGAATGCAGAAAAGAGACAGTTTATTCTTGAAACTTTACTCAAAGAGTTCCATGATGTTTTTTTTGAGGTCAAAGAGTTCCATGATGTTGTTAAGGAATCCAAAAAGGTCTTTCAGCATTTTAATATGCTAGGCTCATGGGTAGATGTTGTGGGTACTTCAGATACCCATACCCTTTTAGCTTGTTTGGATGCATGAGGCCTTTGAAAAGAATTTTGATTGGATTGTTCCTGAAAATCCTTTTGATGAAAGTAGTAAACCAAAGAGAAATGAGAATGGATCCTCCAAAACTCATTTGGATGAGATACCTCTCATAGTTGAAGACTTTGTAAGTATTGATCTCAATTCCTCATTTGAAAATACTTGATTCTTCTTGCTTCTTGTGCCTAACTTAAAGGCGTTAAAGAAAAGTACTTGTTTGGAGATAACCCAAGAGTTTACTTGAGTCTTGGAAGTTATTACTTCAGTAATGACCTCTCCTTATCCTTTTTGTTTGCTTTTTGTGCCAAGAATGACCTCTAATGAGAGGGGAGTAAGATTTGGGGAGTTGCTGTCCCGAAATAGATTTCTGTCCTCCACCAAAAAAATCATGAGGAGTCTCTGTAATTCGGATTGAGCTGAAAATTTATGAATAAATCCCCCAGTATGTTAGATAACTTTCGTTAGATCAACACTTTTTGATTTGAGCAACAGAATATGTTCGAAAAAATCTGTTTCTACCTGTTGGTCTGTTTTGACAGATTTCTGCCATTATTTGCATTTGCTTCTTATTAATTCCTTTTTGAGTTCTCTTTAGGTGAATTGAGCTTCTTGAAGGAGTTACTACAGTAGCTTGTGTTTTTAGTGAAAAGCCTTGCTGTTCCAAAGCTTTGCCAGAGGTCTAATATCTTTTGAATAAGCTAATGTTGCTAATGAAGATTGTGTGAAGTTTTGTATGAAGGAAAAATTTCAGGTGTAGAGAGAGAATGATGCAATGAGATGAAGAATGGAAAAAAGCTCAAGCTTGGGGATTCTACCATGGTGTCATCCCAAAAAATATCCAAGAGGTAGAAGCGTCAAAGCTTGGGGATGCCCAAGGCATCCCCTTCTTCATCAATAAAAAGCCCAGGTCTGTCTAGACACTTCATTTTTATTGTTTCATGCCAAGTTGTGTTGTTCTTGGAGCGTCTTAGTTTTCGTTTTTTTTTTGCTTAGGTTGTTTAGTTCACCAAAGTAGTCTGGACCCCTGTTCTCGCTGTGTTGTTTTGCAAATAAGTTGCTTGGTGTTGGAAAGGAGTAGTAAGTTCTTGCTTGTAAGTGCAAGAGGAGCTTGCATTGACTGTGACAAACTTTAACATGACATGCTAGATGTTGGTTTGATATTATGCTTAGTGATTATTGCTGTAGCATGTCTTGTTCCAAACAATTGGGATTGCTTAGTGTGCCTTGAAAAAATTATGTGTTGTTTTAGCATGCAAAAAGCATAGTATTGTGGTATTCTCCTTTGATGCTTTGCATGGGTTGACTTGGCACATGCTCACACCATGTTATGACTATGACAAGTCACCATAGCCTCTATGATCATTTATTCCTTGACTTGTAGTACCACTCTATGCCTTGATTAGTAATGCTTTGATTGCACTGCATGATTATGGCCATTATTGCTCTCTTATTTGGTTGCTCCCAATCCTTTGCTAGCCTCCACTTGTATGAGTAAGCTTTACTCATGCTTCCAACTCCCAAGAAACCAAGTTATTCCAAAGTGTCCACTATAAACTCCTATGCATGGTGTGTTACACCATTCCAAGTATATTCTTGTTTTCAGCTATCTTCCAATTAAAAACTATTTTGTTATGTGAAAACTATTTTGTTAAAAACTATTTTGTTATGTAAAAACTTTATATTCTTTGACCCTAATAAACTTGAACCATTGTGTCATCTTTGTTGTATATGCTTGCACTTATACGTTGGAATTAGCAGAACTGTGCTGTCACGGGGAACGTTTTCAACATTGCACTTGTACTTTGTACTTAGTTGATATCATGCTCTTTTGTTTATGGATGTCACCAGTGTGAAATAAAGAGGGAACTTGTAAGTCCATGGAGTTTGTATCCTGTGTTAGATAAATGCCTGGGCCGCTATCCTAAGCCATGCCTAATCATGGTGAAAACTTGCAGCATCACCATAGTGACATCTATGAAGCATTCTTCTTATAAAAAAAGAGGGACACATTGAGAAAAGAGGAAAGAGAGGAAAAGCACCATATTCGCATGGTAAATAAGAAGATTGCTGAGATGCTCATGGTCTGCTTGCCTTGTCATTTTGGTTATGGGATAGCTCCTGTACCATGTGCAAGGGGTACCCCGTTGGTGGTTCTCTATGATATGCAAATACTTACAATGACAAGAACTTACAGGTGACTAAAGTTGAGTAGCATGAGGTGTGGCCCTCGTATTCAAGGACTTGAGATTGCCAACTTATATTTCGTCAAGCATATACTCCATCTTTGTTCACTTTAACCTTAATCACTTCAAGATGCTTATGATAGGGGAAATGAGGGCTCAAAGCTAACAAGTACCATAATTTTTGGAAGCTCTTTTTGAAACTTGAAATCCCTGCTTCCTTTATAAAAGTCTTTTCTTCCACCATTATATTGAGTCTCCACCTTCTACCTTTAGGCACCATTAAGAGAGCATAGTTGTCATTCTGTGTGTAGTGGTACAAAGCTTATTGATTGATGCATATTGTGATATTACATGTTCTTGTGCTATTTGTTTATAGTCACCCTTGTGAACTTTGAAGGTGTCATATGCATCTATTTGCTACTCTATGAGGGACAAGATGATTGCCACTATGCTATGTTTTCTGTATGTGAAACAAACAAACATTTTTCAATGCATGTTATTCATGATCTTTGTTTGTAGCCTTTCATGTTGCATGCATAGTTACTATGACCTATTGTTAGAACTCCATCTTTCATGCATATGTTTAGAGTTATTTGATCCCAGCTTTCAATGCTTGCAAATGGTTAGATCTTCATTGTGAAGGTGCATGTCACCTAAAAAATTATTCTTTTTATCACTTACCTACTCAAGGACGAGCAGGAGTTAAGCTTGGGAATGCTTGATACGTCGGAAACGTATCTATAATTTTTATGCTCCATGCTTGTTTAGTATCTACTTTGCTTTGCTTTATCTACACTTTGAGGTGCTTTTTACATGTTTTCTGGTACTAACCTATTAAAAAATTGCCACAGTGCCAGTTGCATGTTTTTTGCTGTTTTTGGTTCCAGAAAAGTTAGTAAGGAAATATTCTCGGAATTGGACGGGACAAATGTCAAAGTCAATTACTTTCCATGGGGAAAAATAAGTCTAAAGGGGAGACAGAGAGGCGTGCCAAGGCACCCAGACCCTCCTAGGCACGAGTGGGCCCTGCCCCGCGCCTAGGCAGGGTGTGGGGACCCTGGCCACCGCCTCGGCCTCCCCCTTCGCCTATAAGAAGCCTCGGATGCAGAAACCCTAAGTACCCGATCAAATCTCTACGAAACCTTCTATAGCTGTCGTCACCGTCGTCCCTAGATCAGGGGGATCTGAAGTTCTTCCCGGCACCCTGCCGGAGGGGAGATCATCCCGGAGGCCTTCTCTACGGTATGATGAGTGAGTAGTTCCACCTGGGACTATGGGTCCATGTAGTAGCTAGATGGTTGTATCTCCTCCTTGTTCTTTCATGTATAGATCTTGTGAGGTCTGTTCATGATCAAGATCTAATCTATTTGTAATCATACATGTTGTGTTTGCGAGGATCCGATGGATATTGAGATTATTATGTTGGTTTGATTAATGGTTTTGTCTTTATGATTCTATCATGTCTATGTTGTTTATGATCTTGCATGCTCTCCGTTGTTAGTAGCTATCTTGGCCAAGTAGTTGCTACTGACTCCAAGAGGGGGTATTTATGCTCGATAGTGGGTTCATGCTTCTAGTTTCCAAGGGAAGTGATAATAATCTCTTCGGTTGTAGATGTGCTGTTGCTACTAGGGAGAAAACAACGGTCTCTTGTTCATGGAACATGTGGACTGTTTACCTTACACACTTTGCTTAAAGCAGTTGTCTGTTGCTTGCAACTTAATACTGGAGGGGGTTCGGATGATAACCTGAAGGTGGACTTCTAGTCATAGATATAGTTGGATGGCGGTCTATGTATCTTGTTGTATTTCCAAATCGAATCTCATAGGATCTTTCTGACTAGTAATTGCATTTTTATGCCTTGCTCAGTTCCTGTCAATTTCCCTGCTGTAATTTGTTTACCCTTCATGCCATGTTGTTTATCTAAGGAGAGCACCTCCAGTGAACTATGGACCCCGGTCCAATATTTACCATTGATACATCTTCCACTATTACTTGTTTACTTGCTGGAAACCACCATTACCTTCCACACCATACGTTTAATCCTTTGTTACCGCAAACCGGTGAGCTTGACAACCTCACTGATTCGTTGGGGCAAAGTCTTGAGTTTGTGTTGTGTAGGTCTCCGCGTTGCTTGCAACACTTGTGTGACGTTTCCTTCCTCCTTCTGGTTCGATAACCTCGGTCTCTACTGAGGGAAGACTTGCTGCTGTGCTCATCACATTGCTCTTGGGGTTTCCAACAAAGTGCTCCACGTCAAGCACCATCAGAATCTCATAGGATCTTTTTGTCTAGTATTGCATTGTTATGCCTTGCTCAGTCCTGTCAATTGCCCTGCTGTAATTTGTTTACCCAGCATGCCATGTTTGTTTATCTAAGGGGAACACCTCTAGTGAACTATGGACCCTGGTCCAATCTTTACCATTGATACATCTTCCACTATTACTGTTTACTTGCTGCAAACCATCATCACCTTCCACACCATACAGTTAATCCTTTGTTAGAGCAACCGGTGAGATTGACAACCTCACTGTTCGTTGGGCCAAAGTCTTGAGTTTGTGTTATGCATGTTTCCACGTTGCTTGCAACACCTTTGAGACGTTTCCTTCCTCCTACTGGTTCGATAACCTCGGTTTCTTACTGAGGGAAGACTTGCTGTTGTGATGCACCATACCTTGCTCTTGGGGTTTCCCAACGAAGCGCTCCCACATCAACACGGCGCCAACAGGGAGATCGTCGCCATCAACACCATCATAAAGCTAGACTTCATCGGGATCATCATCCACACCATCATCTCCACTAGCACCATCATCACCATTCCATTCCGCTGTAACAATTGTGTTGAATCTTGCATAGTTCTTAGGGGAAACTTTCCCGGTGTTGATTACTATTGTAGTTGATGCTTGTGAGTGGAACCATTGGATTATTGTTTATGTTCAGATTGTTATGCATCACCATATCATATTTTATATTGATCCATATGATGTCTCGTGAGTAGTTCGATTAGTTCTTGAGGACATGGGAGAAGTCATTTTGTTACTAGTGGATTTGTGTTGAGGTATTATTCAATGGTTTAATATTTAAGTTGTGGTGCTTTTCTTCTAGTGGTGTCATGTGTACGTCGACTACATGATACTTCACCATTTATGGGCCTAGGGGAATGCATTGTGTATTTGGCTACAAATTGTGGGGTTGCCGGAGTGACAGAAACCTGAACCCCTGTTAGGAAACCATTGCATAAGGGAGTGTAGGATCTTAGAGTTTAAGGTTGTGGTTAGGTTTATATCTTAATTGATTTCTTGTAGTTGTGGATGCTTGCAAGGGGTTTAATCATAAGTATGTATTAGTCCAAGTAAGGTCGGTACATTAACACAGGTTCACCCACACAACACTTATAAAACCAAAGAAGATTACTCAGCTATATGAAACGAAAGCACTTGACAATATTCCCATGTGTCCTCGAGAACGTTTGGTATTCATAAGTATTTACACCGGCTTGTCCTTTGCTAAGAAAGGACTGCGCCACTTGCTGCAATTATTTGTTGTTTTATTTATTTGCACTTTGTTTCCTTGCTTTATCAGAAAACCCCTAAAAATCCATTTTCTAAGCATTTACAGAGATTTCCTGCTCCATACCACTAGTCAACACCTTATGCTCCTCGTTGGGATTGACACTCCTATTTATCGAAAGTACTACGATACACCCCCTATACTTGTGGGTCATCAGTATGAAGGAAATTTTCAAGTGTAGGGGAAGAATGATATGATGATATGAAGAATGGACAAAAGCTCAAGCTTGGGGATTCCACCCCGTGTCACCCCAAGAAATATTCAAGAGGTAGAAGCGTCAAATCTTGGGGATGCCCAAGGCATCCCCTTCTTCATCAATAAAAATCGGAGGTCTCTTTCTAGACACTTCGTTTCTATTGTTTCATGCATTGTTGTGTTGTTATTGGAGCGTCTTAGTTTTTTTTTTGCTTTTTATTTGTTTATTTTGCTTGAATAAATTATTTGTACCCCCGCATTCGCTCTTTTGTTTCAAATAAGTTGATTGGTGGTGGAAAAGAGTAGAATGTTTCATGCTTAAGTTGTACAAAAGGGAGCTTGTTTTGACTATGGCTTAGACTTTATCATGTCATGTTAGATGTTGTTTTGACCTTATGCTTAGTGATTATTTTTGTAGCATGACTTGTTCCAAATAATTGAGATTGCTTAATGTGCCTTGAAAGAATCATGTGTTGTTTTAGCATACAAAAGCATAATATTATGGTATTCTCCTTTGATGCTTTGTTTGGGTTGACTTGGCACATGCTCACACCATGTTATGACTATGAACCAGTCACCTTAGCCTCTATGATCATTTAGTTTTTGACTTGTGGTACCACTTTATGCTTTGATTGATAATGTTTTTTCGCTCTGCATGATTATGGCCATTATTGCTCTCTTAGTTGGTCGCTCCCAGTCTTTTGCTATCCTCCATTTGTATTGAGTATACTCTACTCATGCATCCAACTCCCAAGAAACCAAGTTATTCCAACGAGTCCACTATAAATTCCTATGCATGGTGTGTTACACCATTCCAAGTATATTCTTGTTTTATCTATCTTCCAAATTAAACTTGTTATGTGAAAATTAGTGATTAAAGCTCTCACAAACTTGATGGCATACTTTATTTTTCTTGCCCCTAATAAACTTGAACCATTGTGTCATCTATGTTGTGTATGCTTGCACTTATAAGTTGGGAATTAGCAGAACCATGCTGTCATGGGGAACGCTTTCAACACATGTACATATTACCTAGTTGATATCATGTTCTTTTGTTT
This sequence comes from Avena insularis, assembly GCA_023614405.1. Lineage (NCBI taxonomy): Eukaryota > Viridiplantae > Streptophyta > Magnoliopsida > Poales > Poaceae > Avena > Avena insularis. The sequence goes on along the minus strand of CM042691.1, from coordinate 37,579,557 downwards.
ATGGATGTCGGCGGTGTGAAATAAAAGGGGAGTCTATAAGTTCATGGAGTATTATATATGTGTTAGAGAAACGTCTAGGCCTCTAGCCTAAGCCATGCCTAATCATGGTGGAAACTTGCAGCATAACCATAGTGAGCAATCTATGAAGCATCTTCAGAAAAAAAATAGAAAAAAAAGAGAAAAAAATCTATTGTAATTTTAAAAAATCGTGAGTTTTCTCAATAAAAACGATAGTCACATTTTAAATTTTATAAAAAGATATTGTAATTTTTAAAAAAAGCTATTGCTTAGGGTTTATGAATATACCGGTGGACTTTTCTCAATAAAAAAGATAGTCAAGTTTGAAATTTTAGAAAATCGTGAGTACGACATGTGATAAGAAATTCAAGATCCTTAATCTGATCTATGCTATTGTATTATTTGTGTTGTGGGTTAGAAGGAAATGCTAAATCACTAGTAGAAAATGGATCTTTCATCCAGAGAATTATTCCCGGTTCTGCCATAAACCAGGACTAATGCTCGCGTTCGAGCGGCCGACGCGTCGCTCAGGAGGCGGGGGGCCTCCGTCCTCGATCGTAAAGGAGCATGCATCCCGGTTTGTAACACAAACCGGGACTAAAGGTATTGTGCCATACACATGGCCTGCCGCACACCTTTAGTCCCAGTTTGTGTTACAAACCGGGATGAATGCTCTTGCCTATAAATATGTCGCCCAACCCTCTCCCTCCCCTCCTTTGTTTTTTTTGGTGGAAGGTGTGAGAGGTGTCTACTAGTTTATTTTTTTCCTATGCACGTGAGGTGTTCGATGAAAAGCTTGAGTGAATGATGATGTTTTATTTCTCACAAAACAAAAATAATATGAGGTGCCCAAGCCACATGATATGTCTTAAATGTATCTATAATTTTTGATGTTCCATGTTTGTTTAGTATCAACTTTGCTATGATTTCTCTACACTTTGAGGTATTTTTATAAATTTTCTGGGACTAACCTATTAACAAGATACCGTAGTGCCATTTGCCTGTTTTCTGCTGTTTTTGGTTTCAGAAAACCTAGTAAGGATATATTCTCGGAATTGGACGGGACAAAAGCCAAAGTCAATATTTTACCGAAGAGAACACAAAGTACGGAGGGGAGACAATGTGGGGCCACGAGGCCGCCACAATGTGGGGCACGCTAGCCCTAGTTGTGGGACCCTCTAGCGGCCCCTGCCTTGCCTCTTCGCCTATAAAGTCACCCCGATGTAGAAACCTAATCACCCGATCAGATCTCCACAAAATAGTCCGTAGCCACTGTCACCATAGTCCTTAGATAGGGGGGTCTTAAGCTCTTATCGGCACCCTTCCGGAGGGGAGAGATCATCCCGAAGGCCTTCTCCATCACCGTGCCAGCCTCTGGTATGATGCGTATGTAGTTCACCCTTGGACTATGGGTCCATACAGTAGCTAGATGGTTGTTTATCCTCCTTTGTGCTATCATGTTTAGATCTTGTGAGCTCCATTCATGATCAAGATCATCTATTTGTAATCGTACATGTTGTGTTTGCGGGGATCTAATGGATATTGAGATACTATGTCAGATTGATTATTGATTCTATCATGTCAGATTGATTATTGATTCTATCATGTATATGTTGTTTGTGATCTTGCATGATCTTTGTTGCTAGTAGCTATCTTGGCCAAGTAGATGCTTGTGACTCCAAGAGGGAGTATTTATGCTCGATAATAGGTTCATGCCTCTAGTAATCTGGGGAAGTGACAGAAATCTCTAAGGTTGTAGATGTGTTGTTGCTACTAGGGAGAAAAAACCAATCTTTTGTTCATGGAACAATTGTATTGTTTACTTTACACACATTGCTTAATGCAGTTATCCATTGCTTGCAACTTAATACTAGAAGGGGTTCGGATGATAACCTAAAGGTGGATTATTAGTCATAGATGTAGTTGGATTATAGTCTATGTATATTGTTGTAATGCCCAATCAAATCTCATAGGAGTCACCCAGCATGTAATTTGTTATGTTATGCTTGCTCAATCTGTCAATTGCCCCGCTGTAATTTGTTCACCCAGCATGTTATCTATGTTAAGGAGAACATCTCATGTGAACTGTGGACCTTGGTCCAATCTTTATCATTGATACATCATCTACTATTACCGTTTACTTTCTACAAGCAACTATTATCTTCCACACTATACATTTAATCCTTTGTTTTCAGCAAAACGGTGAGATTGACAGCCTCAATGTAATTTGGGGCAAAGTCTTGAGTTTGTGTTGTGCAGGATTCCAAGTTGTTAGCAACACCTTGGAGTTGTTTCCTTGCTCTTACTGGTTTGATAACCTTGGTTTCATAACTGAGGGAAAACTTGCTGCTGTGCTCATCACACCTTGCTCTTGGGGTCTCCCAACGAGGCTCTACAGTCAACCGAGTCGCATCACCACACTTGAGCTTTCTCCTCTTTCTTTCCTCCTCGATCGAGGTTAGAAACCTTATCTTTTCATCTATCATTGATACAATTCATGTGTGTCGATGTGAAGTGGTCATTTCACTATTATGATGTTCTGTAATGGTTTTTGGTAAACTTAATTATATGATGCAGATGAATAGGCGGGAATGGATGTACAGTCACCGATATGAACCCGAGTACATTAAGGGCACGGATAAATTTATCGATGTGGCTACAACAAACAAAGAGAATGGTTTTATGTGTTGTCCATGTGTTAAATATCAGAATGACAAGGAGTAATCTTCCTCGAAAATCATTCGCGGCCACCTGGTTATGAAAGGTTTCATGCCTAGCTATAATTGCTGGACCAAGCACGGAGAAAGAGGGGTTATGATGGAAGACAATGAAGAAGAAGAGGATGAATATAACAACTATCATCATATGTTTCCTAAATACGGTGATACTGCAATGGAAGACAATGAAGAGGAAGGAGGTGAACGGGCATCAGATGAGCTCGTTGATGATCTTGGTCGGGTCATTTCTGATGCAAAGCGAGACTATGAAATAGAAAAGGAGAAGTTGATGTTGGAGGGCATGTTAGAAGATCACAAAAAATTGGTGTACCCAAATTGTGAAGATGGCAGCACAAATCTCGGTACCACACTAGAATTGCTACGATGGAAGGCAGAGTGTGGTCTAGCTGACTCTGCATTTGAAAAGTTGCTAAAAATAATGAAGTCAAAGCTTCCAAAGCATAACGAATTTCCCAAGAGTAAATATGAAGCAAAGAAGACTCTCTTCCCTCTAGGATTAGATGTGTAGAATATACATGCATGCATCAATGATTGCATCCTCTACCGTTGTGAGGAGTACGAGAATTTAGATAAATGCCTGGTATGCACTGCATTGTGGTATAAGATCAGATGAGATGACCCTGGTGATGTTGAGGGAGAGCCCCTCCGGAAGAGGGTTCCTGCTAAGGTTATGTGGTATGTTTCTATAATACCACAGTTGAAACGCATGTTCAGAAACAAAGAGCATGCCCGGTTGTTGCGATGGCACAAAGAAGACCGTAATAAAGATGGGAAGTTGAGACACCCCACTGATGGGTCACAGTGGAGAAAAATTGAGAGAAACTTCCCGGACTTTGCAGGTGACGCAAGGAACTTATGGTTTGGTCTAAGTACGGATGTCATGAATCCTTTTGGGGAGAAAATATGCGGTCACAACACCTGGCCTGTGACTCTATGTATCTACAACCTTCCTCCTTGGCTGTGCATGAAGCATAAGTTAATTATGATGCTAGTGATCATCTAAGGCCCGAAGCAACCCGGCAACGACATTGATGTGTACCTAAGGCCATTAGTTGAAGAAATTTTATAGCTGTGGGGCAAACCAGGTGTACGTGTGTGGGATGAGCACAAACATGAGCCATTTGACCTACGAGGGTTGCTTTTCATAACCATCAATGATTGGCCTGCTCTTAGTAACCTTTCAGGACAGACAAACAAGGAATCAATCTTCCGACCATTTCTTCCGACCAGATAAGACTGAAGGTGCATATTTGCATAAATGCAAGAAGGTTGTGTACATGGGGAATCGATGATTTCTTCCGACCAATCATCCCGTAAGAAAGAAAGGCAAGCATTTGAAAGGTGAGGCAGATCACCGGAAGAAGCCTGACCTCCCTGCTAGTGATGATGTATTTGGTATGGTCAAGCACATAGAAGTAATATTTGGAGAGGGTCCTGGCAATCAATCTGTTCCGAACAACGTCGCTATCGGACATGCGCCCATGTGGAATAAGAAATCTATATTTTGGGAGCTTCCCTATTGGAAAGTCCTACATGTCCGCTCTTTAATCGACGTGACGCACGTGACGAAGAATCTTTCCGTGAACCTGCTAGGATTGATGGGCGTGTATGGGAAGACAAAAGATACACCAGAAGCACAGGAGGACCAGCAACTTATGAAAGACCCAAAGGACATGCATACAAAAAACAAGACGGATAAAGGGCGTCACTTAAGTCGTGCCAGCTATGCTCTTACCAAAGCAGAGAAGGAAATATTTTTTGAAGTCCTTTATAGTATCAAGGTGCCGCCTGGATTATCGTCTAATATAAAGTGGATAATAATTATGGCAGAGAATTTTTTTCCAAAACCTGAAGTCTCATGACTACCACATGATTATGACGTAATTGCTTCTGGTTGCATTGAGGGGGCTTCTATCGGAAAATGCTCGAGTACCATTGTGAAGCTGTGTGCATTCCTCAATGCAATATTTTAGAAGGTAATCAATCCAGATATTCTGCCAAGGTTATAGAAGGATGTGGTACAATGTCTTGTTAGTTTTGAGTTGGTGTTCCCACCATCCTTCTTCAATATTATGACGCATCTCCTGGTCCTGTATTTCTACACAATATGTTCCCCTTTGAGAGGTTCATGCGAGTCTTAAATAAATATGTTCATAACCGTGCTAGGCCAGAAGGAAGCATCTCCAAGGTCTATGGAACAGAGGAGGTCATTGATTTTTGTGTTGACTTTATTCCTGACCTTAAGCCGATTGGTGTTCCTGACTCGCGGCATGAGGGAGACTGAGTGGAAAAAGCATGTTGGGAAAGAAAGCAATGATATGTAGGGACGAGGAATCTTTCACTCAAGCACACTACACAGTTCTACAAAATTCCACCTTGGTAGCTCGTATATCGAGGAACACAAGAATATTGTACGCTCTAACAACCAGGGGAATCCTGACTCATGGATTAGAGATGAACACATGAAGTCTTTCGGTTGTTGGTTGTGAACACATCTCATGAATGATACCACTATTGGAGATCAACTATACTTGTTGGCTAGTCACCATCTTCTACTATATTGAATTTCCAAGGGTACGAAATAAATGGGAATACATTTTACACGAGTGCCCAAGATAAAAAGAGCACCAACCAAAACAGTGGTGTCCGCTTTGATGCAACAGACGAGAATGGGAGTAAGGACACATACTATGGTTACATAGAGGAGATATGGGAACTTGACTATGGAGTCTCTTTTAAGGTCCCTTTGTTTCGTTGCAAATGGGTCAACCTGAATGGGGAAGGGGTAAAGGTAGACCAGTTGTACGGAATGACAATAGTGGATCTCAACAATCTTGGTTACAGATATGAACCATTCATCCTAGCCAATGATATGGCTCAGGTTTTCTATGTGAAGGACATGTCCTCTAGACCGAAAAAGGAAAAATAAGCAAATGAATACATCATACGATGAGCCAAAGCATCACATAGTTCTTTCAGGGAAAAGAAACATCATGGGAGTCGAGGACAAGACAGACATGTCAGAAGATTATAACAAGTTTGATGAAATTCCGCCCTTCATAGTGAAAATTGACCCAAGCATTTTGTTAAGTAAAGAAGATGCTCCATGGTTACGGCCGAAGCGATCATAAGAAAGGGACACACGCCAAGAAGTTCATGGCCTCATATTGTGTACCTCTAGTTCAAATCTGGTCGGCCACCGCATATTGTGAACCTAAATGCCATGATATATAATAGATCATTTTGTGAAGAATATTTTATGATTTTTGCATTTTTCTAAGTTTAATATTTTTCCTTGAAACTATAACACATAACATGACATCACGGGAAGGGTTTTGTATTTTTTAGAAATGTGAAGCTTTAATTCGGTTGTTGCTTCACAAACTATATATTTCCCACCGCTTCCCTCCAAGTTTTCCTGCCATTTCCCTCTGACCCGAGCTTTTAGTCCTGGTTGTAGGCACTAACCGGGACTAAAGAAATTTCCCACCATCTCCCACCGCTTCCCGCCAAGTTTTCCCGCCCTTTTCCTCTGATCGGAGCTTTTAGTCCCGATTGTAGTCACTAACCGGGACTAAAGATATTTCCTGCCATTTCCCACCGCTTCCCACCAAGTTTTCCTGCCCTTTCCCTCTGACCGGAGCTTTGAGTCCCGGTTGTAGTCACTAACCGTGACTAAAGATATTTCCCGCCATTTCCCACCACTTCTCGCCAAGTTTTCTTGCCCTTTACCTCTATATTTAGGCCGACCGCGCCATGGCTATCCACACATCTACACCTTCATATCTCACAACAATGGACAGCGCATACTGGGCAGTTCTGACCCTCGAGAAGAGTGAGGCGATGTGCGCCACTATACCCATGCCGGCCGGGCTACCGGATTCCCGCTGACTAGATGGTGAGCGCTAGAGGGGTTCCTATCCCTCCTATGCCCTGGGGTTCCGCATGCCAGGCGGCCATCATGAACCACTTCTACCTCAAGCTCATGACGGAGTAGCGGATGGATCCCCATTGGGATCCCGACAACTATGACGCACGGAATTCCTTCTTTGCTAACCGGCAGGAAAGGGAGCTCGCCAGGTACGAGGGTGATGACCCTCCCCCGATGAACCACAATGAAGCCGGTTTCCACCTGTGGTGGGCGAACCGGACTATCATCGGTGTGATGCGCTACATTGAGTAGGTAGATCATCCTCGCCTATGGTGTCCGCAACCGCCACAAAGCCATAAGAAGGGTGGCGGTGGTGAAGGCCGCGGGTGTAGCGGCATCGTCATCCGGGAGCCCCCTCCCTTACACGTCATGAGTCTGAGACCGGAGTGGCAGGTGCCCCCAGAATATGTCGTGGCTGGGCTAAGGATCCAGTCGCGTGCGCCTAGCAATGACGACGATGGCGAAGACGACCTTGAAGTTGTGTACTATAAGGCTAGATATGAGCATGACTAAAGGGGGGCTTTAGTCCCGATTCCATAGTCTCGATTTTTTAATATTAATAAATGTCTTGAGTGTTAGTCTCGGTTTGTGGCTGGACCAGGACTAAAGGGGGCCTTTAGTCCCGATTCCGTAGTTCTAGTTCGGAAACCGAGATTGGATAGTGTTGTCCACAGAGCTGGCCGTAGTGTTGTCCCTGCTCTCGCACACCATCTTGCAGTTTATAACTTATCTAACTAGATCAATATGCCTAGGAGCTAACTAATTTCACATATTAGGGAGTGCCTCTATGACCATCCTAAGGGAGATGTCGGAGGACTAGGCTCCACCGGAAAAGCCATTTTCCATTTTCCGAGGGAAAAAACGGGTCGTTTTGTGAAGCAACCACCAAAATGTTGTTTTAGAATGCTACTATCTCATTTTTCTAAAATACTAGACCACCATACATGGACGATCTCCCAACCGGGAGATCTCAAACCTTTCTGTCCTTCCCGAGTGAAAAAGGCAAATGTCTGCCGAATTAGTAGGAAGTGGGTCCGGTTTGAACTACATGTACATGATCTAACACCCGTGATTTTTTGAAGAAAATCATTTTTAGACTCGCAATATGTTATTTCTTCAGAGATCCAATGCAAGTTCTAACGAGGCTTGTCCCCTATCTTCATGCACACCGTTTTGACCTTAGTTCGAAACGGGGAAAACTCGAAACGAGCATAATAAATTCAAAAAATAGTCCGAACAATGTAAATCCTCCACGTGGTGTCGTATTATCTGACATAGTTGCAATGAAAAATACCAAACTTGGTATATTGATTATGTCTTGAAAACACCTTCAAAAAATGACCTATCATGTTCGAGGTTTCATGACTTTTGGTCCAAATGACCGATGTTATGTGCAGAATCGCGGCATGTTTTGTGATACTGTGCCCATATTATGCATGCATGTGGACCTTGGGATGGAGAACAATGTTGCAGGAGGAAGTTTTCTTTTTTGTCGCATGGAAAAACCATTTTCCATTTTCCGACCGTAAAAAACGGGTCATTTTATGAAGCAACCACCAAAATGCTATTTCAGAATGCTATCATCCCATTTTTCTAAAATACTAGACCAACTTACATGGAAGATCTCCCAACCGGGAGATATCAAACCTTTCCGTCCTTCCCAGGTGAAAAAAGACAAATGTCTGCCGAATCGGTAGGAAGTGGGTCCGGTTAGAACTACATGTACATGATCTAACGCCCGTGATTTTTTGAAAAAATCATTTTTATACTCACAATATGTTGTTTCTTCAGATATCCAATACAATTTCTAACGAGGCTCGTCCCCTATCTTTATGCACGCCATTTTGATCTTAGTACGAAACAGGGAAAATTCGAAACGGGCATAAAAAATTCAAAAACAGTCCGAACAATATAAATCCTTCGCGTGGTGTCATATTATCTAACATAGTTGCAAGGAAAAATACCAAACTTGGTATATTGATTATGTCTCGAAAAAACCTTCACAAAATGACCTATCATGTTCGAGATTTCATGGCTTTCGATCCAAATGACCTATGTTATATGCAGAATCGCGGCATAGTTTGTGATAATGTGCCTATATTATGCATTCATGTGGACCAGATGGAGAACAATGTTGTAGGAGGAAGTTTTCATTTTCGTCGCATGGAAAAGACATTTTCCATTTTTCGAGCGCAAAAAAGGGTCGTTTTGTGAAGCAACCACCAAAATGTTGTTTTAGAATGCTACCATCCAATTTTTATAAAATACTAGACCACCTTACATGGACGATATCTCAACCGGGAGATCTCAAACCTTTTCGTCCTTTTCGGGTGAAAAAGACAAATGTCTGCCGAATCGGTAGGAAGTGGGTCCGATTTGAACTACATGTACATGATCTAACTCCCATGATTTTTTGAAAAAAAATCATTTTTAGACTCACAATATATTGTTTCTTCAGAGATTCAATGCAAGTTCTAACGAGGCTCGTCCCCTATCTTCATGCATGCCATTTTGACCTTAGTTCGAAACTGGAAAATTCGAAACAGGCATAAAAATTCAAAAACTGTAAATGGTTTTGAATTATTTATTCAAATTCAAACACTATTTATGTTTAAAGTATTATAAGATTCCAAAATAATATGCAAAAAATATTAGTTATGTCATTTTTAATTTAAAATGGTTAATAGTTTAAATAGTTACATTAATTATTTAAAAAACAGAAAATGGTTTTGAATTAGTTATTCAAATTCCAACACTTTTTATGCTTAAATTTTTTTAAGATTCCAATTATGTTTTTTACAAATTTAAACTCCTAAATAAAAATAAGGCAGGAACTGATGGCTCAGATATGTAGAGCTCGTTGGGAAACCCAAGAGAAAGGTATGGTGAGCACAACATCAAGTTTCCCTCAGTTATGAAACCAAGGTTATCGAACCAGTAGGAGTAAGAAAACAACTCCAAGGTGTTGCTAACAACTTGGAACTTGCACAACACAAACTCAATACTTTGCCCCAAATTACAGTGAGGTTGTCAATCTCACTGGTTTGCTGAAAACAAAGGATTAAACGTATAGTGTGGAAGATAGTGATTTGCTTGTAGAAATTAAACAGTAAAAGGTAGATGGTGGATGATATATCAATGATAAAGGAATGGACCGGGGTCCACAGTTCACTAGAGGTGTTCTCCATAAGATAGATAGCAATGTTGGGTGAACAAATTACAGCGGGGCAATTGATAGATTGAGAAAGCATAACAATGCATATACTAGACATCTTGATCTCTACGAGATTTGATTGGGCATTAAAACATAATACATAGACCGTAATCCAACTGCATCTATGACTAATAATCCACCTCCAGGTTATCATCCAAACCCCTTCCAGTATTAAGTGGCAAACAACAGATAATTGCATTAAGCAAAGTGTGTAAAGTAAATAATACAATTGCCTCATGGACAAAGGATTGTTGTTTTATCCATAGTAGAAACAACACATCTAAACCCTTAGAGATTTATGTCACTTCCCTAGATTACTAGAGGCATGAACCTACTATCGAGCATAAATACTCCCTCTTGGAGTCACAAGCATCTACTTGGCCAAGATAGCTACTAGCAACGGAGAGCATGCAAGATCACAAATAACATAGACATGATAGAATCAATAATCAATCTGACATAGTATCTCAATATCCATCGGATCCCCGCAAACACAACATGTATGATTCCAAATAGATGATCTTGATCATGAACGGAGCTCACAAGATCTAAACATGATAGCACAAAGGAGGAGAAACAGCCATCTAGCTACTGTATGGACCCATATTCCAAGGTTGAACTACTCACGCATCACTCCATAGGCTGGCATGGTGATGAAGAAGGCCCTCGGGATGATCTCTTCCCTCCGGCAGGGTGCCGGGAAGAGCTTCGGATTCCCCCGATCTAGGGATGGAGATGGCAGCGACTACGGACTTTTTCGTGGAGATCTGATCGGGCACCTAGGGTTTCTGCATCAGGGTGCTTTTATAGGCGAAGGGGCAAGGTCGGTGGGCGCCCGAGGGTCCCACACCTAGGGCTGGCGCCCCCCTAGGCCGCTCCGCCACCAGGTGTGGCCACCTCGTGGACCCACTTTGGCTGCCCTTCGGACTTCGTGTTCCTTCTGGTAAAATATTGACTTTGGCTTTTGTCCCGTCCAATTCCAAAAATATTTTTCTTACTAGCTATTCTAAAACCCAAAACAACAGAAAACAGGCAACTGGCACTATAGCATCTTTTCAATAGGTTAGTTCCATAAAATGTATAAAAATACCTCAAAGTGTAGACAAAACACAAAAGAAAGTTGATACAAAACAAGCATGGAGCATCAAAAATTGTAGATATGTTTACGATGTATCAAGCATCCCCAAGCTTCACTCCTTCTCGTCGTCGAGTAGGTAAGTGATAAAAGAATATTTTTTGAGGTGACATGCACCATCACAATCTTGATCAAGGTATTTGTAAAGCATTGATAGCTGGGATCAAAGTACTCTAAACTTGAGCATGAAAGGTGTAGTCCTAACAATAAGACATAGCAACTATGTTATAACATGAAAGGTAACACAAACAAAAGATCACGAATAACAACGCATTGAAAGACGTCTGTTTGTTTCACATATATAAAACATAGAAAGAGTGGTATTCAGCTTGTCCTTCATGGTACAGCAAAACATAAATGCATAGGACACCTTCAAAGTTCATAAGGGTGACTAGATACAAATAATTTAAGAACAAGCAATATCAACATTATGAATCAATTAATACGTTTTGGGACAATGCACATAAAACTAAGAATGACAACTATGCTCTCTTAATTGGTGCATAAATATAGACGATGGAGACTCAACATAAAAGTAAAAAAGAAAGGCCCTTCACAGCGGGAAGCAGGGATTTCAAGTTTCATAAAGAGCTTCCAAAAATTATGGTACTTATTAGATTTCAACTCTCATTGCCCCTATCATAAGAATCTTGAAGTGATTAAGGTTAAAGTGAAACAAATATGAAGTATATGCTTGACAGATCATAAGTTGGCAATCTCATGTCCCTTGAGTATGAGGGTCGTTCCTCATGCTACTCAACTTTAGTCACAGGAAAGTTATTGTCATTATAAGTATATGTGTATCATAGAGAACCGCCAACGGGGTACCCTTGCCCCATGACATGAGAGATATCCCATATTAAAATGACAAGGCAACAGACAATGAGCATCTCAGCGATCTTTTTATTTACCATGAGCATGGTGCTTTTTTCTATTTTTCTATATTTTTTCTGAAGATGCTTCATATATTGCCCACTATGGTTATGATGCAAGTTTCCACCATGATTAGGCATAGCTTAGGCTAGCCGCCCAGGCGTTTCTCTAACACATATATAATACTCCATGAACTTAGAAGCTCCCCTTTTATTTCACACCGCCGACATCCAAAAACAAAAGATCATGATATCAACTGGATAATATTTACAAGTGTTGAAAGCGTTCCCCATGACAACATGGTTCTGCTAATTCCCAACTTATAAGTGCAAGCATATAACAACATAGATGACACAATGGTTCAAGCTTATTAGGTCCAAGTAAGTAAAGTGTGCCATCAAGTTTGTGAGAGCTTTAATCACTAATTTTCACATAACAAGATTAATTTGGAACATAGATAAAAACATGAATATACTTGGAATGGTGTAACACATCATTCATAGGAATTTATAGTGGACTCTTTGGAATAACTTGGTTTCTTGGGAGTTGGATGCACGAGTAGAGCTTAATAAGTACAAGTGGAGGCTAGCGAAAGACTAGGAGCGACCAACTAAGAGATCAATAATGGCCATAATCATGAAAAGCGACAAAACATTATTAATCAAAGCATAAAGTGATATCACAAGTCAAAAACTAAATGATCATAGAGGCTAAGGTGACTATTTCATAGTCCTAACATGGTGTCAGCATGTGCCAACTCAACCCAAATAAAGCATCAAAGGAGAATACCACAATATTATGCTTTTGTATGCTAAAACAAAGCATGATTCTTTCAAGGCACATTAAGCAATCTTAATTGTTTGGAACAAGTCATGTTATAGAAATAATCACAAAGCATAAGGTCAAAGCAACATCTAGCATGACATGATAAAGTCTAAGCCACAGTCAAAACAAGCTCCCTTTTGTACCACTTAAGCATAAAGCTTCCTACTCTTTTCTAACACCAATCAACTTATTTGAAACAAAATATGAATGCGGTGGTCCAAATAATTTATTCCATCAAACCAAATGAAAGAAAACTAAAATAAAAAACAAAGATGCTCCAAGAAAAACACAAAACTGCGTGAAGCAATAAAAATAAAGTGTTTTGAAAGAAAACTTGAGATTTTTATTGATGAAGACCTATTGAATATTTCTTGGGGTGACACGGTTGGCATACCCAAGCTTGAGCTTTTTCCATTCTTCATCTCATCACATCATTCTTTCCCTACACTTGAAATATTCCTTCATACAAAACTTCACACAATCTTCATTGGCAACATTAGTGTATTCAAGATAATAAGCCTTTGGGTTTAGTTTCAACACAAGTTAAACTTCCATTAAAACACATTCTACTATAGAAACTCCTTTTAAAATCTCAAGTGATCAAAGAGAACTCAAAAATAAACCGATAAGGGGCAAATGCAAATAATGGCAGAAATCTGTCAAAACAGACCAGCAGGTAAAAACCGATTTTTTCGAAGACCTTCTGTTGCTCAAATCGAAAGGTATTGAACTAACTAAAGTTAGATAATAACCTGGGTCATATGTTCAAAAAATTACAGCTCAATTCGACGTACTGGGATTTTTCACGAATATTTACATTGAAGCACAGAAATCTGTTTCGGGGCAACAACTTCCCCAAATCTTACTTCTCTCATTAGAGGTTATTCTTGGCAAAAAACCACACAAAAAGGATAAGGAGAGGATATTACAGAAGTAATAACTTCCAAGACTCAACAAAAGAAAAACTTACTGAAAACAAAAATTTGGGTTATCTCCCAATAGTACTTTTCTTTAACGCCTTTAAGTTAGGCATGTAAAGCAAGAATCAAGTATTTTCGAATGAAGAAGCATTAAGATCAATACCAGAAATTTCTTCAACAAGGCAAGGTATCTCATCCAAATAAGTTCTAGAGGATCCTCTCTCAATACTCTTGGGTTCACTATTTTAATCATATGGGTTTTCAGGAATAATACAATCAAAATTCTTTTCTAAGGCTTCATGCATTCCTACAAGTTTAAAAGGTATTGGTATTTTAATTTCCTCTCCATTTTTGGGTTTGGTTTTTTCCAACTCTCCTAGTGTACCCATAACATCTACACATGAGCCTAGCATATTAAAATGATCAAAGACCATTCTAGCCTTTTTAGCAACATCACTGAATTCTTTAAGCAAAGTTTCTAGAATAATATCTCTCTTTTCAGTATCCTCAGTATCTTTAAGTTTAAGAAACATTACTTGCATCATGGGGTTAATATTAACAAACCTAGCCTCCAAAATGTGAACTAAAGAAGCTACAGCAATTTCATAATTTGGAGCAAGTTCTGCTAAGGATCTATCCTCATGCTTGCTAACATGATTAAAGAATTCTTCAATATTATCTTTCCCAATTATAGAGCCATTGCCTATTGAAAGGTCTTTCGGGGTGAACTTAGGGATCAACATGGTGAGCTAATGATGACCCACAAGTATAGGGGCTGTATCGTAGTACTTTCGATAAATAGGAGTGTTGATCCCAATGAGGAACAGAAGGTGTTGACTAGTGGTATGGAGCAGGAAATCTCTGTAATACTTAGCAAACGGATTTTTAGGTTTTTTTTTGATAAAGCAAAGAAATAAAGTGCAAGTAATAAAGACAGCAAACAATTTCAGCAAGTGGCCCAATCCTTTCTTAGCAAAGGACAAGCCGGTGGAAATACTTATGAGGACCAAACGTTCTCGAGGACACATGGGAATTTTGTCAAGTGCTTTTGCTTCAAATAGATGAGTAGTCCTCTTTGGTGTTGTAAGTGTTGTGTGGGTGAACCTATGCTAATGTACCGACCTTATTTGGACTAATATATACTTGTGATTAAACCCCCTACAAGCATCCGCAACTACAGGAAAGCAATTAAGATATAAACCTAACCACAACCTTAAACTCCGAGATCCTACGCTCCCTTGTGCAATGGTGTCCTAATGGGGGTTCAGGTTTCTGTCACTCCAACAACCCCACAATTAGTAGCCAAATACACAATGCATTCCCCTAGGCCCATAAATGGTGAATTATCATGTAGTCGACGTTCACATGAAACCACTAGAAGAATAGCACCACAACTTAAATATTAAACCATTGAATAATATCTCAACACAAATCCACTACTAACAATATGACTTCTCCCATGTCCTCAAGAACTAAACGAACTACTCACAAGACATCATATGGATCAAGATCAAAGATGGTATGGTGATGAATAACAATCTGAACATAAACAAGAATCCAATGGTTCCACTCACAAGCATCAACTACAATAGTAATCAACACCGGGAAAGTTTCCCCTAAGAACTATGCAAGTATTCAACACAATTGTTACAGCGGGATGGAGTGGTGATGATGGTGCTGGTGGAGATGATGGTGTGGATGATGATGATAATGATCCCGATGAAGTATAGCTTGATGATGGTGTTGATAGCGACGATCTCCCATCTCCGAGAAGGAATTTCCCTAGCAGAAATCTGTCTACCGGAGAGCTCTTTCTCTCTCGGTGTTTTCCGCCCCGCAGAGGAGGCGGAATATTTATGTGGTTGCTCCCCCGTGTATTAGGGTTTCGAGGATAAGACATAGGCAAGAGGGTGGAGCCATAGGTGGGCCAGGTGGGCCACACCCTCTTTAGGCGCGGCCTAGGGGTGGCCCGCGCCTGGGGGGTGTGGCCCCATGTGGCCCATCTCCGCCTCCCCTTCTGGCTTTATTCGTCGTCTGGGAAAATATGATTTTCCATAGTTTTTCTGGTATTTTTTTGATCTTCGCGAAATTGCATCAAAACACCTCTTTTTCCATCAGAATCCTGACTCTGGCAGTTCATCCTCCAAGAATCATCCAACATGCAAAAACAGATGAAAAGACATAAGTAGCACCTCTTAATATGAAATATATCAATGAATAGAGGAAAATTATGATATAGAATGATGATGCAAATTGGACATATCAACTCCCCCCAAGCTTAGACCTTCGCTTCTCCCCAAGCAAAAACTAAGCTCAGTAAACATGTCCACAGGTTTATGGAGTGAAGTCTCGATAAAAGAATACATACAAGAAGCATCATGCTTACCATTACACAACTCATAGAAGAAAGCAACTCACCATTATATAACTTACCTTGCAACAAGTACAGGAGTCACAATAGAGATGCATAAAGATAAATCATAATTGGGATTGGCAAACTTTGTTCTTGGTCAGAGAACAGCTCACAAACAGTTTCACAAATAAAGATTTTATAGAAGTTTCACAACAAGAGTACTCTTTGCTCAAACATAAAAGGTTTTTCACAACTATGGATTTCAAAGTAATACTCAATAGATAAGAGTCTTGTGCAAAACAAGGAAGATAAAGAACATTGCAAACAAGGAAGATAAAGAACATGATTGAATAAATCATCATATGAATGCTTGAAACACGACAACTCAAATGCTTGCTGGAGATAGAGAGGAAGTAGGTTTACTGACTCAACTTATAAATAGAAGAAAGGTCCTTCATAGAGGGAAGCAGGGATTTCAAGTCATAAAGAGCTTCCAAAAGATTATGGTACTTACTAGCTTTGAGCCCTCATTGCCCCTATCATAAGCATCTTGAGGTTATTAAGGTTAAAGTGAACAAAGATGGAGTATATGCTTGACGAAATATAATTTGGCAATCTCATGACCCTTGAGTACGAGGGCCGCTCCTCATGCTACTCAACTTTAGTTACCGGTAAGTTCTTGTCATTGTCAGTACATGTGTATCATAAAGAACCGCCAACGGGGTACCCCTTGCACATGATACAGGAGCTATCCCATAACCAAAATGACAAGGCAAGCAGACAATGAGCATCTCAGCGATCTTTTTATTTGCTATTTGCATAGGTTTTTATTGAGGATGCTTCATAGATTTCTCATTATGGTGATGCTACAAGTTTCCACCATGATTAGGCATGGCTTAGGCTAGCGGCCCAGGCGTTTCTCTAACACACATACATAACTCCATGGACTTAAAAGCTCCCCTTTTATTTCACACCGACGACATCCGCAAACAAAAGAGCATGATGTCAACTGGATATGTATCTATAAGTGTTGAAAGCGTTCCCCATGACATCACGGTTCTGCTAATCCCAACGTATAGATGAAAGCATATACAACTTCGATGACACAATGGTTCAAGTTTATTAGGGTCAAGAAAATAAGGTGTGCCATCAAGTTCATGAGAGCTTTACTAACTAGTTTTCACATAACAAAATAATTTTTAATTCGAAAGATAGATGAAACTTGAGAATTTGCTTGGAATAGCAAAAATTCTAATAGGTAGATATGGTGGACACAAATGGCACAGGTTTTGGTTCAAAGGGATTGGATGCATGAGAAGTATGCCTCCTCGAAACAGGTTTTTGGCTAGCAAGGCTGGGTAGCAAGCAAGAGAGTTGAAGAAAACAAGCAAGCATACAAGTAATAAAGCCAAATATGCAATCTTGCTTGAAGACACAAAAGATCTTAAATAAAAATACTAAGCTTATGAGCCAATCAAGAAAGAAAATAAAAGATACAAAATACCTGTAAGCTTTTTCTCTTTTC
Organism: Avena insularis; assembly: GCA_023614405.1. Taxonomy (NCBI): domain Eukaryota; kingdom Viridiplantae; phylum Streptophyta; class Magnoliopsida; order Poales; family Poaceae; genus Avena; species Avena insularis. The sequence continues at coordinate 37,562,025 of CM042691.1, read as the reverse complement.
CTTTTAAACCTCAAAAAGTGTTGCTACTGATTAGAGCTCGGTTTGGAAAAACCAATTTAGATCTACTTGATGCTACCAAGTGATGTCAATACTGATCAACAAGATCAATCATATAATAGAGATTGCAAACTAAAATAATAAGTGCAAAAAGTAAAAGATGAGACTTTGCATTAATATTCCATAAAGGCACTCACACCAAGGGATACATAGATGACCAACTAAAGGAGAGATACTTACACAATGCAAACCAACCTATAAGATAACTTATCTACCAAAGATATGAATCTACTAAAGGGTAAAAGATAATGTTGTGATACCGCGGCACTCCCCCAAGCTTGGAACAAGCCAAGGGGAAGCCAAACCTGGTGATAAATTACTCCTTCGATGGTGATCCCTTGTTTAGGGTAAGAAAACACTCCAACATCTTACGAAGCCTGTTATTCTCCTCTTGAAGTATATCCACCTTCATCCTCAAAGCACGGTACTTATCACAAAACTCGTCAGTGGTTCGAAGGGCTTCCACTGCCTCAGGTCAAGATCTGAAGTCTGGAACGGAGGCTATAATCCCCTGCATGTTACGAGAAAAAGCACGTCCAGTGTTAATTGCTCCTACAAAAGTAGGTTTCCTTGCCCTTGACCCTGCGGTGGTTTGTTTCTCCCTATTAACTTCCTCCTCGATGCTCCAATCCATGTCTTCACGCTTAGCAGCGATCCTTTCGTCTTCCACGGGCTTCTTGCCTTTGTCGTTGGCAGAGACCATGGTGCTCCAACTTGAGAAGATTCCTTGATAGAAACAGATCGAAACGAAAACATGATGAGAACACGATATACGAACCTCGGGGGATCCGGGGGTTATATATTATGAAGTTTCAATGCATAAGGAAGGTACTGTGCGAAAACAAGGCGGAGACGGAGCTCAGGGGGCTCACACCCCCTCCAGGTGCGGCCAACTGGGGGCCCGCGCCTAGGGTGGGTGTGGCCATCCTGGCCTCTGTTTCCTCCTCTATTTCGTCTCATAACCTTCCGTATGTAATAAAAAGATAAAAAATATAAAAAGATTAGGCTTTTACGAACCTTCAGTTTTCACCACTTTTACCTATTCAAAGACGAACTCTGTAGATTCCTTTTCTCCTTCTCTTGGAAATTCCCTTCTACAAGGCCTTACACAAACCTCAATGGCAACATTAGTGTATGCAAAAACAATAAACCTTTGGGTTCAAAATTCAACTGAAATCCATCAAAACAAAAGCTACTATAGCAACTCTTTCCAAAAACCCAAAAAGAATCTGAAAGGGAATCAATATAAGAGGCAAACGCAAATGATGGCAGAAATCTGTCAAAACAGACCAGCAGGTAAAGATTGATTTTTTCGAAAACCTTCTGTTGCTCAAATCAAAAAGTGCAGAACTAATGAAAGTTGGGTAAAAACTTGGAGAACAAGCACAACAAATTACAGCTCCATACGAAGTACTGAGCTCCTCAATGAATTTTTACAATGCAGCACAAAAATCTGTCCCAGGACAGCCACTTTTCACAACTCCTCTGCTTCTCAAAAGTAGTTGATCATGACACAAAAACCAAAACAAAAAGGATAAGGAGAGGTTATTACTGAGGTGATAACTTCCAAGACTCACAAAACTATTGGGTTATCTCCCAAGAAGTACTTTTCTTTAATGCCTTTAGTTAGGCTTGAAAATTTCAAAGATGCTCACATCGGAGATATATATTTGAAGTGAAAGAGAGCATCAAGAAGAAAATATCCAACACATTTGAGTCTAACCCACTTCCTATGCAAGGGGGCTCATGAGAAAACAAATTATTGGAACAAAAATCCACTAGCATAGGAAGACAAAACAAATGCAACTTCAAAGCTTTCAACATAAAACGGGGAAACTTAACATTATTGAGATGCATAAAACCATGTTTCCCTCTGTCATAATAACTTTCAGTAGCACTCTGAATAAAGTTGACAATATAACTGTCACAGGAAACAACTTTATCATCAGAATGAGCATACTTACAATCATCAAAAAGAGGTCCAAGGTCATAAACTGGATCAATTGAAGCAAGTTGTTCCATCCTGAAATCTTCATTAGGCAAGCTATTTTCACAAGGAGCTTTAGCAAATTTGGAAAAGTTAAACTCATAATAATCTCCATCAAACTTAGTTAAAACTTTCTCCTTTTTACAATCTATAATAGCTCCATAAGTGTTCAAGAAGGGTCTGCCAAAGATAATAGGACAAGTTTTGCTAGCTGCTGAATTAAGCACTAGAAAATCAACAGGATATTTAATCTTACCACAAAGAACTACCACATCTCTTACAATACAAATAGGGCAAATGGTTTCCTTATTAGCAAGGTGTATAACCACATCAATGTCCTCAAGCTCAAAAGGACCAATTTCATGCATAATTTCCCTATAAGCTCATAAGGAATAGCACTAGAACTAGCACCAATATCACATAAACCATAATAGCAGTGATCACCAATTTTAACAGAAAGAACGGGGACACTAGCTTTTATAGCTTCACTAGGACGAGAGATAATATTAGAAGCGTCTTCACAGAAGACAATGTTCTCATCCTCTATATTTCTAGTGACAAGATCTTTCACAATAGCTACCACAGGTTCAATGTTTATTTGCTCATCTGGTTCCACAGTTTTCTTTGTACTTTTATTATTCGCACTAATTATCATAGAGTACTCCTTTACCTTAGCTGGGAAAGGTGTTTTCTCAACATAAGGTTCGTGCACAATATGACCAATAGTACAAACTTCGGTATTTCTAACAGGAACATGACTAACAACATATTTATAAGGTGCATGGTACTTATTCCACTTCTTTTTAGGAATTTCTATGTAAGAGGCAAAGGCCTTAAAACAATTGGCAATACTTTGAGAATCAAGACCATACTCAGTACTAATATCACGGAAGTCATCAGTTCCCATAAAGGATTTAATGCATTCATAATCATAGTTTATACCTGACTTTCTTCCTTTGTCATTCTCCCATGCTTCAGTGTTCTCTTGAATAAGGTCTAGGAGATCCCATTTAGCTTCTTCCTTCATACGTGTGAATGATCCAGCACAAGAAGCATCTAGAAAATCTTTATCATGAAGAGAAATCCTAACATAAAAGTTATTGCTAATAATATTGTTAGGGAGTTCATGAATATAACATTTAAGCATTATTAACTTCAATCTCCCCCAAGCTTGAGTTGTACTCTCTCCATCACGAGGCCAAAAGTTATATATCAAGTTCCTATCCTTATGGATCTCAATGGGAGGATAGAATTTAGAATAAAAGAGAGGTACTATTTCCTCCCATTCCACGAATTGTCCATTCGTTAGTAGTTTATACCATTCTTCAGCTCTTCCTTTCAATGATATAGAGAGTAACTTCTTCACCTGTTCGGTTGTGATACCTGCACACTTAAACAACCCGCATAATTCATGGATAAAAATCAAATGATCACCAGGATGGACAGTTCCATCCCCTAAATAATAAGTATCCATAACACGATCAAAAATACTTGTAGGTATCTTAAAAGGATCTATCTCAACAGGTGGTGGTTCATTTACTACCCTAACAGTGGCAGTAGTTTTCCCAAACAGAAAACCAAGTGGGTTATCCATATTGGAAACAAAGTAACAAACAGAAATAAAAACAATACTCACAGTAGAAATTTCCTTTACCAGTTTCACTCTTCAATAGCGCTTCACTCCCGGCAACAACGCCAGAAAATAGCCTTGATGACCCACAAGTATAGGGGGTGTATCGTGGTACTTTCTATAAATAGGAGTGTCGATCCCAGCGAGGAGCAGAAGGTGTTGACTAGTGGTATGGAGCAGGAAATCTCTGTAAATACTTAGCAAAGGGATTTTAGGGTTTTTCTGATAAAGCAAAGAAATAAAGTGGAAGTAATAAAGATAGCAAACAATTGCAACAAGTGGCCCAATCCTTTCTTAGAAAAGGACAAGCCAGTGGAAATACTTATGAGGACCAAACGTTCTCGAGGACACATGGGAATTTTGTCAAGTGCTTTTGCTTCAAATAGATGAGTAGTCTTCTTGGTGTTGTAAGTGTTGTGTGGGTGAACCTGTGCTAATGTACCGACCTTATTTGGACTAATACATACTTGTGATTAAACCCCCTACAAGCATCCGCAACTATAGGAAAGCAATTAAGATATAAACCTAACCACAACCTTAAACTCCGAGATCCTACGCTCCCTTGTGCAATGGTGTCCTAACGGGGGTTCAGGTTTCTGTCACTCCGGCAACCCCACAATTAGTAGTCAAATACACAATGCATTCCCCTAGGCCCATAAATGGTGAAGTATCATGTAGTCGATGTTCACATGACACAACTAGAAGAATAGCACTACAACTAAATACTAAACCATTGAATAATATCTCAACACAAATCCACTACTAACAACATGGCTTCTCCCATGTCCTCAAAAACTAAACGAACTACTCACGAGACATCATATGGATCAAGATCAAAGATGATATGGTGATGAATAACAATCTAAACATAAACAATAATACAATGGTTCCAGTCACAAGCATCAATTACAATAGTAATGAACACTAGGAAATTTAGACATGAGATAGTTGTTTAGCATGTTATCCCTCTTTTTTTGAGGTGGAAAATGGTTGTAAATATTCTTTTGTAACTCTATATAATCTATAAAAGTTGCAGTGGGGTTTTTTGCCCTACTGTTTTACCCTCAAAAAAAATGAACACTAGGAAAGTTTCCCCTAAGAACTATGCAAGTATTCAACACAATTGTTACAGTGGGATGGAGTGGTGATGATGGTGCTGGTGGAGATGATGGTGTGGATGATGAGGACGAGGCTCCCGATGAATTCTAGCTTGATGATGGTGTTGATGGTGACGATCTCCCCTCTCTGGGAAGGAATTTCCCCAGTAGAAATCTGTTTGTCGGAGAGATCTTTCTCTCTCGGTGTTTTCCGCCCCGTAGAGGCGGTGTAATCTTTCTATGGTTGCTCCGCTGTGTATGAGGGTTTTGAGGAGAAGGTATAGGCGAGAGGGCGGAGCCAGAGGTGGGCCAGGTGGGCCACACCCCCTGTAGGCGTGGCCTAGGGGTGTCCCGCGCCTGGGGGGTGTGGGCCCCTGTGGCCTATCTCCGCCTCCCCTTCTGGCTTTCTTCGTCTTCTAGGAAAATATGATTTTTTGTAGTTTTTCTTGTATTTTTCTGATCTTCGCAAAATTGCATCAAAACACCTCTTTTTCCATCAGAATCCTGACTCCGGCAGTTCATCCTCCAAGAATCATCCAACATGCAAAAACAGATGAAAAGACATAAGTAACACCTCTTAATATGAAATATATCAATGAATAGAGGCAAATTATGATATAGAATGGTGATGCAAATTGGACGTATCAGCTAAGAACAAGGTGACAACTACATAAAGAACTAAAATTTTGTGTGTTTTTATAAGAAAAGAAAAGCAAACAAAACAAAACTAATTTTTTTGTATTTTTTGGTAAAAATAAACAAGCAAAACAAAGCAAAAGAAACTAAGCAAAACAAAAACAAAGTAAGGATATTGGTTGTGAGATACTCCCCTTACAAGAATCTTCTTTCTCCCTGAAAAGTGACTGACAAGGAGGAAAAGATTGAAGTTGTCTTTATTTCCCCGGCAACGGCGCCAGAAAAGTGCTTGATGGCTCAGATATGTAGAGCTCGTTGGGAAACCCAAGAGGAAGGTATGATGAGCATAGCAGCAAGTTTCCCCCAGTTATGAAACCAAGGTTATCGAACTAGTAGGAGTAAGGAAACAACTCCAAGGTGTTGCTAACAATTGGAAACCTGCACAACACAAACTTAATACTTTGCCCCAACTTACAGTGAGGTTGTCAATCTCACCGGTTTGCTGAAAACAAAGTATTAAACGTATAGTGTGGAAGATAGTGATTTGCTTGTAGAAAGTAAACAGTAAACAATAGATGGTGGATGGTATATCAATGATAAAAGAATGGACCTGGGTCCACAGTTCACTAGAGGTGTTCTCCATAAGATAGATAGCATGTTGGGTGAACAAATTATAGCGGGGCATGATACGTAGGGAACGTATCTATAATTTTTTATGTTCCATGCTTGTTTAGTATCTACTTTGTTTTGCTTTGTCCACACTTTGAGGTGTTTTTGTATGTTTTCTAGTACTCACCTATTAACAAGTTTCCACGATGCGGTTACTGTTTTCTTACATTTTTTGGTTCGGAAAGGCAGAAAATCAATATTCTCGGAATTGGACGGGACAAAATCCAAAGTCAATATTTTACCGTGGGAAACACGAAGCCTGAATACGAGACGGAGTTGACCCACCAGGGGGGCACACCCCCTGGCCGCGCGGGTGGGCCTACCCCACGACTAGGGGTGCAGCCGCCCTGGCGGCCCTCCTGCCTCGCCTCTTTGCCTATAAGAAGCCCCCGATGCCTAAACCCTAAGTACCCGATCAATATTCCACGAAACCGCATGTAGCCACCACCACCATCGTCCCTAGATCGGGGGGGTCTGAAGCTCTTCCCACCTCCGTGCCGGAGGGGAGATCATCTCGGAGGCCTTCTTCTTCATCATGCCAGCCTCCGGTATGAAGCATGAGTAGTTCCACCTAGGACTACGGGTCCATGTAGTAGCTAGATGGTTGTATCTCCTCCTTTGTGCTTTCAGGTCTAGATCTCGTGAGCTCCGTTCATGATAAAGATCTCATCTATTTGTAACCATGCATGTTGTGTTTGCGGGGATCCGATGGATATTGAGATTACTATGTTAGATTGATTAATGGATTTGTCTATTTGATTCTATCATGTCTGTGTTGTTTGTGATCTTACATGCTCTCCGTTGTTAGTAGTTATCTTGGCCAAGTAGTTGCTAGTGACTCCAAGAGGGGGTATTTATGCTCAATAGTGGGTTCATGCCTCTATTTAATCTAAGGGAAGTGACATAAATCTCTAAAGTCGTAGATGTGCTATTGCCACTAGGGAGAAAACAACGGTCTCTTGTTCATGGAACAAGTGGATTGTTGACCTTACACACTTTGCTTAAAGCAATTGTCTGTTGCTTGCAACTTAATACTGGAGGGGTTTCGGATGATAAGCCAAAGGTGTACTTCTATTCATAGATGCAGTTGGATGGCGGTCTATGTATCTTGTTGTATTGCCCAATCGAATCTCATAGGATCGTGATGTCTAGTATTGCATTGTTATGCCTTGCTCAGTCCTGTCAATTGCCCTGCTGTAATTTGTTTACCCATCATGCCATGTTTGTTTATCTAAGGAGAACACCTCTAGTGAACTATGGACCCTGGTCCAATCTTTATCATTGATACATCTTCCACTGTTTACCATTTACTTGTTGCAAACCACTATTACCTTCCACACCATAAAGTTAATCCTTTGTTACATCAAATCGGTGAGATTGACAACCTCACTGTTCGTTGGGGCAAAGTCTTGCGTTTGTGTTGTGCAGGTCTCCAAGTTGCTATCAACACCTTTGAGTCATTTCCTTCCTCCTACTGGTTCGATAACCTTGGTTTCTAACTGAGGGAAAACTTGCTGTTGTGCTCATCATACCTTCCTCTTGGGGTTTCCCAATGAAGTGCTACTTCACTCATCAGGGCAATTGAAAGATTGAGAAAGCATAACAATGCATATACTATACATCTTGATCTCTACGAGATTTGATTGGTCATTACAACATAATACATAGACTATAATCCAACTGCATCTATGACTAATAATCCACCTTCAGGTTATTATCTGAACCCCTTCTAGTATTAAGTTGCAAACAACATATAATTGCATTAAGCAAAGTGTGTAAAGTAAACAATACAATTTCCCCATGGGCAGAGGATTGTTGTTTTATCCCTAGTAGCAATAGCACATCTACAACCTTAGAGATTTCTATCACTTCTCCAGACTACTAGAGGCATGAACCTACTATCGAGCATAAATACTCCCTCTTGGAGTCACAAGCATCTACTTGGCCAAGATAGCCACTAGCAATGGAGAGCATGAAAGATCACAAATAACATAGGCATGATAGAATCAATAATCAACCTGACATAGTATCTCAATATCCATCGGATCCCCGCAAACACAACATTTATGATTACAAATAGATGATCTTGATCATGAATGAAGCTCACAAGATCTAAACATGATAGCACAAAGGAGGAGAAACAACCATCTAGGTACTATATGGACCCATAGTCCAAGGGTGAACTACTCACGCATCACTCTGGAGGCTAGCATGGTGATGAAGAAGGCCTCCGGGATGATCTCTCCCCTCCGGTAGGGTGCTGGAAGAGCTTCAGATCCCCCTGATCTAGGGATGGATACGGCGGTGGCTACAGACTTTTTCATGGAGATCTGATCGGGTACCTAGGGTTTCTGCATCGGGGTGCTTTTATAGGCGAAGAGGTAAGGTCGATGGGCGCCTGAGGGGCCCACACCTAGGGCTGGCGCACCCCCTAGGCTGCGCCGCCACCATGTGTGGCCACCTCATGGCCCCACTTCGGCTGCCCTTCGGACTCCGTGTTCCTTCTGGTAAAATATTGACTTTGGCTTTTGTCCCGTCCAATTCCAAGAATATTTCCTTACTAGCTTTTCTGAAACCAAAAACAGCAGAAAATAGGCAACTAGCACTGCAACATCTTGTCAATAGGTTAGTTCTATAAAATGTATAAAATTACCTCAAAGTGTAGACAAAACATAAGAAAGTTGATACAAAACAAGCATGGAGCATCAAAAATTATAGATATGTTTACGACGTATCAGGAACTGAAGAGAAAAGTTGAAAAAACTTTGAAAACTGGTCCTTTAGTCCCGATTGGTGGTTCCAACCGGGACTAAAGGCCCCTGCGCGCATCGTTGATATGTCTAAAACATATCTACTTTCCCGAACACTTTTGCTATTGTTTCTCCTCTAAACTTGTGTGATTTGGATACAAATAACACGGATTGACGCTATTTTCAGCAGAATTACCTTGGTGTCTAGTTTTTGTGCAGAAAATCAACTATTAGGAAAAATCCCGAAAAATATGCCAAAAATCCTATTTCACCAGAAGACTCATGGAACCAGAAGATGAGACGGAGTGGATGCCTGGGGGGCCCACACCCCTGCCAGGCGCGGGCCAGGCCTAGCGGCGCCTAGGGGGGTGCAGCCACCCCAGGCACTCCCTCGGGCTCCCTCTTCGCCTACAAGAAGCCTCTTGACCTAAAAATCGAGGGGGGTTTGTCATTTTTCCACAAAGAGTTCCGTTGCGCCGCCACCACCAGACCAATATTCGGATCCAGAAACTCCGTTCTGGCACCCTGCCGGGACGGGGAATTTGGGGAGGATCATCACCATCGTCATCACCACATCAACCATCAATGTTTCCCTCATCCATGAGTGAGTAATCCCCCGCTGTAGGCTATGGGGATGGTAGGCATTGGATGAATTCTATCATGTAATCGAATAAGATTGTTAGGGCATAGTGCCTAGTATCTCTATTAGTGCTATTTGACTTTGTTGCAACTTGTTGTGCTTAATGCTTGTCACTAGGGCCTGAGTGCCATGATCTCAGATCTGAACTTATTATTGAATCATTATGATAATATTATTTGTGATCTTAACTGCAAGTTGTGTACACATATCATTGTCCGGATCCAAAGGCCCCGAAGTGACAGAAATTGGGACAACCGGAGGGGATGGCTGTGGTGTGAGGATCACATGTGTTCACAGAGTGTTAATGCTTTGCTCCGGTGCTCTATTAAAAGGAGCACCTTAATTTCCAGTAGTTCCCTAGAGGCCCGGTGCCACGGGCTGGCAGGACAAAAGACGTTGTGCAAGTTCTCATTACGAGCACGCATGACTATATATGGAGCATGTGCCTATGATTGTTAGTACTTGGATGCTTATTCCTATTTATCTCCAATTGCCCTAGATCTTAAAGTTACATGTTTAGACTCGTCCATGCAACGCCCGTCCATCCATCCATATGCCAACCGCGCTCATATCCTACTGTTTGCTGCTACTGTTACTATTGCTCCTGTTTACTGCTGTTGTTACTTTGTTGTTGCTACTACAAACTATTGCTACTCATAAACTTCTGTGAGAAAGAACTGTTTCCAGGTGCAGTTGAATTGACAACTCAGTTGTTAAGGCTTGCAAGTATTCTTTGACTCCCCTTGTGTTGAATCAATAAATTGGGTAATACTACCCACGAAGACTGTTGCGATCTCCTATACTTGTGGGTCATCAAGACTATTTTCTAGCACCATTGCCAGGGAGCATAGCTTTATTTGTAAGTTTACTTGGATCTACTATTGTTCACTGCTACTCCTTTCATCATGGGGAAGTCTCGTGATGGAAAGTTTCCTATTTTACCATCCACTACAAGAAGAGGTACAGTCCTAAACACCTCTGTTGCTCCTGATTCACCGTCTGTTATAAGTAAGCTTGTCACACCACCACCACATAATCATGCTACACACACTGCTACTACTGCTGAATCTAAAACTGCTTTTGATGCTCATGATGTTACTTCTACTGTGCTTGATGCGAGTGGTTCATTAGGTCCTTTCCTAGATGCTACTATGGCTAGTCTAGGAAATATTGAAACTCCTAGTGAAGACACTGTTACACCGGTTAGCTCACCTGAGTCTAGAGAGAGTTACGATCTTAATGATGGTTACATTGAGTTCACTAATGAATTTGTTGAAGAGTGTCGAAACACTCATGGTGCCAGTGCTATTAAGAGTCTCCTTGCTAGACGTACCATTATTCCTAAACTGTCCTCTAGTCCTAAGTTTGCCACCTCTCCCATAGATATCAAAGATAAAGATTATGATTTCTCTCTTGATTTATCCTATTTAGACATTGTTGAGAAAGAACCTTTTTGTGGGACTGAAAATGAGAGTGTTGTGGCTCATATGAATGAGCTTTCTACTATGAGTGATTTATTCTCTGATGATTTTAAAATGCGCAAGTACTTTGTTACTAAGATCTTCCCCTTTTCACTAAAAGGAGAAGCTAGGGCTTGGTTTAATAGATTGCCTCCTTGTTCCATTAATAGCCCCGATTGCTTGATTGCTTCTTTCTTCTGGAAATATTTTCCTCCCAGTGCTAGACATGCTGCTTTGCACAGACTTTTTAATTTTAAACAGGGAGAAGAAGAGAAATTGCCTGAGTCATGGACAAGGTTCTGTGCCTTGATTCATGCACATCATGGATGTCCATTACCTAAGAATGAGCTTCTTGATATTTATTATAATGGACTAACTGATGATTCTAGGACATACCTAGATAGCTTTGCTGATTGTGTTTTCAGGAAAAGAACTCCTACAGATGCTGAAGAATTAATGGATAAAATAAGCAAGAATTATGATGATTGGACTTCAACTGAGTTAAATACACCTGAGCCTATTACTCCTGAACCAGTTGTGCCTGAACCAATTCCAACACCAACGCCAAAGAAGAGGAGAGTTATTGTATTAAATGATGAAGTGATGAAAGAAGCCAATTATATAAGCCAATTCCCCACTCATCTACTATTGAGGTACACTCTCTCCACTTTAATGAAGGTGATATTCCCTATGGTAAGCCTCCTGATCAATGCTTAGAAGAACTTGAAACATTTATTGTTAAACAAGGTAATTTTAATAAACAAGTTCAGAATCATTTATTGGAAAACTCTAGAGCTATTAAAGAGTTGAAAGATATTGTGGAAAGAACTTCTAATGATATTAAAATGTTTTGTAAACACTTTCAAATGGTTCAAACCCAACTTGATCAACTAGCTAAGGTACAAAAAGATATGCTAGTTAATGCCTAGGAGATAAACATGATTATGGAGTTAGAACTAGGAGTGGTATAGCTATTCAAGGTCCTTTATATCCTGAAGGACACCCTAAAATAATTGAGCAGGATTCTCAACAAGGTGAAAGTAGTGGTAGTCCTCGTAAGAGAAATAAAAAGAAACATAAGGTAGTTGAGGAACCACTTGAACCTGCTGTAGATCCTAATAGTATATTAGTCTTTGATGCTGAAACTGAGAGTGGTAATGATAAAAATTATGCTCCTGATAAGGAGGAAGCTCAGGAAGAACCTGAGAAGCACACTAAGAACACTAGGTACACTAAGGAAGATTTTATTGCTAAGAAACATGGAAGTGAGAGAGAACCTTAGGTGTAGAAACCTATGCCTTTTTCAGGTAAGAAACACAAGTCAAAGGAGGAAGAACACTACAACAAGTTTTGTGAGTGGATGAAACCTTTATTTTTGCAAATTCCTTTGACTGATGCTATTAAGTTGCCTCCTTATTCAAAGTATATGAAGGATATTGTTTCTAATAAAAGGAAGATTCCTAATGAGGAGATTTCTACTTTGCTTGCTAATTATTCCTTCAATGGTAAGGTTCCAAAGAAACTTGGTGATCCAGGTATACCAAATATTCCTTTCTCTATTAACAATAATTATGTTAGAACTGCTCTATGTGATTTGGGAGCTGGAGTTAGTGTTATGCCTTTTTCTCTCTACAAGAGACTCCAGCTAGAAAAGTTGATACTAACTGATATATCTTTGCAAATGGCTGATAAGTCAACTACTATTCTTGTTGGTATATGTGAGGATGTTCCTCTTCAAGTAGCTCATAATTGCTTGGTTTTGACTAATTTTGTTGTGCTTGAGATGCCTGAAGATGATAATATGTCTATTATTCTTGGGAGACCTTTTCTTAATACTGCAGGTGTTGTCATCAATTGTAATCAAGGAAAAGTAAGTTTTAATATTAATGACAAAGAGCATACTGTGTATTTTCCCAATAAGGTTGCTAAGAGCTATTGCCTGAATTCCATTGAAAATATTCAGAGCATCAAGGTTGGAGAAATATATTGTCCCATTCCACGAGAAAATTTTGATACTATTCTGATTGGGACCATTGCTATCAAGTAAGAGGTAACATAATCACCTTGTGGAATGCAAAGTTTTGTTTCATATAAGATTGTTTTGGTAACAAGACTTGATCAACCTTGTTAACAAAAGGATTTTAATGAACAAAATAATGCTTTCACTATGGTTATTCTTGCTTTCTTTTATTTTTCTCCTTCCTAGTCTTTGCCCTTCCTTTTGTTAGCTTTGGTTTTGTTAGTTGTTTGCTTTTTAGAGTGTCTTATAACTTCTGTAGTTTGGTTTTTGGTTTGCTTTTGCTTCTTTTAAAAAAACTGTTTCTGCGAGAAAATCAATTTTCATACCCTGAAAATTGGCCAAAAATAAAGTTTCCCGAAAAATCCCAGAAAATTCAAAATAATTTTTTTCTCGAAAAAAGGGGCAGAGCGACACCTGGAGTGACCCAGGGGGCCACCCCAGGCCAGCACACCCCTGGTAGGCGCGGCCAGCCCCTAGGTGGCGCCTGGCTGGGGTATAGCCCACCTGGGCCCCTCCAAGGTGCCTCCTCCTAGCCATCTTCTTTCTCTCTCCCTAAAAACACCGAAAAACTTGCTCAAGCTCGAGTTCCTGCTATTCTTGCTTGCAATTTTCGATATCCTTGCTCATCCCATCTTTGCTGTTGATTTTTTTGGGGGGGGGGTTGCTCCTTGGTATGTGCCTCCTCCGCTTTCCAATTAGATTTGTGATTGGTAGATTGTATCTTGAGTATTTTGCTGCTATAGGTGACATGTTGTGTGAGCTTGCATGCTTGTTCTATGCTTAGATATTTCATTTTGATGCATGTGTATCCCTTTATCAAGTTCCTATAGTAGTTTCTCATCATTTATCAACTTGGAAATCACTTGGTTTGATGTTTGTCTAAAAAATTTAGAAAAGAAGATGAGTGCATACCCACTGAATCAATATGACTTAATGGTTCCTAAGCCAATGAAAGTTCATCGTGAGGAAGGAGTCTTTCCTTCCATATATCCATGCCATGAATTTATGAGAACTACGGGAATCTTCCAGAATTTCTAAACTATGATTACCAATGCAGGGTTGGAACACTTTGTTGAAGGTGAACCACTTCAATATGTTAAGCTAACCATGGCTGTTGTGCAGGACTTACGGTTTACTTCATCTACATCTAACCCCATGGTCCATTATAAAATATACAATATAGCTGTCGACCTGCCTTTTGCTGATTTCTATGCAGCAATTAGCGTACCTCAGTGGGGATCTTGTGAGAAGATCAAGGAGAGACCCAATTCACTCATGGATTTATATGCTGAGATTTGCCAAGGTTTCGACTTCTCAAAGGAAAGTGGTAAAATTCGGAACATTCAGTTCCCAACCATTAGATATTTTGCCTACTAAGTGTGTTATTGCTAGAAACATTGCTAGAAAGTTATCTTCTTTTGATCTAGCTTTTATCGCAGCTGCTTTGAATAGGAATAGATCTTATAACCTGGGTGCTTTGATATCTTACCGTATCACCACTAACCGCGAGAATGGTGGAATTTGTAGAGGTCTCATTGCTTCTAGGTTGCTAGCTTTCCATGGTTTAGAGCCTCACCATTTAGATTATCGGTTCCCATAGAGAGGCTTGATTTTGAATCCATGATTCAGCATGGTTTTGTTTCTTTGGGGGCTACTGTGAGAAGTTTACCGTATGAACTATCTTTTGCCAAGCGTGGTTGGAGAGGGGGTAGGACTGAGAAAATAGTTTATTTGCCTGGACCTGCTTTGTTTAATTTTGATAACAGGCAAGGATGGTCGCTCACGGAGGAGGAGTTTGACACACACGTGGCGGAGCTCTCCCAGCAAGAGGAGAATGTTGGAGAGGATGCCGAATATGATCCGGTTCATCCCTCCAACTTGGGAGAGTCTTCATACCAGCAACCCTCCTTTGATATGGGCGCGTCTTCCTCTTCACCGCAAGCGTCAGACTATGATCATTCCTATGATGACCCACAATCTTGGGGTTACTACCCGCGTTATTGAGCCCCACTTAGGCCAAAAGCCTAACCTTGGGGGGAGGTATACCGACATCACACTCATCTATATATCATGTTTCGTCGGTTCTTTGTATATCCATTGTTTCGCTTTCTTTTTGGTTTTTGTTTCTGCTTTCTTAAAACACAAAAATACCAAAAATATTTTCGTTGTTTCTCTTGGTTTGTTTCTTTGCTTTTTAGCTTTGGTTTGCCTTAAAGAAAAATCCAAAAATATTTTGCTTTGTTTTTGCTTGCTTTGAAAAATTGAAAAATACCAAAAATATTTGTTCTTCTTCTTTGGTTTTGTGAGTTCTTTGCAGGATCCAGCCGTCCTTAGTGGATTTTGGTTTCATGTTATTATTCAAGTCACACAAGTGAAGGGAAATAATAAAGATTAAGACAACTTGAGGTGTGGTAAGAGGCTGGTAACGAACTCTATTTGTTTTCATTTTTGTACATATACTCATGATTGTGAACATGCTTAGTCTGTTCGTGTAAGGAATATGTTACTGATGGATGCTTAGTAGTTCTTGCTTGTTTGTGATTAGTTCCATCTTGCTAATAGTTTGTAGCATGTCATATGAATATTTGCTTGCATTGTTCTATTCATATTTTGGTATGATATTGTGGTATCCTCCTCTGAATGTTTCATGTGAATCGACTTGGCACATGCTCACGCATGCATATGACTAAACAATAGACAGTAAGCCTCGACGATTTATTTTGCCTCAGAGTTCTTGTATCACTTTCATGCCATAATTAGTCTTGTTTTGTTGCAAGCATGATTATGACAGTTATTGCTCTCTCGTTTGTTGCTCCCTCTCTATTGCTAGCCTTCACTTGCACCGAGTATGAACTCTACTTGTGCTTCCAACTCCCCAAAACCAATATTGCCAACAGTGTCCACAATACCTACCTATTAGCATCATTTTCTATTTTAGTGCATATTCTATATGCCTTGTTTTCTTCCAAATAAAATGTTTGTCTGTTTTGAGAAAGTTAGTTAGTAAAGCTCTCGCGAACTTGATGGCACACTTTATTCCTTGCACTTAATAATCCTGAACTATTGTGACCTGTCCATGAAAGTTATATGCTTGCAAATTATAGGCTGGGAGTTAGCAGAACCGTGCTGTCACGGGGAACACTTTCAACACTTATGGATACATGTCTAGTTGATACCTTGCTCTTTTGTTTACGGATGTCGTCGTTGTGAAATAAAAGGGGAGCTTGTGAGTTCATGGAGTATATATATGTGTTAGATAAACGCCTGAGCCACTAGCCTAAGCCATGCCTAATCATGGTGGAAATTTTCAGCACCACCATAATGAGCATTCTGTGAAGCATCCTCAATAAAAAGCTATGCACATAGTAAATAAAAGATCGCTGAGATGCTCATTGTCTGCTTGCCTTGTCATTTTGATCACGGGATAGCTCATGTATCATGTGCAAGGGGTACCCCGTTGGCGGTTCTCTATGATATGCATGTATGTACAATGACAAGAACTTGCAGGTAACCAAAGTTGAGTAGCATGCGAAGCGGCCCTCGTACTCAAGGGACATGGGATTTCCAGATTATGGTCTGTCAAGCATATAGCTCATATTGGACCATATGAATATGCCTATGATAGGTGCAATGAGAGATCAAAGATAATGAGTACCTTCCTTTCAGCATTAGGAAGCCTTTCAAACTTTTCAAAATCTTTTCACTTCCTTGTTGAGTCACCACTTATTCTATGAGCACCTTCTTGAGAGAATAGTTGTCATTCATGTGTTTGTCTCAAAACTTGGTTAATTATGTCATGACTTTGATGCTTATATCTCTGATATCTTTACTTCTAGTCTTCACTTGAACTTTAGAGGTGCCTTGGCATTTACATTGTGCTCTACAAACAAAGGCAAGCGAGATACCACTCTATCTTACCTTATTATGAGCATTGCAATGTTGCTTATGTTTATGTTTCATGCTACTTATTATTATTGAGTTGGTTTCTCTTCATAGCTTGCAATGACTATTTAGTAGACTTAGTTGCATACTTCTTATTATGAATGGCTTAAGTATCTACTCTTGTGCTGAGAATATATACATCATATGAAGCAAATGTGTTCGTGAAAGTTCTTTTATCGCAATAAGTTTTCAACTGAATTGCTTGAGGACAAGCAATAAGCTAAGCTTGTGGGGAGTTGATACGTCCAAAACGTATATACTTTCCCGAACACTTTTGCTATTGTTTCTCATCTAAACTTGTGTGATTTGGATACAACTAACACGGACTGACACTGTTTTCAGCAGAATTACCTTGGTGTCTAGTTTTTGTGCAGAAAATCAACTATCAGGAAAAATCCCGGAAAATATGCCAAAAATCCTATTTCACCAGAAGACTCACGGAACCAGAAGACGAGGAGGCCTAGGGGACCCACACCCCTGCCAGGCGCGGGCCAGGCCTGGCGGCGCCTAGGGGGGTGCGGCCACCCCAGGCACTCCCTCGGGCTCCCTTTTCGCCTATAAGAAGCCTCTTGACCTAAAAACCGAGGGGGCTTCGTCGTTTTTCCAGAAAGAGTTCCGCTGCGCCACCACCACCAGAAACCAAGATTCGGATCCAGAAACTCCGTTCTGGCACCCTGACGGGACGGGGAATTTGGGGAGGATCATCGCCATCGTCATCACCAATGCCTCTCCATCAACCATCAATGTTTCCCTCATCCATGAGTGAGTAATCCGCCGCTGTAGGCTATGGGGATGGTAGGGATTGGATGAGTTCTATCATGTAATCAAATAAGATTGTTAGGGCATAGTGCCTAGTATCTCTATTAGTGCTATTTGACTTTGTTGCAACTTTTTGTGCTTAATGCTTTTCACTAGGGCCCGAGTGCCATGATCTCAGATCTGAACTTATTATTGAATCATTATGATAGTATTGTTTGTGATCTTATCTGCAAGTTGTGTACACATATCATTGTCCGGATCCAAAGGCCCCGAAGTGACAGAAATTGGGACAACCAGAGGGGATGGTTGTGGTGTGAGGATCACATGTGTCCATGGAGTGTTAATGCTTTGCTCCGGTGCTCTATTAAAAGGAGCACCTTAATTGCCAGTAGTTCCCTAGAGGCCCCGCTGCCACGGGCTGGCAAGACAAAATATGTTTTGCAAGTTCTCATTGCGAGTACGCATGACTATATATGGAGCACGTGCCTATGATTGTTAGTACTTGGATGCTTATTCCTATTTATCTGCAATTGCCCTAGATCTTAAAGTTACATGTTTAGACTTATCCATGAAACACCCGTCCATCCATCCCTATGCCTACCACGCTCATATCCTACTGTTTGCTGCTACTGTTACCATTGCTCATGTTTACTGCTGCTATTACTTTGCTGTTGCTACTACAAACTGTTGCTACTGATAAACTTCTGTAAGCTAGAACTATTTCCAGGTGCAGCTGAATTGACAACTCAGTTGTTAAGGCTTGCAAGTATTCTTTGACTCCCCTTGTGTCGAATCAATAAATTGGGTAATACTACCCGCAAAGACTCTTGCGATCCCCTATACTTGTGGTTCATCGGCCGTTTCTGGCCTTCCAAAATTGGTCCTTTAGTCCCGGTTGGTGGATCCAACCAGGACTAAAGGTGGAGCATTCCTCCCGGTTGGATCCACCAACCGGGACGTATAGCCCTTCCCTTATAAGCGTGCCCTGTTCCTCTCCTTCCCCATCTCATTTCTCTTCCCCCGACGTGCACACACCAGGAGACATTGCCCCGACCTCGACACCGGCAGGCTTCCCCCATCCGTGCACGCCCCACCGGACCGCCGCCGTCGTCGTCAGTGGCGCCGCCTCCGCCTCCGTCTGTGTCTGTCACGCCGCCGCCTCGCTCCGTCTTCGTGTCTCCGTATGTCAGCGCCGCCTCCTCTCCCTCTCATCCCCACCCGCAGCATCACCGCCTGACCACCACCCTCCTCCTGCCTGCTTTCCATTACTTCCACATTACCCACCCGACGGTGAGGCCCTCCTTTTTAGGTGTATGTAGATGTATTATTTAGATTTTATGTGTAGACCATTTAGGTAATTTAGTGTAGATGATTATTAGATGATGTAAATGTTAGATGATTATTTAGTGTAGATGATTTAGATGTATTATTTAGATTTAATTAGATTTAGATGTAGATGTTGTTATATGATTATTTATTAGTGTAGATGATGTAAATTTTAGATGATGTAAATGTTAGATATTATTAGTTTTTTAAGTGTATTTATTTTTAGTTGTAAATATTGTGATTTTAGTTGATTTTAGTTGTAGTGTATTATAAATATTTGATTTTAGTTGTAAATATTATAAATATTCGTTATAGTCATGCGGTATTGTGTATGTAATATTCGTGTAGGTTATTGTGTATGTAATATTTTAGTTGTAAATTGTGGATTTAGTTGATTTTAGTTGTAAGCTATGGTGTATGTAATATTCGTAATATTGATTTAGTTATATTGTGTATGTAATATTCGAACACGCATAGTCCCGTAGCCCCACGTGCACACAATCGCTGCCCCCTCCGCCGTGCTGTGAGCTCCCGCCGGCGTGACGTCATGCTGACGTCACCCGTGCGTCTGACCCAGTCAAACCCGGGTTGGGTCCCACCCTGCTCGCGTGGAGGCCGACCTTGCCCTGGCCCACAGGCCAGCCCAAGTGGGTAGACTCGGCCCAGTGGGTAAACCCTAATATGTATTTATTAGGGTTTCTCCGAATAAGGGTTTATATCTCTCGGCACCTGGCCCTAGCATCCTAACCTTCCCCCTTAGACGCTTTGACTTATTCGTTTTTCCACCTTTGCAGAAAATATGGAACCACACGACAGAGACGAAGAAAAGGAAGAGTTGATCCATGGTGTGATCCGCGGGGAAGAAATGGATGTATCGACGTTTCTGAATAACTCTGGTGAGGGTGATCCTCTTTTCGCCAGAAGAGATGACTTCATTGAGGGAGAAGGCAACGAGTTTCGTGATGGGGAAGGCGACTCCTTCCGTGAGGAAGAAGGCGTCGACTTTCTTGAGGGATAAGGCGATGCCTTCCGTGAGGGAGAAGACGACCACTCCGATGGAACATTAAATATTACAAACTCCGGTGAGGTGCATAAAATATTAATTAATTAATACTCTGTTGTCTATATACATATATTAATGCTCTTTCTTCTTTCAGCCCTCTGGATCGAGCAAATCTACTGCAAAGATAAAATGAGGACCAACCAAAAAGTTGGAAGACCATGAAAGGTACAGGATCGAAGAAGTCGCTGACGACGGCAAACCGACGGCTCCCCTTCATGTCAGAAAAAATTTGTAGCACAATGCGAAGTAATTGTTAGGGACTTTGTCCCAATCACCGTTCAAGATTGGAATAAGCCAAATGAGGAAGAAGTTATGTATTCATATGTCCTGTACAAAGCTTAATTTCACCCTACCAACGGTAGAGGTGGGTCCAAATGCGGAGAATCTAGATGAGGAGGCCAAGCAACGTGTCGCTGCCATGAAGCAGAAGGTTAAGGAGTGGGCTCTTAAGAAGATGGCCCAGCAATTCACCAACTAGAAGAAAATATTGCACCTTGAATTTATCGTGAAAAAGAAGAATCTGGATTTCAAGGGATCGTATGAGAAGATAAAACCCCACTGGGATGAGTTTGTGGATACAAGAGATCAGCGGTAGCTCAGGAAAGGTCTAAAACGAATAAGAAAAATGTTGCTAACAATAAGTATCGCCATACTATGGGGCAAGGTGGCTACAGGGCTGGCCTTCCTAAGTGGAAGAAACTTGAGGAATACCTGCGTGTTAAAGGGGTCTTCCGAGAGACAATTGATTGGATGGAATGCACAAAGAATTGGTTTGACGGGCATAGAGGCACGTTGGACTCATAACGGAAGTGTATATATAACATAAGACATAAAGAAAACCCCTTGCCCATCGAAGACATAAGAAATGCAATAAAGGCTATTGAAGAGGGGAGGTTCATTCCTGATAAAGAGAACAACGATCTCACACTCGCCCTTGGGAATTCGGAACATGAAGGACGAACACGAGGCACAATAGGCTCCCAACCATGGAGCATTGGGTTTCCCGTAGACAGGAAGAAATATCCCGATAGAAGCTATAAGAGGAGAAAGGACAAGGAGGAAATTGAAACAAATATTCAGGCAGACCGGATGCGTAACATTGAAGAACAATTAAAGCGGCAATAAGATCAAATTAACGCACTTAGCCAGCAAGGTACTACCGGCCCATCTCAGCGGCACATGGTAGAACCTACATTCGATTCTACCGGCCTATCTAATAATCGGAAAAGCAGCGTGGCTTCCACGGAGGTCCCGGGTGATGATGATGATGATGGTGCACCGATGATGGATCATCTTGGCTACCCAGTGGATGATATCACGGCGACGACACATTGTGAGCTACATGTAAAAGTTGTGAACATAACAATGAAGGTAGCGGTCAGCTATGCCTTACCAATTGGACCTGAACCAACTTACCATTGTCGTCCGGTTCCATAGGGCTACGCTTTTGTTGGGGTGGATGAAGTCATGTACGGATTTCACCAGTTGAAGCATGACTACCCCGTAGGTGAAGGGGATGTGACTGAACTGGGAGAAGCAAAAAAAGTCACAATTCTATGGCGAAAGGAATACATCGTGCTTCCAAATCAGACGCCAAGGCCAACTTTTTCGCCGCCTCACCCATCTCCACCAGCACAATAGTCATATCCGCCACCTCACCTGTCTCCATTAAGACCATCTCTACCAGTTGCGTCAGCCACAGTAAGAGTACCATCGCTACTCTACGGACTGGTAAGCGATCACCGAAACGTAAATAGGAGCCCCTACCAAAAGTACCAAAGTTTCCTCCCAAGAGAGCTTACGACAATACTCCAAAGGAGACTGCGGTGATCATAGAGGAGGAAACAGCAGAGTGGTTTTCTAAACTGAAGTAGCCGAAAGAGCCAGAGTTCCCCAGCACCGAAGAAGAAAAGCCCGAGTGCTCAAAATGCTGAAGACCCTTTACCAACCCGAGCCAGGGCTATCATCCGTCTATGAACGCTCTATTCTCAAGTCACATGCGGCACAGAAGTGGTCGAAGAGCAGTAGTGCAAGCGGGAAATCAGTTCCCCAGCTCGAAGAACAAAAAAAACAATTATGTCCCCCGCTTAAGGTGATTTCCCATACCAATGTGGGGTCGAGCAAATGTGCGATCGAAGACCAGTATGTGTTGGAGATATGACCTATAGGCAATAATAAAAGTAGTTATTATTATATCTTTGTGTTTATGATAAATGTTTACATTTATGCTATAATAGTATTAACTAGGAACATTAATACTTGTGTGATTTGTAAACTAAATTAGAATCCCTAGTAAAGCCTCTTTATAATACTAGCTTGTTGGTTGATAGATGATCGTGGTTTCCTGATCATGAACATTGAGATGTTATTAACAACAAGATCATATCATTAAGAGAATGGTGTGATGGACATACTCCTATAGATAAGCGTAGCATAAAGATCAAGTCATTTCAATAGTTCGTTTGCTATAAGCTTTCTAATACATAGTAACCTAATTCCTTCGACCATGAGATCATGCTAATCACCTTCACTAGAAGGATGCTTTGATGACATCAAACACCACACCGTAACTGGGTGGCTATAAAGGTGGCATTGAGTGTTCAGGAAGTATGTGTTGAGGCACATGGATCAGGAGTGGGATTTGTCCATCCACATGACGGATATATATACTCTGGGCCCTCTTGGTGGAATGTCATCCAATTAGCTTGCAAGCATGTGCTAGCTCCCAAGGTATCACATATCACAGGAACGAGAAAAGAGTACTTATCGAGCGGTAACAAGGTTGAACTAGGTATGCAGAGATACCGACGATTAGACCTCGGATAAGTAAAATATCGTGAGACAAATGGAAATTGGTATCGTATGTAAGTGGTTCATTCGATCGCAAAGTAATCATAGAAATATGTGGGAGCCATATGAATTTCCAGATTCCTCTATTGGTTATTGATCGGAGAAGAGTCTCGATCGTGTCTACATAATTCACGGACCATAGGGAGACACACTTAAGGATTCGATGTTGTTTAGTAGATATGGAATGTAAGTATGGAGACGAGATGTTGTTCAGAGTCTCGGATGGGATCCAGGTATCATGAGGAGATCCAGAATGGTCCGGAGAATAAGATTCATATAAGGAAAGTTCAATTCCGGAGTTCGGGAATGATTCCGGTGTTTTCACCGAAATGATCTAGAAGGGTCTAGAAAGGTTCACCGGACCAGAAGGGGAAAGGTGCATCAATGTGTCATGACTAAGTGGAATGATTGGTGCGTGTCCGGACCCCCTTTATTAAGGCATCATGTCCTAGGTCACTTGGTTGGGCATTTGAAAGAAAGAAATTAAACTCCAAAATTGAAAGTCCAAAGGCAAGTTTGAAAAGTCAAACTGGAACAATGTATCCTGGTGGAGGAAGGAAAGAATCCTTCTCTCCCTCCACCACAAGCCAAGTAGGAGAAGGAGTTGTGGAAGGATTCAAACTCCCCTCTCCCAAGCTGCCCCTCCCTCTCATAAATATAGGGGAGGGGGCCCAAGAACCACCACAACCAGCCCCTCCCCACACCGCCACCGTGACGCCAGCCGCCGCCTCCGCAGCGCTGCCGCCTTGCGCCACCGACTCCTCCTCCTCCTCTCTGGCTTATAAACCCTAGATCGCCAGGGAAACCCTAATACTCCACCATAACCCGCTCCGGCTTAGGCAAAGCCCTTCAGGATCTTCCCTCTACTTCCGACACCACGCCATCGTGCTGCCAAAATCACAAGGAGAGAACTATAACCTCCGCTGCCTGCTGGAACAAGGGAGAGGAAGGTCTTCATCGAGTACCGAATGTGTGACCGACTGCGGAAGCGCTGCCGGAACGCAGGGCCAGAAGGATCGTCTACGCGATCTTGAGATCGGCAAGTGTACGACTACATCACCCACGAGAATCTGCTCTCATTAACCGCTTTGGAATCTTCGAGGGTGAGTACTCTAATTGACTCGTTGCTACAATCTAGTAGATAGATCTTGGCTTGTGTGTGCTCATGCGGTAATTTTTTTTTGTTTTCCATGCTACGAACCCCTACAGTGGTATCAGAGCCGTGTCTATATGTAGATCTATTGCACGAGTAGAACACAATGGTCATTGTGGGCGGTGGTGGTGCTTTTATTATCAATTGCTTTTTGTGTACTTTGCATCTTGCGATATGATGGGATGAAGCGGCTCGGGCTAACCTTACATGACATCATTCATGAGTCTTTCTCCAAGCTCAACATGCAACTTGTATTGCATAAATGGCTTTGCGGGTGTCTGTCTCTCCCATCATAGTATAGATTCAATTTACAACGAGCACTTGATAGTTCAAGCATCAACGTTATGGTTCTTGTTCGTAAGTTAGAACGACACTTATTGAAAGCCCCAAACCATGTAAAATATGCAAAGAAAATTAAATGCGTCTAACTTTGTTTTGCAGGGGTGTGCTATGATGTGATATGGCCATGATTGTGATTATATATGATGTATGCAATGTTCCTTATTCTAAGTTGGCAACCGGCAGGAGCCTTATTGTTGTGGTGGTGGCATGGAAGATGCCATGGGTAGGCTTAAGTTGGGGGCCGAATGGGTGATTTTGGTCACCGGGGAGGGAGTACACGGTCGAGCCATGCACGAAGAACAAGAAGAACTCTCCAGAATTGGCAATTCGATCGATTCCCCAAAGATTACAGGTGCTCCTTGAGCTATTTAGGCTAGAGTTCACAGCACTAGTTCCCTACTTGGTCCAACCTCCTTCTACTACTGCTATGCCCTCCCTTATATATGCAGTGCTAGCTAGCTTATGCCCCTTTGGGTTCTAGGGTTTACTGTTTGGATCTTGGTCCCTACAATATGGGCCGGGTCATGGGCCTGCCCTAAGCCCAGAGGCCCGGTCCATAAAGCTTGACAGCCAACGGTCTTCTGGTACGCTGCTTCTTGTTCTTTTTGGCGTCACGCTGTTACTTTGTACGTCAGTGCAAGCTTTGGGCGTCACCCGGCTCCTTTTGTGTCACCCGGCGTTGCCCTTCTCTTTTGACCATGCTTTACCATGGTACCTCCTGAACCTTACTCGGAAAGGTGCCACGTGTCCTCCTTGACTCGGCCCTTCCTCGGTTGACTCGGCTCGTTGGTTCCTGCAAGTGTTACAACTTTGTCCTATGCGGGCCGACATAGTTTGTATGTCAGCTTTCATGCTTATCTTACCCGACCATTCTTACTCGGCCTGGTTATTCCTTTACTCAGAGCCAACCCAGCTGCGCTATGTTTCCCTTCTCGTGACCCTATCAGGGATTATCCCCCTGACATTAGTCCCCGAAGCTGGTGAGGTCTAGCAGTTCAAGCTGTTAGGCGTCTCCAAGTTCCTTTTGTGTGAATGGAACTTAGTTTTTGTCTTTATCTGTCACAATTTCGCACCTTGCCGGGTCAATCTGACAATTTCCGGGTCGACTCTTTGACTTCCTGGCTCACTCTTGCCTCGAGCCGAGTTACTTTGGCCAATTCTGAGTCATTTTTGGCGCGCTTCAGTCACTGACAGCTGGTAATCATGATTACTTGCCTCAATTTTTGTTCCAAGCTCTGGCGGCACAGTGACGGCTGCGCAGTTATTCCCCGTCATTGTGGCAGTTCCATCGACCTGCGCCTCTTGTCCTTCTAGTCGTGACGTGGCACGGGATTTTTTGTGTATCCTTGGCTACGTGGTGCCTGCTGACTGGCTTTCTCGGCCTGGTACACGGCCACACGTTGGCCGCACGGCACAGATAGATCCCACGACCGGGGTTTTTACTGCCCTTAAGTCGGGGTTGGGGGTTTCCACTTCCCCCATGCCCGTTCAGTTTTCCCTTTGCCTTTCTTCTTCCTTGCGCCAGCAAAATCAAACTGCCCCCTTTGCGGTTCCTTCTTCCTCCTGCTCTTGCGTTGCGATTGCCCCTGTCTTCTTTCCATTCCAGCAC
Organism: Avena insularis; assembly: GCA_023614405.1. Taxonomy (NCBI): domain Eukaryota; kingdom Viridiplantae; phylum Streptophyta; class Magnoliopsida; order Poales; family Poaceae; genus Avena; species Avena insularis. The sequence continues at coordinate 37,536,035 of CM042691.1, read as the reverse complement.
GGGTCCACGCTGCTCCAAGCCTCTTCCTACCATGGAGGAGACGGACTCTGCCAATCTCATGGACGCTCGTGACGGCGCTGATGGTGCTGAGGACCAGGAGATTCCCGCCGACGAGCGCGGCGGCTGGGAAGGCTCGGAGGTCTCCATCGAGGAGGTGGAGTGGCTCCGCTCCACCAGACGCATTCCGCTGCAGGTGGATTGCCGTCTCCCTTCTGGTGAGATCTCTCCTAAGCCCCAAGCTGGCGAGCGGGTGGTCTTCCTTTCCTATTTTGAACGCGGTTTCGCTCTTCCTATGAGCACCTTCTTCTCGTCATTTCTTTCTACCTTCCATCTGCAGACCCACCATCTTCCTGCCAACGTGATTGGCTCTCTTTCTTGTTTCATCTCTGCTTGCGAGGCCTATCTTGGAATTTGGCCCACAGTTCCTTTGTGGGCCAAATATTTTGGCTTTAAGTTCAGGTTGTTCCCCAGCCTGGTGCTCCTCGGTCCGAGAAGAGGCCGACCCGGTGCGGTGCTGCTAGCATCACGCCCAGGAGAGATTTTATCTTTCCTCGGGTTACTGGTATTGACTCCTGCAAGAAGTGGCATAGAACCTTTTTCTATGTCAAAAACAGCGGGTCCACTGATAACATCCGGCTTCCCCCTTTATCGGATGAGGTCCCCAACAAGAAGCACTGGCAGCTTGACCCGCGTGACCAAGATGCTGCGGTAAACGAGGCTAACACTATCCTGGAAAGGTTGCTATTGCCGGATGAAAACTTTCATCTCGCTGACTCTGACCTCATTTGCACCTTCGTCTCACGCCGGGTTAGCCCATCCAAGTGAGGAGCCACAAGATGTGCTTCATGAGTGGCTCTCACGATCCCACTTGGCACTCCACTATGGAGCTCACCCAAGACTCCATTGCCCGCCGAGTAAGCTCAATCTTTAAATTGAACTTGGCGGATGATTGGGCTTGGAGTTGCCCGCCGTTTAGCCGGGTCAGGCTTGTCCCCTAGGTAAGTTTTCTGAATCACTTTCACGCCAAGTAGGCTTTAGCTCTTTTGCCACTCTTAGTTTAGTTCTCAGTTTCTCACTCTATTTGTCCTTCGCAGAATCTCCTTCACTAGGTTGATGACAGTACTGTCCCTCCTGCTGGTTATAACGGGGATTTCTCCGACTCGGATGAGGTCGAGTATGACCTGGAGTGCTTCATGCCCATCCCGCACGCTGCGGCTGCTTCAGCTTCGGGTAAGAGTCAATCTCGCAATCCCTTACAATATTGGTCTGACGATGATGAGGATGATGATTGTACGCTTTTGGAGGTATATGCCTTGTGACCTTAATCTCCTTGCTTATCCGAGTAAGCCCATTATTTACTTATGCAGCTAGCCAGGTACATGACACTCCTCCTCTCGCTATGGGTGGAGTCGGAAAGATCCCCGTCGCCAAGCCGAAGCGACGCGGAGCCTCCTCCAGCACTCATCCGGCCAAGAAGAACAAGCCCACTCTCGCAGCTCCTGCTGCCCCTGCTGCTGCCAGCCTAGGTGAGACTCGCCAAGCTGCTGGGCGTCGAGTCACACGCCGAGTCGTCCGTGACCCGGTTGTCACCGGGTAAGATTTTTGTACTCTGCTTGCTCCATTCTTTTATTTTTCATCACTGATGTTCTCTTACATATGTCTCGTTGTTTTTAGTGTCACACCTTTGACGGCGAATCAGGCTGCTTCTAGCATTGCCTCGCCGCTTAGGCCTGCACCTCCTCCAGCTGACTCGGCGGCGCCGAGTCCCGTCCGGGTTGAGGCTCGCACTGTTGAGGCTCACGCTTCTCAGTGTCAGTCAGACCCGGTGGGTCATTCGGCTAGTGCCCCTGGTGCTGGCCAGAAGAAACTTCCTGATCTTGGTGCCCGCAAATCTGGCGCTGAGAAACCTTCTGCTACCAGTTCCTTTGGCAACAGCCCTCAAGCTGATGTGAATGAACAACTTTCTGATCTTGGAGCCAGCAAAACTACTGAGCCCAGTCAGGCGGCTCCACGTTCTTCTCCAAATCCTTCTGCTCGCTCTCCAATTCTGTCAAAGGGCCAGACCCAGCCCAAGGCTTCTGGTTCTACTCGCCCCTCATCTGGCAAATCCACCTCTTCCAAGCAAACTACGCTAGTCTGCGCTCCGGGTTCTGCTCCTCAGATCCGGCCTCCGACGTCGGCGACAATGATCGCTTCAACGGGTAAGGGGGACGAATCTGCGGCTGCTGGGTCAGGTGATGGCTCTAGGGCTATTACCCTCCATACTTCTGCTGCTGCGACCCGTGCCACTGTGGGAACCGCCCTGAAAACGGGTCAAGTTCTCACTCGGACGCTCAGTGGCAAGAGCCTTGGTTCGGCTGAGCCTTATGCCGTGGCATGGAATGCAGCAGGGGAGCAGGAGGTTAGCACTCGTGCTGGCAAGAAGCTGAAGCTGGGCCCCAAGGACGTCTCCGACATGACCCAGCAGGCCATTACTCTGATGGCCCGCGTCGATGAAGTAAACGAGGTAAAGTAACTTCTTACTCTTTTGTACTGTTGAGTTTTTCCTTTATACATATCACCTAGTCCCCGAGGTTACGATCGAGTAAGGCACTTACTCGGCCGTAAGCTCTCACCAATCACTTTAATCTTTGAATCCCAAGATTGCATGTTAGAGCTTCGATCCCTAGCCCTCAAGGTTACTCTCGAGTAAGGAACTTACTCGGCTGTAAGCTCTTTGATTTCTTTACGCCAAACTCATGTTAGAGCTTCAATCCCTAGCCCTCGAGGTTACTGTAGAGTGAGGAACTTACTCGGCTGTAAGCTCTTAAGCTTTTTGATTCGGCATGTTGCTTGACTTGACTCTTCCTTATTGGCTGTCTTCTTTGATTAGCTCATGCATAACGAGCGCACCAAAGTGCACCAAGCTCTCGTCCTGGCGCATCGCAAGCTCGAACTTGTGTATGAGAAGCTGCAGACTGACACCCACGGCCAAGGTAATATCCTTACCCGTCCTTTTTCTTTTCGGTGTAATTTTCCTTGGTTCATTTTCTCAGTTTTTCTCTCGCTCTTGTTCCATAGCCACTGCTCAGTCTACCATCAATGATCTCCACTCGCAAATCAGCGAGGCCGAGAGTAAATTTCTTGCCTCCCTAAGTCATTAGCTGAAATTTTCTGTTGGTACTGAAAAATATTTGTTCTGAATAAGCAGAGAAGCACCAAGCCGAACTCCAGAAGGAGCGCGATGAGGTGACTCGGCTAAATAAGCTGATGTCCGAGACGGAGCAGAAACACTTGGCCGAGGTGAAAGGGCTGAAGGAAGAACTTGCTGAGAAGAATGAGCAACAGGCCGCCAGCGCCGAGAAGACCAAGAGGCTGCTCGACGAGGCCGAATAATCGGTCGAGTTGGAAAATCTGAACTTGTTTTCCCTTGAAGCCAAGGCCAAGACTTGGCATAGCAAACTCGCCGCCATTAACTTCTTTCTCGGTAGTGAGTTCTTACTCTTTATGCACCGTATAAGTCCTTCTGGACTTCTTCCATCTTCCCTTGTTATTTGCTAACTTTCTCTTTTAGCTTGCAGAGAACTTTCCTGAGGCCAACATGTTTGCCATCCAAGCCATGAAGAAACTGAGAGCCGAAGCTAGTGCTCCTGCTGACGGCGAGGTGTCCATGGAGGAGCTCCTCGCAGCGGTGTCTGAACGGGTCAAGACCCTCATGTCTTGCGGTGTGGACTTGCTCAAGTCGGCTATCCATGCGTTTCGCATGCTCTGGCTAGATGAAGACCCACCCGAACTCATCGAGCCACTTGCCGACAGATTACTCCTTACTGAAGATCGGCTGGATCAATGGCGTGAGTCGGCCGGCCGAGCTACCGCGGACAAGGCTCTCTCCTTCGTGCTTTCATGGTACGAGGACATCAACCTTGATGTTCTTGCTCGCATAATGGGTGATGGCAAATGGCTGAATGACCCGGAGCTGATCAAGAAGCGCCAGGAGAGAGCTTATGCCATCATCGAGTACACCATGGTGCATGCTTGGTGTGAAGGGCCTAGCTTCCTCGACCTTGGTGACCCGCTCGTCGAAGTTGCTGATGAAGAGGGTGGCGATAGCGAAGCAACCGAGTCAGATGATCCGGATGACCCGGCCACAGATGCCCCTCACCCGGTCGATGCTCCAAGCACCACTCCTGGCTCCGAGAGTGCTCCTCCGAGTTCTTCTGCTCCTTAGGCTAATCAACACTCGAACTTTGATCAGATCCCCGGTATGTCGGGTACATATGTAACATACATTGCACTTTTAAGTTTGATTATGTGCCTTTTTATAAGCTTTATATGTTTGAATTATGTTCTAAGAGCGAATCATTCAAGGGCAAGTCCCCGAGTTTCATTTTGCCGTGTCACCTTTCCTTGCCTTTGGCCCTTGTCTACCTTTTTCGGTGTTCGACATTAGGGTCTCAAATTACGAAGGATATAGTTAGCGGGTATGAAATTTGGATAACTTGGCCGAGATTAATCGACACGTAGTATAACGTGACCTGCAGAGAGTTAGGCAAAAACTAAAGCCGACTCGCATTTCTCCTTTGTACTTATCCGGCGTTCGTGTTTACCCGTCTTACATCTTTTTATCTTGCTTGCCATGAAGCCATGTTTTCGGACAACAACATAGTAGAAGAGTTGATTTCTTCTAAGTAAACACTACTTGTTCCAAGATAAATTTCGGGTATCACGCCAGCCGACGTAAAATAATTGAAATGGAAAACTTAAGGGGTAGTCCCCGAGTCAGTTTTTCGAATCATACCATTTTATTATTAGCACATAGCCGGCAAACACGCCCGACATATGAGAGTTCGAGTGATACATGCACTGCTTCTCCTAAGTATAGAAGGGACAAAGCAGTGCCACATTCCATGGCCTTTTGGTTTCATCTCCTGACCTGTCCGCCTTGTTGTTTTGCGCTTCACGAGCGTCTATGAGATAGTAGGAATCATTGTGCAATGCTTTGCTTACAATGAATGGACCTTCCCATGGAGGTGATAATTTATGCATTCCTGCTGTGTGCTGCACCAGCCTGAGCACCATATCTCCTTCTCGAAAAACACGAGGTTGCACTTTCCGGCTATGGTAGCGTCGGAGATTTTGTTGATATATGGCGGATCTGGAGAATGCCAGTTCCCTTGCTTCTTCGAGTAAGTCTACTCCATCTTCTCAGGCCTCTTTTACCTCGGCTTCCGAGTATTGCCTTATCCTTGGCGAGTCATATTTTATGTCGGCAGGCAAAACTGCTTCAGCCCCATATACGAGGAAAAATGGCGTATAACCAGTTGACCGATTCAGAGTTGTTCTTAGGCTCCACAGTACTGAGGGTAGTTCCTCTATCCAACAACCAGGTGATCTCTGGAGTGGTTCCATTAAGCGGGGTTTTATCCTAGACAGAACTAAGCCATTATCCCGTTCAACTTGTCCATTTGATTCTGGATGGGCGACTGATGCTACATCGAGTCTTATTCGGTGTTTCCCATAGAAGCGAGCAAAAGCTCCTTCCGCAAAGTTCGTTCCATTGTCAGTAATCACACTATGTGGGTAACCGTATCTGAGTATTATATCCCTTAAGAATGTAACAGTTGTTTTACCATCCAATTTCTTGATTGGTTTCACTTCTATCCACTTGGTGAACTTATCAATCATGACCAAGATATGAGTCATGCCTCCCCTTGCTGGTTTGAATGGTCCTACCATATCTAGGCACCATACTGCAAAAGGCCAAGTAATTGGTATAGTCTTCAATTCAGACACTGGTAAATGCGACTTGGACGCATAGTGTTGACAACCACTGCATCTTCCAACTAACTCTTGTGCTTGTGCCAATGCGCTTGGCCAGTAGAACCCATGTCGGAATGCCTTGGCTACCAATGCTCTTGATGACGCATGGTGCCTGCACTCTCCTTGATGGATATCCAATAAGATCTCCTGGCCTTTCTCTGAGCTGATACAACGCTGCAGTACACTTGTCACACTTTGCTAGTAGAGTTCCTTGTTCATTATGGTGTACGCTTTTGCCCTCCGTGTTGTTTGCCTTGCCAATGTTTCATCACTCGGCAAGGTCCCATCTTTCAAATAGTTGAATATTGGTTGGGCCTACGTTGGTATTAGTGGTTCCGGGTCTGCTTCAACATTAATGTCTATTGGTTCCGCCGACATATGCTCTGCCGACATAACCTGAGGAGTCCCCGAGTGTGATTCGGTGATCCCTGAATTGAACGGATCGGTTCCCGAGTGACTCGAACCTACCCCTGAGTCGATGTCCATTGGCACTGCCTCTGATTCCTGACCCGCCGGGATGACCCTGATTGATTCGGACTCCGGTGACGGCTTGATCGATGGCTTCCTGACATGTTCCAACGCTACCCCTGGTGGTATTGCTTGCCTAGAAGATCCTAGTTTGGATAATACATATGCTGCCTCATTTTATGCTCTAGGAATGTGATGACATTCACAACTATCAAAGTATCCCGAAATTTGTTGCACGTGGAAACGATATAATGCCATGTTTGCGTCCAGCGCATCCCAATGTCCAGACACTTGCTGAATCACCAAATCCGAATCGCCAAAACACATGATCCTTTTGATACCAATTTCTTTGGCTACTTTAATGCCATGGACAAGTTCTTCATACTCGGCAACGTTGTTAGAAGCAACAAAATGAATCTGCAACACATACCTCAGTTGATCCCTCTTTGGAGATGTGAGCACTATCCCGGCGCCCAGACCCATTTTCGTCTTGGACCCGTCAAAATGCATTTTCCAGTAATTCAGATCTGGCAGTGGTGGTTCGTACTGCATTTCCATCCATTCTACAAAGAAATCTGCAACAGCTTGAGATTTTATTGCATCTCACCTATCATATTGTAGAGTGTATGGTGCCAGTTTGATGGCCCATTTGGCGACCCGGCCGCTGGCATCTTTGCTGCCCAATATATCTGACATAGGTGCCTCGCATATTACCCAGATTGGGTGTTCTTGAAAATAATGTTTCAGCTTCTTTGCTGCCATATATACCCCATATGTCATCTTCTGATAATGCGGGTAATTCTGTTTCGAGACAGAGAGCACTTCGCTCAAGTAATACACCGGTCTTTGGACTGATTTGCCCCCTTCTTCATGTTCAACCACTATTACTGCACTTACAACTCTGTTGGTTGCGGCGACATAGAGCAACATTGGCTCCTTGGATAATGGTGACGCTAATATTGGTGCTGTTGCCAACATTTTCTTTAATTCATGGAAAGCGCTATCAGCTTGCTGTGTCCATGTGAATTTGTCTGATTTCTTCATCAGCTGATATAGTGGTAGGGCTTTTTCACCTAGCCGACTAACAAACCTGCTCAACGAGGCCAGGCATCCAGTAAACTTCTGGACGTCATTGAGGGTTTTTGGCAATTCCATTCTTTCGATGGCCCTGATCTTTGCCGGGTTAGCTTTGATTCCTCAGCTGGATACAAGGAATCTGAGTAACTTGCCAGCTGGGACACCAAATGTACATTTTTCCGGGTTAAGCTTCATCCGGAATCTCCTCAAGTTTGCGAATGTTTGACGCAAGTCCTCAATTAGAGTATGAATTTGTTTGGTTTTTATTACCACGTCATCGACATATACTTGAACATTTTGTCCAATTGATCTTGCAAGCATTTTTGCATGCATCTTTGATATGTTGTGCCTGCATTTCTCAATCCGAATGGCATGGTGCGATAGCAATAAGCCCCATACGGGGTGATAAAAGCTTTCTTTATTTGATCATTTGGATTCAGTGGTATCTGATGGAATCCTGAATACGCATCGACAAACGACAACAACTCACACCCAAAGTAGAATCTATGACTTGATCGATCCGAGGCAGAGGAAATGGATCTTTTGGACACGCCTTATTAAGGTTCGTGTAACCAATACACATGCGCCATACCACTGCCATGTTCGGGTCGTCTTTTTTCTTCTCGGCCAAGACTGGATTTGACAAACAGTCCGGGTGCAGTACTTCCATGATGAATCCAGCAGCTAAAAGTCTTGCAATCTCGGCAGCTATTACTTTCTTCCTATCTTCGGCGAAGCGGCTGAGGGGTTGCTTCACCGGCTTTGCATCTGGCCTTACATGAAGAGAGTGCTCAGCCAGCTCCCTCGGAACCCCTTGCAGATCTTGAGTGGTCCATGCAAGATGTCCTGATTCTCACGAAGGAAGCTAGTGAGCTCGCTTTCCTATTTGTCTGTAAAGCCAGCCCCAATGGTAACTGTGCGCTCTGGGAAAGTTTCATCCACCTACACCTTCTTGGTTTCCTTGGTAGCTTGAAATGACACACTGCCATGCGGGTCGGTGAGTGCCGACATGGACATTTGTGCTGCTTTGGCCAATGCTACCACTTCCAACATTTGACTTTTCTCTTGTGCTATGACGAGTGACTCGGCCAGTGAAGACCGGCTGAGGCACAAGCAATAGATATTTTGTAATCTCCTTCAACTGTGATCACCCCACATGGGCCTGGCAGTTTCATCTTCAAGTAAGCGATATGAGGAGTAGCCATGAACTTTGCCATAGCCGGCCTGCCGAGTAAGGCATGATATGAGCTGACCAAATCTACCACCTCAAACTATATAGCTTCAGTGCGACAATTTTCTCTGTTGCCAAATAAGACGTCGACCCAGATCTTGCCAATTGGCTCACATGATAGTCCCGACACGATACCGTGGAAAGTTGTCTTAGTCGGCTCCAGCATGTTCATGGTAATGCCTAACTTGAGCATGGTATCCGTGTACATGATGTTGATGCTACTGCCATCATCGATCCATACCTTTGAAATTTTCACATTGATATCTAGGCCCATGAATGTTGGATCCAAAACCAGAGCGTATCCTCCAGGGGTTGGCATGATCTTGGGGTGATCTTTTATACTCCAAGTTATCTCTTGCTCAGACCAATGTATGTACTTGGGAATTGCCGGCATCGTGGCATTCACTTCCATCATTCGTTGCTGCTGGCTCTTCTTGTCATTTGGCTCTGTGACAAAGACAACATAGCTCTGGTGATGTTCTCTGTACTCATTTCTGGTTCCGTGGCCGACATGGGCATCATCACCTTTTGGATTGTGCACTTGGTGCACAGCTTCTCTTCTTTCTTGATTCTGATACCTCGGCTGCCTGTTTTCATATCTGTTATCTGCTCCTACTGCTTGAGAATTTCCTCCTGTAAGTGGTGGAGGGGGAGGTGGTGGAAGCTGCTTATTCAGCGAGTCCACTCTATCTCCCTTCTGAAACCAAGTGCATTGCCTCGTCGTGTGATTGGCTGGTTTACTTGGACTAGGCATGTGAAACTTACATGGCTGATCCAGCATCATCTCATAGGTGTATTTTTGTCGGTCCTGATGCTTCCTCTGATCGTATGGCCTTTTGCCATCATTCTTTGGCACCCATTGTTGTTGACCATTTGTCCTTTGATGCTGACTACTTCCAGCATCTGGATGATCCTGACTCATATCCGCAACCTGAGTCGAACCATATCTGTAATCTGGTCTTTCGTCTCTTCTTTTGCTTCTGTATTCATATCTTTCCTGGCGCCTTTGCGACCCGGCAGCGTCATAGATCTGAGTCTCAGTTATCCCGTCTGTCGACATGAGCAGCGGCTGAGTCGGATCTCCTAACGCATATGAGTCGGTGATTCTTATCGTATCTGCCAGGCTTGCCAGCATATCTCTTTGTAAACTTTGCCACAACACACTTCCATGTCTACATCCTTGTGCAAACCATGCGATTGCTTGTGACTCTATTAATCCTTCACAAGAGTTACGCATCATACACCACCTTGTGAGGAATTCCATGTCTGTCTCATTCGGTCTTTGCTTGCACATTGCTAGTTGTTGTGGGCGATTCGTCCTCTTGTAAGTGCTCGTGAAATTGCTCACGAAAGCATTGTGAAAATCGATCCAACTGTTGATGCTTCCAAGTGGCAAATTGTTCAACCATACCCGAGTTGGTCCTTCCAGCATCTGCGGCACGTAACGTACTGCCCATCTCAAGTTTCCCTGCGCGATCTTCACAGCGGTTCCATAATCTATGAGCCAGTCCTCTGGCTTTGTGCTTCCATCATACGTTTTTGTCCCTCTGGACAGCTGGAAATTTGGCACCGGTGGCTCCTTCATGATCCTTGGGCCAAAGCACGGTGGACCCTACGGACCTTGCGATTCAATTATCTCTGCCATTTTTATGCGGTCAAGCTTCAGCCTTGCATCATTTGGCTGAAGGTTCATGCCTCCGAATCTTGCTCCCATTGCTTGATATGCATGATCCGACAGTTCATACCCGTCATTTACCATAGCCGAGTAACCATCATTATACTTATTCGCGTTCGGGTCAGCAGGCTATTGAACTGCTTTTCCCGCGCTTTGCTGTCTTCTTTCCGGCTGAGCTGGTGCGTCATTCGGAGTTGGATTTCCTCCTCCTGCCGAGTGAGTTCCGAGCCTAGCATGAGGCGCAAAATTTTGCCCTCCGTTGTCATTTCTCTGCCCGATTTTTTCCTGGTTTTCATTTTCTCGGGGATTATTTCTTTTTGCCCCTTGCGCATGTGCCGGGTTTCCTTGAACCACTGCTGGATCATAGGCGACCATCTACTTGTTTATTCCAGAATCCACACTTTTTTCTTTTCTCGGCCTAGGCGCCGCTCCGGGTGAGGATGTTGTGTGCCCAACCGATCTTGCCAGGATAGGAGTCGCCGAGTGAACCATCTGTGACCTCCCTGCTATACCCGGACTTGCTCTGTAATACGCCTCATTAAGCATGCTGGTTGCTTTTAGTAACTCATTGACTCGCTCTTGCTGCCTTTTCTTTGCTTCCCCCTCCAAGTGGGGTAATTTTGCCATTGCTGCTTCTGCTGCTCGCATATTAGTTGTTGGTGTGTTGTACGTTGGACGCATGGCCGTCTCATTGCTGTTCACCGGTGTTATATTCGATGTCGCATCTGCCAGCTCTTCGTTGAGGTTCCTTCCTCTCAATATCGTTGCATCAAGCCGGGTCTTTGCGCCCTTGACTCAATTTCCCGAGTTAAGCTCTCGGATGGTGATATCCACGTCCTGCTGTAATTGTGCTAGCTCTTTGGCTTTCTCTAGGACTTTTATCCTGGCTTCCTCCAACTCGGCTTGCACACGTGTCGGGCCACTGGCTCTGCCAACTTGTCTATCGCTTCCTGCAGCTCCTTAGCCCTCTTGCTTCTAGCTATGTTCTCTGGTTTTTCAGCGGCACCTTTGCTGTTCTTGCATCCCTTGGCGTTTCCTCATGATTTCCTCCCTCTGCGTTCTCATTCACCACTGGAACTACTGGAGGAGCTGTGGGGTTTGGGGCTGTCATCATTACCTCCATGGAGACAAGTTGACGTGGTTTTCTCGTGACAGGAGCCGTTGGAGGATCCGGCGCCAGGACGATGTGCTCAGGATATGCGCGCTTCACATGCACCACGACGTAGACCTGGTGCTCGCCGAACTTGATGAAGCGACCACCCTAGGGAACGGCTTGGTCCCGAAGCAGCCCGCGTTGTCGCTGACGAAGTTGAGCACTCCAAACCTCTGGATTATACCGGAGTAGACGCGCTCGTCGGTCTTGGCGATGATGTTGCCCGTCCGGATGAAGACTCCATCAAGCACCTGCTTCTGCCCCACGGTGGGCGCCAACTGTCATGGTGGTGGCACGACAGATGCCATGAGTAGGCTTAAGTTGGGGGCCGAATGGGAGCTTGTGGTCACCGGGGAGGGAGTACACGGTCGAGCCATGCACGAAGAACAAGAAGAATTCTCCAGACTTAGCAATTCGTTGATTCCCCAAAGATTACAGGTGCTCCTTGAGCTGTTTAGGCTAGAGTTCACAACACTAGTTCCCTACTTGGTCCAACCTCCTTCTACTACTGCTATGCACTCCCTTATATAGGCAGTGCTAGCTAGCTTATACCCCTTTGGATTCTAGGGTTTACTGTTTGGATCTTGGTCCCTACAATATGGGCCGGGTCATGGGCCTGCCCTAAGCCCAGAGGCCCGGTCCATAAAGCTTGACAGCCAATGGTCTTCTGGTACGCTGCTTCTTGTTCTTTTTGGCGTCACATTGTTACTTTGTACGTCAGTGCATGCTTTGGGCATCACCCGGCTCCTTCTGTGTCACCCGGCATCGCCCTTCTCTTTTGACCATGCTTTACCATGGTCCCTCCTGAACCTTACTCGGAAAGGTGGCACGTGTCCTCCTTGACTCGGCCCTTCCTCGGTTGACTCGGCTCGTTGGTTCCTGCAGGTGTTACAACTTTGTCCTATGCGGGCCGACATAGTTTGTATGTCGGCTTTCATGCTTATCTTACCCGGCCGTTCTTACCCGGCCTGGTTCTTCCTTTACTCGGAGCCAACCCATCTGCGATATGTTTCCCTTCTCGTGATCCTACCGGGGGGTATCCCCCCGACACTTATGGTTGTTTTTAATTTCGTTAAGACCTGCGTGTCTATTATTCAAAGTAGTTGTAATAGTTGATGCTGGTGGACGATAACCATGGAGCGGTGCCATTGACCTTGACACCACGCCGGTGATGACGGAGATCATGTTCGTGCTTGAAGATGGAGATCGAAGGCACAAGAAGAAAGGCCATATCATATCACATATTTTGAATTGCATGTGATGTTAATCCTTTTATGCATCTTGTATTGCTTAGTTCATGACGATAGCATTATAAGATGATCCCTCTCACAAAATATCAAGTTATAAAGTGTCCATCCTTAGTAGGCACTGTTGCCAAAGCTCGTTGTTTCGAAGCACCACGTGATGATCGGGTGTGTTAGATTCTGCAAGTGTATACAACGGGAACAAGCCAGATTTGCTCATGCGGAAGCTAAGGCTTGATATTGATGAGCCTAGCATGTAAATACATGGTCTCGAAACACGGATCACTGAAAGGTAAAGCATGCGTCATATAGTAGATATGATGAACATGTTGATTGTTCTCCTTTGAAGCTACATCATCTCTCATGATGATCGGTTTTGATGTGGTGGATTTGGTTCGTGTGATCACTAAAACAATGTGAGGGATGTTGTTTTGAGTGGGAGTTCACCTAGATTAATTTAACTATTAATTAGAACTCAATTTGTCATAAACTTAGTCTAAACTATTGCAAATATGTTGTAGATAAATGGCGCCCCCTACCATCAATTTTAATGCGTTCCTAGAGAAAGAAAAGTTGAAAAACAATGGAAGAAACTTCGCGAATTGGTTTCGCAACTTGGTGGATTATCCTCAATGCTGGTAATTTGACCTATGTGCTGGATGCACCGCTGGGTGACCCACCTGCAGATGATGCTACCGATGAGGTGAAGAATGTTTTCCTCACTCAGAAGAATCAGTACTCCACAGTTCAGTGTGCTATCTTGTATGATTTGGAATCGGAGCTTCAGAAAAGGTTTGAGAACTTTGAACCACATGATATTGTCCGTGAACTCAAAATGATATTTGAGGCTCACGCGGAAGTTGAGAGTTATGAGGCTTCTGAAAAGTTCTTTAACTGCAAGATGGAAGAGGGCAGCTCCGTCAGTGAGCATGTGCTTAAGATGTCTAGGCATGCAAGTAAGCTCCAAAGCTTGGGTATAGTTATTCCTAATGCTTTGGGGATTCACCGTGTCCTCTAATCACTACCACCAAGTTACAAGAACTTTGTGATGAACTATAATATGCAAAACATGGACAAGTCATTGCCTAAACTCTTCTCCATGTTAAAGTCTGTGGAAGTGGACATCAAGAAAGAGCACCAAGTGTTGATGGTCAACAAGACCACCAAATTCAACAAGAGCACCAAGTAATACCTCATAATAAGACAAACATCAATGAATAGAGGTAAATTATGATATAGAAAGGTGATGCAAATTGGGCGTATCAACTCCCCCAAGCTTAGACTTTGCTTGTCCCCAAGCGAATACTGAGCTCAGTAAACATATCCACATGTTTATGGAGTGAAGTGTCGATAAAAGAATAAGAACAAGAAGCATCACACTTACCATTGCACAACTCATAGAAGAAAGAAACTCACCATTATATAACTTAGCTTACAACCAAGTACAACAGTCACAATAGAGATGCATAAAGATAAATTATAATTGGAATTGGCAAACTAGTTCTTGGTCAGAGAACACCTGGCAAACAGTTTCACAGAAGCTTTTTGTAGAAGTTTCAAAATAGGAGCACTCTTTGCTCAAAAAGTTTTTTTTCACAAGTGAAGGCTTTCAAAGTAATACTCAATAGATAAGAGTTTTGTGCAAACAAGGAAGATAAAGAACATGATTGAATAAATCACCATATGAATGCTTGAAACACAACAACTCAAATGCTTGCTGGATATAGAGAGGAAGTAGGTTTACTGTCTCAACTGGTAACTAGGAGAGAGGTCCCTTCTTAGAGGGTAGCAGGGATTACAAGTCAAAAAGAGCTTCCAAAAGATTATGCTACTTACTAGCTTTGAGCCCTCATTGCACTTATCATAAGCATCTTGAGATGATTAAGGTTAAAGTGAACAAAGATGGAGTATATGCTTGACGAAATATAAGTTGGCAATCTCATGTCCCTTGAATATGAGGGTCACTCCTCATGCATACTAAACTTTGGGTCCAAGTAAGTTCTTGTCAATGTAAGTATTTGCATATCATTGAGAACCGTCAACTGGGTACCCCTTGCACATGGCACAGGAGCTTTCCCATAACCAAAATGATAAGGAAAGCAGACAATGAGAATCTCAACAATCTTTTTATTTACCATATGCATAGCTTTTTATTGAGGATGCTTCATAGATGACTCACTATGGTGATGGTGCAAGTTTCCACCATGATTAAGCATGGCTTAGGCTAGCGGACCAGTCGTTTCTCTAACACAGAATACAAACTCCATGGACTTACAAGTTCCCTCTTTATTTCACACCGTTGACATCCATAGACAAAAGAGCACCATATCAACTGTGTACAGAGTACAAGTGCAATGTTGAAAACGTTCCCCGTGACAGCACGGTTCTGCTAATTCCAATGTATAGATGCAAGCATATACAACTTCGATGTTCACAATGGTTCAAGTTTATTAGGGGAAAAGAAATAAAGTGTGCCATCAAGTTCGTGAGAGCTTTACTAACTAGTTTTCACATAAAAAATATTTTTTTAATTCGAAAGGTAGATGAAGCTTGAGAATTTGCTTGGAATAGCAACATCTACTAGGTAGATATGGTGGACACAAATGGCAAAGGTTTTTGGTTCAAAGGGTTTTGGAAACATGATAAGTATGCCTTCTCAAAACAGGTTTTTGGCTAGCAAGGCTGGGTAGCAAGCAAGAGAGTTGAAAGAAACAAGCAAACATACAAGTAATAAATCCAAACATGCAATCTTCCTTTAAGACACAAAAGGATCTTAAATAAAGAATACTAAGCTTATGAGCCAACAAGAAAGAAAACAAATGATACAAAATACCTGTAAGCTTTTTCTTTCTTTTTCTCTTTCATAGTAATGCTACTGAACAGAACTCGGTTTGCCAAAACCAATTTAGATCCACTTGATGATCCCACAGTGGTGCCAATACTGATCAACAAGATCCATCATATAATAGAGATTGCAAACTAAAATAAGAAGTGCAAAAAGTAAAAGATGAGACTTCTCATTAATATTCCAATAAAGGCACTCACACCAAGGGATACAAATATAATCAACTAAAGGAGAGATACTTCCACATGCAAACCAAACTATAATATAACCTCTCTACCAAAGATATGAATCCACCAAAAAGGTAAAAGATAAAAGATAATGGTGGTGATACCGCGGCACTCCCCCAAGCTTGGAACAAGCCAAGGGGATGCCAAACCTGATGATGAATTACTCCCTTGGTGGTGGCGGTGTTGCCTTGATAAGCTCTTCAACAAGTTTCTTCAGATCCTCCATATCGAAGGTCAAAGTACGAATTAAATCCGAATTATGCTCAATGCAGCCCATAATGAACTCGGACCGAGGATCCCAATCCTTGTTGTTCTTTCTCCATTCTTCCAAATTAGAGTGTTTCTTCCCTGCACGGTTAGAACAAGGGGTACTAGGAGGAAGTGTGCGCGGAGCGAGGATATGACGCGGAGTTCTCCATCCTGTAGACATTTGTCCTGTCCTCCTAAGCTGGGTAGGTTGTGCCACCAAACCAATGTGTGTGACGGTAGCGCGGGTGTCCGGTTGCTTGTCCTCCTCCATGTCACCTTCATAACCTACCGGGATCTCCTCTTCCTTGGGGACTTGAGGTTCTTCTTCATCGGTCTCCTTGCCTTTATCGTTGGCGAAGGCCATGGTGCTCTAAACTTGAGAAGATTTCCTGAAAGAAACAGATCGAAACAAAAACACAACGAGAACACGATGCACGAACCTCGGGGGATCTGGGGGGTTATATATTATGAAGTTTCAATGCATAAGGAAGGTTTTGACACGGAAATGAAACGGAGACGGAGTTTAAGGGTGAGACACCCCCTCAGGCGCGGCCAGGCTGGGCCCGCGCCTGGGGTGGGTTTGTCCACCCCGGACTCCGGTTCCTCTTCAGTTCCATCTCATAAATTCCCTTATGCATTAAAAACATCAAAAATATAAAAAGATTGGAGTTTCACGAACATTCTGTTTTCACCACTTTTACCTATTCAAAGTCGAACTCTGCGGACTCTTTTTCTCCTTCTCCTGGAAGTTTCCTTTCCTCACAAGGCAATACACAAGCTTAAATGGAAACATTAGTGTAAGCAAAAACAATAAACCTTTGGTACACACTTCAACCGAAAGCCCACCAAAACAAAATCTTCTGTAAGAGGCAAATGCAAATGATAGCAGAAATCTGTCAAAACGGAACAACAGGTAAATATTGATTTTTTTCAAAGACCTTCTGTTGCTCAAATAAAAAAGTGCAGAACTAATGAAAGTTGGGTAACAACTTGGAGAACAAACTCAGAAAAATGCAGCTCCATCCGACATACTGAGCTTCCTCACAAATTTCTACGGTACAACACACAAATCTGTCCCAGGACAGCCACTTTTCACAACTCCTCTACTTCACAAAAGTAGATGAACTTGACACAAAAACCAAAACAAAGAGGATAAGGAGCGGTTATTACAGAGGTAATAACTTCCAAGACTCGACAAAACTCTTGGGTTATCTCCCAACAAGTACTTTTCTTTAATGCCTTTAAGTTAAGCTTGAAACTTCCAAAAATGCTCACAGAGGAGATATATATCTGGAATGAAAGAGAGCATTAAGAAGCAAATAACCAACACACTTGAGTCTAACCCACTTCCTATGCATGGGGGTAGCATGAGAAAACAAATTTTTGAAACAAAAAGCCACTAGCATAGGAAGACAAAACAGATGCAACTTCAAAGCTTTCAACAAAAAACGGGGAAACTTAACATCATTGAGATGCATAAAACCATGTTTCCCTCTCTTAAAATAACTTTCAGTAGCACTTTGAATAAAGTTGACAATATAACTATCACTGGAAACAACTTTATCATTAGAGTAAGCATACTTATAGTCACCAAAAAGAGGTCCAAGGTCATAGACTGGATCAATAGAAGCAAGTTGTTCCATCCTGAAATCTTTATTAGGCAAGCTATTTTCACAAGGAGCTTTAGCAAATTTGGAAAAGTTAAAACTCATAAGAATCTCCATCAAACTTAGTTAGAACTTTTTCCTTCTTACAATCAATAATAGCTCCACAAGTGTTCAAGAAAGGTTTACCAAAAATGATAGGACAAGTTTTGCTAGCTGCTGAATTAAGCACTAGAAAATCAGCAGGATACTTAATCTTACCACAAAGAACCTCCACATCTCTTACAATGTCAATGGGGAAAATGGTTTCCTTATTAGCAAGGTGAATAACCACATCAATGTCCTCAAGCTCACAAGGACCAATCTCATGCATAATTTCCCTATAAAGCTCATAAGGAATAGCACTAGAACTAGCACCAATATCACATAAACCATAGTAGCAATAATCACCGATTTTAACAGAAAGCACAGGAACACTAGCTTTTCTAGCTTTACTAGGATGAGAGATAATATTAGAAGCATCTTCATAGAAGACAATATGCTCATCCTCTATATCTCTAGCGTCAGTGTCTTTCACTATAGCTACCACAGGTTCAACATTCAATTTCTTACCGGGCTCCACAGTTTTCATTGTACCTTTCTAATTTGCACTAATAATCATATAATACTCCTTTACCTTAGCTTGGAAAGGCATTTTCTCAACATGAGGTTCATGCACACTGTGATTAGTAGTACAAACTTTAGTACTTCTAACTGAAACATGACTAACAACATCTTTATACGGAGCATGGTACTTATTCCACTTCTTCTTGGGGATTTCTATGTAAGAGGCAAAGGCCTTAAAACATTTGGCAATACTTTGGGAATCAATACCGAACTCATTGCGAATATCACGGAAGTTATCATTTCCCATAAAAGATTTAATGCATTCATAATCATAATTTATATCTGACTTTCTTCCTTTTTCATTCTCCCAAGCCTCAGTGTTATCTTGAATATGGTCTAAGAGATCCCATTTAGCTTCTTCCTTCATACGTGTGAGTGATCCAGCACAAGAAGCATCTAGTAAATATTTATCATGAAGAGAAAGCCTAGCATAAAAGTTATTGAGAATAATATTGTTAGGGAGTTCATGAATAGGACATTTAAGCATGAGTAATTTTAATCTCCCCAGAGCTTGAGCTGTACTCTCTCCATCAAGAGGCCAAAAGTTATATATAAGATTTCTATCCTTATGGATTTCACTGGGAGGATAAAATTTAGAGTAAAAGAGAGATGCCATCTTCTCCCATTCCATGGATTGTCCATTCTTCAGCAGCTTATACCATGCTTCAGCTCTCCCTTTCAAAGATATGGAGAGTAACTTCTTCTTCACCTGTTCAGTTGTGATGCCTTCACACTTAAACAACCCGCATAATTCATGGATAAAAAGAAAGTGATCACCTGGATGGACAGTTCAATCCCCAAAATAATAATTATCCATAACATGATTAACAATACTTGTAGGTATCTTAAAAGGATCTACCTCAACAGGAGGTGGTTCATCTACTACCGTACCAGCGATAGTAGTTTTCCCAAACAGAAAACCAAGTGGGTTATCCATATTGGAAACAAAGTAACAAGCGGTAACAAAAGCAATACTCATAGTAAAAGTTTCCCTTACCAGTTCCACTCTTCAATTGCGCTTCACTCCCCAGCAACGGCGCCAGAAAATAGTCTTGATGACCCACAAGTATAGGGGGTGTATCGTAGTACTTTTGATAAATAGGAGTGTCGATCCCGAGGAAGCGGAAGGTCTTTGAACGATTGGTATGGAGCAGGAAATCCCTGTGAATACTTAGCAAACGGAACTTTAGTGGTTTTCTGACAAGGCAACAAAACAAAGAGCAAGTAACAAAAGTAACGAACAAACGGAGCAAGTGGACCAATCCTTTCTTAACAAAGGACAAGGCGGTGGAAATACTTATAAGGACCAAACGTTCTCGAGGACACATGGGAATTATGTCAAGTGCTTTCGCTTCAAATAGCTAAGTACTCTTCTTTGGTGTTTTTAAGTGTTGTGTGGGTGAACCTGTGCTAACATACCGCCCTTCCTAGGACTAATACATACTTGTGATTAAACCCCCTGCAAACATCCGTAACTACAAGAAAGTAATTAAGATATAAATCTAACCACAACCTTAAACTCCGAGATCCTACACCCCCTTGTGCAAAGGTGTCCTAACGGGGGTTCAGGTTTCTGTCACTCCAGCAACCCCACGATTAGTAGAAAAATACACAATGCATTCCCTAGGCCCATAAATGGTGAAGTGTCATGTAGTCGACGTTCACATGACACCACTAGAAGAATAGCACCACAACTTAAATACTAAACCATTGAATAATAACTCAACACAGATCCACTAATAACAACATGACTTCTCCCATGTCCTCAAGAACTAGACGAACTACTCACAAGACATCATATGGATCAAGATCAAAGATGATATGATAATGGATAACAATCTAAAAATAAACAATAATCCAATGGTTCTACTAACAAGCATCAACTACAATAGTAATTAACACTAGGAAAGTTTCCCCTAAGAACTAAAGCAATATCCGACACAATTGTTACAGCGGGACGGAGTAGTGATGATGGTGCTGGTGGAGATGATGGTGTGGATGATGATGATGATGATCCCGATGAAGCCTAGCTTGACGACGGTGTTGATGGCGACGATCTCCCCACTCCGGGAAGGAATTCCCCTAGCAGAAATCTGTCTGCCGGAGAGATCTTTCTCTCTCAATGTTTTCCGCCCCCCAGAGGCGGTGGAAATCTATTTGTGGTCACTCCCCTG
This sequence comes from Avena insularis, assembly GCA_023614405.1. Lineage (NCBI taxonomy): Eukaryota > Viridiplantae > Streptophyta > Magnoliopsida > Poales > Poaceae > Avena > Avena insularis. Next base: position 37,515,623 of record CM042691.1, on the reverse strand, counting down.
GTATTGGGGTTCCGTAGGAAAGATATAGGCGAAGGGGCGGAGTCGGAGGCCGGGCAGGTGGGCCACACCTGCCCTAGGCGCGGGGTCAGGTGGGCCCGCGCCTAGGGGGTGTGGCCCCCCTGAGGCCCCACTTCATCCCTCCTTCTGGCTTCCTTCGTCTTCTGGTAAAATAATATGTTTCCATATTTTTCTGGTATTTTTCTGATCTTTGCGAAATTGCACTGAAACGCCTTCTTTTCCATCAGAATCCAGACTCCGACAGTCCATCCTCCAAGAATCATCCAACATGCATAAACAGATGAAAAATCCATAAGTAATACCTCATAATAAGACAAACATAAATGAATAGAGGTAAATTATGATATAGAAAGGTGATGCAAATTGGGCGTATCGTGAAGCTTATGTAAAGAAGTTACAACCCGACAAGCTTGAACCCAAAGCAGAAAAATGCGTCTTCATAGGATACCCGAAGGAAACTATTGGGTATACCTCTATCATAGATTCGAGGGCAAAATTTTCGTTGCTAAGAATGGATCCTTTCTAGAGAAGGAGTTTCTCTCGAAAGAAGTGACTGGAAGGAAAGTAGAACTCGACGAGGTTGTCAAACCTTCTCTTAGATTTGAGAGTAGCGCAGCACCGGAATAAGTTCCTATGGCGCCTACACCAATAAGAGAGGAAGCTAATGATGTTGATCATGAAACTTCGGTTGAAGTTACTAGGAACCTCGCAGGTCAACGAGAACTCATACCACTCCCGATTGGTATGATCCCGTTATGAGTGTCATGTTGGTGGACAACACCAACGACCTTGCGACATATGAGGAAGCGATGATGAGCCTAGATTCCAATAAATGGAAAGAAGCCATGAAATCCGAGATCGGATCCATGTCAAAAACGAAGTATGGACTTTGGTGGACTTACAGGATGGCCGGAAGGCTATCGAGAACAAATGTATTTTCAAGAAGAAAACAGATGCTGATGGTAATGTTACTGTCTATAAAGCTTGACTTGTCACAAAAGAGTTTCGACAAATTCAAGGAGTTGACTACGATGAGAATTTCTCACCAGTAGCGAAGCTAAAGTATGTGAGGATTTTGTTAGCAATCGCTGCATATTATGATTATGAGATATGGCAGATGGATGTCAAAACGGCGTTCCTCAATGGAGGCATTGATGAAGAGTTGTATATGGTACAACCCAAGGGTTTTTCAATCCTAAATATGCTAACAAGGTATGCAAACTTCAACGGACCATTTATGGATTGAAGCAAGCATCCCGAAGTTGGAATCAACATTTTGATAAGGTAATCAAAACTTTTGGTTTTATACAAACTTGTGGAGAAGCTTGTATTTACAAGAAAGTGAGTGGGAGCTCTGTAGCATTCCTAGTACTATATGTGGATGACATATTGTTGATTGGGAATGATGTAGACCTTCTTAATAGTGTCAAGGATTATTTGAATAATAGTTTTTCAATGAAAGATCTTGGCGAAGCAGCTTACATATTAGGCATAAATATTTATAGAGATAGATCGAGACGCCTAATATCATTGTCACAGAGTACATATTTGGACAAAGTTCTAAAGAGGTTTGGAATGGAAGATAACAAGAAAGGGTTCTTGCCCATGTTTCCCAATACGACCTTGAGTAAAACTCAAAGTCCTGCTACGACAGAAGATAGAGAAAGAATGAGTAAGACTCCCTATGCCCCAGCCATAGGATCTATCATGTATGCCATGCTATGTACTAGGCCCGACATTGCATATATGCTGTTAGTTTAACTAGCAGATAGCAAAGTGATCCAGGAGTGGATCATTGGACAGTGGTCAAAAACATCCTTAAGTACTTGAGAAGAACTAAGGATATGGTTCTTTCTTATGGAGGTGATGAACAACTCATTGTTAATGGTTACGTTGATGCTAGTTGGAACACTGATCCGGATGATTCTAAATCTCAATCTGGATACATATTTACTTTGAATGATGCAGTAGTTAGCTGGAGGAGTGCAAAGCAAAGCGTTGTGGCAAGATCTTTAACTGAATCAGAATACATAGCTGCTTCGGAGGCTTCACAAGAGGAGATATGTATGAAGGAGTTCATTATAGAGCTCTGTGGTTCCCAGTGCGCTGGACCCAATGTCTATCTTCTGTGATAACATGGACGCCATAGCCAATCGCAAGAACCAAGGTCACAGAAGAAGCTGAAGCATATCAAGCTGCGTTTTCACGCTATTCGAGAGCATGTCCAAGATGGTGACATAAAGATTTGCAAAGTACACACAGATCGGAATGTGGCGGATCCATTGACTAAACCCGTCTAAACCTCTCCCGAGGGCAAAACATGACCAACACCAAACCGCCATGGGTGTTCGGTATATTCCCGTGTAATCAAGATTAGTTGACTCTAATGCAAGTGGGAGACTGTTGGAGATATGCCCTAGAGGCAATAATAAAAGTAGTTATTATTATATCTTTGTGTTTATGTTAAATGTTTACACTCATGCTATAATAGTATTAACCGGAAACATTAATACTTGTGTGATTTGTAAACTAAATTAGAGTCCATAGTAAAGCCTCTTTATAATACTAGCTTGTTGGTTGATAGATGATCATGGTTTCCCGATCATGAACATTGAGATGTTATTAACAACAAGATCATATCATTAGGAGAATGGTGTGATGGACATACTCCTATAGACAAGCGTAGCATAAATATCAAGTCATTTCAATAGTTTGTTTGCTATAAGCTTTCTGATACATAGTAACCTAATTCCTTCGACCATGAGATCATGCTAATCACCTTCACTAGAAGGATGCTTTGATGACATCAAATACCACACCGTAACTGGGTGGCTATAAAGGTGGCATTGAGTGTTCAGAAAGTATGTGTTAAGGAACATGGATCAAGAGTGGGATTTGTCCATCCACATGACGGATAGATATACTCTGGGCCCTCTCGGTGGAATGTCATCCAATTAGCTTACAAGCATGTGACTGGCTCACAAGGGATCACATATCACGAGAATGATAAAAGAGTACTTATCGGTAACGAGGTTGAACTAGGTATGCAGAGATACCGACGATTAGACCTCGGATAAGTAAAATATCGTGAGACAAAGGGAAATTGGTATCGTATGTAAGTGGTTCATTCGATCACAAAGTAATCATAGAAATATGTGGGAGCCATATGAATTTCCAGACTCCTCTATTGATTATTGATCGGAGAAGAGTCTCGATCATGTCTGCATAATTCACGAACCGTAGGGAGACACACTTAAGGATTCGATGTTGTTTAATAGATATGGATTGTAAGTAGGGAGACCAAATGTTGTTTGGAGTCTTGGATGGGATCCGAGATATCACGAGGAGATCCGGAATGGTCCGGAGAATAAGATTCATATAAGGAAAGTCCAATTTCGAAGTTCGGGAATGATTCCGGTGTTTTCACCGGAATGATCTAGAAGGGTCTAGAAAGGTTCACCGGACCGGAAGGGGAAAGGTGCATGAATGTGTCATGACTAAGTGGAATGATTGCATCATGTCCTAGGTCACTTGGTTGAGCGTTTGAAAGAAAGAAATTGAACTCCAAAATTGAAAGTCAAAAGGCAAGTTTAAAAAGTCAAACTGGGACAATGTATCTTGGTGGGGGAAGGAAAGAATCCCTCTCTCCCTCCACCACAAGCCAAGTAGGAGAAGGAGTTGGGGAAGGATTCAAACTCCCCTCTCCCAAGCTGCCCTCCCTCTCATAAATAGAGGGGAAAGGTGCCCCCAAGAACCAGCACAACGAGCCCCTCCCCACACCGTCGCCACGCCGCCAGCCGCCGCCGACTCCACCACCTCCTCTCCGGCTTCTAAACCCTAGATCACCGGGGAAACCCTAATACTCCACCATAACCCGCTCCGGCTTAGGCGAAGCCCTGCGGGATCTTCCCTCTACTTCCGACACCACGCCGTCGTGCTACCGGAATTGCGAGGAGAGAACTACAACCTCCGCTCCATGCTGGAACAAGGGAGAGGAAGGTCTTCATCGAAAATCTAACGGAGCGATGTGATCAGAAGCGTTCCGGAGCAGCGTGGAAGGATCGTCAACACGATCTTGAGATCGGCAAGTGTACGACTATATCACCCACGAGAATATGCTCTCGTTAACCGCTTTGGATTCTTCGAGGGTGAATACTCTAATCGACTCATTGGTACAATCTAGTAGATAGATTTTGGCTTGTGTGTGTTCATGCGGTAGAATTTTTTTGTTTTCCATGCTACTAACCCCTACAGTATGATCTAGAGTTAGTTGCACTGTACGGAGAAGCGACCGCTACTCAAGGTATGAGTATTGCTAAGTACTTATCCCAGTTATAGTACTTCCCCGCGGCTAAAGAAGCATACAAATATCAGTACGGAAATCCTCTCGTCAAACCTGAGGAGGTCAAGAATCTACCAACAAAAATGCGAAGATTGCATAACTGGTACATGAATGCCCCAAAGGTTAGGACAAACTGGATAATGTTGGGAGTTAAAGAAGAGCATTACGGAAAGGATATGACGTGGCCATGATTGAATTTTAGGAACTATTTCAGTTATTCAATCAAGACGCCATCGACAAATCAATCGGCAGTGCCTATTGTCCGTAAGTACTAATTTTGTAATTAGGTCTCTAGCTAGCTCACCTCGTTTATGGCATGTATAATCGTACTCACTATATTATGCAGAATGAAGATTCTCGAATGCAAAAGATAACGCATCTATGACATTGGGTTCATTGACCCATATTTTGTTCATGAACGTAATCTTAAAGAAAGATCCAAGGAAACAAAGGAATATTGTACACTTGTTAAGGTTTCAAGAAATCAGAAGGAAAATACTATTTCCTTACAACTTCGAATGAGCGTTATTGTCTTGTGCATATTCTATTTCACTTACTCGATATTAACTGTATAATTGATGAGTTATGCGTGCGCAACTTCTACTATATTCTGCTAATCATTTAACATGACAAAAGACGGGCACAAGTCATGGACTCGAAACATAAACCCCTCCGACGGTAATTTCAATCAATATGGCACTATATCAGCAATTTTCGTGAATTCCTAATATCAAGTAATTAATAACTCCTTTTATTTGTTTTGTTCGTCGGACAGCACTTGAAAACGGTTCACCAACAAGGCTAGGGGTGTTTAGAAAGAGGAGTTTACATTTGAACCACTAGATGTAAGTACTACTAGCTAGATTCACACATCTCTTTGATTCTAGTTTTGATACCATTATCATGTTTGATTATTATTTTGATTGCTCTGTTCTCGTAAAGTGCCTGACGCAGGGACGCAGAAATAATTTATGTGGATACTATGTTTACGTGTTCATCCGTCAGACGTGCTATGAGAAATGCAGAAATTTAGAGCAACTTCATATACGTAAACAATATATGCTGACTCCTTCTTTATGTGTTTTTTATTACCATCAATTGTCTTTAGTTTTATTCATGTATGTTGACTCCTTTAAATCAGATCGAACGGCTGCGGGACGATCTTTTGCCAAAGAATCGCATACGAGCAATTCAGGACAAATTGGCTGGATTCTTAGATGCAGTGGTCCTAAACCCAAAAGGAGAATACCATGTGGAGTTCGATATAAGACAAAATAAAAAAGAAAATAATATAAAATAAATTCGCCGCGGCACAAAAAATGGCCAAAATGCTGAAGCGACAGAGAATTATCTGTCCCGGTCCCCCCTCACAACCGAGAGCGACCACGTGAAACCCTTTTAGTCCCGGTTCGTAGCACAACCAGGACTAAAGAAAAATAGATTATACCATGTGGAGTTCGATATAAGGCAACATGGACTGTAAAAATAGATTATTTTGTATATATATATGCATGAAACTCGTGTATCGAATGTAATATGTTCGACACTTTGATATCTATATTCATAATAATGTTGTGTAATATAATGATTCCTTCATCGATAAGGGCAAAACACCTAAGAAAAAAGAAAATAATATAAATGAATTCTCTACCGCGGCACAAAAAATGGCAAAATGCTGAAGCGGCAGAGAATCATCCATCCCGGTTTCCTCTCGCAACCGAGAGCGACCACGTGGAACCCTTTTAGTCCCGGTTCATAGCGCAACCAGGACTAAAGGGTGAGAGATTTAGTCCCGATTGCTCAGTCCCGGTTGAGCAACCGGGACTAAAGCCCCTTACCAACCCGGACAAGAGCCCCGTTCTCCACTAGTGAATAAAAGAGACGATTCTAGTTGAGAATATTACTTAGTTTATTTCAAATGGAAACTAAAATTGAAACTTTTACAATGTAAATAGAAGCCAAAATCCTAGCATGACCTGAATCTAGGGTGTGGACTTGTTATCCTTGATGTTTAATTTGACGTTGTTTTATGTTTAAAACAAATCATATCTATCTATACCTAAAGGCGGTTATCCCCGTGGTGTAGCAGGAGTACAATTTGTTGTGTACATTGTATCATTCCTCGTAGCAGAATTCTTTTACTATATATGCGTGCCTGGTGCTATCTAGATCTCCTGCTGCAACTTTTCTCTAGATCGAAAGCTCTCTATACAGAGAGAACATAAACTTCTCAAAGAAGGTGGTTGCAAAGCACACACATGAGCAGACATGAGCGCTCCTTTTTACCCTCCAATTGGAAAAAATGTAAGGCCAGGTTAAGTATTTTTGGTGTTGTACGCAATGCATCAAGACGTACCTTCCACTCTTAGGTCATGTCATTACAGTATGAGAGTTACCTTTTTCTCTTTTCAAATTTATCATTGGAAAACGTTCAAGAGGCCACCTTTTTTTTTTTTTTGCATTTTGTCCAAAATATTTTAAAAATGTTCCTACTAAGATTTATCTTGTCAATCTGGCGAAACCAGGTTTGAAAATTTGTCACTACGGTTGAACCCTAGCATGTGTATGCCAAAAACATGCTACTAGTAGTAGACACGGCTGTATCATAACCTCCACATGGTTGATGGAGTCTTTTGCCCCTGTGAAATACCCACGATGCCCATAGGTTTTCATATAACGTTACGGCTCCTACATGCACCCTAATAAAACAAAAGATACTCCGCAGAAAAGAAAAAACCCGGCATGTATATATATATATATATATATATATATATATATCAGACGAAAGAGTAATAATCAACAAAAGGCACCCTCAATTTCAAAAAATAAAAATCAGTTTAATACTATACAACTGTACTTCCTCTAATAATAAATAATTCACACATGAACAATAGCTGCACAGTTGTCCAGAATATTTCAAGGCGATCTGATCGATTATATTCTAGCGAAAAATAAATATGTGCCAGTGATACATGCATAAGATTAAGAAAAATATACGGATTTCCTGTTTACTGATATAAACCGACAAAACTGTGCATCTACTGTCATCAACAAAAGCACCATTTGGACCACAGCATACAGAAGCGAGAGCACTGAGAGAAAGCACGAGGGAAGCACGCGACCGTTTTAACAATTCTATGGACGGGAGGGCGAGAATGCGCCGAGATTGCGTGATTAATGGCGTAGAAGGCAAGCCATATACCATGAGGAGAGCACATGCTATTAGAGAAAAGCCATAATATAAATTAAAAAATTCAAATAACTCTATGATGGTATGGAATTGGAAACTAAGATTTATAAAGTTAAAATAAAAATCAAAATGTAGTTTTATTTGGATCCATGAGGTAATGTCCATCAATATATGCATAATATAAACGTTCACTAGGATTGATTTCCAAAAGAAAATACATGATCTGCCTAAATCAAAAGAAAGATCTTGGTGGAATAAATGTACATAATTTTCACAAGCGTTACAAACGCGCAAGGAAGAAAAGAGAAAAAAAAGGGAAGAGAGGGAACGGAGGCAGAAAACGGGGCATAAAAAGCTACAAGGACATCTATATATAAACACCTCGCGGGACATAAAAGAAAAGACAGAGAGAATAGCAAAAGGAAAATAAATAATAAAAAGGAAGGAGAGAGAGAGAGATAGAATAGAGAGAGACACACAACAAGAAAGGAAGGAGAGGAAGAGGAGGAGGTGGTGGTGCCGTGGTATGGCCTTTGAGGTTGCCATGCCTCCCCCAAGATCCTAGGCAAGACAGCGTCTCGACCCTTCCTCGGATCAACCCGGTGCGCCTTGCCCCTGAATTCACCCTTCTCTCTTCCGCCCCGCCGCACCAAATTCTGCTCCATTCTGGTGCCCAATTGCTGCGGTTTCGATCGGTTATTGGAGCCGGGCATTCTCGGTGCGTTGTCGTTCGTGTTTAGATCTGCCGCCCGGATCGCCGGCGCGCTAAAGATCGGATCTTGCCGCCGCCGCCGCCGCAGGCGTTTGTTTTCTTGATCCCGATGCCTGCTGATTCGATCGGCCGGCGTAAGATCTGATGCCAAAGCTTCTGTCTTTGTGTTCCTTGCAGGGTGGAAGTAAGAGGCGGAGCCGGACATGGAGGCGGACGCTGGGAAGCTCTTCATCGGCGGTATCTCGTGGGACACCAACGAGGACCGCCTCCGGGAGTACTTTGAGAAGTATGGAGAGGTGGTGGAGGCCGTTATCATGCGCGACCGGGCCACCGGCCGCGCAAGGGGCTTCGGGTTCATCGTCTTCTCTGACACAGCAGTCGCAGAGCGTGTCATAATGGAGAAGCACATGATCGATGGTCGCATGGTAAGCGCTCGCTGTATGCTTATACGTGCGTTATATGTTCGTCATGTGCTAGATCCATGCTTGTATATCGCTTTGTAGCTGTTTAGAAATTATTATTGTCATTGTGGAACATTAACAATGTTTGGACTGTTTTTTGTCAGGTGGAGGCCAAGAAAGCTGTTCCGAGAGACGATCAGCAAGCTCTTAGCAAGAGTGGTGGCAGTGCTCATGGATCACCAGGGCCTAGTCGTACCAAGAAGATATTCGTCGGAGGTCTTGCATCCACCGTGACAGAGGCAGACTTCAGGACGTATTTTGAGTCGTTTGGCACCATCACTGATGTTGTTGTGATGTATGATCACAACACGCAGCGTCCTAGAGGCTTTGGGTTCATAACATATGATTCCGAAGACGCTGTGGACAAGGCATTGTTCAAGACGTTCCATGAACTCAATGGTAAGATGGTTGAGGTTAAGAGGGCTGTTCCTAAGGAGCTATCGCCTGGACCTAGCATGCGCTCTCCTGCTGGTGGAATCAACTATGTAATGAACAGAGCCAATAGCTTTCTCAATGGATATACCCAAGGGTACAATCCGAGCCCGGTAGGTGGCTATGGAGTGAGGATGGATGCTAGGTTTGGGCTTCTATCGGGTGGCCGTAGTAGCTATCCTTCTTTTGGTGGTGGTTATGGAATTGGCATGAATTTTGACCCAGGGATGAACCCGGGCATTGGTGGTAGCTCAAACTTCAACAATAGTGTCCAGTATGGACGGCAGATCAATCCATACTACAATGGTAATTCAGGTAGATACAATAGCAACATCAGCTATGGTGGAGTCAATGAGAATTCTGGGTCAGTGTTTAACTCGCTGGCTCGTAATCTATGGGGTAACTCAGGTCTCAGTTACTCTTCCAACTCTGCAAACTCTAATTCCTTCATGTCATCAGCAAATGGGGGCCTTGGTGGAATTGGGAACAACAATGTCAACTGGGGAACCCCTCCTGTGAATGCTCAAGGTGCTAACACTGGCTCAGGATACGGCAGTGGGAACTTCGGTTATGGATCCAGTGAAAACAACTTCAATCTGAGTCCCGGTGCCTATGGAAGGAACGCTGGATCCGTTGGCGTCAATGCTTCACTCAACCAATCAAGCAATGGATATGGGAGGAACTTTGGAGATTCGTCAGGAGCTGCTGGTGGCTCCATCTATGGAGACACAACCTGGAGATCTGGATCTGAGCTTGATGGAACTAGCCCATTTGGATATGGGCTTGGGAATGCAGCTTCAGATGTTACAGCAAAGAGCGCAGCAGGTTACATGGGGCATTAACAGATAGAGGTTAGATCTTTTCTTCTTTGTGTTCTCTCTGTGCTTCTCATTTTTTATTTGGTCACTAGTTTATGTACTAGCAGCATCAGATAAACACCGTGAAAGTTTGAAACTGTCCGCTGAACTGTTGGTACTAATGTTTAGACAATGTAGCTTCAAATATGTAGCATTTCCTGTGTTGAAGCACTCACACTGTACGGTGCCATTCCTAATGCATGAGTTTCATATACAAAATGTATTCAGTATGAAAAATACTAGTGCTGGCCTTAGTTTTCCCAGGATAGTGCACAAATGTAGTAGTGAGATCTGGTTGTCCATGAATCTAGAAAAGCATTGATCATATATACATAGCAGCACCGTGATGAAGAAGTTAGTGTCATTATGAACTAAAAATATGTCGTTAGCATCCATTGAAAATGTTAAGTTGCTATGTCCCTCATGTTCCAACTGTTACATTAAAATGCTGGTTCATAGTTATTTATAATTAATATTGCAAATTGTTATTGAAATAATCTCATTAATTTGATTGGATGTGATAAGTTCATCATCTTATTAATGTAGTGTGATAAGTTTACAGTTCGAATAAGAATGAAATATAGTATTTCCTTGTCATTCTTTGTACTACTTTAAACTATTATATACCGGCTAGTCCTTGACACATGATTCTGTTCTCCACATTCAAAGATTATTCATCCATGAACTGGACCAGCACCTCATTATTTTATCCATATTCAAATATTGGTCATCCATGAACCGCAGTCATGATAAAAGAATTGATGCACTTCATGTTTACTAATGGAGAACATAATTAGCCAAGTAGTATATCGATCAAATATTGGCCATCCATGAACTGCAGGCTGCAGCCATGTTGAAATAATTTATGCAGTATGCGGCTCATGTTTAATTAAGAAAAACATGATTAGCCTGGTAATATGTCCATCAAGGTGTCTTAAATTCATGATATGTATGTGGCAGCTCCAGTATACACTTTTATTCCTTGCCCATCATCTCCAATTTGAAAAAACCAACCATCCTCGTGCTTTTATTGGTCTCTACAAATTTTGCTGTCCGTGGTGAATTGAATATCTAACACCTAAACTAGTAGACCTTAGGGCTATGGAACCAAGCTTAAGGTATCTAACACTTGTATGGTACTTAGGAATATTTTGCCCCCTTCACGGGCTGATGCTTTGTTCAATCTAGTCAAAGTGCTGGTTCATAATTCACTTTTGGGTAAAACATAGTTCAAGGACTTCTTTGGTTACAATATTGAACCGATATCTAATGTGTATTTTTCTAGAATTCACTAATCTGAATTAATATTTGTGCCATCACTAACCATGGCATCATGTCTTGTGAATCCATTTTGGATTTTGCTAATACTATTAATCCATTTTGGATTTTGCTCATACTATTCAAGCATCAAGTGACGGTAGATTGTTATATACTGGATAGCTTTAGAACTCATGGAAGATGCATTTGTTTGGACACTCATGTTGCATTTGTAGAGACCAGTATTCTGTTTGTTTGGATGACACCTAAAACTCCTGACATGTAAAAATGACACCAAACAACCAACTTGTTTGTGCTCTTTATCTTGCTTCAGGTATTGTACAGTGTAACTTACGTTGACTTTTTTTTGTGCAGGAATGACGCCGCCTAGGAATCTTTTTCACATACAACAATTCATATTAGGTTGAGGAGAGAACCGCAGGTGCATAAGGTGCAAATTTTGAACTTCACATGATTTAAAGGCATGGGTTAGTTAATAGAGCTAACCAGGGAGTTGGTCGAAGAGATCAGATATATTATCATCGGAGGGCCTTTTAAGCGTATTTGCGTATGTAAGGTTTGGGATTGTGGTTTCGGATTTCTACAGCGAGTTTAGGTTTTGGCGACCCTGGTTTTTTTTCTTGGTTGGGATGTGAAGTAAGATTGCGGGATATATATGTCTGAAGAGTGTTCAGTTGTACGGCGGCGCCTGCCCCCCAGTATAGACCCACCCCTTTTTGGGTTTTTGTTCGTATAGTAGAAACTGCTCTAGTGTTCTTGGAACTTGTGTGTTAGCTCTTGTTATCAGGATGATAAATTTTGCTTTTTTGCTCTTTTTTTTTTCTTATCGTACTGAAGTGTATGTACCAGAGGTCTGGTCTGTGTTTTTCCTAGTGCAACTTTTGAGGGATGCCCCTCCTGGGTCCCAAGGAATAATAATGCTACAATATATATTCTAATTCATTCCGTGGGTTTTTTCTAAGCCTATATTTTGTGTCCTGCTGGAACACATCTGTACATTCTGATTCTCTTTGCAATTTGCCCATGAACATGCTTCTTTTTCTGCATCATCTTGTTTCTTCTGGATCCGTCTGTCTGCATTAGTTCCTTGCATAGTCCCCATCCGTAGTAGTTTCTTTTGTTGCTTATTAATGATGTTTACTTTATGAATTAACCGCACCACCTCACAATCTGACTTTAGAGAATATAAGTAAAAAAGTTGTAATAAGGTACAAAGATGATATCACAAGAAAAACACCGACTTTCACAGTAGGGAATACAGCTGTGCAGTGCTATGGTTGAAACCAAATTTGATTATATCTTACTACCATTTTGAAATATAAGAATGAGCTCATTAAACTCCTGAGGATTACTGTAGCTTCACTATGATTTCATACAGGTTTGATCATCCAATTCTTTTGCGTCCAGTCCTTGAAAGATTTTTTCCTATGTCCTGTACTACTCTCTCCATTTCAAAATATAAGATGTTTTAGCTTTGTGAGACAAATGTATCTAGACTACTTTTAGTACTCCCTCCGTCTCATAATAGATGTCTTAGATTTGCAAAATTTAGATTATCTAGACACCATTTAGTATATAGATTCATCCAAATTTTGACAAATCTAAGACATGTCTCATAATAGATGTCTTAGATTTGCAAAATTTAGATTATCTAGACACCATTTAGTATATAGATTCATCCAAATTTTGACAAATCTAAGACATCTATTATGGGACGGAGGGAGTATGTATGTTCACTTACGCTCACAAAGCTAAGACATATTATATTTTGAAACGGAGGGAGTACTATCTAAACAAATATTGCTGCAATGTACTTTTTGTTTGGCTATCTTAGATGAAAAAAGAACATTCGGCCCCTTGTTTCTAGTGGAGCAGTTGCTGAGTGTAGCTCGAAATACTAGTTTATTTCACATGGAGTTGCAGCATCTCCCTCTTTCTGGAAACAAGAATTCCACAAAGCGTGCCAGTTCTTGCAAAATTCCATTGTTTGAAACAGACATTTATGCATATTTTCTTTAGCATGGCGAGAAATGAACGGTCTTCTCCCAGTGGCGAAGGACGAAAAAAATTTAAGATCGGACAAACTCTAAAGCATAAAAATAAATGCAAAAAATCAAAATTGTATCGATTTTACAATGGTAATAGAATAATCAATTGACCACAGATTCAAATTTGATTCAATAGTTCAATTGACCATAAAATCACAAATTATACTTGTCCCCTTTAAAACTGCAGGTTTCTTCCCCTTCTTGTCCATCTCTACCACAAATACGACGAGACTAGAGGCTATTAATGAAAAGAAGCGTAACCTATATTTTGAAGGAGGATTAGAAATTATAATTGAGATGAGAAGAAGCCCTAGCTGGGTAAAACCGTGCACCATGAGACTGAGAATTGGGAATTTGAGAAAATGAGAAGGTTGGAGGAGGACCAGGGAGAGGGCGGCCGGATCGGCGGGCAGGTTTGCTGGCGGGGAGTAGATCAGTAGAAGATGGCGACGCACCTGCCTGCTCGTCGCTACGAGTCCTGGACTCGTTGGCTTCGGATACTCCACAGGGGCCAAGACATGAAGGGGCACCAGCCACACACACACACGGATCAGGGGACTACTGCTGCTTAGTGCGCGCCAAGCAAAGGTCCAGTACGGCCGAATCCCCTCTTACGTAGCTATTTTCTAGTACTCTCTCCGACCCATATTACTTGACTTGGATTTATCAAAATTTGGATGAACCTATATATTAAATAGTGTCTAGATTTATTCAAATCTAGACAAATTTGAGTCAACTAACATGGGTCGGAGAAAGTAGTTTTTTCTTCAGAATTCATCGTACTTTGCAGGGAATTGTATGTATGTCGAATAGAAGTATATATATATTATATATATATGCGATTTTTTGCAGAAATTAAGGTAGGACATGTGTCATACCTTGCCCATAGGGGTCCTTCGCCCCTGTCTTCTCCGCACAAAAGTTGGCTGATATACTCATGAGGCATCTGGTGTTTTTGTTGGGCAACAGTTTGCTGGGCAAGACCCCAACCATACCACTGTTCTAGGATGGATACGCCCAAATGTCGCTAGCTTATCACTTACCCAGGTATAGTTTTACAGCATTTTGTCTCACTTTCTCTGGTGAGCATGCCTCTCACCACCTTCACCAGATTCAAATGTCTTCACCCGTAGCTGACTTGATGAGCGTGATAGCGCCTAACAATCTGACTTGAGAATAACCGGGAGAGAGTGTAAGCTGAACTCCCTATCGACCGACACCGCTTGCAATTCAGCCTCCATTGTGCAGGAGAAGTGCAAAAGGATGATGACAGTCCTAGAAAATGATTGTCCCTGGTATCCCTTTTTTAAACTAGGCAAAATATTTACCATTTTAATTAGGGATTTCTATTTTCGTTCTCTTGTTTTCTTAGTCGTACTCAGTTTTTGTTAAGCGTTAAACTTTTTCTCACTTTTGCCTAACTTCTTGTCTGAAACTTAATAAAAAACTCGAACGGTAGTTGGTGTCAGGTTAACCATTAGCTGACTTATGGGTCCGTGCGGTATGAGACCATGTAGGACCGGTTGGTCACGAACGCGTTATGTTGATGTGGGGGCCGTGCCATGTAGGGCCGGTTGGTTGGGACCTTGTTATGCTAACGGGTGGGACCACGTAGTATGGGACCATGTGGACGCGTTTGGTAGTTACGTGCATCTCTTATCTAAATTGATAGTTTTCTTTTTCTTAATTGTTAATTGTTCTTTTAAAAGCGTTTTTTCCTCTCTCACTAATTGTTATGTTTTTTGCTTAAAGTGGTAGCAAATCTACACCAGCTTCTCTCTTTTTTTTTCTCTTATTTTTTTTCTAATCTGATAGCAAATCTAGAGCAGCAAATCACACCAGCAGCATAAATACATTTAGAAAACAAAACAGATATAGATAAGCTGCTTACAACAACTAATATATGATATATTAGAGACAAATAGTACGATACTTAAGGAGGTTTAATAAATTCGCTGCTCAGCGGCAGCGCACTTCAACACAGACAAAACAAAATAATCTGCTTTATAGGCACACAAGTTCAACACCACCTCCCGGCCTCCGCCTGCTCCCTCTAACGTTTCCTCCACTTCTTGCTGCCTTGTTCCTTGATATTGGGCACCTTGGACTTGATCGGGGGCATGCGACCCTCTTCGATGACCACCTTCTGGAGGTTCCGGAGGTGAATACCAAGTGCATTATGCTTAGCAAAGAAGACGTGGACGTTCATGGTCTGGCCGATGTTGGGGTTGCAGGAGCTCACGTCCTTGGCATACATTACGAGGCAGTTGAAGTCGGTGGCGTCGAGTCTCCTTGTGCAGAAGGGGCACCTGTGGATGTCGCCAGCGAAGTAGGCATCGTACTGGTCGGACTTCAGCTTCCTTAGCACCTAACGAGCCTTGGTGTGCTTGGACTCGTCGTTGCTGCAGACTTTGCTACTCTCCACCTGTTGGAAAAAATAGTAGTGTGCGATAAGGACATGATTGAGATCCATTGATTATTGGAATTGATTGTTTGCATAAATAACCAATTAAGAGCCTATGATTATTTGCATAAATTAACCAAGTGGGTTGAATTCTTCAATTCCCAAATCTCAAACAAAATCAAATATTGATCCAACTACAGATCGGCGCTAGTACTAACTAGGTAATTCCTTAACTACAACTCGGAGCACAAATAAAATAGGATTGAAATACGAACATGCGGATTCATCGAAACACAATATCTACCACAAGAGGATTAGCTATTGTAAAAAGATCTAGCATCTAACGATCAAAAATGCGAACAGCCGAACCATATTAACACACGACCTAGCATCCAACGATGGGAATGGGGGAAGAACAAGGAAAGGGGAGAAAACCCTAGTTACCTTCGACCATGGGTCGACGATGCTGGTGTCGTAGGGGTTCTCCGGCCAGATGTACTCCAACCCGTAGGGGTCCCAATCGAGCGGGATCCGCCCGCGACTAGTGGGGGCCTCCTCGCTGGCGGCTATGATGGAAGAGGGAACAAAGGCCTAGACGGGGACAACAACTGCCTTTGATGCCTCGACGGGGTCCTCCTCGCCAGCGGCCTTGGAGGCGATGATGGCCACCGTGCCCTTCTTCTCCATCGCCGGCGCGGTTGGGGTTTTCCTGGGGGTTTGCAGAAAGTGATGGGATAGTGGAGACAGTTGCATGAGTGAGCGAGTAAGTGTGTGAGTGAGAGTGGGGAGGCGGAGAGGAAGAGGGAGAGGTCCTATAAAGGTGAAGGGAAGAGACATTTCGTTGCACCACCATGCAATGCGGTAACCGTGTACGCTACTTCACCGTGCACCTCCACACACGTCCACTACCGCCCCGTGCACTGTGACACGCGTACTGTGCGTCACGTTTTTTGCCTCGTGTCTAACCCTGGCGAGTTAGGTGTACTTAGTTATACCCTCGAGAGTAACACTAGCAATTTGGCTATACTCAGTTTTACCCTCGAGTACTAACACTACTATGTGCAATATACTCAGTTTTACCCTCCGGTGGCTGGTCAATAGAGAGTCAACAAATAGGGTTTAGCTAGCTAATTGAGTCATTGTATGCATAAGAAACGTAGAAAAATTAAGTTTTACCCTAAATCACCACTTCTCAAATCACCTACTATCTATGAAGGTTCATGGCTTTCGACTCAAACCCCTTCCTAAAACATAGTTTATCTGAATAAGGCAATAGTTGGCACACTCATATATATTTTAATTACAAATAATTTGATGTATTCCAAGACGTATTTCATTGTATAAAACACACATTTTCCATTTTTAAATCTGTTTCTATTTTCTATTTGAATCCCTTGGTCTGTTTTTCCCTTGGTTTTTTTAATACTACTCAGTTTTTCCTTCTCTCTTAGTCACAAACTCTTACAGAAGCCCAAACTTGTGCTCATTTTGGCTGCTACGCTCTGATAGGTTGAGACAGTTGTCACGCGGATCGTGCCTACCAAACGTTGATCCTCTGTGATCTAGCGGGCAGGATAACCCCTCTATCTCTCGGGGGGTCACCTGTCTATCTATGCGAAATAACGAGTTTGCCACCGATACTTTAACTCCATAAACAAATGAATTTGAATGTAATTTGAAGGGAAAGCATTCAAAGGTGTATAATTTTGGTATAAGCATGTTTATGCATTACTTTTCACTCTCTGAAAATGATAAACTCTCAAGATTTTATTAGCACAATATTATTATGTCGTAAGTGTGATTGGAATGGGAAGTGTTCAAAGGTGTATAATTTTGGTATATGCATGTTTATGCATTGCTTTTCACTCTCTGAAAATAATAAACTCTCAAGATTTTATTAGCACAACATTATCATGTCATAAGTGTGATTTGAAGGGAAAGTTTTCAAAGGTGTATAATTTTGGTATATGCATGTTTATGCATTACATTTCACTCTATGAAAATGATAAACTCTCAAAATTTTCTTAGCACAACATTATCATGTTGTAAGTGTGATTTGAAGGGAAAGTGTTCAAAGGTGTATAATTGTAGTATATGCATGTTTATGCATTACATTTCGCTCTATAAAAATGATAAACTCTTAAGATTTTCTTAGCACAACATTATCATATCCTAAGTGTGATTTGAAGGAAAAGTGTTCAAAGGTGTATAATTGTAGTATATGCATGTTTATGCATTACATTTCACTCTATGAAAATGATAAACTCTTAAGATTTTCTTAACATAATATTATCATGTCCTAAGTGCGATTTTCAAAGTGTTCAAAGGTGTATAGTTTTTGTATATGCATGAGACATAAAGATTTTAGTTTAGGGATCCCTTTAGTTTATGCATTACTTTTCATGCTCTAAAAATGGTAAACTCTCAAAATTTTCTTAGAACAACATTATCATGTACAAAGTGTAATTTGAAAGTGTTCAAGAGTTGTATAATTTTGGTATATGCACGATACATATTAAAGATTTTAGTGAATGCATTACTTTTCACCCTCTAAAAATTATAAACTCTCTTTTATATAAAGAGTTGTATAATTTTTATAATTTGAAAGTTTTCAAGAGTTGTGTAATTTCCTTATTTCTTATACTTCCATCTCCCTAAATCTTAAAATTTGACTTTCACCTCATAGATTCACTTGATTGCAACCGAGACACTAACTCGATAAACAAATTAAATAATCAGAACGACTCCTCTATCAGCCCAGCAAGCATGCGCCTAATCGAGCTCCTGAGTTGCACCAATTGATTCTCCACAGCAAGCGGAAATCGGAACAATTTGGTGGGATATCTAACCTTCCCCGCGCACGGTTGTCATTGTAATCCTTCATACAGGTCAACCGGACGACACCACACTATGGCCAAGATGAACATGGGGCCAAAGTGAAGCTAGACATAACTTGTCAACCGAAGAAGGGCTACCGTCGCTAGAGAAGGGCTGCCATCTCCATAGGAAAAGAAGAAAGGGGAGGCAACAACACAGGCGCGTGCGCGGGGCTGGCTCGGGCTTCCCTCTTTCAACACTAATCTGGGTAAGTTGTGGGTCTAGTGCTCACGTGGATAAGCCATGGGTCCCATGTTAATTTGGATAAGTGGAGAGAGGTGTTCACTACGGGACTTGACCGAACATGGCCCCACTTGTCAACACGTAACGAAAAAGTTGGTGGACAACGAGTTTCAGACTGTGTGGGAGTTTCGGACAAGAGGTTGGGCAAAAGTGAGGAAAAATTTAGCACCTGGGGAAAAGGGAGTACAACTAAGGAACTTGGGCATGAAAATAGAAATCTCTTTTAATTAATCAAGGATTATAGAGGTTTCGAACAAATTCCTAGGGCGAAGCCTATGACTTTACTAAAGCCTACTCTCCTAGGATTACATTATACATGAGTTTAGCCCAGGTGAAAGGGCATGTATGCTCCCATGTGTGGTTTTGGTAATTAATGACAATCTCTATGGACTAATGTGTAAATTGAGTTTCACTTGTAGGTTTGTCCATTGGCATCGCTTGGGACATGTGTTGGTCTCAAGGTTGGAAGATGAAGAAATGTCCAAGGGCTTTGTGCCCATTGGAATCATGAAGAAAGAAGGAGCTTGAAGGTCTATCAAGGCATGTGCAAAGAGTTGCATCAAGATGGATCAACCTCAAGTAGGGATGAAGAAGGGCGAGCTCAAGATGCGCCATCTCTAGAATATCTCATGCTTGAAGCTTGCCATCCTCGTGCTCATGGAATGATGAAGACAAGTTCAAAGAAGAGGTTTCCCCATGGAGTATGGGGGAGAAATTTGCAAGTCTTCATCTTCATCAAGCAAGAGCATCCAAGAAAGGTGTTCCCACTATAGAAGAACAAGATGGTCTACATCAAGTTCAAGTGGGATGCTCAAGGCAAAGGTATGTTCTTGATAGGGTTTTTCTTTTGCCGGTCTCGTAATGTTAGTTGGGAGACCGGGTTTAGGATAGATAGCCGTGCTATTAAGAGGGGCTCTCAAGCGGGTGTCTCGTCTGTATCGTTCGGAGAGAGCTCAAACCTTTGCATTCATAGCATCATCTTTCTTGGTTGTTATTTGGTTCTTGTCCATGAGAGGATCTAGAGCTTGTGGTCACCATCATAACAAGCTCTAGTTCATCATCTAAGGATTTCACTTGCATATCTTATTGCGGTTTTTGATCTTGCGAGTTTTCTGGCTCCACACCTTGGGGGATACTTCACATATATATTCATGATATTTTCTCCCAAGGTGATACCCAATATTTCGACTTTTTGTTGGATTCTATTCGTTTGGAGTTCGGATGCAAAAGTTATTGCGTTTCTGGTTTTCTGGTTTCTGGAATTTCCCTGACCAGAAGTTCCGGCTTCCCACCGGAAGTTCCGCTAGGGCATCTTTGCCGCTGAAAGTTCCGGTGGAAGTTCCGGGTCTTGTTCCGCTCACGTTCAAGTAACCTTACATTTTGAATATGTCTATTTGTGAACTTCGTGAACTTCCACCGGAAGTTTCGCTCCCACCGGAAGTTCCGGTGAACCGGCGGAAGTTCCGACCAGGATTCGCTTTTTCAGTTTCTCGCTCCGTAGTTTTTGACCGTTGGCTGTGTGCCACCGGAACTTCCGGCCTCCCACCGGAAGTTCCAGCCAGGAGTCGCGAATGCCCATAACGTGCAGATCTAGGATCCCTTTAAAAGGGGCTCCTCTTCCCCTTCGTGGGTACCAGCTTTTCTTCTTGGTTCTTGGATTTCTCTCTCTCCTCCATTGTCAACCTTGAAGAAGCTTTCCCTCTCCCTTTCCCCTCCTATGATTCTTGCATCTTTTTGAGGGATTTGAGAGAGGAGATCTAGATCTACAATCCCCCCAAGTCAAATCCCTTCTTTGTGAAGGAATCATTGGGATCTAGATCTTGGAGAGTTTTGTGTTCTCCTCTTGTGTTCTTCCTCCCTTATTCCCCCAATAGCTTTTGTAGCTTTGTTGGAATTTGGGAGAGAAGGACTTGCCCTTGCATTTGGTGCATAGGTTTGAGTTCTCCTCTTGTGTTCTTCCTCCCTTATTCCCCCAATAGCTTTTGTAGCTTTGTTGGAATTTGGGAGAGAAGGACTTGCCCTTGCATTTGGTGCATAGGTTTGAGTTCTCCTCGGAGATTCGGCGAGTTCAAGCTTGTGAGCTTGTTTCTCTTGGGTTCCTTGGAACCCTAGACGGTTGTGTGGTTGGATTGTTGACCTTTTGTGGTCTTGTAGACTTTTGTGGCGTTGTTGGCATTTTGTGGCATTGTTGGCCTTTTGTGGCTTTGTTGTTGGGAGCCTCCAATTAAGTTGTGGAGTTAGCCCCAATCTTGTACGGGTTCGGTGACCGCCCTCAAGCATCCCATAGTGGAGCAAGTGCCCGCCTTTTGTGGTGCGCACTTGGGAGAATAGGGTGAGCCTTTTGTGGCGTCGGTGAGTTGTGTGCTTCCGCATCCGGGGTGAGGCCTTGTGTGGCGTTGGGTGAGCATCGAGCCACCACACCTCGAGGTGATCCATTTGTGGCGTTCGGAGAGCATTGCGCCATCGCACCTCTCCAACGGAGACGTAGCTTCTTTGGAAGTGAACTTCGGGAAACAAATCTTCGTCTCCACGTCCATTGGTTATCTCTCAACCAAACCCTTTACTTATGCACTTTACATTGTGATAGCCATCGTGCTTGAAGTATGTATACCTTGCTATCACCTTGTTGCTTGTTTTGCTTAGCATAGGTTGTTGGTGCACCTAGGTGAACTTAGTGGCTAGGTTTTGTGCTCAATAAATTAAACGTTAGTTTTATTCCGCATTTACTTGATCCTAAACCGTAATAATTTTAAAAGCCTACTCACCCCCCTCTAGGCGACTTCCTTTGTACTTTCACCAGGTTATGCTCCATAGTCTAGCCTCCTCTTTGACCATTGTGATGATTGTTGTTGCCATTGAAGTAGGGTTATATAAGACCCGAGCATTTCTCTCATTCCAAACTTTTAAAGACAGGATCATGAGCATGGAGCCATGGCCTTCCTAATATTACCTTGTCCTGAAGCCATTTTCATCCACCAATCTTTGACGCAAACTTCATTTTCCCATAAATATGTATCTATGTCTTGCTAGTCGAACCATCAAAGGATAGCATTCCAAATGCGAATGGTGAAGCATCACTTGAATAAGATAAATGATGCCAATTCTTGAAATTGATTGCATAACGGACAATTACCACAATTGGACATCCTCTTCAAGTCAAATTGTTTGCCTGGGCCGCTAGCCTAAGCCATGCCTAATCATGGTGGAAACTTGCAGCATCACCATAATGAGCTATCTGTGAAGCATCCTCAATAAAAAGCTATGCACGTAGTAAATAAAAAGATCGCTGATATGCTCATAGTCTGCTTGCCTTGTCATTTTGGTTATGGGATAGCTCCTGTACCATGTGCAAGGGGTACCCGTTGGTGGTTCTCTATGATACGCATATACTTACAATGGCAAGAACTTACAGGTGACTGAAGTTGAGTAGCATGAGGTGTGACCCTCGTATTCAAGGGACTTGAGATTGCCAACTTATACTTTGTCAAGCATATACTCCATAGTTTGTTCACTTTAACCTTAATCACTTCAAGATGCTTATGATAGGGGCAATGAGGGCTGAAAGCTAACAAGTACCATAATTTTTGGAAGCTCTTTTTGAAACTTGAAATCCCTGCTTCCCTTTGTGAAGGGCCTTTCTTCCACCATTATTTGAGTCTCCACCTTCTATCTTTAGGCACCATTAAGAGAGCATAGTTGTCATTCTTAGTTCTATGTGCATTGTCCCAAAACTTATTGATTGATTCATAATGTTGATATTACTTGTTCTTGAGCTATTTGTATCTAGTCACTCTTATGAATTTTGAAGGTGTCCTATGCATCTATTTTCTACTCCATGAGGGACAAGCTGGATGCCACTATGCTATGTTTTCTGTATGTGAAACAAACAAACGTTTTTTAATGCATGTTATTCATGATCTTTGTTTGTAACCTTCTATGTTGCATGCATATTTACTATATCTTACTGTTAGAACTTCATCTTTCATGATCATGTTTAGAGTTCTTTGATCCTAGATTTCAATGCTTGCAATTGGTTTGATCTTAATTGTGATGGTGCATGTCACCTAAAAAATTATTCTTTTTATCACTTACCTACTCGAGGACGAGCAGGAATTAAGCTTGGGGATGCTTGATACGTCGGAAACGTATCTATAATTTTTTATGCTCCATGCTTGTTTAGTATCTACTTTGCTTTGTTTTATCTTCACTTTGAGGTGTTTTTATATGTTTTCTGGTACTAACCTATTAACAAGATGCCACAGTGTCAGTTGCCTATTTTCTTCTGTTTTTGGTTCAGAAAGGCAGAAAATCAATATTCTCGGAATTGGACGGGACAAAAGCCAAAGTCATTATTTTTCCCGGACCAACACAGAACCATGAAGCAGAGACGGAGTAGGGCACCAGAGTGGCCGCACCCCCCAGGCGCGGGCAAGCCCTGGTGGCTCCTATAGGGGTTGTGGGCCCCCTGGACCTCCACTGACCTTGCCTCCTGCGCCTATAAGAAGACCCCAGGGAGAAAACCCTAAATCATCCAGAAGAAATCCACGAAAACTTCTGTAGCACCGCCTCCACGGAAGGGGAGATTTGAGGGGACAGAAAGTCTCTGTTCCGGCACCCTGCCGGGACGGGGAAGTGCCCCAGGGGCGATCTCCACCACCATCTTCATCATTGTTGTTGATTCCCATGATGAGGAGGGAGTAGTTCTTCCTCAAGGCTAAGGGCTCTACCGGTAGCTATGTGTTCATACCTCTCTCTATGCATGATCTTGTTGTGGTCATGAGCTTTGTAATCAAGTAGATCTACCTTGCTACTCAAGTGCTTCAATAGATCTCTGCTCTCCCATGTGTGTGAAAGTGATAGCGTGCACGCCATGGTGGCACTTAGGCTAGAGTCTATATAAATACTCATCGTGCTTTAATAGATCTATGCTTTTCCCCACGTGCGTGAAAGTGACAGCGTGCACGCCGTGTGTGGCACTTAAGCTAGGTTATATATTTATTATGAGTATATTTTGAGTTGGTTATCTCTATGAAATTGTGGTGTTTGTTGGAACCATCTAGCGCTCAAGGTGACAGTGTGGGGTTATCTAGATTGGGGAAGGCGGACTTTGAGGAGTGTTGTTATAGCCCTACCATGGATTAGAGTGTCCAACCAGAGAGTAGTTAAGAGTAGTATCATAAAGAGAATATATTTATATGAGAGAGTGTTCACTAGTGAAAGTATGATCCCTAGGCCTTATTTCTAAACATTGAAACACCGTTTGCTACTAGATCTATTGCTTCTTTGCTTGCTTTAGTCTTTACCTCACCGTCAAGCTCTTTTCTGGAGCCCACACACGTTACCCCACGTCAACAAGTCAGAAGCTATTTTCTGGCACCGTTACCACTTGTATTTCACTATCTCTTCGCCAAACTAGTGCACCTATACACCTGACAAGTGTATTGGGTGTGTTGGGGACACAAGAGACTTCTTGTATCTTGATTGCAGGGTTGCTTGAGAGGGATACCTTTGACCACTTCCTCCCTGAGTTCGATAAACCTTGGGTAATCCACTTAAGGAAAACTTGCTGCTGTTCTACAAACCTCTTCACTTGGAGGCCCAACAACTGTCTACAAGAATAGAAGTGCATAGACATCAAATACTTTTCCCCAACTTACAGTGAGGTTGTCAATCTCACCGGTTTGCTGAAAAGAAATGATTAAACGTATAGTGTGGAAGATAATGATTTGCTTGTAGAAAGTAAACAGTAAAGGGTAAACAGTAGATGATATATCAATGATAAAGGAATGGACCGGGGTCCACAATTCATTAGAGGTGTTCTCCATAAGATAGATAGCATGTTGGGTGAACAAATTACAACGGGGCAATTGATAGATTGAGAAAACATAACAATGCATATACTAGACATCTTGACTCCTACGAGATTTGATTGGGCATTACAACATAATACATAGACCGTAATCCAACTGCATCTATGACTAATAATCCACCTTCAGGTTATCATCCGAACCCCTTCCAGTATTAAGTTGCAAGCAACAGATTATTTCATTAAGCAAAGTGTGTAAAGTAAACAATACAATTGCCCCATGGACAAAGGATTGTTGTTTTCTCCCTAGTAGCAACAACACATCTACAACCTTAGAGATTTCTGTCACTTCCCCAGATTACTAGAGGCATGAACCTACTATCGAGCATAAATACTCCCTCTTGGAGTTGCAAGCATCTACTTGGCCAAAGCATCTACAAACAACGGAGAGCATGAAAGATCACAAATAACATAGACATGATAGAATCAATAATCAATCTGACATAGTATCTCAATATCCATTGGATCCCCGCAAATACAACATGTATGATTACAAATAGATGATCTTGGTCATGAAAGGAGCTAACAAGATCTAAACATGATAGCACAAAGGAGGAGAAACAACCATCTAGCTACTATATGGACCCATAGTCGAAGGGTGAACTACTCATGCATCACTCCGGAGGCTGGCATGGTGATGAAGAAGGCCTCCGGGATGATCTCTCCCCTCCGGCAGGGTGCCGGGAAGAGCTTTGGACCCCCCGATCTAGGGATGGATATGGCGGTGGCTACTGACTGTTTCGTGGAGATTTGATTGGGTACTTAGGGTTTCTGCATCGGGGTGCTTTTATAGGCAAAGGGGCAATGTCGGTGGGCGTCCGAGGGGCCCACACCTAGGGCTGCCCCCCTCCTAGGCCGCACCGCCACCAGGTGTGGCCGCCTTGTGGCCCCACTTCGGCTGCCCTTCGGACTCTGTGCTCCTTCTGGTAAAATATTGACTTTGGCTTTTGTCTCGTCCAAATTCCGAGAATATTTCCTTACTAGCTTTTCTGAAACCAAAAACAGCAGAAAACATGCAACTGGCACTGTAGCATCTTGTTAATAGGTTAGTCCCAGAAAATATACAAAAATACCTCAAAGTGTAGAAAAAACATAAGAAAGTTGATATAAAACAAGCATGGAGCATTAAAAATTATAGATACGTTTACGACGTATCACTATTACAAAATTGTTGCTACTTTTTGATTTTGATAGCCTAATTGCTTGATTGATACTTTCTTTCAGAAATATTTCCCTCCTAGTGCTCGACATGCCATTTTGCAGGAACTTTTTGATTTTAAACAGGGAGAACAGGAGAAATTGCCTGAATCATGGGCAAGGTTTTGTGCCTTAATTCATGCATAACCTGGATGTCCAATACCTAAAATGAGATTCTTGATATATACTATAATGGACTAACTGATGAATCTCGGACATACCTGGATAGTTGTGCTGATTGTGTTTTTAGGAAAAGAACTCCCGAAGAAGCTGAAGAATTAATGGCTAAAATAAGCAAGAATTATGATGATTGGACTACACCTAAGCCAACTACACCTGATTCAACTGTGCCTGGACCAACCCAAACACCAACTCCAAAGAAGAGGGGAGTGATTGAATTAAATGATGAAGTGATGAAGGAAGCTAAGAAATGTCTTAAGGGGAAGGGTATTAAATCTGAAGATGTGAAGAATTTACCTCCTATAGAATAATTATGTAAGCCAATCTCCCACTCATCCACTATTGAGGTACACTCTTTCCAACATTTTGATGAAGGTGATATTCCTTATTCTAAATCTCATGATCAATGCTTAGAAGAATTTGATATTTTTATTGTTAAGGAAGATAATTTTAATAAGAGAGTGTAGAATCATCTAATGGAAAACTCTAGAGCTATTAATGAGTTGAAAGATATTGTGGAAAGAACCTCCAATGATGTTAAAATGCTTGTTAAACATTTCCAAATGGTTCAAACTCAAATAGATCAACTTACTAAAGTACAAAAATATTTGCTAGTTAAAGCTTCTGGAGAAAAACATGCTTATGAAATTAGAATTAGGAGTGGTGCTTCCACTCAGGATCCTTTATATCCCGAGGGACATCCTAAAAGAATTGAGCAGGATTCTCAACAAGTTGAAAATATTGGTACTTCTTCTAAGAGAAAGAAAAAGAAACATAAAACAGTTGTAGAATTTTTTGATCCTACTATAGATCATAATAGTATCTCTGTCTCTGATGCTGAAACTGAAAGTGGTAATGATAAAAATGATGCTCCTGATAAGGAAGAAATTGAAGAAGAACCTAAAAGTCACACTAAGAATACTAAGTACACTAAGGAAGATTTTGTTTCTAAAACATGGTAGTAAAAGAGAGCCTTGGATGCAAAAACCAATGCCTTTTTCTGATAAGAAACACAAGTTAAAGGAAGAAGAATACTATAACAAGTTTTATGAGCGGATGAAATCTTTATTTTTTTAAATTCCTTGGACTGATGCTATTAAACAGTTTGAGATCACTTCTTACTACCCATCAAAGTTGATTTTTAGGCCCCAAGGCACAGTGAACCAAAAAACAATAATGTACAAACAAATCCCAATGCCGTGAATCATAAACTATATTTTTGAGGTATTGGGGACGTATGAATAGGCAGCCGGATGGCGCGGGCGAGGTCAGCGCTGCCGTGACAGAAGGTGTGGTCTGATGTGGAGGAGAGGTGAGCGCGACCAGGGTAATCGCCTTTGCAGAGGAAGGTGTGGTCCGACATGGCGGAGAGGTAAGAGCGACAACGTTTAGCACTGTCACGGAAGACGGTGTGGTCCGGCGTGGCGGATAGGTCAGCGCCACTGCAGAGGATGGTGAGTTCCGGCTTGGCGAAGAGGTCATCATGGCCGAGTCAGTGCCACCGCAGACAATGGACCAGTCCGGCGTGACAAAGAGGTTAGCGCCACCTTGGATATGGGGCTAAGGTTAGGGTTGGTGGGGTGGGGGATTTTATTTGGATAAGGATGAGAGCGACCTATGTGGGTAGAAGGGGAAAACTATGATCCTTAACTTATACCTTTGCCTCATTGATTTTTTGGCAAGTGAAACATGTCACATATTCCCTAACATTTTGTTTGTTAATATTAGTATCAATTAGAAAACCACCAAAAAACACACCAAAATATGGATAACAGTAATCTGCAT
Organism: Avena insularis; assembly: GCA_023614405.1. Classification (NCBI taxonomy): domain Eukaryota; kingdom Viridiplantae; phylum Streptophyta; class Magnoliopsida; order Poales; family Poaceae; genus Avena; species Avena insularis. The sequence continues at coordinate 37,487,733 of CM042691.1, read as the reverse complement.
ACATATGAGGATATCAGTACACATGTACTTGTGCATAAATCGTGGCATCGTACTATCCAAAATAAACAAGCCACAAAAAACACACTACAAATTACTCAATATGCTACAAGATTAAGTACTACAAATTAATAATAGAAACATAAATAACTCTACTCTAGTTACATATATTAGCAAGCCTCTCCAACCTATCTATAATGTCTTGCACCCTGTTGGCCAATATAGCGCACCGCTCCCTCATAACTAACATGCAACCATTCTCTTGATTCTGCACTTCCCCGATTGCAAGTGCTATGTGTTCGTCGTATGCGGATTGCCTCCTTCTTTCGTTTTCTTCAATCTTGCCTAACCAGAGCTCGCGCAACGACTATTGGAGGTGCATGGGTTCTATGGATCGATCCATTGCACTCAATACCATGAAGCTACACGACATCACGAGAGGAACTTCCAGCCGGTGTCCTCTGGGAAGTTCTTGTTTGAGTCCACATATCACCATGCAATTACATGGTCATTGCATTGGCATTAGACGAAAGCGCTATGTTGCCCATTCCATTGTGGGTCATGGATATCCTTCGGTACTCCAGGAATTCCGAACTTGAAAGAAAAAATAGCAATGTGCAGTTGTGAGGTCGAGAAATCACAAATTTTGGGGGATAAACATGAACAAAAAACACAAATGAAAAATTCAATGACAATGAAATCTAAAAATAACAGCTGCACGTACCGGCATCGCGCTTTTCTAGAGGAAGGGTAGCACTAAATCTCATGTTGCCGCCGATTCCTGCTACCAGCAACGGTCGTAGCTTCTGGGGAGAGAAAGACAAACGTTGAAGAAATGATGAAGTGGGAGAGAAATTATAGTCGTGGGAGAGGAGGGTTCCCTTCCTTAAAAATATTCAGATGGCAATGACATGACTTCGGCGAGGCTCACCGGTCAGTGAGACAAACTTTAAAGTCTCACACAAAGAACCCACAGCCAACGCCACGTGTTACCAAGGCGTCTCTAAACACCGGTACCAATAGACATCTAGAGCGGCACATTTAACACCGTAAATATATTTTCCATGATATAAAAAACCCGACTGCGGCCCTCATTGTCGCCGCAAATACAGAAAATGCTAGGTAACCAATTTTTGCTGATTCTTTTCACTTGTGCCGCCTCAAAAAAGTGTTAGGTATGAGGGTATTTTTTAGTGATTGTATTAGGAAGATCTGCCATTGTCGCCTAAATATACATACCTCCAGAGAATTAATTCAGGCTCTGCTCATCCTTTCCACCACCGGTTAAAGGTTGAATTTGGTCGTCCAATCATCGGTGGTAGGCGCACGATAGACGTCGCTGGTCACTGGCGCTTGAAGAAGCATGGGTTGACTTCACACACCTATATGCCCTAGCACGACGGCGGAAATTAACGACTAGAACACAATGGGTGGGATAAAAGTTAGTCTCTAGAGCCATCAATGTGTATGGACCAATCAAGATCGATCGAGTATATTCCATGAGGTAATGATGTGAATCTTGTGTATGATGTTCTGTTTGGTTTGGGATACTTTTGTAACACCCACGAATTAGGACTATGTAATTTTAGCAATTCCTACCAAATCTGCGTAGAAACCATTCAAAGACGTCACCCAAGCACATGCCAAAATAGTACCATTACAAAAGTTCACGACAGAACCCACAAAAAACATATATATATATATATATATAACAACTTCATAGAACCAAGAATACAAATGGGTACATTTCAAAGATATAAATCGTAACAAAAGTGAGGTAGCATCTGAGTATGGATAACAATACAGATGTTCCAAAGAGGCCTAAAGATAATCATGTGATGTCCATAACCCTTCTCAGGCCAAGCCTGAAGGGTGACCTCGTTAGCGCCATGAATCACATACCTATTGACATACCAAACTTTCCCATGGGAGAAAACGAGTGGCAAGTAGAAAAGTGCGTACTTGCGGTACTTAGAGTTCGGCAACGCTTGCCTACATGGTATGGTGGGGTTAATCGCCAGCAGAGCATGCACTAATAACCTATAGAGGCACGATACAAATTCCTCCTATTAGAAACAGAGGGATAAGAGAGCCCTATTTGATACTAACACCAAACATAACCCAACCAAATAATTAACCCTATTGTGTAACCCACGATAAAGCAATACTAAAGGCACACACACACAATTGACAATTTTATGGGTTATTTAGTTGAGTAGGCTAACTTACTATGCAAGCTCATCATTAGTTAATGCAAGTTGTAGTATGATTGGGAAACCGTGCTCCAATTAGTCCATAATCATGGACACGTATTACTGAAAAAATTTACCCTCCAGGGTCCACGAATGTACCCATACACATTCGATCAACCCCCGGAAGAGGGAAATCAAATGGAAATTGGGGTATCACAACACCGTCATTTCAAGAATCAAACCAAGTTAAGCGGGTCACCCAACTAAGCTACCCGTAATAAGGTCGGCTGATCTCCAAAGACGGACTCAAAGGTTTGCGAGAATGTCTATAAAATCTCAAAGGCCCAACAATGTGACTAGGCGTGTCCATATAGCAGAATCTTGTTGTACCTAAACAATGCAGAATAATAAATGCTCATCAAGCAAGATAATTGTAAATATGGAATAACATGGCCCAAGTACAAAATATAAATAAAATGATGAACTAATTGTGACCCTTGGAATAATACTCGAGAAACAAGGTCAAGCCAAGGGGGTGTCCTAGAAAACCTCCAACAATTGCTTAGAGAGCTCAGTCTTAGACCATGCATCAAGAACTCGGGGTCCAAGGGAAGACAAGTGGGCAGGATAACTACCAAATCTAAACTATTTCCCACTGATGTCACTTATATTAATGCAATTGTACGCCAACACATCATAGTCATTTTAATTAGAAGGGTGCCACATGATCTACCTCTATCCTTATAAGCAACCAACATCAACAAGATCATCATGGTAAAGTAAAATACCTAGGTACCCTAAACATGCAATTCTATGACTCATTCGGGCAACAGACAATCATGCTCAAAGAAGTCTGCTAGGACAGGGATCATGGCAATATAGTGGGCGTGAAAGTAAAAGTATATGCATAACATCGGACCGCGGACTCCAATAAAGCATAAAAATATAATGCAATAATATAGAAAGGCGCTAGGTTGCAATAAAAATATAATGCAATAAAATTTGAATTCCAACAAATAATATATGGTTCAAATCATTTATTAACCCCACAAATTAAATGTTGGTTAACAAGAAAAAAGCATGGTATATGTGAGCTAAGCAAACTAAAATGAATAAGGACAAGTTGCATAACAATATCCCACACAATTAATTATTAGGTGAAGTTTCTATTTAACACCCCCCAAAACAAGATGATATGTGATGCAACACATGAATATTTTGATGTACACAAGATATATGTCAATTTATTAAAATAGGGCGGATTAGGGTCATGCGTGTGGGTTCAGAGAAGTTGGGTTTGAAGGGTATGACCTTCGGAGGAAGACGACAAAGTCAGGGGTCAATTATAATTGAAAGGATACGAATATAGCTAGAGGGGGTGAATATGCATTTTAAAACTATCATGGTTTTGGATCTAATAAATACGGAATAAAACTAGCGTTTAATTTATCAAGCACAAAATCTAAATTCACTAGGTTCAACTAAGTGCACCAATAACTTAAGCTGATCAAGACAAGCAACAAGGTGATAGGAATATATTACTTCAAGCTCAAAGGCTATCACAATATAAAGTGCATAAGTAAAAAAGATCGGGTATATAAGTAACTGAGGCACGTAGAGATGGAGATTCGATACTAGAGTTCACTTGCAAAGAAGCTAATATCTGTTGGAGAGGTGCGGCGATGCAATGCTCCCCGAATGCCACAAAAGGCTCACCTTTGGGGGTAGTGGCTCGATGCACATCAAACGTCACACAAGGCCTCACCTCATGATGTGGAGGCACGACACACACCGACACCAGAAATGCTCACCTTATTCTCCTATATGTGCACCACCAAGGCGGGCACACAATCCACTATGGGACACTTGAGGGCAGTCGCCAAACCCATACAAGTTTGGGGGAAATATCCACAACTCAATTGAAGGCTCCCAAGAATCAACACCAATGTCACTAACCATCTAGGGTTCCAAGAACCCAAGAGTAACAAGCTTTTTGCTTTCACCAACCGATTATCCATAGAAAACTCAAACGGATGCACCTAATGCAAAGGCAAGTCCTTAACTCCCACATTCCACCAAAGCTACAAATCTACTAGGGGAATTAGGGAGGAAGAACAAAGGAAAACCACAAAGAACTCCAAGATCTACATCCTAAAATTTTCTTCACAAAGAAGGGCTTTGGTTGCGTAGGATTGTAAGTTTAGATCTCCTCTTACAAATCCCTCCTAAAGATTCAAGAAATGTGGAGAGATAGAAAGGAAGGGTTAGCTCTTGAAGTCAACAAATGGAGGAGAGAGAGAGAGAGTAGAAGAGCTTACCACAAAGGAGGAAGAAGGAGGTCCTAAAAATCCCTCTAAAAAAATCTTCCCATTGGATATAGTTACACGTGCACCCGGTAGTAGTGAAAAAACATCGGTACTGCCGCCATCCCTTTCCAACGGTCCAAACAACATGGCAGTGAGCGAGTAGGATCGGGCTGGTATTACTGCCAAAGTTGTGCGCTTGTACTACCGCCTCACTTTTGCCTAACTTCCAGTAAATAAAACCAAGGATCCAGAAACATGACTAACCGGTGATATGGGTTGGGTTGAAGTGACATTGTACTTCCACTATACTACTGGTGTAAAAAATGATCTGGCAGTAATATCAATGATTTTCATGATACTACCGCCCAAGAAAAACTCCTAAACCAAAACTATGATAGCTCGAGCATCCAAACTACAAACAGAATGAAACCAATTTTGTTGGAAAGATAATGATGAGTAGGATCTAGAAAAAATATTGAGTATCACCAAGGGAGAAACTAATAAAGGGAGATAAATCTCCCTATAATAAGAACCGGTAAAACCTCCAACATAAAATACTCAATAAGATATTCATTGGAAATTTGAATTTGATGAACTAGAGATTGTTATGAGATAACCACATGCTATGGAACCTCACATGCCTAATATCCAAATAACAACCAAGAAATATGATACCAAGAATGCAAAGGTTTGAGCTCTCTCCAAAATATACAATCAAATTACGCAATCGAGATCCCCTCTTGATAGTATGGCTATCTATCCTATAACCCTGTCTCCCAACTATCAACACGAGATAGGTAAAAGAGAAAACCTAACGATATTGTAACTTTTCTTGCGCATTTCACTTGAGCTTGATGAAAATAATCGTGTCCTCAAGGTGGGGCACCTTTCTTGATTGTTCTTGAATGTGCTTGATTGACGAAGACATGTGAATTGCTCCCCATACTCCTATGGGAGAGCCTCTTCTTTGGGCATGTCTTCACAAATCCATGATCACTGAAGATGGCATGCTTGAAGCATATGATCTTTACGAGAGGTGTCATCTTGAACTTTCACTTTTGCATTTCTTCTTCAGTGTGTTAATCCACTTGAAACCGATCTTTGCACTTTGTTTGATCAACCTTGTATCTCCTTATCTAAGACCATTGTTTGGGTCACGCCTTTAATATCTCCTTGGTCATTGCTTACTATTCTTCACTTTCAACCTTGAAGCTAACAAATGGTTCAAGTGATGCCAATGGAAAATTCCTACAAGTATAACTCAATGCAAACAATAGTCCATGGATATTGTCATTAATTACCAAAACCACACATAGGGTGCACATGTACTTTCAATGGTATTCAGATCAAAGAGGCGACTTTTGATTTTGTGAAGGGGAACTTGTAGCTCTATGACGAAGATATTCAAATTACAACTTTCATTGTCGGTGACAGTCTTGATTCTGCTCCAGTGGTCCTCCGGCTGTAGTTGATGTAGTTGTCCATGAAGCAATGAGGTCTTCGATTTGTCGTTCTTGTCCACCGGAAGGTTTCGAAGAACTTTCCGTGATCCTATATCTGACAAGGTTGCTGACATGATCTTGTCGTGAACGAGAGGGTGATCTTCAACTTTTCCATATTGTCGCGCATGAGCGGAAGTATGCGAAGACGGTGGGAAACATAATCGACATGTACTTGACAAGGATGTTCTCTTTAGAAAGATCTTGGGCAGGCCAGCCGGAACATGTCACCACCACATCTCAAACTTCACCTCACCATCACATCGTCAACACCTCGTCGGTTCATCACCATACACACACACAACATGGACAGGAGCAGCACATAACCACATCAAAGAGAACCGGGGTAGGTAACACTTGCTTGGGTCGGTGACCATGAACCCATGGGCGTGGAGGTTGGAGCATCAGGGACAGAAGGTGAGCTTGAGGTCATGGCCTTCTGGGAGGTACTTGGTAGTGGCCAGACTTGGGGATGGTGTCCAGGGAAGGCGCCGGCACATGCGTAGGTCGAGTACAAACAATGGTCTAGCGGTACTCGGCTAGGGTGTTTGTCGGTGAGTGGAGTTAGTGTAGCGTCATTCTTGTCCACCAGAAAGTTTTGAAGAACTTCCTGAGATCCTATATCTGTAAGGTTGCTGACATGATCTTGTTGTGAACGAGAGGGCGATCATAAACCTGTCCATATTGTCGCGCACAAGCGGAAGTATGCGAAGCCGGTGGGAAACATAATGGATATGTACTTGATAGAGATGTTCTCTTTAGAAAGATCTTAGGTAGGCACAACCACAACATGTCACCACCACATCTCAAACTTCACCTCACCATCACATCGTCAACACCTTGTCGGTTCATCACCATACACACACAACATGGGCAGGAGCAGCACACAACCACATCAAAGAGAACCAGGGTAGGTAGCACTTACTTGGGTCGGTGACCATGAACCCATGGGCGTGGAGGTTGGAGGGTCAGATACAGAAGGTGAGCTTGAGGTCATGGCCTTCTGGGAGGTACTTGGTAGTGTCCAGACTTGGGGATGGTATCCAGGGAAGGAGTCGGCACATGTGGTAGGTCGAGTACAAGCAAAGGTCTAGCGGTACTCGGCTAGGGTGGTTGTCGGTGAGTGGTGTCAGTGTAGCGGCGCAGGCCCGTGTGTGGGTCTAGAGGCGAGGTAGGGCTCGCAGATGTGGAAGGGTATGGGCGCCAATATCGGATGAGTGTGCGAGGCAGGGCCAGTCGGGATCGTGCATCGGCGAGGATCCGTGGGGTGCACCTGGGAACGGAATGGGAAGCTATGAGGTTGATGTGGTCATGCGTTGTTGGAGTTTGTGCCCGCGCGAAGGAGGATGCATGAGGAGCATCAGGTCGAGGAAGGACGAAAACCGGAGGGAGAGTAGGGATGCGGGGTGGCGAGGCTGTTGCGGTCGTTTTTGGTAGAAGACGGTGGCACGACTTGATGATGTCTGGGAAGGCCCCAGGATTGCAGCAAAGAGTGGCTTAGCGCGGAACTAGTGGTGCAGGGAGGCGGGCACATGATCATATGAACAAGAAAATTATTGGCTTGGCAAGGAGCTTAGGTGCATGGTGGTGGGCGGTCGTGGCGACATGCGTGAATCTGAGGTAGAGTAGGGCATTGATGTTGGTGGCAAAGAGGCAACAAGATGCAAATGGGAGTCAAAGGCGTCGCGAACCGTGCCGCCAGTAGAGGAGCCCTCGAACCAAACCCTTCCGTGTCGCTCCCCGAGCGGGCGACCGGAGCGGCAGCACAGCCTCCCCTTCTCCAGGCCTCACTCCCGTCTCTCCCTTCCCGCCGTCGCCGGTGGAAGCTGTTGGGCGTTGCCCGCGTGGTGCCGGTGGCAGAAGCTCTTCTACCCGTGCGCATGACAACCCTACTCTGGTGGGTCTTCCGGCAACGGTGTGGCTCGGTGGCGGTGGTTCGGCTTGGCAGAGGGGTAGCTCGACATAGGCAGGGTGCTCGGTGGCGGGGTGCACTACTGTTGGTGGCGAGCCCCGCTGTGGATGGCGGCAGCGCCCGCACGACCCAGATCGAGGCCCTTCGGGCCCCATCTGGTTCTAGGCAGGCCCATTGTCTTGTTGAAGTGGTGGCTCCTGGAGGTGGTGCTAGCTCGCGTGGGCGTCTAGGTGGTGATGGCGGTGCTGCTGGCCTACTGAAGCGTGGTAGTGAGGGCTTTGCGCGCCCAATTTACGCCTGGCCGGGCCTAGCGGGGCCTAGTATGACCCTGCTACCGTGTCTGGTCGGCTACTACAACGGCGGTAGAGGCAGTTCCCTCCCGCCGGCAGTGCTGCTATCACCTTTGATCCTTGCGGTGCTGTCCTACTCCTCTAGGCCTCATGCAGGTGATCATAGTGAGACGGCAATGATGACGCATTGATCGTGGTGGCGCATGTTGGTGGGCGGCAAGTGGGGTGGAGCGTTTTGGATTGTCTGGGGTAGTGTTTTTTTGGGAGGTCAGGACAAATCCTCGTCGGCTCATCCGGCACCGATGCGGTGATGCCCGCGGATGCTGCTCTACCTTTCCGGAGGGCGTCGGGTGTATCCCTTCTCCACTCCCCTTTGGAGTACTGGGGAAACCTCTAGGACTAGTCCGGGTAACAGTGCCATCATTGTCGCACCCCTTCTTGAAGGTGTTGCTTGGTACGCGACGCTTCAGAATGCTAGAAGTATGGTGGGATAAAGTCAGAGGGCGCAGTGATCGTGGGTCACCCTTGTTTAGTCGATCTGCCATTGTTGACCTTTGTTTCTCTTTTCTTTTCGTTTGGGCTTGATTATGATGTTGTCCATCAGTTGTATCGTGTGGTTGCTAAATGGGTTTATATACTACCTACATAAATAGAAGAGGGGGACTAAATGGGTTTATATCTATATCTATACCTAATAATAAAAGACGAAGTGTTTCTTCCGGTCTAACACTTTTTTAGACGAATTTGTTCTCCCACCAAATTACATATTACAACCAACGCCACCGCTAAGTTAAAAAAAACAGTCAGAAAAAACTACCCAGATGATGAGTAAAAAAAACTACGTTTCAGAGCTGAGACGGAGTCCACGTCCAAGAAAAAAAAGCTTGGATCCGGGCAACAACAGACGCAATGTACATACCGGCGGTAACAAGAATGATTCGTATGAAACCAAATATTCTCGTGAATTTTTTTGGGCTTGTCTAGCTGGGCTTGTTTGGAAGTCATCGCATGGGCTGCTGTGTCCAGGAACAATATGCAACGTATCGTATGGATTCTTGGGTTCAAAAATAGTTCCACCTTGCTGCTTTATAACAAGTATAACCAGCTTATATACGTTAAAAAATTTCTTATAGTATCAGCAAGCGGCAACAAGAATGATTGGTATAAAACCAAATGATGAAGTGGGATAAAAGTCACCATGTGCTGATGATGGGCGCCTACATGAATAAAAGGAAAAGCAGACCGTTGCATTTGCATTCTCGAATGAAAGGAAGGAGTATCGTTGGACTCTAAACGAAGAAGGATAACTAAGAAGAAGAGGAATTAGAGGATGCACGGTGTGGGCTAAATGAAGAGGAAAATTAAGAAGAAGAGGAAAATTAAGAGACGCACGTGGCTGTGTTTGTGGGCTCATACACATGCATGAAAAAATTAAAAAACTCAATAAGTGCCAATTTGCAATGGTTAACTTGGCCAATTTTGAAAAATGAAGAATAGATCTCTACCCCTCTTTTATTTGAATCGCCGATTTCGTTTTCTTATTCAATTTGTCTTATCTTCTTTATACGTAACCTTTCATTCATTTTCTTAATAAAAATAGTCTGATTGCGCCTGTAGCGTGCCCGGACACTGCGGCACTCCGTGGGATCCCTTATTCAGTGTCTCGCCTCACTCTTTTGAGTTCGTCTAATACATTATTATCAAATGACACTTGTGTGTTCACTCTTGTCTTCGGGATTCGGTTAAGAAAACGCAAGTGGCCATATCAGGTTCGTGAGCTAAGGCCACAGAAGCCAACAATTTGCCGACTGGGATGGTGCATAATTGAAGGAGGAGCCGCCAAGTCAAGAGCACGCGCCACAATAAAAAAGAGTTCAGAAAAAGAGCTTCGACAGGTGTGTGTGTCTAGCACGGAAATAATGTTTAAAAAATCAAATTACCCCTACAGTTAAGGGTTAATCCAATTAATCTTGTCCGCATTATGACTCCTTTTCAACGAAATATCCGCTTTTTGCTGCTTCCTCTAATCCCCTATCCCGAGGAAGATGAAGTCCTCCAAGGAGCGGGGCGTATTAGAGATGACGACATATAGCTCTTGTGTCCAAGTGTATCGGATGGTCGGGCTAAAAGCGTCGTCAAGGATGATGGCACAAAATAGAAATTTCATCAGGGATGGTTCGCTCTAGCGCCACGTGTTATAGTCGAAGTAGGATATGGATCGTTTTTATTCCCGGTGCAGCGCACGGACTTTTCTGCTAGTACTACCCACATAAAGAATTTAAGTTTGAGAACAAAATTAGGATTTAGGGGAATAGAGAATTTTTTATCTTAAGCTGATTCCCCTTATTTTAGAGCCTGCTCACCCCTGGCTCTGCCCCCGCACACAAAGATAAAGATAAAGTGGTACGAGAAAATTGAACTTAGTGCGAGGGAACAATTTTGGTGCAACAAGTCAAAAACCGTTCAAAAACCCGTCCACTTAGCGGTAAGTACGTGGCATTCAGGTTTTTTTTTTTTTTGAGAGCACATTCAGGTTTTTTTTAGCATCACGTATTCACGTGAAAAAAAAACGTCGAGTCGGAGGGGTCGATATAGGCATCACGTATTCACGTGGTGGCATTCGTTTCATTCGCTTTTAGGACTCATTTCACATTGATTTTGCTAATGCTTGAGCATTTTGTCGAATTTTGGTTAACAAGTTAACATTCAGAAAGGTTTCACATAGGTTTTGTAAACGTTCTCAGCGGGCCCTGTGTTTGAGCACAGTTACACATAGGTTTTGTAAATGTTTCTTAGAAAGGTTTCATATAGGTTTTGTAAACGTTTCTCAGCGGGCCCTGTGTTGTTACACATAGGTTTTGTAAACGTTTCTCAGAAAGGTTTCACATAGGTTTTGTAAACGTTTCTCAGCGGGCCCTGTGTTTGAGCACAGTTACACATAGGTTTTGTAAACGTTTCTCAGAAAGGTTTCACATAGGTTTTGTAAACGTTTCTCAGCGGGCCCTGTGTTTGAGCACAGTTACACATAGATTTTGTAAATGTTTCTCAAAAAGGTTTCACATAGGTTTTGTATGTTAAGCTTCATGCACTAGCCAACGCAACCAAAAGTCCGAACTGATGGAAAGGGCTAGTGCAATTCACTATACTCTTTAACACCTCCTCTCACGTGTGACGAAAAGAAGTCAGCACGTGCAACCGGAAGAGAGCGACGGCGTGCGAAACTCACATATGACTCAAGATACCTATACGTGGACATAGAGGGGTCAACAGCAATTTTAGGATAAATTGCGAAAGCCAGGACTCGAACACGAGACCTTAGGCTCCGATACCATGTTAAGCTTCATGCACTAACCAACGCAACCAAAAGTTCGAACTGATGAAAATGGCTAGTGCAATCCACTTATACACTTCAATACCCCCTCTCACGTGTGACGGGAAGAAGTCAGCACGTGCAACCGGAAGAGAGCGACGGCGCGCGAAACCCACGTATGACTCAAGAGTCCTATACGTGGACACAGAGGGGTCAACAGCAATTTTAGGATAAATTGCGAAAGCCAGGACTTGAACTCGAGACCTTAGGCTCTGATACCATGTTAAGCTTCATGCACTAGCCAACGCAACCAAAAGTCCGAACTGATGGAAATGGCTAGTGCAATTCATTTATACTCTTCAACATTGTAAACGCTTCTCAGCGGGTCCTGTATTTGGGCACAGTTACACATAGGTTTTGTAAATGTTTCTCGGAAAGGTTTCACATAGGTTTTGTAAACGTTTGTCATATATCTTGGGATAGATCCTATTTACCGTGTATGTACGAATGCGCTAATTTTTCGTTTATGTTTGAGTACATTTTTCAAAGCTTATTTTTATTAGAACAATCTATTGCTTTGCTCGAGTCCGGTTTCCCCCCTTTTTTGTGTTGTTTCCGCCGTTTCTCGTGTAAGTGTTGTGTGCTACATGTGGTAGCCGTTATGTTTGTATCTGGATCGATGTTTTATTGAAAAAATGGTTCAGGCCAGCTTTCGCCCGCCATAGTTGCCTAAAAAAATCATTTAAAGTTTTGTAAATGTTTGAATATAATCTCGTTTCATTCGTTTTCAAGACTCGTTTCACATGGATTTTGCTAATGCTTGAGCATTTTGTCGAATTTTGGTTAATAACTTAACATTCAGAAAAGTTTCACATATGTTTTGTAAACATTTCTCAGCAGGCCTGTGTTTTCATAAATTGCACACAAGTTTTGCATGTTTCATACTCCCTCCATCCCAAAATATAATACGTCTAGAATTAGTCAAAAGTCAACGTTTTTTTAAATCTGACCAAGATTATACACAAAATATGAACATTTACAATACTGGATAAATATCAATAGATTCGCCATAAAAGTATGTTTTCTTAATTTGCCAATTCAATATTATAGATGTAGATATTTTTTTTCTAAATATTTGATCAAAGTTAGTACGGTATTTCTCATTGTGCATCTGAGTAAAACTCAGACCAACTATGATACCCTGTTGTATCATAGTATCTGGAAGTTCCATGAAAAAAATGGACCCACAAAGTACGTTATTGTTGCAGTTGCATTGTAAGTCAGTGTAGTACCCTCTCTATGGAGACACAGTAAAAAGCTAAGAACAATCAGTGGATGCTTTTGTTTTCTTTGGTTTTCGCTCTGAGGTCCTGCACGTACGTCAGCGGGATAGGTAAACAAGGTTTTCAGAAGGTGCGACACTAACTGGTAAAACCACTGGAAGAACAAAAAATAAATGATTTTATGATTAAAGGTCTTTTCTATGCTGCTGTAAACTGTACCCAACGAATCCAAGCCCTAGTGAAGTCAAGTTCATACAAGAAGAATGGAGTTGCCGCTTTCAACCTTTCTTGACTCTGTCCCTTGCTGCCCTGGCCGAGCTGGAGTGCTCCGACTGCGAGAACATTATGAACACATGCATCACTCCTGTCACCAGCGCCAGCCCTGCAGCTGTGAACCCTACTCCTTGCCATGTCGACAGGAGCCGAGTCCACTTGAAGAACTCTACAGCTCCAACCACAAGTAGGCATGACCAAAACAGAGTCACCTGTTTCCATCAGCAGAGATACAAAGTCAGCCAACAGGGCCATAATTCTAATACTAGTACATAAAAAGATGTTAATAAGAAGACGAAATAATTACCGAGCCATGGTATAGTTGTAAAACAATTATGCTGACCTAATGTATAGCTAAACTAACTCGACTATTTAAGCACCAACTACCAATAAGAGTTCTCTGCAACAACACAGGTTACACCACAACTTATGATGCTCGCACCAACAAAAAACTGTAGTTTAGCTGTAGTTTTCTCATCAATACTGCCTGTTTCAACCCAAAACTACCATCAACCCCTGGGTGAATGGGTCCCTAAAATCGCAATCCATGGTAGGCCCATGGCTAATGGCTTCTCTTCGATCACACAAATTCTCTCTACCACTATGTACTTTCCACTGTCGGCAAATGTTCCAATGACACAAAGATGATATCACAGGTCACATGGCCCATTCAACCATAGTAGCAATATGAAGTTTCTTTTGTTAGGCAGAGATGTAATCATCCAATCCCATTTGGGTTCCTAGTGATCCTACTATTGCAAATTATATGAGGCCATATGCATTGATCTCAATGCAGAGGCCGGGGATACCCCCTTTTCGGAAAAAAACTATTGCAAATTATATGTGTATACTTGTGCGGTCAGTGTAGCTCACGGTAATAAATACAAATATAATAATGCTATAGGCTTTACCAACAATGATTTCAATGGGCGGCCAATTGGTCTAATCTCCTCATCGAAAGTGCCTGTTGCCAAATGCTTATCCAGCAATGCGTCCTGTGGAAGAAAAACAAGAAGAGCAAAAGACAATTAATACTTAATTGATCATCACATACATAGATAAATACAATTAGAACACGTCTGACACTATATGGGCCCATACCTTCGCCACAAAGATGTCTTTGCACCATTTTGAAACATCTTCCTCTGACTCTGGCATCTCAGTCATAGCATGACGTTTCATGCGAACGTGTACCTACGGAAATAATGATGGAATGCTAAATCTGTTTGACATCTAAAATAAAGTAGGAAGTCTGCAACCAAACACACACTCTATTTACTATATAGTGAAATTAGTTTGCAGTACTTCGATATTGTTGGGAAATAACCAACTCATTTTAGCATTAAGTTCAACTTATTCGAAAAATAATAAAATTGAGTACAATATTTAGTCAATGTAAATTCCTGATTTACCTGGATCAATATTGATGGTGTTAACGAACTTACCACTGACGATTGCCCTTTCAAAATCCGCTGCATTGTTGGTCGAGGTGAATCTTTTGGAATTATTACAGTCGTATCATAAATAGCTGGAACAAAATCCCCCATAACACTTACAGCTGATACGAATCCCTAAAAAAAATTCACAGGAGGTATCAGTACATTCCTTTAATGTCACAGAATAAATAAAAGTGAAAATGCAAAGATGTAATGAGGAAAATGCATAATACGATCGTGCATTCTCGATCACTATTATTCTAAACTGTCATGAATGGACTACTCAACCACTTCCTAAAACGAGAGAGCAAAGCACTCAATCTTTGAACAAAACAATAACATTTACACATGTTAGAACCTCACCATTAAGATTTACTATTGTCAGGCTTCACCCTTTTATCAGTAGCTTTTGGTTATACCATTGCTCCAAAAAAATGTTTGGAGTTCCAAACAATTTCGTATGTCTGAAAGGATGAACTATATACACATCACATCTTTGTGTGTATCATCAGGCCTTGCTGATGTGCTCTGTTGAAACAGCTCGCACTGGAAAGCTACTCGAACTCGGCCTAGCCAGGATTAGCTTGAGCTCAAGCCTGCGACAAGACTTGGTCCTTTAATGATAAAAAAGTGGAGCTATTTGACAAAACCCATGTTCTTACTCCAGAAAGAATGCCTTATTAGTACATCAGTTGTCCCCTGATCCTACTCTCGATTCAGTAGCCCACAAACCTCGTCAACAAATACTATCAGCAATAAATACCCAAATCTTAACTACTCCCTCCGTTTCAAATTAAAAGATGTTTACCTTTTCTGAAATGCATGTATCTAGATGCCGTTTAGTGTATAGGTTCGAACCAAAATGAAAACATACTAAAAGACGTCTAGATACATGTGTTTCAGAAAAAGGCTAAAACATCTTATATTTTGGAGCAGAGGGAGTAGCAATTAGACTGAAGCCTAGCTGCTATCAGACTCAACTGGCCCTGGAGTTGAGATACTCCGATTTAGTCTTTCAAAATTTAGTACTGTCACTTGTCATATTTTACATGGACTTACAACTCACAAGAAAGAGAACCATATGAAATTATCAAAAGAACATGTTACTACATTATATAAAGGCAAACACCCTGGTCTCCAAAGTTCATTTATCCTGAGAAACAAATATAACAATAGGCTAAGACTGCATATAAAGGGCTACCTTTCCATAATTATATAAAACCTAAATAGATTTTAACCGATCAATATGTTATTTGTTCGCCGTACACATAAAACACATAGGCACACAACGAAGTGGCCAAATTTACAGTGGCTATATATCCTAATTATTATGAATATTTTTTTACTGGTTGTATACCATACCTTGAACTAACAAAAAGTACTTTCAGTTTGATCATGGCACAAAATATGTAATTTTGTTACCATGTAGAGATTTCAACATTTAAAATCAAACACCTTGCATATAAAATATATAATATGCACGTTATCAGAAGATTTTCAATGGTAGATTGGGAGGAGATATTTAGCATTCCTGGTGTAGAATACATGGCTTAACAGACATAGTAATAATAGCACATGAGTTATTAAATGGAGAAAAATATCAGCAAGGAAATGGAGAAGTACCTTTGTGCGTGGAATAAGTACATTTCTAGGCGCTGGTAATCCCTGTGAAACTGCATACTCTTGAGCTTCTAAAAGCTTTGCTGGAGTGAAGCGAGTACCCTCAACGAAAAGAGCTAGCCAAAATGGTCTGGAGAAGTCCTTCAACCTTTGGAGACCCCACTAGAAGCAAAGAGTGACAATACTACTATGATAAGAAATAACGCTAGGATTTCATGTAAACTCGAGGTGGAAATTTACTTTTAGGGTATTCTCATCTTTTGCCCAGCTCCTCTCCAAAAAGAGGTATTCTGCAAACCACATGGACCAGCCAATAACCTGCAATGAGTGATCAAAACAACTTGCAGAATGTTGAGCATGTGACATATACCACAGCAAAGACACTGGACCGTAAACTAAGGTGTCACTGAATGCTCAAGCAGGATTTAGAAGCTGGAATGTGCACTTCACTGAGACTAGTGCACTATACGCATAATTCCCAATTCATTTCCACTGAACTAAACAGGTTCTACTAATTCTCTATTAGGATTTTCTATCAAAAGCAGAGACCAGCTGTTCTGGTCATACCCATGTCTGAGGCATTGACTTCAACTTCTCTTCAAGATATTTCCTGCCATCCACTTTGGACAGATTCCATAACAATAGGTTGCATTTATCTTGCTACATATCAGCGCTTGCACATATGACCACATTCCCATAGCCATATCATCATAAACAATTATTTACGGCTCTCAGAACAGTTAACTGTCAATGCTGCCAACCTACTTTTGCTACTACAGCTACAAATTAATTGATATGCAAGTTACATCCATATAAAGTATACACATTCTGTTGATACTTGGAAGTTAATATAGTGGTATATGAAGGATACCAAATCTTCTACCAATATTTCATCCAAATTTTGTTAAAAGGCATTAATCAACTTTAAACAACAACGATTTTCTTTTAAGAAACAGCCTTTTGGTATATAATTTAACGTCAAAAACACTAGTTAAAGGAGTAAAATATTTCTGAGGTAGCTAACTCACTGGAAGGAATTTTGATTATTTTTTCATAACAGCAAGTGTACTTCCCAGGCATCCTGAGCGCTGACCAAATGTCGACCAGAAAAGGAGTCATAACGGTTCGTCAGTTGACAGATCATAAGATTAATACCAAACAAAAAATACCAGTTTCTAACAAATATTAAAAAAACGTAGGAGTCTAAGGGATACTAACCTGTGCCAAAATCCATCCAATAAGCCAATCAATATCGCTCCGATGATTTGATATGACAAGTGCATGCTCTTTACCTAGAAATTTTCATTGAGCTACATTTTCCCATAAGCTAATATGGAAATAATGTAAGCACCAACAGCTCTCACACACGATTCCTTACCCATTGACTGGTAAGTTTCCTCGTCGGCATGGAACTGTATCTGCAGAACATGAGTTGAAGTTATTTTAGTACATGAGATAAACCAAGTAAGGCGATTCTTTGCTTCATAAACATCATATGAAATATGTAAGTTACATAATGAGCACCTAAGGAGTATGTTCATTCAGATTGGTGATGAAAACGTATGAACTGTGAACAGAAATTTAGCGACCTCGGTAGCATTTCGTGGGGTTTAAATTTGTTAATCGTACTCATCACCACTGAACAGTATTCAGGAAAACACACATTTAAAAAGGGTAATTGCTGCAATCAGACGCAATGCTGGATCGTGCTTTGAATTTTGCATAAATACAGCGCGTAATGTTGTACACAAAAAACTTCTTAATGGATGCAAAACGAGAAATGCAAATTCGAAATCACCAGGATATTCAGCGTATCTTCATACCTTCACGCCTGCCCACCAGTCTACAACCCAGACGAGCTGAAGCCACAGCAGTTCGGCCAAGAATCTGTTGCTCCGCCGGTAGAAGCTCTTCGAAAAGGGCCTTATCGACACAAGTAGGATGGCCTGCAATTTTCAGGTTCATAGGAACAAACCAGTCAACTTTCAGCAAGTTGTCCCTTTTCTACCTGAATATAAAGACGCGTACGACCACCATGACACCAAAAATAAGCTTCAGATATACTAGAATTTATCTAGTACAACCTACAGACATCAATAAGTAATTAAAGGAAGCCTACTAATTAATAGTGGAAGAAATGATACCCGAATAGGGAGACAAATCGTTGTGCAGTGATAAAATCAGATCATATCACCAGAAAGCCCCGAAAATGGCGCGAAATGTCTTGTCGATCGAGCGGGGGTTCTCGGGGAGGGAGGGATACCTGGACGGTGTTGACAATGAGGCCGGAGAGAAGGAAGAGGAGGCCGAAGGGGAGCAGGACGAGCACGAGGGGGACCGCCATGGATGGCATGGCAGGCCGCCACCTCCAATTTTGGGAGGCAGGAGAGATCGGGGTGTGCAGGGAAGGGCTCGCGCCCGCGCTTCTTCGTCGGTAGCGGTGGCTCGAAGGGGGAGTTACGTGGTGGTTTGGCTTCACCGGCGAAGAGATGAGCACGGCAGGCGGCTCTGTACGTTTTATAGGAGAGGAACACCATGCCTGATAATTTTCACATTTTTCTTGAAAAGCCATTCGGCGCACTTTATTGATTATCAAACAAAGTTATAACATTCATGGGCAGATGCATAATAAACCTGGGTTCATCGAAAATACAATTTAAACCAGAATGAAAAGCATTTGTAGCAAGCTCATGCACCACTAAATTAGCCTTCCTATTACAATACTCAATTCTAGCTCGATCAAAACCACTCCATAAAATGCAACGATCGTCATAAACTTTTTTCATTCTCGATTCTATGAGAATTTTTATAAAAGCATTTCATTTTCTTCTCTTTCATGGAAGTTCCATTTTTTCAGAATGTATCCTAATTTTCTGCCTAATTCTTCTTCTGATGGTCGATTCAACCTCTGATAAAAAAGATAGACCTTGGTTCTATTTCATCTCTTCAATAAGTTTAGTAATAAGTATAACCGTCCTATTGTTCTGATGGAGAGAAGAACCTATAATTAGCTTTTCGAGAAATTTCCAAACGAACAATTTCAACAAAATCTTTCAATTTCTCATTTTATTATGAAGATGTCACTAAGAAGCCACCGTCTAGTATTGTCTCTACAACTCGCATGCAAACTGATTGAACAATAAACTTATTGCACCCTATATGTTATGCTAGGGTCAGTCCCTCTATTCGAGATATGTCAAGCCGGGTATGCTCACTGGGCCGAATAAACGGTAGGTATGAAAAGCCCACGACCGTTCCTAGTGGGCTTACACGGAGAAACAAGATTTGAGCCGGATAAGGTATAGAGCCTTACTCGGTTCAAGGGAGTCGCAGAGTACGCGGAAACTAAGGACTTGAAGTACCATACAAGGAAGACTTAGTCGGCTAAGACTCCTATTACGGTACAAATACATACTGTAAACCCTAACCCTAACTCGGTCGTTTATATAAGGCTGGCTAGGGCGTAGAGTAGAAGGGATCTAACATATATAGAGAAAGGTTCAATCATATACGAGATCATAAAATCTGTTTCGTGAGATACCCTATAGAACCCGCGGAAAAACACATAGAGCTAAGTCGGTGGAACCTTGTAACTCAATACAAAAGATCAATACATCAAAGCAAGAGTAGATCTTTACCTGTAAGAGTGAGGGGTCAAACCTAGGTAACTCGTGTGTACCAATCTCATCCTCGATTCACCTGATGTCACCCCGCCTCGCTTCATCAGTCCATATCGCGATGGTACCGGCTATGGTAATCCCACGACATTTGGGGCCCACCGTGAGGCCTACGACTCAAGGTTTTATGGATTGGGCTAGATCTCAGATCGGGTAGACTATCATTCTAGGCCGATCCATCCAATTTGGAAGCCTCAACTTCATCGACGAGGCAACATGGACACCGACGACTCGGGAAATGACTAGCGGCACTATCCTTCCGGTCGGTTCCATCGACATCTTTGTCGGCTACGTAGGCTCTAGTCATGAGGACAGTACCGGCTCAAAAAGGGAGGCACGGTCGCCCTCGACGATAATTCCGGTTACGTTAGTGACGCGAGCGATGGCTAGGCAGATTCAATCTATCGTTGCTCAAGGGCGACAGAGATCGGTGCATACAGATCTATGCTCATACATGAATGAAACACAATGGATGCCGAGAAACAGAGGTTGGATCGCGAAAAGGAGTTGCTTGAAAGCCGACAAGCAGATATCCGGATGCTCTCCGAGTACGCGCAGAAGTCTGTGCGATCAAGGCATGTCGTCTTACAATCAACAACTCTTTTCCACTCTCCTGCCTCGAGACCTCCTGTCGCTGAAGCTCCACCAAGAGCTATCGGCATGGGAGGACATGAGACGCCGGGTAATGCCAGAATCGACACATTGGTAGCCAGAGCATCTCACCCGACGCAACAGCCGGCATCGCCCCAACCACCAGTGCCCCCAGTCACAACTCCTCTCTGGCGGGACACTATCCCATCTCGGCCCGGAACCTGATTGCGGATAAAGTAGTTGTTGATACGTTGCAAATGTATCTATATTTTTTATGCTCCATTCTTGTTTTGTACCAATTATTTTATATTTTTGTCTACACTTTGTGGTATTTTTATGCATTTTATAGAACTAACATATTAACAAGTGCCACAGAGTCAGTTTCCTGTTTTCTGCTGTTTTTGTGTTTCAGAAAAAATAGTAAAGAAATATTCTCGGAATTGGACGAAACAAAAGCCAACCTTCCTATTTTTCAGATATGGAGATGGAGTCCGAAGGAGAGGGGGAGGCGCACCCCAGGGCGGCCACACGTAGTCAAGGTGTGGCCAGGGGGCGCGCCGCCCTAGGGTGTGCCCCCCTCGAGCCTCCACCGACCTCGCCTCTCCGCCTATATATACGCCTCCCCGAGAAAACCCTAAGTGCTAGATCAGAATTCCACGAAAAGTTTCGTAGCGCCGCTGCCACCTAAGATAAGATTCGGGGGATAGAAGTCTCTGTTCTGGCACCCTGCCGGGACGGGGAATTGCCCCCGGAGCCATCTCCATCAACTCCATCGCCATCCTCATCGTCATTGCTGACTCCCATGATGAGGAGGGAGTAGTTCTACCCCGAGGCCGAGGGCTCTACCGGTAGCTATGTGGTTTATCTCTCTCTCTCTCCCATGGTGTGATCTTTATGTGATCATGGGCTTTATAATCTAGTTGAATAAGTAGATGTTACTCTTCATCTATTATTCTACTCAAGTGCTTTTATTAATGTAATCTCCGGAGACACCTTGTCCCACGATGTGAAGGTGACAGTGTGCGCATTGTGTGTGGCTCTTAGGCTAAAGATTACAATAATACTTATCACGAGTTATAATTTGAGTTGGATGTCTCTATGAATTGTGGTATTTGTCTGGAACCATCTAGTGCGCTCAATTTGATAGTGTGGGGCTATCTAGATTGGGGAATGCGAACTTTAAGGAGTGCTTTTATATCCCTACGCAATGTATTGGTGTTTGTTATCCAATCCGAGTATAGTTCGGTGTAGCATAGTGAAGAAAATATATTTATGTGTTCAATTATGATATCATTGTTGAGAATGTCCACTAGTGAAAGTATGATCCTTAGGCCTTGTTAGCATTGAAACACCATTTACAATCAGTTCTGCTACATGTTTGCTTGCAGCCATTTTTATTTCAGATTGCAATTACCACTTATAATCATCCATATTACTTGCATTTCACTATCTCTTTACCGAACTAGTGCACATATACACCTGACAAGTGTATTGGGTGTGTTGAGGACACAAGAGACTTCTTGTATCTTAATTGCAGGGTTGCTCGAGAGGGATATCTTTGACCTCTACCTCCCTGAGTTTGATAAACCTTGGATGATTCACTTAAGGGAAACTTGTTATTGTTCTACAAACCTCTGCACTTGGAGGCCCAATATTGTCTACAAGAATAGAAGCGTGTGTAGACATCAAGCCCTTTTCTGGCGCCGTTGCCGGGGGGTAAGGTAAAAGGTACTCACATCCTCTAGATACTAAGCTATCTTCTAGTACTATTGCTAGTGTGTGAGTGCTCGAAGTTATTTCCTTTATATTCTGTAATTATATCTTTTTGTTTCTTGTTTTTATTTTCACTAGTTAGGCTTAATGGAAAACAACAACAAAATTAGAGAGCTTTATAATATTTTTTCTGAGTTAGGACATGAAGTGTTTGAAGAGAAAATTAAAAAACCTATGGAACTTTCTTTGCATGCTAATAGCAATGTTATTAGTATGAATTTTTTGAACACCATTGTTGCTAATGCTATGAATTCGTCTAAGCTTGGGAAAGCTAGTTTTTGTAAAAATGATATTTTTAGTTCCCCAGCTTTAGAGGAGAAAATTTGCTCTAGTGATACTTTCTCTCCCATATGTGGTAATTCTAATGATGCTTGTGATATTTTAAATCCACATACTGAAAGTGTCCCTTTTAAAATACCTATGAAAATTGTTGAACGTGTTATGAATAACTGCTATTTTGGAGATAGAACTGTCCATCCTGGTGATCATTTACTCTTTATACATGAATTGTGCGAGTTGTTCAAGTGTGCATGTATTTCAATGGACCAAGTTAAGAGGAAGCTATTCTCTTTATCACTTAAGGACAAAGCAAGGGAGTGGTATGAGCTACTAGATGATCCTCATCATTCGGAGTGGAAGGAACTTGAATCTCTCTTTTACTCTAAATCCTCCTCATGAAATTCATAAAGATAGTAATTATATTTATAATTTTCATCCTCATGATGGAGAATTTATTGCCCAAGCATGGGGGAGATTGAAGTCACTAATGCTCAAATGTCCCATTCATGAGCTCCTAAAGAAAATTGGGACATGTATCATGAACCTTTTAAAGACACTTGCATGAAAAAAATTGTTATTAATGATAGCAATAAACATGCTCAAAACTTTGAAAGTACTATTTCTTATAAGCGTGTTAATTTTTGTGGAGTACTTAGACCTTGTGAAAGAATCAAATCGAAGAAGAATATTGTATCCACCACAAGAATGAAAAAACTAGAACGTGGGATATGGATCTAAATGAACTTGGTGAAAAGGTTTGTCCCCTCTATCCTTTTATTTGTGAACTTTGCCATAAAGTGGGTCATTTTAATTTTCAATGCTCAAGATATGATAATAGCCTTTCTAATCCAATGAGTACTGCAACTTTGTATTGTGATGACATGATCACTCCTAATCAGCATGATGAACTTACATTATTTTTGGGGTGTGAAGAGTTATCAAGAAAAACTTATTTGTAGATATGAGTGCTTTTGATATGAATAGTGTCCTGCATGGTTGTCATCTTTACTGTGTTGATAACTGCCACACAAATACTTACATACAAAATATTATAAAAGATGAGATTTTACCAAAATATGACAGAACTAATATGTGTTTTGCTCTTATTAATGAAAAGGAGGAATCCTCCAAAGTTTCTTCTATTGTCTCTAACAATAAACCAGGATATGTGGAGAAGCTTCTTTTCAAGCCTCTCCCTCCTAAAGAGGGTAAGAAGAAGAAGAAGAGGAGGAGTAAAAGGAGAGAGGAAACGGTATTTCCCCTAAACATGTTGCTCCTATTATATGTTTTTGCCGATGAGTCTGAACTCGATGATGAACCTATGCCTATTATCTATAGCAGTGATCAAAAGCACACTACTTTTGATATTGAAAATCTCTTCGGTACCAATTCTGAAAATGATGATGTTAATAATTGTTGTACTATTACTACTATCCATGTCCCTTCTAATGATGATATTTTTACAAATGAACACACTTTGGAAGATAACTATTCTATTTCTTATAATGATACTATACCTCCAACATATGATGATTACAATGATGAATATGATATTTTCAGTCCACCTACTATTAAGGAGAAAATTAATTATGATTTAAATATGCCTCCTATATTTGATGATTATGGTTATGAGAATAATAATGATAGCTATTTTGTTGAATTTGCTCCCACTACAATTAATAAGAATGACTATGCTTATGTCGAGAGTAATAATTATTATATGCATGTGGCTCACGATAAGAATGTTTTATGTGATAGTTATATTGTTAATTTTATTCATGATGCTACTTAAAGTTATTATGAGAGAGGGAAACATGGTTTATGTATCTCAACAATATTAAGTTTCCCCTCTTTATTTTGAAAATTTTGAAGTTGCACTTGTTTTGCTTTCCTATGCTTGTTGCTTTATGCTTTCATGACTTGTTTCTTTACAAGATTATTTTTTATAGGAAGTGGGTTAGACTTAAATTTGTTTTATATTTGCTTCTTGATGCTCTCTTTTACTTCAATTCATATTTATTATGTGAGCATCATCGAAATTATCATGCCTATGTTAATGGCTATAAAGAAATAGCTTTTGGGAGACAACCCATTATATTTTTGCTATCAGTTTATTTTTGTTTCTTTGAGTCTTGGAAGTTATTGCCCTATGTAATAAACTCTCCTTATCCTTTTTATTTCATTTTTGTGCCAAGAATAGCCTCTAACTAGAAGGAAATAAGATTTAGGGAAGTTGCTGTCCCGAAACTGATTTTGTGATGTCATCGAAAAATTTAATTCTCCCAGCCAGAACGTCGAATTGCCCTGAAATTCTTTGTGCGCATTCCCCTGGCTATTACCCAACTTTCGTTAGTTCTGCACTTTTAGATTTGAGCAATAGAAGATTTTTGAAAAAATCGGTCTTTACCTGCAGGTCTGTTTTGACAGATTTCTGCCATTATTTGCATTTGCCTCTTAATCTCTTTCTTTTTGAGTTCTTTTGATCACTTGAGATTTTAAAAGAATTTTCTACAGTAGCTAATATTTTAATGGTTGTTTTACTTGAGTTGAAACTGAACCCAAAGGTTTATTATCTTGCACACACTAATGTTGCTATGAAGATTGTGTGAAGTTTTGTATAAAGGAAGTTTTCAACTGTAGGGAGAGAATGATGTGATGAGATGAAGTATGGATAAAAGATCCAGCTTGGGTATGCCACCCGTGTCACCCCAAGAAATATTCCAGAGGTACAAGCGTCAACACAAATCTCAGGTCTTCTTTCAAGACACTATATTTTTATTGCGTCATGCACTATGTATTGTTCTTGGAGCGTCTTTGTTTTTGTTTTTAGTTTTCTTTTGCTTTGTTTGCTGTAATAAGTTGGTTGGATCCCATCACACTTCTTTTGGAGAAGACACACCCCATTATTCATTGTCTAGGACATTCTAGTTTTCACTCTTATTGTTTTGTGAGTGTTCTCTTTTGCTAGCACTATGTTTAGTTTTAGTTTTCTTCTTCTTTTTGTTCAGAACTTTTTAGTTATTTTTTGTAGTTAGGTGAGACAAGCTCTCTGGTTTTTATTGATTATTATCTTTGTGAGTTGTTTCAAATAAGTTGATTGGTGTTGGAAAAGAGTAGAATGTTTCATGCTTATGGTGGTACAAAAAGAAGCTTGTTTTGACTGTGGCTTGGACTTTATCATGTCATGTTAGATGTTGCTTTGACTATATGCTTAGTGGTTATTGTTGTAGCATGACTTGTTTCAAACAGTTGAGATTTCTTAATGTGTCATGAAAGAATCATGCGTTGTTTTTAGCATACAAAAGCATAATATTATGGTATTCTCCTTTGATGCTTTATTTGGGTTGACTTGGCACATGCTTACACCATGTTATGACTATGAACCAGTCACCTAGCCTCTATGATCATTTAGTTTTTGACTTGTGATATCACTTTATGCTTTGTTTAATAATGTTTTGTCGCTCTACATGATTATGGCTATTATTGCTCTCTTAGTTGGTCGCTCCCGGTCTTTTGCTAGCCTCCACCTGTACTGAGTATGATCTCTACTCGTGCATCCAACTCCCTTTAACCAAAGTTTGCCATTTGTGTCCACCATATATACCTAATAGCATCATTTGCTATTTCAAGTAAATAGTTTGTTTTATCCTTCCTCCAAATTAAATTTTTGTTATGAGAAAATTAGTTAGTAAAGCTCTCACGAACTTGATGGCACATTTTATTTCTTGCACTTAATAAACCTGAACCATTGTGACTATCTTATTATGATTATATGCTTGCAAATTGTAAGTTGGGAGTTAGCAAAACCATGCTGTCATGGGGTACGCTTTCAACATTGCACTTATTTCTATTTAGTTGATATCATGTTATTTTGTTTATGGATGCCGTTGGTGTTAAATGAGTTGGGAGCTTGTAAGTCCATGGATTTTGTATATGTGTTAGAGAAACGCCTAGGCGGCCAGCCTAAGCCATGCCTAATCATGGTGGAAACTTGTAGCATAACCATAATGAGCACTCTATGAATCATCTTCAATAAAAAACTATGCTCATGGTAAATAAAAGGATCACTAAGATGCTCATTGTCTGTTGCCTTGTCATTTTGATATGGGATAGCTCTTGTGTCATGGGGCAAGGGGTATCCCATTGGCGGTTCTCTATGATACACATATACTTACAATGACAAGAACTTACCTGGGACCAAAGTTGAGTAGCATGAGGTCTCGGTACTCGTACTCAAGGGGCATGAGATTTTCAACTTGTGATTTGTCAAGCATATAACTCATATTTTCCCTCAATTTAACCTTAACCATTCAAGATGCTTATGATAGGAGTAATGAGAGCTTAAAGCTAATGACTACTATAATTTTTGGAAGCTTTATTAAACTTATTAATCCATGCTTCACTCTGTGAAGGGCCTTTCTTTTTACCTTTTTGTTGAGTCTCCATCTTCTATCTTTATGCACCAGTTAAGAGAGCATAGTTGTCATTTTGAGTTCAATGTGCATTGTCCCAAAACTTGTTGATCGATTCATAATTATGGTATTTGTTGTTCTTAAATTATTTGTATCTAGTCACCCTTATGAACTTTGAAGGTGTCCTATGCATTTATGTTTTGCTATTCCATGAAGGACAAGCTGAATACCATTCTTGCTATGTTTTCTCGATGTGAAACAAACAAATGTCTTTCAAAGCATTATTCATGATCTTTTGTTTGTGTTGCCTTTCATGTTGTAACATAGTTGCTATGTCCTATTGTTAGAAATATATCTTTCATGCTTATGTTTAGAGTACTTTGATCCTAGCTTTCAATGCTTTGCAATACCTTGATCAAGGTTGTGTTGGTGCATGTCACCTCAAAAATCATTCTTTTTATCACTTACCTACTCGAGGACGAGAAGGAGTTAAGCTTGGGGATGCTGATGCGTTGCAAACGTATCTATAATTTTTTATGCTCCATGCTTGTTTTGCACCAATTATCTTATGTTTTTGTCTACACTTTGTGGCATCTTTATGCATTTTTTGGAACTAACATATTAACAAGTGCCACATAGCCAGTTTTTTGTTTTCTACTGATTTTGTGTTTCCGAAAAATAGTAAAGAAATATTCTCGGAATTAGATGAAACAAAAGCCAACCTTCTTATTTTTCAGAGATGGAGACAGAGTCCGGAGGAGAGGGGGAGGCGCACCCCAGGGCGGCCACACCTGGTTCAGGCGCGGCCAGGGGCGGGCCGCCCTAGGGTGTGGCACCCTCAAGCCTCCACCAACCTCGCATCTCCGCCTATATGTATGCCTCCCCAAGAAAACCCTAAGTACCGTATCAGAATTCCATAAAAAGTTCCACAGCACCGCCGCCACCAAAGACGAGATTCAGGGGACAAAAGTCTCTGTTTCGGCACCTTGATGGCTCAAATGATGTAGAGCTTGTTGGGAACCCCAAGAGGAAGGTATGATGAGCACAACAACAAGTTTTCCTCAGTTATGAAATCAAGGTTATCGAACCAGTAGGAGAAAGAACTAGCTCCCAAGGTGTTGCTAGCAACTTGGAATCTGCACAACACAATCATAGAACTTTGTCCCAACTTACAGTGAGGTTGTCAATCTCACTAGTTTGCTGAAAACAAAGGATTAAACGCATAGTGTGGAAGATAGTAATTGCAGAAATTAAACAGTAGACATTAGATTGAATATCAGTGGTAAGGAATGGACCGGGGTCCACAGTTCACTAGAGGTGTTTCTCCATAAGATAAATAATATGTTGGGTGAACAAATTACAGTTGGGCAATTGACAGATAGAGAATGCATAACTGCGGTGACCCAGCATACCACTGCATGATGTAGTACACTATAGTCTTTGACATAACACCAATGAAACACCGTTCACTAGTATTACAACCCTCAGAGTGGTACAACAGAAACACAACAGGTCCAAGACATGACTATAGGTTACAACTCAACTCTTTACACAAGATCCAGAGAACACTCTAGGTTAAAGAGAGAGAAAGAAACTTCTTACAAAAAAAAATCAGAAATAAACAATTCAAAAACTATCATACTAATAAGACTAGTATCTGAACTAATGGTTTGGCATTGCTACTAATGCAATACACTACAGAAATAGGTTCTATGGCTAGAGATTATATTCTTATCTAATCAGTAACTTCGTCTTCACTTGAGTTGATGTATATGTTGACTTTCTTGACTTCATTGAAGAGCTTTAGCTTTTGATGATGATTCCCGGAGCATAAATTGATGTAGACATCGTATGTACTGGCTCTAGAACCTAGCAAGGGTTAAGAAGATACATTGAGTACGAGCGTACTCAGCAAGTTCACTAGAAAAGGAGTGTTTTATGCACTACATCTACAGCCACAGACCATAGGTCGTAGGCAATGCAAGTTTTCGTAAATATTTCTTCAAAGGTTGCTTCTATCCTGAAAAGCTATGTCCGTCAGCCTTCACGGGTTTACCAGAACTTTCATGTAGTTCCTTTCACGCCGCGTTCGCAGCTCCTTCCCGGAACAGGGAGTAACAAGTTACAGTTCTTACACTCTGCATAGGTGCGTTAATTTTCCCATGAGAGATCTTAGCTTTGTTGCACATTCGAGTTATAAGCTCGTTCACACTTCTTTGGTGTGAGACCCAGACTAAGATCCAAGCCAATCACTGCCCTCTTCACGACCCCATATGTCTACACAATCCTTCGGGGCTGGCTCACCTCCGTTAAGCCCCCTTTCGGGCAGGCTAAAACCCTGATGAGTCCCGAAGACTCTATGAGCTGGTGATGCCTAGGTAAGTACCTTATAGGTCCGGCTAAACCCCTGGCAGCCACTCATAGATAATCTAGACATCAAAAACGCGGGTCCTAAGGTTGCCCACCCATATGTTGGATCCACACAAGGAATCACAACGTCACGTTAAGATAGTATTGCCTCCATACGAAGGGAAAAGGATACAACTGACTTCTCCATCCCATTCCAAATCTCATGGTTAATGCGTGATATACATCGCAAGAATCACTGGCGACATTGGTTGTTAAGTCCTAGATAATATGTTCCTTTACCACTGGAACTTTCATATTAGGTTATTACCTCATGGTAAATAACCTATAATCATATTATTATGAAAATAGTGTTTTCTGACCTTTTTAAATGCAGGTGATGACAACACTGGATTTGCAAAATACTTTACAGAAAATAATCAAAGGACATAAGCAAGTGTGAACTTGCCTTTTGTGATTACAAGATTATGCACTCACGGTCTTCGAGACGATATAAGATCCAATATCTGAAATCGGCATCATTGGTCCGGTAAGGACTAATGTTTAAAGAAGCAAGATGCTATTATGCATATGTAATGTAATGCAATTTGATAAACTCGAATCCCGGGGATAACGTTGATCTAGGGTTTGGATACTAGAAATGATTCCTTTGGAATGTGTCGTACTTTTAGATAAGTTTCACACTTGTGCTTTTTGTTAAGGCTTGTGAGTGTGTGTGTGAAACAACATGTATGTATAATAAAGTACACACAAAAGTAGAACATTCAAGCTTGGAATGGTATCTAAAGACTCCTTATATAAAGGTTGTTACTTAAGTAGATTATTTTTGGAATGCTTAAGAATTACTTTAGTGTATCTTAAAGGATTAACTTTTGAAGAAAATCTTTCTTAACTAAATGAAAGCATTTAAACTTTAAGTTAACATCCTTGGTTTAGATTGCAAGTTATGGTTTTCTTAAGTAAGAAAGAATTGCTTCATTTGAATAATGACATCATTAGTATTTGAGATTTATCTATCTTGGTTTTTTAACTTGGTTAGTTTGGTATTGAGATGCACTAGGTATTAACTGAAACAGACCAAAGTAAACTATAAAACACATAATAAGTTTTGATCATAATATTTAAAGTCTTGTAGACTGGTGTTAACTTTAAACAAATAGATGGAATTTAAGATACAGAGCTTATGGTGATTGTACTTTGTTCATTTCATAATATTTCCTTAAGGTTTCTTAAGAATGGCATTACTTCTATTTGGTATAGGGATTTTTCAAGATTATAATGGAATAGAATCATTTAACTTTTTATAGATGAGTAGTTATAGTTTGTAAACAAGGAAGTAACATTACTCAACTTCTTATGGATTCACTATAGTGTTTTGATATGTTTATAAACTTGTGGTTGAAGTAATGGAAAATATTTAATTTAGTCACAAATTTATTCCTAGAGATTTCATATTGGATAAGGATCCTTTTATAAAATAACCTACACTTATGGTTGACTGATAAATCAATATTTAAGACTAATACTAGTTATTAGACTCAATTGGCTAATTTTAGAAATATTAGCAAATTTTATTTACCTGTATATGAATTATTAATTAAGGAAATAGGTTTAAATTCAAGTTATTAAAGTGTTTAAATTTTACTTACCTCAAAAGTGGAATATTGTATTTTTTAAGGAGAATATTGTATTTTTTACATGTAGGTATTATTTTTGTGATCATTTTAGTATATTACATTTATTTTTGTGATTTATAAATAATAAGATATGATTTTTATAAGATTTATTACTTTATAAATACTTAAAATATAACAAATATTTAATTAGGTGAAATAATAATGTATGATTATAGTTTTAAATTATAGTTCTTATTTTTCTAAGATTTTTGGTATTTTATTTATATTTTTAACATTTACCAATATTAAAATATGAATTATCAAAGTTTTATTACTTATAAAATCTTTATTAAATAATAATTATTTAAATTGTTGTTATAATAATGTTTGATAATGGTTTAATGTTATAGATTTTATTTTTCTGAAAATTTTCATATATTGAACATATTTTTCTGAATTATAAAACAAAAGATATTAAATTTACAAGATTATTCTTTTCCTAAATTATTTTCTAATTAAATTCTAAATGGTAAATACTTTTTACACCGATACTATTCCAGAAACAGTCACTGACTGGTGGGACGTTGGCCACGTTGGATGCCACATGGACAATGGACTAGTCAACAGTGGACCTAGTCAAATATGACGCATGCGTGATGCCATGATGACATCAGCACGAACCCAAAATCCTTTTTACACTCCTAGCTAATCTAGCCAGAGACACGAACAGGTGGGGCCGTGGCCATGTTGGCTGCCACACGAGCTCACCAGAGTTTCACCGGAATTGCATCTAGAACAACGACAGAGGGGGTTCTAGCAAGCGTGGCTAGTGGTTTCGGTTTAGAGGAGTATGGGGAACAAATATGGGGTAGCGCCGCCCACTGATGGTCATCGGAACAGGGAGTACGACGACGGCTGGCGGCGACGCACTAAGTCCAACGACGCGGACATGCTCAGAGACCACGGGGAAATGAGCTAGAGGGCGTTGGGGATTCGTGAGCTCACCAGGAATCAGAAGAGGTTGATGGCGAGGCTTGTGGTGGCCTGTAACAGCGATGGAGCCACGGCGGAGCTCAGTCGGAGTTCAGGAAGAAATGATGTGGGGGTTCGACTCCGAGAACTTCAGCTCAATTCCTTCGGCTAATCGGCATAGAGGAGAAATGCGGTGCTCACTGCGTGCTTGGACTGCCATAGGGAAGTTTGGAACGCCGGCTATTCATCGGCTTAGGGTTTCGGGTTTGAGGAACCGAAGAGAGGGAGGTTGCTTGGAAGGGGAAAAGAGGATGAGATCGAAGTAGAGCACCACAGCGTCCTTATCTCCTCTCCAGAAGACGGCGGGAGACGACGAGCATCGCGATGCTGGCGAACAGTGACAACGGCGCCACCGAGCTGCTTGTCGCTCAGAGGAAGACGACGGATAGGAGGGACAAAGAGGTATTGGGCCTAGTTGGGCTGGCTTGGGCCAGGTGGGCTGCGGCAAAGCCATCAAAGGGCTGCTGCTGGTTGCTCTGAGCGGCAGATAGGGATAAAAAAGAATGGGCTATGGGCTAGTACTGCTCGATTAGTCTTTTCCTTTCATCTTTTCTGTTTTTGTTTTCAGATTTGAATTTGCACAATTGATTTTCTAGCCTTTATTTTAAGTAATTGTTTTGAATTTTCTTTATGGAAGTTCTTTGCTGAATACAAGCAGCAATAATAAAGTTATTTAAAATCATTTTGTGAACTTTTATTATATAATGTTATATTTCTTTATTTTGTTTATGTAGATCCTTATAATATTTGGTAATGGACTTTTTTATTAATTTTCTTACCCTAATAAGCCATGGATTTATTTTAGTACATTTTCTTATTTGTTTATAAAACTTAATTCTAGTTAATTTAGAGTTTGGAGGGAATTTTTATATTATGATCCTATATCATTATTTGATGCATGATATACTAAAGAATTAAGATGGTTAATATTATTCCCATGAATCTAGGAAATAGTATTGTATGTATTTTATTATAACTAACATAGGGGTCAAGATTTGAATTGTAACTGCTTACCCTAGGGTTTAGGTTACGTATATTCTTTTTTTGATATGAGTAAATATTAATGGCTAAGCATATTGTCTTTCTGTTTGTGATCTTTAATGATATCACCCTTTAAAATAGAAAGTTATTATCTGGAATGTCTTATGAAAAGGATTTGATAAGAATAACTCCTAAGAACATTTAAGTAGGATAGTTAGGAATGACAAAGATGTGCTTAAGTGATTTACTATAGGAAATATTCCTATGAAGCATTGTGAAATTAAGATGATAGATCAATCAGGTGAAATGGATTTTATGTTTGGTAAAAGATTTAGGGTTTAGTGTTTACCAAGAATTCATATCTTCCATAATTCACAATCATAGACTTCTAATTAAGGAATTCCTTTCCTAGATATACTACTTCTTCATATCCATCATCATGTGCTAACATGATGAGCTTTGCTTTACCAGAATATTCTTATCCACATTTTATCCTTCTAAATCCATTTGTAAATATAATGAGCTTGACTCTAAAGCTTTCATAATCTTCTCATATCCATACTTGGTTATATCAACTACTCTACTACTGATAACCTCTAATCCAATAAGTAGTTACTTCTAACTCCATTCATACTCTTCCTTAATCATCCACCACTAATATTACTCCAGTAGATGTATATATCAAACTACTTTCCTCAAAAACTTACTATTCTTTAAGAGGAATAACACTACTTCAATAGCTCCATGCTACTCTAGCTTCAGCTCAATTATACTATCTTATATCTACTTTACTCCAGTATCTTATATACAAACTTTACATCATATCATGGTGACTTGTCATGGCTAACCTAGAATAGCATAGCTATACTAGGGTTCAATCATGTTCTATCCACCAATGTCACTTATACATGATATAAGCATTCAATCTTGGTGACTAAAGCATGATCATTATAATCCTTTGATCACTTATGGCTTAGGTTTCCAGTTGGCTAATCAAGGCTTTCATCCATACAACA
Organism: Avena insularis; assembly: GCA_023614405.1. Classification (NCBI taxonomy): domain Eukaryota; kingdom Viridiplantae; phylum Streptophyta; class Magnoliopsida; order Poales; family Poaceae; genus Avena; species Avena insularis. The sequence goes on along the minus strand of CM042691.1, from coordinate 37,453,871 downwards.
TTACAATTGTATTATAATTATCTTCTATCTATCTCTATTGGACTAAGAGATATTATTCATTGACTATACCTACTTGATCCAATAGGATTACTCCTGGTAACTTTCTTCAGGATTCATCCTTGTAATCTTCTTTGTTACCATACAAATATACATATTCCAGATAACTCTTCTATCATTTCAGGAGTGAGTTAACTCCATCAATTATCACTTTGATCTTATTCTCTTCCAACACTCCCATCCTATAGATGATATTTAAATCTAGCATTACCACCTATATCTTCTTACTTCTTTCACTAAAGGACTTAAGTGAATGCTATGATAAGGACAAGAATTGATAGGTTAAGACTTGGTGAATCAATAGTTGATTACTCAACATTGATGAACAACAGATATTAGAATATAATTCCAATAGGAATGGTAAAGATTGATGTGGATAGAAAATACATGGCGAATGATCTTGACTTGATTTCCTTGCTACTTAATCTCACTAAAGGGTTAAGGTCAGGTATTACCATGATACTCATGGTATAAGTAGATGAGATTAAGATAGATCAAGATTTATTTGTTACATTCCTATTACTTAAGTTATATTTATAACTTTGTATTCATGAGTTCTATAATGAATACTAGGATATGATTACTTAAGGGTCAATTATAAACCATTAAGTAATGTATTAGGGTTTAACTTTTATTACATTTGATCTACTCTTAGATCAAATATCCTTTACCCAAAATAAGGTTTTAGCAAAGGTCATATTGAAAATTATCGTAGTCAACTTGATGATCTACTTCAATTCCATCAAGTTAAGAGAAGTTTCAATCACTTTGACAAGTTTTGTTCAAAAGCGCGAAAATTTTCTGGATTTTCTATGCATGAATGCAATGCACACATTTGGGTTTAGCTTATTTCTGAGCTCTAATGCTGGGATGTTACAATAACTATGAATGTACATGACATGATGATCGTTATGAGATTCATTTGGGCATTACAACATAATACATAGACCGTAATCCAATTGCATCTATGACTAATAATTCACCTTCAGGGTATCATCCGAACAACCCTCGGGTATTAAGTTGCAAGCAACAGATAATTGCATGAAGCAAAGTGTGTAAAGTAAACAATACAATTTCCCTTGGACAAAGGATTGTTGTTTTCTCCCTAGTAGCAAAAGCACATCAACAACCTTAGAGGTTTCTGTCACTCCCCCAGATTAATAGAGGCATGAACCTACAATCGACCATAAATACTCCCTCTTGGAGTCACAAGCAAATACTTGGCCAGAGTAACTACTAGCAATGGAGAGCATGCAAGATCACAAATAACATAGACATGATAGAATCAATAATCAATCTTGACGTAGTACTCAATATCCATCGTATCCCAACAAACACAACATGTAGGATTACAAATAGATGATATTGATCATGATAGGCATCTCACAAGATCTAAACATGATAGCACAAAGAGGAGAAACAACCATCTAGCTACTAATATGGACCCATAGTCCAAGGATGAACTACTCACGCATCACTCCGGAGGCTGGCATGGTGATGAAGAAGGCCTCCGGGATTATCTCCCCTCACCGGCAGGGTGCCGGGAAGAGATTCAGACCCCTCCCGATCTAGGGACGATGGTGGCGGCGACTACAGACTTTTTCATGGATTTCTGATCGGTCCTTAGAGCATCTCCACTCGGCTACCCAGGGCGCCGATCCAGACGCCAAAAATAGGTCCGGACGTCGAAAATCGGCCCAGTCGTGTTCCCAGGAACCTGTTTTCATCCGGATTCGGGCGAACTTTGGTCCGGGCTTCCCAGGCCGTACCCAGGATCCCGGGAATGCCCTGGGAACGCAGGACGGAGCGACAATGGGCGTGGGCCGGCTCTGGCAGCGAGAGAAGGCGAACTCCCGCCCTTTTCTTTCTCCCCTGCCGCCTTTCTTCCCCATTGCCCCCACTCCCGACACTTCGCCGAGCTCCCGCCCGCCATGCCGCCCAAGAGTTTCATCAGACCCAGATCGAACCTCAGCGAGGTATCAGGGGAGAAGAAGGCGAGGAAGCCAAGAGCGTTAGCGACGAAGCCGGAGGGCATGTCCAACACCGAGTGGACGACCAAGTCGCAGAGCCAAAAGATCGCGTCAGACGACTGGAAGGCCAGAAAGGAGAGGGCGAAGCTCAGGCAAGAACAAGAGCAGGCGGCGGCGGAAGAGCAGGCGACCATGAGGGCGAACCAGGCGAAACAGGCGACAACATCGCGCGCGGTGTTGATGGTGGCGCCGTTTCCCCCACACTAGGGAAGCCATCCAAGCGTCGGCTCTCCGGCCGGATTCTCGCCAATCTCGCCGGCCGGCTTCCAGGAGAGCCAGGCGAACACTCGGCAGAGGTACTCCTCGTCCCCTGAGTTCGACGGCGGGTTCAACCCGAACATGGTATTCCCCTGTCCGGCGCCGCGCCCTCCTTCGGCCTTCAACGCCTCAAGAAGAGGAACACGGATATCAAGTTCCTGATGGGCGGCGAGGACATGTCGACGATGAGTTCGCCGATCAAGGCCTGGTACATGGCACACCGCCAGGCCATTCTTCAAGACAAGATCACGCCTGCCGCTGCGCCGAACGCCCCTGCGTCGAACGACGCCACTACTATGTCGAGCTCCGCTTCCACCTCCTCCAACCAGTCGGCATCCGCCGGCGAGACGCCCAACCCGGTCGCATCGACCACGCCGTAGGAGCCCATCCCCATCGAATACTGAGAGATGGACGAGCCTTTTTACCCTGTTCTGTAATAATCTGTCGCCGAACTTGTGGGCATTAATTCTGTCAAACACCTTTTGGCCGAGCTCTCGCCGGCGGGAACGATAAAAATTCGAATATGTCGCTATTTTATATTCGCCTGGGAACTCGTCCTGAGAACGCGAGTGGGAAACTCGGCGTTCCCAGGCTGAAACGAGTTTCGTCCGGCCAAAAAAAGGTCTGGATTTCGGCCTGGGTTCGCCCAACGAGTGGGGATGCTCTTAGGGTTTTCTCCTCGAGGGTTTTATATAGGCGAAGGGGCAAGGTCGGTTGAGGTCCAGGGGGGCACACCATAGGGCGACGCCCCCTGGCCGCGCCTGGGCCAGGTGTGGCCGCCCTAGGGTGCGCCTCCCTCTGGCCTCTAAACTCCGTTTTCTCCTCTGAACAATAGGTAGTTCGGCTTTTGTTTCGTCAAATTCCGAGAATATTTCTTTACTAGCTTTTCTGAAACCAAAAACAGCAGAAAACATGAACTGACACTATGGCATCTTGTTGATAGGTTAGTTCCATAAAATGTATAAAAATGCCTCAAAGTGTATACAAAACATAATATAGTTGGTACAAAACAAGCATGGAGCATCAAAAGTTATAAATATGTTTACGACATATCGCACCCTACCAGGACGGAGAATTGCCCCCAGAGCCATCTCCATCGACTCCACCACCATCCTCATCGTCATTGCTGACACCCATGATGAGGAGGGAGTAGTTCTCCCCCGAGGCTGAGGGCTCTACCAGTAGCTATATGGTTTATCTCTCTCTCCCATGGTATGATCTTTATGTGACCATGAGCTTTGTAATCTAGTTGAATAAGTAGATGTTACTCTTCATCTATTATGCTACTTAAGTGCTTTTATTAATGTGATCTCCGGAGAAACCTTGTCCCACGATGTGAAGGTAACAGTGTGCGCATTGTGTGTGGCTCTTAGACTAAAGATTACAGTAATACTTATCATGAGTTGTAATTTGAGTTGGATGTCTCTATGAAATTGTGGTGTTTATCTGGAACCATCTAGTGCGCTCAAGGTGATAGTGTGGGGCTATCTAGATTGGGCAATGTGAACTTTAAGGAGTGTTTTTATAGCCCTACGCAATGAATTGGTGTTTGTTATCTAACCAAAGTATAGTTCGGTGTAGCATAGTGAAGAAAATATATTTACGTGTTCAATTATGATATCAGTGTTGAGAGTGTCCACTAGTGAAAGTATGATACTTAGGCCTTGTTTCTATGCATTAAAACACCATTTACAATCAGTTCTGCTACATGTTTGCTTGCAGCCATTTTTATTTAAGATTGCAACTACCACTTATAATCATCCATATTACTTGTATTTCACTATCTCTTCAGCGAACTAGTGCACATATACACCTGACAAGTGTATTGGGTGTGTTGGGGACACAAGATACTTCTTGTATCTTAATTGCATGGTTGCTTGAGAGGGATATCTTTGACCTCTACCTCCATGAGTTCGATAAACCTTGGGTGATTCACTTAAGGGAAACTTGCTGCTATTCTACAAACCTCTACACTTGGAGTCCCAACACTCTCTACAAGAATAGAAGCGTGCGTAGACATCAGTCGTCTAGGGAATCTTGATAACCAGCGAAGATGCCGAGGCGTGTAAGCCTTGTCGAGCAATCGAATTACTTGGCACAACCATGGCTCAGAAAAAAGAATACCCATCTTTAGCAAGAGATCTCCTAGGATGCATGCCACCTTCGACCAGGAGTCAACCAAGCCCTCCATCAGTCCCAGCGGCTACCCCCGCCTGGATCATGAGGTGTCGAATAATGCCCAGCGAAATCAACACATGGAGAAGGAACAACCGACAAGGTCTAGGGCAGTTTCCGACCTATGTGACACCATTACCTCCAACTACGACGCACACAGTATGTGTCCTTAGAGCTGTGATATGAGAGAAGTTCTCGACGATCGATGTGGTTCCACAGTTGGCCCAAAGTGCTTCGTGGCTGAGGTGATGTGTGAAAGATTCCCGGATGAAAGGATACAAATGTCGCCTATAGGGGGGTGAATAGGCGATTAAAACTTTTCCGAGAGTGGCTCGACAAAGGCAGAAATAAACTAGCGTTTACTTTGTCAAGCACAACCTAGAACAACTAGGGTTCACGTAATTTCACCAACAACTTATGCTAAGCAATACAAGCAACAATGTGATAACAAGATATAGATTACTTCAAGCACGAAGGCTATCACAATGTAAAGTGCATAAGTAAATAGCTCGGGTATAGAGATAACCGAGGCACGCGGGGACAATGATATATTACCGAGTTCCTCCCAACATGGAGTACGTCTCGTTTGGAGAGGGGGTGGTATCAAACCACCAACACCACAAAGGCCTCCCTTATTCTCCTGTGAATATCACCCCAACGGGATCGATCCACGCTTCCACTATCGGTACACTTGTCGGTGGCAATCCGGAACCTCTCACAAGGTTGGGGCACTTCTCCACAACTCAATTGGAGGCTCCCAACAAACAAGCTTGGGGAAAGCTCCAAAACTTAATTGGAGGCCCCAAGTAATCCAAGAACATGCAAAACCACTAAACCGTCTAGGGTTCCAAGAACCCAAGAGTAAAAAACTTCTCACCTTTCACTCAATCGAATCCTCACCGAGAACTCAAACTATGCACCAAATGCAATGGCGAGAACACAAGTAGTGCTCAAATGCTTCTGTCCCAAATTCCACCAAAGCTACAAAAGATTGTGGGGGAATAAGAGAGGAAGAACAATGGAGGAAATCCACAAAAGACTCCAAGATCTAGATCCCAAGATGTTCCCCTCACTTAGAGGAGAGATGGATTGGTGGGATTGTAGATCTAGATCTCCTCATTCAAATCCCTAAAGTATATGCAAGAATCAAGGGAGGATTGAAGGGGGAGAAATCTCAAGAGTGTCAAGAATGGAGGAGAAAGCCTATAAAACTCGAGCAGTGACATTGGGGAAGAAGGGCCCATTTTTATAGGCCCATGATTTCGACGTTTTTGCCTGTTGGGAAAAGTCAGACCGAGACTCCGTGTGCAGATCGGAGACTGGTTCACACCCTGAGACTCCGGCCCATCTCCGGACCAGCCTCCGGACCAGTCCTCTGGCTGTCCTAGGCCTTCTGTGAGCCAAGTGGACCGGAGACTCCGGTCCAGCCACACCGGAGACTCCGGTCTGAGGCATGGACCGGAGACTCCGGACAGTCTCCGGACCTTCCTCCGGACCACCTATCATACTATCCTAGGCTGAATTCTGGAGCCCTCTTCGGGGACTCCAGGGGACACTCCAGACCACACCGAAGACTCCGGTCCACGTAGACCGGAGACTCCGAATGGGACCAAATAAGAGGCAAAATTCAAATGGCGATATCTAGAGTTTGAAAACTCCGATTGACCCGAAACCAATTTGTTGAAAAGAGGACAACAAGAAATATTGGATACCACTAAGAGAGAACATTTCATGTATTATAATGTGAGATACCTCTCTTGGTGAGAAACCGGAAAAACCTCAAAGATCAAAAACGCAATATGATATAAAAGGGAAATCCGTTTTTGATGAACTAGAGCTTGTTATGAATATTACCACAAGCTCTAGAACCTCACATGGATAAGATCCAAATAACAACCAAGAAAGGATGATGCTAGGTATGCAAAGGTTTGAGCTCTTTTTGAAAGATATGATTGAGTTACTCACTTGAGAGCCCCTCTTGATAGTACGATTGTTTATCCTATAAACCGGTCTCCCCAACTAACACCACGAGACCGATAAGAAAGAAACCCTATCAAGATCATACCTTTGTCTTGCGCATATTCCACTTGATCTTGATGTATACGATCTTGTCCTTCTCAAGATGGAACACCTTTCTTGATTGCTCTCGCACGCACTCGCTTGATGAAGACTTGCAAATTGCTCACCCATATGACATGGCGAAACCTTTACTTTGACCTTGTCTTCATTGATCCATGATCACTGAGGATAGCAAGCTTCAAGCATGATATCTTCTAGATATGGCATATTTTTAGCTTGCACAACATTTCTTGTAACACCATTTGGATTATGTCTTGAAGATACATACGATGAATTCTATCTTCTTCTTCAAGACACCCTTGCAATAGGATCAACTCACACATGACCAAACTGTGGATCACTCTTTGAACATCTTGGTCATCACTTGATCCTCTTCACTTTCTTCTTCTCCAAACCTTGAAGCCAACATATGGTTCAAGCATTGCCTATGGACAATTCCTACAAGTACAACTCTATACAAGCATTAGTCCATAGAGATTGTCATTAATTACCAAAACCACACATGGGGACCCACATGTTCTTTCACCGGATAAATCTAAAAACTCACGGAATGAGCCCAAATATGACGGCAATACGAATCCATTCAACTGGCTTGAATACACGACAGCTATGTCCATCCAGAACAACAATGATATGATATTGTGTTGGTATCTTTCGCTAATGATGAAAGATGGAGCGCACACATGGATCCAGGGCCTACCAAGAGGTAGCATCCACTCTTGGAAGGGGATGAATAAAGTCTTCATGAAAAACTTTAAGGAAACATACAAGCGTCCAACCTCGATATAAGACACCGAGGCTTGTTACCAGAAGAAGGCGAGCCAACTGGTAACTACCTAACAAGGTGGGCCGAATTATAGAATAGTGTGGCTGACGTTAGTGAGGAAGCGGCATGACATGATTTTGGGAGAACATGCAAGTACCAGGTTCTTGTTGACAAACTCGCCAGAAACAAGCCAAAGAAAGTTGGTGACCTGGTGGACATAGTCACCAAATATGTTGCTTCAGATCGAACAAAGGCAGAGTCCAACGATGAATGGAAGTCCAGGAAGGACAAATAACCCAAAAGGATAATCCTCCTAAGAACAATAACCCGCCCAAGGGCAACAAATGGAAGGATGGCGAGGGTAATTTCGAGTTAGTTTCCAATGCCTACAGTGGTGACAGAAACAAGGATACAAGAAGCAGCGGCAAAAGAGCGAGTACACCGTGAAAATCGCAAAACGAATAGCCGTGCAAACTTTAGAGCACGCCACACAAAAAATCAACACATATGCTAAAAGACTACGCAATGTGGAAATCATGATCGACTGCTAAGAAAGCCGGCCACGATGAAGAAACGCTCGCAGATGATGTGGGTGCCTACTGTGTTTTCGCCCAAATCCATGAGTATGTCATGCCTTCAAACATCAACGACAACTTAATGAGAAGGTTGTGCTTCTCATCAGGATGTCTCATTCTAACTGTAAATTGTGTATGTGCATTGAGTCAGAAGTGCAATCGACAAAAATACAGGCAATTTTGACACAACCCATGATGTGACAAAATGAAATGCTCTAATTTTGTATTATTCTAGATTGTTTCATAGAACGATGGCTGTAATACCGCTCCATAATTGTTTGCACTACATTGAATTAAGGATATTTAGCAAAGAATAATTATTCTTCAGCCATTTATTGGATATCCATTAATACATTGCAGAGGTACATCAACAAAGCCACTCTAACAAATAGTATTCTTTATCTTTATATGGAGAATTGTGTGCTTATTTAGTCTTTCTTCCTATAGAAATTTATACATGGATGTGATACCAACATAAAAAAATAAATATTTGATTGGAGTTCAGTATTAAAACTAACACAGCTTCAAAAGTGGATGCAGATTGATTTATTAGCTCTAATCTCAAACAGAGAAGCCAAACGAGACCACGTCCCCATCAGGATCCAACGGCTATGATTTCAAAAAGAAAACACCCGACGGGTTTGGACACGTCATTCAGTCACCGTGACCGTTTTCGCCTGACTAGTGGGTCCCAGACGCCAGCGACTCGTATGCTTAACTAACCTCTTCCTCCCTCCTCTGATTTCCTCCTTATCCCCTTCCGTCTCCCACTCCCCCAAACTCGCATTCCACCAGGACGCGCGCCATGGCCATGGCGTCCACCTCCTCCTCCTCCTCGCGGCCGCCTCTTCTCCACCCTGCCTCCAGAACCCCAACCCCATCCCGCCTCCTTCCGCTCGCCTCCAGGTCTTCCGCCCCTCGCCCACTGCTCCTCTCACTCGCTCCGCCCGCGCCCGCTCGCGGGCTTCGCGCCGCCGCTACCCAGCAACCCGCTTACGACGATGGAGATGAGGAAGAGGGGAATGAGGATGAAGAGGAGTATTACAGCGAGGAGGAGGATGAGGAGGATATGGACGTGGAGGCGATGGAGGAGGAGGCTCGGCGCGCCGCCGCCGACCTAGCCGCGCGCCTCGACCGCGAGCTCCGCGTAGGTGAGTCCAAGTATTGTCCATTTTTCCCACCTGTCTTGTGCTGGAATTTGAACCTGAACCCAGCCCCCAGCCGTCCGTGTACTGCGTCTGGTCCGGCAAATTACTGGATTCGCTCGTCCCTTAGCATTTACAGTGAGCAGTGAGTACTTTGAAGCCTGCGGTAGTCATGTCCAACGCACCCTTAAGAATTCGAAATCCTAGAGTGCACTTTGATAGGATTTTTTCCTATGAACACTGAACTAATGATGTATAGCAACCCGATGAAAATTTTTGATCACCGGTGATGGACGAGGTGAGGGTCGTGGGAGAGACTAGATTGGGTTATCCGGTGGCACCCTCAGGGGAGCACCAAAGGAGGAGTGTGATAGCCTATGGACCTTAGTCAACTAGATGTTGGTAATTGGCAAGACAACCGTAGACAGTTTAGCCTTACATCTTAGCATTGCAACAATCACATTGTTGTCTGTAGAAGTTGTGCTTTCCAAGTAATGATATGCTGGTTCCTTCCTCTGAAAGCTTACTTCATTCACTTCACTTATTCATAGACTAAATCTCCACCTTTTTCAGATGGTGATGTTCGGGAGAAAAGAAGAACCATGAGGGATAAGACATCGACAGCTAAACATGTCAGTCTATCTTGATGTTCTAATAATCAGTCGTCTAGTTGACAAGTTAATGAATATATTGTTGTAATGTGAAAAGTAAAGTTAACTGATATACTATTCAATCCATGATTCAGATCCCAGACAATAATCTTCCAAAGGTGGCTGTTATTGGTAGGCCTAATGTTGGTAAATCTGCACTGTTCAATCGTCTTGTCGGGGTATACCACCTACTTATATGAACATAACTTCAGTTAGTTTCTGAAATTTAGAGCACTGTATATCTGATCTTAATGCAAAAAATTGATATGGTATTGTATTATAATATCTAACAGGGCAACAGGGCTATCGTTGTTGATGAACCTGGTGTAACCAGAGATCGTTTGTACGGGCGGTCTTTTTGGGGTGATCAAGAGTTTATGGTTATTGATACCGGGGGTGTGATTACTCTATCGAAGTCTCAAGCAGGTGTAATGGAAGAACTTGCCATCACAACTACTGTTGGTATGGATGGGATTCCTCTGGCCTCTAGAGAAGCTGCTATCGCTAGGATGCCATCAATGATTGAAAAGCAAGCTGTTGCTGCTGTTGAAGAAGCAGCTGTCCTTCTATTCCTTGTGGATGGTCAGGCAGGTTTAGGAAATTATCATCTTATATTTTGAGCAACTATTTTATGTGGTACTTTTATTACATTAGATCTTTTAATCTCAGTAGCACTGTTTACTCTAGTATGGATGGCTCAGTACAGTACCTCCTGATGACTCATGTTGTGTTTCTCTAACTTTTCTTCATCACCTGTTGTTAGCTGTAAATTGTTCCAAAGCATGTCGTTATTAACATGCTGGTATCACTTTCCTACAGGCTGGTCTTGTGGCTGCTGATATAGAAATTGCTGATTGGTTACGTCGCAACTTCTCACACAAGTGCATCATACTTGCTGTAAACAAGTGTGAATCACCACGGAAAGGGCAAATGCAAGCATTAGAATTTTGGTCATTAGGGTGAGCCTATAAAAGTACAACATACACTATGCTCAAACTGTGCAGTTCAGTCACATGTCAAAAAGATTATACAATGTTGGAATGATTTTTGATGTTACATTTTGGACAATAGCAGCTACTGAAAACTTCACACTACAACAGACATTTTTGTGTTTGTGCTGCTAAATTAAAAAAGAACAAACAACACATTGGTCTTGGTTTAACTGTATAGGCCATAACACCTTGAAGTAGCAGAATTTAATTGTTCGACATGCAAGATCATAAAACTTCCCTCTGTACATCAGTTAGTTATTTGTTAGAATCAATTATCTCTCAACTCTGGTTGTCTTCCTGCCATAAACCATGATGGTTTTTCTTTTCCTTAGCTGCGCAACAGTTTGCAGTATTTGTGTTTGTATGCTGCTTGGCTCATCTTGCTATTATTCTTGCAAGATTTACACCTATACCAATCTCCGCTATTACCGGCACTGGAACTGGAGATCTCCTTGATTTGGTCTGTTCAGAACTGAAAAAATTCGAGGTAATGCAATATTTGTTCTGATAAGATTTTATCTTCAATGCATGCATGGACAATGTTTTTGAGGTATTGGGAACATTCATGACGTTATTTTTTATATGAAAATTGGGCATTACAGGGACTAGAAGGATTGGATGATTTTGAAGAAGATGAAGAAGACGAAAACCGCATTCCTGCTATTTCCATTGTTGGAAGACCAAATGTTGGGAAAAGTAGTATTCTAAATGCTTTGGTTGGAGAAGATAGAACAATTGTGAGCCCAGTTAGTGGTACCACCCGTGATGCCATTGATACTGAGTTGACCACAGAGGATGGGCAGGTTTGTTCATAAGACTCTTGAACATTTAAATAGAGACCCGCTTCACTAGTTCAGTACACAGCCCAACTGTATCCACTTATAATGCGCTTATTTATCTTTATAACTATAAAGTCTAGATAATTAGATATGTAAGAAAGAGAAATCAGACGTTGTCGCAATGCAACACTGATATGATGATATTACAAATGCTGCAGAAATACAAACTGATTGATACCGCTGGCATCCGACGCAGAGCAGCAGTTGCTTCTGCTGGCAGCACAACTGAATCGTTATCAGTAAAACGTGCATTTAGTGCAATTCGTCGATCTGACGTAGTTGCCCTTGTTGTTGAAGCAATGGCATGCGTCACAGAGCAGGTACTAATCTCACCAATCCATTCACATGTGCACACAGACAATTCATATAGATATAAAATTTGTTGTAACACAGTGAGTGTTTTTTTGGTACCAAGGATTATAAAATTGCAGAAAGGATTGAAAGGGAGGGAAAGGCATGTGTCATTGTTGTGAACAAATGGGACACAATTCCAAACAAGAACAATGAGAGTACTACACATTATGAGCTGGATGTAAGAGAGAAGCTTCGTGTACTTGACTGGGCACCTATTGTTTACTGTTCTGCAATAAATGGGAACAGCGTTGAAAAGTAAATCCCTTATCTTAGTTTTACTATCTCGGTGTTTTGATAGTACTTCGTTCAGATTTAGTAGCTGTATATAACCCTACAGGCTTTAATGTGTTACTTCACTCTGATTAATAATATCTCTTCCAAAATCTTTACTGTGTTTTATCATATTTATGCTGGTTCTGACCCCCACACACACACACCCCACCCCCTCATTTTTGTCTTGCAATCATATTTAAAGTACAATGGCAAAAATGTGTAAACTGGAAAATAACATACAGTGCTTGATTCACTTGTGGGGCCTATGTCTCATGTCCACTTATACCTGCATTGTTTGTGATAAACATGAATTAATAACTTACCATCCAACAGATGGTAGTTAATTAATAGTTGAGGTTATACCTCTGCAATGATTAATTTACGCAGTGGCCAGCCATTTCCGATGTTTTCTTCTTTTAGAACACCGTTTCCATGTGTTTATTTCATTCTTCAGCTTTCCTACATCATGAATCTTGTAGACTCGTAGATCTGTAATGCCAAATTGCCAAGTGCATACAGTTTGCGGTTGATGGTATTGCAATGATTAACTTACGCAGTGGGCATACAGTTTGCAGTTGATGGCATTGCAATTCCGTCTATCTGTTCTCAAAACCCTCAGGGTATATATGTTTTTTCACTGTTAAGAAAAGCTGTATGTTGCTTGTCATGGTGTCGTGTCTTTCTTGCTAACCGAACATAAATGAAATTGTGTTGACTCTATCAGCATTTGCTCCCCAAGTTTTTTTACGCTTAACGGGCACACACAACTTGCTGGATTCCCACTTTCCTTCCTAATATTAAACGAGTCGTCCATGCCTATATTAGTCCTGTTATTACTTGTTTTTCCGACTGCATATAGAATATTGCCCTGTATTGACAATTCTCTAATATATGTTGTATACATTTGCTGCCAGGATTATTTCGGCTGCTTCTTTGGTTGAAAAGGAAAGGTCTAGAAGACTCGGCACCTCTATTCTTAACCAAGTGGTCAGAGAAGCTGTATCGTTCAAAGCACCACCAAGAACAAGAGGTGGCAAAAGAGGCCGCGTTTATTACACAACACAGGTAACCTATATGGCCTTGCTCTAAGCTCACGTAATTTACTTGTTAAGTTACAGTGCCTATAAGATAGCCTTTCAAATAATCTGAAGTCACAACCATAACCTTGCCATTATACTTGCTATTCCTTTACTGAATGTACAGATTATTCGTGTAAATAGTTTGTTTCTACCATCTCCACTCTCATTCTTTAGAGCTATTCCTTTACTGAATGTACAGATTATTCGTGTAAATAGTTTGTTTCCACCATCTCCACTCTTCTCAGCTTTTCTTTTTGGGCAAGGTTCTTCTGAGCTAAAGTAAAAATTGGTTCTTCTCCTGCAGGCTGCTATCCGTCCACCAACGTTTGTTCTGTTCGTCAACGACGCGAAACTCTTCCCTGAGCCGTACCGCCGTTACATGCACAAGCAGCTCCGGTCTGACGCTGGATTCCCAGGCACGCCTATCCGGATACTGTGGCGTAGCCGGAAGCGGACGGACAAGCAGCAGAGGAAGGCAAACACGCAGGGTCGTAACGCGCTTGTAGCGGCGAGTTAGCATGTGAAAAGCGATGCTGCTTCGTTCTGAAGAAGAAGAATATGTAGCGAGTTAGCATGTACTACTAGTTCAGTACTTTAACTGCTCGTGGTTTATTTTGTAATACACGTACTTAGTATTTTTTTTTTCACACCATGGGTACATACAGATTCGGAAAGAACAAGAACAAGTTCCTGAACCACGAGCAGCATGACTTCTCAAGATTGCCAGGGAGTTCTACCAGAAGTTCTTTGTTTTGCAGAAAACAGAGTGTGGTCACCCAACGCGCGCCTGCCAATGGAGCTCAAACTACTGTTACCGCTATCCCACACAGCACGACAGCAGCTGGATCAGCTAACTGAATTTCTGGGTATTGCATGCAGACTGGATTTGGGGAAGAACAATACTTACTACACACGCATAAATTTTTTTGCCTTCCGAGGCCGATCTGAGCACCAAAGTGTTACAGCTACAGGGCCAGGGCCGGCTCTATATTTTTCGGGGCCCTTGGGCGAAATTGATAAAAGCCCCCTAATGACAATACATACGTATAACTAGATATAAACAATATACAAAGCCCCCTAATGACAATACATACGTATAACTAGATATAAACAATATACGTATCAATTTCACTTGCAAAATATTTAAAAGCATATGACCACACGTTTATAGTCGAGATGTCTATAAATAATTGTCAAGCACTAAAGCATTGTGATATTTAGATAGAAAAAATAAAAATAATAGGAAAATATAACAAGTATTCCATGCCAGTGAATACCTAAAAAAAACCAGAGTTCATCAACAATTAAGCTTCAGTGTTTCGTAAAAAGCTTCTTCGTGCATTTCTAGATGCAAAATCATCAAGGACACTATCAAAATTAATGTTGTCCAATATATCTTTCTCAATACAACACGTAGCCAAGCCATTCAATATGTACGTGTTATGTTTATAGAGTTTGCGCAAAGGAGTAACGGGGACGTCGACAAAATTAGAGGAAGATAGCCTGAAAGAGGTGTACGTGTTGTAGCTGCCGTGTTGATGTCGTTCGCGTTTCAGCGCGGGGCAGCGAGCGCGGCGACTGCAACGACGGAGAGGGGAACCAGGGAAGGAAGCGGCGAGGCGAAGGCTCACCCAGGTTGGTCGGAGAAGGTTGCTTGACGGCGAGGCGGCGGCGAACGCAGCGACAATGACGAGCGCGAGCGATGGGGCGCGGCGCTTCTTCTCCTTGCTGCAGGGGCAGCAGCGCTTCAGCGGGAAGCTAGGCGGTGGCGTGGCTAGGAGGGCAAGGGGGCGAAGGAGGCGCAACCATGACGCTGAGGCGGTGACGGGAGCTCCGGCGACCTGACCTGGCGAGTGGCGAGAGACCGAGAGGCGATACACGGCAGCGAGAGACCGAGCACAACGGCAGAGGCGCAGAGGGCCTGGGCTGGGCGTGTCCGCGGGGCGAGGGCGTGGCGGCGACTCGCGATTCGCGAGAGACCGAGAGGCCGAGAGTTCGCGTCTTGACGATCGCGGCAAGACGACCTTTCAGTTCCATAGTCGATCGATCTTCCCTCGGGCCTGTTTACTTGTTTAGCGCTAAAAAAATTTTGGGCCCCTCCCCCGGCCTGGGCCCTTGGCCGTGGCACAACCCTGCCATGGGTTAGAGCCAGGGCTATACAGGCCTGCACCTGTGGTGGAGCTGTAAGTTGGGCTGGTTTAGTCGGTGGGACTGTCGATATAACAGTCCGCGTGTGCGTTGTAAGAGGTGATTGACTGATAATGAATGAACTCACTCCCTCGTCCTCATCTTCTTCCTCTCCAAGCCAACTCTCGTTCTGATCCCCACCTCTCTCTCTCCTCGCCGGAACCCTGAGCCGAGGCAATCACACCGCCGGCAACGGGACATAACACAAAGGTAATATGGCGACAAAGACTAATTGCCTGGCACTGGAATACATAACATCGTATGCCTTGCACTGCAGGAACTCGCACTGACATTGGCAAGCATTGGGCCCGATCTGGGTTAGGGCGGGCCTGGCCAGGCTTGGGCTCGTTGTTTCGGGTGGTCTGCTGAGTGGCTCATGGTCAGGGTGGCGGTGCCGATGCCGTGCTTTGTGTAGCATGGTGATGAGAGCTTCACGGGCCTGTCTGGGTCTAGCCAGGCCTTTGGTGCTGAACAAAAGGGTAGCTTGGCCTATGTGTTGCAGCATGGCGGCGAGAACTTTACGTGTCCCGGCACGGCCGGGCCTGATCGGCCTGGTGTGTTCCTGTCGCCTTGTCCGGTCGGCGCCCTCCAATGGCGGTGGAGGACGACCTCCGAGTGGCTGTGTCGCTTCTGCTCTCGGCTCCAATTGTCCTGGTGTGATCGTGTCATTGTGTCGGGTGTACCCTCTCCCCTCTCGTCTACGTGTATCGAGAGAAATCCTAGGAGTAGTTCGTACAACAACGTCGCCATCATCGCACTCCTTCTTAAAGGTGTTTCTTAGTACACGGCAATTTGAAGGCATAGAAGTGTGGTGGGACTACTCTGGAGGACGCAACGGTTGTGACTCTTTCGTTCTTTTATATTTTTCTTTTGGGCTTTTTTTATGCCGTCGGCAGAACTTGTTTCTTATATAGTGTAGTTGCTATATTAATATAACAGGACGGAAAGCCTATTTCAAGAAGATTTTCAAGAATTGTTCTACTAATTCGTATTTCCGAAATATTGACGACTGTCATGAGAATTTGAAATTCCTAATTATTAAATGATAGTATATTGTGAGATTTATTTTCTCTAATAAATATTTTGTTGCTAATAATATACTACTAGTAATAGAGTTCTTCTAGCATTTTCTCCGATGTTAAAGCCGATGGACTAGTTCTTCATCAACAGGTCATAGATCTTGTCATCGTCGCTGTCCTCCTCGTCATCGACCTCAATATCTATGTAGCCATATGTGTGGTACCTCCTGACGAGGTCCGCCTCCCAGTCCTGGAGGGCTTGCAGATTCTCGACAGCCTTGGTCTTGATTGCGCGCATCTTCTCGCGCCTCTCGGGCGTCAAAGTTTTGAGGCTGTCGAGAAGCTCGTGGTTGACGCGGAGGACAGGGCGTGGCTCCTTGGCCCTGGCGAGCAGAACGTCCACGGTCTCTTGGCTCACCCGCTTCTTCCTCGTGGCTCGCACCTTCCCCGCTGCCGCCACCTCCACCGGCGGCTCGCTCGCCATCTCCTCCTCCTCGCTCGCTCTCAACCTAGGACCTGATCTCGATTTCGACTTGTTCTGGCGTTGGCGGTGGGGGCGCAAGAGATTGTGTGTGTGTGTGGGTGGGGGGTGGGGGGGTTGGCGAGCGCAGGCCTGGGGGTATGTATATACAAGGCAGCCAACCCTAGATCGGATATTCGGATCCCATCTCCGTCTCCGACCCCGATTGCCCCGTGTCGCTCAAACTCTCAGCTCCCGATCGCCAACACGTATCCGATCCAGTTTCAGAGCGTACGCTACGCGGACTCCGACTACGACCCAAACAGACCTGATGATGTTTCTTTTTTGCCTACAAAAAGCAAGTCGGCCCTCTCTCTCCTGCGCTCCGTTCAACCTGGACGACGAAACACATCACCAGACGTGCACCGGATCGCGAAGATCGATCACCAGTTCACCATGCAGACGACCTCGCCGCCGGTTTCTCGCGCGAGCCGCCTCGCCTACGACTTCCTGGAAGTCCTGGACATGCTGGGCGCGGAGGGGATGGATCTCGGCGACGACCTCCCGGCCGAGCCCAACGCCAACACCGCGGCGCCGGTGATCACGAAGAAGCATCCGGTGGGGTGCAGGCAGAGGAACGTGGCGCGGCGCATGGTCTGCCCTTCCCTCGACAGGGGGGATTTCGACAACCCGATCCTCAGCAAGAACAGGGCAGCGTTGAAGGAGATGGTCGACAAGGATCAGGCCCAGCGCGAGCGCGACCGCCTCGAGTACCTCAAGAACGCGTGTTGAAGATGCTATATTACTTGTGTTGTGTCGATCCTAGTACAGGACTTATTCTTCTGTAATCTGTTCGCTATCGTTAATTCGAGTATTTTTATTTACCCAAACTTAATCTGATGTCAATTTCTCAAACTTATTCGAGTTAGCATCACCCAATGTTTCAGCAGCAGAAACAAATTGTGTTTAGCCTGAGTGAGTTTTGCCCTCGATCGCACCCGCTCCTGCCCGCTGATCGGATCCATCTTGATCCATCGTAAGAGCATCTCTAGAGCAGATAGCCTAAACGCTCACTTTTGTGGTACCAAATTCATCGGCATAGAACAGGTACTAAAACAAATACTGCAAATTCGAACAATATGGTTTGGTGCTAGATCGATCACAACTTCATACATAAGGGGGATAGTTTGATATTATAGATCATCATATTTACACAACAAATCGGCGTCGGTGCAAACCCTACCGCAGACCTAACCCTACTTGCGGTAACTACTCACCGGAGCTCGCAGCGCCGTGCCTACTTGCTATCGGAGTCGTCAGAGTAGTCCACGACGAAGAAGCCGAGGCGCACCTAGTGCTCGCGCAGAGAGCGGCGCATCGCTCGGCCGACCTCGCGCTGCTCCTTGTCATAGCTTGACGCGACGGCGCTTGGCGCGCTCCCACACACCGGAGACGATCATCTCGAGCGAATTAAACTTTGCCTTGCGGACGTCGTCGTCCTCCGTGGATGCGCTGTCGCCGGAGTAGTCGGAGTCGTCGGAATCGGCGACGACATGGCCTGTGGCGGAGAAAACCTGGGCGTGTCGGTCGAACTCGGCGGCGGCCGCCGAGCTGGGCAGACGCCGCGGCGGCGGCGCGGCGTCTGAAATCGCCCGCCTCTGCGTCGTTGCGTCCAGGGCCGAAAAGCCCGAAGCCGGCCCAAACCAACGAAGTAGCGCGGTTGCGGGCCAGAGCTCCGCGAGCACGCGCGGCCTTCGAGCGCCGACGAGCATCCTCCTCTGCGGAGACCGGTGGCGCGTGAGATCGGGTGCTCGAGCTCCCGGCGCGGCGCGGAAAAACACCGCCACAGCCGGCTACATTGCGGCACGATTGGTCGGCCATGGGTGCGGGTAGGTCTGATGCTGCGATGGGCGGCGGCGATTTGAGCTGGGGCGACGGACAATGGCGAAATCGGTGTCGGCGACACGAGCTCAGGCGGGTTTCTGCTCGGGGGGAATGGAAGGAAGAGGATGCGGTTTACCGCATTCGAGACCTCCCATCCGAATATATGTAGGACGGACGGGCAGTTTTACGGAAAACAGCAAAAATATTTACTGGACGAGCCGTTTTACGGTATCTAAAAAGGCTCTATGCCGGGACTTTTTTTTGTTGCGATGTATGCAGATTTTTTTTGCTGCAAAAACCTCAAGGAAAATAAATAAAAGCAGGCTAAGCCAAAAAGGTTTATGCCAAAAACAAAAGAAATTTGTAGGAAAATTAGGCATCGTACATTCATATCATCTAAAATATATGGCTAGAAACTCAATGATACAAATGTGTACTGTGTACAGAACAATCGTGATTACTGTAGACATACAAGGAGTCCATAAGTGCATAGTATATAACCAGGTCTAACTTTTTAATTTCAAATCGGCAAACTTTTGGGCCTGCGGTAGAATTTGCAGCTGTTGCCCAAGTATCAGATGGTGGCGTTTTTCTTGGTGCATCTTCCTTGGTGATGGAGGGGATCACGGACCCTGAGACGGCTCGAGGCTATGGCTTGTACGTATCTCCTCTAACATCAGCTTAATTCGTGTAGCCAGCTACTGCAGCAATGTGCTTATTAAGAGTTGTCCAGCAAGATCTCTATGACCATGAAACTGAGCTTACAGCAGGACTGAACTTAGCCTAATCACACTTGTGCCAAAGTGTCAGATGCCTCTGCAAGTTTCAGATTACCGGCCGGTACGTGTCCCCTAATAAACTCATCCAAACAAACAGATTACAACCAAAAGTCATATAGCTAGTAGATTCAATGCAATCTCAGGGTCCATAAAAGGGAGCCGATCTCCTCTTACAGCAGGTTTCGAGTGGCACTAATAAACTCAGTGCTATCTGCAATTCACAATTTCTTTATGGGCTGTATCGCGTACCATCCATCACCTGACCTAGCTTGTACGTTAGAGTTAGCATTGCCGTAAAGATGAAGGCTGAAACCAAAAGATCCATCATCCGCATCTCCAAAACGCGTACACTGAAGTTGCCGCTTGTCTTGCCAGTTGCCGCTGAAGTTGTAGCATGTTGAGTATGGAAACTATTTTTGGTGTTAGGTATTAGCGTGGCTCCTTGTCTTGGCCTTAACGAAAGAAGCATCATGTGCAAAAGGAAACTTGATTCCAATCGATAATTAATTGGGCTTCAGATCGAAAATTAAAAAATGCTTCCGAACTGTTCAATTGAAACAGATCAAAGCGGCCACAAACAAAATAACTGCACCAAACGAGAACTGGAGTGCTCATCGGAGAAGAAAGAAAATATTGTCTAAGTATTAATAATCGATAAAACAAACCTAACTTGTCCAACAGATCAGACCACAGTACGGTAGCAAAAAGCGGGTACAAATTATAAGACTGAATTATTGACTCATAAATAACCAAAGACCACCGAGAACGTGGGCTTCTACTGATCTGTGAGCTGATTGTCGATGCGGCGGGCAAGATTGGCCATGAGGCGTTCGATCGTCTTGAGGAACAATGGCAACTCCTCCTCCGGCCCGAGCGCTTCAGGGTCGACCTCCCACCAGAACCTCTTCCCCGTCTGCTCCTGCAGCTCCAGCACCTTCTTCCCGATGGCGGTCATCCGTGCGGCCTTCGCGTTGGCCTCCGCGCCCTTCTTGTCCACCTCCAAAGACAGCGCCTCCATGGCCTTCCACTCCGCCTCGTCGTTAGCAGCAGCGGGAACCGGGGCGTCGTCGTCGAGGAGGGCCAGGACCGCGTCGACGGAGGGGCTGCCGATGGCAAACGCCTTGCCGGACTCGGAGAAGACGACGATGGCGATTCTGGCGCGGCAGAGAACGGCGAGCTCGGCGACCTTGTTGTAGAGCCCGCCCTTGCGCTTGGAGAAGGTCATCTGCCGGGTCGTCTTCTTCTTCACCAGCCTGATCTCCGTGCGGCGCTTCTTCCCTTTGTCGAGTGGCGGCTGCGCCATGGTCGGTGAAGGAGGCGGCGGAAGCTGCGACATGGTCGTCCAACGGAGGAAACGCGGGTGCGATGCAATGGAGGATCGGAGGAGGAGGTGCAAGAAGGAAAGGGCAGGGGAATATATAGAGGCGCTGGCGGTAAGTACGTTTGGAAATAAATCCCACGTTTGGAAATAATCTCGTTACCATGTTGCTGCGTCTCCAAGATCGGGAGGCAACAATATGTGGAATTTCCCTGATTTACCTCACGTCAAATCCCACGTTATTTCGTGGGGTTTTCTATGGTGGTATAAAACTGTGATTTGCTTCCAACAAAATGGTCTAGCGAATCAAAATACTAGTACTATGATTTATTTCTCACCAAGAAATCCGGCGAGCAGTTTATTACAATAATTTTTGTTTTCTCTTTATGGGAGCAATTCAGATTGATCTGGAAAATATTAGTCCGGACTTTGACAAACTACTTCCTCCGTTTTAAAATATAAGACGTTTTAGGTTTGTAAAGAAATAGACTTGTTTTAGTATGTAGGTTCATTCAATTTTAGGATAAATCTACACACTAAAAGAAGTCTAGATTCATTTTCTTCACAAACCTAAAACATCTTATATTTTGAAACGGATGGTGTAGTAATTAGTATTCCGGATTTTCATCAAAACACTAATAAAGTAATGGGCAGTGAAATTCGTTTGCATCCAGGCTGATTTTTCTTGCACGCGACGGCGTATTTCCATCCACCAAAGAATTTGTTTCCATTGTGATTGAAACTTACAATAGTCTAATTGAATTTTGTGTCGAATGTAATTAGATCATGTTATCAAAAGTTGTTTCCATCAGCTAGCTTTCGGAATTGGGTGTTGAGCTTAGTTGTGCCTGTCGTAAGCTTGATGCAGGCCCGTATCAGACGCATGTTCAGAACGTTCGACCGAACAGGGCCTCCAAAATTGGAGGGCCTCCTAGTTTCATGCGTTACATAGTACTAGTATTGCTAATGGCAGACTTAATTGGATCTAATAAATACTTGCCCCATATCTGCCGCTTAGGAAATTGCCCCATAATTAAGTCCAGAGCCAGCTACTCACGCACGCCTCCCCTTCTCTCCTCCCCATCTCTCTCTTCTTATTTTCTTTCTCACGAGCCAGGCCCTGGGACGAGGCGTTCTTCAAGCTCCAATCGAAGTAGGTGGGTTTAATTCCGTTGCTATTTTTCAGTAATAGATTCGTTGTTGCAATGAATGGAATCAAGGTCCGTTGCAATCTCAACCTCAATCTAGCCTCTATTTATTTGTTGTTTTCTTCCCAATTTCTCAATCTAGTGCTCTGCTTATTTCGATCCCCTTGCTGTTTGTTGATGTCCCTGCGATTTGGGTGCATTCATTCGAGTTGGAGGCCTAGACGGAGTGCTTGGTTGCTGATTCATCAAGAGGAGGACTGGAGGCGCAACTGCACAAGCATAACTACATCGACACACGCTACTAAAATTAGTCAAAGGTTGTTTCATCCTATTTTATTTCCATGTTCTGTTTTTCATACATGATATTTGCCTCCTAGTTCCATATTTTGTAATGTCTTCTAGAATTAGGAAACACCATTTGGGATATGAAGAACGTAAGCAAATACAAAAGATTGAACAACTTACTCGATCTCAAAGGGGTTCTCTTCAGGGCCGTACCTGAGAAAACGGAGGCCCGGTGCGAAACAAGAAAAATAGGCCCTGACATAAACATTGGCAATTAGAAAAACAAGGTTTTATATTATATTATTATCAGGTTGATGGTACAATTTTTTGGAAGAATTACATCTTATCGGAAAATAAACTCATAGTGAAAACTACTCCAGTACTCTTTGAGAAAAAAACTTTAGCAGAAACATGACATCCTTCTTGCATTTCTTGAGATAAATCTTCATTTAGTTCTTCATAAGAAACTTTCTCCAAAATATCATTTTCAATTGCTATCAAAGCCAATCCACTAAGTATTTCTTGTGTCATTGTCGAGAGCAAGTATGACTTCAACAACTTTAGCTTAGAAAAGCTTCTCTCCGCGGATGCAATGGTCACTGAAATAGTCAGCAAAACTCTATACGCAATGGTTACATTAGGAAAACAATCCATTCGCTTCAAGAAATTCAAAATATCAACATGTCCCAAAATTTCCTTTGGAATTAAAGTTTGGAGTAACTTTAACTCTACATATAGCTCATTACCATCAATGTCAGATTTGTTACCATCAACGTCGTTTTTTTTACCCTTTTTAAGTGTAGTCTCAAGGCAACTTTTTATCATCCAACAAACGTAGTGACTGAGAAGTAAACAAGAAACCAAATATTTTGCTATATGATTTATACCGTTCAAATCTTGTAGTAAGTGAAGCAATAGCTTGATCAACAACCGGTAAAAAATACTTTATCCTGAACGAATCATATGCAGATTGTGTAGCAATTGGCACATCATTTGGGTTCTTATAAAATTGTTTTTTCTCTTAATTTCACGCTTTTTTCGAAATGTTGCATCTATATCAAGTTCAAGTACAATTTCTTTTGCTATTTCCATGGCACGTGTAAAACCACTTTCTCTATAACCTTTGAAAAAGGTAATCAGCCCCTGCACTTCTTCAATAGCAACATCAATAATCATATCTTTTGACTATAAGCTCTTGCTAACCAAGTTTATCGCAGCCAATATTTCATACCAAATTATTATGGCTACTATAAACTCAAAATCACCAAGATCATTACTTGCTAAAGATTTAGCTTCACTACTGGTTATATCATCTGTATCAGTATCAGCTACTTGGAGTAGATCCTCTCGTATATCAGAAATTTGAAACCTGATAGCTTTGACACTATCTATGTGACTCTCCCAACGAGTAGATGACACAGACTTGGGAGTTAAGCCTTCTATATTATCTTTCAAAATCTTTCATCTCTTAGTTGATTTAGAAAATATTGTGTAGATACGTTGTATAATTCCAAAAAAGTCCTTAGCCTTACCACAAGACTTGGCCATATCACAGAGAGTTAAATTAAGGCTATGAGATCCACATGTTGTATAAAATGCTCTAGGATTTATATCTAAAAGTCTCTTTTGGACACCTTGATTCTTACCTTTCATGTTTGACCCATTATCATAACTCTGTCCTCTCACATTATTTATGTCTAGATCAAGTTGCTTTAGTTCATTTTGCAAAACATCAAAAAGTCCTTTCCTAGTGGTATCATTTACATTAAAAAATCCTAAAAAAGATTCAACAATGCAAACAGAACTAGAAGATACATCAACATATCTAATAATCAAAGACATTTGCTCTTGGTGGCTTGCATCAGGGGTACAATCAAGTATGACCGAGAAATATTTTGCTTCTTTTTTTTAACGATTTGATTTAATCAATTGTATTAACTAGTTTTGGATGCCATGACCAAGGTAATGAGTGTGAGTTTCATCATTTTTTATGCGTCGAACATGCTCTTGAATAACTAGGTCAAATTCAGCCAACATTTCAACCAATCCTACAAAGTTGCCATTTCTATCTTCATATAATTTGGAATTAGTACCACGAAATGCAAGATTATGTTTTGCAAGAAATTTAACAATCCAAAGAATTCTAAGCAAAACTTTTCGCCAATGGTCCTTTTCTTTCTCAAGTTGTTGTCGAGCTACGTTATCAATGGTTTCATTCTTTTGCAACCTGAGGCGCAAATCATACCAAGCGGCCATATTTCGAATATGTTCTGCTCCAATTTCGTGTTCTTTAAGTCTAATGGTAAGATGTATCCAATCACTAAAACCCTCATTAGCCAACTGACCTTTGCCTCGACCCTTTCCAAATATTTTGCAACAAAAACAAAAAATTCTATCAAGCTCTTTAGAATAAACAAGCCAATCTCTATCACACTCCTCTCCATTTGGCAAAATTCTAGTGTATAACTTTGCAGAAAATCTTCTACCTAATTTATCTTTAGGACCATTTTGGATAGATAAATCTCTCTTAGGACCCTTCTCTACCAAAACATCAATTGCTTTAGGATCAAGGGCACCCCAATTTCTTGCATCAAATATATTATGTTGCAAAAAAGCATTAGCATATATGTCATTGCCATGACTACTACTCTCCTCAGGAAGAACGTCTATGTCATCCCCATTAGCACTAGAATCTATATCCATGTTCCTATCAACATTATTATCTCCGATGTGATATTCAACATTGGTACTGTCTCCATGGATCTCATCAGTACTAACATCGACACTCTGATTTTTAGAAGGAACATTTGATTGTTTCGCTAAAAATTTATCAAGAGAACCCCTTTGAGATCGAGTAAGTTGTTCAATTTTTTGTATTTGCTTACGTTCTTCATATCCCAAATGGTGTTTCCTAATTCTAGAAGACATTACAAAATATGGAACTAGGAGGCAAATATCATGTATGAAAAACAGAACATGGAAACAAAATAGGATGAAACAACCTTTGACTAATTTTGGTAGCGTGTGTCGATGTAGTTATGCTTGTGCAGTTGCGCCTCCAGTCCTCCTCTTGATGAATCAGCAACCAAGCACTCCGTCTAGGCCTCCAACTCGAATGAATGCACCCAAATCGCAGGGACATCAACAAACAGCAAGGGGATCGAAATAAGCAGAGCACTAGATTGAGAAATTGGGAAGAAAACAACAAATAAATAGAGGCTGGATTGAGGTTGAGATTGCAACGGACCTTGATTCCATTCATTGCAACAACGAATCTATTACTGAAAAATAGCAACGGAATTAAATCCACCTACTTCGATTGGAGCTTGAAGAACGCCTCCTCCCAGGGCCTGGCTCGTGAGAAAGAAAATAAGAAGAGAGAGATGGGGAGGAGAGAAGGGGAGGCGTGCGTGAGTAGCTGGCTCTAGACTTAATTATGGGGCAATTTCCTAAGCGGCAGATATGGGGCAAGTATTTATTGGATCCAATTAAGTCTGCCATTAGCAATACTAGTACTATGTAACACATGAAACTAGGAGTCCCTCCAATTTTGGAGGCCCTGTTCGGTCGAACGTTCTGAACATGCGTCTGATACGGGCCTGGTTCTCTTGATAATTTTTTAGCGAAACAATCAAATGTTCCTTCTAAAAATCAGAGTGTCGATGTTAGTACTGATGAGATCCATGGAGACAGTACCAATGTTGAATATCACATCGGAGATAATAATGTTGATAGGAACATGGATATAGATTCTAGTGCTAATGGGAATGACATAGACGTTCTTCCTGAGGAGAGTAGTAGTCATGGCAATAACATAGATGCTAATGCTTTTTTGCAACCTAATATATTTGATGCAAGAAATTGGGGTGCCCTTGATCCTAAAGCAATTGATGTTTTGGTAGAGAAGGGTCCTAAGAGAGATTTATCTATCCAAAATGGTCCTAAAGATAAATTAGGTAGAAGATTTTCTGCAAAGTTATACACTAGAATTTTGCCAAATGGAGAGGAGTGTGATAGAGATTGGCTTGTTTATTCTAAAGAGCTTGATAGAATTTTTTGTTTTTGTTGTAAAATATTTGGAAAGGGTCGAGGCAAAGGTCAGTTGGCTAATGAGGGTTTTAGTGATTGGATACATCTTACCATTAGACTTAAAGAACACGAAATTGGAGCAGAACATATTCGAAATATGGCCGCTTGGTATGATTTGCGCCTCAGGTTGCAAAAGAATGAAACCATTGATAACGTAGCTCGACAACAACTTGAGAAAGAAAAGGACCATTGGCGAAAAGTTTTGCTTAGAATTCTTTGGATTGTTAAATTTCTTGCAAAACATAATCTTGCATTTCGTGGTACTAATTCCAAATTATATGAAGATAGAAATGGCAACTTTGTAGGATTGGTTGAAATGTTGGCTGAATTTGACCTAGTTATTCAAGAGCATGTTCGACGCATAAAAAATGATGAAACTCACACTCATTACCTTGGTCATGGCATCCAAAACGAGTTAATACAATTGCTTGCTGCTGCGATTAAATCAGAAATCGTTAAAAAAAAAGCAAAATATTTCTCGGTCATACTTGATTGTACCCCTGATGCAAGCCACCAAGAGCAAATGTCTTTGATTATTAGATATGTTGATGTATCTTCTAGTTCTGTTTGCATTGTTGAATCGTTTTTAGGATTATTTAATGTAAATGATACCACTAGGAAAGGACTTTTTGATGTTTTGCAAAATGAACTAAAGCAACTTGATCTAGACATAAATAATGTGAGAG
Source organism: Avena insularis (assembly GCA_023614405.1). Classification (NCBI taxonomy): domain Eukaryota; kingdom Viridiplantae; phylum Streptophyta; class Magnoliopsida; order Poales; family Poaceae; genus Avena; species Avena insularis. The sequence continues at coordinate 37,426,744 of CM042691.1, read as the reverse complement.
GGCAGAGTTATGATAATGGGTCAAACATGAAAGGTAAGAATCAAGGTGTCCAAAAGAGACTTTTAGATATAAATCCTAGAGCATTTTATACAACATGTGGATATCATAGCCTTAATTTAACTCTCTGTGATATGGCCAAGTCTTGTGGTAAGGCTAAGGACTTTTTTGGAATTATACAACGTATCTACACAATATTTTCTAAATCAACTAAGAGATGGAAGATTTTGAAAGATAATATAGAAGGCTTAACTCCCAAGTCTGTGTCATCTACTCGTTGGGAGAGTCACATAGATAGTGTCAAAGCTATCAGGTTTCAAATTTCTGATATACGAGAGGATCTACTCCAAGTAGCTGATACTGATACAGATGATATAACCAGTAGTGAAGCTAAATCTTTAGCAAGTAATGATCTTGGTGATTTTGAGTTTATAGTAGCCATAATAATTTGGTATGAAATATTGGCTGCGATAAACTTGGTTAGCAAGAGCTTATAGTCAAAAGATATGATTATTGATGTTGCTATTGAAGAAGTGCAGGGGCTGATTACCTTTTTCAAAGGTTATAGAGAAAGTGGTTTTACACGTGCCATGGAAATAGCAAAAGAAATTGCACTTGAACTTGATATAGATGCAACATTTCGAAAAAAGCGTGAAATTAAGAGAAAAAACAATTTTATAAGAACCCAAATGATGTGCCAATTGCTACACAATCTGCATATGATTCAGATAAAGTAAAGTATTTTTTACCGGTTGTTGATCAAGCTATTGCTTCACTTACTACAAGATTTGAACGGTATAAATCATATAGCAAAATATTTGGTTTCTTGTTTACTTCTCAGTCACTACGTTTGTTGGATGATAAAAAGTTGAGATCTTCTTGCTATTGCCTTGAGACTACGCTTAAAAAGGGTAAAAAAAACGACGTTGATGGTAACAAATCTGACATTGATGGTAATGAGCTATATGTAGAGTTAAAGTTACTCCAAACTTTAATTCCAAAGGAAATTTTGGGACATGTTGATATTTTGAATTTCTTGAAGCGGATGGATTGTTTTCCTAATGTAACCATTGCGTATAGAGTTTTGCTGACTATTTCAGTGACCATTGCATCCGCGGAGAGAAGCTTTTCTAAGCTAAAGTTGTTGAAGTCATACTTGCTCTCGACAATGACACAAGAAATACTTAGTGGATTGGCTATGATAGCAATTGAAAATAATATTTTGGAGAAAGTTTTTTATGAAGAACTAAATGAAGATTTATCTCAAGAAATGCAAGAAGGATGTCACGTTTCTGCTAAAGTTTTTCTCTCAAAGAGTACTGGAGTAGTTTTCACTATGAGTTTATTTTCTGATAAGATGTAATTCTTCCAAAAAATTGTACCATCAACCTGATAATAATATAATATAAAACCTTGTTTTTCTAATTGCCAATGTTTATGTCGAGGGCCTATTTTTCTTGTTTCGCACCGGGCCTCCGTTTTCTCAGGTACGGCCCTGGCTTGATGCATCAGCGGCCCTTTTACGTTCGTCCTGTTGTGTCTGCATCTTGACCAATTTTCTCTTCTTGCGATGGAGCAAGTACTGGTATGCCATAAATTTTTCTCGGGTAGCATCCGCCATCATAGGGACTACACTCAAGATGGCATTCCTTGGTTTCTCCCAGGCTTTGTTTGCGATCCGAACTGTTATTTTGCTCCTCATGTGTGCACCGTCTTCCCCTTCGATCGCGATTTTCCATGGGTGTCACTGTCGTGTTCCTGCGAGCACCTGCGTCATTGTCCATGGAGAGGTCGTCAGGATTGACGATGGGGTTGCCGTTGAAATCCCGCACTTCCGAGGTTCCTCCACTAGGTGGTTCCATTCCCATGATTAAGCACACCTGGTGGCGTGTTGGGTACGGGATGTTGTTGCAGTTATCGAGATCGCAGAGACACCGTCGTAAGACCAGTGAAATCCCATGAGTCCGTTTCTAGGTATAGGTCGACCCTTTTGATTCCAGAGTCAACGTTGTCATCGAGTTCGTGATTGATAATGTCTGTCAAGTTCGCGATGTGGAGTGTTGGAGCCGATGTTAGCTCATCATCAGAATCAAAGGAGAAACTGTTGATGAGATCCTCCCAGTCTGTGACACAGTCGCCATTGTTCATGGCTGCTTGTAGGGACGAGATTGTCCCTCTAGTGGAGCCAACGGAGGACGTTGGTGCTACGGTTGGCGCTTCGGTTCCTACCGATGGACCCGAACAGATAGGATCCGAAAGATAGAAAGTTCCCTCTGATCTGATGTAGAGGCTTTCAATGATCATACCTGTCTCCCGGTCGAAGTTGTCAAAGACCGGAAGAAGGGTAGGCGGGTGTGGAAGGAGATAGATGGAACCGAAACGGATCTGACCACTCCCGATCGCCGAGTTGTTGCTTCACAAAGAGGGAGCCCCCAAACTCATGACTCCAGCGCTCTGATTTCCTATATACGACGCTAATTGACGAGGGGTAACCTCGACAATGCCCATTGTTATGGACTTGGGTTTCGGGTAGAAGGGAGCGTTGGTGATTTCATTGGCTTATCACACAAACAAGGGAGGTGAGATTTACCCAGGTTCAAGTCCTCGTAGAGAATACCCTACTCATGCTTGTTTGGTTATTATTGATGAAGAGCACAAAGTCATCGGGTTGCTAAATGCGATCTGGCTTGCGGCGGATTGTGGTGCGTTGAAAGCTAACCTGATCTCTCTGTCGGCTTCTCCGAGCCTTTATATGAGAGGCTAGATCTCAGATTCCAATACGGGTCGATTACAAGTTTGAGATAGAACTCTATGACTATGTCAGTTTGGGCTTCTGCCTTGATCAACACATCTGGTTCCTAGGTTTCAGATGCTTTCAGGATCCTTCGTTTTCCTTGAGCCTTATACATGCTGAAAGGGCATGTATGCCCCATGTGTGGTTTTTATAATTAATGACAATCTCTATGGACTAATGTGTAATTTGAGTTTCACTTGTAGGTTTGTCCATTGGCATCGCTTGGGCCATGTGTTGGTCTCAAGGTTGGAAGATGAAGAAATGTCCAAGGGCTTTGTGCCCATTGGAATCATGAAGAAAGAAGGAGCTTGAAGGTTGATCAACACATGTGCAAAGAGTTGCATCAAGATGGATCAACCTTGAAAGAATACAGATGTCGCCTAGAGGGAGGGTGAATAGGCGATTAAAACTTTTCCTAGAGTGGCTCAAGACATGCGGAATAAAACTAGTGTTTACTTTGTTAAGCACAACCTAGAACAACTAACGTTCACCTATGTGCACCAACAACTTATGCTAAGCATTACAAGCAACAAAGTGATAGCAAGATATATATTACTTCAAGCACGAAGGCTATCACAATGTAAAGTGCATAAGTAAAGAGCTCAGGTATAGAGATAACCGAGGCACACGGGGACACCGATATTTTACCGAGTTCCTCCCAACATGGAGTACGTCTCGTTTGGAGAGGGGGTGGTATCAAACCACCAACGCCACAAAAGGCCTCCCTTATTCTCCGGTGAATCTCACCCCAACAGGATAGATCCACGCTTCCACTATCGGTGCACTTGTCGGTGGCAACCGGAACCTCTCACAAGGTTGGGGCACTTCTCCACAACTTAATTGGAGGCTCCCAACAAACGCCACAAAAGGCCACAATGCCACCAAGGCCACAAACCGTCTAGGGTTCCAAGAACCCAAGAGGGACAAGCTCCAATGAGTAAATCAAACCAAATCCTCCGAGGAGAACTCAAACCGATGCACCAAATGCAAATTGCAAGAACACCACAAAGGTGCTCAAATCCCTCACTCTCAAGTTCCAAAAAATCTACTAAAGCTATTGGGGGAACAAGAGAGGAGGAATCAAAGAGAGACACACAATCCCCCAAAATCTAGATCCCCAAAGATACACTCACAAAGATATGAATCGGTTAGGTCAAAACATAGATCTAGATCACCTCCAACTACCCCTCAAATATATGCAAGAATCAATGGAGGGGTGAGTATAAATCAAGCTCAAAGAGTAAGGCAAATGAGGGCAAAGCTTAGACAAAAGGAGGAGTAAGAAGGTACTCTAAAAGACAAAGGGACAAGGCTATTTAAAGACACAGGCAGATTCTCACTGTTGAAGGGGTCCGGATTAGGGTACGGATTTAACCCTGTAGAGATGTGCCCAAGCCAGAAAAACAACAGGTCAACGCTGGTAGGTCAGCAAAGTAGCAGGTGCAGGGGCTGGCAGCAAGCCAGCAGGGCAAGCAGCCAGCGGCAGCGGTGGTTGGCCACGGCGATGGGGCCAGCGGCGACTGCACGCGGGAGAATGGGCGCAGCGAGTTGGGCGAGAGTGGATCTGGATCTGGATCTAGAAAAATATCTAGGCCGGCCGGTACTACCGGCCCACCCTGGCGGTACTACCGGGCCGACCGGTAGTATCGGATTTAGGTACCTAGCAAGGCAAAAATAAAACGGGCCGCTCTCGTAGGCGGTAATCTGCCCGCCGGGTACTACCGCTCGGCCTAGAAAACAGATTGACAGGCAAATATTCAAACAGCAATAACTTTTTACTGGAAGCTCCGATTAACCTGATTCCAATTGCGTTGGATAAAGGACGACAAGGGCTTCCCAATAAAAAGTGGAAGTATTGGTTATCATCAAGTGAGAAAGTATCAAGTAGAATAATGTGAGATACCTCACTTGGTGAGAAACCGAAAAGCCGCATAAATCAAAATCGCAACAAGATACAAACAGAAGATCCGATTTTGATGAACAAGAACTTGTTATGGAGATTAACACAAGCTCTATATCCTCACATGGGTAAGACCAAATAATAACCAAATACGATGATGCAAGTATGCAAAGGTTTGAGCTCTCTCCGAACGATGTGACTGAATTACTCATACGAGAGCCCCTCTTGATAGTACAGTTATCTATCCTAAACCCGGTCTCACACACACAACGTGAGACCGGCAAAAGGGAAAACATATCAAGATTATACCTTTGCCTTGAGCATTCCACTTGAGCTCGATGTAGACGGTCTTGCCCTTCTCAAGATGGAACGCCTTTCTTAATTCCTCATCATCGACCTCGCATATTAAGCTTGCAAAACATATCTTCTTTGCATTTCATCTACCTTGAAGTCAACACATGCTCCAAGCGATGCCAATGGACCAATCCTACAAGTGTAACTTAATACACACATTAGTCCATAAAGATTGTCATTAATTACCAAAACCACACATGGGGGCCCAACATGTTCTTTCAATCTCCCCCATTTTGGTAATTGATGACAATCCCTTTCCGCCTCAAGTTCCGCCTGAAAGCCTATGCATGCATATTTACTTCTTGTATATATTATGGCATGCTTGCTTTCTTTGATCCAATATATAGGAAAAACTCCACCAAATCCTGAACAAGGAAGAAGTGGCATCTACAAGGAAAATTGTGTTTTAGGTGCATTGGAGATATATATTGGGTGCTTGTATCTTGAACAAGGAAGAAGTGGCATCTACATGTTAGTTGGATGCAAGTTGGGATGATCAACGAATTCATATCTTCTTCATCCTACCAATTATATCTCGGTAACAAGTATCTATCTCTCATGCATACATATCTTGTTCCCAACCTTGTGTAGGTTGCTTGTTGGCATGAATTTGTGTTCTTCCATATGTAGGATTTCTTGTTTTGGCTTTGAAGAGTTATCTCTATTGCAAATGTGTGTATGTTGAGATGAGTGCATATAATGGGGACTATACTAAATCATGCTCATGATTCACTAATCCCAAATATGTCAATCTAGCAACTTTGTTGCATATCGTTTCCTCAATATCTCCCATGTGCAATAGTGAGTATTTTTGCCAAGTTGATTTCTATCTTGTGATACTTGTTGCCTTTCTCCATATATTCCTTCTATCCTCTTCTTCCCTTGAGAATAGTTGTGTTGTATGGGGTATGTTGGTGTTTGAAGCTCATTGATGTACAATAAGATATATTTGAGCCCTTGGGCATGCTTTCAAGCAAAACATCTTATTGGTATAGTCTATGACTTTTTTTTGGGTCTTCATGTGCTTTCTTGAGTATATATCTTGTGTGTGCATGTTTCTTTGTGGTTATATGTCTTTGTGATTTTTTCCACCTAAAAATTTATACACACAAGAGAAGATCAATATTTGGTTGTTTTTGCATTTCTTGGAAATCACCTCTTACTTCATTTTGATTCTTCGGTGGTTTCCAAATTATTGTATTTTGTGTGCATTGCTAAATTGTTTTGAAGGAGTGAGGATTCCATGGTTGTGCATATTGTTTCCAAATATAATTACTATAATTTGTGCACAATCTTTGGGGAGCTTCTATAATTCATTTAATGATGCACATGTTCCTTCTTTCTCGTTTCTTGTGGTTTAAATGCTTATGGGGGAGCAAGGATTCCATATTTGTGCATATTGTATTCATTGCAAGTATTCTAATCTTTGCACAAAGTTTGGGGAGCTTCTCTATTTTTATTTAAACACTCTTTTGGTTGTTGTTTCCTTTTGACATCATTTGATGGTGTTTCTTTTGGATCTTTTGATTGCTCGCTTCATTTGTTGAAGCCCTTTTCTTTTCTTTCTTTTCTTTTTGCTCTCTTTGGTTCCTCAATATAGTTTTACTTCCTCCCTAGTTCTCATCATTTGCCTTGTGCATATACACACCTTTGGAGGAATTCTCACTATGTTGGCCGTCTAGAACTTTTCACCCATTTTGGCAATCGATGCCAATGGGGGAGAAGTTTTGGAGGGTTTAAGGGAAGTTGGCCTTTGCTTTGAGTGTGTTCTTAAGCATTTGCCTCTCATGCTATTGCATCTTTGTGTTTGCTTTGCATGTTGAATATATAGAGGAAACTCAACCAACGGTAACGGTTGGCAATCTATGCAATGAAATTCAAGTTCATCACACATGCATAGATTGTGGGGGAGTTTGCTCTATATATTGTGGTTGTACCAACATCACATACTTGTGTAGTATTTGATGTTGGGGCAACCGCTTTGGTCGTTAATTGTCATATTTAAACCCTCGCTAAGGGATTGTCATCAATTACCAAAATGGGGGAGATTGAATGCCCCCATGTGTGGTTTTGGTAATTAATGACAATCTCTATGGACTAATGTGTAAATTGAGTTTCACTTATAGGTTTGTCCATTGGCATCGCTTGGGCCATGTGTTGGTCTCAAGGTTGGAAGATGAAAAAAATGTCCAAGGGCTTTGTGCCCATTGGAATCATGAAGAAAGAAGGAGCTTGAAGGTCGATCAAGGCATGTGCAAAGAGTTGCATCAAGATGGATCAACCTCAAGTAAGGATGAAGAAGGACGAGCTCAAGATGCGCCATCTCGGGAAGATCTCATGCTTGAAGCTTGCCATCCTCGTGCTCATGGAATGATGAAGACAAGTTCAAAGAAGAGGTTTCCCCATGGAGTATGGGGGAGCATTTTGCAAGTCTTCATCAAGCAAGAGCGAGCAAGAGCAAACAAGAAAGGTGTTCCCACTATAGAAGTACAAGACGGTCTACATCAAGTTCAAGTGGGACGCTCAGGGCAAAGGTATGTTGATAGGGCTTCTCTTTTGCCGGTCTCGTGTTGTTAGTTGGGAGACCGGGTTTAGGATAGATAGCCGTTCTATCAAGAGGGGCTCTCAAGCAGGTGTCTCGTTTGCATCGTTCGGAGAGAGCTCAAACCTTTGCATTCATATCATCATCTTTCTTGGTTATTATTTGGTTCTTGTCCATGAGAGGATCTAGAGCTTGTGGTCACCATCATAACAAGCTCTAGCTCATCATCTAAGGATTTCACTTGCATATCTTATTGCGGTTTTTGATCTTGCGAGTTTTCCGGCTCCACACCTTGGGGGATAGATCACATATATATTCATGATATTTTCTCCCAAGGTGATATCCAATATTCGTCGTTATCTTTCCAACAAAATTGGTTTCATCCCGTTTGGAGTTCGGATGCAAAAGTTATTGCGTTTCTGGTTTTCTGGTTTCTGGAATTTCCCTGACCGGAAGTTTCGGCTTCCCACCGGAAGTTCCGCTCTAACTTTTTCTCTGCTGCTCTTGTTCGCTGTTCCGCTGTTTTTATTTGTTTCGTCAAGTTAGTTTCGGTCTGGGCGAAATGTGCTATTTAGCGAACTTGGAACGGAACCCATCCATACTAGCCGTAAAAGTTCTTGGCGAACTTCCCTGAGGCCGGAACTTCGGTCACCCGCTTCGACCCAAGTTCGCCTCAAGTTCCGCCCAAGTTCGGTGGCGGTTGAGGTTCAAGTATGCTATTTGCGGAACTTGATCGAACTTGATCGGAAGTTCACCGGAACTTCCGGCTTTGACCGGAACTTCGGTTGCTTCCGAGCGGGCGCCAACGGTCGATGACCGTTGGAGCCAGCTGGTGGAACTTCATGAGCCGGAAGTTCTGGCCATGATTCATTTTTTCTGTTTCTCGCTCCGCAGTTTTCGACCGATGGTTGGGTTCCACCGAAACTTTCGGCCTCCCACGGGAAGTTCCGGCCAGGTGTCGCGAATACCCATAACAGGCAGATCTGGGAGCCCTTTAAAAGGGGCTCCTCTTCCCCTTCGTGGGTACTAGCTTTTCTTCTTGGTTCTTGGCTTTCTCTCTCTCCTCCATTGTCAACCTTGAAGAAGCTTTCCCTCTCCCTTTCCCCTCCTATGATTCTTGCATCTGTTTGAGGATTTGAGAGAGAGATCTAGATCTACAATCCCCCAAGTCAAATCCTTCTTTGTGAAGGAATCATTGGGATCTAGATCTTGGAGAGTTTTGTGTTCTCCTCTTGTGTTCTTCCTCCCTTATTCCCCCAATAGCTTTTGTAGCTTTGTTGGAATTTGGGAGAGAAGGACTTGCCCTTGCATTTGGTGCATAGGTTTGAGTTCTACTCTTGTGTTCTTCCTCCCTTATTCCCCCAATAGCTTTTGTAGCTTTGTTGGAATTTGGGAGAGAAGGACTTGCCCTTGCATTTGGTGCATAGGTTTGAGTTCTCCTCGGAGATTCGGCGAGTTCAAGCTTGTGAGCTTGTTTCTCTTGGGTTCCTTGGAACCCTAGACGGTTGTGTGGTTGGATAGTTGACCTTTTGTGGTCTTGTTGACCTTTTGTGGTCTTGTAGCCTTTTGTGGCGTTGTTGGCCTTTTGTGGCATTGTTGGCCTGTTGTGGCTTTGTTGTTGGGAGCCTCCAATTGAGTTGTGGAGTTAGCCCCAATCTTGTACGGGTTCGGTGACCGCCCTCAAGCGTCCCATAGTGGAGCAAGTGCCCGCCTTTTGTGGTGCGCACTTGGGAGAATAGGGTGAGCCTTTTGTGGCGTCGGTGAGTTGCGTGCTTCCGCATCCGGGGTGAGGCCTTGTGTGGCGTTGGGTGAGCATCGAGCCACCACACCTCGAGGTGAGCCATTTGTGGCATTCAGAGAGCATTGCGCCATCGTACCTCTCCAACGGAGACGTAGCTTCTTTGGAAGTGAACTTCGGGAAACAAATCTTCGTCTCCGCGTCCATCGGTTATCTCTCAACCGAACCCTTTACTTATGCACTTTACATTGTGATAGCCATCGTGCTTGAAGTTTCCATACCTTGCTATCACCTTGTTGATTGTATTGCTTAGCATAGGTTGTTGGTGCACCTAGGTGAACTTAGTGGCTAGGTTTTGTGCTCAATAAATTAAACGTTAGTTTTATTCCGCATTTACTTGAGCCTAAACCGTAATAATTTTAAAAGCCTATTCACCCCCCCTCTAGGCGACTTCCTTTGTACTTTCAGCATCGATTGCCGAAATGGGTGACAAGTTCTAAAAGGAAAATATATTAATAATTCCTCCAAAGGTGTGCCTTCGCACATATCCAATGATGAATACTTGGGAGGGAGTAGAACTATATCGAGGACCCGAAGATTGCCAAAATAAATAAAGTCAAATGATGCAAGCAAATACAAGATCCGACAAGCCAATTGAAAACAACAAATGAGTTCAAATGGAAACTACGAGATATTATGATATGAGCAAAAGAGTGCTTTTAAATAATAAATGGAGAAGCTCCCCAAGATTTGTGCATAATTCAAAATAAATGCATTAGAATACATATTGCACAAATATGGAATCCTCGGTCCCCCATAAGCATTTAAAACACAATAAATGAAAGATCAAACATATGCTTAAATAAAATAGAGAAGCTCCCCAAGATTTGTGCACACTTTAGAATTGTTGTATTTCAATACAAAAATGCACAAATATGGAATCCTCACTCCTCCATAAACATTTAAGGCACAATAAATGAGAGAGGAGAAATGAGCATTATTAAATGAATTAGATGAGCTCCCCAAAGATAATGCACCAATTATGATAATTGTAATTGGGGACAAGGTGCATAATCATGGAATCCTCACTCATCCAAATTCATTTAACAATACAAGGCATGAGAGAACAAGTATGAGTGTCCGAAGGTGCAAACAAGAGGAACAATCACTCATAGGCAAATAAATTTGGGAACCACCGAAGAATCAAAAGGAATAGAAAGGTGGTATCCAAGGATTAATGATCAACTAAAATTATCTTCTCATATGTGTATATGTCTCTAAGTGGAAAACATCACAAAGACATATGCCAACAAAGAAATATGCACACATAAAGAATATATACAAGAAGCACATGAAAAAAAGAAGTCATAACATATACCAATAAGATTTTTGCTTCAAAGCACGGCCAAAGGCTCAAATATATCTTATTGTACATTAATAAGCTTCAAATACCAACACACTACATATATTACAACTATCACCAAGGGAAACGGAGAAAGTTGAAATATATGGAGAAAGGCAACAAGTATCATAAGAGAAAATAGACTAGCAAAATCTCACTATTGCACATGAGAGAAGTTGAGGAAAAGATAGGCAATAAAATTGCTAGATTGACATATTTGGTATTGGAGGATCACTTGCATGATTTTGTATAGTCCCTATTATATGCACTCATCTCAACTTAAACACATATACAATATAGAGTCCTCTCAAAACCATGGCTAGAACTACAATAATTACAAATACATTAATTCATGCTATAAGGCAACCGACAAACGGTTGGAATCAAGATATGTGAGCATGATAAAGAGATACTTGTTACCGAGATATAATTGGTAGGATGTAGAGGATATGAATTCGTTGATCATCCTATAGTTTGCCTCAAATTTTCTTCTAAGCATCACTTCTTCAAAATTGAGATACAAGCATCCAATCCATCTCCAATGTACCTAAAACAAATTTAAGTACAAAATGGTCCCCAAACTTATTGGGTCCAATGTAGTTAGTGCAACTACAATACATAGGAGAGACTCCACATAAATATGTACATATTGATATGAAATTGAATTTCATGCACAACTTAGCCGATGGGATTTGGTGGAGTATCCCCTATATATTGGATCAAAGAAAGCAAGCATGCCATAATATAAACATATAGTAAATATGCATGCATAAATCTTTCAAGAACCAAAAAGGAGATGCAATTTGAACAAAAACACCAAGTAAATCGACATTGCACACACAAGAGTGTGACATGACAAATTATGTCCAAATTGGATCAAAGAACCAATTCAACACATGAAAGATCACAAGTTCAACAAATGAACTAGGCAAAAGCCAAAGAGCAAAAGATAGATAAAAATACAAATGCTTAATGATTTATCTCATTCTAAAGTGGTCAAAATGTGAAACACGGAATGAGACAAAACCAACTCCCAAGAAGAGCAAGGTTCCAACAAGAAACCAAACTCTCCAAACTTCTCATGATGGCACAAAATACCAAAACAAAAAGATTGAGGTTCCAAGCACATAAAACCCGATATGGACCAAACAAAGAAGCATAAATATGAGTGTTCTAAATAATATAGGAGAGCTCCCCCATAGATAGTGCATTATGTAGGATTTTATTTTAAATGCAAAATGCACACAAATGGGATCATCACTAGTACCTACAATAAGTAAAACACAAGAGGATATCAATGAAATAAGAAGATCCACAAGAAGCAAGGAAGGCTTGGGAGACAACACAAAACATTTTCTTGGCCAAAGATAGGATAAAATTAAGCAAGGGCCAAAGTGAATATGATCAATAAATTCTACCATAAGTTGGGTACTCATTGTCCAAGGACAAGAAATAAAATAATTTTCCCAGGGTAGCTTGCATGGATATCCAAGATCATAGTCACAACAAGAAGCATATAACTAAATATAAGAAATTAAGCATGATACTTCGAGCAAGATTCTTGGTAGCTTCCAATAGTCACACAATCACTAGTGATTAGAGTAACTTGAAGCAAATGGTTTCCATGAGGATATATATATCTAAATATGAGGAAACACATACCAAGAAACACTCTCATATACAAGATCCAAGATATGATCAATAAAGGCATTCAAGCAAATTGGAACTTGTATGAGCAAATGTGTCACATAGGAGCTAGATAATAATCAATGTCAATTCTAAGTGACACAACCTCAAATATTCACATTTTCTAGGATTTGTAATATGCACTAAGCATATGACTTCCCCATAACGTGATACTACCATAAAACCAACACGAGGCAAAAAGATACATAAAGAGATAATTAATGGACATTATAAAACTTAAATTTCTCATGAGAATTATACCACATAGAGATTAGACAATAATCCAATATAAATACTAGATGGTATTCCCAATGTACACACAATTTTAGGATTGTGGAATGCCCAAGCATAACACTCCCCCAAAATGGGATAATCCAGTAATCTCTCACAAGAGCCAAATAAGATATCAAATATAATCAAGAAAGGCTCAAACACAAGAAACATACATACATGGTGTGCCACCTAATCATACACAAATAATCTTGATTTCAAGATAATTAAGTGGATAGCACAACATGTACAAAAACATGGAAGATACAAAAACAACACATGCACAAGGGGGCGAGTAACTTTCAATGTAAAGAGTTTAGCATATGTTACCGCAAGGAGGAAAATTGGAAATATAATATAATCATGATAATCCACATGGCTTGGCTTGACAATAATAATTGATGAATATCCCTCAATTCTTCATAATGTAGCCAAGACTCCGATGCCCTCCAACAATACCTATTGATCAAGTTTTGGCTTGTTGGTCCCCAACCAAGTTGGGTCCTAAGAGGTTAGTCACAATAGGCTTGGCAACCCAAATGGTTCTTTTCTTGAACCCACATTGAGCACCAACAAATTTGGCAAACACATTGCCAACCTCATCCTTAGGAAGTGAATAAGCATCATCAATCAAGATAGGATGGGATGAGGAGATACCAATAGTGCATGAGGAAGAAATGTGTCCCTTCTCGCAGCATATGTAGCAAGTTCTACTCTGGCCATCTTTCTTTTTGGATGAAGAAACAACTTGAGGAAGAGCTTGAGTCTTCTTAGGAGGAGGACCATCTCTAACAATATGTAGAGCTTGAGGCCGCTTCCCTTGTTGCTTCTTGCCAAGGGACTTCTTCTTGAATGGGCAATGTTTGACATGATGCCCTTCTTCCTTGCACTTGAAGCAAACAATGTTGGCCAGATTCTTGACTTGATCTTGGCCATTCTTCTTGTTATCCTTGTGCTTCAACTTGATAGTGGACTTGTTCTTGACATTGGAGTTGAATCCAAGCCCACTCTTGTCATTGGGGGATTTTTGCACACTCAAGATTTTGTTGAGTGCGTACTTCCCTTGATGACCCTTTTTCAAGTCATTCTTCAAAGAAGTGACTTGAGCCTTGAGCTCTTTGATTTCCTCTACATGGTTAGTTTCAATAAAAGTACTAGAGGAAGTAGATGCTACATTGTTAGAGCAATAAGGCACGGAATGTAATTCATCACGAGATATAGCATGGTTGTGAGAGGATGAATTACAAGGACTAGCACATGGCACTATAACATTTGGAGTAGATATAGTGCAAATGTCCACATGAGGCCCACTAGATGTTACCTTTGACATGATGGCCTCATGAGCTAACTTTAGCCTACCATGGGAGACTATAAGATCCTCATGCAAGCTCGAGAGCTTAACATGACTTTCTTCTAATTTCCCATAGTTGCTAGTTAGCAACGCAAGTTGAGCCTTTATCTCAACATTCTCCTTCAACATAGATGCTTCACAAGAAATAGAGTTAGTAGCACAAGCATCATCATTATTAGCAAGAGGCGAGGGCAACTTGGCAAGCTCTTTTGAATATGAAACTTTAAGTTGCTCATGTGACTCGGTGAGTTTGATGAGTTCACCCTTTATGACCCTAGAGCCATTTTTGAGGTGCTCAAAATCCTCAAGGAGTTTAGCATAAGCAACTTGAGTCTCATCATTTTTACTTTTGAGATCACTTGCCACCTTAAGATCTCTACCATGAGATTTCTTTACTCTAGATAGCTCTAAAGCAAAGGTCTCCTCAAGATATTCCTTAGTGGTTTGTTCCTCTTCAAGAGCTTTATTTAGGTTTGCAATTATATTAGCATACTCACGCTCAAGACTACACGTTTTATCAACATTGTTATCATGCACCTCAATTTGAGTTTCTAACTTATCAATATGTTCTTTGCTCTTAATAGCAAAGTCCAAGACTTCAACAAAGTTAGAGCAAGCAATATCCTTTTTAACAAGGGCACGATAAACAATCTCACCCTTCTCATATAAATCATCAATATCAAGCTCTTATTCCACATTATCCACATCCTCCTCATCACAAGAGGTAATGGGTTCCAAAGTAGGAGTTACCTTATAATACCTAGCCATAAGGCATAGGTGGGTACCGGAAGAAGGTGAAGATGAGATTGCATTTGTGGCTTCATTAAAAAACATGTCTTGGCCCATAGAATCTTCGGTTTCCTCTACATGGTTAGCAATACAAGCACTAGAGGAAATGGACGCATTTTTATCATGGCAACAAGACAACACAAGCATATCATCATGAGATTTATTCAAGTCATTTCTACATGATATGCAAGGACTATTAACACAAGCATGTAAGGAGTTTGTAGTGCTAGAAGTGTTAAAGTCCAAAGATAGATCATTGCAACTAGATAGAGATGAGGGATTACAAATAGTAAGCACACTATCCAAATTGTAATTTCTATCACCACTCACCATATCATTACCTTGTGAAAAGTCACATGTTGGTGAAGTGGTAGAGGATGAGAACTCATCTCGACCGGAAGTGGAAGCAACACAATCATCCTCAATAATGTTGGACACAACATATTTATCTTGAATTTTTGTCCATAACTCATGAGCGCTCCAAAAAGGAATGATTGAAGATGTAACTACATAGCTCAAAGCATTAACAAGCACATTAGAAGCTTGAGCATCGAGATATAAGTTTTTCTCATCCTCACAAGATAGATTTTTGAAATCCATAGGAGGAGAAAAACCTATATCTACAATACGCTCCAAATTTGGGTCCATGTCCCGAAAATGAATGAGCATGCGATTTTTACATATATCATAATTTTTGCCATCGAATGTGAACATGTCATTGTGCACAAATCCTCTAGCCGACATCTTTACTCTCAAGGCGGTGAAGCCTAAAATGAGAGACCGGGCTCTGATACCAATTGAAAGGATACAGATGTCGCCTAGAGGGGGGGTTAATAGGCGATTAAAACTTTTCCTAGAGTGGTGCAACACAGGCGGAATAAAACTAGTGTTTACTTTGTTAAGCACAACCTAGAACAGCTAAGGTTCACCTATGTGCACCAACAACTTATGCTAAGCATTACAAGCAACAAAGTGATAGCAAGATATATATTACTTCAAGCACGAAGGCTATCACAATGTAAAGTGCATAAGTAAAGAGCTCGGGTATAGAGATAACCGAGGCACGCGGGGACACCGATATTTTACCGAGTTCCTCCCAACATGGAGTATGTCTAGTTTGGAGAGGGGGTGGTATCAAACCACCAACACCACAAAAGGCCTCCCTTATTCTCCGGTGAATCTCACCCCAACGGGATAGATCCACGCTTCCACTATCGTTGCACTTGTCGGTGGCAACCGGAACCTCTCACAAGGTTGGGGCACTTCTCCATAACTTAATTGGAGGCTTCCAACAAACGCCACAAAAGGCCACAATGCCACCAAGGCCACAAACCGTCTAGGGTTCCAAGAACCCAAGAGGGACAAGCTCCAATGAGTAAATCAAACCAAATCCTCCGAGGAGAACTCAAACCGATGCACCAAATGCAAATGGCAAGAACACCACAAAGGTGCTCAAATCCCTCACTCTCAAGTTCCAAAAAAGCTACTAAAGCTATTGGGGGAACAAGAGAGGAGGAATCAAAGAGAGACACACAATCCCCCAAAATCTAGATCCCCAAAGATACACTCACAAAGAGATGAATCGGTTAGGTCAAAACGTAGATCTAGATCACCTCCCACTACCCCTCAAATATATGCAAGAATCAATGGAGGGGTGAGTATAAATCAAGCTTAAAGAGTAAGGAAAATGAGGGCAAAGCTTAGACAAAAGGAGGAGTAATAAGCTACTCTAAAAGACAAAGGGATAAGGCTATTTCAAGACACGGGCAGATTCTACCCGTTGGGGCGTTTTTCAGAACGGTCCGGTACTACCGGATTTAACCGGTAGTACAGCCCCAGTCCCAGGCCCAGCAAAAAAACAAACAGCAGCCAGGTCAACGCGGGGTCAGGCGGGTGCAGCGAAGCAGCAGCTGCAGCGGGGCCGCGGTGGGGCCAGCAGGCCAGCAGAGCGGGGCCTGGCGGCGGCAGCGGCGCAAGCGACGCGGACTCGCGCGGGGCCACGTGGGGCCAGCGAAGCGGCGGCTGCACGCGGGAGAATGGGCGCAGCGAGCTGGGCGAGAGCGGATCTGGATCTGGATCTAGAAAAATATCTGGGCCGGCCGGTACTACCGGCCCACCCTGGCGGTACTACCGGGCCCGCCGGTAGTACCGGATTTAGGTACCCAGGGAGGCAGAAAGAAAACGGTCCGCTCTCAGGGGCGGGCGGTAGTACCGGCCCGCCCAGGTGGTACTACCGCTCGGCCTAGAAAACAGATTGACAGGCAAATATTCAAACGGCAATAACTTTTGACTGGAAGCTCCGATTGACCCGATTCCAATTGCGTTAGATAAAGGACGACAAGGGCTTCCCAATAAAAAGTGGAAGTATTGGTTATCACCAAGTGAGAAAGTATCAAGTAGAATAATGTGAGATACCTCACTTGGTGAGAAACCGAAAAGCCGCATAAATCAAAATCGCAACAAGATACAAACAGAAGATCCGATTTTGATGAACAAGAACTTGTTATGGAGATTAACACAAGCTATATATCCTCACATGGGTAAGACCAAATAACAACCACATACAATGATGCAAGTATGCAAAGGTTTGAGCTCTCTCCGAACGATGTGACCGAATTACTCATACGAGAGCCCCTCTTGATAGTACGGTTATCTATCCTAAACCCGGTATCACACACACAACGTGAGACCGGCAAAATGGAAAACCTATCAATATTATACCTTTTCCTTGAGCATTCCACTTGAGCTCGATGTAGACGGTCTTGCCCTTCTCAAGATGGAACGCCTTTCTTAATTCCACATCATCGACCTCGCATATTGAGCTTGCACAACATATCTTCTTTGCATTTCATCGACCTTGAAGTCAACACATGCTCCAAGCGATGCCAATGGACCAATCCTACAAGTGTAACTTAATACACACATTAGTCCATAAAGATTGTCATTAATTACCAAAACCACACATGGGGTCCCAACATGTTCTTTCAAACCTCAAGTAGGGATGACGAACGGCGAGCTCAAGATGCGCCATCTCTAGAAGATCTCATGCTTGAATCTTGCCATCCTCGTGCTCATGGAATGATGAAGACAAGTTCAAAGAAGAGGTTTCCCCATGGAGTATGGGGGAGCAATTTGCAAGTCCTCATCTTCATCAAGCAAGAGCATCAGAGAAAGGTGTTCCCACTATAGCATTATCTTTCTTGGTTGTTTTTTGGTTCTTGTCCATGAGAGGATCTAGATCTTGTGGTCATCATCTTAACAAGCTCTAGTTCATCATCTAAGGATTTCACTTGCATATCTTATTGCGGTTTTTGATCTTGCGAGTTTTTTGGCTCCACACCTTGGGGGATACTTCATGTATATGTTCATGGTATTTTCTCCCAAGGTGATACCGAATATTTTGAATGTTATCTTTCGTCGTTATCCAATACACCTTGGATTCTATTCGTTGTCATCTTTCCAACAAAATTGGTTTCATTCCGTTTGTAGTTCGGATGCAAAAGTTATCGCGTTTCTGGTTTTCTGGTTTTTGGAATTTCCCTGACCGGAAGTTCCGGCTTCCCATCGGAAGTTCCGCTAGGGCATCTTTGCCGCCGAAAGTTCCGGGTCTTCTTCGCTCACGTTCCGTAACCTTCTGTTTTGGATGTTCTATTTGATGAAACTTTAGTCGGAATTTCCACCAGAAGTTCTGCTCCCATCGGAAGTTCCGGCCAGGGACCAGAAGTTCTGCTTAGGCCTAGTTGCCGCTGAAAGTTCCGGTTGAATTTCCAGCTCTTGTTCCGCTCAAGATTCAGTAACCTTCTGTGTTGGTTTTGTCTATTTGGCGGAACTTCTGTCGGAACTTCCACCGGAAGTTTCGCTCCCACCGGAAGTTCCGGTGAACCGGCGGAAGTTCCGACCAGGACTCGTTTTTTCAGTTTCTCGCTCAGCAGTTTTTGACCGTTGGCTATGTGCCACCGGAAGTTCCGGCCTCCCACCGGAAGTTCCGGCCAGAAGTCGCGAATGCCCATAACGTGCAGATCTGGGAGCCCTTTAAAAGGGGCTCCTCTTCCCCTTCGTGGTTAATAGCTCTTTTCTTGGTTCTTGGCTTTCTCTCTCTCCTCCATTATTGACCTTGAAGAAGCTTTCCCTCTCCCCTTTCCCTTCCTACGATTCTTGCATCTTTTTGAAGGATTTGAGAGAGGAGATCTAGATCTACAATCCCCCAAGCTAAATCCCTTCTTTGTGAAGCAATCATTGGGATCTAGATCTTGGAGAGTTTTGTGTTCTCCTCTTGTGTTCTTCCTCCCTTATTCCCCCAATAGCTTTTGTAGCTTTGTTGGAATTTGGGAGAGAAGGACTTGCCCTTGCATTTGGTGCATATGTTTGAGTTCTCCTCGGAGATTCAGCGAGTTCAAGCTTGTGGGCTTGTTTCTCTTGGGTTCCTTAGAACCCTAGACGACTATGTGGTTGGATTGTTGACCTTTTGTGGTCTTGTTGACCTTTTGTGGTATTGTAGCCTTTTGTGGCTTTGTTGGCCTTTTGTGGCATTGTAGCCTTTTGTGGCTTTGTTGTTGGGAGCCTCCAATTGAGTTGTAGAGTTAGCCCCAATCTTGTACGGGTTCGGTGAACCCCCTCAAGCGTCCCATAGTGGAGAAAGTACCCGCCTTTTGTGGTGCGCACTTGGGAGAATAGGGTGAGCCTTTTGTGGCGTCGGTGAGTTGCGTGCTTCCGCATCCGGGGTGAGGCCTTGTGTGGCGTTGGGTGAGCATCGAGCCAACACACCTCGAGGTGATCCATTTGTGGCGTTCAGAGAGCATTGCGCCATCGCACCTCTCCAATGGAGACGTAGCTTCTTTGGAAGTGAACTTCGGGAAACAAATCTTCGTCTCCGCATCTATTGGTTATCTCTCAACCGAGCCCTTTACTTATGCACTTTACATTGTGATGGCCATCGTGCTTGAAGTATTTATATCTTGTTATCACCTTGTTGCTTGTATTTCTTAGCATAGGTTGTTGGTGTACTTAGGTAAACTTAGTGGCTAGGTTTTGTGCTCAATAAATTAAACGTTAGTTTTATTCCGCATTTACTTGAGCCTAAACCATAATATTTTTAAAAGCATATTCACCCCCCCTCTAGGCGACTTCCTTTGTACTTTCACATGCCTTGGTTCAGATCTTTACCAGGTATGCAAATCATGAGAACCCAATAAGTTATGCCATGTTAGAGGGTAGCACAGCAGTCTGCACCCTTCCCTCGCTACCAAGGCCAGCCAAAGAAAGCATGCGATCACCACCGCGCTGATCTAGGTCGAGGGGGCTTAAGCCGATCTTATGAGGGGAACATCGACTCTCCCCTTCACCTCTCCGACTAGAGGAGCAAGGAAACCAGTAGGAACCCTAAAGGACACCAGATCCGATTGCCCAGATCCATGTCCTCATTCCAAACTACGGGAAGAAGGCACCCTACTGGCAAGCTGTCTAACACGCTACACCTAACTACTATGGCGAAGAAATTAAGGCTAGGCAAAGATCTAGAGATAGGTGAAAGGGCATGTATGCCCCCATGTGTGGTTTTGGTAATTAATGACAATCACTATGGACTAATGTGTAAATTGAGTTTCACTTGTAGGTTTGTCCATTGGCATCGCTTGGGCCATGTGTTGGTCTCAAGGTTGAAAGTTGAAGAATTGTCCAAGGGCTTTGTGACCTTTGGAATCATGAAGAAACAAAGTGCTTGAAGGTTGATCAAGACAAGTGCAAAGAATTGCATCAAGATGGATCAACCTCAAGAAGGGATGAAGAAGGACAAGCTCAAGATGCACGATCTCTAGAAGATCTCATGCTTGAAGCTTCCCATCCTTGGTGATCATGGAGTGATGAAGACAAATTCAAAGATGATGTTTCCCCATGGAGTATGGGGGAGCAATTTTCAAGTCTTCATCGAGCAAGAGCAAACAAGAAAGGTGTTCCCACTTGAGAAGAACAAGATGGTCTACATAAAGTTCAAGTGGATTGCTCGAGGCAAAGGTATGATCTTGATAGGGCTTCTCTTTTTCCAGTCTCGTGTTGTTAGTTGGGAAACCGGGTTTAGGATAGATAGACATTCTATCAAGAGGGGATCTCAAGCAGGTGTCTCAATCGCATCATTCGGAGAGAGCTCAAACCTTTGCATTCTTAGCATCATCTTTCTTGTTGTTAGTTGGTTCTTGTTCATGATAGGATCTAGATCTTGTGGTTATCATCATAACAAGCTCTAGTTATTCATCTAAGGACTTCCCTTGCATATCTTATTGCATTCTTGATCGTGCGAGTTTTTCCGGCTTCACACCTTAGGAGATATCTCACACACACACACATATTTGATATTTTCTCCCTTGGTGGTATCCAATATTTCACCTTTTGTTGGATTCTCTTGGTTTTATCTTTCCAACAAAATTGGCTTCATCCCAATCAGAGTTTCCAAGCTCAACTTCTTGTGTTTTGGGTTTTGAAGGTTTTACCGGTTCATCGCTTCTAGAGGTCATATCTTTCTCAATTTGGTTTTATCCTTCCATGCTGGACTATGATGTTTCTTTGCATAATCTTTTAGAGCTTTTCTTTATCTTCAAAACGAGCCCAAGATTATCAAAAACGGAGTCCGAAATCAAAAGTTATTAAACTTTTCATGCAATGGTGTCCAACGTTTTTGCTTGAGCGGAAATTCGAGTCCAAATTCTGACCCAAGTTTCGATACGTACTGTTTTCTTCTGTTTTTTGTGTCTCTATTTACTGGAAGGGATTTGAGAGAGGAGATCTAGATCTACAATCCTACCAAACCAAATCCCTTCTTTGTAAAGAAATCATTGGGATCTAGATCTTGGAGAGTTTTATGTTCTCCTCTTGTGTTCTTCCTCCCTTATCCCCCCAATAGATTTTGTAGCTTTGTTAGAATTTGGAAGTGAAGGACTTGCCCTTACATTTGGTGCATAGGTTTGAGTTCTCCTCGAAGGTTCGGCTAGTTCAAGCTTGTGGGCTTGTTACTCTTGGGTTCTTGAAACCCTAGACGGTTGTGTGGTTGGGTTGTTGACTTCTTGTGACCTTTTGTGGTCTTGTAGCCTTTTGTGGCTTTGTTGTTGGGAACCTCCAATTGAGTTGTGGAGATAGCCCCAATCTTGTACGGGTTTTGGTGACCGCCCTCACGTGTCCCTTAGTGTATCATGAGTGGGCCTTTGTGGCGAGCTCACAGGAGAATAGGTTGAGCCTTTTGTGGCATCGGTGAGTTGCGTGCCTTCGCAGGGTGAGGCCTTGTGTGGTGTTGGGTGAGCATCGAACCACCACACCCCGAGGTGAGCCATTTGTGGCA
The DNA here is from genome assembly GCA_023614405.1 of Avena insularis. Lineage (NCBI taxonomy): Eukaryota > Viridiplantae > Streptophyta > Magnoliopsida > Poales > Poaceae > Avena > Avena insularis. The sequence goes on along the minus strand of CM042691.1, from coordinate 37,404,597 downwards.
TTCGGAGAGCATCGCATCTCTCCAACAAAGACGTAGCTTCTTTGGAAGTGAACTTCGGGATAAAAAATTCGTCTCCGCGTCCATCGGTTATCTCTCAACCGAGCTCTTTACTTATGCATTCTACATTGAGATGGCCATTGTGCTTGAAGTATTTTACCTTGCCATCACCTTATTGCTTGTATTGCTTAGCATAGGTTGTTGGTTCACTTAGGTAAACCTAGTGGTTAAGTTTTGTGCTCAATAAATTAAACGTTAGTTTTTATTCCGCATTTGTTTGAGCCTAAACCGTAATAATTTTAAAATCCTATTCACCCTCCTCTAGGTGACGTCCTTTGCACTTTCAATAGGGATATTAAAGAGGGTGACAAGAATACTTCTTACTTTCAAACTGTAGCTAATGAAAGGAGGAGGAAGATCCTGATTCATTCTCTGGATGGACCTGATGGGCCCATTATTAATCATGATAAAATGTTAGATGTAGCTGTTGGATTTTATAAGGACCTGTTTAGTAAGGAGGATATGCAGGGATTAAATTATCAAAGGGCTTCTTCCCTAATAATGACTTTGTTACTTCTGAAGATACTGATATGTTGGAATCTCCTTTCTCTAAAGAAAAAGTTAAATCTGCTATGTTTAATTCTTATGCCGATGGAGCCCCTGACCCTGATGGCATTCCTTTCTTTTTTTACCAGAAATTCTGGAATCTAGTTAAGAGTGACATTATGAATATGTTTTCTGATTTCCATGCCGGTAGACTTGATCTCTTTAGGCAAAAAAATTCTATGTTGTCTCTAATACCAAAAGAGGCTAATGCCACTCATATTAAAAAGTTTAGGCCCATAAGTTTGCTTAACTGCATTTTTAAGTTGTTTACCAAGGTGATTACGGTAAAGCTAAGTTCTGTTCATAGGTTAATTTCCTTGAATCAGTCGGCTTTTCTTAAAGGTAGATATATCTTAAAAAGTGTGGTTACAGTCCATAAGGTTATTCATTCTGTTCACAAGTCTAAAGATAAAGGCATTATGCTCAAACTAGACTATGAGAAAGCCTTTGATGAAGTTAACCTTGACTTTCTCTTTGAGCTTCTAGAAAGGAGAGGTTTTGGTCAACATTTTATCAAACTAGTCAAATTAGCTGTTTTGGGGGGTTCTGTAGGTGTCAAGCTGAATAACTTGGAAAGCAATTATTTCCTTACTGGAAAAGGCTTGAGAAAGGGGGTCCCCTTTCTCCCATTTTATTCATTCACGTTGTTGACACTCTCACCAAAATGCCGATCAAAGCTCCTCGGTCTAACCTCATTAAGGGCCTTTTCCCTGATCTTTATCCTAGAGGTGTCATGAGTCTCCAATATGCTGATTACACTAGCCTCTTTGTTGCTAATGATCCTGTCTTGGCTAAAAATCTTAGAGTTACTCTTACCTGTTTTGAACAGGTGTCTGGTATGAGAATTAACTTTGGTAAAAGTGATCTCATACCTATTAATATGGATGCTGAAGAATCTGCCACCTTTGTGGATATCTTCGGTTGTGCCTTAGGGGAGTTTCCCATTAAATACTTAGGCATTCCCCTCCACTTTGAGAAGCTGAGAAAAGAGGATATTCAACTTGTTATTGATAAGATTCTCAAACACATTGCAGGATGGAGAGGGAAACTGCTATCATATGCTGCTAGATTAGTACTAATTAAGTCCTGCCTTGCAAGTATCCCCATCTACTTACTCTCTTTCTTAAAATTCCCTAAATGGGCTTTAGACATGATTAATACTCAGATGGCCAACTGCCTTTGGGATGATTTTGAAGGACATAGGAAAATCCATTTGGCAAATTGGCCTCTAATTTTTATGCACAAGGACTTTGGTGGCCTGGGCATCCCAAATATTAGAGATTTAAACATCTGTTTGCTAGGTTCCTGGATTAAGAGACACTCTCTTGATGATCAGAAACTATGGAAACAAATTGTAGATAAAAAAGTACTCTGCCTCTTCCCCTAATATCTTCTGTAGTGAGGACACCAATACATCTACTTTTTGGAAATGTGTGATGTGGGCTGCCCAAGCTCTGAAGTTTGGATATAGGTGGAATGTAGGTGATGGGAACAAAATTAAATTTTGGGAGGACACTTGGTTTGGTACTTCTCCCTTAGCCATCCAGTTCTGGGCTCTATACTCTATCTGTAATGAACAATGTAGTACCATTTCTCAAGTCTAGGATGGATCTATCTTGAAGCTAACTTTTAGGAGAAAATTTCCCTCCTTGCTTATGGAGCTCTGGTATAGTTTGGAGTCTATCATTCGAGATGTTAGCCTGTCTCCGAACACTGATGCTCAGGTGTGGACATATAATAGTTGCGGGTCTTATTCTGCTAGTTCCATGTATGATGTCATTAACTTTAGAGGGGTCAAACAGATTTTCATACCTGCTATTTGGAAACTGTTCATCACTCCTAGGATACAGATCTTCTTATGGATGGTTATGCATAATAAGATTATGACTAGAGATATGCGAAAAAGGAATCTAAATAAGCCTCTAGAATGTGTGTTTTGTTCTAGTCATGAAACAGTCCACCATCTGTTTTTTGATTTTATAGTAGCTAAACAAATTTGGGGAGAAGTTAGTGCTTTCTTTGGCAGACCTTTAGGTTCTAATCTAGCTTCTATTTCCCATTTTTGGATTGCTAACAACAAACATGCTTCTATGAATTCCATATGTGCTATTGTGTTATGGTCCATTTGGAGACTCGCGAATGATTTGATCTTCAATGGACTGACATGGCTTAGTATGAAATAGATCTGGTTGATCATTTTAAGAACTATCAGAAGATGGCGGCTCCTTTTCAAGGAATCGATGATGGAATTGGTGGAAAACTTCTGCCATCACTTCCACCGAAGTGTTTTTCTTTAGCATCTTTGCCTGTCGTGAGGATCGCTGGGATGAATGCGGCTTCTTCGCCCTGGCGTCCACAAGATCTCTCCAAGACTGCGCCTGGAGCTGAGAACGACAAGCTCCTTCGCCCTCGTCAGCTGCCACCTTTGGTCTTTGCCAGTCCTACCTCTATTCTGAAAGCTGAGCTCTGGGCATCCCCGATCGTGAGGCCAGGGGTCTTGGACCCTGAAGAAGTTTTTGTCTGATGGTATAGAGTGGCCTCTTTGTTTCTTCTTCGTTCTGGGCATGAGTGCTCTTAGAATTATTTTTCCTGTTATTTCAGGAAGTTTTTTTAGACTTAGTCTTTTCCTTTTCATTTGATACATGAACCCCTGTACTCGTTGGTTGATGTTGGTTTCTTAAATGGAACCGGGAGGATCTCTCCTGTTTTTCTAAAAAAAACTACTATGGCGTCGCTTCGTGCCCAGCTCCGCCGGCTATTCCAGCGAAGGGGACGACGAAAGGGCACGGTTTGCAGAGGAAGACTTTACTATAGCAACGTGGGAGAGGGGAAGAAAAGTTTTCGGGACACATGTATATATCAGGTGAAGCTGATCGATCCTTCTTTAGGAAAGCTAATTAACTCGCACACACCCATTGACTTTGTTTCATGTCTTTGATTTTGAAACCCAATAGAGGTGGAGAAGAGGATTGGTGAACCAAGTGCTCTTACCATATATTTAGGAATATCTGTAGCTGAAGATAAAACTAAAAATAACCTACTATTATATATAATATTTTGTTATTATATCAAGAGGTCTATACACATTTAGTCCCACATCTTGCATCACAAGAACGTTTTAGTCCCATATCTTGCAAAATGAGCAATACTAGTCCCACAACTTGCGTCCCGAGAGCATTTTAGTCCAATTTAAGCAAATGCTAGTAAGTTTGACTAAAATCATCCACAAATAACGTTGATTTTTTAAATGACCCCTCTATATTTTTCTCTATTATTTATGTCCTTGATACGGACTGACAGGTGGAGCACATATCAATTAGCGTATATACCAATAATACCAATAAAATAGCAAGAAAGAGAATTTGAACTTCCAATACCTTTTGACAACAACACAACAGCACAAGCCACTACACTGGTAGATACTAGTCCCACAACTTGAGTCCCGAGAGCATTTTAGTCCAATTTAAGCAAATGCTAGTAAGTTTGACTAAAATCATCCACAAATAACGTTGATTTTTTTAAATGACCCCTCTATATTGTTTTCTATTATTTATGTCCTTGGTACGGACCGACAGGTGGAGCATATATCAACGTATATACCAATAATACCAATAAAATAGCAAGGAAGAGAATTTGAACTCAGTACCTTTTGACAACAACACAACAGCACAAGCCACTACACTGGTAGATGCTATCTATTATTTATAAGAACATAATTATTTTATATAATAAAAAAGTACACACACTCATAAAAATATTCACGTCAACTGCTAGAATAATCGTATCATCTGTACCAAAACATCCCGTTATCTGCATGTTGGCATGGTCCAGAGTATCTACTGTATAGTTTAGTCATTAACCGTTCTCGTACTTGGGAAGATAATTCCCTAGTTTTATTTTGGCTCTCTTGAGAAACGATGTAGGTGTGTCTGATCATCAATAAAGCTAACATGGGATAGAGTCCCACTGTTTCCCTAAAAAAAGCTGTAGTGTTTAGAATAAGCTTGAGTTTTTTTTTATTCAAAAAAAGAAAATAAATAAAATTGAGTTATAACTATAGCTCAAAACACAAATTATTTTGAATTGAAAATTTATAATTTTTTTAGATTTTTTCACAACTTTAGAACTCGTATTTTTAAATGTTCAAAATAAAGAACAAATCTGCTGTGCGTGCGGGCGTGCTAGGACACATCATACGAAAAGTAATGTATAATAAACGGACGCTTTTAATTCACTCAGATTGCTCTCTATGCCGTAGTGGCAAGGCTGATTTCTCTACTTGTGCAGGTAGTGAGTTTGAATTTGTCTTCATTTTTTTATTTGTTTTCTTATTTTGCAAAAGTTATTCCACATTTCAGTTTTAGAATGAATTGCCATCAATTTGGTTAAAATCGCAGAAATTTAATTGAATTGGACTAAAATACTCATGGGTTACAAGTTGTGGGACTAATATTGTTTACTTTGCAAGATGTGGGACTAAAACGTTTTTATAGTGCAAGATGTGGGATTAAATGTGTATATAACTCTTATATCAATATTACATGTCCTGAATAAGATAAGACCGTCTAAACACTTCGAACCCCCTCTTCTGCCAAACAAGGCTAACTAGTGATGGGTCCACGAATCTCTCGTGCAAAATCGGCTTGCTGCTCCGAACGCGACCCTGCTAAAGCCTCCAACCCACTGAAGTATGGGTCCAGATACGAGCGGACCCACCTGTCACTGAAAGGAACAGAATTCTCCCAGTCTCGCCGATTAACGTCCCATGGACCCCACAGAAAGATACACTTTGCCAGGCTGGCGATCAAAGTCTCGAGGGGATTTATAACGCGGGCGCCGGCGAAGCCGCGACCAGAGTTCAACGACCCAACGCGCGCGTGGCGTGGCTCAGAGAGAATGGAGATGGAGATGGAGATTGAGGCGGCGGAGGGGATGAGCTGGAAGGCGCTGTTCCAGCGGCGGGTGGTGATGGCGCAGGCGCACTGCCGCAACGCCGACAGCCTGCTCTATGGCCTGGTCGTCATCTTCAGCGAGCAGGAGGCGCGCGACATGGTGGTGTGCGGCGCGGATGAGGCACGGCGCGCGCTCGAGGGCGCCTCCGCGCAGCTCGGCCTCGCCATCGCCCACATGGGCGCGGCCCGAATCCTCGCGCTCCGGTGCGGCCGCGGCCGCGCGCTCGACTCCGACCCCGACCCCGACCCGAGCCCGTCGACGCCGCCGCTCTCCCCCTCCTCCTCCGTTGCCGACCCGGAAGCGCGGCGCGTGCTGGCCCTGCTCCGGGACGCCTCCGAGCTCGTCTTCCGCGTGCACGACCTGGTGGAGGGCGCTCGCGGCCACCTGGGCGCCGCCGAGTCCCTCCTGCTGACGCTGGGCCTGGGCGAGGACAACGACGGCCCCGACCGCGACTCCGCTCCCTGGGTGCACCCGCCCTGCGTCGCCGAGCAGCTCGAGGGCGTCATGGACGTCGGCGAGGCCTTCTCGCAGGCGTTGGAACTCGTCAAGCTGACCACGGCGGCGCGGGAGGCGGCGTTCGGCATCGGCGACGATTGAGGCCTCGATCCGCGCCCCGGTCTCCTAAATCCGCAGGGTTCGGTTGCTTCGTTCGATCGCTCGGTTTGGTCCATCATCCGCTTGCTCAATTTCGTCCTTCTTCCCACGCCGTACGTAGCGTGCGTGACATGAACGCGAAACGCCACATGTCGCTTAGGTTGGTTCTGAAACTTCTGATCCATGTGTTGATCGAAGCGATCTTCTGACGGTGTTGATGTTCTTAGTTAGAACATAAATTCGTTTGCTAACATGCTGTGCTGCGATTGTTTGGGATTTGATAGTCGATAATACTTCATAAAGTTTTTTTCTCTATCCTGTTTCTTTGAATTGATCTCTACCATCGTCGTGTAATTCGAGGAAGATTTGTGTCGGGTCTTTCAGATATAAAAAATATTATACGGTTCTCACCAAATTATCCAAAACTTAGAAATCTTTTCAGCGAATTCCAGTGAATTGCCATTCTTGATCAAACACCCAATTTCTATTAGCACTTGGCAACAACCCATGATATAATTCAGAAACAAATGTTGTTTAATTCAGCTGGATGGCATAGATATTCTGGAGAACCAAGAGAAAGGGAGAATTTAGTTAGACGGATGCCAGGATAGTGCTTAACATTCAAACCACCCACCTCCCCCCTTCTCGCTGTGCCGCCTCTCTTGGAGCCATGGGCGATGACGCTACACGGGCCGCACAGGCCGTCAAGGAGAAGGACGATCGTAAGGCTCGCGAGGCCGTCGACGCTAAGGCCAAGCCGGCTCTCTCCACCGCCCCCTCCTCCAGCGCGGGGCCTTCTCGCTCACATCCCTGCATGCCCAAGCCGTCGGCCTCCACTCCATCAAGGGGCACGTACCAGTCGAGCTGGCCCTCGACACCGGCATTCATCGCCAATGGCGCACCTTCTTCCGCGCCACCCTCCGCAAGTACGCGCTGCTCGACCATGTCGACGCGCCCACTCTGATCGATTCAACTCCGGAGTGGTCCTTATTGGATGCCACGGTGGCCTCGTGGCTCTACGGATCTGTCTCCCTTGGCCTCCTCGACGCCGTCATGACGCCGGGTGAAGATCCTCTTACCGTCGATCTGTGGACAAGCATCAACGGCCTCTTCAATGACCACAAGATCAATCACCAGCTCCACCTCTCCACCGAGCTTGGCGAGATCAAGATGGGCAAACTTGCCATGAGCGAGTACCTAAAGAAGATCAAGGCCCTTGCCGATGGTCTAGCAGATCTCGGAGCACCGGAAGAAGATGCCAAGCTGGTGATCCACTCCTTCAACGGCCTCTCCGAGCAGTATGAGCAGATCGCCGACTTGATCTCCCTCATGCCCGAGATCACCTTCGAGAAGTGTCGTTCTCTCCTCACGCTCCAAGATATGAAGCGCAAAGATCGCTGAACCCGCAACTCCGACACGACTCTCATCGTTGACGGCGCTAACCCTGGCAAAGGCAACGACAACCGCCACAAGAAGAAGAAGGCTGCGGCTGAGGCCGCCAAGGATAGGGGACCCCCTGATCGCTCCGAGGTGGCATCTTGGCCGGCGAGCTCGTAGCAGAACCGCAGACAGAATTCTGTGGTTGGGCATCAACCTGACGGGGCACCTCCTCAATTAGGAGTCTAGAAGAAGAAGAAAAAGAAGAACAAGGAGAAGAAGACCGCCGCAGGGCCTTCCGATGCTCCAGGTTCTACCGCCGCACCACCGCTTGGTACTACCTACGACATTCTGGGGGCTCGGGGTGCCCCATCTCTGCCCCTTGTGCCTCCCCGTGCGAGGTAATGCCTGGATTACTACGACCACGCTGTTGATGGATGCTTCTACTACATCGACATGAGAAGGGTCAAGATGACCGTCCCAGAGACCCTGGCGATGGTGACGGTTTGCACCGACCAGGATCACCCTCTCACGGTCGAGATCACAGAGGAGCTGATCCACTATGAGCTCTGCGAGGTTCTACCGTGCCACGAGTGGCCGTTCCGGCGCATCTCATCTATAGAGTTCGCGTGTCGTTCCCCTTAGTGGCGATCCTACGCATGTGCGTCTATGGTTCATCCCTCACCCTTCCCATCACAAGCTGAAGGTCATGATATAGCCCTCTTCCGCAGAGCAGGAGCCTACATCCACCCTCTTGGAGGTCTGGGTTCACCTTCTGGGAGTCCCGTCCGAGGACAAGACTGTGGAGATTGTGGCCCTCATCTCCCAGGCTATGGGCAAGTTCCTAGAGGTCGATGCGCACTCTCTCACGAGGCTGGGAGCAGTTCGGATGAGGCTCCTTTGCCCCGGACCCCTTGGTGTTTTCGGTCTCGATTCCATGCTTCTTCTTCGGCTGCGTGGGTTATGTCGGAAATGTATCTATAACTTTTGATGCTCCATGCTTGTTTAGTATATACTTTGCTTTGCTTTGTCTACACTTTGAGGTATTTTTATATATTTTCTGGAACTAACCTATTAACAAGTTGCCATAGTGTCAGTTGCCTGTTTTCTTCTATTTTTGGTTCCAGAAAGGCAGAAAATCAATATTCTTGGAATTGGACGGGACAAAAGCCAAAGTCAATATTTTAACATGGGCGACACGAAGTCCAGAGGGAAGACGGAGAGGCGAACCAGGGCCGCCACACCCCTAGGCACGGGTGGGCCCACCCCGTGTAGGGGTTCGTAGCATGGAAAACAAAAAAATTCTACCGCATGCACACAAACAAGCCAAGATCTATCTACTAGATTGTAGCAACGAGTCGATAGAAGCACTCACCCTCGAAGATTCCAAAGCGGTTAACGATAGCAGATTCTCGTGGGTGATGTAGTTGTACAGTTGCCGATCTCAAGATCGCGTAGACGATCCTTCCGGCGCTGCGTTGCGGCAGCGCTTCCAATGGTCACACGTTAAATTTTCGATGAAGACCTTCCTATCCCTTGTTCCAGCAGGCAACGGAGGTTGTAGTTCTCCCCACGCAATTCCGGCAGCACGACGGCGTGGTGTCAGAAGTAGAGGGTAGATCCCGCAGGGCTTCACCTAAGCCGGTGCAAGTTATGGTGGATCTAGGGTTTCCCGATGATCTAGGGTTTAGAAGATCGGGAGGAGGATGGGGTGTCGGCCATGACAATGGTTTGGGCAATGGCTCGGGTGGAGAGGGCTAGGGCTTGTGGTGTTAGGCCCCCTATTTATGAGAGGGGGGCATCCTTGGGAGGGGTGGGTTTGAATCCAAACCCAAACCCAAGTTGGATTGAGAGAAGGACTTGTTTCTTCTCCCACTAGGAAACCATTGTTCCAGTTTGACTTTTCAAACTTCCTGTTTGACTTTTAATTTAGAGCTTTAATTCTCTCTTACAAATGCCCACACCAAGTGACCTAGGATATTATCCAATCATTCCACTTACCCATGACACATTCATGGACCATCCTCCTTCCGGATCGGTGAACCTTCTAGAACCTCTCCGATGAAAATATCGGAATCTTTCCCGAACTCCGGAATCGGACTTTTCTTATATGAATCTTATTCTCCGGACCATTCCGGATCTCCTCGTGATATCCCGGATCCCATCCGAGACTCCGAACAACATTCGATATCCCTACTAACATTCCATATCTACTAAACAACATCGAATCCTTAAGTGTGTCTCCCTACGTTTCGTGAATTATGCGGACATGACGGAGACACTTCTCCGATCAATAACCAATAGAGGAATCTGGAAATTCATATGGCTCCCACATATTTCGACGATTACTATGCGATCGAATGAACCACTTACATACGATACCAATTTCCCTTTGTCTCATGATAGTTTACTTATCCGAGGTTTTGATCATCGGTATCTCTTCATACCTAGTTCAACCTCGTTACCAATAAGTACTCTTTTATCATTCCCGTGATATGTGATCCCTTGTGAGCCAGTCACATGCTTGCAAGATAATTGGATGACATTCCACCGAGAAGGCCCAGAGTATATCTATCCGTCATATGGATGGACAAATCCCACTCTTGATCCATGTGCCTCAACCCATACTTTCCAAACACTCAATGCCACCTTTATAGACACCCAGTTACGGTGTGGTGTTTGATGTCATCAAAGCATCCTTCCGGTGATGGTGATTAGCATGATCTCATGGTCGGAAGAATTAGGTTACTATGTATCAGAAAGCTTATAGCAAACAAACTATTGAAATGACTTGATCTTTATGCTACGCTTATCTATAGGAGTATGCCCATCATACCATTTTCCTAATGATATGATCTTGTTGTTAATAACATCTCAAGGTTCATGATCGAGAAACCACGATCATCTATTAACCAACAAGCTGGTATTATAAAGAGGCTTTACCAGGGACTCTAATTTAGTTTACAAATCACACAAGTATTAATGTTTCCGGTTAATACTATTATAACATGAATGTAAACATTTATCATAAACACAAAGATATAATAATAACCACTTTTATTATTGCCTCTAGGGCATATCTCCAATAGTCTCCCACTTGCACTAGAGTCAACTAATCTAGATTACATGGTAATATACCGAACACCCATGGCGGTTTGGTGTTGGTCATGTTTTGCCCTCGGGAGAGGTTTAGTCAACGGATCCGCCACATTCAGATCTGTGTGTACTTTGCAAATCTTTATGTCACCATCTTGGACATGCTCTCGAATAGCATAAAAACGTAGCTTGATATGCTTCAGCTTCTTGTGTGACCTTGGTTCTTGCGCATTGGCTATGGCGCCCATGTTACCACAATAGATAGACATTGGGTCCAGCGCACTTGGAACCACACCGAGCTCTGTAATGAACTCCTTCATCCATATCGCCTCTTGTGAATCCTCCGAAGCAGCTATGTATTCCGATTCAGTTGAAGATCTCGCCACAACGCTTTGCTTTGCACTCCTTCAGCTAACTGCTGCACCATTCAAAGTAAATACGTATCCAGATTGAGATTTAGAATCATCTGGATCGGTGTTCCAACTAGCATCGGTGTAACCATTAATAACGAGTTGTTCATCACCTCCATAAGAAAGAACCATATCCTTAGTTCTTCTCAAGTACTTAAGGATGTTTTTGACCGCTGTCCAATGATCCACTCCTGGATCACTTTAATATCTGCTAGTCAAACTAAAAACATATGCAATGTCGGGTCTAGTACATAGCATGGCATACATAAGAGATCCTATGGCTGAGGCATAGGGAGTCTTACCCATCCTTTCTCTATCTTCTACCGTTGCAGGACTTTGAGTTTTACTCAAGGTCGTATTGGGCAACATGGGCAAGAACCCTTTCTTGCTATCTTCCATTCCAAACCTCTTTAGAACTTTGTCCAAATATGTACTCTGTGACAATGATATTAGGCGTCTCGATCTATCTCTATAAATCTTTATGCCTAATATGTAAGCTGCTTCGCCAAGATCTTTCATTGAAAAACTATTATTCAAATAATCCTTGACACTATTAAGAAGGTCTACATCATTCCCAATCAACAATATGTCATCTACATATAGTATTAAGAATGCTACAGAGCTCCCACTCGCTTTCTTGTAAATACAAGCTTCTCCATAAGTTTGTATAAAACCAAAGCTTTTGATCACCTTATCAAAACATTGATTCCAACTCTGGATGCTTGCTTCAATCCATAAATGGACCGTTGAAGTTTGCATACCTTGTTAGCATCTTTAGGATCGACAAAACCTTTGGGTTGTACCATATACAACTCTTCATCAATGTATCCGTTGAGGAACGCCGTTTTGACATCCATTTGCCATATCTCATAATCATAATATGCATCGATTGCTAACATAATCCTCACAGACTTTAGTTTCGCTACCGGTGAGAAAGTCTCATCGTAGTCAACTCCTTGAATTTGCCGAAACCCTTTTGCGACAAGTCGAGCTTTATAGACAGTAACATTACCATCAGCATCTGTTTTCTTCTTGAAAATCCATTTGTTCTCGACAGCCTTCCGGCCATCCGGTAAGTCCACAAAAGTCCATACTTGGTTTTCGTACATGGATCCAATCTCGGATTTCATGGCTTCTTGCCATTTATTGGAATATGGGCTCATCATCGCTTCCTCATATGTCGCAGGGTCATCGGTGTTGTCCACCAACATGACATTCATTACGGGATCATATCAATCAGGAGTGGTACGAGTTCTCGTTGACCTGTGAGGTTCTGTAGTAGTTCAACCGAAGTTTCATGATCAACATCATTAGCTTCCTCTCTTATTGGTGTAGGCGCCACAGGAACCACTTCCGGTGCTGCGCTACTCGCAAGTTCGAGAGAAGGTTCAACAACCTCGTCGAGTTCTACTTTCCTTCCAGTCACTTCTTTCGAGAGAAACTCCTTCTCTAGAAAGGATCCATTCTTGGCAACGGAGATTTTGCCTCGGATCTATGATAGAAGGTATACCCAATAGTTTCCTTCGGGTATCCTATGAAGACACATTTTTACGCTTTGGGTTCAAGCTTGTCTGGCTGTAACTTCTTTACATAAGCTTCGCAACCCCAAACTTTAAGGAACGACAATTTAGGTTTCTTCCCAAACCATAATTCATATGGTGTTGTTTCAACGGATTTAGATGGTGCCCTATTTAAAGTGAATGCGGTTGTTTCTAATGCATAACCCCAAAATGATAGCGGTAAATTTGTAAGTGACATCATAGAACGAACCATATCTAAGATCGTTCGATTATGATGTTCGGACACACCATTACGTTGTGGTGTTCCCGGCGGTGTCAATTATGAAAGTATTCCGCATTTCTTCAAATGCTCGCCAAACTCATAACTTAGATATTCACCTCCACGATCAGATCGTAGAAATTTAATCTTCTTGTTACGTTGATTCTCTACCTCACTTTGAAATTCCTTAAACTTCTCGAAAGTTTCGGACTTATGTTTCATGAAATAGATATCCGTGAAGGTAAGAACATAGCGATAACCACCGCGTGATGCTATACTCATTGGACCACACGCATCGGTATGTATGATTTCTAATAAGTCCGTAGCTTGCTCCATCATACCAGAAAATGGAGTCTTAGTCATTTTACCCATCAGACATGCTTCGCATCTTTCAAGTGATTCGAAATCAAGTGATTCAGGAAGTCCATCGGAATGGAGTTTCTTCATACGCTTCACTCCAATATGACCAAGACGACAGTGCCACATATAGGTCGAGTTATCACTCAATTTCAAATGTTTAACTTCAATATTATTAATGTGTGTATTACTACAATCGAGATTCAATAAGAATAGACCATCTATCAAAGGTGCATGTGCATAAAACATATTACTCAAATAAATCGAACAACCATTATTCTCGGACTTAAACAAGTAACCGTCTCGCAATAAACATGATCCGGATATAATGTTCATGCTCAACGCAGGCACCAAATAACAATTATTTAAGTATAAAACTAATCCCGATGGTAGATGAAGAGGTAGCGTGCCGACCGCGATCACATCAACCTTTGATCCATTTCCAACGCGCATCGTCACCTTGTTCTTCACTAGTTTCTGTCTATTCTGCAGTACCTATTTCGAGTTACAAATATGAGCAACCGAACCAGTATCAAATACCCAGGCACTACTACGAGTACTAGTGAGATACACATCAATAACATGTATATCGGATATACGTTTCTTCTTGATGTTGCCGTTCTTCAAATCCGCCAAGTACTTAGGCCAATTCCGCTTCAAAGGACCTCTCCTTGCGGTAAAAGCACTCGATGTCAGGCTTAGGCTGACCTTGGTCTTCGCCGACGGTAACTTTCTTACCGCCCTTCTTGAAGTTTCCCTTTTTCTTAGACTTGCCTTGCTTCTTGAATTTGGTGGTCTTATTGACCAACAACACTTGGTGCTCTTTCTTGATCTCCACTTCTGTAGGCTTTAACATGGAGAAGAGTTCGGGTAACGACTTGTCCATGTTTTGCATATCGTAGTTTATCACAAAGTTCTTGTAACTCGGTGGTAGTGATTGGAGGACACGGTGAATCCCCACAGCATTAGGAATCACTATATCTAAGCTTTGAAGCTTGCTTGCGTGCCCAGACATCTTAAGCACGTGCTCACTGACGGAGCTGCCCTCTTCCATCTTGCAGTTAAAGAACTTTTCAGAAGCCTCATAACTCTCAACTGCCGCGTGAGCCTCAAATATCATTTTGAGTTCACGGACAATATCATGTGGGTCATGGTTCTCAAACCTTTTCTGAAGCTACGATTCCAAACCATACAAGATAGCACACTAAACTGTGGAGTACTGATTCTTTCGAGTGAGGAAAACATTATTTACCTCATCGGTAGCATCAGCTGCAGGCGGGTTACCTAGCGGTGCATCCAGCACATAGGTCAAATTACCAGCATTGAGGACAATCCTCAAACTGCGGAACCAATCCGCGAAGTTTCTTCCATTGTTTTTCAACTTTTCTTTCTCTAGGAACGCATTAAAATTGATGGTAGGGGCCACCATTGATCTACAACATATTTGCAATAGTTTAGACTAAGTTTATGACAAATTGATTTCTAATTAATAGTTAAATTAATCTAGGTGCACTCCCACTCAAAACAATATCCCTCACATTGTTTTAGTGATCACACGAACCAAATCCACCACATCAAAACCGATCATCACGAGAATTGATGTAGCTTTAATGGCGAACAATCAACATGTTCATCATATCTACTATATGACTCATGCTTTACCTTTCGGCGATCCGTGTTCCGAGACCATGTCTGTACATGATAGGATCGTCAAGATCAAACCTTAGCTTCCGCATGAGCAAATCTGGCTTTCTCACGTTGTATACACTCGCAGAATCTAACACACCCGATCATCACGTGGTGCTTCGAAACAACGAGCTTTATCAATGGTGCTTACTAAGGATGAACACTTTAAAACTTGAAATTGTGTGCTTGAGGGATCATCTTATAATGCTACCGTCGTGAACTAAGCAATACAAGATGCAT
This sequence comes from Avena insularis, assembly GCA_023614405.1. Taxonomy (NCBI): domain Eukaryota; kingdom Viridiplantae; phylum Streptophyta; class Magnoliopsida; order Poales; family Poaceae; genus Avena; species Avena insularis. The sequence goes on along the minus strand of CM042691.1, from coordinate 37,389,502 downwards.
AAAAGGATTAACATCACATGCAATTCATAATATGTGATATGATATGGCCTTTCTTCTTGTGCTTCCGATCTCCATATTCAAGCACGAACATGATCTCCATCATCACCGGTATGGCGTCAAGGTCAATGGCGCCACTTCATGGTTGTCGTCCACCAGCATCAACTATTACAACTACTTTGAATAGACACGCAGGTCTTAACGGAATTTAAAAGACAACCATATGGCTCCTGCCGGTTGCCAACTTACAATAAGAAACATTGCATACATCATATATGATCACAATCATGGCCATATCACATCACAGCACACCCCTGCAAAACAAAGTTAGACGCCTCTAATTTTCTTTGCATATTTTACGTGGTTTGGGGCTTTTAATAAGTGTCGTTCTAACTTACGAACAAGAACCACAACGTTGATGTTTGAACTATCAAGTGCCCGTTGTAAATTGAATCTATACTATGATGGGAGAGACAGACACCCGCAAAGCCACTTATGCAATACAAGTTGCATGTTAAGCGTGGAGAAGGTCTCATGAACGATGTCATGTAAGGTTAGCCCGGACCGCTTCTTCCCATCATACCGCAAGATGCAAAATACACAAAAAACAATTGATAATAAAAGCACCACCGCCCACAATGACCATTGTGTTCTACTCGTGCAACAGATCTACATATAGACACGGCTCGATACCCTTGTGAGGGTTCGTAGCATGGAAAACAAAAAATTTCTACCGCATGCACACAAACAAGCCAAGATCTATCTACTAGATTGTAGCAACGAGTCGATAGAAGCACTCACTCTCGAAGATTCGAAAGCGGTTAACGAGAGCAGATTCTCATGGGTGATGTAGTCGTACACTTGCCGATCTCAAGATCGCGTAGACGATCCTTCCGGCGCTGCGTTCCGGCAGCGCTTCGATCGGTCACCGTTCGATTTTCGATGAAGACCTTCATCTCCCTTGTTCCAGCAGGCAGTGGAGGTTGTAGTTCTCCCCTCACGATTCCGGAAGCACGATGGCGTGGTGTCGGAAGTAGAGGGTAGATCCCACAGGGCTTCGCCTAAGTTGATGCGACTTATGGTGGATCTAGGGTTTCCCGGTGATCTAGGGTTTAGAAGACCGGGAAGAGGAGGAGGTGTCAGCGGTGGCTAGGGCGACGGCGATGGTAAGCAAGGCTGTGGCGACAATGGCGGCTTTCGGGTGGAGAGGGGCTAGGGCTTGTGGTGTTGGGGCAGCCCTCCCCCTCTATTTATGAGAGGGGGAAGCCTTGGGAGGGGTGGGTTTGAATCCAAACCCAAACCCAAGTTGGATTGAGAGAAGGACTTGTTTCTTCTCCCACTAGGAAACCATTGTTCTAGTTTGACTTTTCAAACTTCCCGTTTGACTTTCAATTTAGAGCTTTATTTCTCTCTTACAAATGCCCACACCAAGTGACCTAGGATATGATCCAATCATTCCACTTACCCGTTGACACATTCATGGACCACTCTCCTTCCGGATCGGTGAACCTTCTAGAACCTCTCCGATGAAAACATAGGAATCTTTCCCGAACTCCAGAATCGGACTTTCCTTATATGAATCTTATTCTCCGGACCATTCCGGATCTCCTCGTGATATCCCGGATCCCATCCGAGACTCCGAACAACATTCAGTATCCCTACTAACATTCCATATCTACTAAACAACATTGAATCCTTAAGTGTGTCTCCCTACGGTTCATGAATTATGCGGACATGACCGAGACACTTCTTCGATCAATAACCAATAGAGGAATCTGGAAATCATATGGCTCCCACATATTTCGACGATTACTATGCGATCGAATGAACCACTTACATACGATACCAATTTCCCTTTGTCTCACGATAGTTTACTTATCCGAGGTTTTGATCATCGGTATCTCTTCATACCTAGTTCAACCTCGTTACCGATAAGTACTCTTTTATCATTCCCGTGATATGTGATCCCTTGTGAGCCAGTCACATGCTTGCAAGATAATTGGATGACATTCCACCGAGAAGGCCCAGAGTATATCTATCCGTCATATGGATGGACAAATCCCACTCTTGATCCATGTGCCTCAACCCATACTTTCCGAACACTCAATGCCACCTTTATAGCCACCCAGTTACGGTGTGGTGTTTGATGTCATCAAAGCATCCTTCCGGTGATGGTGATTAGCATGATCTCATGGTTGAAGGAATTAGGTAAATATGTATCAGAAAGCTTATAGCAAACGAACTATTGAAATGACTTGATCTTTATGCTACGCTTATCTATAGGAGTATGTCCATCATACCATTCTTCTAATGATATGATCTTGTTGTTAATAACATCTCAATGTTCATGATCGAGAAACCACGATCATCTATTAACCAACAAGCTGGTATTATAAAGAGGCTTTACCAGGGACTCTAATTTAGTTTACAAATCACACAAGTATTAATGTTTCCGGTTAATACTATTATAGCATGAATGTAAAAATTTATCATAAACACAAAGATATAATAATAACCACTTTTATTATTGCCTCTAGGGCATATCTCCAACACCCCGTGCCTGGGTAGGGTGTGGGCCCCCTGGCCGCCTCCTAGCCTCGCCTCTTCGCCTATAAGAAGCCCCTGATGCAGAAACCCTAGGCACCCGATCAAAACTCCACCTTCTGTAGTCGGCGCCACCATCTTCCCTAGATCGAGGGGATCTGAAGTTCTTCCCGGCACCCTGCCGGAGGGGAGATCATCCCGGAGGCCTTCTTATCCGGTATGATGCGTGAGTAGTTCCACCTTGGACTATGGGTCCATGTAGTAGCTAGATGGTTGCATTCCCTCCTTGTGCTTTCATGTATAGATCTTGTGAGCTCCATTCATGATCAAGATCTAATCTATTTGTAATCATGTATGCTGTGTTTGCGGGGATCCGATGGATATTGCGATTACTATGTCATATTGATTAATGGTTTTGTCTTATGATTCTATTGTGTTGTTTGTGATCTTGCATGCTCTCTGTTATTAGTAGCTATCTTGGCCAAGTAGTTGCTAGTGACTCCAAAAAGGGGTATTTATGCTCGATAGTGGGTTCATGCCTCTAGTTTCCAAGGGGAAGTGACAGAAATCTCTTCGTTGTAGATGTGCTGTTGCTACTAGGGAGAAAACAATGATCTATTGTTCATAGAACAAGTGGATTATTTACCTTACATACTTTGTTTAAAGAAGTTGTCTGTTGCTTGCAACTTAATACTGGAGGTGGTTCGGATGATAACCCAAAGGTGGACTTCTAGTCATAGATGTAGTTGGATGGCGGTCTATGTATATTATTGTATTGCCCAATCGAATCTCATAGGATCTTTTTGTCTAGTATTGCATTATTATGCCTTGCCCAGTTCCTGTCAATTGCCTTGCTGTAATTTGTTTGCCATTCATGTCATGTTGTTCATCTAAGGAGAGCACCTCTAGTGAACTATGAATCCGGGTCCAATCTTTACCATTGATACATCTTTCACTATTACTTGTTTACTTGCTGCAAACCATCATCACTTTCCACATCATACGTTTAATCCTTTGTTACAGCAAACCGGTGAGCTTGACAACCTCACTGATTCGTTGGGCCAAAGTCTTGAGTTTGTGTTGTGCAGGTATCCGCATTGCTTGCAACACCTGTATGATGTTTCCTTCCTCCTACTGGTTCGATAACCTCGGTTTCTTACTGAGGGAAGAATTCCTGCTATGCTTCTTCACACCTTGCTCTTTCGGTTCCAAACAGGCTCCACGACAATCACGTGTTAGCCATCATGGGTAGGGGCCTTATGGTGGAACTCGATGAGATAGTGGGCCATTCTAGAACCCAGTCCCCCTCCCCTCCCTCTGTTGATGACGGTGTAGGGGCAAGACGGGGAACATCGGAGGAGGAGTCTGGCAGCAAGGATAGGTCCCCAACTGTGGATAAGCCCACCCCATCACCACCTCAGTCGGACCAGGGGAATGGTGGATTTGGATTTGGGGGACGGTACACCTGCGTCTCTAAATAGGGAGGGGAATAGGAGGGCGATGAGCGAATTCCTCCCACTGGATTTTTCCTGCTGCACGCGGCCTCCCGCCATCTCCCTTCCTGCATGAGCTCCATCGTTGTGTCCTCCTTTTTGCACGCAACGAGGCTGGCTCTAGAAAAACGGCTGAATCGAGCGTTGTCCCCAGGCCTGTCTAAGGGGTGCTTTAAGGTTCGGACTCATGTGGGCCAAAAGTGTATGCGGGTAATCAATCAACCTGATTTTGCCGCCCACAGGTCTGGCTAACCATCTCCAGGCTACCAAACACGCCCGAAGTATCGTTTAGTCGGGGGTGCACATTAGACGGTTCAACAACGATAAACGCATCGCCGATGCTGATCCCTGTTTCTCTCACCCGCTACGCCTTGTCAGCGAAGTATGACTCGGAGGCAGATAGCTTGCGGAATATCCGAGATGAAAAGGACACACGTCACAAGACGAGCTGTAGTCAAAGGAAGGGACGAGTCTAAAATAAGGGCATCTCCAGGGGGCCGACGCAAATCGGCGCTGCATTCGGTCCGATTCTGTCCGGATGCGTCAGCCCGTGGACAAAATTGGTGTCGTGATCCGGTGTGCCTGGCCCGGGCCCTTAGTGGCGCAACCCATCCTATCCTCCTCGATAATTGGCACGCTGGTCATTTGGCCCATGCAAACTACATTTTGACAACAAATAACAATGAAGCGGGAGAAATAGATATTTCTGCTAGCGAGCTCTGCTGCCCATGGCAAGACGGCGACAAGAAAACGTGTTTTCTGGCCAGCTGGAGGTGGCGTGATGTGGCAGCGGCACCGGCGATCCAAAGACCGGACAGCAGCGTTATGTGAGATGGCGGGGGAGAGGGCGGGCGAGGATTCGCGGCCTATTTGATGCGCCGATGGGTCACACTAGATGTGTGGGCCCGTTTGAGGGACCACGAGTTTTTCAGGTCGAGACGTACCGGTTCATCGGGAGGAGACCATACCAAGACGGGTCACGATGGGGCAATCGGGGTCGGACTCGGAGATGGCGTCCGATTCGAATTTCGAAGGTGCCTATACATACCCCCGGCCGGGCCTGCGCTCCCTCCCCCTACACAATCGCTTGCGCCGCCACCGCCCCGACAAGTCGACCTCGCTGCTCTGGACATCCGTGGCGAGCCCCGCGCGCGAGATGGTGCTGAAAACTGGAGCGGGCGACAAGGCCATCCATGGCCCGCCCGAGGAGGGCGGCGCTCCCGCTCCCACCACCTTCCCAAGCAAGATGATGGTCGGAGGAGACACGCCGTGCCGCAAGTCCCTGGAGACGGGGAAGGAGTGCAAGAGGACGCTGGAGCGGGTGGTCGACCGCGAGCTGTTTGAATTGCTCGAGTCCAAGCAGCACAAGCAGCCAGCCCGTCCCCTCCCCGCCATCCGCTCCAACCACAGCGAGCACCACCGTAAGGCTGTGCAGGCCGTGCAGGACATCAGGGACTTTCAGATGGACATCCTCACGCAGTACAGGACCTACAACTGCTCCTTCGTCTGGACATGCGATTGCGACGAGGAAGGGGATGAGGATGAGGAGGACTGCTCTGATGGCGTGGAGTTCTGATCCGGCCGTGATGCGACGATATAGGAGCTCTAATCCGTGATGCGACGATATAGGAGCTCTAATCCGTGATGCAGGATTAATTTATGTAATGTTAAACGGGGACTACTACGAGTACTATTCTGTTGGGTGTATTAATCACTATCTATGTGCTACTTAATCTATGGCTTGGCCTGTTGTTATTGAACATGCTTGGTGTATGAAAAGCTTGACTATCCTTAGAGCATCTCTACTAGGCTACCAAATACGCTGTTCCGGACGCTAAAAAATAGGTCCGGACGATGAAATTTTGACCAGTCGTATACCCAGGAACCTGTTTTCGTCTGGATTTGGGTCAATTTTGGTCCAGACTAACCAGACCATACCCAGGATTCTGGGTACGTCATGGGAACGCCGGACGAAGCGAATTCGACGAGTGGACCCGCCCAGTCAGCATATATTCGTCCTTATTTATCCAAAGTTCGCTCATATTCGCCCAACCTATATAGACCATATTCGCCAAAAGTTCGCCCATATAGACTATATGCGTCCAAAATTCGTCCATATAGACCATATTCGCCCAAAGTTCGCCCAAAATTCGGGCATATTCGCCCAAAGTTGATCCGTATCGACCATATTCGCCCAAATTTCGCCCATATAGACCATATTCGCCCAAAGTTCGCCCCAAAATTCGGGCATATTCGCTCAAAGTTCGTCTGTATCGCCAATATTCGCCCAAAGTTCGCCCATATTTCTTCATATCGCCCAAAGTTCGTCCATATCGACCATATTCCCCCAAAGTTCGCACATATTCGCCCAAAACCGCTTATATTCGCCCGAAGTTCGTCCAAAGTTTGCCGAAATTTGTTAAATTTTAGCCAAAACCCGGGAAGTCGCCTGGGTACACGAGTGGAAAACTGGACATATCCAGGCCAAAGTCAAGTTTCGTCCGGTCAAAAAAAGTTCAGATTTCGGTCTGAATTCGCCCAACGAGTGGAGATGCTCTTATACTTCTCTCTGTACTACTGCTATCTTGTTGTGGCTCCTGCATCCTGATTGTGCAAACTATGTTGTTGTATTTCTATCATGTCATCACATATTTTCTTTCTTTATTTATAAGAGATGCCCTTGGCGATTACTATCAGTAATGCTCTAATTTTTATTGTGCAAACTGTGTCTCTGTACAGCAACATCATGATACCCCACTGGGAGGCAAACGCCATTTCATGAGGAAATTTTAGAGTCGGGAGTCACACAACTTGTCTCGCATGTGCACTTAAGTCACATAACTTGCAAACTAAACTAACAAGTCACACAACTTGTCTCGCATGTGCACTTAAGTCACATAACTTGCAAACTAAACTAACAAGTCACACAACTTGTAAACCCGTGCACCCGTGGTCACAAAACCAGTCAACTCAATGGTTTTTGACCAAAATCGGTCATAGAAATACTATTCCCTCCGATCCATATTAATGCCTTTGATTTGCCAAAATTTGGATGAATCTATATACTAAATATTGTCTAAATTTATTCAAATCTAGACAAATTTGAGTTAATTAATATGGACCGGAGGGAGTAAAATTTTACAATAACCCTCTCATACCTCGAAATCCATGTTTTTCCATTTCAAAAAATCTAAAATCCATTTTAGAAATACATATGTACGGGCTGACTGATCGTGGCACGTTTCGGGTTTCGGTCAAAACCCGTTTTGTTTTGGGTTACCGGAAAAAAATTCCCAGCTGTATATAAGCACATACTTCTATACGAGATTTGTCTTTTTTGTATTTTGCAAAATAAAAAGTATTTTTGTCTATTTTTTTTGCGTACCTTCAGAATGAATAAATGTTTGTGCGTGATTTTTTCTGATTTTTTGGAGTCTTAAAAATATTTTTTTAAAAGAGATCGGCTCGGAAGCCACCGCTAGTTTTGCTCGTGAGCATCCTATACACTTGCGAACATAAAAATATAAGCTTAATGTTTTCTTTGTAAAAAATTAGTTTGTCTATGACCGGTTTTGGTTAAAAACCACCTAGTTGACCGATTTTGTGACTACGAGTGCACGGGTTGACAAGTTATATGACTTGTTAGTTTAGTTTGCAAATTTTATGACTTAAGTGCACATACCGAACAAGTTGTGTGACTGGTAGTGTCATTTACTCGAAAATTTTACTATGCAAACTGTGTCTGTGTACTGCAACATCTTTGCCTTGCAGGCTTGCACTCACGGGGTTTGTACTTCTTTTTGCGGTGTTTGCACTTCTTTTTGTGAAATTCAGATGTACTTCCTCCGTTTAATCTACACTTTAAAAAACTACACATTAAAAGAGAGTTCTAGACATTCCTTTCATAAAGCTAAACCATCTTATATTATGAAAAGCTTGGCTATCCTTATGCTTCTCTCCGTACTACTGCTATATCATGTCTTACGCTCGATCTTGTTGTTGTGGCTCCTGCATCCATTTAATTGTCGGTAATCCTTTGAAATTTGATTGCGCAAACTAGTATGTTGTCGTATCTCTATCATATCATCGCATATTTTCTTTCTTTATAAGAGATACTCTTCGATTACTATCAGTTATGCTCTCTGAAATTTTTGTGTGCAAACTGTGTCGCTATACAGTAAGTCAGCAACATCATGATACCCCACTGAGAGGCAACCGCCGTTCCATGAGGAAATTTTATTGTGCAAACTGTGTCGCCGCTGTATAGCAACATCTTTGCCTTGCGCTTGCCCGCCATCGCGACTTTATCACGAGGCTTGCACTCGTTTTTTAATGAAATTCAAATGATCAGCAGAATTTTACAGAACGTGGCATAAGGAAACACTTTTTTTTTTTTTGGAACCTTGGGTGTGCATTAGTGTCTTGGTTACATCCAGAATTACCATCTCAGACTCGGAGATGGCATCCGATTCGAAGGTGTGCTGATCTTGCGTTGGGTCTGGGTGCCTCTACATATACCACCCCCGGGCCCCGGGCCTGCGCTATCTCCCCCACACAACCGCTTGCGCGGCCACCTCCCCCAACAAGTCTAGATCAAAATCAAGTCTTAGGCTGAGAGCAAGCAAGAAGGAGAGGAGGAGGAAGGAAGAGATGGCGAGTGAGCCGGTGGTGACCCCCAGCCCCAGCCCTGAGTCCAGCCCCGACAAGGAGGAGGCGAGCCGTGTCGAGGTCGACCAAATGGTTTAATAACTGATCCGTGATGCGACCGACGATGAGGAGCTCTAATCCGTGTACTAGTAGTGCTATAATATCATGTCTTCCGCTCTTGTTGTGGCTCCTGTATCCAGTTAATTGTCGGTAATATTTTTTTTTGCGATCAATTGTCGGTAAATTTGACTGCGCAAACTAGTATGTTGTCTTATCTCTATTATATCATCACATAGTATTTTCTTTACTTAAAAGAGAAACTCTTCGATTACTATCACTTATGCTCTCTGAAATTTTGTTGTGCAAACGTGTCGCTGTAGAGCAACATAATGACACCCCACGCACTGAGAGCCAAACGCCGTTCCATGAGGAAATTTCAGTTAAATGTTTGAACCATGTATGAAATCGTTCGAAATCGGGATGAAATTGGTTTAAATTTGTTTGAAATCGGTCACAATCCGTCAAAATCGGGCAATTTGAAATCGATTATAGTCCTCTAAGTTATTAGGGATCGAATCTGACGGCCACCAATTAGTTGACTTAAAATTTAAGTTCAGTATCTCCTTTGGTCGAAAGTCCTTTAAATTTTATTGGGAATCGATTAGAGTTGCTCGAGGCGAGCCACGGGGAGGACATCCTCAGCGAGACCCCTGAGTCGCAGGCCGGAGACGGAGAGTGCAAGGCTCCCACGCTCACCATCGGCGACATCTTTGCGCAGTCTGCAGCGAAGATGAGAAAGTACAAGACGGTGGCTCGCTTGGTGAGCCAGGAGAACATCGACCGTCTCATCAAGCGGCCACCTCCCCCTTCCATCCCCAGCTTCTTCTTCGAGTACCAGGGCGTCGATAGTCAGCTGTCTCAAGCTCTGGCATCCACTGCTGCCAGCGTGCAGGCGTTGATCGATTCTGAGAAGGATATCGTCGACCAGTACTACCAGAATGGCTACGCCTATGCCAAGTTCTTGAGTTATTGTTTTGTAAGGGGAAAAGGTAGAGGATACTCTACTCTTTATCAACTTCATTATATCCTTATTATGGTCTGGGTTTTACATTTATAAATTTATTATTACAAAGCAAGAAAATAAAAAAGAAAATTACAAAGGCAGCTTGTTAGCTGTGGAACTTTTGTGCCTAGCTAGCTTCGGATGGCAGTGGCTTCTGAAGAATATCTGATTGCTCAAAGTAGTAGCTCGTCGTGGATGGACATGTTTAGACTATGCCTAGCTAGTTGTGTGCTTGCTGTTAAGGAGTCTATCATTTCTTGCGGTCCACAAGCAGCGAAGCAGATTAGTTGGCCACTCAGGTTACCTTGTCCTAGCCGGGATGATTTTCACAGATTGATTGCGAACGTGGTGCATCATCAGCCATATCCAAATGTGTCCAAATCCACCTCGACATCTGACAATGTGTCCAAATCCACCTGGACATTCCGATAGATTGATTGAATCGCAGGGCACCTGTCACAGCCAGCGTCTCGAACCCAAGATTTCTTACTCTAGTGTTCAGACGTCCTCTGAAAACTGACCATAGGAATATTTTGCGTCTCGGCGGAATTGCTTTTTCCTCGAAATAGGCTTTCGTCCCGCTTTATAAATAAAGCACACATGTGAACCGCTGCTGGGCCAGACAGCACATCGCCCAAAAGAACAAACAGCACAGGATACAAGGCGCCGGGTAGAACCCAAGCCCTACACGAAACGCAAGAAGAAAGAAAAGAAAAAAAAAGCCGAGAACGGCGGTGTGCCGAAAACGGAAGCAACTCGCAACCGGTGCGCCCCCCAAAGACATACCACCACACAACCCACAGTCCAAAGCGCCTGCGAACCAAGACAACACCTCCAAGAAGGAGAGTGACGACGACGACACTGTTGTCCGGCCGGCGGAATTGCTTTTTCTCCAAACCCAGATTTGAGGCAGCCACACTATGCCATGTTCTGAGAAGAGGTTATAGAAATCTTTTGTTTCTGGCGATTTCCCAGCTGAAATCCCCATTTGTCTAGAAGCTGCAGTGTATGAGACGATCATATCGATGTTGGGCTGTCAGAGATAGAGGTTGCTCTAGCTTGATCTCCCATTGCCCATTGTTGAATTGTCACAGTACAGTGCAGTGTTGATCTGTTGTAAGAATTGGATATGTCGCATTCAGTAGCCTACCCACTGATGTCCAACTGTCATGCTAACTTGATAACACCGTGCACTGAGTTGCTGCCTGAACTTAAGTCAGCAAGGAAGGCCAAAACGGCGTGTCGTTTGTGCATGCTGTCACCGGTATTTCTTGTTGGCTAAGATACCAGTTTGCAAGCCATCTGAAGCAAGGGCCAGTGGCTCCTGAGGACATCAGCTTGGCAAACTAACCCTGCCATTAAGGCCTTGTTGTACAACAATGTCCCCCATTAACTCATTTTTGTTCTTCCAAATGAAAGGCCCATAAAAGCTTTGTTAACTGCATCTAAACTGCCCTTGTCCCACTCAGATAGCACTAAGTTCATTATAGTGCCACTCGAAACCTGCTGGAAGAGGAGATCGGCTCCCTTTTATGGACCCTGAGATTGCATTGAATCTACTACTGGCTATGTAACTTTTGGTTGTAATCTGTTTGCTGGGATGAGTTTATTAGGGGACACGTACCTGCCGGTAATCTGAAACTTGCAGCGGCATCTGACACTCTTTGGCACAAGTGTGATTAGGCTAAGTTCAGTCCTGCTGTAAAGCTCAGTTTCATGGTCATAGAGATCTTGCTGGACAACTCTTAACCACATTGCATGCTGGCTACACGAATTAAGCTGCTGTAAGAGGAGATACGTACTACAAGCCATAGCCTCCATCACCAAGGAATCCATCTAATACTTGGGCAACAGCTGCAATCCCCGTTAGAGGTGGAATCCATCTCTGAACCGGGGTCAGTTTAGCAGTAGCCCCGACTGATGCAGGTTCGATGAGCTGCAAGTCAGATATGAATCTGTCCATGTTCAGACCAACTCTTCTCCTAGGCTCCGTTATCTGAAGAAGTAGCCAAGTTGTTCGTTTCTCCCAGGTTTTGGCAAGCATGCGGTATGCGAAAAAAAGACAGAAAATTAATTTAAGGTCACAATGCCATATATACCCAGAAACATCATCATCCATGGTTGTCGGCGGAGACAGCTTCTAGAAGGAAAGTACACGTGTCGAGACTCGATCGAGAGACGAGTTGTAGTCAAAGGAGAGATGACTCTAAACAAAGACCGCGCGCGCGACGGCAGAGTCGGTGTCGGACATGGATTCGAAGGTGCCGATCTAGGGTTGGGTGGGTGCCTATACTGCTATACATATACCCCCAGTCTCCCCTACACCACCACTAAACCCTTTTCGTCGGCAAGATGGTGGCGGAGACCGACGCGAGCGACAAGGCCAACTATATGGCGGCGAGCTGTTCCTCCAATGCTGTGCCGTCCACATTGTGCGAGAAGGCCGAGCCTCCGGCGCCGGCGAGCGACTGGAAGGCGGCAGCGATGGCAGCGTGCGACAAGTCCTGGGCTGCTGCGGCGAAGAGCATGTACAAGGAGGTGAGGGAGGCCGCGGCGCGCCACTACGCCGAGGAGGAGGCGGCAGCGGGGAAGGTGCGAGCAACGAGGAAGAAGCGGCTGAGCCAAAAGTCCGTCGACGTTCTGCTCGCCAGGGCCAAGGAACCACGCCCTGTCCTCCGCGTCAACCACGAGCTTCTCGACAGTCTGAAAACTTTGAGTCCAGAGATGCGCGAGGAGATGCGCGCAGCCAGGACCATGGCAGTGGTGAATCTGCAGGCGCTCCAGGACTGGGAAGAGGACCTCGTCAGGAGGTACCACACCTATGGCTACGTAGAGATTGAGGTCGATGAGGAGGAGGAGGACAGCGACGATGGCAAGCTCTGGGACTCGTGGATCGTCAACAACTAGTCAATCAATAGCCTAGTAATCTAGTATATATACCGGAGAGACGATGCTCTTGGTAAGTTGGTGTGTGACAATTCAGAGGAATCCTACTGATAGTAGTACGTATTGTTTAGCTATCGCCCAGTTACATTGTCGTCGTGTAATAATCTTATCATCATGTTACCGTCGTGTAATAATCTCATCATCATGTTACCGAATGGGCTGATATATAAACGAGTATTATCGTAGTGGCAAATGATAATGGAACCAAAGCTATCTGCTTTCCAGATTAGCCTGCTTATAGAGTAGGAAACAGAAATTCGATCTAAATCCATCCTTTCATATATGCATGTGGTCTCTTATTTTTGTGTTCTAACTCTGACGACGAATTTCATTAGTACTAGTAATATATTTTTCACACACTATAAATACCATTACTTTTTTCCTTGATACGGATTCAATAATTTGTGTTTTCATGACATTTAAACCATGTCCGATGGCCAAAGTTTGACCTCGGAAAGCGCATCTACCTAAATGAGGACCGAGGGAGTAGTCTCATGATCGCAAACAGTGGGCAACACCTCGGAATGCGGATGGTCGGGCATCTCCTCTGTTGTGGATCCATGGTCTGGATAGAAGTTTTTGGAGGCCCTACCGGCGGTACGAGAGGTGATGACACGACGGAGTCAACATGCAGGTTGGGTTGCATCATCCGATAGGTTAGAGGCTGGTGGGGAGTCACCTCCGTTTGCGGTGTAAGATGGCACCGTGTGTTGTATGTACATGAGCTCTAAGAGGCACAACCGGCGATATGACGGGAGGTAGCGCCATCAAAATCAGCGGTCAGATTTAAGGACGGCGGCCAACAACTGATTTAGGTTAGGATTTTCTGTGGTATTGTTATGTGAGAGGTACAATGCATGTGGTGAGGAATACTTTGTGCAGTGCGCCATGGAACTAGTGGGCCAAGGCGCCAAGTTAAACTACGCCGACACTTCTTCTGTCTTAAAAGTATTGTCAACACATAATGTTGTAGGTTGAACTAAAGGGTGGCCCAATCTTTCACGGTTTCTCTAGGAGAATCATGGAGAAAATAGGACACGAAGAACACAATGAACACACACAAAAACACAACACAAATACAAGACAATTGCTCTCCAGCGGCCACTGGCTCAATAAAATTCTCAAGGGGAATAGGTATCGGAAGAAGTATTCCCCCAATCCCAATTAGAGAGCAATAAAACCTCGGTGAGAACCTTCACAACTTCAAATGAAAGTGTAAGATGGTTAACCTAGAGGGGGGGGGGGGTTTGAATAGGTTTCTACAAAATTATTTATAATCTTTTGCAAGTTTTAGCCTTTGCGGAATATAAGTGAGCCTAAATGCAAACTAGGTGAGGCAATCTAGATGATAAACAAGATACTTCAAGCTCGAAGGCTTTCACAAGGTAAACAACACAAGTAAGAGATTGGTTAAGGAATAACCGAAGCACGCGGAGACGAAGATGTATTCCCGTGTTCACCACCTTTGGGAAGGGGGCTAGGTCACGTTGGAGAGGTGTGAGGTTCCACGAAGGATTACTCACGTGCCACAAAGGCTCACCTTCTTCTCCAAGCCTATCCCACGAAGGAATAGCTCACTTACTCGTGGTAGACTTTAAGGTAGTCTCCAAACCCTCATAAACTTTCCACGGAACAAATCACAAGACGAATGCCTCCGGGCGACCCTAGCCGCCTAGGGTTTCCCACAAACCCAAGAGTAACAAGCTAACTCGATGAACTCAAGGGGGAATGAACTTTGGCTTGGTGGAAACATAGATCGGGACCTCATCTTCCTTTATACCAAAGGGATTTGGATTTGGTTGGGTAGAATGGGAGATCCTCAAGCTTTTGTGTTTCAACAATGGGGGAGAGAGAGAAAGCTTCAAGAAATGAAATGTTAGCTCAAGTGCCTGACCTCTCAGTGGAGAAGAAAGGGGTATATATAGTATGAGGGGAAAAAGAGCCGTTTGGGGGTTCCTGCGACAGAACCGGCAATAAGTCCGGTCGGACCGAGTTGCTCGCCGGAATTTCCGGCGACAGCTCCGGTCGACCGGACCACACGCCGAAATTTTCAGCGGCGACCGAAATTCTCGGCGAACAACCGAAAGGCTATGCAGTAAGCCATATCGGCGTACACCGAGAATTTACGGCGGCGACCGGAAATTCCGGTGATAGCACCGGCGCCATCGGCGCTTTTGCCGATTTCACAGTAACCCCTTTTTGACTCATTTTTCAAGGCTGTTTTCTCTCTCTCTTCGAACGAGTGTGTGGTGGTGGATGATGAGAGGTATATTTGGTGTAGAACATCCCCAAAGAGCACATCGAGATCACCCCTCTTAATAGTGCGGTGTTTCCTATTTGACTCAAGAGTAAATAAGAGAAAATTAAAAACAACACCACCGGCTCTTCATAAAGAAACGAATGGGGGGTCACCCATCACCTATCACCAACAACCTGCGGACTCTCACCTGTAGAGAAGCTAATAGAAACATTAGTCCATTCTCTAGCTTCGATGTCATAGTTAACCAAAACACTAGATAAGGGCTATTTGCCCTTTCAATCTCCCCCTTTTTGGTTAACGATGACAAACCGAGCTAGAGTCAAAATATGATATTATGATACAATTAGATCTTGTACATAGTAGCAAGCACATAGTGATAGGAAATCCAAGTACAATAAGAGAACTGCAAAGTTGTCCAAACACACACACAAATGGTTTGATAGAGCAAATAAAAGCACAAGCCCATGAGAGACAAATGAGCAAAGTAGGGCTTGTTCAAGAGGAAAATCATGAAAGAAGCGACTCTACTCTTTCTCCCCCTTTGGCATTGAGACCAAAAAGGAAGAAACAAGCGGAGAGACCGATCTAGCCAGCGAAGTTGTCCCCATCGTCATCATCATAGGCTTCTTCCTCCTCTTCTTCTTCATCGTCACCCTCCTCTTTGTCCTCATCCTCATCATCATCGTCATTCCCTGTAGATGTAGCACGGCGTTGAGAGGAACTGGAAGTGGCAAACCCGGGGAACATAGATGGATCAAAACCCCTAAACATGTCCTCATCCAGCGGGGGCTTCTTAAAGTTGACATAAGGGACAGGAGATAGAGCATTGCCCAAATCTGGCACTGGTCGACCACGCTCTGTCAAGAAAGCATTGTGCTGCCTCCTGTTCTCTTGACTGAGCTCCAAACTGCAATGGGAAACATCATAGGAGGAGCGACACATATCCCACAAGCTATTGAAGAACCGGGCAAGACCTTTCTTGTGAGGAAGAGCACGGGGAAGGTCCCTACAAGAGCGAGAGCCACTAGCAGACAGAGGATCGTGAGCATGCTTGGTCCGGCGTTCAGACGGCATCATCTGAGGGAGATCCACATGAGATCCCCGACGAGGTAAGGTGAAATCCTCCATATCTTCACGCGGACCTTTGGGGAGTCTCAATCAGACGCTGAACATACTGACAGAAATTGGGAGTCATGCGCTTCTCAATGTACCACTGAATCTCACAGTAGATGAAATCACACAAATTGATATTCCGGAGGCGACGAGGCTCATAGTAGTACAACAGATTCTTGTGGTGACCACGGACATCAACAGCATCACCAGCCTTGCTCACAAGATTGTAGCGGAAGAACCGAGCAAGCACCATATACTAGTAGTACATGCCTGAAAAGCTGGGAGGTTGATGGCTGGGGTCACTGGGATAGCAGAAAAGGAGCTGGTTGTCACTGAAAGCCTTCTCAGAATGAATGCAGAAGCCAGAGACACGGTCAGGAGGGTAACCCAGGGCATGACATAAAGCATCAAAAGAAGCCGAGTATGTCTTGGTGCCGTTCATCCAAGTGACAGTGCGAGCCTCATCAGTGTGAAAGTAAACAGTGCAGAAGAACTGGCAAATGAGATCTGGCATTAGCTTGACCTTGATAGTAGCAAGAGCAAAGACATCCATCTGCTTCAGGGCCACATCCACATGCTCGAAATCGGTAGAGAGGTAATGAGCATAGTGGTCCTCATTGAGATACTTGGGAGGAACAAAGAAACCCCGCCTCATACGAGTTGGCTCATTGTAAAGGTCATCCCAAAAGCACTTCTAGGTGTCAGTCCAGAACATATTGTCAGCCCCTTGATAAGTGCGGTTGGGAAAGCGGTACGGACCAGTAGGACCAAGATTGGACTTTCCCTTCATAGCGGTACGGACCAGTAGGACTCCTCAAGTCCCGCCACTAATTCACATTAATATCCGAAGCAGTATTGTAGTTGGGAGGAACTTCTTCTTCAGTAGGACCAAGTTTGGACTTGCCCTTCATAGCGGATCTTCCAGCAGAGGCTTTCTTCTTCTGTCCACTTGCAGATCCAGAACCCCCTGTGAGAGCAGCTTTGTCGAGTTGACGTTGACTGAGACGAGGAGGAGGCTGAATAGAAAGCTTTCTCTTTTTGCCGGTGTCGGGATCAAAATTGTTGTGGTCAGACTCTGCACAAGAAGCACACAAGAATGCAAGGCAAATAAAGAAAATGAGCGTATATGACATAAGAGAGCTCATAGGAACATAGATTGAAAGTTGGGAAAATGCATGGATAAAATAGGCGAAAGAAAATTTTGGCTCCAGGTCCGGCGGAATCGACCCTGTCGCTGGAATGATCAGCGACGATTCCGGCGAACCGAAAGCTCGACCGGAATTTCTGGCGAGCGTGTCGGTCGACCGGAACAATGACCGGAAATTCTGGAGACGGTTTCGGCTCGGCCGGGCCTGGGACCGAAAAATTAGGGCAATCGATAGTGATACTATCCATGACTTAGTACTTGTGCAAAAAACATCATGAGGGAGAATAGTGGGTGAAATTAGGGTGATGCTAGCCTAGTTACTCTACTAGGAGGATAGAGAGAACTAAGGGAGCACAAGTGACCATGAAGGCTAGGGTTTCACCACCAACAAGAAAGGGAACAAAGAGAGGAAAGAGCAAAAATACCCTCGGATGCCGAAGAAGAAGCCATGGCCCCTCCCTTGCCACGGATGAGCACGAGGAAGGCACCACACGAGAAGGAGGGAGAGCACTCCCCGATCTCCCAATGCGGGCAAGGATAGAGAAAAACCTTCGATGAGAAGACTTGTAGAGGCCTGATCTACAACTTGGTGGAGTGGGGAGGGATTTGGGTGGAGGGAAGAGCCTATGGGGGGTGGGTAAGCTTGGGGCGGCAGCCATGGAGGAGGGGTGGGCGTGGGGGGAGAAAGAAGGAAGAGGATGGAACTGCCCCCACGCGTGGGCTATAAATACCCCCCTCAGAAATTTTTCGGTGATAAGTCCGGTCGAACCGATGCTCACGCCGGAATTTCCGGCGAGAACATCGGCGAACCGACCTGGTGACCGGAAATTCCGGTGGCGACCGAGATATTCGGCAGAGAACCGAAAACATGTTCTGTAAGGGTTTTCAGTCTGCTGCCAGAATTTTTGGTCGTCAGGCCGACCGGAATTATTGCCAGAAAATTTCTAAAGACAACAAAAAAAATGTGTTTGTTGTTTTGGAGATGAAACATTGTGAGAAATCGTATGAGCATATACACAAGATCCAAATGAAGACCAGAAAGAGCACTGTCCATATGGAAAGGTCATGAAGAAACAAAAACGAATAGCAAACATGGACAAAGGATTTAGCTTGAAGCAACAATGCACTCAATACACAAAACCGACCATTTGGCGGAGGATTTCCCCCCCTATGTTTAAGCACACATGTCATGGCGCCTCAAAGATAGATGCTTGGATCCATATCATGACACGAGATCAATTTTATGTTGCACACATAGGTAAGCATCAAACCAAGACATGGTAAGATGACCATCCCTACATGTGCTGCGCAACTAGGCTACATAGCATGTTAAGAGAAATAATATAGTGCAAGAAGCAAATAAATCCAAGTTTTGGGGATCTAGGATATCGAGTTCTTGCCTCAGCATGACAAACCGGGCTTCATCCAAAGGCTTCGTGAAGATATCGGCCAATTGGAACATCGTACCCACATGAGTGAGATTGATATCACCATTTGCGACATGGTCATGTAGGAAGTGGTGGCAAATGTCAATATGTTTGGTGAGGCAATGTTGGACGGGGTTGTTGGCGATCTTTATTGCGCTTTCATTGTCACATACAAGAGGCACTGTACCAAGAGACACACCATAGTCTTTCAAGGTCTACCTCATCCATAACAATTGAGCACAACAAGATGCCGCGGATATGTATTCGGCTTTGGCGGTGGATAGGGCTGTGAAGTTTTGTTTCTTGGAAGACCAACTCACCAACGACCAGCCAATAAATTGGCAAGCCTCGGAGGTTGATTTCCGGTCAACCTTATCACCTGCACAATCGGCATCCGAATAGCCAACAAGCTCAAAGGTTGACCCCTTTGGATACCAAAGCCCGAGAGTAGGAGTGAGAACAAGGTACCTAAAAATCCGTTTGACCACCATCAAGTGGCACTCCTTGGGAGAGGATTGAAAACAAGCACACATTCCAACACTTAACATGATATCCGGCCTAGAAGCACAAAGGTAGATCAAGGAACCAATCATAGAATGATATACCTTTTGTTCCACGTCCTTCTCACGAACTCCAAGGCCAAGTTGTCCATTTAGTGGCATGGGTGTCTTCATGGGATTAGCCTTGGCCATCTCGAACTTATTGAGCATATCCTTAATGTACTGCTCTTGAGAGATGAAAGTGCCGTGAGGAAGTTGCTTTATGATGAAGACTAGAAAGAACTTCAACTCCCCCATCATGGACATCCTAAATTTCATAGTCATCAACTCGGCAAAAGCTTTGTTATGAGATTGGTTAGCTCCACCAAAGATAATATCATCAACATAGATTTGAACAATAAATAAGCCACCTGTCGGGGGGTTAACCTCGGGTAGGTCAGAGACGGGGAAAGACAGAGGTACTGTCCCCGTCTGGTTTCCGAGCTACGGCCTAGGTCGGCCGAATCATGGATATGTCGGCCGATGAACGGAGGCAAGAAGCCCATGTATAGGTATCAGGTAGTTACCCGGCCTAGTTAATGAGAAAATCGGCCGGGTTACCCAAATGATCTTCATGCAGGTAAGGAACGAGCCGAGTAACACAAGGTAAGGCCGAGTGATACGAAGCTTGCAGGAGAAGGAGAAGCCCAGGGTCAAAGTATAGCTGCAGGCTAGAAGGAATCAGATGTACAAGCACAAGAGACAAGGATGCACGGGCGTCAGAGGGGCAGAAGGAGGTCACGAAGGTGACAGTCCTGAAGCCCGAGGCACGCAGGAGGGGGGCCACTAGAGCCTTGCCGTCATTAGAAGGGCGACAGGGAAAGGAGGCCGCCGAACTACTATTTTGGGACAAGCATATTCCACGAATATGCTTGCCTCGTCAGCCCTAAGGGCACCCAAGGCACCCCTTTATAAGGGGAGGTTTGGACCCTGAGGGAGGGGGAAAAAAGGAGAGCACCGTTAGGCTGGGGAGATTCACATTGTCCCCCTGTAAGCAGCTCAAGGAGCACTTGTAACCCATCAAGAGAGAAATAAAGTTCATCACTTTGGCAGCTTGAGTGTAAAGACAGTTGCATCTTCCCTCCCCAGATCCCACTAGCATCCATTGGCCCCATACTTTAGCCTACCCATGGCATCTGCCGTGCCACCACCATGACAGTTGGCGCCCACCGTGGGGCCAGAAGCGATGCTAGCTGGAGTCGTGATCCGGACGGGAAACTTCATCAACACCGGCGAGCGCGTTGTTTCTGGCTTGGTCCAGAGATTTGGTCTCTGCGACTATGTCAGAGACAATGCAGGGAGCTTCAGGGGGAAAACCCCCCCGCGCAACGGGATCTTCATCGGCCTGGGCGAGCACAGGGTCTACGTCGGCGTCGACATCACCGACATTTATCCTCACCAAGTTGTTGTTGCAGGGGAACCACCTCGAAGCGCGGCGAGCAGTCCATCAGGGGAGCATCAGGCGGGCAGCGTCGAGGTGATGGTCGCAGCAGGGACTCAAGCGGGAGCAGCATTAGCCGGGTCAAGCAGAGAACCCGCCGCAGGCGCACAGGGTCCGCCTAAGCAGATCACACTGCAAACCGCCGAGGTAATTCCGCCAGTGACAAACCCGGCAGAGCTGCATGACACCACCCCAAAGGCACCAAGAGTGAGAGGACCACCTCTGGAGAGACCAGAGAACATTCTTCAGGCAACTATAGAGAACTTAACCACACCAGTAGCACCGATACTTGATCCGGCAAATGCGCAGGCAGAGTTAGAGGAAACCAGGCAAAAGGTGCTGGTAGAGGCCAAAAAAGTATCAGCCCTGCGGGAATCCTTGAACAGGACCCTGAGAGAATATGCAAAAGCTAATAAGCTTGATATCGCACCCGAGCGGGTGGACGAACTAAGATTAAGAGGTAAGAACCTCATGAATGATATTAACAAAGAGCATGAAGCTCACAGAGCCGAATCAGGCGATTTGGGTTTGCCGAGGTACAGCACCCCGGCGAAAAACCTGAGAGCGGCAAATGCCGCAGCTTTGGAATTAGAGGGATTAACAGGGGAAGCTCGGCAGAAACAACAAGAAAGAGTGAATGAGCTGGTGCGCATCGCGAACCAGCAAAATGAGGAAATGCTCAGAGCCAACCCGGCAAGACCAGGGGCTTCACGGATGGTTCATTCGCAGGGTAGCACTGCTTTATCTGCAGCGGCGTCTTCACCGAAACAACGCTAGAAAAGAAAAAGCGGTAACCTCGGGAAGAGGAACAAACAAATTGTTCCATATGACCCGCAATAGCTGGAAAGGCAAATGAGAGAGAGGCAAAGCAAGCCGAGGTAATAGGGGAGAGAAACCACGACCGCATGGAAAAGGACGACGGCGGCCGAGGTAATGGGAGCACGGCAGAAAGAACACGCAAGAGACAATCATGAAAACCAAACCGGCCGAGGTAAGAAGAGAAGTGCCGCTCAACCCGCAACCAAGACATGAGCCTCGGCAGAAAGAGAAGTGAGGCCAGCTCGCTACAATCGATGAATGAAAGGTATAATGATGGATATTCGAAGTAGAATACGCAAACCAGGGTGGAAACAATCACTATGGGATGCGAGGATAGAATCTGTCTGATGAGATTTGCCGACAAATGATGCAAGAGTAAAGTTGGATCGGCTATACCGGTCCGAGCTATTGGAAGAGCAAGGTCCACCAGGTCCGCATGTTTTGGACCAAGAATCATGGGCGAACCACCGGTCAATTTTCAGTTGGCAAGAGGCACAAAACGCATACAATGGAAGTACCAAACCACAAGACTGGTTGATTGATTATGCCACCGCTGTGAAGATAGCGGTGGCAATCTGAGATGGTACATGCGGTATGTCCCACAGATGTTGGAAGGACCAGCAGGTATGGTTGAATAATCAACCATTTGGCGGTATCAACGCTGGTTGGATTTGAAGAGATGTTAGTTAGCAACTTTACCAGCACATACAAGAGACCGAATAGACCACAGCAACTAGCCATGTGCAAGCGAGGCCGAATGAAAGATAGAGAATTTTTAACTCGATGGTGTAACCTGAGAAACTCATGTGAGGGAGTTATCGAATCGCAAGCGATCGCTTGGTTCGCGCAAGGCTGCCGTTATGGCAGCG
The DNA here is from genome assembly GCA_023614405.1 of Avena insularis. Lineage (NCBI taxonomy): Eukaryota > Viridiplantae > Streptophyta > Magnoliopsida > Poales > Poaceae > Avena > Avena insularis. Next base: position 37,367,197 of record CM042691.1, on the reverse strand, counting down.
TACTGTGGCAACGCCTGCAGAGAGATATGCCAACCACACTGGCAGAAACTATCAGAATAGCGGACTCCTATGCATTGGGTGACCCAACCCAACCGGAGTTAATGTCGGCAGACCATCGTGAGCAACAAGACCGACACGAGAGAATTGGCGGGTCATCTAGGCGTGATTTCAGAGGAAGAAGAAGAGAAGAGAGGCCGGATTATAGATATAATTCAGCCCAGGTGGCGGCTGTAGCACAAGATCAGCCGAGTCACGGAGCAACTCAACGACAGAAAAATGGACCTCAACAGTGGACATCAAGGAATGAGGGAAAGAGGCAATGGACCCCAGAGCAAAAGAAGCAATGGCAAGAGAGGCCGAAGTATACGTTCGAATCCATGTTAGATCAGCCGTGCAAATTTCACACATCAAACCCATCTAGACCGGCCAATCATACAACCCGGCAATGCGCCTGGATGAAAAATGCGATGGGGAACCCGGCAGGAGTTCAGGTTTCCCATCAGGTGCAACAACAGCATCAGCCGCAATTAACTGGAGCAAATACACAGCAACTGATGCTACCGCACCCTCCCCCGAGGTACGATAACTCGGATCGAGGGATGCATGCATCAAGTAATGAACCAGGCGACGGAAGGATAAATCAGGCGAATCTGGGCGTAATGATTACAGGAACATCACGGTCTTATTGTGTGTTCACGACGAACGGCAGGACAAGCGAGTGTGCGCGGCATATGGAAGTGAATGCGGTTGTGCGGCGGTGCCAAGATACCAGGGATGGTGTGATCAGGAGATGACACGGAGCATGAAAGACCACCCGAATAATGCCAAGTCCAGGATCATATGCACTCGTGTTGGATCCAACGTTTGTGGGACCAAGCATCAATGTGAAATTCTCAAAAGTACTCATCGATAATGGAAGCAGTATCAACATCATGTACAAAGATACCATGCACAAGCTCGAATATCACAGAATATGCTGCAGTCCACGAGGACAACTTTCCATGGATAGTGCGGGGCTTTCATGTGAGCCCATCGGTAAAGTCCGAGTGGGCGTGTTATTCGTACAAAGAGATAACTGCAGAGCAGAAAATTTAGAATTTGAGGTGGTCGATCTGGAAAGTTGTTATCATGCTCTACTCGACGGCCCACACTGGCCAAATTCATGAGCAGCTGTCATATAGGTTATCTAAAGATGAAGTTACCCGGACCACAAGGGGTGATAACGATTGCGAGGGATTACAAGAAGTCAATGGGTGTGCTTCGCCGGTCAAATTGGCGAGTCATTGGTTATAGCAAGAGAAAAGAAAAGGATTCAGGAGGTAGCAGCCATTTCGCAGTTAAGCATGCCGGCACTGGCCAACCCTCATGGCAGTGTTTCTTTTCAGCCGACCAAAGAGACGAAGAAATTTCAGATTGATGAGCAGTTCCCAGAGCGCACTGTTACTATTGGTGCAGGCCTTGACGCTAAATAGGAAGGCGAGCTCACCAACTTCCTCCGTGAGAATCGGGACATATTTGCATGGTCAACTCAAGATCTGCAAGGTGTGCCGAGGGAGTTGGCTGAGCACTCTTTAAACGTCAGGCCAGGAGCAAGGCCGGTGAAGCAACCTCTCCGCCGCTTCGCCGAAGACAGGAGAAAAGTAATAGGGGATGAAATAGCTCGGCTTCTCGCAGCCGGGTTCATCATGGAGGTGCTGTATCCGGATTGGTTATCAAATCCGGTACTAGTAGAAAAGAAAAAAGATGACCCCAATGTAGCCATTGTGTGGCGAATGTGTATCGACTACACTAACCTGAACAAGGCATGTCCGAAAGATCCTTTTCCTTTGCCTAGAATAGACCAAGTCATTGACTCGACCGCTGGCTGTGAGCTGTTATCATTTGTAGACGCGTATTCTGGTTTCCACAGATACCGTTAAATCCGGCCGATCAAATAAAGACTGCATTTATTACCCCGTACGGGGCTTATTGTTATCGCACAATGCCATTCGGCCTGCGAAATGCAGGAGCAACGTATCAAAGGTGCATGCAAAAGTGCCTACATGATCAGATAGGAAAAAATGTACAAGTATATGTGGATGACGTAGTCATCAAAACTAAGGAGAGCAAAACCTTGCTAGAAGATATCGGCAAAACTTTCGCGAACACGAGAAGGTTCGAATGAAACTTAATCAGAGAAGTGCACATTTGGCGTGCCAGCAGGAAAATTACTCGGTTTCCTTGTGTCCAGCCGAGGTATCGAGGCTAATCCAACGAAGATAAGAGCAATAGAAAGAATGGAATTGCCGAGATGCTTGAACAATGTACAAAAATTCACGGCTGCCTGGCCTCGCTTAGTCGATTTGTATGTCGGCTAGGAGAAAAACCGCCACTTTATCGGTGATGAGAAAGTCGGACAAATTCAGCTGGACTCCCCAGGCGGACCTTGCATTTCATGAGTTGAAAAAGATGCTAGTTACGGCACCCATTTTAGCTTCTCCATTATCGAAAGAACCTATGCTACTCTATGTAGCGGCTACCAATCGAGTAGTTAATGTGATTGTAGTGGAACGACTTGAAGAGGGTAAGACAGTTCGAGGCCAAGATATTATCTAAGTGAAGTATTATCCACTTCAAAGCAGAATTATCCGCACTATCAGAAGATGGCTTATGGAGTATATATGTCGGCAAAAAAGCTTAAGCATTACTTTGAAGAGCACCCCATCAAAGTAATCTGTGAGGCACCCATAGCCGACATATTGAACAACAAAGATGCAAGTGGCCGAATAGCAAAATGGGCAATCGAGTTATCACCGTATGCTCCACAATTTGATAGGAGAGATGCGATCAAATCTCAGGCTGTCGCCGACTTTCTCGTAGACTGGGCGAGGTGCAATATGAGCCACCACCGGATCCAAATTCTTGGACAATGCATTTTGATGGTTCCAAACTAAGGAACGGTTTGGGAGCAGGAATAGTGCTAACCTCGCCTAAAAAGATCGGTTGAAATATGTCTCGCAAATACATTTTGCGCATCCAACAATGTAGCTGAATATGAAGCACTAGTTCATGGATTGAAAATGGCGAAAGAAATTGGTATACGCGAATCCTATGCTACGGTGACTCGGATCTAGTAGTACTGACAAGTATCAGGCGGTTGGGACGCATTAGATGCTAATATGGCTTTATCTGATTCCATGTGCAAAAGATAAGTGGATATTTTGAAGGATGTGAATTCCACCACATACCACGAGCGAAAATGACGCCCGACACATTGTCAAAATTAGGATCAACCCGGCAATCAATTACGCGGTATTGCTCGAGCACCTCGAGAAACCATCAATAAACCCATCACGAGTCCGAATCAATCTTTATCCCAGCAAGTTCTGCAGAGAATCATCGCCAATGGAGGTAGATCCATGAAAGATTCGGAATCCCTAAAGAGAGGACAGAGGTAATAGCAATCATGGAGAGAGCCGAGGTATATACGTCGGCAGAAAACATGGAGATGAGCGGTGAGATCACTGCAGAAAAGAGTAACGCCGATATGGGCGAACCCATATTTTCGTACCTAAAAGACGCGGTATTGCCGAGTAATGAAATATTAGCGACAAACCATCGGAAGAGCAAAAGCCTATACAATCATAAACAATGAGTTATATAAGAGAAGCGTAACAAACATATTGCGAAGTGCGTGAGTTCCACGAAGGTCGGAAATCCTTCTAGACATACACCAAGGAGAATGTGGGCACCATGCCTCATCTCGCTTTAGTAGCCAAGGCTTTCAGGCATGGATTTTCTTGTGTGGCGTTAAAAGAGCAGAAGAATTAGTTAAGAAGTGCAATGGGTGTCGAGATATGCAACCAGAATACATATGTCGGCCGAGTTAAAAACAATACCCATCACTTGGCCATTTTCTGTATGGGGTTTAGACATGGTGGGACCTTTCAAGCCGGTGAGAGGAGGAATGACCCACATCTTGGTTATGGTAGACAAGTTCACAAAGTGGATTGAAGTAAAACCAATCAAAAGTGTGATGGGCACAAGAAGTTGAAATTTCTCAAGGATATCATCTTGAGATACGGATACCCACATAGCATTATTACGGATAATGGCACGAACTTTGCGAAGGAGCCTTGTGATTTTGCCAAGAGAAGCACATAAGACTAGATGTTGCCTCGGTGGCCCACCAAAGATCCAATGGGCAAGTTGAAAGATCTAATGGACTGGTGTTATCAGGAATAAAACCACGACTTGTTGAACCTTTGCAACGGTCGGCAGGATGTTGGATCGAAGAAATCCCAGCCGTGTTATGGAGCCTCCGGACTACTCCGAATAGATCAACAGGTTACACTCCATTCTTTCTGGTATACGGGGCAGAGGCCGTACTCCCAGCCGACATAATCTATGACTCGCCAAGGGTTGCTCAGTACACAACCTCAGAAACAAATGAAATAGCTCGGCAAGATGCCGTAGACCTGTTGGAAGAAGCCAGGGAGTTGACATTATCACGATCGGCCATTTATCAACAGAACTTACGGCGATATCACAGCAAGAAAGTGAATCCAAGAGTATTCAAAGAAGGAGATTTAGTCCTCCGGTGCAATGACGGCCGGCATGCACAAATTATCACCCCCATGGGAAGGACCATTTATCGTGAGCAAAGCATTGCACAACGATGCATATTATCTGATCGATGCTCAATCCCCTGGAGAGAACAAGGCAGACAAAGCTGGTGAAGAAACGAAGCGCCCCTGGAATGTGGCTTTACTTCGGCCATTTTACTGGTTGCGTTCTATCTCAAGGTCAAAATCCAATAATGTATTTGAATCTCGGCACCCAGGCGATGACTCGGGACTGCCATAGGATATATTTATGTCATATCATGTATTTCAAACCTCGGCACCCAGGCGTTACTGGGGACTACAATATGTTATGTTATTTCATGTTAGATGTTTAAACCTCGGTACCCGAAGCGATTACTCGGGACTGCCATATGTAATGATTATTTCAGTATTATATGTTTGAACCTCGACCGCAGAGCAATGACTGGGACTGCCATATGGTATATTTATTTCTTTCGCGTTACATACTTGAACATTGGCGATCGAGCGGTGACTCGGACTTGCCGTATGTTGTGTTCCTTTCATATTACGAATATGTACCTCGGTGCCAAAAGCATTGACTCGAGGACTATCATATGGTATGTCAAATGCGTATTGACACTTAAACCTCGGCATCTAAAGCAGCGATTCGGGACTACCGTATGATACCTCAAACCTATGCTAAACGCAATCATATCAGTTTTATACCACCTCAAACGTGATTTATATAAGGAAGTTCGGACAAGAACGACGATCCAGCGATTGTTGCTTGCTCCACAACGGAGTAGTTAACTTATATTCAAAACAGGTCAATAGCGTAGATATTCAGCGCTAATGCCTGGATAAGATCATCAAAATAACGGCAAAGTTGAGCCCTAAAAGATGAAGAAATTACGGCCAGCAAGGCAAGAATTGACGAGCATCCACTTAACAAAGAGTCTCAACAACACATAGCAAAAGAAGTTGAATCATACGAGTTGACAAATTTTTCATCTACATTACTCGCCCGGCATACCATGGATCGCAAAAAACCTAGGCGTTTTTCGTTGGAGGGCAGCTCCTTGCTCGGTGCGGGCACTCCAGTAGGAGGAACTTCGGTGAGGTCGCCCTCCGCCGACCAGGTGCAACCGGCGGTATCACGGGGTTGTTCAGGAGGCGTCGATGCGTGCGTAGAATGCCGGTGCCTTTGGAGGAGGACCGCGCATCACCGTTGCTATCCGAGCTTGAGCTGGAGCTATCGGATGTGGCGAATCATCTTCACCTTCCCGTGCTCAGCTGAATCATCACCGAAGCACCTTGACCGCGACCTCTGATCCGGATCGGGAGAAAACTCGCCCTTCATTCCAAGTGTGCGTCGGCGTACTCGACGAGCTGGAAAGCCCGAGCTTGCCGAAGAGCAACAAAGGTGGGATCTTCAACCCAGCGGGAGCCAGTGCGCAGATTCCTCAGAATGTCAAGAGAGATGTCTTCATACCATGACATGATTACAGTAAGGGCCATGTCGGCACCAGCACGCGCAGCAGATTCTCTCCAAAGACTCAACTGTCTCTCAGATGCCATCAGCCTTGTCACCAATAACTTGACTTCATTGATATCAGGAGTCCCTGAGGTATTCGGCCAGAGTACATGATAAGCTCGGATAGCGGCCTGCACCAAGTCCCGGCCCATAATTTTCATCGGACCAACTGCAGCACCAACAGCAACCAAGAAATCCTCCATCGAATATTCAAAGTCAACAAAGCAGGTTCACCTCGACGGCGAGCTGCAAGAACAGCTTTAGAACTCACGGGTTTGGCCTCGGGGAAGTGATCTGCGCAAAACATGGACGTGTCAAAGGATAGCAGCGATGACAAAGCAAAAATATAGTTCGGCCAGGCCAACTAACTTACGATGAATGTAGCTCATCATTATCTGAAGGTCTTTGGCCCAAGCAGCTTTACTCTTCTCGAAACGAGCAATTTCCTCGCTCAAACCGCGAATTTTAAGTTCGGCAGCTTCGAGGAGTTCTTTGTTCTTCTGTAAATCCAGAGTCAGCCGATTCTTTTCCTCGGCAAATTCTTGGTCGACCTTTTCTAGCTCGGACTTCTGAGAGAGCTTGAGTGCATTCACCTCGGATCTCAGGCATGGGCACGCAATCTTGTTGCGACACTGCAAAGTCTTGCAACTCGGCTTTACCACAGTAGCATAATAGAAACTTAGCATAGATACTAAAAGGAGAAGGAGTAAAGTAGAAAGGAAACTAACCTTCCAAGGTCTTGATCTTCTTTTCAAGGCGGATATTGAGGTTATCGATATTACCTATTCAACAAGAAGTAAGCCGGCATTCCGCGGACGAGTATATGAGAAAGGTGGAAATAAGGAAAACAAACTATCGACTTACCGGCCTTCTTTGCCACGGGCAGAACTTTCTCGTACTTCTTTTCCAGCTTGCGGTGCGAAAAAAGCAACCTCTGGAACTCGGCGGTCCGTCGGTCATGTGCAACCTGAGCAATGGAGCAAAATGATAAAACAACAAGTAGAAGCTAAATTAGATCCGAATCGAGCAAAGCTTAATTCGGCTCTAGGTGGCTGGATATTCAAAGCTATACCAGATCCGAATCAAGCAAAGCTTAATTCGGCTCTAGGTGGCTGGATATTCAAAGCTATACCAGATCCAAATCAAGCAAAGCTTAATTCGGCTATAGGTGGCTGGATATTCAAAGCAATACCAGATCCAAATCAAGCAAAGCTTAATTCGGCTCTAGGTGGCTGGATATTAAAAGTTAAACTAGATCCGAATCAAGCAAAGCTCACTTCGGCTCTAGGTGGCTGGATATTAAAAGCTAAACTAGATCCGAATCAAGCAAAGCTCACTTCGGCTCTAGGTGGCCGGATATTCAAAGCTATACTAGATCCGAGTCAAGAAGGACTAGACTCAGATCTAGGTGGCTAGATCTTCAAAGTTAAACTAGATCCGAATCAAGCAAAGCTTAATTCGGCTATAGGTGGCTGGATATTCAAAGCTATGCCAGATCCGAGTCAAGAAGGGCTTAACTCGGCTCTAGGTGGATGGATATTCAAAGCTACACCAAGTCTGAATAAACTATGAACTAGATGGCCGGACTAACAAACCTTAGAAATAAAATTAAGTCAAACTTCCAAGCATACAACAGGTTATTTCCTTGCAAGTTTCGGGGACTAGAGAATATGGTAACATCTGGAGAATAATTTAAGACTCAGAGATAAAATAATTACCTCATTCAACTTTTTGGTCTCAATTATAAACTGGGCAGCATGGTCAAAACGGCCGCTGATGTCAGAAAGCTGGAAAGGTTGGTTGGCTGGATTACCCTCAAATTGATCGTGAGCAGCATTCGATTATTGGCATACTCAACTAGCGCTCCAAGGCTGTTCCGCTAGCTGTCCGAGTTAAAACTTTACCCGGGCGGCGGTCAACCACAGCGATCAGAGGCTCTTATGAAGAGCGAGATGGCTGCCGGTGGCGAGGTAATGTGATGACTTTGGCGGTCAGCTCCCTCCTTACGCAGCGTCTGCAATACTCGGTTGAGAAGAGCCGGCAAGACCTTCGAGAAGAAGTCTTGGCCAATAACACGTTCTCCTTAGAAGAGGCGTCGAGGAAGTTGCGCCTCAAGTGGGGGACGGAGTCCTTAGGACCAGCGGAGGATAAGCTCAGAGGCGCCGGGCAACGACCTTTTCGGCCAAGGTCGGGACGACCGTAGAAACTGCCGGAGTAGATGGAGGCTCAATGGTAACGCTGGGGCCCATAGAGGGGACAGCTGGCTCAACGAAAACATTGGAGGGCCGGATCGGATCCAGATCAATGGAAGAGGTCTCGGGGGCATCACGACGAACAGGCGACGATTTGGAAGCGGGGAGAAGCAGGACGAATAGGACTAGGAACTCGGGTGTCATCGCGGAGGAGGAGATGGCGGCCGAATCGGACGGCTAGTCATACTAGGACCGCCGGGTTTAACAGACAAAGGAGCGCTGCAAAAATAAGAAAGAAGATTCGTCGGTATGGGAGACAGAAAGAGAGAAACAAGAAATATAGGCAAAAGAACTTACCCAGCAACCCCGGGCATAGTCTTGCGCCTGGGAGGATTCGGAGCGGATTTCTTTATTCTCTTCTTAGGAACCGCCTCCGAGGCACTAGCAGGAGCCCCGCGCTTCCCCGAGGTAACGGGAGGCCGGGAAGCAATAGGTTCGGCGTCGTGAACCTGACCGGCCGGATTAGCTGGGAAAGTAGAAGCCGGAAATGCATAAGAAATAGGCATGGCGGCAACTACCTCAAGAATTTGGACCTCGTCCAATCACCTTCCTCCTCTTGCTGAAGTTTTGCATGAGCTCGAGCCGGAGCAGGATCCGACTTAGGACGAACTCCTGAGTCCGGCTCGCTGATATCCGGGTACTCTGTCAAGGGCCAAGGGAGCTGCAGAACTTTGGCGTCCTCATTCTTCTGCTCTGCGAACCTCTGCAGGACAAGGAGAAAGAAAATCATGTAAACCAGTCTCTAGGAACTGAGGAAAAATAGAGTAATGGAGATTAGGCATACCTCGGGAGGCGGACGGTCGCGGGTGAATGGTTTTAACCCCCAAGACCAATCCTCAGGCATCTCAGTCTTGAAGATAGCTCGGACGCGCTTATGAATAAGGTAATTGTCCAACTCCACGGTCGAGACTCGGTTAGGGTCAAGAGGACCACTCATGTAGCATAGCTTGTGGGTCCGCTGCTGGAAGGGGCAGATCCGGCTACTAATAAAAGTTGCCATCAGGTCTTCGCCGCACAACCCGGCCCGGATCAACTCTTTTAGCCGAATCTCGAAGGCCTCGGCCAGGGCATGAGTTTTCCTCGGATTATAGAGCCAGTTCACTTTGGAAGGTGGGCCAATTGAGAATGGAGGGAGCCGAATCTTGTCTTCCGCCCCTCTGTTCTTGACATAGAAGAATGATTTGTGCCATTTCTTGCATGACTCCAACCCAGTGACACGGGGGAACACGGATTTCCTCCGAGGTGTAATAGACGCCGCCCCACATTGGGTGAGAAACTTCTCGGAAGGATGCAGAGATTTGTCAAGAACGACGTTGGAGCGGATCTGGAAGAACTTCGACCAGACATGCACTGACGGCCACAGGCCGAAGTAACCCTCCGAAGCGGAGATGAAAGCAGAAAGAGAAGCTATGGCATTCGCAGGAAGGTGGTGCGGCTGAAGGCCGAAGTAATAAAGGAATTCTCTAGCGAAATCGCTGAGAGGGAGACCGAAGCCGCGGGCGAAGTGAGACATGAAGACCACATACTCGCCCTCTCTGATAACTGGAGAGGATTCGCTGCCGGGTAGACGGCAGGAAACCTCGGCAGGAATCCGTCGAGTTCGGATGAGCCATTCAATCTCACGGCGTGGATCGAAGAGCCCTGCCACGATCACGCTCGGGCCCAGAGCCAGCGTCATCGTCCTCAACAAGAGCACCGCTAAACGAACTGAACATGGAGTGGTGCGGAGATCGCCGGAGGAAAAACTGGCGGCGGAGGGAGCTTAGAGCTACAAGGCCCGTCGAACTTAGCGAAAACAATGGCGAAGAGGAGGAACCGCCGACGAGCACGCAGCAGGCGGATCGATCTAGGGCAAGATCAGGGCAAGATGGTCGAGAAAGGACTCACCGTGGGCGGAGCCCGTAAGCCTTGAGCGGGCAACGACGCAGTGGAATCCTCACCGGCGGAGGCTCTGGCGGATGAGCAGCGGAGGCGGCAAGAGAACACGCAGGCGAAGGGAAGAAGGAGAGCGGACGGCGATAAGGAAAGATGAACCCTGGCGCGTTTCCCCTGTATAGTCAAGCCACGAGCAGGGAGTGGGATCGTGGGTGTGGCGATTACCCGTGTAGATCGTGGGAACAGCACGAGCATACGGGTAAGTGGAGCCACAACAACCCTGAGACAAAGAAAAGTGGTTACGATCGAGGGGAAGCGGCACACGGCGTCATGGCGGCGCGGCGAGGAACAGGGTTCATCAGTAGCTTGTCGATAAGCAACGTAGAAGGACCTAAAAACTAGAAGAGCAATGATGGGGTGATCGTGGGGCGTGGCGTGCGATGGAAGGAGGAAACCTCGGACAAGGCCATAGCTCGGAAACAAGACTTAAGAAAGTAATGAAGCTGATATAACCCGGCCAAAGCTATTGACATGGCCACACCAGCCGGGGACTAATGTCGGGGTTAACCTCGGGTAGGTCGAGACGGGAAAGCAGAATTGTCCCGTCTCGGTTTCAACTCTGGCCTAGGTCGGCGAATCATGGATATGTCGGCCGATGAGCGGAAGAAGCCCATGTATAGGTATCGGTAGTTACCGGCCTAGTTAATGAGAAAATCGGCGGGTTACCCAAATGATCTTCATGCAGGTAAGAGCAGGCGAGTAACACAAGGTAAGGCCGAGTGATACGAAGCTTGCAGGAGAAGGAGAAGCCCAGGGTCAAAGTATAGCTGCAGGCTAGAAGGAATCAGGACAGGGCCAAGCACAAGAGACAAGGATGCACGGCGTCAGAGGGGCAGAAGGAGGTCACGAAGGTGACAGTCCTGAAGCCCGAGGCACGCAGGAGGGGGGCCACTAGAGCCTTGCCGTCATTAGAAGGGCGACAGGGAAAGGAGGCCGCCGAACTACTATTTTGGGACAAGCATATTCCATGAATATGCTTGCCTCGTCAGCCCTAAGGGCACCCAAGGCACCCCTTTATAAGGGGAGGTTTGGACCACGAGGAGGGAAAAAGGAGAGCACCGTTAGTGGGAGATTCACATTGTCCCCCTGTAAGCAGCTCAAGGAGCACTTGTAACCCATCAAGAGAGAAATAAAGTTCATCACTTTGGCAGCTTGAGTGTAAAGACAGTTGCATCTTCCCTCCCCAGATCCCACTAGCATCCATTGGCCCCATACTTTAGCCTACCCATGGCATCTGCCGTGCCACCACCACGACACCACCCCTTTAACCCATTTTGTGAAAAGGATGGAATTGACCTTACCCACGCTAAACCCATCCATGAGTAGAAAATCCCTAAGGTTCTCATACCAAGCACGAGGAGCTTGCTTTAGTCCGTAGAGAGCCTTATGGAGTAGATACACATGGTTGGGATAGCGTGTGTTTTCGAAACCCGGGGGTTGAGCTACATATGCAACCTCTTTCAAGGGACCATTAAGAAATGCACTTTTCACATCCATTTGATAAATCTTGAAGTTATGGAAAGATGCATAAGCAATCAAGAGACGAATAGCTTCAAGATGAGCAACGGGCACAAAGGTGTCCTCATAGTCAATACCTTCTATTTGGGCATACCCTTGCGCCACTAACCTTGCTTTTTTTCTTGTGGCGACCCCATTATCATCTTGCTTGTTCTTGAACACCCACTTGGTCCCAATGACATTGATGCGATGATCTTTAGGCCTCTCCACTAGAGACCACACTTCATTGCGGGTGAAACACTCGAGTTCTTCTTGCATGGCAATGGCCCAATCCGGATTCCCCAAAGCCTCATGAACCTTAAGGGGCTCAAAGTTGGACACAAAGGCATGATGCCCACAAAAGGTTGTGAGGTTCTTCTTCCTGGCACGGGTCTCGATCCCTCTTGATATGCTTCCAAGTATATTGTTGACTTGAAGTCCACTTGCAATGGAGGCGGCCTTAATCTTCCGAATTGTGCCTTCATGATCAACAAATTCATCTTTTGAGGGGCCTTGATCATTGACACCATCTTGAGCTTGGCCTTGAGATGGAGGTTGATCTTCTACTTGGTCTTGCTCAAGGGTTTGAGGGATTGATTCTTGTTCTTCGGTTTGCATGGCATCTTGAGTGAGATGTTGATCTTGTGATGCATTTGATGGCTCAACTTGGGTAGAGCTTGGCTCTTCTTGAGTTGAGCTTGATTCTCCCCATCATCTTGTTGAACATGAATGTGAGACTCGTTGGGCAAGACGTGCCCAATACCCATCAACTTGATGACTTGAGAAGAATCACCATCACCTACATCACGAGAAGAAACTTGCCCCTCATGGGGGCCATTATTATCCAAAAACTCCACGTCACAAGATACTTCAACACAACCATTGGTATTGTTGTAGTATCTATAGGCATGAGAGTTTTCCGCATAACCAACAAATATACCCTCTATAGTTCTAGATTCGAATTTATCGAGCATTTCCTTTTTGTTCTTGACGAGGCACTTGCATCCAAAGACACGGAAGTAGTTGACATTGGGCTTATTACTTGTGAGAATCTCGTATGGAGTCATGTCAAAGGGAGCTCGGAGGAAGAGCCGGTTCGTGTAGTGGACCGCGGTAGCAATAGCTTCTCCCCAAAAATTGTGAGGGGACTTGAATTCACTCAACATTGTTCTTGCCATCTCAATGATTGTCCGGTTCTTCCTTTCAACAACACCATTTTGTTGAGGGGTATCAGGAGCTGAGAATTCATGCTTGATCCCCTCATCTTCAACAAATTCTTGCATGGTGTAGTTCTTGAACTCGGTGCCGTTGTCGGTTCTAATGGTCGTGATCTCCACTCCATGAGTGCGTTGAGCTTGCTTGGCGAAGATCATGAATTCCTTGAAGGTCTCATCCTTCGTCTTGAGAATAAAGACCCAAGTATACCTTGAGTAATCATCAACAATGATAAGACCATATATTCTTCCACCAAGGGAGTCATATGTCGATGGCCCGAAGAGATCCAAATGGAGAAGCTCCAAGGGTCTTGACGTGGCCACCTTTGTAACGGAAGGATGATGCTTCCCAATTTGCTTTCCTGAAATTCAAGCACTACATACACAATCTTTCTCAAAGGATATACCGGTTAGTCCAATAATATGCTCACCCTTTAGGAGTAGATTGAGATTTCTCATGTTGACATGACCTAGGCGACGAAGCCAAAGCCATCCCTTGTCCGCCTTGTCCATTAGACATGTAGGAAGAGATTGGATCTCTTTCAAGAGGTCGACCACATAAAGGTCGTCTTCCACGTGTCCAATGAGAACCAAGCTGAGATCATCACCCCTAAAGACCTTCACAAAAGTTCTAGAGAAATAGGAGTCATAGCCGGCATCCGCAAGATGTTTAATTGAAAGCAAGTTGTAACCAAGGTTTTCAACATGTAAGACAGTCTCTAGAGTCAAAACCTTGGATATTACCAACTTACCATAACCTAGTACCTTTCCTTTAGAGTTATCTCCAAAAGTGATGCTTGACGTTTAGTTGACATCGTGAATGAATTGGTCAAGCCCACTTCTACCTCCGGTCATGTGATTGGTGCATCCACTATCAAACACCCATTTTGATCCATCGGAGGCATAACCCTACAAAATCAATTATTTGATTTAGGAACCCATTGAGTAATGGGTCCCCTAGCATTAGCAACAAGATCCTTAGGTACCCAAATTGAGTACCACCTATAAGCATAACCATTTCGAGGTCCAACAATATACATCTCCTTGAGTGCCCTTACATAGCACATAGGAAGGATTAGACTTTCCCGCATACTTGTGATTGGGATTGCCCCTCATGGATCCCCCATTCACAACATTCCTTTTGACTTGGTCAACCACCTTGTCACCTTCTTTACAAATGTTATCTTCTTTGGTGTAATATCATTGCTCGTGTTGTTCTTTGGATCAAAACCGACACCTTCCTTGGAAATTCTTGTCTTTTGACGGGATAAAATCTCATCTAGGATCTTTCCCTTGGAGGTAGGTGCACGCCGCTATTTCTCAAGTTGCTCTTTCAACTTCTTATTTTCCTCAATGAGGTGAGCTTGATCAAACGTAGAGTTAGAGGTACAAGAATCATTTTCAACAATAATTGGATCCTTCAATGTACCAAGAGCCTTCTCATAGGACACCTGAAGTTGATCATGGTTCTCTCCAAGTTTTATGAGCTCACGCTTGACAAGCAAACTAGCTTTCTCAAGGTGCTCAAGGTCCTTGGTAAGAGAAGCATGAGCAACTTCAAGCTCTTTCTTTGAGGCATCAAGCTCTTGGGACAATGAGTTATCCCTATCAATAGTGTCCATGTCTTTTGCTTTATCAATTTCAAAAAATTCAATTTGTAGTTTAAGAAAAGAATTGGTATTCTTTTTCTCACAAAGCTCTTGCTCAAGAAGATTGAATCTTTGTTTCTCATCATCAATATGAGATTCCAAGCTATCAATGGCCTCATCACGTGAGCTAACAAGTTCCATTAATTGCTTGACTCTAGCACGAGCAATGGGAGGAAGAGACTTCATGATAACATACATTTCTTTTATATACTCTTCTCCAAATTCATCACTATCACTATCATGATCACTCTCAAGATCATCCAAGACACTAGATAGGGATGGAGGAGAGACAATTACCTTGGAGCTTCTTGCCATAAGACAAGAACCAATGATCTTGGGAATAGGAGAACTCTCGATGTAGTCCTTGTTGTAGTCGTAGGTGAGAGGTGAACCGGGTTCGATATATGCCGAACTGGTCACTCCCACCACTTTCTCCTTATCCCCACACTCCACGTCGGACTCGTCCTTGGATCTCCTTTCCATGAGGCAAGTGGCGGTGACCTTGGGAGTAGGAGAGTCATCGGTGTAGTCCTTGGTGTAGTCATAGGTGAAGAGAGACCCGGGTTTGGCGAAGGCTAATCCAGCCACTCCAACCACCTTCTCTTCATCCTCTTCCTCCTTGTCGGATATGTATTCTTGACCTAGTAATCCCTTTCCATCACGCCTATTGTTCCTCTTGTATCTTTCATTGATGGGGTTGGGCTTCAATCTTGGTTTGGCACCTTCTTCATACTTGGGCTTATCAAGCCTCTTCTCATATGGACATTTGTCGGCAAAATGGGTCGACTCATCACAATTGTAGCACGTCCTATTCTTCTCACTTGATCCCATTGAACTTATGCTTCTATGGAACTTCATGTTCTTGGTGAAGAGGGCAAGTTGAGAGAGCATATCATCAACTCCATCAACATCGCTTTCTTCATCACTAGCAACATGTTCTTGCACATGCTTGGCCTTTAATTCTAGAGAGTGGGAATACCCAATAGCATGGTTGATCTCCTTGATCTTTTGCCCTTCATCTGCCAAGTTATCCGTGGCAACTAGATAAGAGACTAGATCATCAGGAGAGAATTGATTAGCTCTATTAAGGAGTTGCAAGTTCAAGGCAAGCTTCTTGTCGATGACCGCGATCATGGATACAATCTTGGACTTTATAAGTTCATCATTCAAATTGAATCCATCATCATACTTCTCACATCCTAGGCCACCAATCTTCACTCGGAGGGCAACAAGTCGCTTGTATGCTTCAGCGATAGTCTCACCATCATGGTTCATGAACATGTTCATCTCTGACTTGGCAGCTTCATACTTGGAGTTTTGGATAAGAGAGGTTCCCTCTTGGAGAATGACAATCCTATCCCAAAGATCCTTTGCGGTGGGGATGTCGCTGACTTGATCATGGAGAGTGCGATGAATGGCACTCCTTATCTTGTCACAAGCTGTTTAGTTGACGGTCTTAGTACTCTCCTGGAGTGAGGTTGTTGGGATCATGAGGGTGGAAACCGGTGCATACAATCTCCCAAAGCTCAACGCTGTAGCTGCGAAGATGAGATTCCATAGAAGCTTTCCAATGAGAGAAATGAGTTCCATCATAATGAGGTGTAGGACCCGAACCATTAATATGAGGCATGATTTTCTTTTGCTTAGGATAAACATAAGGGAATTGATTAGGGGGCGTGGAAGTTTTTAACGATCCACCCTCATGAGCGGACTCGGCATCCTTATCCTTTTCGATGTCCATTGGCCTCCCTTGAGGTACTACCAATAGGTTACCAAGAAAAGCCCCATCGGCAATGGCCTTAAGTTGTCCTTCTAGGTAACTCATTCAGACAAGGAGATCAGAATCAGCCTTGGCCTTTTCAAGGGCACCTTTGGCTAAGATTTCACGAAGATCCTTGACCGAATAAGTCTTATCCTCCTCATCATCGGAGAAAACCATCTTTTCTCTTAGGCGGTGAAGCCCTTAAAAGGGCCCTGGGCTCTGATACCAATTGAAAGTGTAAGATGGTTAACCTAGAGGGGGGTGAATAGGTTTCTACAAAATTCTTTATAATCTTTTGCAAGTTTTTGGCTTTGTGGAATATAAGTGAGCCTAAATGCAAACTAGGTGAGGCAACCTAGATGATAAACAAGATACTTCAAGGTCGAAGGCTATCACAAGGTAAACAACACAAGTAAGAGATTGGTTAAGGATTAACCGAAGCACGCGGAGACGAAGATGTATTCCCGTGTTCACCACCTTTGGGAAGGGGGCTACGTCATGTTGGAGAGGTGTGAGGTCCCACGAAGGATTCCTCACGCGCCACAAAGTCTCACCTTCTTCTCTGAGCCTATCCCACGAAGGAATAGCTCACTTACTCGTGGTAGACTTCAAGGTAGTCTCCAAACCCTCACAAACTTTCCACGGAGCAAATCACAAGCTGAATGCCTCCGGGCGACCCTAGCCGCCTAGGGTTTCCCACAAACCCAAGAGTAACAAGCTAACTCAATGAACTCAAGGGGGAATGAACTTTGACTTGGTGGAAACGTAGATCGGGACCTCCTCTTCCTTTCTACCAAAGGGATTTGGATTTGGTTGGGTAGAATTGGAGATCCTCAAGCTTTTGTGTTTCAACAATGGGGGAGAGAGATAAAGCTTCAAGAAATGAAATGTTAGCTCAAGTGCCTGACCTCTCAGTGGAGAAGAAAGGGGTATATATAGTATGAGGGAAAAAAGAGCCATTTGGGGGTTCCTGCGACAGAACCGGCAATAAGTTCGGTCAGACCGAGTTGCTCGCCGGAATTTCCGGCGATAGCTCCGGTCGACCGGGCCACACGCCGGAATTTTTGGCGGCGACTGAATTCTCGACGAACAACCGAAAGGCTATGCATTAAGCCATATCGGCATACACCGAGAATTTTCGGCGGCGACCGGAAATTCCGGTGATAGCACCGGCGCCACCGGCGCTTTTGCCAATTTCACAATAACCCCTTTTTGACTCATTTTTCAAGGCTATTTTCTCTCTCTCTTCGAACGGGTGTGTGGTGGTGGATGATGAGAGGTATATTTGGTGTAGAACATCCCCAAAGAGCACATCGATATCACCCCTCTTAATAGTGCGGTGTTTCCTATTTGACTCAAGAGTAAATAAGAGAAAATAATAAAGAACACCACCGCTCTTCATAAAGAAACGAATGGGGGGTCACCCATCACCTATCACCAACAACCTGTGGACTCTCACCTGTAGGGAAGCTAATAGAAACATTAGTCCATTCTCTAGCTCCGATGTCATACTTAACCAAAACACTAGATAAGGGCTATTTTCCCTTTCATCAACTCATGAAAACTGTCGTGGGAATGACCACGGCAGACGCTGCAATCGGCAGCGAGTAGTAGAACGAAGGGAAAGGGCGGCCAGCCATCTGCGGTGCGAGATGAGGGAAGAGACAAGGTTTTACCCAGGTTCGGCCCCCCGGAGGGTAAAGACCTACTCCTGCTAGATTGTATTATGGTGGAAGTACAAAGGGGCGAGCTCGACGGCTAGGCGGCGAGTCGCTTGGGTGGATGATGGAACGTATCGTCTGCATACAGTAGGGAAGTTTATATAGACTCACCCCCCTAGGGTTTACATATCTTAACCGAATTAGTTAAGGTTTCGGCACTCGTTTAACCTAATCCGACTGGGCCTATCTACTCTCCTGGGCCTTCAGCTTCCAGTCGCTTAGATACACGCCAGGCCTCGATCCAGTCGCTGTCCTGCAGGCCCACTCGCCAGTTCTTGGGCCAGTCGGAAACGTCCTGCTGGGTATACCCCGGTAGGCATATCCCCATCAGTAGTCCCCGAGGCCGTCATCGATTAGTCGCAGGTGTTCGCTGGCAGTCGGAGTATACGGGTCCAAAGCGGGCGCCCAGTCGAATCGGTGGCGGGCTCCTGAATAAAGGAAAAAACTAGTTACTCTGGTCGTAAAGACAACAAATAATCGGTCAGCTTCGAGCAACGGGTCGAAATATTTAGTCACTGTTGTAGTGATTGGGTCGGCGAGT
Organism: Avena insularis; assembly: GCA_023614405.1. NCBI lineage: Eukaryota > Viridiplantae > Streptophyta > Magnoliopsida > Poales > Poaceae > Avena > Avena insularis. The sequence continues at coordinate 37,348,527 of CM042691.1, read as the reverse complement.
CGAATGGATGAAGTTGGACCGTCAGACGCAGTCAAAACTAGCCGTTGGGGTAATCCAACGGTAACTTTTGGCGAAATCACCGCGTAGCAACGACTCCCGAAATTGGCGGGTAACGACTGCTATATAAAGGAAATGGTAGGCGATCGGAGAACCACCCTCTCGTCATTTCCTCCGATTTCGCGCATCTCCGTTTCCCTCCGCATCGCGATCCAATCGATCCAAAATCCTCCGACCTCCACGAACCTTTCCGCCAATGGCCCCCTCCGCCGAACCATGGGGCAGATCCAAGTGCACGAGAGCGCTACTGGCGTCTTTCGAGGAGGCCGGGATCCTGCACGCCGGCAGGTGGCGCATCCCCGCGGCCGGAGAGGTGATTCCGGACCCGCGCGAGGGAGAATTTGTTTGCTTCACCAGTCATCTGGAACGGGGCTGGGGTTCCCCACGTCTCTCTTCTTCCGGCGCTTCTGCGCGTTCTACGGGATCCAGCCGTCGGACCTGGGCCCACACAGCATCGAGCAGCTCGCCATTTTCGTGGCGTTCTGCGAGTGCTACCTGGGCTGCAGGCCCTACTTCCCCCTATGGCAAGATCTGTTCCACGGGAGGATCAGTCGCGAAGAAGCAGGCAGCTCAATGCTTGCTGCGGGTGGCCTGACGTTTCAATTGAAGTCAAAGGCCTCTTTCTTTGATCTGATGCTACCTGCCAAGGCGGCGAGCGAGTGGAAGAAGTCCTGGTTTTATGTCATTGAGGCGACTCCAGACGGCGAGGTGGCGATTCCAAGGTACTCCACCGACCGGCCCGAACCGCGCCGACTCCAAGTCGGCAAGCTCCCAACAGACCAACGGATGGTCGTGGATGAGATGCTTCAAACCATCCGCGGCCTAAAGAAGAAGGGTCTTCAGACCATCAATTTAGCCTGGCTGTTGGCTCGGCGGCTTCGTTCCCAGCCCCGTGACCATTACATGTACGAGTACACGGGCAGGGAAGACTCGACAAAATCCTGCCTCGCCGAGTGGAGACTCGAGGAATACGTCCCAGCGTTGAAGAAGATCACCCAGGCAGTGTACCTGGACGCGAAGGCTGGGGTCGCCCCCTACACCGCGAAGCGTCCAGCCCCGACGGTAAGTCACTTTCTACCATTCGCAGTCGCAGTTGATGCTATCGCGGTTATACTGATATCGTCTCATGCCTACTGCGGTTATTTCAAGTGGTGGAAGGGTGGCTTCCGCCCGCGGACGACGAGAACTCGAGCTCGTCCGTCCAAGACGGGGGCGAGTCGCCTCCTGCCAAGGGCGGCATCGAGAGCGACAGGAGCGATGACGACAACGAGTCCGAGGAAGAGGTTGCCCCGATGGCTCGCAAAACTCGTGGGCAGCGTCATCGCGAACTCGAGGCGAGTAGAAGCCTCGAACGTCATGACGATGACGACGACGAGCTTCCTGAGCACACCTCGCGTCGCGAGGCCACTCCGTCGAAAAATAAGAAGAAGAAGAAGGAAGTGAAGGCCCCTCCGAAGAGGAAGACAAAGCCGGTGAAATAGGCATCTCCGCCTCGTTCGGCGAGTAGTTCCGATGCAACCAGCCTGGCCAGGGATGAAGCGCCACAGACGACAGCAGCACCGGATGCCACTGCCGTCCTGAATGAGGTACCTCTGGACTCGCTGCCCCCCTATTCGCCCCAGTCTCTGGGTTGGGGGCTGCTCCAACCGCGGCAGTTTTGCCTCCCAGGAGAGCTCCTGCCGAAATCGTTTCGGAGGCTCCTATCGTGGCCTCGTCAACAAAGAGGCCATCCGTGTCTTGGGCGCATGATGCCCTAGAGATGGGTCTCAGTCGGAAACTGGGCCCCGAACTGGAGAAGCCGGCTAGCATCCGCACGGGGCTGTGATTCATACCAGTCGCCAAGTGAGTTTTGTTCACCTTCCTTGCTTTTCGTTGTACTCGGACCACTTTGCTCATGTAATCAATTTGCAGGACTGGAGTTAAAAAGATAGGCCACCCTTCCGTGGCCAAAGTGCCGCCAGTTGTCGCCGAGGAGGATTACTCTCGGAAGAGGAAGGCTGATGAGGTCGCGGCCCCCACAGACAGTGCCAAGAAGTCCAAGGGCGACGATGTCGTCATGGTGTCTGACGACACAACGATTGCTCCGAGTGACCCTGCGACAGAGGCGGCCTTGATGATCAAGGAGGGTGCTTCTTCGCCTGGGGTGGCCGAGCCGGCCTCTTTTGGTGTCGGCGCGTCCATCGCGACCTTCCCCCGCTTCATGGCCAGAGCGGCTACGGCGAGTGGTATCACGCCATTGAGCCGCGTACCTAGGGTCGCCGAAACAGAGATTGAGCAACGTCGCGGGCACACTCCAGCTCTTCTCGCATCCGTGGACGCGCTATAGCTCCATGGCATGCTTGGCGCAGCCATCCAGATATGTCCAGTCCCCGAGGATCAGGCCACTGAATTGTAGTGGTCAGATTCTTTTAGTGTTTTGTTTTTATTTCTCGCGCCCAGTCCCCGAGTGTCCAGTTGCTGAATTTCAGTGGGTGGGCGCTTAGGATTTTTGATCTCCAGTCCCCGAGTGTCCAGTCGCTGAATTTCAGCGGGTGGGCACTTAGGATTCCGTTGTTGTTAACTGTTTGACGTTTGCACAGGGTTTGCAGCATGAATCAGCCGACCGGCTCGCTGCAAAGTGTCGCGCGGAGAAGGAACTTGTTGCCGTCCAAGAGGCGAACAAGGCACTCCAAGCGACTGCAAAGCGAAGGGAGGTCCGCCAGGCCTTGTCCCGGCGAGTGAACTGACGGCGGCTCAATCTGCGTTGAGTTCAGCTGAGAAGCGGATCACCGACCTTGAGCGTGAGCTTAAGGAAGCGAAGGAGGAGGCGAGTTCGGCGGATGGGCGAGCCAAGGCTGCTGTTACGGCCGCTGCTGAAGAGCGTAAGGTCTCTGTCGCCCTCGTTGCTGGGCTACAAGACGACTACTCCTCTCTTCAAAGCTTCATCACGGGTCTCTGTCGTCCTTTGATTGGTAAGTGTGCCTGCCTCTGCTTGTAGTAGCTGCATTGCATGATCTTTGTTGTACTCACTGCCATCCTCTGTCCATAGGTTGGATTATCGACAGCTCGGAAGAGGCGCAGTCGTACGACGCGCGGTAGTGTGTGACCACTCTGGTCGACTCGGCCACATTGTCCGCGACTTGCATTCGGGCGTATCTTCAGGATATGTCGCCCACGGAAGTGATTCCCAGTGACCTCGTCGAAGTGTGGCGGTATCTGGAGAAGGCGCCGTCGGTCGTCGAATTTATGACGCGGTCGGCATTCCGGCGCGGGGCGGCGACGGCGCTTAGCCTTGGGCTCGCCCACTTCCCGGAGGATTTTGATCTGGACGACGTGACGAGTGGCTACCCATCGTCGACGGGCTCGGTGGAGATTGCCGAAGTGCTGAAGCTGACGGACCGTGCCACGGTATAATCCGATCGTGTCTGGGCGATGGGCGACCTCCTTCCTTATCAGGAGACGATTGTCGCGCCTAACGACCCCGAGCCGCCGCATCGGGACTTCAAGATCGAGCAGCCCTTCCGTGCGGCGATGGCGGGTGAGCTGACGACGTACCCATCGAACCCGTACACTCCCTTCATTCGCAACCGCAAGGGTGGCGGCGAGTCGACATCGAAGCCTGCGGAATAAAACATTGTGCCCTGGGGCGTTAGTAGCAGTTCGGCCATTGGGCGCAACTTGTATTTTGTAACAACTTTGGTCTGTTATAATGGGATTTCATGTTATTTTGTGAATTGTCTTGCGATTGTGATTGATGGTTGAACGAGTCCCCGAGCGCGTCCGCCCTTTTTATGGGGTTTACCTCGTTTGTTATGTGTTTGTGGTTTTGAGCGTTTTGTTATTGAGGTCGACTCGCCCGAGCTTGGAAAGCTAGTCGCAGGGCGACTCCCATGAGTGCGCTTTACTTCACCGTTTTCCCTTGCGCGAACGAGGTCGGGTGGCCGAGTCCCCGAGCGTGGTACTTGGTTGTTCTAGTCGCGGCTCTAGGGTGGGTGGGGACTGGGCGCGTCAGAGTGGGCGCATCACTCCTGCCTGGCCCGTCGGGTCAGTCGCATGGCGAGTCCTAGGCACGCTCTCATACTTGGCGTTTTTCCCTAGCCGCTCGAGCTTAACTAGTCATCAGTCCCCGAGCGTGGTATTTGGCCATTCGAGTCGCTGTGTCGAGGATGCGGAGGATCGTGGTCGCTGTGAGGAGGGAGGGCAGTTGTCTTGGCTCGTTAAGCCAGTCGAGCTAGGCGACTCCAATGGGGATCCGGGTAGGCGTTTTTCGTGGACGTGGCGAGTCACAGGTGACCCGATTTTCGTAATGCACTACTTGGCCGTGCCGGTCGCTGTACCAGAGGTTGACTTCTGCAGTTAGCTTGGCGCTGTTATTACGATTGCGAGTGGCACAAGCCATGGAGAGTAGACGCAATTTGCAGTAACAGATATTTTTTATTTCATAGCTAGTGGAGGGTACATGTATGGAGTTCTAGGAGTAGAACTTCCGTAGGAGGTTTACATTCCACGGTCGCTTGACATCGAGTTTCCCGTCTCCGCGGACGTCGGTGAGGTAGTAGGCGTCCTTGCCGAGTGCTCGCCCGATGGCGAATGGTCCCTCCCACGGGGGGGGGAGAGCTTGTGCATGCCCTTCTTGTCCTGGATGAGGCGTAGCACCAGGTCGCCTTCCTGGAAGATGCGAGTTTTCACCCGCCGGCTATGGTAGTGGCGGAGTTCTTGCTGGTAGATGGCAGTGCGGGAGTGAGCTAGGTCGCGTGCCTCGTCGAGTTGATCGAATCCATCCTGACGTGCGAGTTCGTTCGCCGCCTCCGTGTAGTGGACGACCCTTGGCGAGTCGTGCTCTAGGTCGGTGGGCATGACTGCCTCGGCGCCATACACCATGAAGAAGGGGGTGAACCCTGTCGACCTGTTGACCGAGGTGCGGATACCCCAGATAACGGAGGGTAGCTCCTCGACCCAGCACCCGGCGGTGCGCTCGAGCGGTACTTGGAGCCGCGGCTTCATGCCGTGGAGGATGCTCTGGTTGGCTCGTTCCGCCTGGCCGTTGGACTCCGGGTGGGCGACTGACGCGAGGTTGAGTCGGAGGTGATGTTCCTCGCAGAACTTCGTCCATGGCTCCTTTGGTGAAGTTGGTGTCGTTGTCCGTGATGATGATGGTTGGGAACCCGTAGCGATATATGAGAGCGCGTAGGAATTTGGTGGCGGTCTTCCCGTCGCATTTCCGGACTGGCTTGGCGTCCACCCACTTTGTGAAATTTTCGACCGCGACCAGGAGGTGGGTGAAGCCGGAGGGGGGCTTTTTGAAGGGGCCTACCATGTCCATACCCCACACGGCGAATGGCCAGGTGATGGGGATTGTCTTGAGCGCTGAGCTCGGCACGTGTGTCTGGTTGGCGTACTTCTGACACCCGGCGCACCGCTGGACAATGTCGACAGCGTCTGCGTGTGCGGTGGGCCAGTAGAAGTCGTTCCGCATAGCCTTTGTGACCAGGGAGCGGGTGCCAGCGTGGTGGCCGCAGTCGCCGGAGTGGATGTCGTGAAGGATTTTGCGTCCTTCAGCGGCTTGGACGCAGCGTTGGAACACGCCGGTCACGCTGCGCTTGTGGAGCTCGCCGTCGATGATGGCGAAGGATTTGCAACGGCGTGCTACCATCCGGGCGTCTGTCTCGTCCGCTGGCAGGGTGCCAGCCTCCAGGTAGGCGATATATGGCTTGGTCCAATCGTCTGGCTCGGCGATGAGTGCGACCAGGGCTGCCTCTGGTTGCAGCGGGACTCTGATGTCGATCTCCCTTGGGGGAGAGACGGATTGCTTGGTAATTGTGTCGAGGAAGACGCCGGCGGGTGGTGCGAGTTAGCCGAGCCGATGCGAGAGAGTGCGTCGGCCTCCTCGTTCTTCCGCCTATCAATCCACTCGACGGAGTAGCCTGCGAAGTGTCCGCCCAGCTTGTCCACTACTTGGCGGTATGCCGCCATGGTGGGAGAGACGGCGTCGCAGGTGCAATGACTTTGCCAATGACGGTCGAGTCTCCGTAGCAGCATAGGCGGTTGACATTCATTTCCTTGGCAGCTCGCATGCCGTGGAGTAGTGCCTCGTACTCGGCCACGTTGTTGGTGCAGGGGGTGAAGTCGAGGCAGAGGACGTAGCGGAGCTTGTCGCCCTTCGGGGAAGTCAACACGATCCCTGCTCCTGCACCGTCTGCATTCTTGGAGCCGTCGAAGTGCAAGCTCCAGTAGTGGAGGTACGGCAGCTTTTCCGGCTGCTGGGCTTCTTCCCAGTCGGCGATGAAGTCCGCGAGAGCCTGCGACTTGATCGCTTTGCGTGGCTCATACTTGATATTGTGGACGCCGATTTCGACGTCCCACTTAGCGACTCGCCCGGTCGCCTCACGGTTGCGGATGATGTCCTGCAACGGTGCTGAGGAGACGACCGTGATCGGATGCTCCTGGTGTTGGAGATATGCCCTAGAGGTAATAATAAATGTAGTTATTATTATATATCTTTGTGTTTATGATAAATGTTTACATTCATGCTATAATAGTATTAACAAGGAAACCATTAATACTTGTGTGATTTGTAAACTTAATTTGAAGTCCCTAGTATGGCCTCTATACTTCACTAGCTTGTTGGTTGATTGATGATGTGGTTTCTTTGTCATGAACATTGAGATGTTATCAACAACAAGATCATATCGTTAGGAGAATGATATGGTGGACATACTCCTATAGACAAGCGTAGCATAAAGATCAAGTCATTTCAATAGTTCAATTGCTATATGCTTTCTGATACATAGTAACCTAAATTCCTTCGACCATGAGATCATGCATATTGCCTTTACTGGATGGATGCTTTGATGTCATCAAACACCACACCGTAACAGGGTGGCTATAAAAGTGGCATTGGGTGTTCGGAAAGTATTGGTTGAAACACATGGATCAAGAGTGGGATTTGTCCATCCACATGACGGATAGATATTCTCTGGGCCCTCTCGGTGAAATGTCATCCAATTAGCTTGCAAGCATGTGACTTGGTCACAAGGGATCACATATCACGGAGCGAGAAAGAGTACTTATCGATGTGAGGTTGAACTAGGTATGCGGAGATACCGGCGATCATGACCTCGGATAAGTAACATATCGTGAGACAAAGGGAAATTGGTATCGTATGTAAGTGGTTCATTCGATGCAAAGTAATCGTAGAAATATGTAGCCATATGAATTTCCAGATTCCTCTATTGGTTATTGTTGAGAAGTGTCTCGATCATGTCCGCATAATTCACGAACCGTGGAGACACATAAGGATTCGACGTTGTTTGAGTAGTTATGGTATTATGAGAAAGAGACCGAATGTTGTTCGTAGTCTCGGATGGGATCCGGGATATCACGAGGTGATCCGGAATGGTCCGGAGAATAAGATTCATATAAGGAAAGTCCCATTTCGGAGTTGGGGAATGGTTCCGGTGTTTTCATCGGGAACATTCTAGAAGGTCCCGGAATGTCCGGCACTCCGGGGGGGAAGGGGTACATGAATGTGTCATTGCAAGATGGAATGATTGCATCATGTACTAAGTGTTCTCGCTGTCCAAAATAAAGGGTTTATTTAATTCCTAAATTGGAAAAGTCAAACTGCCAGTTTTCGGTCATGCCGATTTTTGGAAGAGAGAAGTTGAAACCGACTTGGGAGGAGTCCTCCTCCCAAGCCGGCGGCCAGCCTAGGCCGAGTTGGGGAGGACTCCTCCCTCCTGGCCAGCAGCCCTCCCACCTATAAAGGGAGGCAGGGCCTCCCTCTAGAGACACACAGTTCCTATCCTCTAAACTAGAAACTAGACCTAGACCCCGGTTTAGAGCTGTTTCGGTTTAGAGCCTTCTAATTGGTTTAGAGCCCTCTAATTGGTGTGTCTAATTACTAGACCACTAATAGCCTCTCTCATAAGCTCCACCATACTGCACGGCTTAAGGCGAAGCCTGCAGGATCTCCCTCTACCTCCGGTACCACGCCGTTGTCTTGCGGAATCGCGAGAGAGTGCTACAACCTCCGCTGCTGGAACAAGGAGAGGAAGGTCTTCGTCAGTACCGAACGTGTGACCGACTCTTGAGGCGCTTGGGGCGCGGAAGGATCGTCTCACGCGATCTTGAGATCGGAAGAATACGACTACATCACCCGAGAATCTGCTCTCGTTAAACACTTTGGAATCTTCGAGGGTGAGTTATTCCATCGACTCGTTGCTACAATCTAGTAGATAGATCTTGGCTTGTTTGTTTGTATGCGATAGAAAATTTTTGTTTTCCATGCTACGAACCCCTACAAAGTGTATCGAGCCGTGTCTATATGTAGATCTGTTGCGAGTAGAACACAATGGTCATTGTGGGCGTTGATGCTTTTATTGTAGATTGCTTTTGTGTACTTTGCATCTTGCGGTATGTTGGGATGAAGCGGCCGGGCTAACCTTACATGACATCGTTCATGAGACTTGCTCCACGCAACATGCAACTTGTATTGCATAAGTGGCTTTATGGGTGCTGTTTCTCCTAGCATAGTTAAGATCCAATTTACAACGGGTAATCAACAATGCTAGTATCAATGTTGTGGTTCTTGTTCGTAAGTTAGAACGACACTTATGGAAAGCCCCAAACCACGTAAAATATGCAAAGAAAGTAGAAGCGTCTAACTTTGTTTTGCGAGGGGTGTCTGATGATGTGATATGGCCATGATTGTGATTATATTTGATGTATGCAATGTTCCTTATTGTAAGTTGGCAACGGCGAGCCATATGGTTGTCTTTAATTTCTGTTAAGACCTGCGTGTCTATTCAAAATAGTTGTAATAGTTGAAGCTGGTGGACGACAACCATGAAGAAGCGTCATTGACCTTGATGCTATGCGGAGATGATGGAGATCATGTTCGTGCTTGAAGATGGAGATCGGAAGCACAAAGAAGAAAGGCCATATCATATCACATATTATGAATTGCATGTGATGTTAATCCTTTATGCATCTTGTATTGCTTAGTAGGCAGCGGTAGCATTATAAGATGATCCCTCATGCACATAAATTTCAAGTTCTAAAGTGTTCACCCTTAGTATGCACCGTTGCCAAAGCTTGCTGCTTGAAGCACCACGTGATGATCGGGTGTCTTTGATTCCGGTGACTAGCGTAAGCAAGCCAGATTTGCTTATGCGGAAGCTAAGGTTTGTCTTGACGAGCCTAGCATGTACGGACATGGCCTCGGGAACACGGATCGCGAAAGGCAAAGCATGAATCATATAGTAGATATGATGAACATGATGATTGTTCGCCATTGAAACTATATCAACTCTCGTGATGATCGGTGTTGATGTAGTGGATTTGGTTCGTGTGATCACTAAAACAATGTGAGGATGTTGTTTTGAGTGGGAGTTCACCTAGTTTAATTTCATTAATTAATTTGAACTCAATTTGTCATAAACTTAGTCTAAACTATTGCAAATATGTTGTAGATCAATGGCAGCCCTACCATCAATTTTAATGCGTTCCTAGAGAAAGAAAAGTTGAAAAACAATGGAAGCAACTTCGGATTGGTTCCGCAATTTGAGGATTGTCCTCACAGCTGGTAATTTGACCTATGTCTGGATGCACCGCTAGGTGACCCACTGCAGCTGATGCTACCGATGAAGTAAAGAATGTTTACCTCGCTCGGAAGAATCGTACTCCATAGTTCAGTGTGCTATCTTGTATGGTTTAGAATCGGAGCTTGAGAAAAGGTTTGAAGAGTCGACCCATATGATATTGTCGAGGATCTCAAATTAATCTTTGAGACTCATGCGGCAATTGAAAGTTATGAAGCTTCGAAAAGTTCTTTAAGCGCAAGATGGAAGAGGGTAGCTCCGTCGGTGAGCATGTGCTTAAGATGTGCAGGCACGCAAATAAACTTCAAAGTTTGGGTATAGTGATTCCTAATACTTTGGGGTTTACCGCATCCTCCAATCACTACCACCAAGTTACAAGAACTTTGTGATGAACTACAACATGCGAGAACATGAACAAAGAGTTGCGAACTATTTGCTATGTTAAAATCTGCAGTGGAGATCAAGAAAGAGCACCAAGTGTTGATGGTCAATAAGACCACCAAATTCAAGAAAGGCAAGTCTAAGCGGAAGGGACACTTCAAGAAGGGTGGTAAGAAAGTTACCATACCGACGAAGAGGACCAAGGCTGGACCCAAGCCTGAAGCCGAGTGCTTTTACGCAAGGGAGAAGGTCAGAGCGGAATTGCCCAAAGTACTTGGCAGATTTGAAGAACGGCAACATCAAGAAGAAAGGTATATCGATATACATGTTATTGATGTGTATCTCACTAGTATTCGTAGTAGTGCCCGGTATTTGATCTTGGTTCGGTTGCTCATATTTGTAACTCGAAGCAGAGCTCTGAATAAGCGGAAGCTAGTAAAGAACGAGGTGACGATGCGGCGTGGGAAGCGGATCAAAGGTTGATGTGATCGCGGTCGGACACTACCTCTTCATCTACCATCGGGATTAGTTTTATACTTAAATAATTGTTATTTGGTGCTGCGTTGAGCATGAACATTATATCGGGATCTTGTTTATTGCGAGACAGTTACTTGTTTAAATCCGAGAATAATGGTTGTTCGATTTATATGAGTAATGTGTTTTATGCACATGCACCTTTGATAGATGGTCTATTCATATTGAATCTCGATAGTAGAAATACACATATTAATAACATTGAGGCTAAGCGTTTGAAATCAAGCGATAATTTGACCTATATGTGTCGTCTTGGTCACATTGGAGTGAAGCGTATGAAGAAACTCCATTCGATGGACTTCTTGAATCACTTGATTTTGAATCACTTGAAAGATGCGAAGCATGTCGATGGGTAAAATGACTAAGACTCCATTTTACGGTATGATGGAGCGAGCTACGGACTTATTGGAAATCATACATACCGATGTGTGTGGTCCAATGAGTGTAGCATCATGTGATGGTTATCGTTATGTTCTTACCTTCACGGATGACTTGAGTAGATATGGGTATATCTATTTCATGAAACATAAGTCCGAAACTTTCGAGAAGTTTAAGGAGTTTCAAAGTGAGGTAGAGAATCAACGTAACAAGAAGATTAAATTTCTACGTTACGATCGTGGAGGTGAATATCTAAGTTACGAGTTTGGCGAGCATTTGAAGAAATGTGGAATACTTTCGATTGACACCGCCGGGAACACCACAGTAATGGTGTGTCTCGAACGTCGTGTCGAACTCTCTTAGATATGGTTCGTTCTATGATGTCACTTCAGATTTGCCACTATCATTTTGGGGTTATGCATTAGAAACAGCGCATTCACTTTAAATAGGGCACCGTCTAAATCCGTTGAAACGACACCGTATGAATTATGGTTTGGGAAGAAACCTAAATTGTCGTTCCTTAAAGTTTGGGGATGCGAAGCCTATGTAAAGAAGTTACAGGGACAAGCTTGAACCCAAAGCGGAAAAATGCGTCTTCATAGGATACGAAGGAAACTATTGGGTATACCTTCTATCATAGATCCGAAGGCAAAATCTTTGTTGCCAAGAATGGATCCTTTCTAGAGAAGGAATTTCTCTCGAAAGAAGTGACTGGAAGGAAAGTAGAACTCGACGAGGTTGTCGAACCTTCTCTCGAAATTGCAGTAGTAGCGCAAAGACCGAAGAAGTTCTGTGGTGCTGCACCAATAAGAGAGGAAGCTAGTGATGGTGATCATGAAACTTGGTTGAAGTTGCTCTGAGCCTCGGAGGTCAACGAGAAATCGTACCACTCCAGTTGGTATGATTCCGTTATGAATGTCATGTTGGTGGACAACACCGATGACCCCGAGACATATGAGGAAGCAATGATGAGCCCAGATTCCAATAAATGGCAAGAAGCCATGAAATCCGAGATTGGATCCATGTACGAAAACCAAGTATGGACTTTGGTGGACTTACCGGATGGCGGAAGGTGTCGAGAACAAATGGATTTTCAAGAAGAAAACAGATCTTGATGGTAATGTTATCGTCTATAAAGCTCGACTTGTCGCAAAAGGGTTTCGACAAATTCAAGGAGTTGACTACGATGAGACTTTCTCACCGGTAGCGAAGCTAAAGTCTGTGAGGATTATGCTAGCAATCTGCATATTATGATTATGAGATATGGCAGATGGATGTCAAAACAGCATTCCTCAATGGAGACATTGATGAAGAGTTGTATATGATGCAACCCAAAGGTTTTGTCGATCCTAAAGATGCTAACAAGGTATGCAAACTTCAACGGTCCATCTATGGATTGAAGCAAGCATCCGAAGTTGGAATCAACGTTTTGATAAGGTAATCAAAGTTTTGGTTTTATACAAACTTATGGAGAAGCTTGTATTTACAAGAAAGTGAGTGGGAGCTCTGAGCATTCTTAATACTGTATGTGGATGACATATTGTTGATTGGGAATGATGTAGACCTTCTTAATAGTGTCAAAGAGTATTTGAATAATAGTTTTTCAATGAAGGATCTTGGCGAAGCAGCTTACATATTAGGCATAAAGATTTATAGAGATAGATCGAAACGCCAAATATCATTGTCACAAAGTACATATTTGGACAAAGTTCTAAAGAGGTTTGGAATGGAAGATAGCAAGAAAGGGTTCTTGCCCATGTTGCTAATATGACCTTGAGTAAAACTCAAAGTCCGACATCGAGAAGATAGAGAAAAGATGAGTAAGACTCCTATGCCTCAGCCATAGGATCTCTAATGTATGCCATGCTATGTACTAGACCCGACATCGCATATGCTGTTAGTCTAACTAGCAGATATCAAAGTGATCCAGGAGTAGATCATTGGACAGCGGTCAAAAACATCCTTAAGTACTTGAGAAGAACTAAGGATATGGTTCTTTCTTATGGAGGTGATGAACAGCTCGTTGTTAATGGTTACACCGATGCTAGTTGGAACACCGATCCGGATGATTCTAAATCACAATGGATACGTATTTATTTTGAATGGTGCAGCGATTAGCTGGAGGAGTGCAAAGCAAAGCGTTGTGGCGAGATCTTCAACTGAATCGGAATACGTGGCTGCCGGAGGCTTCACAAGAAGCGATATGGATGAAAGAGTTCATTACTGAGCTGGGTGTGGTTCCTAGTGCGCTGGACCCAATGTCTATCTCTTGTGATAACATGGGCGCCATAGCCAATGCGCAGAACCAAGGTCACACAAGAAGCTGAAGCATATCAAGCTGCGTTTTCACGCTATTCGAGAACATATCCAGGATGGGGATATAAAGATTTGCAAAGTACACACAGATCTGAATGTGGCGGATCCGTTGACTAAACCTCTCCCAAGGGCAAAACATGACCAACACCAAACTGCCATGGGTGTTCGGTATATTACCATGTAATCTAGATTAGATGACTCTAGTGCAAGTGGGAGACTGTTGGAGATATGCCCTAGAGGTAATAATAAATGTAGTTATTATTATATATCTTTGTGTTTATGATAAATGTTTACATTCATGCTATAATAGTATTAACAAGGAAACCATTAATACTTGTGTGATTTGTAAACTTAATTTGAAGTCCCTAGTATGGCCTCTATACTTCACTAGCTTGTTGGTTGATTGATGATGTGGTTTCTTTGTCATGAACATTGAGATGTTATCAACAACAAGATCATATCGTTAGGAGAATGATATGGTGGACATACTCCTATAGACAAGCGTAGCATAAAGATCAAGTCATTTCAATAGTTCAATTGCTATATGCTTTCTGATACATAGTAACCTAAATTCCTTCGACCATGAGATCATGCATATTGCCTTTCTTTGGATGGATGCTTTGATGTCATCAAACACCACACCGTAACAGGTGGCTATAAAAGTGGCATTGGGTGTTCGGAAAGTATTGGTTGAAACACATGGATCAAGAGTGGGATTTGTCCATCCACATGACGGATAGATATTCTCTGGGCCCTCTCGGTGAAATGTCATCCAATTAGCTTGCAAGCATGTGACTTGGTCACAAGGGATCACATATCAGGAACGAGAAAAGAGTACTTATCGATGTGAGGTTGAACTAGGTATGCAGAGATACCGACGATCATGACCTCGGATAAGTAACATATCGTGAGACAAAGGGAAATTGGTATCGTATGTAAGTGGTTCATTCGATCGCAAAGTAATCGTAGAAATATGTGGGAGCCATATGAATTTCCAGATTCCTCTATTGGTTATTGTTAGAAGTGTCTCGATCATGTCCGCATAATTCACGAACCGTAGGGAGACACACTTAAGGATTGACGTTGTTTGAGTAGTTATGGTATTATGAGAAAGAGACCGAATGTTGTTCGAGTCTCGGATGGGATCCGGGATATCACGAGGTGATCCGTAATGGTCCGTAGAATAAGATTCATATAAGGAAAGTCCCATTTAGGGGTTGGGGAATTGTTACGGTGTTTTCATCGGGAACATTCTAGAAGGTCCCGGAATGTCCGGCACTCCGGGGGGGAAGGGGTACATGAATGTGTCATTGCAAGATGGAATGATTGCATCATGTACTAAGTGTTCTCGCTGTCCAAAATAAAGGGTTTATTTAATTCCTAAAATGCAAAAGTCAAGCGCCGTTTTGGGTCAAACCGCCAGTTTTGGAAAGAGGAGAAGTTGAAAACCGACTTGGGAGGAGTCCTCCTCCCAAGCCGGCCAGCCCTAGGCGAGTTGGGGAGGGACTCCTCCCTCCTGGCGCCAGCCCTCCCACCTATAAAGGGAGGCAGGGCCTCCCCTCTAGAGACACACAAGTTCCTATCCTCTAAACTAGAAACTAGACCTAGACCCGGTTTAGAGCTGTTTCGGTTTAGAGCCTTCTAATTGGTTTAGAGCCCTCTAATTGGTGTGTCTAATTACTAGACCACTAATAGCCTCTCTCATAAGCTCCACCATACTACCGGCTTAAGGCGAAGCCTGCAGATCTCCCTCTACCTCGGTACCACGCCGTTGTCTGCGGAATCGCGAGGAGTGCTACAACCTCCATTTTCTTTGGAACAAGGAGAGGAAGGTCTTCGCCGAAATCCGAACGCAGTGACCGATCAAGGGAGCGGCTGCAGGCCTTGGCGCCGGAAGGATCGTCTACGCGATCTTGAGATCGGAAAGAGTACGACTACATCACCCACGAGAATCTGCTCTCGTTAAACACTTTGGAATCTTCGAGGGTGAGTTATTCCATCGACTCGTTGCTACAATCTAGTAGATAGATCTTGGCTTGTTTGTTTGTATGCGATAGAAAATTTTTGTTTTCCATGCTACGAACCCCTACACCTGGAAGTAGTGCGGAAGTCGCCGCTGTGCTCTGAAGACCGCGTATACCAGTTTCTGGTATTGCGGGTACCGCTGGCGCGACTCGGTGAGGACCTCGCTGATATAGTACACCAGTCGCTGTACCGGGCGCTCCTTTCCTTCCTCTGGCCACTTGACGACCATGACGGTGCTGACGACGCGCTCGGAATCTGCGACATAGACCAGCATGGGTTCTTTGTCGACGGGGGCGGCGAGTAGCGGTGTTGCGAGTAGCACCTTCTTGAGGTCGCGGAGCGTGTCGTCCGCCTCCTTGTCCCACTGGAAGGTGGGGTTTTTGCGCATCAGGTGGTACAGGGGCATCGCCTTTTCGCCTAATCGGGGGATGAAGCGACTGAGAGCCGCGACTCGCCCGGCCAGCTTCTGGACGTCGTGCAGGCACTCGGGTTTGACGAGTCAGGTGATCGTGTCGATCTTGGTGGGGTTCGCCTCGATCCCGCGCTTGGAGACGACGTAGCCCAGTAGTTGCCCTGCTGGTACACCGAAGATGCATTTGCCTGGGTTTAGCTTTACCTTGTATTTCCGTAGGTTGGCGAATGCTTCTGCCAGATCGGCGAGTAGGTCACCTTGGCGAGCAGACTTCACTACCATGTCGTCGATGTAGACGTGGATATTGCGGCCAATTTGGCTCGCAAGGCATTCCTGCATGCACCGCTTGTAGGTCGCCCCGACGTTCTTGAGGCCGAAGGTCATGGCGGTGTAGCAGAAGGCTCCGAATGGCGTGATGAACGCCGTCTTTTCCTCATCCTCGACGGCCATTTTTTATCTGGTTGTACCCAGAGTAGGCGTCGAGGAAACACAGCGACTCCGAACACGTGGTGGAATCAATTATTTGGTCGATCCGCGGGAGGACGAATTGCTCCTTCGGGCAGGCGCTGTTTAAGTTTGTGTAGTCAATACACATCCTCCAGGTCCCATTTTTCTTCTCGACCAGGACTGGGTTTTCCAGCCACTTGGAGTATTTTATTGGCCGGATGAAGCCTGCAGCGAGTAGACGCTGCACCTCCTCGGCGATGGCTCGGCGGCGCTCTTCATTGAAGGGCCGCAGCGACTGCTTGGCAGGTCGCACTTTGGGGTTGGCGTTGAGTTTGTGCTCAGCGAGTTCCCTAGGGACACCAGGCATGTCAAAGGGCTTCCATGCGAAGATGTCCCTGTTCTCACAGAGGAACTCGATGAGCTCGCCTACCTATGCTGGGATCATGCCCGTCCCGATCGTCACCGTCTGGCTGGAGTCACCTGGGACCAGCTCGACGGTGCGGGTGTGCGTCGTTGCCTCGAAGGCCGAGGTGTTGACGCCCTCCGAATTGGGCTTCTTGAGTATGGTGGGGTCGTCGTTGTTGACCCCGCTCGCGTACTTGGCGAGCTCGTCGGCGTGGTTGGCCTCTGCCGCGATGACGGTGTCGGCGAGTTCGGCTCCTTTGGCCTCGCACTTGGCGGCCATGTCGGGGTCGCCGTTGATGGTGATGACGCCGCGCGGCCCGGGGAGCTTCATCGCGTTGTACGCGTAGTGGGGCGCTGCCATGAACTTGGCGAATGCCTGGCACCCCAGGACGCAGTGGTAGGGGCTGTCGAAGGGTACCAGCTCGAAGACGACCCGCTCGGTGCGGAAGTTTGCTGGTGTGCCGAAGGTGACTGGCAGCGTGACCTTGCTGATCGGGTATGCCTTCCGACCGGGGACGATGCCGTGGAACGTGGTGTAGGTCGTCTCGACCATCGACTGTGGGAGCCGCAGTCGCCTGAAGGTGTCCAGGTACAGGATGTTGATGGAGCTGCCGCCTTCCATCAATGTCTTGGGGAGCCAGTAGTCTCCTACCTTGGGCTTGACCACCAGGGCGACTCGGCCTGGGTACTCGATGCGTGGCGAGTGGTCCTGGCGCCTCCAGGTGATGGGCTGCTCCGACCAGTTGAGGAACTGGGGAACATCCACCTGGGCCACCGCGTTGACGGCGACGGCGCGGGCGATGACCTTCTTATCGCGCTTCGTGTTGAAGCCCGTGAAGATGTGGAGCGAGCCGGCCACATGCCGAACTTTCCGCCGTTTGGCGGGTTGTTGTCGGGGTCCTCCCGTGCTCGCCGTTCTTTCTCGATCTCCTTGAGAGAGTGGCAGTCGGCGGTCGTGTGCGTGGCGGGCTTCCCCTCCCTGCTGTGAAACGCACAAGGTTGGTTAAGGAGGGCCGCGGGGTTGAACCTTGGTTTTGCCTTGTAGTTGCCGCCATCGCGGCGTTGCCCCCCATCACGGCGAAAGCTCTTGGGCTCGCACTGCGCGTGCCCAGTGTTGGTGACGAAGTCGACTCGCCCGTCACTGCGGCGCTTGCCGGTGAGGCGAGTGTTGCTGTAGCGTAGGTCGGACCGTCGTCCGTTGTCGTTGCCGTTTGTGCGGCGTTGACCACCCGACTCGTCGTCAGTTTCCTAGTTTGGGTCTTTCTCCACGTACCTTTTGGCGATCTCAAGGAGGTCGTTGTCGAGTGTGCGGTATGCTCGTTTGAGCTTGGCGACCAAGGGCTCGTAGCGGCACGAGGTCTTGAAGCAGTGGATCGTGGTGTCCGGGTGGATACCGACCGTGTTGTACCATAGTTCTTGCCACCGTTGGACCCAGCTTCGGGTCGACTCGCGGGGTCCCTGGACGCATCGCTCCAGGTCCTCGATGGTGGTGGCGCGGGTGTAGGAATCCTCGAAGTGCCTGACGAAGGCGTCGCACATCTCTTCCCAGGAATCAATGCTATCCGGGGGGAGAGTGTTGATCCACTTCCTGCACGCTCCCTCCATCATCAGGGGGAGGTAGCGGGCGGCTAGCAGGTCGGTGTGGCCAGCGATCCCCATCGCCATGAGGTAGGTGTCCAGCCACACGGACGGGTCGTACGAAGGGGTCGTACTTCTCTATTTCCTTCGGCGATTTGAAGTTCGCCGGGTATTTTTCACCTCGGATCATCGGTCCGAAGCACCGGGGCCCGAGCCGGCTTAGCGACCCCATCGGCTCGCTGTCGCGGCGATTGGTTAGGGTGTGTCGCAGGTCGTCGGGCTGGCGTGCGCGCCAGCTTTGGTTGTTGATGATGTGGGTACGGGCGTCGACGGGCTGGCCGTTGGCGGCGACGGTTGTTGGTCGCTTCCAGGTCGGTCACAGGAGAATGCCGCGTTCGCGGGTCGGTGTTGGAGCTGCAGTGGTTCGGGTGGCGGGCAGTTAAGGGTGTTTGCCGCCAATGGATGGCCGCTTGAGTCCGCTCTGCTGCCCGACGAACGCGAGTACATCCGACCCTGTGAGTCGGCGCCTGCATTTTGTTGCTCGACTGCCTTTGCGAGCAGGGCCTTGACGTACTGGATCTGTAGGGCGTCGTCACCGGTGGCCGTGATGTTGACGGCCGCTGCTCGGCCCGCCACGAGGTTGTCCATCGGGGTGGAGAACAGTGGTAGGCCATTCGCGTCTCGCTCCCGTGAGGGGACCACGATCCGCGGCTGGTCCCTAGGGGGTGCGCGGTTGGGTGGAGGTGGGGCGCCATTCGCTGTTGACCCTGGCGGGGGCCGGGCGCTTCCTCCGGGTGGAGCATTCTCGCAGATCGCACGCTCGGCCGCGCGGGCCGGGTCGTTCTCGTCGTCGAAGTTCAGGGCGCGCCCCTGGACGGTGGGGTTCAAGCGCGACCTGATTCGCTGCGTGTGGTAACGCGACAGCCTCGCGCCACCTCCGTTGTCGTGGCGTTAGGGGGATCGGGTAGAGAAGGGATCCTCTGGCGGATCGGTGCCGGTCGCCATGTAGGTCGCGGCGTGGTGACCGGTCCCGTCACGGAGGTCGGCGGAGTTTTCCGACCCAGAGTCGAAGTCGAAAATGCCAAGGATGGAGGGATCCTCGAAGTCTCCCATGTTGGAGACCTGGGTGATGGAGCCCGCGGGCGAAGCCGCGGTGATGGATCCAGCGAGTGACGCCGGGGTCGCCGAGTCGGCGTCGTTGTTGAGGGCCGCTTCTTCTGCGGCCGCGGTGTTTTCGGCCACGTCACTGTGGGCCGAGTTGTACTCGGAGGCGAGGCAATGGATCATGCGGACCTGGCTCTCGGAGAGCCGGTCGCGTGGCGGCGACTCGCGGATGCGAGCCGAGTCCTCCGAGACGATGACGTCGGTGAGGCCGACGAAGAGGCTGATCGTGTCGACTGGCAGGATCATGCTGTGCGTGACGGGTCGCGCCGCCGGGACGTAGCTGCTCGGCAAGATCTAGAGCATCTCGCCGATCACTATCATGCGGCCGGTGGTGACCGACTCGTCGATGGGCAGATTGGATCTCGCCACAGAACACCGGCCAGACCGGCCAGGCCCCACGGTGGGCGCCACTGTCGTGGGAATGACCACGGCACACGCTGCAATCGGCAGCAAGTAGTAGAACGAAGGGCAAGGGCGGCCAGCCATCTACGGTGCGAGATGAGGGCGGAGACACAGGGTTTTACCCAGGTTCGCCCCCCGGAGGGTAAAGACCTACTCCTGCTAGATTGTATTATGGTGGAAGTATAAAGGGGCGAGCTCGACGGCTAGGCGGCGAGTCGCTTGGGTGGATGATGGAACGTATCGTCTACACGCCCTGTAGGGAAGTTTATATAGACTCACCCCCCTAGGGTTTACATATCTTAACCGAATTAGTTAAGGTTTCGGCACTCGTTTAACCTAATCCGACTGGGCCTATCTACTCTCCTGGGCCTTCAGCTTCCAGTCGCTTAGATACACGCTAGGCCTCGATCCAGTCGCCGTCCTGCAGGCCCACTCGCCAGTTCTTGGGCCAGTCGGAAACGTCCTGCTGGGTATACCCCGGTAGGCATATCCCCATCAAAAACACAAGTCCTTGTACAACTTGTACACCATCTAGGTACATTCCAAAGAATTTTGGGTTGATAGGAGGCTCCCTTCGCAAGGTAGGACACACAACTAGAAGGATCCAAATTAGGGTTCTAGTCTTATCATCTATGTCTTGCTTTTACAATAGAGGGTGGGGCATATACCACACATTCATGTTCCTCGCACGCCGCGTCATGGCGTATCTCACGAAGTGTGGCCTCTACTTCCTCGTACGCTACCGTCTCCAATGCCTTTTAGGCCTCCGTGCATTGGTGCTCGAACCCTCCCACCTCCTCCTCCGCCCCCATGGCCTCCACCTCAACATCATGCTCTGGGTGCTCTGGATAACGGGGATAGCGGGCGTGTGTCGTCTTCTTGAGCTAGGACTAGGTGGACATCTTACAGCAAGGCATGGATGGTGAGCCTGGGTTGGTGCACCTCCCTGCATGTGGCTGGATTTGTATTTATAGCTCGCGACCTAGGAAGGAACACCCCATCGGGCACGATAAATTTCTACCTGTGGGCGGGAAACAACCATGACACGTGCGGGGGAAGAAGGAGCCATCAAGGACGCGAACCCTGCAGCCGCATGGGAAGACGGTGAGGCAATTGGCGATGGGACATCACCATTAACTCTGCCGTGTTAATCCTTGACACCGGGTGGGAGGGTCAAAATACGTATTCCCTTTGGGTGCACCCCCGACCCAAATGGACCGATTCGCATTTTCTTTCAGTGGACCGATGCAATCAAAGTATTTCAAACACATTAGCCATATGAAATGGGTCGTACTACTTGAGATTCCATAGACCCGTCAGTAATTTGAACTGGATGACTATAGTGCGGGTCCATGTGCCAAGATTGTATGGGACGCTCCCTGGACCTGGTTGAACTTCTCATTAGGCCTTCCACAATGTGACCGATGCACAAATCTTAAAAGGTGGTCCAACTTGTTAGTGATGTTGAGAGGACATTTATTATCATAATCACTTTTGGTGTTCGTTAACAACAAGTAGATCATTTTACAGTTTGTCACTGTCCACAGGTTGGTATTATGATAAGTGAAAAGTACCCTCACACTTTGGAAAGATTCTTGCAAGAGTGACACAGTTCTGGAAATTCCAGACCGGAGTCTCCGGTTTTGCTAGACCGGAGTCTCCGGTGTGGTCCGGAGTTTCCGTATGTGTCCCCGGTGGAGGCTTCAGAATCATGGCTGGGACATTCTGTATGAGGGTGCGGAACAAGATCCGAAGGCTTCTCCGGAATCTCCGGTCTTGGCTCAGACCGGAGTCTCCGGTGCATGAGGACCGGAGTCTCCGGCCCAGTTGGGTCGTGCTTGGCCCTGGTCATTCAGAAGGGCGGTCTGGCGGCTAGACCGGAGATAGGCCGGAATCTCTGGTGTAGACCGGAGTCTCCGGTGTACAGACCAGAGTCTCTGGTCTGGTTTTTCTCCAACAGTCAGAAAACGGTTCGTGGAGGGGGATGCTTATAAATAGGGACCCTTATCCCCTTCCTCCAGCTGCTCGACCTTCTCAAGAACACAAAATCCATTAGAGCCACCAAATCTACAAGATCTCTTCATCCAACCATCCAAAGTCATTGATCTTTGGAGAATCGAAGGAGGAGGCCTTGATCTACAGCTTCACCAAGAGAGATCTTCATTTCCCCCTCATTCACTTGAGGGCCACCATGCTCTAGTGTTTCTTTGGAAACTCTAGCTTTGATTTGGTTCTTACAAGCTTGTCTTTGATTGTTTGACAACTTGTTTGTATTCGGGAGCCTCCAATTAAGTTGTGGATGTGTGCCTCGAACTTGTTGTAAAGGTGCCGGCTTCCACCTCGAAGGTTGCCGATATAGTGGAAGGTGAATCAATCCCCTTGGGGTGAGGTTCATCGGAGAACAAGGGAGGCCTGTCGTGGCGTAGGTGGTTTGATACCACCCCCTCTCCAAACATAGACGTACTTCCCCTCAAAAGGAAGGAACTACGGGAAATAAATCCTTGTGTCTGCGCGTCCACCACCTTAGTTACTTCTATCCTTTACCGCACTTTACTTACTTGTTCATGCTTAGTTCTAAGCTAGTTGTTGCTTGCTTTACATATAGGTAAATTCACCTTAGTTGCATAATCTAGAGAATTTACCTTTCTTTTCAAACCCTAAATTGAAAAGGAAGAAAATTTGAAGTAGCACCTATTCACCCCCCCCTCTAGGTGCCCATACGATCCTTTCAATTGGTATCAGAGCCTCGGCTCTTTATTCGGGCTTTACCGCCTAAGAGAATATGGGTAGCCATGAAGGGTAAGGTGGTGGTGAGCACACCACGGTGACCATGGAAGATCTCAAAAACTTGGAAACAAGATTGAGCTCTTCCTTGGTCAACGAAGTCAAGAAAATGCTTGAGCAACTTCTTAAAGACAAAGACGGCTCATCATCCCCTTCACCTCAAGAGGAGCCTCCATCAGTTTTACCCAAAGGGAATGCTCCGGTATCTCCCGAGGGAATGATGGTGGGGGGTAATCAACACAACACTAACTCCTCCACACAAAAGGATGGTAGGAAGGGTGAGCACCGTGATTCATGGTACTCTCCTGACCCCCCAATTCCTCACCCTCATATAAACAGTAGAGGTGACCCACCTAAGCTTGAAGCATCTACTACATTTGCTCAATGGCAATCTCTAATGAAAACTCATGTGCGCAGCTCTTGCATTGAACTATGGAACATCATTGAACAAGGACTCTATATTGGGTATCCAGACAACTTGACAAGAAGATAAGTTGTCAATAGTCAACTGAATGCCACTGCCTTGCACATGATTCAACAAGGATTGGGTACAAAGGATTACCCACACATTGAGCACCTCAGCACCTCCAAGGAAGCTTAGGATGCTCTCACAGTGTTGTTTGTTGGGAATGAGAGCATGAGGAGGAACCGGTACGATGCGCTAAGCAATGAAGCCGAAGGCTTCTATATGAAGGAAGATGAAGATCATGAAGACATGTATCGTAGGCTCAAATCCACTGCCACTGCTTTTAGGAATGTGGGTGCCTCACATGTGGATGATGCATGGATAAAAATAAAATATGTGAGTGCACGCATGCCCTTTGAGCCCACCGACTTGAAGAGCCTACAAGGAAGACACAACTACCACCTCATGACCTCCAATGAAGTTATGCAAGAGATGGCATCTTTCAAGGTTGCCGCCAAGAATGCCAATGATGCCCGTGCTCAGGCCCTTGGAATGACCAATGTTGTTAACCTTGCATTGAAGGCCAAAGTTGTTGAACATGGGGATGGTGATGACAGTGATGAAGGCCTATCCATGAGCAACCCCGATGATGTCAAGAAGTTTCATGGTCAATATATGGCTTTCTATGCAAACAACTTCTGGGAGAACCCCGCGAAGGCCAAGATGGAAATGCAATGAAAAATCAACCCCAATGGACTAAGAGGCAATATGCCAAGACTGAGAACTTGTTACAATTGTGGCGATAGAAATCACTTCTTGGCCAGTTGTCCCTATGAGAGAAGAGAAGATCATGGTGGCAAACTAGTGCCAAAGATTGTTTCCAAAGCTCCTTACAAGAAGCCCTTCATCAAGAAGAATTCCAACAATAAGAAGAAGGGTGAGATTGTATTGATCACTCATGAAGAATTCTCCTCAGACAATGAAGATGACAAAGATGAGGAAGAGGAAACATCAAGTGGTGTAGCTGCACTAGCCACTACTTCTACTCCGACATTCTCCCTCTTCGATTCTCCAAATGAGAATACTCCCAACAAGAACATCACTTGCCTTATGGCAAGAGGAACGGAGGTATCATCATCATCTCACTCCACTCCCTTAGCTAATGATGAAATTGATGATGAGATGCCTCTTGAAGTAAAAAGGGAATTAATTGTTTTCGATGAGTTTGTGACTAACTTAAAAGGGGAGGCCAAGATACATTTTGGGAACATCTTAGATCAACTTTCCCACACACAAGAGCTTCTAGATGTAAGATGCAAACTTGGGCATGAACACATGATTGAGATAGAAGCCTTAAATAATGCTCTAGAAGAAGAACAAGAAACTAGGATGTCTCTTGAACTAAAACTCGAAGGGCTTGATGAGGCCAATGATGTAATTGTTAATAGACTCATCAAGGAACGTGATCATGCTATTGCTAAATATAAAAAGGCTAAAAAGGACAAAATTGAGTTTGGTGTGGTTCATGAAAAACTTGCCGAGGACTTTAGTTTTCTTGACAAGGCTCACAAAGCATTGGAAAGTGAACTCTTGTCACTCACAAAGTCCCATGAAATGCTTCAAACTCAATTGGCCAATATTCCTTCACCTAGTAACTTCATTCCATCTAGTAGTACAACTATTCTTGAAGAAAATGCTAGGTTGAAGGGGGAGCTAGCCAAGGCCACATGTCCACAAGGCAACAAGTCCATTGATGATCTTTTGAGTAAGCAAAGGCCTAGTGGTGAAAAAGAGGGCATTGGTTTTGTCTCTCAGAACAAGAAGAAGAACAAGAAGAAGGCCAAGCCCGTAGAAGAGAAAAACAAGGTCATTGTGGATAGTAAGACAACAAGTGGTAAAACTATGTCTCATGATGACTTTGCGAGAAGTGCTAACCATCACTATGTTCTAATGCGTGATTATTATGGTGATGTGTATGCACAATATGTTGGCCCATATGATGGTTATATTGCTTGGTCTATTTGGGTCCCCAAGACCCTTGTTTCTAACAAAAGAGGACCCATTGAAAAATGGGTACCTAAAAACTAGCTTGATCTTTTGTAGACATATGCTTACGGAGGGTCAAAGTGGGTGCTTGATAGTGGTTGCACAAGTCATTGACCGGAAGCTCGTCTATTGTCAAGGAGTTAAAGCCAAATGATGATCAAATAACTGTGACATATGCCGACAAGTCAAAGTCTAAGGTAATGGGTTTTGGCAAGGTAGTGGTTGCTCGCGACATTACACTCGTGAATGTCATGCTTGTTGAGACCCTTGGATACAATTTACTTTCAGTCTGTGCTCTTGGAAAGATGGTCTTTGCCGTCTTTATTGATGATGATATTGTGGTCCTCATGTGGAGCAAGTCTCTCAAGGTCACTTTCGTTGGGTACGTCGAACATGACTTGTATGTGGTGGAATTTTCAGGGCAAACCACTACAAGTGCGATGTGCTTATTTGAAAAGGACGATGTGGGTTGGTTATGGCATCGCCGACTATCCCATGTCAATATGAGAACTTTGCAAAGTCTCCACAAGGACGGCCATATTGTTGGACTAAAAGAAAATGTTTCCTTTGCCAAAGATCGTGTGTGCAGGGCTTGTGTTCTAGGAAAAATGCATGATGCTCCCCACAAGCCAAAGAACCGCATCAAGTCAACCAAGATCTTGGAGCTCCTTCATGTGGATCTCTTTGGTCCTCCATATCATGCAAGTCTTGGTGGGAATAAATATTGTTTGGTGATTGTTGATGACTTTTCAAGATACTCGTGGGTATATTTCTTCAAGTTAAAGAGTGAGACCCAAAAGACCTTCATCGACTTCATCCACATGGTTCAACGTCAATACAATCTTCCTATGTTGATCATAAGAAGCGACAATGGCACCGAGTTCAAGAACTACACCTTGAATGATTTCCTTAGTGATGAGGGGATAAAACACCAATATTCCGCTACATACACCCCTTAACAAAATGGTGTGGCCGAGAGGAAGAACCGGACTCTTATTGAGATGGTTAGGACCATGTTGGCAGAGTTTAAATCTCCATACAACTTTTGGGCCGAAGCCATCTCCACCGCTTGCCATGCATCAAACCGGCTCTACCTCCACAAAGAAATCAACAAGACTCCATATGAAATACTTACCGATAACAAGCCCAACGTATCTTACTTCCGGGTGTTCGGTTGTAAGTGTTTCTATCTCATAAAAGGTGTTCGTTTGTCCAAATTCGAGACTAAAGCATTAGAGGGTATTTCTGTTGGCTATGGTCTCAAATCTCACACTTATAGAATCTATGATAAGCTCTCCGGAGCCGTCATAGAATCTTATAGTGTGACCTTCGAAGTGTGGGATATATCCGCCCTGTTGAGGAACCCCTTATGGCGGATCAAGAAGAACTATGCTCTACTCAAGTGGAGCCTTCATCTTCACAACATCAACAAGCTCCATCCACCGAGGAGGACAATGACTCAAGCCAAAGACAAGATGTGGATGTTGGAGATATGCCCTAGAGGCAATAATAAATGTAGTTATTATTATATCTTTATGTTTATGATAAATGTTTACATTCATGCTATAATAGTATTAACAAGGAAACATTAATACTTGTGTGATTTGTAAACTAAAATAGAGTCCCTAGTAAAGCCTCTTTATAATACTAGCTTGTTGGTTAATAAATGATTGTGGTTTCCCTATCATGAACATTGAGATGTTATTAACAACAAGATCATATCGTTAGGAGAATGATATGGTGGACATACTCCTATAGATAAGCGTAGCATAAAGATCAAGTCATTTAATAGTTCAATTGCTATATGCTTTCTGATACATAGTAACCTAATTCCTTCGACCATGAGATCATGCATATCACCTTCACCGGATGGATGCTTTGATGACATCAAACACCACACTGTAACTGGGTGGCTATAAAGGTGGCATTGAGTGTTCGGAAAGTATTGGTTGAAACACATGGATCAAGAGTGGGATTTGTCCATCCATATGACGGATAGATATACTCTGGGCCCTCTCGGTGAAATGTCATCCAATTAGCTTGCAAGCATGTGACTGGCTCACAAGGGATCACATATCACGGGAACGAGAAAAGAGTACTTATCAGTAACGAGGTTGAACTAGGTATGCAGAGATACCGACGATCATAACCTCGGATAAGTAAACTATCGTGAGACAAAGGGAAATTGGTATCATATGTAAGTGGTTCATTCGATCGCAAAGTAATCGTAGAAATATGTGGGAGCCATATGAATTTCCAGATTCCTCTATTGGTTATTGATCCGAGAAGTGTCTCGATCATGTCCGCATAATTCACGAACCGTAGGGAGACACACTTAAGGATTCGACGTTGTTTGAGTAGTTATGGAATGATGAGTAAGAGACTGAATGTTGTTCGGAGTCTCGGATGGGATCCGGGATATCACGAGGAGATCCAGAATGGTCCGGAGAATAAGATTCATATAAGGAAAGTCCTGTTACGGGGTTGGAGAATGGTTTCGGTGTTTTCATCGGGAATGTTCTAGAAGGTTCCGGAATGTCCGGCACTCCGGAGGGGAAGGGTACATGAATGTGTTATATCAAGTTGGTATGATTGCATCATGTACTAGGTGTCATCACTGAACAAAATAGAGGGTTTATGCAAATCCTAGTTTGAAAAGTCAAACGGCAATTTGAAAGTCAAACGGCTAATTTTGGGAAGTGGAGAGGGAGGTGGAAACCGAGTTGGGGAGGAGTTCCTCCCCTCCACCGCCGGCCCACCTCCAAGCCGAGTTGGGGAGGGACTCCCCTCCCCTTGGCCGCGCCTCCCACCTATAAAGGGAGGGGCAGGGCTGCCCCTCCTAGTACACAAGTTCCCTACCCCTCTAAACCCTAACCTAGCCGCCGCCCACCATAGCCGCCGCCACCTAGGGTTTCTCCCCTAGCCGCCGACTTGGGCAACTCCAAGCCCTAGCCGCCGGCCCTAGCACCCCTCCTCGGCGTGTCTAAACCCTGATCATCGAGGGCTCTCTCATCGTCCACCATACTCGCTCCGGCTTAAGGCGAAGCCCTGCGAGATCTCGCCTCTACTTCCGGTACCACGCCGTTGTGCTGCCGGAATCGCGAGGAGAGTGCTACAACCTCCGCTGCCTGCTGGAACAAGGGAGAGGAAGGTCTTCATCGAGTACCGAACGTGTGACCGACTGCAGGAGCGCTGCCGAACGTCGGAAGGGAAGGATCGTCTACGCGATCTTGAGATCGAGAAGAGTACGACTACATCACCCACGAGAATCCGCTCTCGTTAAACACTTTGGAATCTTCGAGGGTGAGTTATTCCATCGACTCGTTGCTACAATCTAGTAGATAGATCTTGGCTTGTTTGTTTGTATGCGATAGAAAATTTTTGTTTTCCATGCTACGAAACCCTACAGTGGTATCAGAGCCATGTCTATATGTATATCTGTTGCACGAGTAGAACACAATGGTCATTGTGGGCGTTGATGCTTTTATTGTCGATTGCTTCTTGTGTACTTTGCATCTTGCGGGATGTTGGGATGAAGCGGCCCAGGCTAACCTTACATGACATCGTTCATGAGACTTGCTCCATGCTTGACATGCAACTTGTATTGCATAAGTGGCTTTGCGGGTGCCTGTTTCTCCTAGCATAGTTAAGATCCAATTTACAACGGGTGATTGACAATACTAGTATCAATGTTGTGGTTCTTGTTCGTAAGTTAGAACGACACTTATTGAAAGCCCCAAACCACGTAAAACATGCAAAGAAAGTAGAGGCGTCTAACTTTGTTTTGCAGGGTGTGCTTGATGATGTGATATGGCCATGATTGTGATTATATTTGATGTATGCAATGTTCCTTATTGTAAGTTGGCAACCGGCAGGAGCCATATGGTTGTCTTTAATTTATGTTAAGACCCGCATGTCTATTCAAAGTAGTTGTAATAGTTGAAGCCGGTGGACGGCAACCATGGAGAAGCGTCATTGACCTTGATGCAATGCCGGTGATGATGGAGATCATGTTCGTGCTTGAAGATGGAGATCAGAAGCACAAAGAAGAAAGGCCATATCATATCACATATTATGAATTGCATGTGATGTTAATCCTTTATGCATCTTGTATTGCTTAGTAGATGACGGTAGCATTATAAGATGATCCCTCATGCACATGAATTTCAAATCATAAAGTGTTCACCCTTAGTTAGCACCGTTGCTAAAGCTTGTTGTTTCGAAGCACCACGTGATGATCGGGTGTGTTAGATTCTGCAAGTGCATACAACGTGAGCAAGCCAGATTTGCTCATGCGGAAACTAAGGTTTGATCTTGACGAGCCTAGCATGTACAGACATGGTCTCGGAACATGGATCACCGAAAGGTAAAGCATGAATCATATAGTAGATATGATGAACATGTCGATTGTTCGCCATTGAAACTATATCAACTCTCGTGATGATCGGTGTTGATGTGGTGGATTTGGTTCATGTGATCACTAAAACAATGTGAGGGATGTTGTTTTGAGTGGGAGTTCACCTAGCTTAATTTAACTATTAATTAGAACTCAATTTGTCACAAACTTAGTCTAAACTATTGCAAATATGTTGTAGATCAATGGTGGCCCCTACCATCAATTTTAATGTGTTCCAAGAGAAAGAAAAGTTGAAAAACAATGGAAGCAACTTCGCGGATTGGTTCCGCAATTTGAGGATTGTCCTCATAGCTGGTAATTTGACCTATGTGCTGGATGCACCGCTGGGTGACCCACCTGCAGCTACTGCTACCGATGAAGTAAAGAATGTTTACCTCACTTAAGACTCAAGACTCCACGCTCAAAGGTGCTATCTTGTATGGTTTAGAATCGAGCTTCGAAAAGGTTTGAGAATTCAGACCCATATGATATTGTCGAGGATGTCAAATTGATCTTTGAGACTCATGCGGCAATTGAAAGCTATGAGGCTTCGAAAAGTTCTTTAAGCGCAAGATGGAAGAGGGCAAAATCGTTGAGCATGTGCTTAAGATGTCTAGGCACGCAAACAAACTTCAAAGCTTGGGTATAGTGATTCCTAATGCTTTGGGGATTTACCGTGTCCTCCAATCACTACGACCAAGTTACAAGAACTTTGTGATGAACTACAACATGCAGAACATGAACAAGATGTTGCCAGAACTCTTCGCCATGTTGAAATCTGCAGAAGTGGAGATCAAGAAAGAGCACCAAGTGTTGTTGGTCAATAAGACCACCAAATTCAAGAAAGGCAAGTCTAAGCAAAAGGGACACTTCAAGAAGGGTGGTAAGAAAGTTACCGACCGGTGAAGAAGACCAAGGACCTAAGCCCGACATCGAGTGCTTTTACTACAAGGGAGAAGGTCACTGGAAGCGGAATTACCCAAAGTACTTGGCGGATTTGAAGAACGGCAACATCAAGAAGAAAGGTATATCCGATATACATGTTATTGATGTGTATCTCACTAGTACTCGTAGTAGTGCCTGGGTATTTGATACTGGTTCGGTTGCTCATATTTGTAACTCGAAACAAGTGCTGCAGAATAAACGGAAGCTAGCGAAGAACGAGGTGACGATGCGCGTTGGAAACGGATCAAAGGTTGATGTGATTGCGGTTGGCATGCTACCCCTTCATCTACCATCGGGATTAGTTTTATACTTAAATAATTGTTATTTGGTGCCTGCGTTAAGCATGAACATTATATCGGGATCTTGTTTATTGTGAGACGGTTACTTGTTTAAGTCCGAGAATAATGGTTGTTCGATTTATATGAGTAATATGTTTTATGCACATGCACCTTTGATAGATGGTCTATTCTTATTGAATCTCGATAGTGGAAATACACATATCAATAACATTGAGGCTAAACGTTTGAAATCGAGCGATAACTCGACCTATATGTGTAATCGCTGCCTTGGTCACATTGGAGTGAAGCATATGAAGAAACTCCATTCCGATGGACTTCTTGAATCACTTGATTTTGAATCACTTGAAAGATGCGAAGCATGTCTGATGGGTAAAATGACTAAGACTCCATTTTCTGGTATGATGGAGCGAGCTACGGACTTATTGGAAATCATACATACCGATGTGTGTGGTCCAATGAGTGTAGCATCGCGCGGTGGTTATCGTTATGTTCCTACCTTCACGGATGACTTTAGTAGATATGGGTATATCTATTTCATGAAACATAAGTCCGAAACTTTCGAGAAGTTTAAGGAATTTCAAAGTGAGGTAGAGAATCAACGTAACAAGAAGATTAAATTTCTACGTTCTAATCGTGGAGGTGAATATCTAAGTTACGAGTTTGGCGAGCATTTGAAGAAATGCGGAATACTTTCACAATTGACACCGCCGGGAACACCACAGCGTAATGGTGTGTCCGAACGTCGTAATCGAACTCTCTTAGATATGGTTCGCTCTATGATGTCACTTAGATTTACCGCTATCATTTTGGGGTTATGCATTAGAAACAACCGCATTCACTTTAAATAGGGCACCATCTAAATCCGTTGAAATGACACCGTATGAATTATGGTGTGGGAAGAAACCTAGATTATCGTTCCTTAAAGTTTGGGGATGCCTATGTAAAGAAGTTATAGCGACAAGCTTGAACCCAAAGCGGAAAATGCGTCTTCATAGGATACCCAAGGAAACTATTGGGTATACCTTCTATCATAGATCCGAAGGCAAAATCTTCGTTGTTAAGAATGGATCCTTTCTAGAGAAGGAATTTCTCTCGAAAGAGGTGAGGAAGGAAAGTAGAACTCGACGAGGTTGTCGAACCTTCTCTCGAACTGCGAGTAGCGCAAAGACCGGAAGAAGTTCCTGTGGTGCCTGCACCAATAAGAGAGGAAGCTAATGATGATGATCATGAAACTTTGGTTGTAGTTGCTACATAGCCTCGCAGGTCAACGAGAACTCGTACCACTCCTGATTGGTATGATCCCGTAATGAATGTCATGTTGGTGGACAACACCGATGACCCTGAGACATATGAGGAAGCGATGATGAGCCCAGATTCCAATAAATGGCAAGAAGCCATGAAATCCGAGATTGGATCCATGTACGAAAACCATGTATGGACTTTGGTGGACTTACCGGATGGCCGAAAGACCGTCGAGAACAAATGGATTTTCAAGAAGAAAACAGATGCTGATGGTAATGTTACTGTCTATAAAGCTCGACTTGTCGCAAAAGGGTTTCGACAAATTCAAGGAGTTCACTACGATGAGACTTTCTCACCGGTAGCGAAGCTAAAGTCTGTCAGGATTATGTTATCAATCGCTGCATATTACGATTATGAAATATGGCAGATGGATGTCAAAACAGCGTTCCTCAATGGAGACATTGATGAAGAGTTGTATATGATGCAACCCAAAGGTTTTGTCGATCCTAAAGATGCTAACAAGGTATGCAAACTTCAACGGTCCATCTATGGATTGAAGCAAGCATCCCGAAGTTGGAATCAATGTTTTGATAAGGTAATCAAAAGTTTTGGTTTTATACAAACTTATGGAGAAGCTTGTATTTACAAGAAAGTGAGTGGGAGCTCTGTAGCATTCTTAATACTATATGTAGATGACATATTGTTGATTGGGAATGATGTAGACCTTCTTAATAGTGTCAAGGAATATTTGAATAATAGTTTTTCAATGAAGGATCTTGGCGAAGCAGCTTACATATTAGGCATAAAGATTTATAGAGATAGATCGAGACGCCTAATATCATTGTCACAAAGTAAATATTTGGACAAAGTTCTAAAGAGGTTTGGAATGGAAGATAGCAAGAAAGGGTTCTTGCCCATGTTGCCCAATACGACGTTGAGTAAAACTCAAAGTCCGACAATGGCAGAAGATAGAGAAAGGATGAGTAAAACTACCTATGCCTCAGCCATAGGATCTCTAATGTATGCCATGCTATGTACTAGACCCGACATTGCATATGCTGTTAGTTTAACTAGCAGATATCAAAGTGATCTAGGAGTAGATCATTGGACAGCGGTAAAAAACATCCTTAAGTACTTGAGAAGAACTAAGGATATGGTTCTTTCTTATGGAGGTGATGAACAGCTCGTTGTTAATGGTTACACCGATGCTAGTTGGAACACCGATCTAGATGATTCTAAATCACAATCTGGATACATATTTATTTTGAATGGTGCAGCAGTTAGCTGGAGGAGTGCAAAGCAAAGCGTTGTGGCGAGATCTTCAACTGAATCGGAATACATGGCTGCTTCGGAGGCTTCACAAGAAGCGATATGGATGAAAGAGTTCATTACAGATCTGGGTGTGGTTCCTAGTGTGCTGGACCCAATGTCTATCTACTGTGATAACATGGGCGCCATAGCCAATGCGCAAGAACCAAGGTCACACAAGAAGCTGAAGCATATCAAGCTACGTTTTCATGCTATTCGAGAACATGTCCAAGACGGGGACATAAATATTTGCAAAGTACACACAGATCTGAATGTGGCGGATCCGTTGACTAAACCTCTCCCGAGGGCAAAACATGACCAACACCAAACTGCCATGGGTGTTCGGTATATTACCATGTAATCTAGATTAGATGACTCTCGTGCAAGTGGGAGACTATTGGAGATATGCCCTAGAGGCAATAATAAATGTAGTTATTATTATATCTTTGTGTTTATGATAAATGTTTACATTCATGCTATAATAGTATTAACAAGGAAACATTAATACTTGTGTGATTTGTAAACTAAAATAGAGTCCCTAGTAAAGCCTCTTTATAATACTAGCTTGTTGGTTAATAAATGATTGTGGTTTCCCTATCATGAACATTGAGATGTTATTAACAACAAGATCATATCGTTAGGAGAATGATATGGTGGACATACTCCTATAGATAAGCGTAGCATAAAGATCAAGTCATTTAATAGTTCAATTGCTATATGCTTTCTGATACATAGTAACCTAATTCCTTCGCCCATGATATCATGCATATCACCTTCACCGGATGGATGCTTTGATGACATCAAACACCACACCGTAACTGGGTGGCTATAAAGGTGGCATTGAGTGTTCGGAAAGTATTGGTTGAAACACATGGATCAAGAGTGGGATTTGTCCATCCATATGACAAATAGATATACTCTGGGCCCTCTTGGTGAAATGTCATCCAATTAGCTTGCAAGCATGTGACTGGCTCACAAGGGATCACATATCACGGGAACGAGAAAAGAGTACTTATCAGTAACGAGGTTGAACTAGGTATGCAGAGATACCGACGATCATAACCTCGGATAAGTAAACTATCGTGAGACAAAGGGAAATTGGTATCGTATGTAAGTGGTTCATTCGATCGCAAAGTAATCATAGAAATATGTGGGAGCCATATGAATTTTCAGATTCCTCTATTGGTTATTGATCGGAGAAGTGTCTCGATCATGTCCGCATAATTCACGAACCGTAGGGAGACACACTTAAGGATTCGACGTTGTTTGAGTAGTTATGGAATGATGAGTAAGAGACCGAATGTTGTTCGGAGTCTCGGATGGGATCCGGGATATCACGAGGAGATCCGGAATGGTCCGGAGAATAAGATTCATATAAGGAAAGTCCTGTTACGGGGTTGGAGAATGGTTCCGGTGTTTTCATCGGGAATGTTCTAGAAGGTTCCGGAATGTCCGGCACTCTGGAGGGGAAGGGTACATGAATGTGTTATATCAAGTTGGTATGATTGCATCATGTACTAGGTGTCATCGCTGAACAAAATAGAGGGTTTATTCAAATCCTAGTTTGAAAAGTCAAACGGCAATTTGAAAGTCAAACGGCTAATTTTGGGAAGTGGAGAGGGAGGTGGAAACCGAGTTGGGGAGGAGTTCCTCCCCTCCACCGCCGGCCCACCTCCAAGCCGAGTTGGGGAGGGACTCCCCTCTCCTTGGCCGCGCCTCCCACCTATAAAGGGAGGGGTAGGGCTGCCCCTCCTAGTACACAAGTTCCCTACCCCTCTAAACCCTAACCTAGCCGCCGCCCACCATAGCCGCTGCCACCTAGGGTTTCTCCCCTAGCCGCCGACTTGGGCAACTCCAAGCCCTAGACGCCGGCCCTAGCTCCCCTCCTCGGCGTGTCTAAACCCTAGATCGTCGAGGGCTCTCTCATCGTCCACCATACTCGCTCTGGCTTAAGGCGAAGCCCTGCGAGATCTCCCCTCTACTTCCGGTACCACGCCGTTGTGCTGCCGGAATCGCGAGGAGAGTGCTACAACCTCCGCTACCTGCTGGAACAAGGGAGAGGAAGGTCTTCGCCGAAAATCGAACGTGTGACCGATCAAGGGAGCGCTGCCGAACGCAGCCGGAAGGATCGCTCACGCGATCTTGAGATCGGGAAGAGTACAACTACATCACCCACGAGAATCCGCTCTCGTTAAACACTTTGGAATCTTCGAGGGTGAGTTATTCCATCGACTCGTTGCTACAATCTAGTAGATAGATCTTGGCTTGTTTGTTTGTATGCGATAGAAATTTTTTGTTTTCCATGCTACGAAACCCTACAGTGGACCCTCAACATGTTGATCAAAGTGACAACTCTAGTCAAGAGGAGCTTGATTCATCTCCAGGATGTCAAGTGGTGCCAAGTCAATTGCTCAAGGAAGATCTGTACAAACTGCCTTGAGACAGCCTCAAATCGATGCTAGAAGAGTGCTTGATCAAGACCAAGGTCAATCTTTGTCTCTTAATGAAGATAATGATTCTGGTGATGATCAAGGTCAAGTTGATGGTCAAGACAAGGACCAAAATGATGAAGAGGGTCCCCCAAGAAACAACAAGGAGATCCACGCTCGTCGCGAAGCTAGAAAGGAGAGAATGCTGGAATTAAGAGACCACTCTCTACAAAATGTGGTTGGTGACCTAAGAAAAGGCATTTCCACAAGAGCACAATTGAAGAGGTTCAGTGAACACCAAGCACACATCTCCATGATTGAACCAAAGAAAGTGTGGGAAGCTCTTGAAGATTTGGATTGGTTGGAATCTATGCACAAAGAGCTCAACAACTTTTAGAGGAACAAAGTATGGAAGTTAGTTGAGAATCCAAAAGATTTCCGCAATGTTATAGGAACGAAGTGGATATTCAAGAACAAGCAAGATGAGCATGGAATTATAGTAAGGAACAAGGCTAGATTGGTTGCACAAGGGTTCTCTCAAATTGAAGGCATTGACTATGGAGAGACATATGTACCAGTGGCTCGCCTTGAGTCCATCCGTATCCTTCTTGCTTATGCGGCACATCATAACTTTAAGTTGCAACAAATGGATGTAGAAATTGCATTTATTTATGGTCCATTAAATGAGTTGGTATATGTAAAGCAACCCCTAGGATTTGAGGATCCCAACTTCCCAAACCATGTCTACAAACTTTATAAGGCGCTCTATGGGCTCAAGCAAGCCCCACGCACGTGGTATGAGCACCTTAGAGAGTTGTTGTTTGACCGTGGATTTGAGGTTGGGAAAATCGATCCCACTCTTTTTACTAAGAAGGTCAATGGGGAGCTTTTTGTATGCCAAATATATGTTGATGATATTATCTTTGGCTCATCTAACAAAGCTTTTAATGATGAATTCTCAAAGCTTATGACTAGTAGGTTCCGGATGTATTTGATGGGGGAGTTGAGAGTATTTCTTAGCTTTGAGATCAAGCAAGTTAGAGGAGGGACATTATTCAACCAAGCCAAGTATACTCAAGAGATTCAAAATGCAAGATTTAAATGGAGCTCCTACTCCCATGGCTACAAAGACTCATCTAGAACAAAATCGAAATGGTGAAGATGTGGATCAAAAGGTATACCTGTCCATGATTGGTTCATTGCTTTACCTTTGTGCATCTAGACCCGATATTGTGTTGAGTGTAGGTGTGTGTGCAAGATATCAAGCGGCTCCTAAAGAAAGCCACTTGATAGCGGTCAAGAGAATCTTTCGATATTTGGTTCATACCCCACATTATGGTCTTTGGTATCCTCGAGGGTCAACATTTGCTCTTTGTGGATACACAGACTCGGATTGGGCTGGTGATAAGTATGATAGAAAATCAACATCCGAGGCTTGCCAATTTCTTGGTAGGTCCTTAGTATGTTGGTCTTCTAAGAAGCAAAATTGTATATCTCTCTCCACCGCCGAAGCCGATTATGTGGTAGCTGCTAGTGCTTGCACTCAATTGCTATGGATAAGGCAAACTTTAAAGGAATACGGTGTCCATTGTGACAAAGTGCCTCTTCTATGTGACAACGAAAGTGCCATCAAGATTGCCTATAACCCGGTGGATCACACAAGGACAAAGCATATTGAGATCCGTCATCACTTCATTAGGGATCATGTTGCTCGAGGTGATATTGAGCTATCATATGTGCCAACTAAAGACCAACTTGCCGACATATTCACAAAGCCACTTGATGAAGCAAGGTTTTTCTATTTGAGGAATGAACTAAATATCGTAGATTCAAGGAACTTGACTTGATTGTCTTGCATACTCACCTGTGACTTGACTCTTATTTGGTTTAGGTGTAGGCATGGATATAGGGGGAGTGCGGTCCTAATTGATTGGACTATCCCTCCCCCCATTATGCCCAAAGCAATCAAAATCATTCCTCTTAATATCATTTTGTGATATGTGCGCTTAAATGATGAGTTTCGGTAATAGACCCAGGATATATCTTCGTGGTTCCAAGCCGAGTATACTCAAATATGGTGGCCTAGGCCACCGCCCTCTCATATTAGAGAGGTTGGTGCTTACTCGTGTTTGTCAATTGCCTGATTCTAGTCTTTTTGGAGCTTTCCTGAATATCTGTGTGAATTTCTATGGCTCTTATTGGTTCTTCACAGTTTGATATCTCAACCCAAGCCTATTCCTGATCTTAAACCTATCTATCTCTCATTTATGTCCCCAAACACATTTCCTGGAGTCTTTGGTCGAGGAGGACCGGAGTCTCCGGTGCATCTGCACCGGAGTCTCCGGTGTAGACCGGAGTCTCCGGTCCAGACAGTTTTTGCCACTTATAGGAAGGGAACGGGGTGAACTGAAACAGCAGTTCTTCATTCTCAACCTCATACCCCTCCTCCTAACCCGTCGCCTCCTCTTCCAAAACTCCTCCCCGGAGGTCAAGAAGCCCCCGGGATCCGCCTTGCTGCCGTCCAACCTTCTCCTCTCCTCCATGGGGTCATTCCTACCAGAGGAATCGATCCCATGGACAGATCTGGTACCTCTCCTCTTCTTTTTCTCCTACGGTTCATCTCTAGATGTGTTTTTGAGGATTGGTGTTGATTTGTCCATTGGAATCACTTGTTTACGTGCACTCTAGTACTTTAGCCTTGTTACATTTCCCGATCTACTAGATTCACCCCCACCAGCACCTCCCCATCTCATGCCCGAGCCTCCCGACCGGAGATTCTGGACCTAGGTCTGGAGACTCCGGTCCAGGCCAGAGACTCTGGTCCCCAGGACCGGAGACTCCGGTCTGAGCCGGAGACTCCGGTATGAGGTGCGGAGACTCCGATGTTGGGTGAATCAAAACAGACCAGAAATGCATCAAAGCTCTTGTACTGCATTGTTGGGACATATATACTCATCTCCATGATATCTCCCTCACCGATGTTCACAGGTGATGGTTCTAGCCGTCCTCGTCGTACCAAGGCCAAGTCACAAAGGGGCACTCCTCGCTATGATGAAGCTCAGTGCCAGTTTATCGTGCCTCCTTCCAACCGAAGACAGCAGGCACGTGATGCAGACTATTTGAGGAGGGAGCAGGAAAGGACTGAACGAGAGGACCGTGCCAAGAAGGATAAATATGAAAACCTTCAGTCCTTGGCCAAAATGTCAAAAGAGGAGTTCTGTGAGCTGAGAAAGACTAATTTTTATGGACTGCCTCGTACCAGCGATGACCCTCGTTTCTGGAGGAAGGAGCAGTCTGTGTTCATGAAGGATGTGTATGGTGTGCTCACCAAATCACATGTCTGCCCTTAGAAGTACATGAGTGTTGAGCAGATGCGCCTCAGCCCCTACTTCAATGATGCTTTGTGGATCTGTAAGAAGCTGGGACTGTTTAACTTGATGGAGGTTCATGAAGACTACAATGTGTACCTAGTGCAGCAGTTCTATGCCACTGTAGTGTTTGGGTCTGATCAAGACAGGACCATGACTTGGATGTTTGGCACCACTCGCTGCATAGCTACATTCCATGACTGTCGTGGGAATGACCACGGCAGATGCTGCAATTGGCAGCGAGTAGTAGAACAAAGGGCAAGGGCGGCCAGCCATCTGCGGTGCGAGATGAGGGCGGAGACACAGGGTTTTACCCAGGTTCGGGCCCCGGAGGGTAAAGACCTACTCCTGCTAGATTGTATTATGATGGAGGTACAATGGGGCGAGCTCGACGGCTAGGCGGCGAGTCGCTTGGGTGGATGATGGAACGTATGTTTACACGCCCTGTAGGGAGGTTTATATAGACTCACCCTCCCCTAGGGTTTACATATCTCAACCGAATCAGTTAAGGTTTCGGCACTTGTTTAACCTAATCCAACTGGGCCTATCTACTCTCCTGGGCCTTCATCTTCCAGTCGCTTGGATCCACGCCAGGTCTTGATCCAATCGCCGTCTTGCAGGCCCACTCGCCAGCTCCTGGGCGATCGGAAC
Source organism: Avena insularis (assembly GCA_023614405.1). Classification (NCBI taxonomy): domain Eukaryota; kingdom Viridiplantae; phylum Streptophyta; class Magnoliopsida; order Poales; family Poaceae; genus Avena; species Avena insularis. The sequence continues at coordinate 37,308,973 of CM042691.1, read as the reverse complement.
GCCCCGCCGGTATACCCCGGTAGGCATATCCCCATCAGTAGTCCCCGAGGCCGTCGTCGATTGGGCGCAGGTGGTTGCTGGCAGTCGGAGCATACGGGTCCAATGCAGACATCCAGTCGAATCGGTGGCGGGCTCCTGAATAAAGGAAAAAACTAATCATTCTGGTCGCAGCTTGGCGAACGGGTCGGCGAAATATTTAGTCACTGTTGTAGTGGTCGGGTCGGCGAGCCGAGTGGCTGAAGTTGGACCGTCAAACGCAGTCAAAACTAGCCGTTGGGGTAATCCAACGGTAACTTTTGGCGTAATCACCGCGTAGTAATGACTTCTTGATTTGGCGGGTAACAACCGCTATATAAAGGGAATGGTAGGCGATCCGAGAACCACCCCCTCGTCATTTCCTCCGATTGCGCGCATCTCCATTTTCCTCCGCATCGCGATCCAGCCGATCCAAAACCCTCCGACCTCCACAAACCTTTCCGCCAATGGCCCCCTCCACCGAACCATGGGGCAGGTCCAAGTGTACGAGAGCGCTACTGGCGTCTTTCGAGGAGGCCGGGATCCTGCGCGCCGGCAGGTGGCGCATCCCCGCGGCCGGAGAGGTGACTCCGGACCCGCGCGAGGGAGAATTCGTCTGCTTCACCAGCCACCTGGAACGGGGGCTGGGATTCCCCACATCTCTCTTCTTCCGGCGCTTCTGCGCCTTCTACGGGATCCAGCCATCGGACCTAGGCCCGCACAACATCGAGCAGCTCGCCATTTTCGTGGCGTTCTGCGAGTGCTACCTGGGCTACAGGCCCTACTTCCCCATGTGGCAAGATCTGTTCCACAGGAGGATCAGTCGCGAAGAAGCAGGCGGCCCAATGCTTGCTGTGGGTGGCTTGACGTTTCAGTTGAAGTCGAAAGCCTCCTTTTTTGATCTGATGCTACCTGCCAAGGCGGCGAGCGAGTGGAAGAAGTCTTGGTTTTACGTCACCGAGGCGACTCCAGACGGCGAGGTGGCGATCCCAAGATACTCCGCCGATCGGTCCGAACCGCGCCGACTCCAAGTCGGCAAGCTTCCAACAGACCAGCGGATGGTCGTGGATGATATGCTTCAAACCATCTGCGGCCTGAAGAAGAAGGGTCTTCAGACCATCAAATTATACAACTGTTGGCTCGGGCGGCGACTCGTTCCCCTGGCCCGTCGTGACCATTACATGTACGAGTACATGGGCCGGGAGGATTCGACGAAATCCTGCCTCATCGAGTGGAAGCTCGAGGACTAATCCCAGCATTGAAGAAGATCACCCAGGCAGTGTACCTGGACGCAAAGGCCGGGGTCGCCCCCTACACCGCGAAGCATCCAGCCCCGACGGTAAGTCATCTTCTATCATTCGCAGTCGCAGTTGATGCTGTCGCGGTTATACTGATGCTGTCTCAGGACTATTGCAGTTATTTCAAGTGGTGGAAGGGTGGCTTCCGCCAGCGGACGACGAGAACTCGAGCTCGTCCGTCCAGGACGAGGGAGAGTCACCTCCTGCCAAGGGCGGCATTGAGAGCGACAGGAGCGACAACGACGACGAGTCAGAGGAAGAGGTCGCCCCGCTGGTTCGCAAAACTCGCGGGCAGCGTCAGCGTGAACTTGAGGCGAGTAGAAGCCTCGAACATCATGACGATGACGACGACGAGCTCCCCGAGCACACCTCGCGTCGCGAGGCCACTCCGTTGAAAAAGAAGAAGAAGAAAGAAGTAAAGGCCCCTCCGAAGAGGAAGACGAAGCCGGCGAAACAGGCGTCTCCGCCTCGATCGGTAGTAGTTCCGACGCAACCAGTCTGGCCAGGGATGAAGCGCCGTAGACGGCAGCAGCACCGGATGCCACTGCCGTCCTGAATGAGGTACCTCTGGACTTGCTGCCCCCCTATTCGCCCCAGTCTCTGGGTTGGGGGCTGCTCCAGCCACGGCAGTTTCACCTCCTAGGAAAGCTCCTGTCGAAATCGTTTTGGAGGCTCCTATCGCGGCCTCGTCAACAAAGAGGTCGTCCGTGTCTTGGGCGCATGATGCCCTAGAGATGGGTCTCAGTCGGAAACTGGGCCCCGAACTGGAGAAGCCGGCTAGCATCCGCACGGGGTTGCGGTTCCTACCAGTCGCCAAGTGAGTTTTGTTCACCTGCCTTGCTTTTCGTTGTGCTTGGACCACTTTGCTCATGAAATCATTTTGCAGGACTGGAGTTAAAAAGATAGGCCACCCGTCAGTGGCCAAAGTACCGCCAGTCGTCATCGAGGAGGACCCCTCTCGGAAGAGGAAGGCTGATGATGTCGCTGCCCCCACAGACAGTGCCAAGAAGGCCAAGGGCGACGACGTCATCACGGTGTCTGACGACACGATGATTGCTCCGAGTGATCCTGCGGCGAAGGCGGCCCTGATGATCAAGGAGGGTGCTTCCCCACCTGGGGTGGCCGAGCCGGTCTCTTTTGGTGCCGGCGCATCCATCGCGACCTTCCCCCGCTTCATGGCCAGAGCGGCTACGACGAGTGGTACCACGCCATCGAGCCGCGTACCTGGGATCGCCGAAACGGAGGTCGAACAGCGTCGCGGGCATACTCTGGCTCTTCTCGCATCCGTGGACGCGCTCCAGCTCCATGGCATGCTTGGCGCGGCTATCCAGGTATGTCCAGTCCCCGAGGATCGGGCCGCTGAATTGCAGTGGTTAGATTCTTTTTGGTGTTATGTTTTTATTTTTCGCGCCTAGTCCCCGAGTGCGCAATCGCTGAATTTCAGCAAGTGGGCACTTGGCATTTTTGATCTCCAGTCCCCGAGTGTCCATTCGCTGAATTTCAGCGGGTGGGCACTTAGGATTTTTGATTGCCAGTCCCCGAGTGTCCAGTCGCTGAATTTCAGCGGGTGGGCACTTAGGATTTTTGATTGCCAGTCCCCGAGTGTCCAGTCGCTGAATTTCAGTGGGTGGGCACTTAGGTTTCCGCTATTGTTAACTGTTTGGTTTTTGCACAGGGTTTGCAACATGAATCAGCCGATCGTCTCGCTGCAAAGTGTCGCGCGGAGAAGGAACTTGTTGCCGTCCAAGAGGCGAACAAGGCACTCCAGGCGACTGCTGCGAAGGCAGGAGAGGTCCGCCAGGGCCTTGTCCCGGCGGGTGAACTGACGGCGGTTCAATCTGCATTGAGTTCAGCTGAGACGCGGATCGCCGAACTTGAGCGCGAGCTTAAGGAAGCGAAGGAGGAGGCGAGTTCGGCGGATGGGCGAGCCAAGGCTGCTGTTACGGCCGCGGCTGAGGAGCGTAAGGTCTCTGACGCCCTCGTTGCTGGGCTACAAGACGACTACTCCTCTCTTCAAAGCTTCATCACGGGTCTCTGCCGTCCTTTGATTGGTAAGTGTGCCTGCCTCTGCCTGTAATAGCTGCATTGCGTGATCTTCGTTGTTCTCACTGCCACCCTCTGTCCACAGGTCGGATTATTGACAGCTCGGAAGAGGCGGAGTCATACGACGCACGGCAGTGTGTGACCACTCTGGTTGACTCTGCGACGTTGTCCGCGACTTGCATTCGGGCGTATCTTCAGGAAATGTCGCCCACAGAGGTGATTCCCAGCGACCTCGTCGAGGTGTGGCGGTACTTGGAGAAGACGCCATCGGTCGTCGAGTTCATGACGCGGTCGGCGTTCCGGCGCGGGGCGGCGACGACGCTTAGCCTTGGGCTCGCCCACTTTCCGGAGGATTTCGATCTGGACGACGTGACGAGTGGCTACCCATCGTCGACAGGCTCGGTGGAGATCGCCGAGGTGCTGAAGCTGACGGACCGTGCCGCGGTGTACTCCGATCGAGTCTGGGCGATGGGCGATCTCCTCCCTTATCAGGAGACGGTTGTCGCGCCCAACGACCCCGAGCCGCCGCACCGGGACTTCAAGATCGAGCATCCTTTCCGTGCGGCAATGGCAGGTGAGCTGACGACGTACCCATCGAACCCGTATACTCCCTTCATTCGCAACCGCAAGTGTGGCGGCGAGTCGTCATCGAAGCCTGCGGAATAAAACATTGTGCCCTGGGGCGTTAGTAGCAGTTCGGCCATTAGGCGCAACTTGTGTTTTGTAACAACTTTGGTCTGTTATAACGGGATTTCGCGTTATTTTGTGAATTGTCTTGCAGTTGTGATTGATGGTTGAACGAGTCCCCGAGCGCGTCCGCCCTTTTTATGGGGTTTACCTCGTTTGTTATGTATTTGTGGTTTTGAACGTTTTGTTATTGAGGTCGACTCGCCCGAGCTTGGAAAGCCAGTCGCAAGGCGACTCCCATGAGTTCTCTGTACTTCACCGTTTTCCCTTGCGCGAACGAGGTCGGGTAGCTGAGTCCCCGAGCGTGGTACTTGGTTGTTCTAGGCGCGACTCTAGGGTGGGTGAGGACTGGGCGCGTACGAGTAAGCGCATCACTCCTGCCTGGCCCGTCGGGTCAGTCGCATGGCGAGTCCTGGGCATGCTCTCATACTTGGCGTTTTCCCTAGTTGCTCGCGCTGGACTGGTCGTCAGTCCCCGAGCGTGGTACTTGGCCGTTCGAGTCGCCGTGTCGAGGATGCAGAGGATCATTGTCGCTGTGAGGAGCGAAGGCAGTTGTCTTGGGTCGTTAAGCCAGTCGAGCTAGGCGACTCCAATGGGGCTCCGGGTAGGCATTTTTCGTGGACGTTACGAGACCTGGGGTAACCCTCGTAGCACACTACTTGGCCGTGCCGATCGCTGTACCAGAGTTTGACTCTTATAGTTAGCTTGGTGCTGTTATTACGAGTGCGAGTGGCACAAGACACGAAGAGTAAACACAATTTGTGGTGACCAATATGTTTTATTTCATAGCGACTGGAGGATACATATGTGGAGTTCTAGGAGTAGAACTTCTGTAGGAGGTTTACATTCCATGGTCGCCTGACGTCGAGTTTTCCGTCTCCGCGGACGTCGGTGAGGTAGTCGGCGTCGTTGCCGAGTACTCGCCCGATGGAAAATGGTCCCTCCCACGGGGGGAGAGCTTGTGCATGCCCTTCTTGTCCTGGATGAGGCGTGGCACCAGGTCGCCTTCCTGGAAGGTGCGAGTTTTCACCCACCGGCTATGGTAGCGGCGGAGTCCTTGCTGGTAGATGGCAGTGCGGGAGCGAGCTAGGTCGCGTGCCTCGTCGAGTTGATCGACTCCATCTTGACGTGCGAGTTCGTTCGCAGCCTCCGTGTAGTGGACGACCCTTGGCGAGTCGTGCTCGAGGTCGGTGGGCATGATCGCCTCGGCCAGACACCATGAAGAAGGGGTGAACCTCTCGACCTGTTGATCGAGGTGCGGATACCCGATGACGGAGGGTAGCTCTCGACCCAGACCCGGCGTGCGCCGAGCGGTATTTGGAGCCGCGCTTTAGGCCGTGGAGGATGCTCGTTGGCCTGCCCGCCTGGCCATTGGACTCGGTGGGCGATCGACGCGAGGTCGAGCCGGATGTGGTGTTCCTCGCAGAACTCAGCCATGGCTCCTTTGGCGAAGTTGGTGCCGTTGTCCGTGATGATGCTGTTTGGGAACCCGTAGCGATATATGAGCTCGCGTAGGAATTTGGTGGCGGTCTTCCCATCACATTTCCGGACTGGCTTGGCCTCCACCCACTTTGTGAATTTGTCGACCGCGACCAGGAGGTGGGTGAAGCCGGAGGGGGCCTTTTTGAAAGGGCCTACCATATCCATGCCCCACACGGCGAATGGCCAGGTGATGGGGATTGTCTTGAGCGCTGAGCTCGGCATGTGTGTCTGGTTGGCGTACTTGTGGCACCCGGCGCACCGCTGGACAATGTCAACGGCATCGGCGTGTGCGGTGGGCCAGTAAAAGACGTGCCGCATAGCTTTTGCGACCAGAGAGCGGGCCCCGGCGTGGTGGCCGCAGTCGCCGGAGTGGATGTCGTGGAGGATCTTGCATCCTTCGGCGGGTTGGACGTAGCGTTGGAACACGCCGGTTATGCTGCGCTTGTGGAGCTCGCCGTCGATGATGGTGAAGGATTTGCATCGACGTGCAACCATCCGGGCATCTGTCTCATCTGCCGGCAAGGTGCCAGCCTCCAGGTAGGCGATGTACGGCTTGGTCCAGTCGTCTGGCTCGGTGATGAGTGCGACCACGGCTGCCTCTGGTTGCAGCGGGACTCCGATGTCGATCTCCTTTGGGGGAGAGACTGACGGCTTGGTGATCGTGTCGAGGAAGACACCGGCGGGTGGCGCGAGTCGAGCCGACCCGATGCGAGAGAGTGCGTCGGCCTCCTCTTTCTTCCGCATGTCGATCCACTCGACGGAGTAGCCTGCGAAGTGTCCACCCAGCTTGTCTACTGCTTGGCGGTATGCCGCCATGGTGGGAGAGACGGCGTCGCACGTACCAGCGACTTGCCCAGCGACGAGGTCGGAGTCTCCGTAGCAACGTAGGCGGTTGACATTCATCTCCTTGGCAGCTCGCATGCCGTGGAGTAGTGCCTCGTACTCGGCCATGTTGTTGGTGCAGGGGGTGAAGTCGAGGCAGAGGACGTAGCGGAGCTTGTCGCCCTTCGGGGAAGTCAACACGATCCCTGCTCCTGCGCCGTCCGTGTTCTTGGAGCCGTCGAAGTGGAGGCTCCAGTAGTGGAGGTATGGCAGCTTTTCCGGCTGCTGGGCCTCTTCCCAGTCGGCGATGAAGTCCGCGAGAGTCTGCGACTTGATCGCTTTTCGTGGCTCATACTTGATGTTGTGTACGCCGATTTCGACGGCCCACTTGGCGACTCGCCCGGTCGCCTCACGGTTGTGGATGATGTCCTGCAACGGTGCTGAGGAGACGACCGTGATCGGGTGCTCCTGGAAGTAGTGCGGCAGTCGCCGCTATGCTCTGAAGACTGCGTATACCAATTTCTGGTATTGCGGGTACCGCTGGCGCGACTCGGTGAGGACCTCGCTGATATAGTACACCGGTCGTTGTACCGGGCGCTCCTTTCCTTCCTCCGGCCGCTCGACAACCATGACGGCGTTGACGACGCGCTCGGAAGACGCGACGTAGACCAGCATGGGTTCTTTGTCGACGGGGGCGGCGAATAGCGGTGCTACGAGTAGCACCTTCTTGAGGTCGCGGAGTGCGCCGTCCGCCTCCTTGTCCCACTGGAAGGTGGGGTTCTTTCGCATTAGGCGGTATAGGGGCATCGCCTTTTCGCCCAATCGGGGGATGAAGCGACTGAGAGTCGCGACTCACCCGGCCAGTTTTTGGACGTCGCGCAGGCACTCGGGTTTGCCGAGTCGAGCGATCGTGTCGATCTTGGTGGGGTTCGCCTTGATCCCGCGCTTGGAGACGACGTACCCCAGTAGTTGCCCTGTTGGTACACCGAAGGTGCATTTGCCTGGGTTGAGCTTTATCTTGTATTTCCGCAGGTTGGCGAATGTTTCCGCCAGGTCGGCGAGTAGATCGCCCTGGCGAGCGGACTTCACTACCACGTCGTCGATGTAGACGTGGATATTGCGGCCAATTTGGCTTGCAAGGCATTCCTGCATGCACCGCTAGTAAGTTGCCCAGGCGTTCTTGAGGCCGAAGGTCATGGCAGTGTAGCAGAAGGCTCTGAATGGCGTGATGAACGCCGTCTTCTCCTCGTCCTCAACAGCCATCTTGATCTGGTTGTACCCAGAGTAGGCGTCGAGGAAACACAGCGACTCCGAGCCCGCGGTGGAGTCGATTATTTGGTCGATCCGCGGGAGGACGAATTGCTCCTTCGGGCAGGCATTGTTTAAGTTTGTGTAGTCGATACACATCCTCCAGGTCCTATTTTTCTTCTCGACCAGAACTGGGTTTGCCAGCCACTTGGAGTATTTGATTGGCCGGATGAAGCCTGCAGCGAGTAGGCGCCGCACCTCCTCGGCGATGGCTCGGCGACGCTCTTCATTGAAGGGCCGCAGCGACTGCTTGACGGGCCGCACTTGGGGTCGGTGTTTAGTTTGTGCTCAGCGAGTTCCCTAGGGACGCCAGGCATGTCAGAGGGCTTCCATGCGAAGATGTCCCTGTTCTCACGGAGGAACTCGATGAGCGCGCCTTCCTAGGCTGGGCTCATGCCCGTCCCGATCGTCACCGTCTGGCTGGAGTCGCCTAGGACCAGCTCGACGATGCGGGTGTGTGTCGTTGCCTCGAAGGCTGAGGTGTTGGCACCCTCCGAATTGGGCTTCTTGAGTATGGTGGGGTCGTCGTTGTTGACCCCGCTCGCGTACTTGGCGAGCTCGTCGGCGTGGTTGGCCTCTGCCGCGATGACGGTGTCGGCGAGTTCGGCTCCTTTGGCCTCGCATTTGGCGGCCATGTCGGGGTCGCCGTTGATGGTGATGACGCCGCAGCCCGGGGAGCTTCATCGCATTGTACGCGTAGTGGGGCGCTGCCATGAACTTGGCGAACGCCTGGCGCCCCAGGATGCAGTGGTAGGGGCTGTCGAAGGGTACCTGCTCAAAGACAATCCGCTCGGTGCGGAAGTTTGCTACTGTGCCAAAGGTGACTGGCAGCGTGACCTTGCCGATCGGGTACGCCTTCCAACCGGGGACGATGTCGTGGAACATGGTGTAGGTCGTCTCGACTATCGAATGCGGGAGCCGCAGTCGCCTGAAGGTGTCCAGGTACAGGATGTTGATGGAGCTCCCGCCGTCCATCAGTGTCTTGGGGAGCCAGTAGTCTCCCACCTTGGGCTTGACCACCAGGGCGACTCGGCTGGGGTACTCGATGCGTGGCGAGTGGTCCTGGCGGCTCCAGGTGATGGGATGCTCCGACCAGTTGAGGAACTGGGGGACGTCCACCTGGGACACCGTGTTGACGGCGACGGCGCGGGCAATGACCTTCTTCTCGCGCTTTGTGTTGAAGCCTGTGAAGGTGTGGAGCGAGCCGGCCACGCTGCCGAATTTTCCGCCGTTAGGCGGGTTGTTGTCGGGGTCCTCCCGCGCTCGCCATGCTTTCTCGATCTCCTTGAGAGAGTGGCAGTCGGCGGTCGTGTGCGTGGCGGGCTTCCCCTCCCTGCTGTGGAACGCACAAGGTTGGTTAAGGAGGGCTGCGGGGTCAAACCTTGGTTTTGCCTTGTAGTTGCCGCCATCGCGGCGTTGCCCCCCATCGCGGCGGAAGCTCTTGGGCTCGCGCTGCGCGTGCCCAGTGTTGGCGACGAAGTCGACTCGCCCGTCACTGCGGCGCTTGCCGGTGAGGCGAGTGTTGCTGTAGCGTAGGTCGGATCGTCGACCGTTGTCGTTGCCGTTCGTGCGGCGTTGACCTCCCGACTCATTGTCGGTTTCCTGGTTGGGGTCTTCCTCCGCGTATCTTTTGGCGATCTCGAGGAGGTCTGGTATGTTGTCGAGTGTGCGGTATGCTCATTTGAGCTTGGCCACCAGGGGCTCGTAGCGGCACGAGGTCTTGAAGCAGTGGATTGCGGTGTCCGGATGGATGCCGGCCGCGTTGTACCATAGCTCTTGCCACCGTTGGACCCAACTTCGGGTCGACTCGCGGGGTCCTTGGACGCATCGCTCCAGGTCCTCGATTGTGGTGGCGCGGGTGTAGGAACCCTCGAAGTGCCTCACGAAGGCATCACACATCTCTTCCCAGGAGTCGATGCTATCCGGAGGAAGAGTGTTGATCCACTGCCTGCATGATCCCTCCATCATCAGGGGGAGGTAGCGGGCGGCTAGCAGGTCGGTGTGGCCTGCGATCCCCATCGCCATGAGGTAGGTGTCCAGCCACACGGAGGGTCGCACGGCGGTCGCATTTCTATTTCCTTCGGCGCTTTGAACTTCGGGTATTTTCGCCTCGGATCATTGGTCCGCACTGGCCCGAGCCGCTTAGCGACCATCGGGCCATTGCCGCGCAATTGGTTAGGGTGTGTCGCAGGTCGTCGGGCTGGCGTGCGCGCTAGCTTTGGTTGTTGATGATGTGGGTACGGGCGTCGACGGGCTGGCATTTGGCAGCGACGAAGTTGGTCGCTGGCCTGGGGTCGTTGGTGGAGAGTGCCGTGTTCGCGGGTCGGTGTTGGAGCTACAGTGGTTCGGGTGGCGGGCAGTTAAGGGTGTTAGCCGCCAATGGGCGGCCGCTTGAGGCCGCTCTGCTGCTCGACGAACGCGAGTACATCCGACCCTGTGAGTCAGCGCCTGCGTTTTGTTGCTCGACGCTTTGCGAAAGGTGGCCTTGACGCATCGGATCTGTAGGGCGCCGTCACCGGTGGCCGTGATGTTGTCGGCCGCCGCTTGGCCCACCACGAGGTTGTCCATCGGGGTGGAGAACAGTGGTAGGCCATTCGCGTCTCGCTCCCTTGAGGGGACCACGATCCGCGGCTGGTACCTTGGGGGTGTGCGGTTGGGTGGAGGTGGGGCGCCATTCGCCGTTGACCCTGGCGGGGGCCGGGCGCTTCCTCCGGGTGGCGCGTTCTCGCAGATCGCGTGCTCGACCGCGCGGGCCGGGTCGTTCTCATCGTCGAAGTTCAGGGCGCGCCCCTGGACGGTGGGGTTCAAGCGCGACCTGATTCGCTGCGCGTGGTAACGCGACAGCTCTCGCGGCCACCGCCGAGGCGAAATTTTTCGGCCGCTTGCTCTGCGGATCGCCTCCGCCACCAGCGGAGTTCCTCGACCTCCGCCGTGGTGTTAGGAGGATCGGGTGGAGAAGGGATCCTCCGCGGTCGATGCCGGTCGCCATGTAGGTCGCCATGACCGGGTCCCGCCGCGAGGTCGGCGGAGTTTTCCACCCAGAGTCGGTCAAGATGCCAAGGATGGAAGGATCTCAAGTCTCCCATGTTGGAGACCTGGTGATGGAGCTCTGGCTAAGCCGTGATGGATCGGCGAGTGACGCCGGGTCATGGAGTCGGCGTCGCTTGAGGGTCGCGGCCTTCCGCGGCCGCGGTGTTTTCGGCCACGTCGTTGTGGGCCGAGTTGTACTCGGAGGCGAGGCGATGGATCGTGCGGACCTGGCTCTCGGAGAGCCGGTCGCGTGGCGGCGACTCGCGGATGCGTGCCGGGTCCTCCGAGACGATGACGTCGGTGAGGCCGACGAAGAGGCTGATCGTGCCGACTGGCAAGATCATGCTGTGCGTGACGGGTCGCGCCGCCGGGACGTAGCTGCTCGGCAAGATCTGGATCATCTTGCTGATCTCTATCATGCGGCCAGTGGCGACCGACTCGTTGATGGGTAGATTGGATCTCGCCGTAGAACACCGGCCAGACCGGCCAGGCCCCACGGTGGGCGCCACTATCGTGGGAATGACCACGGCGGATGTTGCAATCGGCATCGAGTAGTAGAACGAAGGGCAAGGGCGGCCAGCCATCTGCGGTGCGAGATGAGGACGGAGACACAGGGTTTTACCCAGGTTCGGCCCCCCGGAGGGTAAAGACCTACTCCTGCTAGATTGTATTATGATGGAGGTACAATGGGGCGAGCTCGACGGCTAGGCGGCGAGTCGCTTGGGTGGATGATGGAACGTATGTGTACACGCCCTGTAGGGAGGTTTATATAGACTCACCCTCCCCTAGGGTTTACATATCTCAACCGAATCAGTTAAGGTTTCGGCACTCGTTTAACCTAATCCGACTGGGCCTATCTATTCTCCTGGGCCTTCATCTTCCAGTCGCTTGGATCCACGCCAGGTCTTGATCCAATCGTCGTCTTGCAGGCCCACTCGCCAGCTCCTGGGCCAGTCGGAAACGTCCTGCTGGGTATACCCCAGTAGGCATATCCCCATCAATGACTTTGCCAACGTCATCTTTGAGACATTTCATGGCGTATCCACTCCAGTTGGGCTGCGTATGCACTCTGCGGCTCTTAGTGAGAACAAGATGAAGCTTGCACCTCTGTATGGCAGCGAGGGTGTTGTAGGGGGGTCCAAGGGACTCAAGCCTCTCTACAACCTAATGTTGAGGATATTCCGTCATACCATCGCACCAAGTGCTGGGAATGACGATGCTATTAGGGGTGGGCTAGTCAACCTTCTTTATCACACCCACCGGACCTACAATGCTGGCCCAGAGGCGGATCCTGAACCTATTGATGTGATGGATTTTATTTTTGAGGAGATGTTCCATGCTATTCTTTTCAAGAAGTCTCCTCCATATGCACCTTTGGTTATGAGGCTCATCAACTCCAAGGAGCATAATTCTCCACTTGGCATAGCACCGCATCTCACTGAGCACGCATTGGTCTCACTGCAGCAGAAGGGGTGTATGGGGCTGCTCCTAGGTGTCGCTATGGCGATGATGATGAGGAGATTGAGACTGAGAGGGCACCCTCTCCACCTAGAGTTTGGAGGAAGAATGCCTCCAATGAACCTATGTCTTCCATGACCCGGGACTATGTACATGAGCGGGTCAAGAAGGCCACTTTCTGGGAGAGGACCCTTTGTTGCATGAACATAGACATCCGTAAGCAACAACATGCATCCTACCAAAGCAACCGCCGCATAGAGAAGCTCCTCAAGGAGATCAAGGAACTAGGTGAAGGGGATGATGAGGAAGGAGAGGATGAATACGATGATGAGCATGGTGCTCAGCAGTCCACAGAGTCTAACCACACACTCTCGTTTGGGGCATGGAATGCCCAACAGGATAGCTTGGTGGATTGGAAGACCTTTGCCGATGTCACCTTTGGTTACGGGTACCAGGGTACCTCCTCTTATCGCCCTCACAACAAAGGGCCTGCAGTCCCTGATGATGATGACTTCTTTGTTGAGGACGGTGAGGATGAGGATGAGGATGCCGAGGATGACGATGACTACTGAGTTGTTGCGGCGCTAGCTTAGGTCTTTTCCCCTTTTTGACATTTCGATGCCAAAGGAGGAGAAGACATTCTCATCAATTTGCATGGGTTTGGGCTTTGGATTTGCTATTATCTGCTTTCATTTGCCATATTCGAACTTTGAACTTCATGTGTGTTATTTGCCATTTATGTGTGTGACTATGTGCTTGTGCACTATCTATTGTAACTCATGTGAGATCTATGTGTGCTATCGTTGATACTATCTACCTTGCATGATTTACTTGTTTATCTTATTGCACATAGTCAGGGGGATCCCCATACAATTTATTCCGTGCAAAATAACTTATTGTCATCGAACACCAAAAAGGGGGAGATTGAAAGGACATTTATTGTCATAATCACTTTTGGTGTTTGTTAACAACAAGTAGATCATTTTACAGTTTTTCACTGTCCACAGGTTGGTATTATGATAAGTGAAAAGTACCCTCACACTTTGGAAAGATTCCTGACACAGTTCTGGAAATTCTAGACCGGAGTCTCCGGTCTGCCTAGACCGGAGTCTCCGGTGTGGTCTGGAGTTTCCGGATGTGTCCCCGGTGGAGGCTTCAGAATCATGGCTGGGACATTCTGTATGGGGGTGCGGAGCAAGGTCCGGAGGCTTCTCCGGAATCTCCGGTCTTGGCTCAGACCGGAGTCTCTGGTGCTGGAGGACCGGAGTCTCCGGCCCAGTTGGGTCGTGCCTGGCCCTGGTCATTCAGAAGGACGGTCCGGAGGCTAGACCGGAGATAGGTCGGAATCTCCGGTGTAGACCGGAGTCTCCGGTCTGTTTTTCTCCAACGGTCAGAAAACGGTTCGTAGAGGGGGCTTCTTATAAATAGGGACCCTTATCCCCTTCCTCCAGCTGCTCGACCTGCTCAAGAACACAAACTCCATTAGAGCCACCAAATCTACAATATCTCTTCATCCAACCATCCAAAGTCATTGATATTTGGAGAATCGAAGGAGGAGGCCTTGATCTACAGCTTCACCAAGAGAGATCTTAATTTCCCCCTCATTCACTTGAGGGCCCCCATGCTCTAGTGTTTCTTTGGAAAGCCTAGCTTTGATTTGGTTCTTACAAGCTTGTCTTTGATTGTTTGACATCTTGCTTGTATTCGAGAGCCTCCAATTAAGTTGTGGATGTGTGCCTCGAACTTGTTGTAAAGGTGTCAGCTTCCACCTCGAAGGTTGCTGATATAGTGGAAGGTGAATCTATCCCCTTGGGGTGAGGTTCATCGGAGAACAAGGGAGGCCTGTCGTGGCGTAGGTGGTCAGATACCACCCCCTCTCCAAACGTAGACGTACTTCCCCTCAAAAGGAAGGAACTACGGGAAACAAATCCTTGTGTCTCTGTGTCCACCACCTTGGTTACTTCTATCTTTTACCGCACTTTACTTACTTGTCCGTGCTTAGTTCTGAGCTAGTTGTTGCTTGCTTGACATATAGGTAAATTCACCTTAGTTGCATAATCTAGAGAATTTACCTTTCTTGTCAAACCCTAAATTGAAAAGGAAGAAAATTTGAAGTAGAACCTATTCACCCCCCTCTAGGTGCCCATACAATCCTTTCAGATGTCCTGAGATTATTTGAGGCACCAATCTCACAGCGTAGTGGTGCCGGTAAATAAAAATCGAGACCCACGTATGAATAAAGAATTCTTGAGCCAACTTCAAGCTTCCCTTTGCTCGAGTTATTTCCACGATCCCCTTTCACCTACTCATCTTCTACCTAGATCTTTCAAATTCGTCGATTTCCTCACCATCCCACATCCCAGAAGAGATTCTGGGCAGTTGTGGTAGTTGTAGGCAGAGGTTTTGACCATGTTTCTCTTGTTCATTTCATGAACTGAATATTAATTTTTCCATTTAACCTTGTTCTTCCCAAGTTTTCACTGGTGCTCATATGCAAATGGTATTATTGTATTGGCGGCAATCTTGTATTTGGCACGACCTTTCTCCATGAAGTCATAGTCATTGACGCCACTAGGCCACATTGTTCTTTCAACATTGTAGATAGCATTGAACTTTGTAACCTTCTTTGTTGTCTTCGTCCTATGGTTCTTGCATTGGATACCAATTTTCTTGTCCTCTTTGGTTCATACTTATTCAACTCTGCTGCCACTTCTTTCAAATAGTTATCTCTCCCCTATTTGAGTTCCCACGTAGGAGTTGCATGAATTGTGAAGCCAGCTATTAGCAGTTCATCTTCATGTTTACTTCATGCTTTTTCCCTTTTTCTCAATCTCATCAGGACTGCTCTCACTTCCTTCTTCATTGTTGATAGCAGGATCTTCGTTCATTGGATATACAAGCGATATTGGATATGCAGACGACATTGCATATGTAGGTGACATTGCAGAACTTACTCTAGGTGAGTTGCTCTCATCTCCACGTGAACCAGCAGCTCCAAGAAAGGGCATAGATCCAATTGGAGATGATGGACTGCTGCTTGAACCTGCTCCATATTCTCCTGGAGGGTACAGCCCACACCGTGGCTATGGTAAGGAACACCATGATAGCCTGGATGCATGGGTGCGATTGGTTGACAATTTCTAGAAGCACCATATGGATTGGCATGCTGTGGCCTGTGGGTAATGAGGCAGGAAATTGGGATTAAACAGAGGTGTTGGATAGTTCATTTGAGATGAATGGAGGTTTGGGTATTACTAGCTGATTTGGTTTTGTGTATTTTGTGGGAAATTTGGGTTTTGTGCATCTAAAGGTGAGCATGAGGAGTTCATCAGGCTTGTTTAGCTTAGAAAAGAAGAAGAGTGCTCCATTTTCTCAAGAGCTAGAAGCTGGATGAATTTTGCAATGTTTGTATGAGTAGAATCTTAATACGCCTTATGGATTTGGATAGACTATGGGCCACTGGTACCGGAATACGAGTCAAAAAGGTAGGTGTCGTATGTAAGTGCAGCATCGATCATACTGTTTTATGCAACCCTAATATTTGTGTTGCCATTGATATCCTCGTATCATCTCTGTGTACTAGAATGTTGAGCACTATATATCCTGGCATCCGTCTAACTAAATTCTCCCTTTCTCTTGGTTCTCCTAAACGTCTATGTCATCGAGCTGAATTAAACAACATTTGTTTCTCAATTATTTCATGGGCTGTTGGCAAGTGCTAATAGAAATTGGGTGTTTGATCAAGAATGTCAATTCACTGGAATTCGTTGTCAAAGGTTTCTAAGTTTTGGATAATTTGGTGAGAACCGTAATATAAAGACCCGACACAAATCTTCCTCGAATAACACGACGTACGATGATAGACATCAATTCAAGAACCAGGACAGAGAAAAAACACTTTATGAAGTATTATCGATCAAATCCCAAGGAAGGAAGGAAGCTACGAACCGGAAACAATCGCAGCCCAGGATGTTAGCAAACGAATTATCGATGATTGATCAGCTGAGAACAACACTGGATGATCGACCATTATTCCAAGATTCGAGCAACTAATTAACCTATGAAACGAATTTATGTTCTAAGAACATCAACACCGTAGCAACTAATTAACCTACGAAACGAATTTATGCTCTAAGAACATAAATTCAGATCAATGCAAAACGAACACCGTAGCAACACCGTCAGAAGATCGCATCAACACACATGGATCAGAAGTTCAGAAGCAACCTAAGTGACATGTGGCGTCTCGCGTTCATGTCACGCACGCTACGCCGGCGTGGAATCAATGCAAAACGAAATTGAGCAAGCGGATGATGGACCAAACCGAGCGACCGAACAAAGCAACCGAACCCTGCGGATCGAGGCCTCAATCGTCGCCTACGCCGAACGCCGCCTCCCGCGCCGCCGTGGTCAGCTTGACGAGGTCCAACGCCTGCGAGAACGCCTCGCGGACGTCCATGACGCCCTCGAGCTGCTCGGCGACGCAGGGCGGGTGCACCCAGGGAGCGGAGTCGCGGTCGCGGCCGTCGTTGTCCACGCCCAGGCCCAGCGTCAGCAGGAGGGACTCGGCGGCGCCCAGGTGGCCGCGAGCGCCCTCCACCAGGTCGTGCACGCGGAAGACGAGCTCGGAGGCCTCCCGGAGCAGGGCCAGCACGCGCCACGCTTCCGGGTCGGCGACGGAGGAGGAGGGGGAGAGCGGCGGCGTCGACGGGCTCGGGTCGGGGTCGGAGTCGAGGGCGCGGCGGCCGCCGCCGCCGCACCGGAGCGCGAGGATTCGTGCCGCGCCCATGTGGGCGATGGCGAGGCCGAGCTGCGCGGAGGCGCCCTCGAGCGCGCGCCGTGCCTCATCCGCGCCGCACACCACCATGTCGCGCGCCTCCTGCTCGCTGAAGATGACGACCAGGCCATAGAGCAGGCTGTCGGCGTTGCGGCAGTGCGCGTGCGCCATCACCACCCGCCGCTGGAACAGAGCCTTCCAGCTCATCCCCTCCGCCGCCTCAATCTCAATCTCCATTCTCTCTGAGCGCGCGTTGGTCGTTGAACTCTGGTCGCGGCTTCGCCGGCGCCCGCGTTATAAATCCCCGCGACACTGCGATCGCCAGCCTGGCAAAGCGTATCTTTCTGTGGGGTCCATGGGACGTTAATCGGTGAGACTGGGAGAATTCAGTTCCTTTCAGTGACAGGTGGGCCGGCTTGTATCTGGACCCATAACTCAGTGGGTGGAGGCTTTAACAAGGTCGCGTTCGGAGCAGCAAGTCGATTTTGCACGACAGATTCGTGGACCCATCACCAGTTAGCCTTTGTTTGGCAGAAGAGGTTGAAGTGTTTAGACAGTCGTATCTTATAGAGGACACTGTAATATTAATATAATGACAAAATATTATATATAATGGGTCAATTTTAGTTTTATTTTTAACAAAAATATCTCTAAATATGTGGTGAGACATATCGTGCTAACAAATCATCTCTTGGTTAAGATAAGATAAAGGCCTAATTCTACGTGGCATTGCTAAGAGATCATCTCTTGGTTAAGCAATCGTCTTATGTGGCATTGCTAAAATAAGACCATTATACGTGCCATAATTCGTTGAGTACAATCCACCTCTAAGGTTTCAAAATCACCTACATGAAACAAAATCAATGGGCATGTGCAAGTTAATTAGCTTTTCTAGAAAAGAATCGATCAGCTTCACCTCATATATACATGTGTCCCAAAAACTTTTCTTCCCCTCTCCCACTTGGCTATAGTAGTTTGACCTCCGCAAACCGGGCCCTTCCGTCGTCCCCTCCGCTGGAATAGCCAGCGGGGCTGGGCACGAAGCGACGCCATAGTAGTTTTTTTAGAAAAACAGGAGGGATCCTTCCGGTTCCATTTAAGAAACCAACATCAACCAACGAGTACAGGGGTTCAGGTATCAAATGAAAAGGAAAAGACTAAGTCTAAAGAAACTTCCCGAAATAACAAGGAAAAATAACACTAAGAGAACTCATGCCTAGAACGAAGAAGAAACAAAGAGGCCACTCTACAGCATCACACAAAAACTTCTTCAGGGTCCAAGACCCCTAGCCTCACGATCGGGGATGCCCAGAGCTCAGCTTCCAGAGTAGAGGCAGGACTAGCGAAGACCAAAGGTGGCAGTTGGCAAGGGCGAAGGAGCTTGTCGTTCTCAGCTCCAGGCGCAGTCTTGGAGAGATCTTGTGGACGCCAGGATGAAGCAGCCGCATTCATCTTAGTGATCCCCACGGCAGGCAGAGATGCTAGAGAAGAACACTTCAGTGGAAGTGCTGGCAAAAGTTTTCCACCAATTCCATCATCGATTCCTTGAAAAGGAGCCGCCATCTTCTGATAGTTCTTAAAATGATCAACCAGATCTGTTTCATACTAAGCCATGTCAGTCCATTGAAGATCAAATCATTCCCGAGTCTCCAAATGGACCATAACACAACAACACATATGGAATTCATAGAAGCATGTTTGTTGTTAGCAATCCAAAAATGGAAAATATAAGCTAGATTAGAACCTAAAGGCCTGCCAAAGAAAGCACTAACTTCTCCCCAAATTTGTTTAGCTACTATACAATAAAAAACAGATGGTGTACTGTTTCATGACTAGAACAAAACACACATTCTAGAGGCTTATTTAGATTCCTTTTCCGTATATCTCTCGTCATAATCTTATTATGCATAACCAGCCTTAGGAAGATATGTATCCTAGGAGTGATGACCAGTTTCCAAATAGCAGGTATGCAAATTTGTTTGACCCCTCTAAATTTAATGATAGCATACATGGAACTAGCAGAATAAGACCCACAACTATTATATGCCCACACCAGAGCATCAGTGTTTGGAGACATACTAACATCTCGAATGATAGACTCCAGACTGTACCAGAGCTCCATAAGCAAGGAGGGGAAATTTCTCCTAAAAGTTAGCTTCAAGATAGATCCATCCTAGACTTGAGCAATGGTACTACATTGTTCATTATAGATAGAGTACAGAGCCCAGAATTGGATGGCTAAGGGAGAAGTACCAAACTAAGTGTCCTCCCAAAATCTGATTTTATTCCCATCACCTACATTTGACCTATATCCAAACTTCAGAGCTTAGGCAGCCCACATCACACCTTTCCAAAAAGTAGATGTATTAGTGTCCTCACTACGGAAGATATTAGGGGGAAGAGGCAGAGTACTTTTTATCTACAATCTGTTTCCATAGTTTCTGAATCATCAAGAGAGTGTCTCTTAATCCA
Source organism: Avena insularis (assembly GCA_023614405.1). NCBI lineage: Eukaryota > Viridiplantae > Streptophyta > Magnoliopsida > Poales > Poaceae > Avena > Avena insularis. The sequence goes on along the minus strand of CM042691.1, from coordinate 37,289,581 downwards.
GGAACCAAGCAAACATATGTTTAAATCTCTAATATTTGGATGCCCGGGCCCAAAGTCCTTGTGCATACAAATTAGAGGCCAATTTGCCAAATGGATTTTCCTATGTCCTTCAAAATCATTCCAGAGGCAGTCAGCCATCTGAGTATTAATCATGTCTAAAGCCCATTTAGGTAATGTAAAGAAAGGGAGCAAGTAGATGGGGATACCTGCAAGGCGGGACTTAATCAGCACTAATTTAGTAGCATATGATAGAAGTTTCCCTCTCCACCCTACAATACGTTTGAGAATCTTATCAATAACAAGTTGAATATCCTCTCTTCTTAGCTTCTCAAAGTGGAGGGGAATGCCTAAGTATTTAATGGGAAACTACCCTAAGGCACAAACAAAGATATCCACAAAGGTGACAGATTCCTCAGCACCCATATTAATATGTATGAGCTCACTTTTACCAAAGTTAATTCTCATACCATACACCTGTTCAAAATAGGTAAGAGTAACTCTAAGATTTTCATAATGTCACTCTTAGCTAGATTCCAGAATTTCTGGTAAAAAAATAAAGGAATGCCATCAGGGCCAGGGGCTCCATCGGCATAAGAACTAAACATGGCAGATTTAACTTCTTCTTAGAAAGGAGCTTCCAACATATGAGTCTCTTCAGAAGTAACTAAGTCATTATCAGGGGAGAAGCCCTCTGATAATTTAAATTCATGTCTATCCTCCTTACTAAACAGGTTATTATAAAATCTAACAGCTACATCTAACATTTTATCATGATTAGTAATGGGCCCATCAGGTCCATCCAGAGAATAAATCAGGGTCTTCCTCCTCCTTTCATTAGCTATAGTTTGAAAGTAAGAAGTATTCTTGTCACTCTCTTTAATATCCCTATCTCTAGATCTTTGTCTAGCCTTAATTTCTTCGCCATAGTAGTTAGGTGTAGCGTGTTAGACAACTTGCTAGTAGGGGGTCTTCTGCCCGTAGTTTGGAATAAGGACATGGATCTGGGCGATCGGATCCGGTGTCCTTTAGGGTTCCTACTGGTTTCCTTGCTCCTCTGGTCGGAGCAAGAGGTGGAGGGGAGAGTCGATGTTTCCCTCATAAGATCGTCTTAAGCCGCCTCGACCTAGATCAGCGCGGCGGTGATGGCATGTTTTCTTTGGCTAACCTTGGTGGCGAGGGAAGGGCGCAGACTACTTTGATGCCCATCTACCATGGCATAACTTATCGGGTTCTCATGATTGGCATACCTGGTAAAGATCTGAACCAAGGCCTGTATAAGGCCCAAGGAAAACTAAGGATCCTGAAAGCATCCGAAGACTAGGAACCATACGTGTTGATCAAGGCAGAAGGCCAAACTGACATAGTCATAGAATTCTATCTCAAACTTGTAATCGACCCATGTTGGACTCTGAGACCTAGCCTCTTATATAAAGGCTCGGAGAAGCCGACGGAGAGGTCAGGTTAGCTTTCAACTCACCACAATCCGTCGCAAGCTAGATTGCATTTAGCAACCCGACGACTTTGTACTCTCCATCAATAATAATCAGACAAGCAGGAGTAGGGTATTCTCTACGAGGGCTTGGACCTGGGTAAATCTCACCTCTCTTGTTTGTCTGATAAGCCAATGAAATCACCATCGCTCCCTTCGACCCGAAACCCAAGTCCATAACAATGGGCATTGTCGAGGTTACCCCTCGTCAATTAGCGTCGTATGTGGAAAATCGGAGCGCTGGAGTCATGAGTTCGGCGGCTCTCTCTTTACCAAGCAACAACTCGGCGATCGGGAGTGGTCAGATCCATTTCGGTTCCATCGATATCCTTCCACACCCTCCTACCCTTCTTCCGATCTTTGAAAACTTCGACCGGGAGACAGGTATGATGATCGAAAGCCTCTGCATCAGATCAAAGGGAACTTTCTATCTTTCGGATCCGGTCTGTTTGGGTCCATCGGCAGGAACCACAACGCCAATTGTAGCACCAACGTCCTCCGTTGGCTCCAGTAGAGGGACAATCTCGTCCCTACAAGCAGCCATGGACAATCGTGACTCCTTCGCAGACTGGGAGGATCTCATCATAGGTTTCTCCTTCGATTCTAATGATGAACTAACATGGGCTCCAACACTCCACATCACGAACTCGATAGACATCGTCGATCGCGAACTCGATGACAACGTCGACTCTGTAATCAAGAGGGTCGACCTATACCCAGAAACGGACTCGTGGGATTTCACTGGTCTTACGAAGGTGTCTCCTGCGATCTCGATAATTGCTACAGCAGCCTGTACCCAACACACCACCAGGTGTGCTTAATCATGGGAACAAAACCACCTAGTGGAGGAACCTCGGAACCGCGGGATTCCAACGGCAACCCCATTGTCAACCCTGACGACCTCTTCATGGACAACGACGCGGGTGCTCGCATGAACGAGACAGAGATACCCGTGAAAAATTGTGTCGGTCAAGGGGAGGACGGTGCGCACAGCGGGAACCGAATAACAGTTCGGATCCCAAAAGAAGCCCGTAAAAAACCAAGGAATGTCATCTCAAGTGCAGTCCCTATGACAACGGATGCTACGTGAGAAGAACTTATGGCGGGCGATGCATCAAGCTTACGACGGACGCAACTAAGCTCAATGGCCAATTCCGGAAGCTAGCTGATGGAAACAACTTTTGATAACACGATCTAATTACATTTGACAAAAAATTCAATTAGACCGTAGTAAGTTTGAATCACAATGGAAACAACTTTTGATAACACGTTTTAATTACATTCGACAAAAAATTCAATTAGACCGTACTTCAAAATATAAGATGTTTTAGTTTTGTAAAGCAAATATATCTAGACTTCTTTTATATATAGATTCATTCGGTGAATCTACACACTAAAAGATGGTTAGATATATTTTTTTTCACAAACATTTTATATTTTGAAACCAAGAGAGTAGTAAGTTTCGATCACAATGGAAACAAATTCGTTGGCGGATGGAAATACATCACCGGCGCGTGCAAGAAAAATTAGCCTCGATGGAAACCAATTTCGTTGCCCATTAGAGCATTGATGGGTTTTGCAGCATAGTAAATCAAAATTTTCTACGGAAGCGAACAGAGGGAAAGCCAAGATCTAATCTAGGAGATGCAAACAACGAGAGAGATTGGATTAGATCTTCATACCCTTGAAGATTCGCGACAATGAACGCTCATTTAACGTGGGTGATGTAGTCGTACTCGCTTCTCCTCCTCGCGATCCGATCCGATCTAGCACCACAAGTGGCGGTGCCTCCATGAGATGCACACGTGCAGCACCTCGACGTCTCCTCCTTCCTCGGACCAGCAAGTATGGTGGAGAGATGGATTGGATCTACAACACGACGGCGTGGTGTATATGGTGGAGAATTTCTGCTGCAGGGCTTCGCCTACAAACAGTCGGGAGGGAGAGAGGAGGGCCAACAGGGAGGCTAGGGCTTGGAGGAAGGTGTGTATATGGAGGGGGGCGCACCAGCCCTCTATTTATAGAAGGGGGGCGGCCAGCCCTAGCCTCTCCTCCAAGCCTATCTCTAGTTTAAACAATTTAAACTCTCCCTTATCTAGAAATCCTATCTTATCTTATCTCTAGTTTAAACGATTTAAACTCTCTAGGATCGGCTGGGCCCTATGGGGCCTTGTGCCCCTGGCCCAATGCGGCCAGGACACTCCCTCATAGGCCCATGCCCCCTCCCGGAAGGTGGGGCCACGTTGGTCCCCTTCCGGAAGGTTCTAGAAGCTTCCGGTACAATACCGATTAACCCGGAACAATTCCGAACTCCAAAAACTGCACTGCCTTATATGAATCTTATTCTCCGGACCATTCCAGAACCTCTCGTGATGTCCCGGATCCCATCCGAGACTCCGAACAAAAATTCATAAACCAATTATCCAATCTATCCTAGCGTCGAGACACGTTAAGTGTGTGACCCTGTGGGTTCGAGAATATGCAGACATGATCTTCTATCAATAATCAACAGCGGGGTCAAGGCACCCATATTGACTCCCACACATTCATCGATGATCATATCGGATGAACCACGATGCCAGGATTCAATCAATCCCATATATATATTCCCTTCGTCTCGCGATATTTTACTTGCCCGAGATTCGATCGTCGGTATCATCATACCTAGTTCAATCTCGTTCACAGCAAGTACTTTACTCGTTCCGTAATCCGATATCACTTTGTGATTAACTCCTTAACCACATGCTTGCAAGCGGTGTTGATATCGATTACCGAGTGGGCCCGAAGTATATCTCTCCGACTTGAGAGGGACAAATCCCATCTCGATACATACAACCCAACAGATACTTTCCGATCACCTGAGAGACACCTTTATGATCACCCTCTCATAGGATGACGTTTGATGACCTCAAAGCTTTCTTCCGATACCAGGGAGTTGTATTATCTCATGGTCTAAGGAATACAATATTTGACATAGGAAAAGCTTCGTAAAGATGAACACAATGATACGATCTAATTGCTTCGCTTAGTTTGGGTATGTCCACCATATCATTCTCCCAATGATATGATCTCATTATCAATTGACAACTCATGTCTATGGTTAGGAAACCTTAACCATCATTTATCAATGAGCTAGTCCATAGAGGCGCATTAGGGACACGTGTTGTTCACAAACCACACAAGTATTAATGTTTCCGCTTAATACAATTCTAGCATGGAATATAAACTTTATCATGAACAAGAATTATAATAATAACATCTTTATTATTGCCTCTAGGGCATAATTCCAACAGTCTCCCACTTGCACTAGAGTCAATAATCTAGTTTACATTTGGCAACAATCTCACACCCATGGCACTGAGGTGTTGATCATGTTTTACACGTGGAAGAGGTTTAGTCAATGAATCTGCGACATTCAGATCTGTATATACTTTGCTGATCTTCAGATCTCCATCTGCTATATAATCTCGGATTATATGAAACTTGCGATTGATATGCTTGGTCTTTGGATGATATCTTGGTTCCTTAGCGAGTGCTATGGCGCGGTGTTGTCATTAATAATATCTCCAGTGGGTCCAATGCACTTGAACCACACCAAGCTCGATGATGAAGTTTCGATCCAAACTCCTTCACTTGACGCTCGCAGCAGCCATGTATTCCGCTTTCATCGTAGATCCCGCGATCACGCTTTGCTTGCAGCTTTGCGACTCACAGACTCCTCCATTCAAAATATACACGTATCCCGTCTGAGATTTAGAATCATCCTTGTCGGTATCGAAACTAGCATCGACGTAACCTTTACGACAAGTCGTTCATCACCCCATAGACTAAGAACATTTCTTTAGTCCTATTTAGGTACCTTAGGATGTTCTTCACGGTTGTCCAAAGGTTCCACTGGATCACTTTGATATCTCGTCAAACTAAGAGCATTGGACACATCCGTCTAGTACACAAGATGGCATACATGATGGAACCTATGGCGAGGCATAAGGCACTTTGCTCATAGCTTCCCTATCATTTCATCAGAAGGACACCGAGCCTTGCTCAATATCTTACTCGACAACATAGGCAATGAACCTTTCAATGCCTTATCCATTCGAACCTTTTCGTAACTTTGTCTAGGTATGTACTCGCTTAAAGCTATCAGGCCTTTTGTCTATCTCTATAGATTTTGATGCCCAATATATAAGCAGCTTCACCTAGGTCTTTCATTGAAAAACACTTGTTCAAATAATTCTTCACATCGTTAAGCATGTTGATGTCATTTCCAATAATCAATATGTCATCCACATATAGTACCGTAAACGCCACCGAGCTCCCACTCACTTTCTTGTAGATGCAAGCTTCAGAGCAATTTGGAACAAATCCAAAGCTCTTGATCACTTGATCAAACGAAGGTTCCAACTCCGAGATGCTTGCTTCATCCATAAATGGAACGCTGAAGTTTGCATACTTTATCAGCATCCTTAGGATCGATAAAACCTTCGGTTGCATCATATACAACTCTTCATCAATGTTGCCATTGAGGAACGCGATCTTGACATCCATCCGCCATATTTCATAATCATGAAACGCAGCAATTGCTAATAAAATCCGAATGGACTTAAACATCGCCACGGAGAGAAAGTCTCATCGTAGTCAACACCTTGAACTTGTCGAAAACCTTTTTGCGACAAGCCGTGCTTTATAGACGGTAACATTACCATCCGTGTCCGCTTTCTTCTTGAAGATCCATTTGCACTCAACGGCCTTTCTGGCCGCTAGGAGGGTCCACCAAAGTCCATACTTGGTTTTCGCTCATGGATCCCAATTGGATTTCATGGCTTCTAGCCATTTCTCGAGTCTGGGCTCATCATCGCTTCCTCATAGTTCGTAGGTTCACCGCCTTCTACTAACAAGACAACCAAGACAGGTTGCCATACCACTCAGAGGGGCACACGACCTTGTCGACTGCGATGTTCAAGAGCAAGATCGTCCAAGCTTCATGATCCTTGTCATTAGCTTCCTCTATTGTTGGTGCAAAGGTGATCGAACAATTTCAGGTGTTGCGCTACTCTCCAATTCAAGAGAAGGTTCAATAACCTCGTCAAGCTCTACTTTCCTCCCACTCACTTCTTTCGAGAGAAACTCCTTCTCAAGAAAGGAACCGTTTTGTGACAAACACTTTGCCTTCGGTTACGTGATAGAAGGTATACCCAATAGTTTCCTTAGGGTATCCTATGAAGACGCATTTCTCGCTTTGGGTTCAAGCTTGTCCGCATCAACTTCTTGACGTAAGCTTCAGATCCCCAAACTTTAAGAAACGACAACTTAGGTTTAGCACCAAACCACAGTTCATACGGTGTCGTCTCAACGGATTTAGATGGAGCCCTATTTAAAGTGAATGCAGCGGTTTCTAATGCATAACCCCAAAATGATAACGGCAAATCAGTAAGAGACATCATCGATCGGACCATATCTAATAGGGTTCGATTCCGCGTTCGACACACCATTGCTACTGTGGTGTTCCGTGGTGGAGTTGTGAAACGATTCCACTTGCTTTGAGATGCGTGAGAAAATCATAACTCAAATATTCGCCCCACGATCGGATCGTAGAAACTTAATCTTTCTGTTACGATGGTTCTCTACTTCATTCTGAAATTCCTTGAACTTTTCAAATGTTTCAGATTTATGTTTCATTAAATAGATATACCCATATCTACTTAAGTCATCGGTAAAAGTGAGAAAATAGCGATATCCACCGCGCGTCGAAACACTCATCGGTCCGCATACATCGGTATGTATGATTTCCAACAAGTCCGTTGCTCGCTCCATCATACCAGAGAACGGTGTTTTGATCATCTTGCCCATGAGGCATGGTTCATGTGTCAAATGATTCAAAATCAAGAGACTCCAAAAGTCCATCGAATGGAGTTTCTTCATGCGCTTTACACCAATATGACCTAGACGATTGCCACAAATAAGTAGTATTATCACTATCTACTTTGCATCTCTTAGCCTCAATGTTATGGATGTGTGTTTCATCCCTTTCGAGATTTAGAAGAAATAAACCATTCACTAGAGGTGCATGACCATAAAAGATGTTACTCATATAAATAGAACAACCATTATTCTCCGATTTAAATGAATAACCGTCTTGCAATAAACACGATCCAGAAATAATGTTCATGCTCAACGCAGGCACATAATAACATTTATTAAGGTTTAAAACTAATCCCGAAGGTAAAACTAAGGAGAGTGCCGACGGCCATCACATCAACTCTTGATCCGTTGCCAACGCCAAGATCGTCACCTCATCCCTCGCAGTCTATTCCGTAGCTCTGCTTCGAGTTACAAATATTAGCAACTGAACCGGTATCAAATACCCAGGCACTACAACGAGGGCTAGTAAGGAAAACATCAATAACATGTATATCAAATATACCTTTGATGGTGCCAGCCTTCTTGTCCGCTAAGTACTTCGGACACTATGCTTCCAAAGGACCCTTGTCCTTGCAATAGAAGAAGCACAATTGTCGCTTGGGACCAGACTTGAGCTTCTTCTCAGCAGGGGCATTACGCTTGCCGCCGCCCTTCTTGAAGGGCTTCCTTGCACCTTTACCTTTCTTAAAGGAGGGCTTGTTGACCATCAACACATGATTATCCTTATTGATGTCCACCTCCGCAGCCTTCACTTTTGAAGAGCTCGGTGATCGATCAGTGGAACCAATCTGATTGTGAGTCACTACAAAACTTTTGTAGCTGGGAGGAGTGATTGCAGAACCTGTCAATCTTGAGCTCCTCCGGAATCTTGCAGTCCGCTTGCTCAAGGCGTTGAGTGTAGCCCGACATCTTAATGGCGTGCTCACTAACGGAACTCCCTTCCTCCATCTTGCGCTTAAAGAACTTCTCGTAGATCTCATATCTCTCGAGCGGCCTGAGTCCGAACATGGTTTTCAGCTCCTCGAGAATCTCAAAGGGCCCAGGATAGTTTTCAAAACGATTTTGAAGTTCCGGTTCCATAGCAAACAACATGGTGCTCTTAATCACACTATAATCATCTTTGCGCGACTGATACACAGCTTTCTCATCAGCCGGCGCAGTTGCAGCAGGGGGGTTACCTAACGCTTTCTCAAGGACACAGTCCTTTTGTCCGCCAGACAGAATGATTCTTAGATTGCGGAACCAGTTGGTGAAGTTAGACCCATTGTTTCTAAGCTTTTCTTTCTCAGCAAAAACGTTGAAGTTGAAGTTGGACTTGGCCATGTGATCTACAGTATTTGCAGGTACAATTTAGACTATGTTCATGATAAATAGTTCAACTTAATCAAATTACTAGATGAACTCCCACTAAATTCAACATCCCTCAAGTTGTTTAGTGAACACGATCCAAATTCACCACACCTAATCCGATCATCACGAGAAGAGATGTGGTTTCAATGGTGGACAACAAAGTGTCGATCATATCATTCATATGACTCATGCTTAACCTTTCGGTTCTTGTGTTCCGAGGCCATGTCTCAGACACATGCTAGGCTCGTCAAGCTAGACCCAAGTATTTCCGCTGCAGTAAAAGCGGCTTGCACCCGTTGTATGTGAGCGTAGAGTCTATAGCACCCGATCATCACGTGATGCTTGGACACGACGAACTTTCACAATGGTGCATACTTGGGGAGAACACAGTTTTTATCTTGATCTTTAAGTGAGGAATCATCTTATAATGCTACCGTCGTGATCTAAGCATAATAAGATACATAAAAGGATAAACATCACATGCATATAACTTTATGTGACATGGTATACCCAATCTTCGCAAGAATGATCTCCATCTTGTGCGTTCGCATGATCTCCATCACTCCACCATGATTGCCTCCACCACGAATAGCAACTACAACTATTGCTAACTACTTAGCGATAAAGTAAAGCTATTACATGGCGTATAAGAAGTTGACTCGCAGGTCATACACAATTATAAAGACAACCATATGGCTCCTGCCGGTTGTGTACTCATCGACATGCAAGTCGTGAAACATTACAAAACATGATCATCGCATACATTATACACATCACATCTTGGGCCATACCATATCACGAACACTCCCTGCAAAAACAAGTTAGACGCCTCTACTTTGTTGTTGCATGTTTTACGTGGCTTATGGGAGTAGATGCTAAGAACGATTCTTACCTACGGAAAGCCACACCGGTGATATTATGGTTGCCAAACTCCGGTGTTAATCCCATGACAACTATAGTGAGAGAAACTGGCATCCACCAGCATGTGTGGTACAAGCCACACGTCGGTGAGCCGGGTCTCGCGAACGACGTCGCGTAAGGTTGGCCTGGACCGCTTCAATCTCACTATCCCGCCATAAGAAGAACACAAGAGAGGCTTGCAACAGAAAACATCAATGCCCGCAACAACCATGTTATGCTCTACTCGTGAATCACATCTACGCATAGATCTAGCTCTGATACCACTGATGGGTTTTGCAGCATAGTAAATCAAAATTTTCTACGGAAGCGAACAGAGGGAAAGCCAAGATCTAATCTAGGAGATGCAAACAACGAGAGAGATTGGATTAGATCTTCATACCCTTGAAGATTCGCACAGCGGAACGTTCGTCGGAACGTGGGTGATGTAGTCGTACTCGCTTCTCCTCCTCGCGATCCGATCCGATCTAGCACCACAAGTGGCGGTGCCTCCATGAGATGCACACGTGCAGCACCTCGACGTCTCCTCCTTCCTCGGACCAGCAAGTATGGTGGAGAGATGGATTGGATCTACAACACGACGGCGTGGTGTATATGGTGGAGAATTTCTGCTGCAGGGCTTCGCCTACAAACAGTCGGGAGGGAGAGAGGAGGGCCAACAGAGAGGCTAGGGCTTGGAGGAAGGTGTGTAGGGAGGGGGGCGCACCAGCCCTCTATTTATAGAGGGGGGGCGGCCAGCCCTAGCCTCTCCTCCAAGCCTATCTCTAGTTTAAACAATTTAAACTCTCCCTTATCTAGAAATCCTATCTTATCTTATCTCTAGTTTAAACGATTTAAACTCTCTAGGATCGGCTGGGCCCTATGGGGCCTTGTGCCCCTGGCCCAATGCGACCAGGACACTCCCTCATAGGCCCATGCCCCCTCCCGGAAGGTGGGGCCACGTTGGTCCCTTCCGAAGGTTCTAGAAGCTTCCGTACAATACCGATTAACCCGGAACAATTCAACTCCAAAACTGCACCGCTTTATATGAATCTTATTCTCCGGACCATTCCAGAACCTCTCGTGATGTCCCGGATCCCATCCGAGACTCCGAACAAAAATTCATAAACCAATTATCCAATCTATCCTAGCGTCGAGACACGTTAAGTGTGTGACCCTGCGGGTTCGAGAATATGCAGACATGATCTTCTATCAATAATCAACAGCGGGGTCTGGGCACCCATATTGACTCCTACACATTCATCGATGATCATATCGGATGAACCACGATGCCAGGATTCAATCAATCCCATATATATATTCCCTTCGTCTCGCGATATTTTACTTGCCCGAGATTCGATCGTCGGTATCGTCATACCTAGTTCAATCTCGTTCACAGCAAGTACTTTACTGCTCCGTAATCCGATATCACTTTGTGATTAACTCCTTAACCACATGCTTGCAAGCGTGTTGATATCGATTACCGAGTGGGCCCAAGTATATCTCTCCGACTTGGGAGGGACAAATCCCATCTCGATACATACAACCCAATGATACTTTCCGATCACCGAGAGACACCTTTATGATCACCCTCTCATAGGATGACATTTGATGACCTCAAAGCTTTCTTCCGATACCAGGGAGTTGTATTATCTCATGGTCTAAGGAATACAATATTTGACATAGGAAAAGCTTCGCAAAGATGAACACAATGATACGATCTAATTGCTTTGCTTAGTTTGGGTCTGTCCACCATATCATTCTCCCAATGATATGATCTCATTATCAATTGACAACTCATGTCTATGGTTAGGAAACCTTAACCATCATTGATCAATGAGCTAGTCCATAGAGGCGTACTAGGGACACGGTGTTGTTCACAAACCACACAAGTATTAATGTTTCCGCTTAATACAATTCTAGCATGGAATATAAACTTTATCATGAACAAGAATTATAATAATAACATCTTTATTATTGCCTCTAGGGCATAATTCCAACAAGCATCTCCACTCGTCTACCCAGGACGCCGATCCGGACGCCGAAATTTGGTTCGGACACCGAAAATTGGTCCAGTCGTGTATCCAGGGACCTGTTTTCGGCCGGATTTAGGCCAATTCTGGTCTGGACTATCCAGGCCGAACCCAGGTTTTCGGGTACGCCCTGGGAAGGTCGGGCGCAGTGAACTCGACGGAAAAAAACTAAACGGAGCGTGGGCCCGCCGAGTCAGCGACGGAAGCCGAGTCGTCGTCATCCTCGGAACCACGCGGCGACCGCCGGACATTAACTGCCCGTCGCGTCGGCCACGCGTCGCCGATTTACGGCGCCACCGTCGCCGCCTCGGCTCCCGCGACGGACCGGCGGGCACTAACTTCCCGCCGTTTCCCCTTTTCCCGCCATCGCCGCCCACCTCGGCCTTTATAAGCCGTACCCTTGCCAGAGATCTTCACACTCTCTCACAGCTCCCTCAACCCACAAGCCCAAACTCCGGCGAACCCTCTCTCACAGCTTCCCTTCCCAGCCATGGCCGAGCGGTACCCCGGCGATGGCGCGGCGGCGAACGGCTTCGGCCGGCGCACCCTCCAGGCTTGGGAGGCGAGCATGTTGTACGACGCCGGCTATATGCCGCCGCCAGACACGCGGATTCCTCTAGGATGGAAGCTAAGCGTCGGCGGCATCCCTATCCCGGCGCCTATGCCGAAGGAGCTGCTGTACGATATCCAAGAGTACATCGGCGGCATGGACGACCCCTCCGACGTCGAGAGCGCCGACAACCTCTTGTACTGGGAGCAGTTCTTTGCGGACCGGTGCGAACATGAGTTCGCCCGCCACGAGGGGCCGCCGAACGAGTCGCCGCCGAAGCGCAACAACTCGGCTGGCCGCCGGCGTTGGTGCGTGATAGGCCGGACGCTCGCGGCGGTGATGGAGCACATCAACCACGGGAACACGCCACGGCTCGGCTTTCCGCGCACACCGACGCCGGCGGCCAGGTCGGGCCGGCGTCCTCCGCCGAACTGGATGCCGAGGAGTATGGCCAGCATGAGCTCGTCCTCCTCCGCCTCGGCATCCCACTCCTCCGGCTCGGCGCCGCTGCGCACGCCGATAGCACCTTCGCCGGGGATGCACGCAGTCAAGCGTGAGGCGGACTCACCTGTGCGATCGCCGCCGCGGACACGCTCGTGCGGCATCGTCATTGGTGAGCCGCGGGCGACGGCGTCGCCAAGCGGCCGCCTGCGTCTCCGCCGTCCCAAGACCGAAGACTCGGCGCCGCCCGAAGACGGCGCCTTGAGGATGGCGCTGGAGCAGTCGCTCCGCGACACGGCGCCGCAGCCGCCGCCGGTGGAGCCCTCCTCGTCGAACATCCTGGAATGATCCAGGAAGGACTGGGAGAAGGCGGAGCGGCAGCGCATCCTCGGCCTGCAGCAGCAGCCCGAGGAGCAGGCGGCCCGGCGACGGGCGTTTGTCGGGCGTGAGCTCGCCTATCAGGGCGCCCCACTCTACGTCCTCGACGACGACGGGGACGAAGGTCCGTCCTACCAGTCGTGGAGGTTCGGCGACCCAGGCCAGGGGAAGTCCCCCTAGAACCAGCCGCCGAGGGACGACGACAACGGCGGCGAAGATGACGGCCGCGCCGACCCCGGCTACACGACGTTTTACAGCAACTTCGGCATGTAGGACAGCGAAGACACCGGCGGCGGCCATTTATTAGTTTATTATGTACTAGTTTAGTTTAAATTTGATGTAATCCGCCTATATTCGCCCAACTTAATGAAATTCGCCCATCTTTAATAAATTTTAGCAGAACTTAAGAACTCGGCCTGGGTACGCGAGTTGGAAACTGGGTGTACCCAGGCTAAAAACTACTTCCGTCCGGCCGAAATAAGGTCCAATTTTTGGCCTGGGTTCGTCCAACGAGTGGAGATGCTCTTACTTTAATTAGTGTTTTGATGGAAATCCGGAATACTAATTAGTTTGTCAAAGTCCGGAATAGTACTTCCTCCGATCCTAAATAAGTGTCGCAGTTTTGAATTATATTTTGAATCGGAGGGAGTAATATTTTTTCAGATCAATCAGAATTGCTCCCATAAATAAAGAGAAAATAAAAATTGTGGTAATAATTAACTGCTCGCCGAATTTCTTGGTGAGAAATAAATCATAGTAGTATTAGTATTTTGATTCGTAGACCTTTTTGTTGGAAGCAAATCAGGGAAGAAACTCCACATATATTGTTGCCCGACGCGCTAGCAACATGGTAAGTATTGCGCGGGTGATTTATTTCCAAACTTGCTTACCGCCAGCGCCTCTATATATTCCCCCTGCCCTTTCCTTGCACCTCCATTGCATCGCATAGTTCGTAGAACCATGTCGCAGCTTCCGCCGCCTCCTTCACCGACCATGGCGCAGCCGCCGCTCGAAAAAGGGAAGAAGCGCCGCACGGAGATCAGGCTGGTGAAGAAGAAGACGACCCGGCAGATGACCTTCTCCAAGCGCAAGGGCGGGCTCTACAACAAGGTCGCCGAGCTCGCCGTTCTCTGCCGCGCCAGAATCGCCATCGTCGTCTTCTCCGAGTCCGGCAGGGCGTTTGCCATCGGCAGCCCCTCCGTCGACGCGGTCCTGGCCCTCCTCGACGACGACGCCCCGGTTCCCGCTGCTGCTAACGACGAGGCGGAGTGGAAGGCCATGGAGGCGCTGTCTTTGGAGGTGGACAAGAAGGGCGCGGAGGCCAAGGCGAAGGCCGCGCGGATGACCGCCATCGGGAAGAAGGTGCTGGAGCTGCAGGAGCAGACGGGGAAGAGGTTCTGGTGGGAGGTCGACCCTGAAGCGCTCGGGCCGGAGGAGGAGTTGCCATTGTTCCTCAAGACGATCGAACGCCTCATGGCCAATCTTGCCTGCCGCATCCACAATCAGCTCACAGATCAGTAGAAGCTATCTATCCCACGCTTTCGATAATTATATTGCCGGGGTCTTTGGTTAATGCTTGCTTAGTTGATTTATTTATGAGTCGATAATTCGGTCTTATAATCTGTATCCGCTTTTTGCTAACGTACCGTGTGGTCTGATCTGATTGGCACTGCATGCCGGTTGGACAAGTTAGGTTTGTTTTCTCGATTATTAATACTAAGACATTTTCTTTCTTCTCCGATGAGCACTCCAGCCGGAATTTCTCGTTTGGTGCAGTTATTTTTTTGTGTTCGCTTTGATCTGTTTTAATTGTGTTAGATGTATATTTGTATATTGTATGTCCCCATTTGTTAGGGAGTCTTTCTGCATATTTCCACTTGTACATGTACTATATATTGTGTTCTTTGGCCCCCAGAGGAATATATGTTGCATATTCCTAACATGGTATCACAGCTAGGTTAGGATTTTTTTTCGCAACATCGTCACAGCCGCCACCGTCCCTGTCGTCGCCGGTCTTTGCCGACGTCGCCGCCGCCGGCTGCCGCTGTCGTCTGCTTCTTCATCGGGCCGCCGTCGCCTGCCCGATCTCCACCTCGTCGGTCTCCACTCGCCGACCTCCACCTCGACCGTGTCGGGCCGCCGTCCCTCTGACTCGACTTCCGTCGCAGGTCGCCGCCACCCGCTGTCGTCTGCCACTCGCCGGACTCCACCTCGACCGCGGCAGGCCGTCGCCCACCTTCCCGTCCGCCGCCGCCGTCTGCAGGCCATCAGCCGCCACCCTCCCCACCTTCTGCTGGTCGGTGCGCCGCTGCCTGCCCACTGCAGGCCGTCGCCCATCTCCCAGTCCGTCCCCGCCCGCTGCAAGCCATCCTCCGCCGCCCTCCCCATCTTCCGCCGTCCGGATTCCGCCCCCACCTCGTCGGCCATCTGAAGCCCAAATAATTGTGATTGGAATTACACAATCCAAAACCCAATAAAATCCCTTTTGGACATGATGCCCCTTTCTTGAAGTCCAAGACAAGGAGCCACGCTACTAATACCTAAAACCAAAATAGTTTCCCTTCTCAACATGCTCGAGCTGTACTGCGGCATATGGATCGTCTTATTCATCTGGTACTGCGGCATATGGATCTTCTTCTTCTTCGTCTTCCTATTGTTCTTTCTCCTCTCCTCCACTCATCTCTGCTGTAGTATTTTGGCATCCCGAGAGGGTTGTGTTCGTAGCAATTTTTGTAGTGGACGTCCTCATCTCCAGAGGGTATGTACATGTTTGAGGTTGCCATCACTTATGACGTGTCGTGCTATAGTGGACATAGGTTTCTTTGACAGTGTCACATATTGGGGCCTGCTAGATTAGCTGTGTACTTCCTCTCCGGAAATAAGTGACTTATTATGTGCGAATCTAAACAAATTCAAATCACTTGTTTCCAGATAGAGGGAGTATATAACCTAAAACGGAAATTCAATTTCTGCATTTGTTCCACCAAGAAACATCATTCTGCTTCCTTTTTTCGCGCAAAAGACGCAAAGTTCCGACTCGTCTTCAACGCTATACATTGCCATGGCTCTAAAAGAAACTATATATACTACTCTTGTGACTGCCCGGGTACCGTTTCGTCTCCTGTCTAGCGATTTGTAGGCGATTAGGGTTTCCAGTGGAAAAGGCGGCGCCTGCTGGACCACCGGCGGGGTGCAAGGAAGATCTGGGGGTATCTCGTCGGACTAACGTCTTGCCGCGTTCCCCTCCTAGGTCGGCTCGATCTTGGGGTGAAGAAGGGGAGGCCTTTGCGCCTCTACCCATCCTTGGTGCCAAGTCCGATATGGTGGTGGATGTCGGGGAAGACGGGATCCCGCCGAGCAGGGCAGCGGGTGCGAAGGAGAAGGGAAAAGAACCTGCGATGGAGGAGGATCCCATTGAGGAGCTGGCTGGGCGTATGAAGCTTACTGAGGCGGAATCAAAGAAGCCCTTCATTGATGATCGTGAGGACGTACAGGCAAACCCAGTATGGGGACTGGCAGGCAAGATCGTGGTCCCTCGTCCCAAGATCTACCATATCCATATGATCGTTGATGTACTACGTCCTGCATGGAGTAACCCTCGGGGCCTGGTGTTCCGAGATGGTGGACCGAATTTATTTGTGGCGGAGCTTCCGTACGAGCGAGAACGGGAAAGGATCTGGGAGAGATCGCCGTGGATGGTGAATAAGCACGCGGTGGTGCTTGAGAACTTCAATCGCAGCCAACGTCCATCGGAGTTGAGGTTTAATCGCCTGCCTATCTGGATCCGTCTGATGAATCTTCCCTTTAATCTCCATGATAACTGGGGAGAAAAGATCGCGGGGAGTCCGGGAGATTTTATCAGTGTTGACACTAGCAATAAGATGTTGGTGAGTGGGAATTTTTTATGAGCTCGGGTAGCAATTGATGTTAATGAGCCTCTGCAACGGTGGATTGACATTGATTCGTCGTTGAGGGAGTCATGTGATTGGTATGATGTAAAATATGAGAATTTGCCTTACTTCTGCTTCTCCTGTGGTATCTTGGGTCACTCGGATCTTGTGTGCCCAGAACCAGGGGAGCGAGATGAGTTTGGACGTCTTCCTTACTGTCCTAGTTTGAGGGTTGTGGATGAAAAGAGGAGGAGGACAGTGCCTAATCTGTGGAAACTTCCCAGGGGAGAACAAGGCTCGCGAGGGTGCAGCCTCGGGCACTAACCAGGAGAATGCAAATTCGGGTGCCCCTCCATATGACATTCCCCAACCAGGTTTTGGTGGGGGAAGGGGTAGAGGGAGAGAGGGAAATCGAGACGGGGATTGGTTTGGAGGAGCTAGGGGCAATGTGCAGGTTTATAGGAAGCTATATATCAATGCTTCACAAGTTTCGAGTGAGACTGATAGGACAATAGTTATGTATGATCCTAAGCTTTCAGGTTAAAAGAGGGATGAGATACCGGTGTCTGATGCTCGTTCCCTAGCTCCATCACCGGACCCCAAAAAATCTAGAGTGGTAACGGAGGTAGCCTCATATTATGAAAATAAGGCGGTGACTGATGATCAGTCCCGCCAGGTGCAATGAGTTGCTTATCAGCGAACTGTCAGGGGCTTGGAAACCGGCTGGCAGTTCAGGAGCTTCGCAATTTGGTGAAGCAATAAGCGCCTACCCTGCTCTTTGTAATGGAGACAAAGATCAGTAAGAAAAGAACTGCGAAACTATGCAATTCTTTGGGTTTCTGGGAGTTTTGTTGTGAGTAGCGACGGACTCAGTGGGGGGGGGGGATTGGCTTGTTCTCGACTTCAGAGGTTCTTGTAGACCTGAAGAGCTTCAATTCCAACCATATTGATGTGTTAGTACAACCGAAGGATGGAGGAATAAGATGGAGATTTACTATTTTTTATCATGAGCCGAGACGGGAGAATCGACACATAAGCTGGACTTTACTCCAGAGACTCTCAAATATGGGGTCATACTCGTGGCTGTGCATGGGAGATTTTAATGAGACATTATGGGGATCGGAGCATTTTAGCGCAAATGATCGCCTAGAAGCACAGATGAGAGCCTTTCGGGAGTGCATGAAAGAGTGTGTCTTAGTGGACGCTGGCTGGTCTGGGCTGCAGTATATATGGGACAATAGGCAGCAGGACCATGCTAATATTAAAGCACGGCTAGACCGCGTTTTTGGGAATAAGGAGTTGTTCAACTTGTTCACGGTACCGCGGGTCCGACATATCACTCTGGTAGAGTCGGACCACTGTCTCCTATCTATGCGTCTGCAACGGAAGGATGATTCTAGGAGGATACATATAGGGAGGAGTTTTTGTTATGAAAATGCTTGGCAAACTATCGCGGATTATGATAAGAAGATAGCTGACCTGTGGACTGAAAAAAGTCAGATGGGGTACTGGCCGGTGTGGCAAGAACTCTGAATGACATGCAATCAGAATTGAATAGCTGGGGAGCTTCAAAGCTTGTCAATTTCAAGACGAAGCTGGAAAAATTACGAAAGGACCTAGAGGGAGCTCGCAGGCAATCGATGGGTTGTGGTCCTTCTCAGGAGGAGAAATAAATCATGGGCCGTCTGAGCCGGGTGTTGCACCAGGAAGAGGTTTGGATAAAACAATGGGCCCATGTTCAATGGCTTCGGGCGGGAGATAGAAACTCGGCCTTCTTTCATGCTCGGGTGGCTCAATGAAAGCGGATGAACAAAATCTCAAACCTGATGCGACAGGATGGTTCTATGTGTGAGAGTGAGGAGGAGGAGGTGAGAACAGAGATACATGAGTTTTATGAGGCCCTCTATCAGTCTCAAGGAGAGCCTAATATGGCATCTTGCCTGCATTTTGTTGAGGAGAAGGTAACCCAACAAATGCGTGAGGATATGGATAAGGCCTTCACTACAGAGGAGGTAAGGTTTGCATTGTTCCAGATGCATCCATCAAAGGCGCCAGGTGTGGATGGCTACACTGGTGGTTTTTTCCAAAGGCATTGGGATGTGGTTAGAGGTGCGCTTGTGCCAGCAGTTCGGGATTTTCTGAATGGTGGTGACCTTCCGACGGAACTTAACAACACATCCATGTGTTGATTCCTAAGGTACGGCATCCACAAGCGATAACACAGTGCAGAACGATATCCTTGTGTAGTATTCTATATAAGATATGCACGAAGATGATCTCTCTTTGATTGTGTCCTATTCTAGAGGATACCATTTGTAGTGACCCATCATACCACTACATGTGTAGTACACTATAGTCGTTGACATGACATCCATAGAACACCGTTCCGTAAATATCACATCCCTCAGAGTGGTACAACAGAAACATTGTAGGTCCATATTACAAACATACACATATTCTTATTATTACAATACCAAAGTTCAAGACTTCCAAAAGATTCAACTTACAAACCAAAATATAAAGTGTTTCAGCAGAATTTAAAAGTAACAACTCCAACTAAAGATTGAGCGCAGCAACTGATTATATAATGTTCTTTCTGCTCGGCTCCGTTGGTTACTATTAACTAGAGCAACTAAGCTGACTCGTTGCCATCTACTCCATAGCGGATCTCGTAATCCACTCCCTCAACACCACCTGACAGGTCAGGCTCCTCGTAGAAGACATCTTCTTGGCATTCTACTGCATACATTGGAGTATCTTCGGGATCCTCAGAGTCTAAGCAAGGGATCAAAGGAAAGGGTGAGTAACAGCGTTACCCAGCAAGTTCATTATATGCCAGGTGGGAAGTTTGATGCTCTATCTACCACCTCAGACTATAAGTCCATGGCACTATGCAGTTTTCGTAAATCTTTCTTCAAAGATTGATTTTATTGTAAAAACTATGCCCATCAGCCTTCACAGGTTTACCAGAACTTTCATGGAGTTACTTTCCTGCCGCGTTCGTAGCTCCTTCCCAGAACAGGGAGTAACAAGTTACGGTTCTTACACTCTGCAGAGGTGCGGTACTTTACCCATGAGAGATCAACTCCTTGTTGCACAACCGGGCGTACTTTCCCGTCCAAAATTCCATGATGTGGGGCCCAGTAGGTGATCCAAGCCAATCACTGCCCCTTCATGACCTCAAGATGCCTCCTTGGTGTACACCATGCCCACCCATTGAATTACGGCAATGGTTTGTACAGACCGTTAGATGCCAGAACTATTGTGGGACGATGAGGGTTCCCACCCATATGCTAATATCCTCTACGAATTACCAATTAATATGCACGCTACGAGTGATAACAGCCACGACATGCACATCCGGCTACATGCGAGAGGAAGAAGATATAGCTGACTTCTCTGTCCCATTCCAAATCTCATGGTTAACGCGTAACATACGGCGCTAGAATCACTGATGTCATGGGTTGTTAAGTCCCTAATTGGTCATCATTGTTGCAAATAGAAACCTAAGTTCTATTGCTTCATTATATAATCACTTAGGATGATATCTATAATTTGTTTATTTGAGAAAATAATATTTTCTTTCTTCGCAACATAGATGATAACACACAATTTGCAAATACTTTGATAAAGACTCCTCAAAGGACATGAGCAAGTGATGAACTTGCCTTGTGAATGCAAGGTAGTGAAGTCAGATGCTTGCACTTGACCTTGAGCTTCTATGTCTACAAAACATCATTATTGCCCGGTAAGGACAATATTTAAAGAGGCAAAATGAATATGCTTAGTAATGCAATGCATTATTTATCATTTATTTTCTTTGTGTGTTTTACCCATAATTTTAATTACAAGAATTCCTTTAAGAATAAAGGATTTCATAAAAATAATCTTTAATAATTGTTGCATAATATATTTGCCATTATATAAGATAATAAATTATGTTTAAATTTAAAATTTAATATAAGTTCCTATATTTATTCATTTAATAATTCTTTTAAGGATTAATATTTAAATAAAAGAATTTCTTTTTATGACCCAAAACATTTTTTAGTATTTTTCTTAAATACTAGGATAATAATATATAATAAAAGTGATTTTTATTTATTTTTATCTTCATTCTTTAATTTTATAAAATTCCATAAAGCATAATTATATTATAAAATTCTTGACCAAAAAATTATATACATCAATATTTATTTCTTAATTTAATTAAACATGTTGGATTATTATGAATCCACAAATATATTATTTGTAATTTTTAAGCTTCTATTTTATTTTTAGAATTTCTATTTAACTCTAGGGGTATTTTGGTCTTTTATTAATTATTAATTTTCTTTTAGGTTTTGGGTTGGTTCCATTTGGCTTATTGGGCCAATTTGGCCCAAGTGGCCTTGATCAAAAGGACACCCCGAAGAGTTCTGGCCCTACTGGCACACTCCCTCGATTCCTCTCTCTCTCGTCCTCACCTCCTCGACCTCGTTGTCGATGGCGCCGACGTGCGCTGCTCGCCGCTGTGGTCCTCCCTGGCCGCTGTTGTGGTGCAGGGCGGGGTTGTTAACCACGCTCGTCCCTCTGGTCCAATTCGATTTGGTCATGGGCCCTTCTGTGACCAGGATAGCCCCCTTCCCAAACCCTAGGGTTTGGGAATGGTGCTGCTACCGCCGCAGTTGATCCTCCCATGGTGGTGTGCGGTGTTGTGTGCTACTGTGACCGCCGCCGTGACCACCACTATTGCTGGTGCGGGTTACAACGCCTCCCTAGGTGCTCCCCATGCCGCCACGAGCTCGTCGGCCCCTCTACTTCCTCTTCAATTCGTCAGCGAGGTCCTCCGGTGAGTTATGCCTCTATGAACCCTAGTGTATCTAGCTACCTTGAGTCCCTCTGTGTGCATCTAGTGGCCAATCTAGATTTTGTGGTTGCACTGATACTAGGGTTCATCCCTTTTGCCGGTAGAATGATGTTATGGCCTGGTAATGATGCTTGGTGAGAATTTGTGTTCTCTGCACTTCAGTGTCTACTATCATCCTTTGATTATATGATGTTGTGGTTGTTGGTCTGAGGCTAAGGTTGGATATGATGCTCGTGGTTCATCATATGTTGGTGTTACATAGTGTTGCCTCTGGTTGAGTATATGGTGGATTAGTGTGTTCATATGTTGTCAGTATCTTGATACTGACAATAACCTTGTCAGTCATGATTCACTGCACAAGTGTTTGTTGGCTTGCCTGTTTATCCTTAGTCTGAATTTTATCCAATAGAGTCTGATGATTTTATGAAATGAATGGATATATATGGTACGATCTCCGAGTATGGTCTCAGGGAGATGATATGTTTTGATTTGCTAGTTGATTTATAAAACTAGACTACTTGGTTGTCTTAGTAATAAGTTTAGTGCATGTGAAACCTGCTTAGAATGGTACACAAGTGGATCTTGTTGCTGGCTTCACTTATGGTCATTTCTGGAACTTGAGAGATGCTTAATAAATAAGTTGAAAATCTTATTGTTTGTTCATGCCTATGATGTTAGTCTGAGGCTCTAGGATCTAGGGTCCTAGTTGGTTAAGTGAATGGATTTGTTTGTAACTTGTAAGATCTGAGGTGCTACTCCTTCTGGGAGA
The DNA here is from genome assembly GCA_023614405.1 of Avena insularis. Classification (NCBI taxonomy): domain Eukaryota; kingdom Viridiplantae; phylum Streptophyta; class Magnoliopsida; order Poales; family Poaceae; genus Avena; species Avena insularis. The sequence continues at coordinate 37,267,013 of CM042691.1, read as the reverse complement.
TGTGCCCAGATCTTGTAAGAACAAATGATAGATTACAGAAATTGTCTTTGATATCACCGATTCTGTGAAGCTGGTCTGAGAATTTGGTGTTTTTGCTAGAGTTTAATTATGTTCGTTATATTTAAAACCTCTAGGATAGGTTCACCCCACCAGGGTGATCATTGAGAGGTTGTTTGATGAAACAAGACATGATCCTATGTGGATAAGATGAATAAATAATGTGGTGGTTCATGACACTCACCACAACTGATGATGGTAGTGGTTTGTTGTGATGTTGGGTTGCTGGTTGGATCCTATCCTTCACCTCCTGATGTTGTTCTTGTTTTCCCAGATGCTTGTGCTTGGCCTTGATCAACTCTGCTCCTCCTAGCTCCTGTGAGCTTGGCCTTGCTGTCCACCTGATACTTCCCTCTCCTTATGTCACCATCAGGTGATGTGTGGTTTGATCTGGTATGAGATTGTGTTGGCTGGTTTGTTTGGCTCTGGCTAAACTAGTTGTTCTTGTGTGGTGTGAGTAGTGAGGATATGCACTAGTGCTTCCCCACGGCTGTACTTGGTAATTTTTACTTGCTTGGACTGCTGGGGCTATGTTGATAGCACACCCATGCATTTAGATGACTGAGCTGCTTGTATGCTTGTTGCATAGTTGTGGATATGCTCAGTGAGGTGTTCTACCTTTTTTATCTTGTTACTATTTATCTGCCTAGTGAAACTTGTCCCTTTTACTGATTGGAATCATCTGACTTATGGCTTATTTTTTTATGAAAGATTTGATTCTTTCATATTGGTGAAAATTTCCCCTAAAAGATTTACTCAATGATGTAAAATTGAGCAGTGCAACTCACTGCTCTCTACTAAGAGTAAAAATTAATAACTTAACCTTTATTTTCCTTTTTGTTTGTTCTTTGTTTTACAGGTACAAGATTTGAAGATTCAAGATTAGAATAGGTTTACTTTTAGATAGAACAAATCCTTTGTAATTTTTATTTTATTCTTTTGTAAGAAAGGTGTAATAGTTTAATAATAAATGTATTTTCCTCTTTTTGAAATTTCACTTCTGTAAAGATTCTTTATTAAATTTATGAGTTACATTTTGTAAATTATTCATGGAATAAATATTTAGAATAAATATTCATTTGCTTAATTGTATTTCTTATTTAATTTCTATTATTATATATTATATCTTGAATAATATTACTAAATCATAATTCTAAGATTAAAAAAATATAAACTCAAATTTCAAATGTAAATTCAAATTCTCCCCAAAACACTTCAATTCATAAAGGTCATGTCAAAATTTATAACGATCACTCACCAAAGCTATTCCTACACCTAGAGAGTGAAAGAAACTTTGATCACTTTAAGTTTTTATTTGGCGAAAAATTTACCCACATTTTGCAGATGAATGCATGCGTATGCACAATTTCTTAAATCTACCCTTCGTTCGTTCCTAAATGCTGGGATGTTACAGACTTCCCCACTTAAATTATACTTTGTCCCGAAGTTTGCTGAAGTGTACCTGAATAGTTATGGATAGGATTTTCTTAATTCATCCTCTTTCTCCCATGTGGCTTCTCTCTCGGGGTGATGTTCCCACTGTACCTTGCAGTACTTGATTGCCCTATTTCTTAATCTTTTCCAGTTCTCTTCTAGAATTTTATAGGGTTTCTCAGCATAAGTCAGGTCTGCTTGTAATTCTATCTCTTGATGTGTGATTGCATCATCAGGAACTTTAAGACATTTCCGGAGTTGTGACACATGGAAAACATTATGAACTTGAGCCAACCTTGACGGTAACTCTAAAGCATAAGCTATGGTCCTGTTCTGACTCAGTATTTTGGATGGTCCTATGTATCATGGACTTAATTTTCCCTTAACTCCGAACCTCTTAACTCCTTTCATTGGGCTTACTTTAAGATATACCATGTCTCCCACTTCAGGATGCCATGATCTTCGACTTAGATCAGCATAACTTTTCTGTCTACTTTGGGCTATCTTCAATCTATCCTTGATTATATCAATGATATCTTGCCTTTCCTTGATATAATCGGGCGCAAATTCTTTGCTACTTCCAGGCTCATACCAACATATTGGTGATCTACATTTCCTTCTGTAGAGTACTTGATATGGAGCTGCCTTCAGACTACTCTGGTAGCTGTTATTATAGGAAAATTCTGCCAATGGTAGATGGTCTTCCCATGAACCTCCAAAATCTAATGCACAAGCCCTAAGCATGTCTTCCAGTATTTGATTTGTTCTTTCAGTTTGATCCCCCTCTCTGGATGATAAGTTGTGCTAAAATCTAATTTTGAACCAAGTGCTTCATGTAGTTGCTTCCAAAATGCCGAAGTAAACGCTGATCCTCTATCAGTTATGATCTTCTTGGGCACTCCGTGCTTACTTACTATCTCTTTGATGTATACTTCTACTAACTTCTCGGCATTATCCTTCTGATTCACCAGAATAAAATGTGCACTTTTAGTGAGTCTATCAACAATCACCCATATCATATCCTTTCGTTTAGGTGTCATGGGAAATCCTGTAATGAAGTCCATACCAATTTCCTCCCATTTCCACTCGGGAATTTCCAAAGGTTGCAATGGTCCTGCTGGGCTTTGATGTTCAGCCTTTACCCTTTGGCAAGTATGGCATTCTGACACATATTTTGCAATGTCCCACTTCACGTTATTCCACCAGAAAAATTCTTTCAAATCTATGTACATCTTAGTACTTCCTGGATGAATGTAATATGGTGTCGCATGTGCCTCTCGAAGTATCACTTCACAAATTTCAGGCATCTGGAACACAAAGACGATCTTGGAACCATAAAGACTCATAATCTCCTAAAAAAACTAATGTTTGTCCTTGAGATATCCTTCGAATTTCCTCAGCAATAAAAGGATCTTCTGCTTGATGCCTAAAAATTTCTTGCTTAAGATCACTATTCTGTTCTGCAACTACCTGCATAGTAGCTAATCCTCCCAGAGTCTCTGTTCTTATAAATTGAACCTCTAATCTTTCCAAATCCATCTGTAACTCTTTTGGTAGCTCCCTATTGCTTGGCTAAATATCTGCACTTTTACGGCTTAAAGCATCTGCTACAACATTTGCTTTTCCAGGGGTATAGTTGATTGTTAAATCATAATCTTTGATTAGCTCTAACCAACGCTTCCGTCTCATATTCAATTCCTTTTGAGTGAAGAAATATTTGAGACTTTTGTGGTCCGTATATAACTCACATCTGGCTCCATACAGAAAATGCCTCCATCCTTTCAGAGCAAAGGCTACTGCTGCTAACTCCAAATCATGAGTTGGATAATTAACTTCATGTGGTTTTAGTTGTCTTGATCCATAAGCAATTACCTTCCGATCTTGCATTAACACACAACCTAAGCCTTCTTTAGATGCATCACAGTATACTGTAAAGTATTTCCCTGTTTCTGGAACTGCTAAAATCGGAACGGTAGTTAATCTGGTCTTTAACTCCTGAAAACTGGCTTCACACTTCTCATCCCAGATGAATGGTGTATTCTTCCTTAGCAATTTGGTCATAGGTCCAGCTATCTTGGAGAAACCTTCAATGAACCTCCGATAATAACCAGCCATTCCCAAGAAACCTCTAATTTGTTTCACATTGGTTGGTGTAGCCCATTCTAATACTGATTGAACCTTGGATGGATTTACAGCAATTCCATCTTTACTGATCACATGACCAAGGAATTCTACCTCATCTAGCCAAAATTCACACTTGCTGAACTTAGCATAAATATTATGTTATCTTAGGATATGCAATGCTATTCTCAAATGATCAACATGCTCTTCATTTTCCTTGGAATATATCATAATGTCATCAATAAACACTATGACAAACTTGTCTAAGTACGGCATGCAGATTTTGTTCATCAGATTCATGAATATTGCTGGTGCATTGGTCAAACCAAACGGTAAGACAAGATACTCATGGTGTCCATACCTTGAGACAAATGTTGTCTTTGGAACATCTTCTGGTTTGATTTTTATTTGATGATATCCGGATCTTAGATCAATCTTGGAAAATACTCCAGCTCCTTTGACTTGATCAAACAGATCTTGGATTCTAGGTAAAGGATACTTATTCTTGATGGTAACATTATTGAGGTTCCTATAGTCCCCACACATCCTTCTTCCTCCATCTCTTTTATCCACAAAGATTACCGATGTTCCCCATGGGGATACACTTTCTTGAATAAATCCTTTTCTGGCTAACTCATCAATTTGCTCTTTGAGTTCTTTTAATTCCTTTGGACCCATCGTGTATGGTGCTTGAGCTATTGGTGCGGTACCCAGGATTAGATCAATAGTGAACTCTATCTCTCGATCTGGTGGCATTCCTGGTAACTCTGCTGGAAAGACATCTTAAAACTCATTTACTACAGGAATATCTTTCAACTTTACCTCCTTCATTGAGTTCAATTGATGATCCACCATGATGTGACTGTGCTTATCTGCTTGATAAGTTATCCTTGCTCCATTGGGAGTTTTGATTGAGATAGTTTTATCCTCACAATTAATCTGGGCTCCATGTTTAGTCATCCAATCCATACCCAGCACTACAGCAATTCCCTTCAAAGGAATCACATAAAGGTCCGCAAAGTAGGTACAACCACAGATCGAGATAATCTGATCTTGTTTAATGTGGCGTACAACTACATTTCCCCCTGCCGTCACTATGGTCATAGGGTTTTCTAACGTTGCTCTTCTAATCCCAAATTTTTCACAAAATTCTTCAGAAATGAATGAAGTAGTTGCACCAGTATCAAATAGAACTTTTCTAGGATTGGTAAGAATGTTGAGCGTACCTATTAGGGCATGCTCGGAGTTGTCCACCTCCTCCAAGGTTGCACAATTCAGCTTTCCTATGGGTCTGTTTCTCTTGCCATTGTTGTTCTTGACATTATTTCCTCCTCGATTGAGTTGTCCATTACCTCCACTGGCTTGTCCTCCACCCTTGATGGGCCAACCACCCGGTGGTTTGCTTGGACAGTCAGGCTTGATATGGCCCTTCTGGCCACAACCGTAACAGATAACTACTGGCTTTTTGCATTCTCTCTAGAAATGCCCTGGAAGTCCACAATTGTTGCAGATAACATTCCTCCTGGGATTGGTCCGATTTCCACTATTGCCCTTGTTATTATTGTTGTTGTTTTAGGTGTTGTTCCTGGGCTTGAACTCCAGATTAGGTTTAAGTTTACTTGCCTATATCCTCTTAGTTTCCTTCTTAGCTCTCTTCCTTCTATCCTCTTGGACATTCTTGTAGTCATCTTCAAAAGTGATAGTTGCATCTAGTAACAGTTGATATGTTTGCTTATTAGCCAACCTTAACTACATCCTCACAAATGGATTTAACCCCCGCAGGAAACGCTTCTTTCTCTTTTCTTCAGTGCTGACTTCTTCTGCATAACGAGACATTTGGCTAAACTCCCGGATATACTTCATGACACTAGTATATCCTTGATGAAGCTCCTCAAACTCTCTTTGCTTTAACTCCATAACACTCTCCGAAACATGATACTCACGGAACCTTTGCTTGTACTCTTCCCAAGTGTACTCTCTTCTCGGCTGTTGCATGGCTAACTGATTTTCCCACCATGATGTTGCAGGTCCTGTCAGCAGATGAGTTGCATACCTCAACTTTTCCTCATCATTACAACCTACAGACTTTAGCTTTCTCTCAGTATCTGCTAGCCGATCTTCTGTATCCATTGGTTTAGGAGCTGATGCAAAAGGTAACGGCCTTGCATTCTGGAAGTCGGAAAGACTCACTTCTCCACCTTCAGGTGCTCTATGGTTTCCAGCTCGTCCCAATAGTTCTTCCATGAACTTGTTTTGGTTTTATTGCATCATTTGCATATACTGCATGAAATTCTGCTCCATTAACAGCCTCATTGGTGGTGGTAATGTTCCCTGATTTCTGGCATCTGCATCGGCCTTCTCCTTGGCCTCACGTTCCATGCGCTGCTGCTCAGATTCGGTTTCTACACCCGTGTCCATGACCCTCTAGTCCTGCACATAAAGCGAATACTCATAATTACATCATGCACATGTGTTCTGAGCTCAACTTTACGCACAGAACTAGTCACACAATGAAAATCCAAATAAAATCCAAATATGCATTTCACACATTACACATTACAAGCCTCATAACAAAGTACAAAGTCATCATACTTGTACCCTATAAGTACTATAGTATAGTAGGCATACCACCTCACTTATTTATCTACATCACTCTCTCGGAGTACAATACACAATAACTGGTACTTCATAGTAAGTCGCCTGCTTCTAGTATCCACAACGCTCATCATACATGCTTGAGGTCCAACCGTGATGACGTAACGTCCGTTGCATAGTTTCTGGAACAAATGGCCTTCCAGAAGGAACATACTCAGTATTTGAAGTGTTAGGACTTGAGTCATTACTCAACCTAAGCGCATTGACTCCCTCCAGCTCTGCTGAAAAGTCTTCAAAAACATGTTCAACATTATAACCCACTTACATCTCCTGAGCTTCATACCTTGAGTTGCCAACAAAATACGCAGATTTTACTGCTCCCTAGGTGCTCTGTTGGGCAAGGTAGTTAAACACCGGATAATGTATATTCCCTGGGTTTTGAGAAGATGTTTTTGATTCAAACACTCTCTCCTCAGGATCTTCTTCTTCATCCTGATTACCTATAAATATAGTATTTCTACTACTGTTACTAGGATTGGTTCTTGCACCCATCCAACTGGATTGTCCGACATTCCTGTTAGACCCATCGATGGACATTTGATTACCTTGGGATCCTTCAAATGATCCCATTCTCCAACAATCAGAATTTTCAATAGGAAGTTCTGAATCAGAGCCTTCCTCTGAACCATGTGGTACATCATACCTCATATCTAAAGTGGGATCATAAGTAGATTCCGGTCTGGGTGAATAAGGATATGGTGTGAAAGATTCGGGATCTATGGGTATATCCTTAAAGATTGGTTTAGTACTACTACTTGCTTCCTTCTCCAACTGGAATGCTAACTGCTTCCTTCTTTCCGGATCAGTTAGATCCTCTAAAATGTCATTTTTATCTTCAACAATAACTTGATGTGTCTTATAAAAATACGAAACAAGTGTTCGGTATCGATCCATAAACTTGGAGGCTAACTTAGGATGCTTCTTTACCAAAGTAAGATGATCCGGCAATGGCTCCGAGTCTATAGAATCATGAGGAATCACAGAAAATGTGCCCCCTTCTAACTCTTTGGCTTTGTGCTCCCGAATATTAGCTATCGCCTCCACAACAACAACATGATATGCTGCTAAATGACTCCTACATTCACCAATAGGTAGATTGTGATATAATACAAGATCCTCTGGAAGTTGGATACTCACACGATACTTGGATAACCTCCGACCATCATAATAGGTTACTGTATTCACCGGAATTCTAGTTGGACAACTAAAAATCTTTAAGAGTTGACGAAGCTGATCCGTGAATGATCCTTGGTAGTCATCGAGAATATCCTCTTTCCTTACCAAAGTCTATTTATAAACTTGGTGCCATAACTCTGTATATCAAAAATATTTTTATTAATAACCAATAATATATTGCATCATAACAAAGAATTATCGCACTAAAACATATAACAGAATATTCTCATTTGAATACCCATTATACTTTTTAGAGAATTATTTATTGTTGCTATACACTCCTATAGGTAATACCCTTTACTAGGTTTCCAACCTAAGGTCAAAGCAATTTGCTCTGATACCAACTGCGGTGGCCCAGCATACCACTTCATGTGTAGTACATTATAGTCGTTGACATGACATCCACAGAACACCGTTCGTTAAATATCACATCCCTCAGAGTGGTACAACAGAAATATTGCAGGTCCATATTACAAACATACACATATTCTTATTATTACAATACCAGAGTTCAAGACTTCCAAAAGATTCAACTTACAAAACCAAAATATAAAGTGTTTCGGCCGAATTTAAAAGTAACAACTCCAACTAAAGGTTGAGCGCAGCAACTGATTATATAATGTTATTGCTGCTCGGCTCTGTTGGTTACTATTAACTAGAGCAACTAAGCTGACTCATTGCCATCTACTCCATAGCGGATCTCGTAATCCACTCCCTCAATGCCACCTGACAGCTCATGCTCCTCGTAGAAGACATATTCTTGGCACTCTGCTGCATACATTGGAGTATCTTCGGGATCCTCAGAGTCTAGGCAAGGGATCAAAGGAAAGGGTGAGTAACAGCGTTACCCAGCAAGTTCATTATATGCAAGGTGGGAAGTTTGATGCTCTATCTACCACCTCGGACTATAAGTCCTTGGCACTATGCAGTTTTTGTAAATCTTTTTTCAAAGATTGATTTTATTGTAAAAACTATGCCCATCAGCCTTCACAGGTTTACCAGAACTTTCATGGAGTTCCTTTCCTGCCGCGTTCGTAGCTCCTTCCCGGAACAGGGAGTAACAAGTTATAGTTCTTACACTCTGCAAAGGTGCGTTACTTTACCCATGAGAGATCAACTCCTTGTTGCACAACCGGGCGTACTTTCCCGTCCAAAATTCCATGATGTGGGGCCCAGCAGGTGATCCAAGCCAATCATTGCCCCCCTTCACGACCTCGCATGACTCCTTGGTGTACACCATGCCCACCCACTAAATTACGGTAATGGTTTGTACAGACCGTTAGATGCCAGAACTATCGTGGGACGATGAGGGTTCCCACCCATATGTTGCATATCCTCTATGAATTACCAATTAATATGCACGCTACGAGTGATAACAACCATGACCTGCACATCCGGCTACATGCGAGAGGAAGAAGATACAACTAACTTCTCTGTCCCATTCCAAATCTCATGGTTAACGCGTAATATACGGCGCTAAAATCACTCATGTCATGGGTTGTTAAGTCCCTACTTGGTCATCATTGTTGCAAATAAAAACCTAAGTTCTATTGCTCACTATATAATCACTTAGGATGATATCTATAATTTGTTTATTTGAGAAAATAATATTTTCTTTCTTTGCAACATAGATGATAACACACAATTTGCAAATATTTTAATAAAGACTCCTCAAAGGACATGAGCAAGTGATGAACTTGCCTTGTGATTGCAAGGTAGTGAAGTCGGATGCTTGCACTGGACCTTGAGCTTCTATGTCTATAAAACATCATTATTGCCCGGTAAGGACAATATTTAAAGAGGCAAAATGAATATGCATAGTAATGCAATGCATTATTTATCATTTATTTTCTTTGTGTGTTTTACCCATAATTTTAATTACAAGAATTCCTTTAAGAATAAAGGATTTCATAAAAATAATCTTTAATAATTGTTGCATACTATATTTGCCATTATATAAGATAATAAATTATTTTTAAATTTAAAATTTAATATAAATTCCTATATATATTCATTTAATAATTCTTTTAAGGATTGATATTTAAATAAAAGAATTTATTTTTATGACCCAAAACATTTATTTAGTATTTTTCTTAAATACTAGGATAATAATATATAATAAAAGAGATTTTTATTTATTTTTATCTTCATTATTTAATTTTATAAAATTCCATAAAGCATAATTATATTATAAAATTCTTGACCAAAAAATTATATACATCAATATTTATTTCTTAATTTAATTAAATAGGTTGGATTATTATGAATCCAAAAATATATTATTTGTAATTTTTAAGATTCTATTTTATTTTTAGAATTTCTATTTAACTCTAGGGGTATTTTGGTCTTTTATTAATTATTACATCTTCTTTTAGGTTTTGGGTTGGTTCCATTTGGCTTATTGGGGCAATTTGGCCCAAGTGGCCTTGATCAAAAGGACACCCCGAAGGGTTCTGGCCGTACTGGCCCACTCCATCGGTTCCTCTCTCTCTCTCTCTCTCTCTCTCTCGTCCTCACCTCCTCTCCTCCTCGACCCTGTGGTCGATGGCACCGTCGTCGTGCGCTGCTCGTGGCCGTGGTCCTCCTTGGCCGCTGTCGTGGTGCAGGGCGGGGTTGTTGACCATGCTCGTCCCCCTGGTCCAGTTCAATTTGGTCCTAGGCCCTTTTGTGACCAGGCTAGCCCCCTTCCTGAACCCTAGGGTTTGGGAATGGTGCTGCTACCACCGCCGTTGATCCTCCCATGGTGGTGTGCGGTGTTGTGCGCTACTATGACCGTCGCTGTGGCTGTCGTCGTGGCTGGTGTTGGTTGCAGCGCCCCCTGGGTGCTCCCCGTGCCACCACGAGCTCGTCGGCCCCTCTACTTCCTCTTCAATTCGTCAGCGAGGACCTCCAGTGAGTTATGCCTTTATGGACCCTAGTGCATCTAGCTACCTCGAGTTCCTCTGTGTGCATCTAGTGGCTAATCTAGATTTTGTGGTTGCACAGATACTAGGGTTCATCCATGTTGCTGGTAGAATGATGTTATGGCCTGGTAATGATGCTTGGTGAGAATTTGTGTTCTCTGCAGTTCAATGTTTACTGTCATCCTTTGATTATATGATGTTGTGGTTGTTGGTCTGAGGCTAAGGTTGGATCTGATGCTAGTGGTTCATCATATGTTGGTGTTACATAGTGTTGCCTCTGGTTGAGTATATGGTGGTGTGTTCATCTTGATATCGACAAGAACTGTCGATTGATGATTCACTGCACAAGTGTTTGTTGGCTTGCCTGTTTATCCTTAGTCTGGATTTTATCCAATAGAGTCTGATGATTTTATGAAATGAATGGATATATATGGTATGATCTATGAGTCTAGTCTCAGGGAAATGATATGTTTTGATTTGCTAGTTGATTTACAAAACTAGACTACCTGTTTGTCTTAGTAATAAGGTCAGTGCTTGTGAAACCTTCTTAGAATGGTACACAAGTGGATCTTGTTGCTGGCTTCACTTATGGTCATTTTTGGAACTTGATAGATTCTTAATAAATAGTTGAAAAGCTTATTGTTTGTTTATGCCTATGATGTTGGTCTGAGGCTCTAGGATATAGGGTCCTAGTTGGTTAAGTGAATGGATTTGTTTGTAACTTGTAAGATCTGAGGTGCTACTCCTTCTGGGAGATGTGCCCAGATCTTGTAAGAACAAATGATGGATTACAGAAATTGCCTTTGATATCACCAATTCTGTGAGGCTGGTCTGAGAATTTCGTTGCACTGGTTGGCTTGGGACAAAATTGCAAAACCGAAGAGTAGTGGAGGTATGGGCTTCAGAGAGATGAATTTGTTTAATCTGGCCTTATTGGGAAAGCAAGGTTGGCGTCTGGTTACCAAACCGAATTCCTTATGTGCTCAGGTGATGAGTGGGAGATACTTCCCTAGTGGAGATTTCATGTTAGATGAGGCGCCAAGAACAGCGTCTAAGACATGGCAGGCTATTCTGGCAGGACGGGAGGCCCTTAGAACGGGCCTGATCAAACGAGTTGGCTCGGGTGCAACAGTGTCGATCTGGAACGACTGTTGGATCCCGGAGTCCAGAACAATGCGGCCAATGGGGCAGCATGAAGCGGCAGATAAAGTACTGGTCAGCGAGCTAATCGAACCAGACTTACGGCAATGGGATGAACAAGCGGTTCGGGCCATTTTCTTTGCTCCAGATGCTGACCGAATCCTGCAAATCCCATTGAGACGAACTGAGGGAATGGATGAGCTAGCATGGTCCCATGAGAAATCTGGAATTTACTCTGTTCGGTCTGCCTATCGTGCTCTAGTGTCAGCTAAGGAGCACGAGGAAGAAATGCAGTCTGCTACTACATCTCCTATCGTGCTCTAGTGGGACTCGCGGAACAAGTGGAGTCATGAGGATTCAGGGTTTAATCCAGAGACAACAGTAAGCGAAATTGCGGTAACGCTTGCCATGTTGGATGGCCTGAAGAAGAAGAAATCTTCTACTTCTAGACCGCCCTGTATCTGGCATGGACATCCTCCTGGAGTCATTAAGTTGAACTCAGACGAGGCTATCAGATCAGCGGAGGGCATTGCTGCGACTGGGGGAGTGGCCCGATATTCAGGCAGATTTAGAAGTGCATGGTGCAGGCTGTACCAGGGCATCACGAACCCGCTGGTCATTGAAGCGCTAGCGACGAGGGATGCAGTAGTAGCTGCTAGGACCCAGAATTTTGATAAGGTTATATTGAAAACCGATAGCTCAGAGCTAGTCAGGTTGTGGATGGAGAGGGAGAACAAGAGAGCGGTGATCGCTCCTATTATTAGTGAGATTAGAGAGATCTCTGTAAAGTTTAATTCTTGTGAAATTCTGTATATCCGTCGTTCAGCTAACCGTGTGGCCCATGAATGCGCACGGTAGGCTTGCGCCCATTATTTATCCGCGGATTGGCTGAATGACAGTCCGGAGTTTTTGTCTACCAGCCTGTTGGCTGACTGTAATCCTAGAGATTTGAGTTAATAAAAAGTTGAGTTGGCGTAAAAAAAAACTATATATAACCATTTTTCTTCTCCAAATCGAGAAGGCCCACAAAAGAGAGCACATCGGCAGCTCACCCGTTCCAACCATTTTTTTTCCTTGGAAATTCTAGAGCCAAACTCCCGCAACGCCTAAATTCCAGTCTCTTTTTCGAACAAAGCAGGTGTTTGTTCTGTTCTGCTCAGCGTTCCTCGCGAGAACAGGCGGCGCTGCCGTCATTTTGTCATTTTTCTCAGAGAGAACACCACGCCGTAGATGGCCACCGTATAGATGGACTGAGGTGCAGATCAGGATTTCCCAGACATTTAAGCCTCGCTAAAAAAACATCAGAAAATCAAGCGACTACAAAATATTACACAACAGGGAAAAAAAAGGTAATAGACAACAACAGGCAATAAAACGGCCTTATTATTGCAAAGAGAAAAATACAATTTACAACAGCAGCAACAGGTGGCTCGGTTATACACTCTTCATCGCGACACACAACCCCCAAAGGTTCTGGCGGCACTGAAAAAAAGGGGATCCTCCGGAGCTGGCGCCTACAGGCCTTCATTCAGGTTGCAATCAGCAAAGGTTCTCAAAGTGGCACGCTTACAAACTCAGGGTGGGTTCGCGGGGTGGCAGGCTTTTACAAACTTACAACAAGGGGATTGCCAGCCTCTCCCCAACACAAAACCAGCCGTCGCCGAGTTCCTCATGGGAAAACATTACAGCGACAGGAGAGTTCAGCAAAGGACGTCTTACTGATGCTAACGGTTCATGGTTCTCACTGGGCATCGCGGGGTGCCAACTACACTCGGCTTCCTTTGCCCATCTTCTGTGTGGTGTGTCCTGTAAACTTCAATGGCTTGCCGACTCGTCACATGAAACCGGCGGCGGCATTGTCTAGGCGGTGTCAAGGACCATACGTACTCTGAGCTGCATAAGAAAGGGGTGACTTGAGGCGTTAGATTGAATGCTAAATAACGTTCTGGGGTTAGACAACAAATATTTAGCAGCTAGTACCAGCTATGCGTGTAGCAACTATTTGTTTTTTTGGCATTTTGTTGGTCCAGTCAAGATTCTTATAATAGCTAAGACGTTCAGCAAGATTGCATGTGTAACTTTCAGCAAAGCATTGTTCTCACTAAATGCATGATACATTCTACTCCCTCCGTTCCAAATTAATTGACTCGGATTTATCTAGATATGCATGTATCTAGACACGTTTTAGTGTGTAGATACATGTGAATCTAGACAAATCAGAATCAATTAATTTGGAACAAAGGGAGTAGTAGACAACAACGAATCAGGATGTGGCTCCCAACCGAGTCAGCAATAGCAAACACAAATGAAATTAACAGCTAAACAGACATTCACTTTTTATGTAAGAAGGCGGTAGTACCTTGCAATCCAAGCAGGGGTCATGTATCATGCTTTTTACTTGCGAAATTACCCCAGCATTTTGTAGTCTGGCTAATCTAGTAGATGAAGCATCACTTTTTGGGTAAACTAAGTTAAGGATGCACCACAAAGTTGCAACTCTCAATTGTTTATCCTTGCTCTGCAGAAAGTTGACTGCAAAAGATGGCTTGATGCAATCTGCTCGGTGAGGAACAAGAACATCCATTACAACTTCCTTGCTTAGTTCGTCCCCAGCTGCCAGATTTGTAAGGACCAACATGCCCTGAAGAGAAGAAAATTGAAAGATCAATATTGTACAATGATATTCATCTTCTTTTATAAGGCCATAGAACTATTTATTTAAAAAATAAAATGTGTTATAAAATAATACAGTTCTGTCAGAAAAGATTTTTTTCCCCTGAGAAGTTCCATACATGCCCGTGGAAAAATACATCTAGCAAATCCAGATAAAGTAACTAACTATACAGCAGTTTAAGGAAAACTGACCTGGATGCAAACTCCCGGGGCAGATGCACTGTTCAGCTGCCTTGAAATAGCATTTATAACCATGCCATCTTCACCAATGACGTAATTAACAGCGTCCACATATCCATCAAGAAGATTGTGTACCAGTGCCAAGGTCTGTTCCTGAACAAAATGCTCAGAATCTGCACAACATTTTACAATTAGCAGTGAAACTAATTCAGCAGTTTCTTAATATCATATCTGAGCATTTAGACATACCACATATGAGGCTTGAGAGAGTAGACATGGTTAGCTCCTTCATAATGAAGTCTTTGTCCTTTGGATTCAGAAGGAACATACTATTCCTAAGAGCCAATACAGATTTTAGCCTCAATGTTGGATCCATTGACTTGGATAAATTAACAAGTTGGGAGACGACCCCGGAATGAAGAAGAACAGATTTCCTGGGTGTTAAGTTCACTGCAATATTGCAAATAGCACCCAGGGCAGCAACCTGTGACAAAGATAGTGAATAGGTGAGAAAGTAGACATTCTATCCACTCCTTATGTCTTAGAACCTTTTCACGGTAACAACATGGCTAGTTGACACAAATTTTTGTGTGGCACCAGTGACCAAAGCAATGCTCCATCAGTGAAGCCAGGAAGTGGTAGGGCAGTACAAATTACCAAAACCTCCTAAATTAATCTGCTGGCCTTAAAAGTCAATTCTTACGAAATTAACTACTTGCATTGTTGTTCAGTTCTGCAGCATAACCATTACTAGTGTAACTTCATTATTTGATGGGTGCATATAGTTTAAGTGCAGTAACAACATCAAAGGGGACAAGATCACGCACAAATAGATAAGTTAACGCCCCAAGCATTAAATATAATACTATTTATTTTATAAAACTCACACTTTCCAAAGTTCCTATGGAAGAAACAAGGAAGATTGGAAGTGCAGCCATGCTAAATTCCATATCCGAAAATCTCATTGAAGATTGCCCGATTCACTTTACCTGAACTGAAGTAGACGAGTCACACAAAAGCTGGACTAAGGGAGCAACAACTGTATCACAGGATAAGCGACCTGCACTAAGTACCTGCAAATAACCACATCAACTGAATCATCTGAGTGAACACAAAAGGATGAGATGTAAAGAAGCATGCACCTTACCTTCGATGATCTAGAGATATTCTTCAGACATGAACATGCTGCAACACGGATATCAGCACAGTCATGCTTCAAAGCATCAAGTATCAAGGTTGATACCTGTTAAGAAAAAACTGTTATTAGTCACAAATATTGGCTCCGTGATTAATCATATTCATCCACGTTGGCATGTCAAATGTGAAGAATCAAGTGTACTGTCTCATCAGGAGTTAACACTAACAACAGAAGGTCTCCGCAGAACTTCAATTAACACTTCAAAAGGTAACCACAACAATAACCAAAAGTACTACCCTACAGAAGCTTCGCATACCTGGCCTGACATAAGTTGAGATCTTGACTCTTCCTCTTTTGAGCAAAGTTCAGCTAAAGCAAGCAATATGGTCACTGCCCGTCTTGTCTCCAATGAATTTGCTACCAGATGGTTGCTAAGCTTTGCAACTGCATTTGTTGAAAAGGCTTGTTTTTGCAGTTCCACACTATCCTTTATAAGGGTGGTTAACGCCAAGGGAGCCTCATCTCCTACATGACCAGGTTCTTCGATGAGCTCAAGTAAGACCAGAATCAACTTTGTTTTAATTTGCCTGTCCGGAAGATGACAGGGAGAAGCATGCCCAATTGCGATCAAGCACAGACAAGCAAGTAGTCTTGTGCGTGGGGTTCGATCATGTATTAACCCAACTATTGAACGGAAAGCTTTTCCGTGGTCCATTGATGTGAATCTTGAAGCAACTTCCCAGTTATTTCTTACGATTGCAGTCATAGAATCTAAACAAGCATCCCGTAGATTCATAGAACCTCCAAAAAGACTAACAAGTTTCTGTGGAACTCCAGCACCACATAGTGCTAACTGTTCTGTATTGCTATCGCAGCAGTGTGATATAATATTAGCAGCCAGCTCAGTGACATTTTCGTTCTTGCTGTCCAGAAGGGAAAGAAGAAAGTCCATATTTTTCTCATTATTGACATCAAACTTCGGAGCTTGTTTTGATTGATATATCATTCTGAGAGCACGGGCGCATGCATCAACAACCTGTAATCAGGATGGAAACTTCAGAACTGACCAAATTATTAACCACCACACATCAGTTGCTACAAACTATTCAATATAGCATGAAACATCCAGATGCAGCACAGACAAGCAGGGAGCTTGCACCTAATCACACTATGCCTAACCTGCTTTCAACAAACAGGGAGCTTGCACTGAACCCTTATGCACCCATGTATTGGTGAAGCACAAGAATACAAACACACTACTGTTACGGTGAAGTTCAGTGACTACAGAGCATTGTTAATTTCCAGGATAACATTGCAGTGATGGGACCACAACTACACCATAATTAAGCATATGGGGGGAGGGAGGATATGTTAATATGGAAGTTTCCTGATCATTTTTTTTCAAGGGCACGCAAATGCGTGCCAGATTTTTATTGATAAGTTTACAATGGCTAGATCACACTGCACCCAGAATGATTAACCAGAACACCACTCCAAAAATAAACTAAAGCCTACTCTCTAATGTTACCATCAACACCCACTCCAACACCATGCCTAGCTACACTGCATAGTTTCATGTCTAAGTTTCCTGATCATAACATATCAATAGAACGTTAAAGTGAAAAGCTCAGATGCAAGTGGCATATCAAGAGAACGTTGAAGTGAAAAGCTCAGATGTAAGCTAGTCGGTCAATACTCAGAAGTACCGACTATACCATTATTAGCTGAATTGGATATTGTAGCATAACACAGTACTTATATCCTCGCTATACTCCGGAGCCATTTCAAATTATAAAAATCAGAATAAAATTAGTTTGATGTATACTGGACTAGAAAAGGAGCAACAAACAAACGGTAAATCAATTTCTAACATAAATTAGCATGTGGTTACTCCCCCCTCTCCTCCTTCCCTATGGATTGTGTCTTGCGTCCTTTTCAACTCCAATTTCGTTGAAAACAAAAATTTGTAAGTAAAAGAGGCCTAATTCTTTCTAGCTTTCTTAGGAAAAGAAGGTAGATAAACTGGCAGGTCATAATAAGTCCTGAAATGATTAATGCCTGACAGAGTGGTTAGAGAAGTACGTTGAGATGTAACACTAGAGTTACCAAAGTAATCATCTGTTTTGTTTTTGTTCTGTAATCTATACCATGGCGTGGTCCAACTTCAATAGTCATGTTGTACGAGGCAAAATAGCTAAGCTAGGCAAGCCATATAAAATAATGGTTGCACGAACAATAACACCTCTAAAATCATTTACCCTCTGTATGTTCATGGATCATGTGATCAATTTAGGCTTGGATTTGGCACATCCAAATGAGGCTCACGTTATTATGAACACTCGGTATTACAGGGAGATGGAAGTTTGAATGCCCTCATAGTTTTGTATATCGTCAGGACTGTTAAGTTAAAATTTTAACAAAGGGCATCCAAATCATATATTATGTAAAACAAGAAATTCTCGCATCACAACAAAACAATAGGACTTCCAACACAAATCTTCACATCGAGAAAGCACTAGGAAATCATGATGCTACTGCCAAAATTCTTAGCTCAAGCATACAAAAGAGCTACAGTTTTACCATCACCAATTATTTCATGCCCAAACCAGGAAAAGGCAATCCTGTTTATTATTAGTTCAGATAAATTCAACATGAACCAACACAAAAGAAAACTTTCCAGCACATTTATTCCCACCGCCGCACCTAACCATCAACCCACTACCAAACTCTCCACATATGAAGCACAAATGAACAGTATCTTAACTCTTTCAACCAAAAGATGATAAATGAAAAGGACATTTGGAAAGAAAAAGAAATGACAACTACCACAGGTACCTCTCGCCTTAACTAAACTGACATACTCTGCACAAAAAATTGGTTCAGATCATTTTCCTAATTCCGAGC
This sequence comes from Avena insularis, assembly GCA_023614405.1. Lineage (NCBI taxonomy): Eukaryota > Viridiplantae > Streptophyta > Magnoliopsida > Poales > Poaceae > Avena > Avena insularis. The sequence continues at coordinate 37,248,632 of CM042691.1, read as the reverse complement.
ATAAACATTCAGTAATTATCCCCTATAAGTACAAAGTTCTTCTACTGACCAACTCACAAGGCAAACATCATTTTACCACGATTTTTCTTACTCAGCTCGAAACATTTGCTGCAAATACCTTCATGCCAAATAGAATAACTAGTACTTGCCCAGCACTCTTCTCGACGCGCTTACAAACTACAGTTACCATTCACCACGAGCCTCTAATTGTTTTTTTTCCATCACAACTACAGTTACCATTCACCAATGTATCATGTATACTAATTCTCACAGAAACAATTAAGTTAGCACCGGTTGTTTCCACCTCCAGCTCAGGGACAAGCACAATTTCTCCCAAATTTACGCAAGGATACAAGGAGAAAGCAGTTGCTGGCTTGCCGCCTTCCACCAACTCTCCTCCACGCAACAGATATTTTCCCAATTGAGCCACGAATCCACGACAGAAAAACAAAATTCTCTACCCAGAACAGTTTTTGAGCCCCGAAACTCAGCAGGCATACAAGGAATGACGGGAAACAAGCAACAAAACTAGTGAAGGAAGCAGAGCCTGCCTTACCTTGTCGTCGGGGTGGGCTAGGAGCCGCGTGAGGTGCCCCGCTGCGCCAGCAGCAAGCACGGCCCGCGCGCCATCGTCTACGCCGCACGCGAAGCTCCCTGATGCAGCCGCCGCCTGCACGAGCGCGGCCGGCGACGCGGCGGGCTCGGCCAGCGCGGCGACGACCGCCGGCACGGCGCCGAGGCGGAGGTAGAGGAGCTTCTTGGTCCGGTTCCCTATGATCTGGTTCTTGATCTCGCGCAGCGCGAGCACCCGCTCCTGCTCCCCGTCCCCTCCCTCTCCGCATCTTCCACCGACGACGCCGGGCCCCCCGGCCGCCAGCCTCGCCGCGAGCTCCTCCGGCCTGGTCCCCATGCAGGAAGGCGCGCAGGAGGACTCTGAAGGTGCGGCTGCTGCTGCCTCCTCCACCCGCGCGCCGCCGCTCGCCGTGGCCGGCATCTGGGGGTGGGGGAAGGTCGGCGGGCGAGAGGTGCTTGCGTTATTGGCTTATTGCCGCTCCGGGCACCCTTTTTATTTTATTTTTTTCGAGTTTTGTTTTTGTTTGGTTGGTATTTTATAGAGAGTGACGGCGAGAGAATAATGGGTGGGTCGGGACCCCATAGCCAATGCGCGACCTCCACGTGGAAATTATTACTGTACTTTTTATTTAAGTGTTTATTATTTAGCTGGTAACTACCCTGAGACCTTGTGTATCTGACGTGGGACAGTTGGTGAAATGATTAGGGCAGATTTTTCTATTTGTAGAATATATTTATTTTAGAGAACCGTTAATTATATTTTACTGTTTTAGAAGAATTTTTTCTCAGAGGCGGCTGGATTTGGGCCTTGTTTGATAAGATTTTGGCTGACGTGTCTGATTTATTCTACTATTTCATTTTTGATGTAATGATTGTCGCAGAAAACCTCTAGCGATGAAAATCGATCCAATTATTCTGACAGGAGTATTTTAGGTGTAGGCTTTCAACGCTGAATTATGAAGCACCCACTTGCCGGCATCCCCAATCATTGCATCCTTGAATCAACAATAAAGTACTCAAGGAATTCTAGATAATACTCCCTTTGTTTAGAAATGTTTTAGATTAGTGAAGAAGATGTATCTAGATACCTTTTAGTGTATAGGTTCAAATATAGGTTCAAATGAATCTAGACACCTTCTCATTCACAAATTTAAAACATCTTATATTTCCAACGGAGGAAGTAGATGGCAACAATTTGTGAAATTAGAGATTACTTCAAATATTAAGATACTACAAAACATTGAGGTGTTTACTAATCTACCAAGGTTGGAATTTAGCTATTCATTTAACATTACGTTTTTATTTTGTACTTCCTCCGTTTAGAAATATAAGATGTTTTAGGTTTGCGAACCAAATGTATCTAGACATATTTTAATGTGTAGGTTCAAATATATCTAGACATCTTTTAATGTATAGGTTCATTTGCTTCACAAACCTAAAACGTCTTATATTTCTAAACGGAGGGAGTAGCATCTTCTTGTGATGAAATCTGCTTCTACTATACTATTGATTTGTTTAAGGAACACATCCAAGAGAATCAATATGTGTAGCAATAGCATGTCTCATGGGTAGGTTTCTCTCTGACACCACATGAATCATGAATGCATCCAGATTTCCTGAGAAAGCCATAATCCCAGCAGTAAACTATCAAAACATTCCAGACTCAGTAACTTGATCCATAGGGTAAAAGAGCTTATTATGTATACAAACAGATAAGCAATTCACATAATTTTCTCCAGATAAGTCTCTTATCGACGAGCCCATGTCTCAATCCGACTGATTATGGAGTACAAAGAACTAAAGAATTGGAAGCTCCGGCGAGCAAACAACAAAGTGAACTATATCAATTCTTTGGCACGAACAAATGAAACTATATTTCCATGCTTTTTTTTTGTCTAACTATGATCGAATCCGTCACCTCGCACAAACCGAGTCGAAAATTTAGCAGTGTGCTGCTGGGATAACCTCAGTAGAAGTTCTTGGGGGGAAGCGACCAATTCAGTCTTTGTGGACTGACTGTATCTTGAGGCCCCGTGTACGTCCAGGAGCACCGCCCGAAAGAGAAGACAAATCAAGTGCAAGCCTGAGAAAGTAAAGGATCCATATACTCCAAATTGTAAGCTTGAAAAAATCGCCGTTCGTGAGTTATTTGTACTCACATTCTATAAAAGAGAAGACAAGTTAACTTACAAGCTTGCAATTCCTTTTTCTACGTCGTGGGTCTCAGGTTGCAACAGAATTTCTGAATCTTGCTTGGATAGAACTGTATAAGATGGTGTGGATTTGCTATCCGCAGTGGCTGTTTCGTGTAACGCAAAAACAATCATTAGACATCGCAAAAGTGGTGCGGTAGGCATTCAGAAAAAAGGTTATATGACTGACTCACAGTAGGAATCATCTGAATCAGCACTTCCGTCATCCAACAGGAGTAACTTCTGCAGGTTGCGACAATTCATTAAGAACAACAAGAGGATTTGAGGTGGCGATTCTCATCAGAATGAACAATGGACGGAAATGCTCATGTGGTTACCTTGAAATTCCCATAACATGTTTCAAGGTCATCATTCACCAAAAAATGATCAAAAAGACCAGGTGTATTGGATTGATCAAGCTCTGCCCTTGCATTTCTCAGTCGTTTCTGGATTTGTTCTTCAGCTTCAGTTCCCCTATATGACCAGAGTATATGAATCAAACATGGTACCGTGCTATAACTGTAAGGGTTTGTAGCCAACAGGCTGCATGAGCTTATACTGTTACAGTGTCTTAGAAACTACAATTATACCGTGCCCGAAGGCGCTTCTCTAGTTCCTCAAATGACGGAGGGCATACAAAGATGAATAGTGCCTCAAGAGAAGAAGCCCTCACAGACCAAGCCCCTTGGACGTCAATGTCGAGAATACACCTCTTAAGTGCAAAAGCAACAAAAGGATGAAAACAAGTCACCTTTCAGAAACATCCATGCAAAGAGTGTAGTCGTTTTACCTTCCCCTCATCTGTAACAGCTTCAACTGCTTCAATACTGGTCCCATATAGATTTCCATGAACATGAGCGAATTCGAGAAATTTCCCTTCGCTTATCTCTTTCTCCATCTTGCTTCGCTCCGTGAAGTGGTAGTGGGTTCCATCTATTTCCTTTTCCCTTGGAGCCCTTGTGGTGTGGCTAACAGAAAATCCAAATCTTGATGGGAAATCTTTCATCAGTTTAGCGATTAATGTGCCTTTACCAACACCAGAAGGCCCACTAATCACAACTGGCTTTTGACTCTTGCCTAGGACTCCTTTGCTCCAGACAACAACTTCTGTACCTGTTATCTTGCTTTGCTGCTTAACAAAGGAGGTGTTGACCTGAGATGGTGGGGAAAGAGGCATGCTATCAGATTAATTAGGTGGGATCATGAAAAAGGGATAAAACTTATGCCTACAAAAGATGATGCACCCAATTTATTAGAATCCAATGAAAAGTCCTAAACTTCTACAACACGAGATAGAGTTACAACCTAAAGAGACATGACACTTACAATGACAATCAAAATATGAACCTTAACAAATTAAATCATCAATACGTTTGCTCAAGAGAAATCATCAATACAGTTGTAACAGAACGGCAAAAAGAGTTTCACCTTCTCGTTGATAGACAAAATATTTGGAAGGATACAAAAAAAGTAATCAAAATACTCCCTCTGTCCCAAAATAAGTGAGTGGAGTTTGTCTAGATTCGCATGTATCTAGACATGTTTTAGTATATAGATACATACGAATTTAGACAAACCCCATTCATTTATTATGGTACTGAGGGAGTATGAACCTTAATAAATTAAATCATCAATATGTTTGTTCAAGAAAAAACATCAATACAGTTGTACCAGAACGGCAAATGGAGTTTCACCTTCTCATTGATAGACAAAATATTTGGAAGGATTCAAAAAAAGTAAGTAAACTGATTGTTACCTCATCCAATCAATGTGTGATTTTCTGAGGGAACCAGGAAAATCATAATTTTACTCAGCAACTCAACTGAGCCAACAGGCAAATAAACCAGAGAATTTGATACTATATTGCTGCTGCTCACCTCAAGAAACCAGATTGACTCAATTAATGGGGCACCTTTCTTGACAACTACTAGTATCATATTCTCATTAACCAGAATGGCAGAATGTGCCTCAAAATTGACTGGTTGGGTGCCGAGTACTGTAGGCACAGCCCTGCCATAAGACCAAGAAAAATAAGGGGGGCTAGCCTATCAAGGCAAAAGTGAAATAAGCAAGTAAAAAAAACGAGATGGTAGGGTATATACCAAGTTTGAGTTGATTTATCCAAAATTCTAATGCTAATTGTTGATTTGGACTCATCACCCGATCTGCTGATCAGATACTGCACAAGCAAGAGTATATTACAAAGAATTAAATTTTTACACTGATTACATACTACACAACCAAGAGAATATTGCGACGAATTAGATTTACAATATCCCATGGAATATGCAAGCAACCGACTATAAGCCTTGCCTGGTCATACTATTTATAAATAAGAAAAGCATATATTCATAAGGCAGCTAAAGCTAATGTGTTGTTTTACAGTGAAGTGACAGCAGCAAATAGCACTGTGGATGAACTGTAGGGAAGCTAAAATTATTTTGTCACACAATAATTGTTACAGGATTGGCCTACAAAAGAGACAAGGGAAGTTAGAAATTAATGGAAATACAAGTAACTGACAGCCAACTTACAGTCTTATGACCGACGGTTGTGGCTGTCCTGAAATCCTTGCCTTCCAAGTTAATTTCCCCATTAACAAACTCTGGTGCCTCTTCACCCTGTTTAATGGGTTGGAATTAGAGATATCCATCCATCACCTACTAATGTGTGAATAAATGCCGAAACTATGAGCTCACCATGAAAGGCTTAATCTAGTAAAGCCGTTAGCCTTCCACCTGGAGAGACAAAACAGCTATCATCAGTACATGCAAATCAAACATTTCAAAGCAATTGATGCAACATCCTTCTTCACACTTGGTTGGTACATGCAAATCAAACATTTCAACATACACTTGGTGTGTGTTGCTGCAACAGTAGCTCTTCTAACTAACTTTTCATTTAGCAACTGTTGCCGCAAGAGTATTACTCCACTATTCCATCAAGAATCGAGCAGGAACAAGGTTTAAATCATATTATCCTACATGTGAATAACAATAGAGGCCTAACTGTTGTATTGACAAAACAAAACACCCAGCCATTCACACCATCCGCAAACAAATCCAGGCAGCAAAAGAACAGAGACCGAATCCCATTGCATTTGATTTTCCAACCAAATTGAAAACAGAAACCAAGGAAGGAACCGCCCAATATCGACCCTAGCAGACCCACCTTGATTCACCCACGCAGGATCCGGCGATCTTTACGGCCCAGGAGGCGAGCTTGCAGGCCTGGATGAATGAGCAAGGAAGCCAATCAAGGAGAAATTGCCCTGGGGAAGGCAAGAAAGAGCAATGGGGGCGCAACTTCGCGGCAACTTTCGCTGGGTTTCGTCAACGTGAGATGGATAAAATAAAGAGGGATCTCGGGTCGGGGATGCGGGAGAAGAACCGAGACGAATTGGAGTGCGGAGTGGGGGGCTGCGACTTCGACTATTTTATACATTTTTCTTTTGCTCACTTTCCGTGCATCACAGTTCTTCCTAGGAATTTTTTTCCTTTTAATTTTGGGGTGTATTTTGTCATCTGGATTCTCTGATGGTGACAGATGAAGCCTATATAGCATTTCTATCACTTTGCACCTTGGGCTTGTGTGTTATTATAGTTTTATATAGTTTATTTTATGAGTGGTCTTATTGCAAATTTGTGCTGATTTGGATAAGGACGAGTTGTAATAATGATCCTAGACTAGAAAGTTATGCTCAGAATTCGTTGGTTCACATCTGTAGGCAAGTGTCACGTCTGACTCGGCGGTGTATAGAACACAGAAGTTTAGAAGAAGTGGAGTCTCTTTCTTGGGATGATCCAAGAGCTTTTTCCTCGTTCTAAACCGTGGCAATTGGCAAGCCATGTAAAGCGTACTTTCTTGGTTTTAAATTACTTCTTCCGTTTTAAAATAGATACCTTAGGTTTTTAAATTTGGATGAATCTAGATACTAAATAGTATCTAGATTCATTCAAATTTTGACAAATTTAAGACATCTATTTTGAGACAGAGAAAATATAAAATATTTTTTTAAATGTGTAGTTTCAAAGTATACATCTTATAATTTAGAACAGAGCGAGTACAAGTGAACATGAGTGAGTGACATGGCATTCCATTCTAGCGCTGTCTAGCCTCTATATGTGCATGGTTACAATACAAAAGTATGTGCCATAGTATCAGTAGTATGTAAGATAGGACACGCTAATTGCATGAGAAGTTCAAAAATCCACGAGTTTTTAGCAGATTGGCAAAAATTCACGTACATTGCACCGGTACGTTGGGATTTGGACATGCTAATGATGATTCTGACGACGAGACCCACTATCAGAGGTGACGTGGCATCACGGTGACGGTCAAGGACGACTTATGTTATACATAACTGATTCCCATTTGTCAGCTCTCTCCTCCTCTTTTTATTTCTTTTGTCTCTTTCATGTCCTCCTCACAGATTGCATGGACCAACTCAAATTCAGGACATCGCTGATGACCCACAAGTATAGGGGGTGTATCGTAGTACTTTCAATAAATAGAAGTGTCGATCCCAACGAGGAGCAGAAGGTGTTGACTAGTGGTATGGAGCAGGAAATCTCTGTAAATACTTAGTAAACGGATTTTTAGGGGTTTTCTGATAAAGCAACAAAACGAAGTACAAGTAATAAAGACAACGAACAAACGCAACAAGTGGCTCAATCCTTTCTTAACAAAGGACAAGCCGGTAGAAATACTTATAAGGACCAAACGTTCTCGAGGACACACGGGAATTCTGTCAAGTGCTTTCGCTTCAAATAGCTGAGTACTCTTCTTTGGTGTTGTAAGTGTTGTGTGGGTGAACCCGTACATCGCATCGACCTTACTTGGACTAATACATACTTGTGATTAAACCCCCTGCAAGAATCCGCAACTATAGGAAATTAATTAAGATATAAACCTAACCACAGCCTTAAACTCTGAGATCCTACACTCCCTTGTGCAAAGGTGTACTAAGGGGGTCTGTGTTTCACTCCAAGAACCCCACAATTAGTATCCAAATACACAATGCATTCCCCTAGACCCATAAATGGTGAAGTATCATGTAGTCGATGTTCACATGACACCACTAGAAGAATAGCACCAAAACTTAAATACTAAACCATTGAATAATAACTCAACACAAATCCACTACTAACAACATGACTTCTCCCATGCCTCAAGAACTAAACGAACTACTCACAAGACATCATATGGATCAAGATCAAAGATGATATGGTGATGGATAACAATCTGAACATAAACAATAATCCAATGGTTCCACTCATAAGCATCAACTACAATAGTAATCAACACCGAAAAAGTTTCCCCTAAGAACTATGCAAGTATTTAACATGATTGTTATAGCGGGATGGAGTAATGATGATGGTGCTGGTGGAGATGATGGTGTGGATGATGATGATGCCGATGAAGTCTAGCTTGACGGTGGTGTTGACGGCGACGATCTCCCCTCTCCGGGAAGGAATTTCCCTGGCAGAAATCTGTCTGCCGGAAAGCTCTTTCTCTCTCGGTGTTTTCTGCCCCGCAGAGGCGGTGGAAATCTTTCTGTGGTTGCTCCTTGGTATTAGGGTTCCGAGAGGAATATATAGGCGAGAGGGCGGAGTCGGAGGCCGGCCAGGTGGGTGATACGTGGGAAACGTATATATAATTTTTGATGCTCCATGCTTGTTTAGTATCTACTTTGCTTTGCTTTGTCTACAGTTTGAGGTGTTTTTATATCTTTTCTGAAACTAACCTATTAACAAGATTCCACAGTGCTAGTTGCGTGTTTTCTTCTGTTTTTGGTTCTAGAAAGGCAGAAAATCAATATTCTCGGAATTGGACGAGACAAAAGCCAAAGTCAATATTTTACCGTGGGCGTCATGAAGCCAGAAGGGGAGACGGAGAGGTGCCAGAGGGCCACCACACACCCCCAGGCGCGGGCTAGGGTGGACCCACTTCTAGGTAGGGTGTGGCCCCTACGGCCGCCTCCCAGCCTCAGCTCTTTGCCTACAAGAAGCCCCTGATGCAAAAACCCTAGGTAATCCATCATACTTCCAGAAAAAGTTCCGCTACGCCGCCGCCACCGAAGGGGAGATTCGGGGGATAGAAAGTCTCTGTTCCGGCACACTGCCGGGATAGGTAAGTGCCCCCGGAGCCATCTCCATCGATCTCCATCGCCATCTTCATCACTGTTGTTGATTCCCATGATAAGAAGGGAATAGTTCTTCCTCGAGGCTAAGGGCTCTACCGGTAGCTATGTGTTCATCTCTCTCTATGCATGGTCATATTGTGATCATGAGCTTTATAATCAAGTAGATCTACCTTGCTACTCAAGTGCTTCAATAGATCTCTGCTCTCCCCATGTGTGTGAAAGTGACAGCGTGCACGCCATGGTGGCACTTAGGTATGAGTCTACATAAATACTCTTTGTGCTTTAACAGATCTATGATTTTTCCCACGTGTGTGAAAGTGACAGCGTGCATACCGTGTGTGGCACTTTGGCTAGATTGAATATTTGTTATGAGTTATATTTGGAGTTGGGTGTCTCTATGAAATTGTGGTGTTTGTTGGAACCATCCAGCGCTCAAGGTGACAGTGTGGGGTTATCTAGATTGGGGAAGGCGGACTTTGAGGAGTGTTGTTATAGCCCTACCAATGATTAGAGTGTCCAATCGGAGAGTAGTTAAGAGTAGTATCATGAAGAGAGGATATTTATATGAGAGAGTATTCACTAGTGAAAGTATGATCCCTAGACCTTGTTTCTAAACATTGAAACACCGTTTGCATCTAGATCTGTTACATGTTTGCTTGCTTTAGTCTTTACCTCACCGTCAAGCTATTTTCTGGCACCGTTACCACTTGTATTTCGCTATCTCTTCGCCGAACTAGTGCACCTATACACCGGACAAGTGTATTGGGTGTGTTGGGGATACAAGAGACTTCTTGTATCTTGATTGCAGGATTGCTTGAGAAGGAATACCTTTGACCACTTCCTCCCTGAGTTCGATAAACCTTGGGTAATCCACTTAAGGGAAACTTGTTGCTGTTCTACAAACCTCTCCACTTGGAGGCCTAACAACTTTCTACAAGAATAGAAGTGCGTAGACATCAAGCTCTTTTCTGGCGTCGTTGCCGGGGAGGTAAGGTAAAAGGTACTCACATCCTCCGGTGTGAGTGCTCGAAGTTATTTCCTTTAGATTCTGCAATTTTGTCTTTTTGTTTCTTGTTTTCACTAGTTAGGCTTAATGGAAAACAACAACAAAATTAGAGAGCTCTATAGTGTTTATCTTGAGTTAGGACATGAAGTGTTTGAAGAGAAAATTAAAAAACCTATGGAGCTTTATTTGCATGCTAATAGCAATGTTATTAGTATGAATTCTTTGGACACCATTATTGCTAATGCTATGAAAAATTCTAAGCTTTGGGAAGCTAGTTTTGATGAAAATGATCTTTTTAGTTCCCCAGCTTTGGAAGATAGCTATTCTATTGCTTATGATGATACCAAACCTCCAATTTATGATGAGTATGATATTTTTACCACCTAATATTGAGGAGAAAATTAATTTTGATTACAATATGCCTCCTATTTTTGATGATTATGGTGATGAGAATAATAATGATAGCTATTTTGTTGAATTTGCTCCTACTACAATTAATAAGAATGACTATTCTTATGTGGAGAGTAATAATCATTTTATGCATGTGGCTCATGATAAGAATGTTTTATGCGATAGTTATATTGTTAATTTTGTTCATGTTGCTACTGAAAGTTATTATTAGAGGGAAACATGGTTTTATGCATCTCAATAATATTAAGTTTCCCCTCTTTATGTTGAAAGTCTTGAAGTTGCACTTGTTTTGATTTCCTATGCTTGGTGCTTTGTGCTTTCATGACTTGTTTATTTACAAGATTACTATGCATAGGAAGTGGGTTAGACTTAAATGTGTTTTGAATTTGCTTCTTGATGCTCTCTTTTACTTCAATTCATATTTCTTATGTGAGCATCTTCTCAAACTATCAAGCCTAACTTAAAGGCGTTAAAGAAAAGTACTTGTTGGGACATAACCCGAGAGTTTTCTTGAGTCTTGGAAGTTATTACTTCTGTAATGACCTGTTCTTATCCTTTTTGTTTGATTTTTGTGCCAAGAATGACCTCTAATGAGAGGGAAGTAAGATTTGGGGAGTTGTTGTCCCGAAATAGATTTCTGTCCTCCACCATAAAAATTCGTGAGGAGTCTCTGTAAGTCGTATTAAGCTGAAAATTTACGAATGAATCCCCCAGTATGTTAGCTAACTTTCGTTAGTTTAACATTTTTTGATTTGAGCAACAGAAGGTCTTCAAAAAAATCGGTTTATATCTGATGGTCTGTTTTGACAGATTTCTGCCATTATTTGCATTTGCTTCTTATTGATTTCTTTTTGGGTTCTTTTTGGGAAATTGAGCTTTTTGAAGGATTTGCTACTGTAGCTTGTGTATTTAGTGAAAGTTTTTCTGTTTTGAAACTAAACCCAAAGGTCTATTATCTTTTGAATACACAATATTGCTAATGAAGATTGTGTGAAGGAAAATTTGCAGGTGTAAAGAAAGAATGATGTAATGAGATGAAGAATGGACAAAAGCTCAAGCTTGTGGATGCCACCCCGTGTCGCCCCAAGAAATATTCAAGAGGTACAAGCGTCAAAGCTTGGGGATGCCCAAGGCATCCCCTTCTTCATCAATAATAAGCTCAGGTCTTTCTAGACACTTCGTTTTTATTGTTTCATGCATTGTTGTGTTGTTCTTGGAGCATCTTAGTATTCATTTTTGGTTTTAGTTTGCTTATTTTGCTTGAGTAAGTTGGTTGGTTACACCACACTTCTTTTGGAGAGAGACACACTCTGTTTCCATTGCCTAGAACACCCTAGTTTTCACTCTTATTGTTTTATGAGTGTTCACTTTTGCTAGCACTGTGTTCAGCCTTAGTTTTCTTGTACTTTTAGCTTAGAACTTTTTAGTTCTTCTTTGTGGATTTGTGAGACAAGCTTACTGATCTTTATTCTCACATCCTCCGGTGTGAGTGCTCGAAGTTATTTCCTTTAGATTCTGCAATTTTGTCTTTTTGTTTCTTGTTTTCACTAGTTAGGCTTAATGGAAAACAACAACAAAATTAGAGAGCTCTATAGTGTTTATCTTGAGTTAGGACATGAAGTGTTTGAAGAGAAAATTAAAAAACCTATGGAGCTTTATTTGCATGCTAATAGCAATGTTATTAGTATGAATTCTTTGGACACCATTATTGCTAATGCTATGGAAAAGTCTAAGCTTTGGGAAGCTAGTTTTGATGAAAATGATCTTTTTAGTTCCCCGGCTTTGGAAGATAGCTATTCTATTGCTTATGATGATACCAAACCTCCAATTTATGATGAGTATGATATTTTTAGTCCACCTAATATTGAGGAGAAAATTAATTTTGATTACAATATGCCTCCTATTTTTGATGATTATGGTGATGAGAATAATAATAATGATAGCTATTTTGTTGAATTTGCTCCTACTACAATTAATAAGAATGACTATTCTTATGTGGAGAGTAATAATCATTTTATGCATGTGGCTCATGATAAGAATGTTTTATGTGATAGTTATATTGTTAATTTTGTTCATGTTGCTACTGAAAGTTATTATGAGAGGGAAACATGGTTTTATGCATCTCAATAATATTAAGTTTCCCCCCTTTATGTTGAAAGTCTTGAAGTTGCACTTGTTTTTCTTTCCTATGCTTGGTGCTTTGTGCTTTCATGACTTGTTTCTTTACAAGATTCCTATGCATAGGAAGTGGGTTAGACTTAAATGTGTTTTGAATTTGCTTCTTGATGCTCTCTTTTACTTCAATTCATATTTCTTATGTGAGCATCTTCTCAAACTATCAAGCCTAACTTAAAGGCGTTAAAGAAAAGTACTTGTTGGGACATAACCCGAGAGTTTTCTTGAGTCTTGGAAGTTATTACTTCTGTAATGACCTATTCTTATCCTTTTTGTTTGATTTTTGTGCCAAGAATGACCTCTAATGAGAGGGAAGTAAGATTTGGCGAGTTGTTGTCCCGAAATAGATTTCTGTCCTTGTTGGAGATATGCCCTAGAGGCAATAATAAATGTAGTTATTATTATATCTTTGTGTTTATGATAAATGTTTACATTCATGCTATAATAGTATTAACAAGGAAACATTGATACTTGTGTGAATTGTAAACTAAAATAGGGTCCCTAGTAAAGCCTCTTTATAATACCAGCTTGTTGGTTAATAAATGATTGTGGTTTCCCTATCATGAACATTGAGATGTTATTAACAACAAGATCATATCATTAGGAGAATGATATGGTGGACATACTCCTATAGATAAGCGTAGCATTAAGATCAAGTCATTTTAATAGTTCAATTGCTATATGCTTTCTGATACATAGTAACCTAATTCCTTCGACCATGAGATCATGCATATCACCTTCACCGGAAGGATGCTTTGATGACATCAAACACCACACCGTAACTAGGTGGCTATAAAGGTGGCATTGAGTGTTCGGAAAGTATTGGTTGAGACACATGGATCAAGAGTGGGATTTGTCCATCCATATGACGGATAGATATACTCTGGGCCCTCTCGGTGAAATGTCATCCAATTGGCTTGCAATCATGTGACTGGCTCACAAGGGATCACATATCACGGGAACGAGAGAAGAGTACTTATCAGTAACGAGGTTGAACTAGGTATGCAGAGATACCGACGATCATAACCTCGGATAAGTAAACTATCGTGAGACAAAGGTAAATTGGTATCGTATGTAAGTGGTTCATTCGATTGCAAAGTAATCGTAGAAATATGTGGGAGCCATATGAATTTCTAGATTCCTCTATTGGTTATTGTTCGGAGAAGTGTCTCGATCATGTCCGCATAATTCACGAACCGTAGGGAGACACACTTAAGGATTCGATGTTGTTTGAGTAGTTATGGAATGATGAGAAAGAGACCGAATGTTGTTCGGAGTCTCGGATGGGATCCGGGATATCACGAGGAGATCCGGAATGGTCCGGAGAATAAGATTCATATAAGGAAAGTCCTGTTTCGGAGTTAGGGAATGGTTCCGGTGTTTTCATCGGGAATGTTCTAGAAGGTTCCGGAATGTCCGGCACTCTGTAGGGGAAGGGTACATGAATGTATTATATCAATTGGTATGGTTGCATCATGTACTAGGTGTCATCGCTGAACAAAATAAAGGGTTTAATCAAATCCTAGTTTGAAAAAGTCAAACGCCAAGTTTGAAAGTCAAACGGCTATTTTGGGAAGTGGAGGGGAGGTGGAATCCGAGTTGGGGAGGAGTCCCTCCACCTCCACCGCCGGCCCACCTTGGGTCCGAGTTGGGGAGGGACTCCCCTCCCCTGGCGCGCCTCCCTCCACCCATAAAAGGAGGGGCAGGGCTCCCCTCCTAGACACACAAGTTCCCACCTCCAAACCCTAGCAGTTGCTGCCCACCATAGCCGCCCCCGCCCCCTAGGGTTTCTCCCCTAGCAGTCGACTTGGGCACCTCCAAGTCCTAGCCGCCGGCCCTAGCACCTCCTCCTCGGCGTGTCTAAACCCTAGATCATCGAGGGCTCTCTCATAGTCCACCATACTCGCTCCGGCTTAAGGCGAAGCCCTGCGAGATCTCCCCTCTACTTCCGGTACCACGCCGTTGTGCTGCCGGAATCGCGAGGAGAGTGCTACAACCTCCGCTGCCTGCTGGAACAAGGGAGAGGAAGTTCTTTGTCGAAATTTACGAGCGTGTGACCGATTGCGGGAGCGCTGCGAACGCACCCGGAAGGATCGTCTACGCGATCTTGAGATCAGGAAGAGTACGACTACATCACCCACGAGAATCCGCTCTCGTTAAACACTTTGGAATCTTCGAGGGTGAGTTATTCCATCGAATCGTTGATACAATCTAGTAGATAGATCTTGGCTTGTTTGCTTGTATGCGATAGAATTTTTTTGTTTTCCATGCTACGAAACCCTACAGTGGTATCAGAGCCGTGTCTATATGTAGATCTGTTGCACGAGTAGAACACAATGGTCATTGTGGGCGTTGATGCTATTATTGTCGATTGCTTCTTGTGTACTTTGCATCTTGCGGGATGTTGGGATGAAGCGGCCCGGGCTAACCTTACATGACATCGTTCATGAGACTTGCTCCACGCTTGACATGCAACTTGTATTGCATAAGTGGCTTTGCGGGAGCCTGTTTCTCCTAGCATAGTTAAGATCCAATTTACAACGGGTGATTAACAATACTAGTATCAATGTTGTGGTTCATGTTCGTAAGTTAGAACGACACTTATTGAAAGCCCCAAACCACGTAAAACATGCAAAGAAAGTAGAGACGTCTAACTTTGTTTTGCAGGGGTGTGCAGTGATGTGATATGGCCATGATTGTGATTATATTTGATGTATGCAATGTTCCTTATTGTAAGTTGGCAACGGCGAAATATATGGTTGTCTTTAATTTATGTTAAGACCCGCGTGTCTATTCAAAGTAGTTGTAATAGTTGAAGCCGGTGGACGACAACCATGGAGAAGCGTCATTGACCTTGATGCAATGCCGGTGATGATGGAGATCATGTTCGTGCTTGGAGATGGAGATCGGAAGCATAAAGAAGAAAGGCCATATCATATCACATATTATGAATTGCATGTGATGTTAATCCTTTATGCATCTTGTATTGCTTAGTAGACGACGGTAGCATTATAAGATGATCCCTCATGCACATGAATTTCAAATCATAAAGTGTTCACCCTTAGTTAGCACCGTTGCTAAAGCTTGTTGTTTTGAAGCACCACGTGATGATGGTGTGTTAGATTCATAAGTGTATACAACGTGAGCAAGCCAGATTTGCTCATGCGGAAACTAAGGTTTGATATTGACGAGCCTAGCATGTACAGACATGGTCTCGGAACACGGATCACCGAAAGGTAAAGCATGAATCATATAGTAGATATGATGAACATGTCGATTGTTCGCCATTGAAACTATATCAACTCTCGTGATGATCGGTGTTGATGTGGTGGATTTGGTTCGTGTGATCACTAAAACAATGTGAGGGATGTTGTTTTGAGTGGGAGTTCACCTAGATTAATTTTATTATTAATTTGAACTCAATTTGTCATAAACTTAGTCTAAAACTATTGCAAATATGTTGTAGATCAATGGCAGCCCCTACCATCAATTTTAATGCGTTCCTAGAGAAAGAGAAGTTGAAAAACAGTGGAAGCAACTTCGCGGATTGGTTCCGCAATTTGAGGATTGTCCTCACATGGTAATTTGACCTATGTCTTTGGATGCACATTTGGGTGACCCGCCTGCAGCTACTGCTACCGATGAAGTAAAGAATGTTTACCTCACTCGGAAGACTCAGTACTCCACAGTTCAGTGTGCTATCTTGTATGGTTTAGAATCAGAGCTTCAGAAAAGGTTTGAGAATTCAGACCCACATGATATTGTCCGTGATCTCAAATTGATCTTTGAGACTCATGCGGCAATTGAGAGCTATGAGGCTTCTGAAAAGTTCTTTAACTGCAAGATGGAAGAGGGCAGCTCCGTCAGTGAGCATGTGCTTAAGATGTGCAGCACGCAAACAAACTTCAAAGCTTGGGTATAGTGATTCCTAATGCTTTGGGGATTTACCGTGTCCTCCAATCACTACCACCAAGTTACAAGAACTTTGTGATGAACTACAACATGCAGAACATGAACAAGACGTTGCCAGAACTCTTTGCCATGTTGAAATCTGCAGAAGTGGAGATAAAGAAAGAGCACCAAGTGTTGTTGGTCAATAAGACCACCAAATTCAAGAAAGGCAAGTCTAAGCAAAAGGGACACTTCAAGAAGGGTGGTAAGAAAGTTACCACGCCGACGAAGAAGACCAAGGCTGGACCTAAGCCTGATACTGAGTGCTTATACTGTTGGAGATATGCCCTAGAGGCAATAATAAATGTGGTTATTATTATATCTTTGTGTTTATGATAAATTTTTGCATTCATGCTGTAATAGTATTAACAAGGAAACATTAATACTTGTGTGATTTGTAAACTTAATTTGAAGTCCCTGGTAAAGCCTCTATATAATACTAGCTTGTTGGTTAATAGATGATTGTGGTTTCCCTATCATGAACATTGAGATGTTGTTAACAACAAGATCATATCGTTAGGAGAATGATATGGTGGACATACTCCTATAGATAAGCGTAGCATAAAGATCAAGTCATTTTAATAGTTCAAATGCTATATGCTTTCTGATACATAGTAATCTAATTCCTTCGACCATGAGATCATGCATATCACCTTTACTGGATGGATGCTTTGATGACATCAAACACCACACCGTAACTGGGTGGTTATAAAGATGGCATTGAGTGTTTGGAAAGTATTGGTTGAAACACATGGATCAAGAGTGGGATTTGTCCATCCATATGACGGATAGATATACTCTGGGCCCTCTCGGTGAAATGTCATCCAATTAGCTTGCAAGCATGTGACTGGCTCACAAGGGATCACATATCACGGGAACGAGAAAAGAGTACTTATCAGCAACGAGGTTGAACTAGGTATGCAGAGATACCGACGATCATAACCTCGGATAAGTAAACTATCGTGAGACAAAGGGAAATTGATATCATATGTAAGTGATTCATTCGATCGCAAAGTAATCGTACAAATATGTGGGAGCCATATGAATTTCTAGATTCCTCTATTGGTTATTGTTCGGAGAAGTGTCTCGATCATGTCCGCATAATTCACGAACCGTAGGGAGACACACTTAAGGATTCAACGTTGTTTGAGTAGTTATGGAATGATGAGAAAGAGACCGAATGTTGTTCGGAGTCTCGGATGGGATCCGGGATATCACGAGGAGATCCGGAATGGTCCGGAGAATCAGATTCGTATAAGGAAAGTCCCGTTTCGGAGTTGGGGAATGGTTCCGGTGTTTTCATCGGGAATGTTCTAGAAGGTTCCGGAATGTCCGGCACTCCGGGGGGGAAGGGTACATGAATGTGTTATATCAAGTTGATATGATTGCATCATGTACTCGGTGTCATCGCTGATCAAAATAGAGGGTTTATTCAAATCCTAGTTTGAAAAGTCAAACGGCTAGTTTGAAAGTCAAACGGCTTTTGGAAGAGGAGAGGAGGAGTGGGAAACCGAGTTGGGGAGAGTTCCTCCTCCAACCCGGCGCACTACCAAGCCGAGTTGGGGAGGGACTCCTCCTCCTCTTGGCGGCCGCCCTCCCCTCCACCTATATAAGGAGGCGGGGCTCCTCCTAGAGACACACAAGATCCTCTCCTCCAAACCCTAGCCCCAGCCGCGCGCCTCCATAGTCAGCCGCCCTAGGCAAACCCTAGCCGCCTAGCTAATCCCTAGCCAGGCTTGGCCCCTCCTTGGTGTGTCTAAACCCTAGAACAGAGGACTCTCATACTCCACCATACTCGCTCCGGCTTAAGCCTGCCTGAGATCTCCCTCTACTTGGTACCACGCCGTTGTCTTGCCGGAATCGCGAGGAGAGTACTACAACCTCTGCTGCTGGAACAAGGAGAGGAAGGTCTTCGTCGAGTACCGAGCGTGTGACCGATCACATTAGGAACCTTGGCCTTGGAAGGATCGTCTCGCGATCTTGAGATCGGAAAGAACGACTACATCACCCACGAGAATCCGCTCTCGTTAAACACTTTGGAATCTTGAGGGTGAGTTATTCTATCGACTCGTTGCTACAATCTAGTAGATAGATCTTGGCTTGTTTGTTTGTATGCGGTAGAATTTTTTGTTTTCCATGCTCTGAAACCCTACGGTGGTATCGAGCCGTGTCTATATGTAGATGTTGACGAGTAGAACACAATGGTCATTGTGGGCGTTGATGCTTTTATTGTCGATTGCTTCTTGTGTACTTTGCATCTTGCGGTATGTTGGGATGAAGCGGCCGGGCTAACCTTACATGACATCGTTCATGAGACTTGCTCCACGCTTGACATGCAACTTGTATTGCATAAGTGGCTTTGCGGTGCTGTTTCTCCTAGCATAGTTAAGATCCAATTTACAACGGGTGATTAACAATACTAGTATCAATGTTGTGGTTCTTGTTCGTAAGTTAGAACGACACTTATTGAAAGCCCCAAACCACGTAAAACATGCAAAGAAAGTAGAGGCGTCTAACTTTGTTTTGCGGGGTGTCTTGTGATGTGATATGGCCATGATTGTGATTATATTTGATGTATGCAATGTTCCTTATTGTAAGTTGGCAACCGGTGAGCCACATGGTTGTCTTTAATTTACATTACGACCAGCGTGTCTATTCAAAGTAGTTGTAATAGTTGAAGCGGTGGGCGACAACCATGGAGAAGCGTCATTGACCTTGATGCAATGCGGTGATGATGGAGATCATGTTCGTGCTAGAAGATAGAGATCGGAAGCACAAAGAAGAAAGGCCATATCATATCACATATTATGAATTGCATGTGATGTTAATCCTTTATGCATCTTGTATTGCTTAGTAGACGGTAGCATTATAAGATGATCCTCATGCACATGAATTTCAAATCATAAAGTGTTCACCCTTAGTTAGCACGTTGCTAAAGCTTGTTGTTTCAAGCACCACGTGATGATCGGGTGTGTTAGATTGCAAGTGTATACAACGTGAGCAAGCCAGATTTTCTCATGCGGAAACTAAGGTTTGATCTTGTGAGCCTAGCATGTACGGACATGGTCTCGGAACACGGATCACCGAAGGTAAAGCATGAATCATATAGTAGATATGATGAACATGTCGATTGCTCGCCATTGAAACTATATCAACTCTCATGATGATCGGTGTTGATGTGGTGGATTTGGTTAGTGTGATCACTAAAACAATGAGAGGGATATTGTTTTGAGTGGGAGTTCACCTAGATTAATTTTATTATTAATTTGAACTCAATTTGTCATAAACTTAGTCTAAACTATTGCAAATATGTTGTAGATCAATGGCAGCCCTACCATCAATTTTAATGCGTTCCTAGAGAAAGAAAAGTTGAAAACAATGGAAGCAACTTCGGATTGGTTCCATAATTTGAGGATTGTCCTCACTGGTAATTTGACCTATGTCTGGATGCCATTTGGGTGACCCACCTGCGGCTGATGCCCGATGAAGTAAAGAATGTTTACCTTACTCGAAGACTCAAGACTCCATAGTTCGTGTGCTATCTTGTATGGTTTAGAATCGAGCTTGAAAGGTTTGAGAATTCAGACCCATATGATATTGTCGAGGATCTCAAATTGATTTTTGAGACTCATGCGGCAATTGAAAGCTATGAGGCTTCTGAAAAGTTCTTTAACTGCAAGATGGAAGAGGGCAGCTCCGTCAGTGAGCATGTGCTTAAGATGTGCAGGCGCAAAACAAACTTCAAAGCTTGGGTATAGTGATTCCCAATGCTTTGGGGATTTACCGTGTCCTCCAATCAACGCCACCAAGTTACAAGAACTTTGTGATGAACTACAACATGCAAAACATGAACAAGACGTTGCCAGAACTCTTTGCCATGTTGAAGTCTGCAGAAGTGGAGATCAAGAAAGAGCACCAAGTGTTGTTGGTCAATAAGACCACCAAATTCAAGAAAGGCAAGTCTAAGTAGAAGGGACACTTCAAGAAGGGTGGTAAGAAAGTTGCCACGCCTACGAAGAAGACCAAGGCTGGACCTAAGCCTTATACTGAGTGCTTTTACTGCAAGGGAGAAGGTCACTGGAAGCGGAATTGCCCAAAGTACTTGGCGGATTTGAAGAACGGCAACATCAAGAAGAAAGGTATATCTGATATACATGTTATTGATGTGTATCTCACTAGTACTTGTAGTAGTGCTGGTATTTAATCTGGTTGATTGCTCATATTTGTAACTCAAACAGGTCTTTGCGAATAAGCGGAAGCTAGCGAAGAACGAGGTGACGATGCGCGTTGGAAACGGATCAAAGGTTGATGTGATCGCGGTCGGCACGCTACCCCTTCATCTACCATCGGGATTAGTTTTATACTTAAATAATTGTTATTTGGTGCCTACGTTAAGCATGAACATTATATCGGGATCTTGTTTATTGCGAGACGGTTACTTGTTTAAGTCCGAAAATAATGGTTGTTCGATTTATATGAGTAATATGTTGTATGCACATGCACCTTTGATAGATGGTCTATTCTTATTGAATCTCGATAGTGGAAATACACATATTAATAACATTGAGGCTAAACGTTTGAAATCGAGCGATAACTCGACCTATATGTGGCACTGTCGTCTTGGTCACATTGGAGTGAAGCGTATGAAGAAACTCCATTCCGATGGACTTCTTGAATCACTTGATTTCGAATCACTTGAAAGATGCGAAGCATGTCTGATGGGTAAAATGACCAAGACTCCATTTTCTGGTATGATGGAGCGAGCTACGGACTTATTGGAAATCATACATACCGATGTGTGTGGTCCAATGAGTGTAGCATCGTGATGGTTATCGTTATGTTCTTACCTTCACGGATGACTTGAGTAGATATGGGTATATCTATTTCATGAAACATAAGTCCGAAACTTTCGAGAAGTTTAAGGAGTTTCAAAGTGAGGTAGAGAATCAACGTAACAAGAAGATTAAATTTCTACGTTCTGATCGTGGAGGTGAATATCTAAGTTACGAATTTGGCGAGCATTTGAAGAAATGCGGAATACTTTCACAATTGACACCACCGGGAACACCACAGCGTAATGGTGTGTCTGAACGTCATAATCAAACTCTCTTAGATATGGTTCGTTCTATGATGTCACTTACAGATTTACCGCTATCATTTTGGGGTTATGCATTAGAAACAGCCGCATTCACTTTAAATAGGGCACCATCTAAATCCGTTGAAACGACACCGTATGAATTATGGTTTGGGAAGAAACCTAAATTGTCGTTCCTTAAAGTTTGGGGTTACGAAGCCTATGTAAAGAAGTTACAGCCGGACAAGCTTGAACCCAAAGCGTAAAAATGCGTCTTCATAGGATACCCGAAGGAAACTATTGGGTATACCTTCTATCATATATCCGAAGGCAAAATCTTCATTGCCAAGAATGGATCCTTTCTAGAGAAGGAATTTCTCTCGAAAGAAGTGACTGGAAGGAAAGTAGAACTCGACGAGGTTGTCGAACCTTCTCTCGAACTTGCGAGTAGCGCAGCACCGGAAGTAGTTCCTGTGATGCCTGCACCAATAAGAGAGGAAGCTAATGATGATGATGATGAAACTTCGGTTGTAGTTGCTACAGAGTCTCGCAGGTCAACGAGAACTCATACCACTCCTGATTGGTATGATCCCGTTATGAATGTCATGTTGGTGGATAACACTGATGACCCTGAGACATATGAGGAAGCGATGATGAGCCCAGATTCCAATAAATGGCAAGAAGCCATGAAATCCGAGATTGGATCCATGTACGAAAACCAAGTATGGACTTTGGTGGACTTACCGGATGGCCGGAAGGCCGTCGAGAATAAATGGATTTTCAAGAAGAAAACAGATGCTGATGGTAATGTTATTGTCTATAAAGCTCGACTTGTCGCAAAAGGGTTTCGACAAATTCAAGGAGTTGACTACGATGAGACTTTCTCACCGGTAGCAAAGCTAAAGTCTGTAAGGATTATGTTAGCAATCGCTGCATATTACGATTATGAGATATGGCAGATGGATGTCAAAACAGCATTCCTCAATGGAGACATTGATGAAGAGTTGTATATGATGCAACCCAAAGGTTTTGTCGATCCTAAAGATGCTAACAAGGTATGCAAACTTCAACGGTCCATCTATGGATTGAAGCAAGCATCCCGAAGTTGGAATCAACGTTTTGATAAGGTAATCAAAAGTTTTGGTTTTATACAAACTTATGGAGAAGCTTGTATTTACAAGAAAGTGAGTGGGAGCTCTGTAGCATTCTTAATACTATATGTAGATGACATATTGTTGATTGGGAATGATGTAGACCTTCTTAATAGTGTCAAGGAATATTTGAACAATAGTTTTTCAATGAAGGATCTTGGCGAAGCAGCTTACATATTAGGCATAAAGATTTATAGAGATAGATCAAGACGCCTAATATCATTGTCACAAAGTACATATTTGGACAAAGTTCTAAAGAGGTTTGGAATGGAAGATAGCAAGAAAGGGTTCTTGCCCATGTTGCCCAATATGACCTTGAGTAAAACTCAAAGTCCGACAACGGTAGAAGATAGAGAAAGGATGAGTAAGACTCCCTATGCCTCAGCCATAGGATCTCTAATGTATGACATGCTATGTACTAGACCCGACATTGCATATGCTGTTAGTTTAACTAGCAGATATCAAAGTGATCCAGGAGTGGATCATTGGACAGCGGTCAAAAACATCCTTAACTACTTGAGAATAACTAAGGATATGGTTCTTTCTTATGGAGGTGATGAACAACTCGTTGTTAATGGTTACACCGATGCTAGTTGGAACACCGATCCGGATGATTCTAAATCACAATCTTGATACGTATTTAATTTGAATGGTGCAGCAGTTAGCTGGAGGAGTGCAAAGCAAAGCGTTGTGGCGAGATCTTCAACTGAATCGGAATACATGGCTGCTTCGGAGGCTTCACAAGAAGCGATATGGATGAAAGAGTTCATTACAGAGCTGGGTGTGGTTCCTAGTGCGCTGGACCCAATGTCTATCTACTGTGATAACATGGGCGCCATAGCCAATGCGCAAGAACCAAGGTCACACAAGAAGTTGAAGCATATCAAGCTACGTTTTCACGCTATTCGAGAACATGTCCAAGATGGGGACATAAAGATTTGCAAAGTACACACATATCTGAATGTGGCGGATCCGTTGACTAAACCTCTCCCGAGGGCAAAACATGACCAACACCAAACTGCCATGGGTGTTCGGTATATTACCATGTAATCTAGAATAGATGACTCTAGTGCAAGTGGGAGACTGTTGGAGATATGCCCTAGAGGCAATAATAAATGTAGTTATTATTATATCTTTGTGTTTATGATAAATGTTTACATTCATGCTATAATAGTATTAACAAGGAAACATTGATACTTGTGTGAATTGTAAACTAAAATAGAGTCCCTAGTAAAGCCTCTTTATAATACCAGCTTGTTGGTTAATAAATGATTGTGGTTTCCCTATCATGAACATTGAGATGTTATTAACAACAAGATCATATCATTAGGAGAATGATATGGTGGACATACTCCTATAGATAAGCGTAGCATTAAGATCAAGTCATTTTAATAGTTCAATTGCTATATGCTTTCTGATACATAGTAACCTAATTCCTTCGACCATGAGATCATGCATATCACCTTCACCGGAAGGATGCTTTGATGACATCAAACACCACACCGTAACTGGGTGGCTATAAAGGTGGCATTGAGTGTTCGGAAAGTATTGGTTGAGACACATGGATCAAGAGTGGGATTTGTCCATCCATATGACGGATAGATATACTCTGGGCCCTCTCGGTGAAATTTCATCCAATTGGCTTGCAAGCATGTGACTGGCTCACAAGGGATCACATATCACGGGAACGAGAAAAGAGTACTTATCGATGTGAGGTTGAACTAGGTATGCAGAGATACCGACGATCATAACCTCGGATAAGTAAACTATCGTGAGACAAAGGGAAATTGGTATATTATGTAAGTGGTTCATTCGATCGCAAAGTAATCGTAGAAATATGTGGGAGCCATATGAATTTCCAGATTCCTCTATTGGTTATTGTTCGGAGAAGTGTCTCGATCATGTCCGCATAATTCACGAACCGTAGGGAGACACACTTAAGGATTCGACGTTGTTTGAGTAGTTATGGAATGATGAGAAAGAGACCGAATGTTGTTCGGAGTCTCGGATGGGATCCCGGATATCACGAGGAGATCCGGAATGGTCCGGAGAATAAGATTCATATAAGGAAAGTCCTGTTTCGGAGTTGGGAAATGGTTCCGGTGTTTTCATCGGGAATGTTCTAGAAGGTTCCGGAATGTCCGGCACTCCGGAGGGGAAGGGTACATGAATGTATTATATCAATTGGTATGATTGCATCATGTACTAGGTGTCATCGCTGAACAAAATAAAGGGTTTAATCAAATCCTAGTTTGAAAAAGTCAAACGCCAAGTTTGAAAGTCAAACGGCTATTTTGGGAAGTGGAGGGGAGGTGGAATCCGAGTTGGGGAGGAGTCCCTCCACCTCCACCGCCGGCCCACCTTGGGTCCGAGTTGGGAAGGGACTCCCCTCCCCTGGCGCGCCTCCCTCCACCCATAAAAGGAGGGGCAGGGCTCCCCTCCTAGACACACAAGTTCCCACCTCCAAACCCTAGCAGTTGCTGCCCACCATAGCCGTCGCCGCCCCCTAGGGTTTCTCCCCTAGCCGCCGACTTGGGCACCTCCAAGCCCTAGCCGCCGGCCCTAGCACCTCCTCCTCGGTCTAAACCCTAGATCATCGAGGGCTCTCTCATAGTCCACCATACTCGCTCCGGCTTAAGGCGAAGCCCTGCGAGATCTCCCCTCTACTTCCGGTACCACGCCGTTGTGATGCCGGAATCGCGAGGAGAGTGCTACAACCTCCGCTGCCTGCTGGAACAAGGGAGAGGAAGGTCTTCGTCGAGTACGAACGATGTGACCATTGCGAGGCGCTGGAGCGCAGTACCGGAAGGATCGTCTCACGATCTTGAGATCGGGAAAGAGTACTACATCACCCACGAGAATCCGCTCTTGTTAAACACTTTGGAATCTTCGAGGGTGAGTTATTCCATCGACTCGTTGCTACAATCTAGTAGATAGATCTTGGCTTGTTTGTTTGTATGCGATAGAAATTTTTTGTTTTCCATGCTACGAAACCCTACAGTCCTCCACCATAAAAATTCGTGAGGAGTCTTTGTAAGTCGGATTAAGCTGAAAATTTACGAATGAATCCCCCAGTATGTTAGCTAAATTTCGTTAGTTTAAAACTTTTTGATTTAAGCAACAGAAGGTCTTCAAAAAAATCGGTTTCTATCTGATGGTCTATTTTGACAGATTTCTGCCATTATTTGCATTTGCTTCTTATTGATTTCTTTTTGGGTTCTTTTTGGGAAATTGAGCTTTTTGAAGGATTTGCTACTGTAGCTTGTGTATTTAGTGAAAGTTTTGCTGTTTTGAAACTAAACCCAAAGGTCTATTATCTTTTGAATACACAATGTTGCTAATGAAGATTGTGTGAAGTTTTGTATGAAGGAAAATTTGCAGGTGTAAAGAAAGAATGATGTAATGAGATGAAGAATGGACAAAAGCTCAAGCTTGTGGATGCCACACCGTGTCGCCCCAAGAAATATTCAAGAGGTACAAGCGTCAAAGCTTGGGGATGCCCAAGGCATCCCCTTCTTCATCAATAATAAGCTCAGGTCTTTCTAGACACTTCGTTTTTATTGTTTCATGCATTGTTGTGTTGTTCTTGGAGCGTCTTAGTATTCATTTTTGGTTTTAGTTTGCTTGAGTAAGTTGGTTGGTTACACCACACTTCTTTTGGAGAGAGACACACTCTGTTTCCATTGCCTAGAACACTCTAGTTTTCACTCTTATTGTTTTATGAGTGTTCACTTTTGCTAGCACTGTGTTCAGCCTTAGTTTTCTTGTGCTTTTAGCTTAGAACTTTTTAGTTCTTCTTTGTGGATTTGTGAGACAAGCTTACTAATCTTTATTGATTATTATCTTTGTGAGTTGTTTCAAATAAGTTGCTTGATGTTGGAAAGGAGTAGAAAGTTCTTGCTTGATAAGTGCAAGAGGAGCTTGCATTGACTATGACTTAGACTTTAGCATGACATGCTAGGTGTTTTTTTGACCTTATGCTTAGTGATTATTGCTGTAGCTTGTATTGTTCCAAACAATTGGGATTGCTTAGTGTGCCTTGAAGAAATTATGCGTTGTTTTAGCATGCAAAAGCATAGTATTGTGGTATTATCCTTTGATGATTTGTTTGGGTTGACTTGGCACATTCTCACACCATGTTATGACTATGACAAGTCACCATAGCCTCTATGATCATTTAGTCCTTGACTTGTAGTACCACTCTTTGCTTTGATTAGTATGCTTTGTTGCTCTGCATGATTATGGCCATTATGCTCTCTTACTTGGTTGCTCCCAATCTTTTTGCTAGCCTCCACTTGTATGAGTAAGTTATACTCATGCCTACAACTCCCAAGAAACCAAGTTATTCCAAATTCTCCACTATAAACTCCTATGCATGGTGTGTTACACCATTCCAAGTATATTCTTGTTTTCAACTATCTTCCAACTAAAAACTATTTTGCTATGTGAAAACTTAGCGATTAAAGCCCTCGCGAACTTGATGGCACACTTTATATTCTTTGCCCCTAATAAACTTGAACCATTGTGACAACTTTGTTGCATATGCTTGCACTTATACGTTGGAATTAGCAGAACCGTGCTGTCATGGGGAACGTTTTCAACATTGCACTTGTACTTTGTACTCAGTTGATATCATGCTCTTTTGTCTATGGATGTCACCGGTGTGAAATAAAGAGGGAACTTGTAAGTCCATGGAGTTTGTATCCTGTGTTAGAGAAATGTCTGGACCGCTAGCCTAAGACATGCCTAATCATGGTGGAAACTTGCAGCATCACCATAGTGACATCTATGAAGCATTCTTCTTATAAAAAAAGAGAGACACATTGAGAAAAGAGGAAAGAGAGAAAAAACACCATATTCCCATGGTACATAAGAAGATTGTTGAGATGCTCATTGTCTGCTTGCCTTGTCATTTTGATTATGGGATAGCTCCTGTACCATGTGCAAGGGGTACCCATTGGCAGTTCTCTATGATATGCAAATACTTACAATGACAAGAACTTACAGGTGACTAAAGTTGAGTAGCATGAGGTGTGGCCCTCGTATTCAAGGGACTTGAGATTGCCAACTTATACTTTGTCAAGCATATACTCCATCTTTGTTCACTTTAACCTTAATCACTTCAAGATGCTTATGATAGGGGCAATGAGGGCTGAAAGCTAACAGGTACCATAATTTTTGGAAGCTCTTTTTGAAACTTGAAATCCCTGCTTCCTTTATGAAAGGCCTTTCTTCCACCATTACTGAGTCTCCACCTTCTACCTTTAAGAGAGCACCATTAAGAGAGCATAGTTGTCATCATGTGTGTAGTGTTCCAAAGCTTATTGATTGATGCATATTCTGATATTACTTGTTCTTGTGCTACTTGTTTATAGTCACCCTTGTGAACTTTGAAGGTGTCCTATGCATCTATTTGCTACTCTATGAGGGACAAGCTGATTGCCACTATGCAATGTTTTCTGTATGTGAAACAAATAAACGTTTTTCAATGCATGTTATTCATGATCTTTGTTTGTAGCCTTTCATGTTGCATGCATAGTTACTTTGTCCTATTTTTAGAACTCCATCTTTCATGCACATGTTTAGAGTTCTTTGGTCCTAGCTTTCAATGTTTGCAAATGGTTTGATCTTGATTTTGATGGTGCATGTCACCTAAAAAATTATTCTTTTTTATCACTTACCTACTCGAGGACGAGCAGGAGTTAAGCTTGGGGATGCTTGATACGTCGGAAACGTATCTATAATTTTTGATGCTTCATGCTTGTTTAGTATCTACTTTGCTTTGCTTTGTCTACACTTTGAGGTGTTTTTATATATTTTCTAAAACTAACCTATTAACAAGATGCAATAGTGCCAGTTGCCTGTTTTCTTCTGTTTTTGGTTCCAGAAAGGCAGAAAATCAATATTCTCGAAATTGGACGGGACAAAAGCCAAAGTCAATATTTTACCATGGGCGTCACGAAGCCAGAAGGGGAGACAGAGAGGTGTCAGAGGGCCACCACACCCCCAGGCGCGGGCTAGGGTGGACCCGCGCCTGGGCATGGTGTGGCCCCTCTGGCCGCCTCCCAGCCTCGCCTCTTTGCCTATAAGAATCCCCCGATGGAGAAACCCTAGATAATCCATCATACTTCCAGAAAAAGTTCCGCTGCGCCGCCACCACCGAAGGGGAGATTTAGGGGACAGAAAGTCTTTGTTCCGATACCCTTCTAGGACAGGGAAGTGCCCCCGGATCCATCTCCATCGATCTCCATCGCCATCTTCATCACCGTTGCTGATTCCCATGATGAGGAGGGAGTAGTTCTTACTCGAGGCTAAGGGATCTACCGGTAGCTATGTGTTCATCTCTCTCTCTATGCATGGTCATATTGTGATCATGATCTTTGTAATCAAGTAGATTTACCTTGCTACTCAAGTGCTTCAATAGATATCTGCTCTCCCCATGTGTGTGAAAGTGACAGCGTGCACGCCATGGTGGCACTTAGGTATGAGTCTACATAAATACTCTTTGTGCTTTAATAGATCTATGATTTCCCCCACGTGTGTGAAAGTGACAGCATGCATACCGTGTGTGGCACTTTGACTAGATTGAATATTTGTTATGAGTTATATTTGGAGTTGGGTGTCTCTATGAAATTGTGGTGTTTGTTGGAACCATCTAGCGCTCAAGGTGACAGTGTGGGGTTATCTAGATTGGGTAAGGCGGACTTTGAGGAGTGATGTTATATGTAGGGGTTTGTAGCATGGAAAACAAAATTTTCTACCGCATGCACACAAACAAGCCAAGATCTATCTACTAGATTGTAGCAATGAGTCGATTAGAGTACTCACCCTCGAAGATTCCAAAGCGGTTAACGAGAGCAGATTCTCGTGGGTGATGTAGTCGTACACTTGCCGATCTCGAGATCGCGTAGACGATCCTTCCGGCGCTGTGTTCCGGCAGCGCTTCCACAGTCGGTCACACGTTCGGTACTCGATGAAGAGCTTCCTCTCCCTTGTTCCAGTAGGTAGTGGAGGTTGTAGTTCTCCCCTCGCTATTCCGGAAGCACGACGGCGTGGTGTCGGAAGTAGAGGGAAAATCATGTAGGGCTTCGCCTAAGCCGGGGCAGGTAATGGTGGATCTAGGGTTTCCGGCGATCTAGAGATTAGAAGGTCGGAGGGGAGGAGGCGTGGCCGGCGGCGGCTGGGCGCCGGTGGCACTGGGGGCGGCGACGGCGCGGCTAGGTGGGGGGGGGGGCTGGTGTTGTGTCTCTTGGGGCACCCCTCCCCTCTATTTATGAGAGGGAGGGCAGCTTGGGAGAGGGGAGTTTGAATCCTTCCCCAACTCCCTCTCCTTCTTGGCTTGTGGTGGAGGGAAAGAAGGATTCTTTCCTTCCTCCACCAGGACACATTGTCCCAGTTTGACTTTTCAAACTTGCCTTTTGACTTTTAATTTGGAGCTTGATTTCTTTCTTGCTAATGCCCAACCAAGTGACCTAGGACATGATCTAATCATTCCACTTATCCATGACACATTCATGTTCCCTTCCCCTCCCGGTCCGGTGAACCCTCTAGACCCTTCTAGAACCTCTCCGATGAAATCATCGGAATCGTTCCCGAACTCCGGAATTGGACTTTCCTTATATGAATCTTATTCTCTAGACCATTCTCCTCATGATATCTCGGATCCCATCCAAGACTCCGAAAAACATTCGGTCTCCCTACTTAAATTCCATATCTACTAAACAACATTGAATCCTTTAGTGTGTCTCCCTACGGTTCGTGAATTATGCAGACATGACCGAGACTCTTCTCCGATCAATAACCAATAGAGGAATCTGGAAATTCATATGACTCCCACATATTTCTATGATTACTTTGCGATCGAATGAACCACTGACATACGATACCAATTTACCTTTGTCTCACGATAGTTTACTTATCCGAGGTCTGATCGTCGGTATCTCTACATACCTAGTTCAACCTCGTTACCAATAAGTACTCTTTTCTCGTTCCCGTGATATGTCATCCCTTGTGAGCCAGTCACATGCTTGCAAGCTAATTGGATGACATTCCACCGAGAGGGCCCAAAGTATATCTATCCATCATATGGATGGACAAATCCCACTCTTGATCCATGTGCCTCAACACATACTTTCCGAACACTCAATGCCACCTTTCTAGCCACCCAGTTATGGTGTGGTGTTTGATGTCATCAAAGCATCCTTCCGGTGATGGTGATTAGCATGATATCATGGTCGAAGGAATTAGGTTACTATGTATCAGAAAGCTTATAGCAAACAAACTATTGAAATGACTTGATCTTTATGCTACACTTATCTATAGGAGTATGTCCATCACACCATTCTCCTAATGATGTGATCTTGTTGTTAATAACATTTCAATGTTCATGATCAGGAAACCATGATCATATATTAACCAACAAGCTAGTTTAACAAGAGGCTTTACTAGGGACTCTTTTATGTTTACAAACCACACAAGTATTCATGTTTCCGATTAATACAATTATAGCATGGTATGTAAACACTCATCATAAAGATGAAGATACAATAATAACTACTTTATTATTGCCTCTTGGGCATATCTCCAACAGTCTCCCACTTGCACTAGAGACAATAATCTAGTTTCAAATCTTTGTGTATTCAACACCTATGGCTTTCCGGTGTTGCATGTACACGATTGCTAGTGGTCAACTGATCTTTGAATCCGACACTTACAGGTCCGTGTGTAATTGCATGTCTTTGCGTCTCCACGCATCACTCATTCTCTAATGAGATGGCTCTATATAATTTTGGTCCTTTGGTGAGACCTTTAGTTCCTTGGGGTTAAAACATGTTGACAATATTGTCGTACAATATATCTTCATAGTATTATCCTGCTATGAACTACACCTAGTTTGATAACAAACTACTTGACACAAATGCCCTCTTTTGCTGCTATAATAGAAGTTATATACTTAGCCTTTGGTTGTTGTAAGATCCCTCCTTTATAAAGGAAAATATCCCTGTGATTGCAATGCTAGTCCCTGGATCAATGCTAGCATCCACAGTTTAAGATGAAGTACATAGAAACAAAGGTCATTATTACAAGTCATTCCAGAGACAAACATAGTCTTTTACAAACTCCATGGCCACATGCCTAGTACAAGAGTTCAGAAATGTAATAAGATAAATAAGTCTTCATCTTCATGTGCCACAGGCAAGCATGTTGAGTGTAGACTCATAACCCCTAATCATCATCAGAATAACCTGCAACATCAAAAGTTACAGCCACAGTGGGTCAATACATTGGAATAGTATTGGCAAGTGATACCTTAGTATAATATTGGCAACTAGATACTATATGCATTTGGCTAAGTGTAGCTTAGGCTTGCTTTGCTCAAAATAGGTTTTGCCTATTAGTTGAAAACACTAAGTTTTTCTTTGACAAAATCTTTCCCAAGGAAACACCAATATAAATTGGTGTACCTTCACCCTTGTTCAACCACAAGTTTTTACTTGGAAATTGGGATGAGGAGATTCTTGATAGCTTCCATGTCTTGATGCTCAAGTTGTCCAATACCAGGGACATGGCTAAGTACTTAGATTCTTCCATCTGCAGAGGTTGTGCACTTTCCCCACAAGACTTGATTTTCACCAAGACGGGACCTCTCAAAAGCCTTCCCTTAGACCAAATGGACGCGTTCCAACCTATCATCCCACTACCACCAACTGTCCAAATGGCTAAGTTATTGCTTCCTATGTGATCCAGGCAGAGCCCATATTGCCATGTGGCTGCACTAGAAGCTTCTTAACATATGGCATATCAAATCCCTTTGTTCCTGGGTGGCCTTCCACAAGTGAGATACACAAGGTAAACCATAGAAATGGGCCTTGGGTAACCACTCAACACAAACCATTCTTTCCATTCCACCCAGGTGTTTCATTCACTTAGTTGTTTTATTAAACAAAACACAAGTCCAAAGACTTAGAAATACTTTCTCATAGCATGAATATATAACCACCTTTGGTTTCTACTAGCTAGGCTAAGCATGTCATTGATAAGTATCTTAACTTAGAAATTTCTAGCAATTCTACAACTACTAGGATTTCCCAAGCATAGCATATAGATCAAAAAATGTTCATGCAAGTCTAGCAAAATATTTCTAGTGCATAGTTGAAAAACATAGGAATAAAATGATGAAGAACCACTTGCCTTGGTAGTTTGGGGAGTAGCAACAATCTTCACAATCATAATCACTATTTGCACCAAAATCTACACATAAAATAATGGCACCAAATCACATACAAAATATAAACAAGCAAAAATATATGAATGCATGCAAAATGCCATGTGATGATTTTCTACACTAAACAAGACAAGTGCACAGTACTGAATCATAAACAAGTTTAAAACATGCCAAATAAACTTTATTTGAACAACAAAACATTTTTCAAATAAATACTATACACAAATTATGCCTACAAATGTTTCTATAAAAACAACCATTTTTACAGAGGCAAAACATTAAACACATTGCATAAATGGAAAGGATTTTCTCTTCTGATTCCAATGATATAAAATTTGTCAAATTTGGACGTGGGAATCAAAAGATATGAATTTTACAAGTTTAAAACACTAATAGATCTAAATTCAGATTTTAAATCAAACTCACAGACACGCGGCGTGTTCTGATTGGTTGATACCGATTCACGCGGATCGGCTAACGTGGACCGCCAGATCTAATTTAAATCGCACGGTCAGATCTGCTTCTTACCCCTTCGTTAAGTGTTATATCTAACGCGTTGGATCTAGATCCAACGGTTCGCGATCAGCGACGATCGGTGGCGGTGATGGCGGCGCTCGGCCTACGGCATCGCGGTGGCTACAGAGGGGGCTGGGGTCGTCGTAGAGGCTTACCAGAATCGCAGAGGCGTGCTATAGCTCAACTCGGCAGTGGCTTGTCAAGGGGCGCACGGACACGGTGGGGATTCCTCGTCGGAGTAGAGGCAGACGTCGGGTACGGCTATTCGTCGTCGTTGCAGAGTTGTAGATCACGCTAGAGTAAAACAAGTGTTGGGTTAGGTGCGCACGAGTCTGACGAAAACGTGAGTGTCAATAAGAGGGACGAGGGCGGTTGGAATTTACCAGGAGGGTCGCCGGAGTTGTGCTGAGCTTCGGTTGTTTCCAAAGGTGGACGGTGACGACGCTCTGGGATGATACAGAGGAAAAGGAAGGCATGATAAGACGCACAAGAACATGTTGAACATGCTCGCATGAAGCAGAGACAAGGGGGCGGACGATGCTCACCGGAATTGGTCGCCGGAGGTCATCGGTGCTGCGGGGTTCTAAGCTCGAATGCGCGCAGCCTGGTGGCGGAAATGGTGCACCGAGTGAGGGGAAATGAGCGGAGAGGGGAGGGGGTCTTATAGATGGAGCAGGGGCGAGAATCTCGCGAGGAAACACCGACAATTAAGCCTGCATCAATCGCGGCAGTGATGAGGTAACGGCGGCGTCAACGGGGTCGTGGGGGTGCGTGGCTGGAGACGATGCTCGCGTGGCACTTGGGTCCAACAGTCAGCGAGCGCGGGGTAAGTTTTTGTCGCGTGAGAGAAGGAGGGAAAAACCCCGGGTGGGCTTAGTGGGCTAGGTCTGTTGCTGGGCTGAAAGTCTGGCGTCGGCCCTTTTCCAATTCTTATCTCTTTTTCTTTTTCTAAATTGATTTTCAGGAATCAATTTCAAACAAACCAAAAGCAATTGAATTCAAATATTTTTTGGATTTTTGTAAAGTGTAACCTTCATACTTTTGGGCATAAAACCAAGTGGTCTCTCTGTACTTGCTTGGTCCCTTTGAATTATCAAAATAAACAGTGTCATAGCACTTGATTTGAATATGTTTTGAAGATGGTTTTGAAACCATATTTGTTTTGTAAATTTTTGTCCAAACTCTAACATTCAACCAAAACAACAAGGAAGCAAACAAAGCTTGGTTTAAAGCATTTATACTCTCAATTGAGAGTAGCATTTGATTAATGTTTGCTCACATAAAATAATAGCACTAAGTGCTTCTGTTTCCTTGAAATGAGTGAGAAAATGATCCCTAAGTGATATGCATGCATGAATGATATGCAAGCTTTGAAAACATGATTTTAGGGATGTTACAAATCTAACCCCCTTAAGGTGAATCTCTCCCTCGAGATTCGGGTTGGCTAGCAAATAGGTGAGGGTGGTCTTTCCGAAGATCATCTTCTCTTTCCCATGTTGCTTCCTCTTTGGAATGATGGTTCCATTGAACTTTGCAGAATTTGATAGTCTTAGTCCGAGTAACTCTTTCTGCAGTCTCAAGAATCTTGATAGGTTTCTCCTCATAAGTGAGGTCACTCTCCAATTGGACCTCTTCCAAAGGTATAGTATCCTTCAAAGAAGTCTCTTCCATTTCTGGATGGCATTTCTTAAGCTGACTCACATGAAACACATTGTGAATAGCAGACAATGATTCTGGCAATTCAATCTCATAAGCTACTTCTCCTTTTCGACTCAGAATCTTGAATGGTCCAACATATATTGGGGCCAATTTTCCTTTGACTCCAAATCTCTTCACTCCATGAAGTGGTGACACTCTAAGATAATCTCTATCACCCACTTCATATGTGACTTCTCTCCGCTTAGGATCTGCGTAGCTCTTTTGTCGGGACTGTGCTATCTTCAGTCTGTCCTTAACTAGCTTGACTTTTTCTTCAGCCTCTTTGATTAGTTCTGGTCCGAACAAACTTCTTTCTCCCACACCATTCCATAGCAATGGGGTGGTACACTTTCTCCCATAGAGAAATTCAAATGGTGCCATCTCAATACTGGCTTGATAGCTGTTATTGTAAGAGAATTCTGCGTAAGGCAGACTTTCATCCCAACTAGCTCCATAATCTAGGGCACATGCCCTCAACATATCTTCAAGAATCTGGTTGGTCCTTTCTATTTGTCCATCAGTCTGAGGATCAAATGCAGTGCTAAATTCCAACCTCGTTCCCAATGACTCATGTAGTTGCCTCCAAAAATGAGAAGTGAATTGAGTTCCCCTATCAGACACAATACTCTTGGGTACTCCATGCAGACATACAATCCTACTCATATAGATCTTGGCTAATTTAGCACTTGTATAGGTTGTCTTCACGGGTATGAAATGAGCCACTTTAGTTAGGCGATCCACTACTACCCAAAAAGAATCATATCCTGACCTGGTCCTTGGCAATCCGGTGATGAAATCCATGCCAATCTTGTCCCACTTCCAATCAGGAATAGGT
The DNA here is from genome assembly GCA_023614405.1 of Avena insularis. NCBI lineage: Eukaryota > Viridiplantae > Streptophyta > Magnoliopsida > Poales > Poaceae > Avena > Avena insularis. The sequence continues at coordinate 37,212,680 of CM042691.1, read as the reverse complement.
AGTGGTTGTAGCAATCCCGCTGGTTTCTGATGTTCCGCTTTCACTCTGCTACACACATCACACAAAGCAATATGTTCGGCGATGTCCTTGAGATTATTCCACCAAAATCTTTCCTTCATATCCATGTACATTTTGGTGTTACCCGGATGAATGGAATACGGTGAGTTGTATGCTTCTTGTAAGATCATTTTCCAAAGTTCCGGGTCTTGTGGAACACAGATACGTTTTCCATGCCATAAAGTACCATGTTCATATTCATGGAATCCTTTGGATTTTCCCTTTCCAATCTTTTCCTTAATCTCTTCAATTTCCTTATCTGTCTTTTGGGCTTCTTTGATTTTGTCCAACAAAGTGGGTTGAACATCCAATGACATGAGATGTCCTTCAGGCACAATCTCCAATCTGAGATCTCTAAATTGGGCACACAGATCATCTGGCAATTCTCCCTTAGTAAGTCCATTCACAAAAACCTTACGGCTTAGAGCATCTGCTACAACATTTGCTTTACCGGGGTGGTACTGCAAACTCAAGTCATAGTCCTTGATGAGTTCTAGCCATCTTCTTTGTCTCATGTTAATTTCCTTCTGGGTGAAGATATACTTCAAACTCTTGTGATCTGTGAACACTTCACATCGCTTTCCCAAAAGGTAGTGTCTCCATGTTTTGAGTGCATGGACAACAGAGGCTAACTCTAAATCATGAGTAGGGTAGTTTACTTCATGAGTTTTGAGTTGTCTCGAGGCATAAGCCACCACTTTCCCTTCTTGCATTAGTACTGCACCTAATCCATGATGAGATGCATCACAATACACTTGGAAATCTTTCTCCAAATCTGGCAGACATAAGACTGGTGCTGTCACTAGTCTCTTCTTCAATTCTTGGAAACTAAGTCCACATCCTTCAGACCAAGCAAATTTCTTGTCTTTCTTTAGCAATTCTGTCATAGGCTTAGCTACCTTGGAGAAATTTTCGATAAATCTTCTGTAGTATCCTGCCAAGCCAAGGAAACTATGAACCTCTTTCACTGACTTAGGAGATTCCCATTCAGTTACAGCTGAAACTTTAGCAGGATCAACTGCTACACCATCTCCTAACACAATGTGTCCAAGAAAACCAACTTCATTTAACCAAAATTCACACTTGCTGAATTTGGCATACAACTTATGCTCTCTAAGATTCTCAAGTATCAAACGTAAATGTCCTTCATGCTCTTCTTTGCTCTTGGAGTAGATTAAAATGTCATCGATGAAAACAACAACAAACTTATCAAGGAACTCCATGAACACTTTGTTCATCATATTCATGAAGTATGCTGGTGCATTGGTCAAACCAAATGGCATCACGGTATACTCGTATAATCCATACCTAGTGGTGAAAGCTTTCTTGTTCTCTTATCTTGAGCTGGAAATAACCTGACTGGAGATCAATCTTTGAGAACACACAAGCTCCTTCTAACTGATCAAACAAGTCATTGATTCTAGGCAAAGGATATTTGTTCTTGATGGTCACCTCATTGAGTGAACGGTAATCTATGCATAACCTTTGACTTCTATCTTTCTTTTCCACAAACAAAACTGGTGCTCCCCAGGATGAAGAACTTGGTTGGATAAAACCTTTCTACAACTGTTCTCCAAGTTGTTTCTTGAGTTCTTTCAGTTCATCAACTGACATCTTGTACGGTCTCTTTGCTATTGGTCCAGATCCTGGTAGCAAGTCAATAAGAAACTCCACATCTCTATCTGGTGGCATTCCCGGCAATTCTTCCGGAAATACATCAGGATATTCATTCACAATAGGCACACTGTCTATGCTAACCCCCTTAAGAGAATTTAGCTTACTCCTTTTCGATTCAAAGTTGGTTTTGAATCTGATCCTTTTGTTTTCTGAAGTTGTGAGTGAGACAGTATGGTTGGCACAATCTATCACTCTCTTGTGCTTAGTCATCCAGTCCATTCCCAAAATGACATCCAATCCTTGGGAGTTTAGGATTATCAGATTAACGGGAAACTTATACTTCCCAAACTCTATGACTAGATCATGACATCCTGAGTTTACTATCATTTCTCCGCTAGGAGAACTTACTTTTATAGGACACCCAATTGTTTCTACCGGTAGTTCATTTCTTTCAACAAATGCTCTTGATATGAATGAATGAGATGCACCAGTATCAAAGAGAACAAATGCTGGAACAGAATTGAGTTTGAACTTACCAGCAAGAAAGATCGTGTTCCTCATAGATTTCCTCCACATTGATGTGGTTCACTTGTCCCTTTTGGAAAGGGTTGGGCTTGTTGGGTCCTTCAACTTTCTTTTCTGGACATTTATTTGCATAATGTCCCATCTTCTTGCACTTGAAACATTCAACCTGACTAAGATCCTTCTTGATAGGCTGGCTTCCACTGCCACTTCCACTTCCATTGTGGTGGCTCTTATATCCACTCTTGTGATTTTTGTACCTATCATTGTCAGTACTACGATGATGCTTGTTGTCATGATGTCGGTTGTGGTTGTGGTGGTTGTACTTTCCATGCTTGTGGGATCCAGAACTCCCACTATCATCAAAATGGGAACGCTTGTGAGACGATCCCGAGCTGTGCTTATCAGAGTTGTGCTTTCTCTTCCTGCTTTCAACCTGTTTCATCTTGCTCTCCAAGATGGCTTCCTTGTCACAAAGAGACTGGTAAGTGGGGACATAGGCCACAGATAGCTGCAGGTTCAGTTCATTGTTTAGTCCTTCGAGAAACTTCTCTCTCCTCTTAGCATCAGTGTCAACTTCATCCGGTGCATAACGCGCCAGATTGTTAAACTCCTCAATATACTCTGCCACGCTGCGGTGGCGCTGCTTCAAGTTATGAAATTCCTTCTTCTTCAAACTCATCACTCTGGATGAGATGTGAGCAGTACGGAAACCATCTTCAAAGATAGCCCATGTTACATCCGCAATGGGAGTGGTGATTTGGAAGTTATCCCACCATGTAGCTGCGGGTCCTTCCAACAAGTGTGCTGCAAATCTGACCTTCTCTTCATCAGTACAGCCCACAGTTACCAAATCATTGTTCACAGAGCGTAGACAATCATTGGCCACCATAGGATCAGTAGTTCCTGAGAACTTTGCTGGCCTCAGTCTTAAGAACCTGGTAAGCATGTCAAAACCCGGTGGATTGTTCTGATTGTTGTTGTTGTTATTATTATTGTTGTTGTTGTTGTTATTATTATTATTATTATTATTGTTGTTGTTGTTGTTGTTGTTCTGTATGAACGTGGTCATCATCTGCATCAGCTGCGTCTGAGCTGTCATCATCTGCTGCATCTCAGGGGTGATGTTGTTGTTGTTGGGGTTGGGATTGGCACGTCGGGGAGGCATCTGTGGTTTTCAATAAGGATAAGAATGAGATACCCATAGATACTAACATGCACAGTACATCACATAACAATCACCATCATGCATCATAAAAAGTTCAACAACATAGACAACAAGTTTTTGAAAAGTAAACACACAAATAGCAAGCCATCCACATGTTGGATGGTCATTGCGACTCAATAATCAAAGCATGATAAATAAATGATAAATGAGTAGTTATCACTACTCCTCTGCATCTACCTCCTCATCAACAAGTGTAAGACCTGCGTTCTCCATAGCGGTCTTGTATTCCTCGACATTGGTGGTCAAGGCCTCTACTTTGGCTTTGAGGGCCCTCTTCTGTGCACGAAGCCTCTCAATTACACCTTGCTGATGCTCGATCTCGAAGTACTTGGCCTCTAGTTCTGCAGTCATGTCTCGAATCCTCTTGTTCCTATCTTGGACTCTCTTCTCTTGACTCTTGAACTTTCTATCCTGACTCTCAAACTTGGCCTCCATTTATTTGACTATCTCATATTGCTCCGTGAAGAGCTTGTCCTTCTCATGAAGCTGCACCTGGAGTTCTTCATTGCTAAGCATGACGTTGGTCCTATCAGTGTCTAGGTGCCTAAGAAGAACCTCTAAGTCCTAGAGGTACAGACGAATCAACTCTGCTATCTCTCTAGCAGTATCCTCAAAGTCAATGGCCTCACCATCCTCGCCACGTATACCGAAGGCGTGGAAGTGAGTACCTCTAACCTCCCGAGACTGTCTCCCTATCAAGCGTCCAAGCAAATCCTGCATGACTACCTCTAGGCCTCTCTCCTTGTCATCATGCATGAGGTTGAAGGTGATGGCCTCCGTGGCCTACCAAGGCCCGTCTGGTGAGTAACCTTGAAGCCCCAAAGGTCCTTCCTCTCGAACTTGGTGAGGGGAAGCATCATGATGGTAGGAAGTGGAAGATTGAGCAAACTAGTGAGCTCAATAAGACGAGTGCCAAAACGAGTTCCCTTGAACTCTTTAGCCGTGCTGATAGTAACATTAGACATCTATTTTATAAGATAGAAAAAAAATTAGAATCAACATACATAGAGATGAATCACTAGACAAGGCATCACATGCATATCTTTGAAAATCAAAACATTCAAGTCATGGCATACATAAAACCATTACAAGCATCCAAGGTTCAGCTTATTTAAACAACACTTTTGGAAAATATAAAGATAAGAGTGGTGGTCAAACTAACGAAGTACGTTTACAATCCTATCTCACTTGCCAAGTTGGCTAACAGGGCATCCCTAGAGGCAATCTGTCTATCCAGATCACATGACTCCATTGCTAAGTCTATGATGTCCTCCCTTAAACTTTGGTTGGTAGCCTCTAACTCTTGGGTATGCTTCTTTTCTTCCTTAAGGTCATTCTGGGTGTTCAACATTCTGCACTTGATTCTATCACCTAGCTCTTTGATGGCCTTCCAAGTTGCATCCCTTGCTGAATCAAAGAATGTGGTGTGCATCACTGAGTTGGTGACCATGCAGAATCCTGATTCCTTGTGGTTGTCTTCCTTGTTTTTATACAAGTGAAGTTGCACCCACCAATATTCAACTCCTTCATCCATCACAGGAAAACCTTTGTACACAGTTGCACCATGTATTCCCATGGCAACCATGAGGTCCTTGAGAGCCTTGGGGAATTCTGTCTCACATTCCAAAGTCATAGTCATGAGTGGTCCCTTCCTCACGGCTTCGTTGATGGAGTTCATGGAGTTCATATACAAATAGAGATGAGAAAGAAGATTAGAAAAGTTTATGAGAAGAAAAGACAAGTGTGGAAGTTGTTAAAAAATTTCCTTAGTGGTTTCCAATCCTAGGGTCATAATCCTACAGGCAACACAGTGCTCTGATACCATCTGTAAGATCCCTCCTTTATAAAGGAAAAGATCCCTGTGATTGCAATGCTAGTCCCTGGATCAATGCTAGCATCCACAGTTTAAGATGAAGTACACAGAAACAAAGGTCATTATTACAAGTCATTCCAGAGATAAACATAGTCTTTTACAAACTCCATGGCCACAGGCCTAGTACAAGAGTTCAGAAATGTAATAAGATAAATAAGTCTTCATCTTCATGTGCCACAGGCAAGCATGTTGAGTGTAGACTCATAACCCCTAATCATCATCAGAATAACCTGCAACATCATAAGTTACAACCACAGTGGGTCAATACATTGGAATAGTATTGTCACATCCCAATATTTTATAAATCTTGTAATGTGAAAATAAATAAACAAAATAAATTATTGTTGAAAATCAGGGAGAAAAGAAACTTTGTTTCTAAATGGAAACTTAAAATCCCATCTTGAACAAACTTTAAGTTTGAAATTCAACAAAATCCAAATCAAGAGAAATGCATTCCTCAATGAATGTATCTTGAAATTTAAACACTTGGAAAATAAAACCAAAACCCTAAAACCCTAATGGAATAAAAATCATTTCCAAGTTATCTCCAGGTCTATGGATTTGATCCATATAAAAGTTTGTCAACAAACATTTACAAATGATCAAGAAAGACAAATAGAAATATTATAAAGCCATAGAAATTGGTTTCACTTAATTTGGAGCCAGGGATAAAATCTTATGAATTTAATAAGATAAGGAAAATTATTTTCCAAAGCTAATAAAGCACTTGTCTAAAACCCATACCAAATGATGAGCAAATGATCCTAAAGGGATTTAAAAGGATAAACAAATATTAAATAAGATTTTCACAAATTGGAATCACCAAGTTTGGATCTCTAAATAAAAAGATATGGATTTTATAAGATGAAGAAAGAAATATTAAATAAAGAATATTTAAAGACCAAATTAAATCTTGGCCTAATCCATAAGCAAATGGAATGAATTTAATCCAAATCCAAATAAAATAAAAGGATAAAGAATTTTACAAAATAAAATAAAATGGCTTGAACCAAATTCCATTTGAATAAAGACAAATCAAATTTTAAATAATTAATAAATCATATTAAAAACTTTTCCAAATAATTCAAGGTGAATTATTTGACACCCTAATAATTTAATAAAACTTACTGAAAAGGGTTTTGTGGAAGAATGAAATTAAAATAAGGATTAAAAATATCTTAAATCTTATATGAAGTAATGAAAAGGCCTAATTTAAATAATTAAAAGACCCTAAGATAATAAAAGAAATATTCTATTTTTGACATTAAAATGAACTACTAATCAGTATTTAAACCTACACAAATTTTGGTTGAGGTTTGAATTCAAATTGATGTTTGAAATAATTAAACAAAACCAAAACAGAAACTAGAAATGGAAAAAGAGAAAATCATTCAGAACAAAAAAAAATGAACAAGATCGACCTAGCCCAGCAAGACCCATCTGGCCCAACAGCCCACCATACACCCCCTCCCCTGAAACGTTTTTCTCACCGCGGATTGAACCCACTCGGTCGCTGAACGCCCGGACCCACTCCCCCTCTCTCCCTCACGCTAACAACGGACCCCACAGCCACCTCGCCATCGTCTCCACCCACGCGATGACCTCGCCCCTCTCCTCGCTGCCGTTTTTGGCCGGGAATCAAACCCGTTAAATTTGCCTCTAAATGCTGGAGTAAACCCCGCCCCGATCATGCACACTTAAACCCCTGCTCCTCCTCTCCATTTCCCCCCAGAAACCACCTACTCCCTGCCCCCAGGCCGTCCCCATTTTTGTTTGTACCGCCGCAGCCTCCGTCGGACTCCGACGACAATTCCGGCCAGTCGACGTCGCCCCTCGCCTCCTCAACCACACGAACATACTCCCCACCACCTGGCGCTTCTCTCTGTGTCTTCAGCTTTCCCGCGCTTGACCCAGAACATGGGCAACCACCTCGACCGAGCTCCGTCGTCGTCTGCTACCTCTCTGGCGAAGCCCTGGTAAAAATCTGACCGCCCCTCTCTTTCTCTTTCACGCACGCATCCTCGCCACGTCTTTGCGCATCTAACCATGCTTTCCTTTTTCTCTGGCATGCTCTGAAGCCTCGCCTTCAACTTCGTCTGAGCACGCCCGACGATTCTACGAACTCCGGCGAGCAATTGTCGTGAACCCCGTGCGCCCCCTGCCCTGTGACAACCACGTTGATCATGAGTACGTCACTGCGAACCTGGTGAGACCCTCCTCCCTCTCCCTCACTTCCTATTCCGCCGGCAACGTCGCAGCCCGAGTGTCGCCGCCGCTCATCGTTGCTCCGCACCGCCAGTTCCTGGTCGTTGTGTTGATAGCCGTTAGATGAAGATCGTAGGGATATGATAGACCACTTAACCGAACCGTTACGCTTGATCTGCACCGCACAATCCCACTTAAATCCTGAGGTCTACATCACGTGATCCTACCGAACCGTTATGAGCCAGTAGGATACAGACACGTGGCCCAGAGATGTTTTAAAACAGAAATTGTGTTCTATTTGATGTTCCAATTTGAAAAATCCATAACTTTCAAACCACACGTCCAAATTTTGCAAATTTTATATCAATGGAATCAGCAAGACAAGGCCTATCCAACCATGCCCTTTGTTTAGTAAATTGCTTATGTTAAATTGATTGTTTTTGTAAAAACTTGTGTATGCATGTTTAGAATATAAAATTTGTTCTAAAATGATTTTGGGGATAAAATCTTTGGCAAATGGTTTGTTTTGAACCTACTGACCCTATAAATCAATTTGTGGTTTCAAAAATGTATTTGGTGAAGCAAAGGTACAAATCTTTGAATAAAAGCATTTCTAGCCAATTAAAAATGTTGATTATGGTTTAAAAATAATTTTAGATGAAAACCTTTCGGGAAATGTTTTGATTTAAACTCTCTGACCCAAACACCAAGTTTTATGTTTGAAAACATATTTTGTGAACCCTATAAAAATTATTGCTTTGCTAAAAGACATTTTCAACCACATAAAATAATGACTTGGTTTAAAAATAGTTTTTGAAGTGAAATCTTTTGCAAATGATTTTACCACTTTATAAAATGACCATTAGATGTTTTCAAATGTTTATGAGCCATTAGAAACCACTTTTACAAATAAAACAATCTTTGGCATGCTTGCATGCATTGCTTTGTTTTTATTAATTTATGTGGTGTTTGCTTGAATGGTAGATTGAAATTGTGCCTTGTTTGATTGAATTGTAGTGATTTGAAGAGTGTGATCATTTCAAGATCAAGGAGTGAACTTATATTCTCTACCAAAAAGGCAAGTGATGCTTCATACTTTTGTCCCACTATTTTCACTATGCATTAGTGATATTTCTAAGTAGGACTTGCATGGAATTTTTGCTAAGTATAAACTATGCTATGGGAAATCCTAGTAGATGAAACCTTAGTAGAAATTTCCTAAGTTAAGATTCCTACTACTATCATGCTTAGCTTAGCTAGTAGAAAACAAGGGTGGATTATATTTCATGCTATGAAATATTTCTAAGTCAAGGACTTGTGTTTTGTTTAATAAAACAACTAAGTGAATGAATCACCTGGGTGGATTGGAAAGATTGGTTTGTGTTGAGTGGTTATGCAAGTCTAGTATGCTGGGGAAAACTTGGGCATCACCAAGTCCAGTATACTGGGGAAAACTTGATATCTCACTTGTGTATGGCCACCCAGGAACAAACAAATTTAAGATGTCAAATGTTGAGAAGCTTCAAGTGCAGACACTTGGCATTATGGGCTCTGCCTGGATCATATAGGTTGCAATAACTTAGACAAACGGACATTTGGTGGTAGGGGTTTGATAGGTTGGAACGCGTCCATTCTGGTCTAAGGGAAGGCTTCTGAAAGATCTTGTCTTGGTGAAACCAAGTATTGTGGGGAAACTGCACCACCTCTGCAGAGTGTAAAATCTAAGTACTTAGCCATGTCCCTGGTAAAGGACAATTTGAGCATCAAGACATGGAAGCTATCAAGAATCTCCTCATCCCAATTTCTAAGTAAAACTTGTGGTTGAACAAGGGTGAAGGACCCCAATGTCTATTGGTGGCTCCTTGGGAAAAGTTTTTGACAAGGAAAAACTTAGTGATTTCAACTAATAGGCAAAATCTATTTTGAGCAAAGCAAGCCTAAGCTACACTTAGCCAAATTGCATATAGTATTTAGTCCACAAATATTATACTAAGGTATCACTTGCCAATACAATTCAAATGTATTGACCCTTGTGGCTGTAACTTGTTATGTTGCAGGTTTGTTTGATATTAGTGAAGTTTAATTATTAGGATTACAAGTCTACAACCAACATGTCTGCCTGTGGCACTTTGAAGATGAAGGACCCCATGCTATTGTTATATTCTGCTGCATTGTAATGAGATAGCCAAATGAGCTATGTAAGATGTAATAAATTATTTTATTCATGGTTATAAAGTTGTATTATGACCTGTGTTTCTTGATATTACATCTTAACTATGGATGCTAGCTATTGATCCAGGGACTAGCATTGTAAACACAGGGATCTCTACCTTATTAAAGGTTGGGACCTTTTACAAGTATTGGCAAGTGATATCTTAGTATAATATTGGCAACTAGATACTATATGCATTTGGCTAAGTGTAGCTTAGGCTTGCTTTGCTCAAAATAGGTTTTGCCTATTAGTTGAAAACACTAAGTTTTTCTTTGACAAAATCTTTCCCAAGGAAACACCAATAGAAATTGGTGTACCTTCACCCTTGTTCAACCACAAGTTTTTACTTAGAAATTGGGATGAGGAGATTCTTGATAGCTTCCATGTCTTGATGCTCAAGTTGTCTAATACCAGGGCATGGCTAAGTACTTAGATTCTTCCATCTGTAGAGGTTGTGATCTTTCCCCACAAGACTTGATTTTCACCAAGACAGGACCTTTCAGAAGGCTTCCCTTAGACCAAATGGACGCGTTCCAACCTATCATCCCACTACCACCAACTGTCCAAATGGCTAAGTTATTGCTTCCTTTGTGATCCAGGCAGAGCCCACATTGCCATGTGGCTGCACTAGAAGCTTCTTAACATATGGCATATCAAATCCCTTTGTTCCTGGGTGGCCTTCCACAAGTGAGATACACAAGGTAAACCATAGAAATAGGCCTTGGGTAACCACTCAACACAAACCATTCTTTCCATTCCACCCAGGTGTTTCATTCACTTAGTTGTTTTATTAAACAAAACACAAGTCCAAAGACTTAGAAATACTTTCTCATAGCATGAATATATAACCACCCTTGGTTGCTACTAGCTAGGCTAAGCATGGCATTGATAAGTATCTTAACTTAGAAATTTCTAGCAATTCTACAACTACTAGGATTTCCCAAGCATAGCATATAGATCAAAAAATATTCATGGAAGTCTAGAAAAATATTTCTAGTGCATAGTTGAAAAACATAGGAATAAAATCATGAAGCACCACTTGCCTTGGTAGTTTGGGGAGTAGAAACAATCTTCACAATCACAATCACTATTTGCACCAAAATCTACACATAAAATAATGGCACCAAATCACATACAAAATATAAACAAGCAAAAATATATGAATGCATGCAAAATGCCATGTGATGATTTTCTACACTAAACAAGACAAGTGCATAGTACTGAATCATAAACAAGTTTAAAACATGCCAAATAAACTTTATTTGAACAACAAAACATTTTCAAATAAATACTATACACAAATTATGCCTACAAATGTTTCTGTAAAAACAACCATTTTTACAGAGTCAAAACATTAAACACATTGCATAAATGGAAAGGATTTTCTCTCCTAATTCCAATGATATAAAATTTGTCAAATTTGGACGTGGGAATCAAAAGATATGAATTTTACAAGTTTAAAACACTAATAGATCTAAATTCAGATTTTAAATCAAACTCACAGACAAGCGGCGTGTTCTGATTGGTTGATACCGATCCGCGCGGATTGGCTAACGTGGACCGCCAGATCTATTTTAAATTGCATGGTCAGATCTGCTCCTTACCCCTTCGTTAAGTGTTCTATCTAACGTGTTGGATCTAGATCCAATGGTTCGCGATCGATCAAGCGCACTGTAGCTCAACTCGGCAGTGGCTTGTCAAGGGGCGCACGGACACGGTGGGGATTCCTCGTCGGAGTAGAGGCAGACGTCGGGTACGACTGTTCGTCGTCGTTGCCGGAGTTGTAGATCACGCTAGAGTAAAACAAGTGCTGGGTTAGGTGCACACGAGTCTGACGAAAACATGAGTGTCAATAAGAGGGACGGGGGCGGTTGGAATTTACCAGGAGGGGTCGCCGGAGTTGTGCTGAGCTTCGGTTGTTTCTAGAGGTGGACGGTGATGACGCTCTGGGATGATACAGAGGAAAAGGAAGGCATGATAAAACGCACAAGGACATGTTGAACATTCTCGCATGAAGTAGAGACAAGGGGGCGGACGGTGCTCACCGGAATTGGTCGCCGGAGGTCGTCGGTGCTGCGGGGTTCTGAGCTCAATGCGCGTAGCCTGGTGGCGGAAATGGTGCACCGAGTGAGGGGAAATGAGCGGAGAGGGGAGGGGGTCTTATAGCTAGAGCAGGGGCGAGAATCTCGCGAGGAAACACCGGAAATTAAGCCTGCATCAATCGCCGCAGTGATGAGGTAACGACGGCGTCAACGGGGTCGTGGGGGTGCGCGGCTGGAGACGATGCTCGTGTGGCACTTGGGTCCAACAGTCAGCGTGCGCGGGGTAAGTTTGTTCCGCATGAGAGAAGGAGGGAAAAACCCCGGGTGGGCTTAGTGGGCTAGGTCTGTTGTTGGGTTGAAAGTCTGGCGCCGGCCCTTTTCCAATTCTTATCTCTTTTTCTTTTTCTAAATTGATTTTCAGGAATCAATTTAAAACAAATCCAAAAGCAATTGAATTCAAATATTTTTTGGATTTTCGTAAAGTGTAACCTTCATACTTTTGGGCATAAAACCAAGTGGTCTCTCTGTACTTGCTTGGTCCCTTTGAATTATCAAAATAAATAGTGTCATAGCACTTGATTCGAATATGTTTTGAAGATGGTTTTGAAACCATATTTGTTTTGTAAATTTTTGTCCAAACTCTAGCATTCAACCAAAACAACAAGGAAGCAAACAAAGCTTGGTTTAAAACATTTATACTCTCAATTGAGAGTAGCATTTGATTAATGTTTGCTCACATAAAATAATAGCACTAAGTGCTTCTGTTTCCTTGAAATGAGTGAGAAAATAATCCCTAAATGATATGCATGCATGAATGATATGCAAGCTTTGAAAACATGATTTTAGGGATGTTACAAATCTAACCCCCTTAAGGTGAATCTCTCCCTCGAGATTCGGGTTGGCTAGCAAATAGGTGAGGGTGGTCTTTCCGAAGATCATCTTCTCTTTCCCATGTTGCTTCCTCTTCGGAATGATGGTTCCATTGAACTTTGCAGAATTTGATAGTCTTAGTCCGAGTAACTCTTTCTGCAGTCTCAAGAATCTTGATAGGTTTCTCCTCATAAGTGAGGTCACTCTCCAATTGGACCTCTTCCAAAGGTATAGTATCCTTCAAAGAAGTCTCTTCCATTTCTGGATGGCATTTCTTAAGCTGACTCACATGAAACACATTGTGAATAGCAGACAATGATTCTGGCAATTCAATCTCATAAGCTACTTCTCCTTTTCGACTCAGAATCTTGAATGGTCCAACATATATTGGGGCCAATTTTCCTTTGACTCCAAATCTCTTCACTCCACTAAGTGGTGACACTCTAAGATAATCTCTATCACCCACTTCATATGTGACTTCTCTCCGCTTAGGATCTGCATAGCTCTTTTGTCAGGACTGTGCTATCTTCAGTCTGTCCTTAACTAGCTTGACTTTTTTCAGCCTCTTTGATTAGTTCTGGTCCGAACAAACTTCTTTCTCCTACACCATTCCATAGCAATGGGGTGGTACACTTTCTCCCATAGAGAAATTCAAATGGTGCCATCTCAATACTGGCTTGATAGCTGTTATTGTAAGAGAATTCTGCGTAAGGCAGACTTTCATCCCAACTAGCTCCATAATCTAGGGCACATGCCCTCAACATATCTTCAAGAATCTGGTTGGTCCTTTCTGTTTGTCCATCAGTCTGAGGATCAAATGCAGTGCTAAATTCCAACCTCGTTCCCAATGACTCATGTAGTTGCCTCCAAAAATGTGAAGTGAATTAAGTTCCGCTATCAGACACAATACTCTTGGGTACTCCATGCAGACATACAATCCTACTCATATAGATCTTGGCTAATTTAGCACTTGTATAGGTTATCTTCACGGGTATGAAATGAGCCACTTTAGTTAGGCGATCCACTACTACCCAAATAGAATCATATCCTGACCTGGTCCTTGGCAATCCGGTGATGAAATCCATGCCAATCTTGTCCCACTTCCAATCAGGAATAGGTAGTGGTTGTAGCAATCCCGCTGGTTTCTGATGTTCCTCTTTCACTCTGCTACACACATCACACAAAGCAATATGTTCGGTGATGTCCTTCTTGAGATTATTCCACCAATATCTTTCCTTCATATCCATGTATATTTTGGTGTTACCCGGATGAATGGAATACGGTGAGTTGTGTGCTTCTTGTAAGATCAGTTTCCAAAGTTCCGGGTCTTGTGGAACACAGATACGTTTTCCATGCCATAAAGTACCCTGTTCATCTTCATGGAATCCTTTGGCTTTTCCCTTTCCAATCTTTTCCTTAATCTCTTCAATTTCCTTATCTGTCTTTTGGGCTTCTTTGATTTTGTCCAACAAAGTGGGTTGAACATCCAATGACATGAGATGTCCTTCAGGCACAATCTCCAATCTGAGATCTCTAAATTGGGCACACAAATCATCTGGCAATTCTCCCTTAGTAAGTCCATTCACAAAAACCTTACGGCTTAGAGCATCCGCTACAACATTTGCTTTACCGGGGTGGTACTGCAAACTCAAGTCATAGTCCTTGATGAGTTCTAGCCATCTTCTTTGTCTCATGTTAATTTCCTTCTGGGTGAAGATATACTTCAAACTCTTGTGATCTGTGAACACTTCACATCGCTTTCCCAAAAGGTAGTGTCTCCATGTTTTGAGTGCATGGACAATAGAGGCTAACTCTAAATCATGAGTAGGGTAGTTTACTTCATGAGTTTTGAGTTGTCTCGAGGCATAAGCCACCACTTTCCCTTCTTGCATTAGTACTGCACCTAATCCATGATGAGATGCATCACAATACACTTGGAAATCTTTCTCCAAATCAAGTACATAAGACCGGTGTCACACAAGTCTCTTCTTCAATTCTTGGAAACTGAGTTCACATCCTTCAGACCAAGCAAATGTCTTGTCTTTCTTTAGCAATTCTGTCATAGGCTTAGCTACCTTGGAGAAATTTTCGATAAATCTTCTGTAGTATCCTGCCAAGCCAAGGAAACTACGAACCTCTTTCACTGACTTAGGAGATTCCCATTCAGTTACAGCTGAAACTTTAGCAGGATCAACTGCTACACCATCTCCTGACACAATGTGTCCAAGAAAACCAACTTCATTTAACCAAAATTCACACTTGCTGAATTTGGCATACAACTTATGCTCTCTAAGCTTCTCAAGTATCAAACGTAAATGTCCTTCATGCTCTTCTTTGCTCTTGGAGTAGATTAAAATGTCATCGATGAAAAGGACAACAAACTTATCAAGGAACTCCATGAACACTTTGTTCATTATATTCATGAAGTATGCTGGTGCATTGGTCAAACAAAATGGCATCACGGTATACTCGTATAATCCATACCTAGTGGTGAAATCTGTCTTAGGTATGTGTTGTTCTCTTATCTTGAGCTGGAAATAACCTGACTAGAGATCAATCTTTGAGAACACACAAGCTCCTTCTAACTGATCAAACAAGTCATTGATTCTAGGCAAATGATATTTGTTCTTGATGGTCACCTCATTGAGTGAACGGTAATCTATGCATAACCTTTGACTTCTATCTTTCTTTTCCACAAAAAAAACTGGTGCTCCCCAGGATGAAGAACTTGGTTGGATAAAACCTTTCTGCAACTGTTCTCCAAGTTGTTTCTTGAGTTCTTTCAGTTCATCAACTGACATCTTGTACGGTCTCTTTGCTATTGGTCCAGATCCTGGTAGCAAGTCAATAAGAAACTCCACATCTCTATTTGGTGGCATTCCCAGCAATTCTTCCGGAAATACATCAGGATATTCATTCACAATAGGCACACTGTCTATGCTAACCCCCTTAAGAGAATTTAGCTTACTCCTTTTCGATTCAAAGTTGGTTTTGAATCTGATCCTTTTGTTTTCTGAAGTTGTGAGTGAGACAGTATGGTTGGCACAATCTATCACTCCCTTGTGCTTAGTCATCCAGTCCATTCCCAAAATGACATCCAATCCTTGGGAGTTTAGGATTATCAGATTAACGGGAAACTTATACTTCCCAAACTCTATGACTAGATCATGACATCCTGAGTTTACTATCATTTCTCCGCTAGGAGAACTTACTTTTATAGGACACCCAATAGTTTCTACCGGTAGTTCATTTCTTTCAACAAATGCTCTTGATATGAATGAATGAGATGCACCAGTATCAAAGAGAACAAATGCTGGAACAGAATTGAGTTTGAACTTACCAGCAACAGCATCAGGTTCCTCATAGATTTCCTCCACATTGATATGGTTCACTTGTCCCTTTTGGAAAGGGTTGGGCTTGTTGGGTCCTTCAACTTTATTTTCTGGACATTCATTTGCATAATGTCCCATCTTCTTGCACTTGAAACATTCAACCTGACTAAGATCCTTCTTGACAGGCTGGCTTCCACTGCCACTTCCACTTCCATTGTGGTGGCTCTTATATCCACTCTTGTGATTTTTGTACCTGTCATTGTCATGACTATGATGATGCTTGTTGTCATGATGACGGTTGTGGTTGTGGTGGTTGTACTTTCCATGCTTGTGGGATCCAGAACTCCCACTATCATCAAAATGGGAACGCTTGTGAGACGATCCCGAGTTGTGCTTATCAGTGTTGTGCTTTCTCTTCTTGCTTTCAACCTGTTTCATCTTGCTCTCCAAGATGGCTGCCTTGTCACAAAGAGACTGGTAAGTGGGGACATAGGCCACAGATAGCTGCAGGTTCAGTTCATCGTTCAGTCCTTCGAGAAACTTCTCTCTCCTCTTAGCATCAGTGTCAACTTCATCCGGTGCATAACGCGCCAGATTGTTAAACTCCTCAATATACTCTGCCACGCTGCGGTGGCGCTGCTTCAAGTTATGAAATTCCTTCTTCTTCAAACTCATCACTCTGGATGAGATGTGAGCAGTACGGAAAACATCTTCAAAGATAGCCCATGTTACATCCGCAATGGGAGTGGTGATTTGGAAGTTATCCCACCATGTAGCTGCGGGTCCTTCCAACAAGTGTGCTACAAATCTGACCTTCTCTTCATCAGTACAGCCCACAGTTACCAAATCCTTGTTCACAGAGCGTAGCCAATCATTGGCCACCATAGGATCAGTAGTTCCTGAGAACTTTGCTGGCCTCAGTCTTAAGAACCTGGTAAGCATGTCAAAACCCGGTGGATTGTTCTGATTGTTGTTATTATTATTATTATTATTATTATTATTGTTGTTGTTGTTGTTGTTGTTGTTCTGGTTCTGTATGAACGTGGTCATCATCTGCATCAGCTGCGTCTGAGCTGTCATCATCTGCTGCATCTCAGGGGTGATGTTGTTGTTGTTGGGGTTGGGATTGGCATGTCGGGGAGGCATCTGTGGTTTTCAATAAGGATAAGAATGAGATACCCATAGATGCTAACATGCACAATACATCACATAACAATCACCATCATGCATCATAAAAAGTTCAACAACATAGACAACAAGTTTTTGAAAAGTAAACACACAAATAGCAAGCCATCCACATGTTGGATGGTCATTGCGACTCAATAACCAAAGCATGATAAATAAATGATAAATAAGTAGTTATCACTACTCCTCTGCATCTACCTCCTCATCAACAAGTGTAAGACCTGCATTCTCCATAGCGGTCTTGTATTCCTCGACATTGGTGGTCAAGGCCTCTACTTTGGCTTTGAGGGCCCTCTTCTGTGCACGAAGCCTCTCAATTACACCTTGCTGATGCTCGAGCTCGAAGTCCTTGGCATCTAGTTCTGCAGTCATGTCTCGAATCCTCTTGTTCCTATCTTGGACTCTCTTCTCTTGACTCTTGAACTTTCTATCCTGACTCTCAAACTTGGCCTCCATTTCTTTGACTATCTCATCTTGCTCCGCGAGCTTGTCCTTCTCACGAAGCTACACCTGGAGTTCGTCATTGCTAAGCATGACGTTGGTCCTATCAGTGTCTAGGTGCCTAAGAAGAACCTCTAAGTCCTAGAGGTACAAACGAATCAGCTCTGCTATCTCTCTAGCAGTATCCTCGAAGTCAATGGCCTCACCATCCTCGTCACGTCTACCGAAGGCGTGGAAGTGAGTACCTCTAACCTCCTGAGAGTATCTCCCTATCAAGCGTCCAAGCAAATCCTGCATGACTACCTCTAGGCCTCTCTCCTTGTCATCATGCATGAGGTTGAAGGTGATGGCCTCCGTGGCTGGCTCAGTCTGGCATCCTGGCTGAGTAACCTTGAAGCCCCAAAGGTCCTTCCTCACGAACTTGGTGAGGGGAAGCATCATGATGGTAGGAAGTGGAAGATTGAGCAAACTAGTGAGCTCAATAAGACGAGTGCCAAAACGAGTTCCCTTGAACTCTTTAGCCGTGCTGATAGTAACATTAGGCATCTATTTTATAAGATAGAAAAAAAATTAGAATCAACATACATAGAGATGAATCACTAGACAAGGCATCACATGCATATCTTTGAAAATCAAAACATTCAAGTCATGGCATACATAAAACCATTACAAGCATCCAAGGTTCAACTTATTTAAACAACACTTTTGGAAAATATAAAGATAAGAGTGGTGGTCCAACTAACGAAGTACGTTTACAATCCTATCTCACTTGCCAAGTTGGCTAACAGGGCATCCCTAGAGGCAATCTGTCTATCCAGATCACCTGACTCCATTGCTAAGTCTATGATGTCCTCCCTTAAACTTTGGTTGGTATCCTCTAACTCTTGGGTATGCTTCTTTTCTTCCTTAAGGTCATTCTGGGTGTTCAGCATTCTGCACTTGATTCTATCACCTAGCTCTTTGATGGCCTTCCAAGCTGCATCCCTTGCTGAATCAAAGAATGTGGTGTGCATCACTGAGTTGGTGACCATGCAGAATCCTGATTCCTTGTGGTTGTCTTCCTTGTTTTTATACAAGTGAAGTTGCACCCACCAATATTCAACTCCTTCATCCATCACAGGAAAACCTTTGTACACAGCTGCACCATGTATTCCCATGGCAACAATGAGGTCCTTGAGAGCCTTGGGGAATTCTGTCTCACATTCCAAAGTCATAGTCATGAGTGGTCCCTTCCTCACGGCTTCGTTGATGGAGTTCATGGAGTTCATCTACAAATAGAGATGAGAAAGAAGATTAGAAAAGTTTATGAGAAGAAAAGACAAGTGTGGAAGTTGTTAAAAAAATTCCTTAGTGGTTTCCAATCCTAGGGTCATAATCCTACAGGCAACACAGTGCTCTGATACCATCTGTAAGATCCCTCCTTTATAAAGGAAAAGATCCCTGTGATTGCAATGCTAGTCCCTGGATCAATGCTAGCATCCACAGTTTAAGATGAAGTATACAGAAACAAAGGTCACTATTACAAGTCATTCCAGAGATAAACATAGTCTTTTACAAACTCCATGGCCACAAGCCTAGTACAAGAGTTCAGAAATGTAATAAGATAAATAAGTCTTCATTTTCATGTGCCACAGGCAAGCATGTTGAGTGTAGACTCATAACCCCTAATCATCATCAGAATAACCTGCAACATCACAAGTTACAACCACAGTGGGTCAATACATTGGAATAGTATTGTCACATCCCAAGATTTTCCAAATCTTGTAATGTGAAAAATAAATAAACAAAATAAATTATTGTTGAAAATCAGGGAGAAAAGAAACTTTGTTTCTAAATGGAAACTTAAAATCCCATCTTGAACAAACTTTAAGTTTGAAATTCAACAAAATCCAAATCAAGAGAAATGCATTCCTCAATGAATGTATCTTGAAATTTAAACACTTGGAAAATAAAACCAAAACCCTAATGGAATAAAAATCATTTCCAAGTTATCTCCAGGTCTATGGATTTGATCCATATAAAAGTTTGTCAACAAACATTTACAAATGATCAAGAAAGACAAATAGAAATATTATAAAGCCATAGAAATTGGTTTCACTTAATTTGGAGCCATGGATAAAATCTTATGAATATAATAAGATAAGGAAAAGTATTTTCCAAAGCTAATAAAGCACTTGTCTAAAACCCATACCAAATGATGAGCAAATGATCCTAAAGGGATTTAAAAGGATAAACAAATATTAAATAAGATTTTCACAAATTGGAATCACCAAGTTTGGATCTCTAAATAAAAAGATATGGATTTTATAAGATGAAGAAAGAAATATTAAATAAAGAATATTTAAAGACCAAATTAAATCTTGGCCTAATCCATAAGCAAATGGAATGAATTTAATCCAAATCCAAATAAAATAAAAGGATAAAGAATTTTCCAAAATAAAATAAAATGGCTTGAACCAAATTCCATTTGAATAAAGACAAATCAAATTTTAAATAATTAATAAATCATATTAAAAACTTTTCCAAATAATTCAAGGTGAATTATTTGACACCCTAATAATTTAATAAAACTTACTGAAAAGGGTTTTGTGGAAGAATGAAATTAAAATAAGGATTAAAAATATTTTAAATCTTATATGAAGTAATGAAAAGGCCTAATTTAAATAATTAAAAGACCCTAAGATAATAAAAGAAATATTCTATTTTTGACATTAAAATGAACTACTAATCAGTATTTAAACCTACACAAATTTTGGTTGAGGTTTGAATTCAAATTGATGTTTGAAATAATTAAACAAAACCAAAACAGAAACTAGAAATGGAAAAAGAGAAAATCATTCAGAACAAAAAAAATGAACAAGATCGACCCAGCCCAGCAAGACCCATCTGGCCCAACAGCCCACCATACACCCCCTCCCCTGAAACGTTTTTCTCACCGTGGATTGAACCCACTCGGTCGCTGAACGCCCGGACCCACTCCCCCTCTCTCCCTCACGCTAACAACGGACCCCACAGCCACCTCGCCATCGTCTCCACCCACGCGATGACCTCGTCCCTCTCCTCGCTGCCGTTTCTGGCCGGGAATCAAACCCGTTAAATTTGCCTCTAAATGCTGGAGTAAACCCCGCCCTGATCACGCACACTTAAACCCCTGCTCCTCCTCACTGTTTCCCCCCAGAAACCACCTACTCCCTGCCCCCAGGCCGTCCCCATTTTTGTTTGTACCGCCGCAGCCTCCGTCGGACTCCGACGACAATTCCGGCCAGTCGACGTCGCCCCTCGCCTCCTCAACCACACGAACAAACTCCCCACCCCCTGGCGCTTCTCTCTGCGTCTTCAGCTTTCCCGCGCTTGACCCGGAACATGGGCAACCACCTCGACTGAGCTACGCCGTCGTCTGCTACCTCTCAGGCGAAGCCCTGGTAAAAATCTGACCGCCCCTCTCTTTCTATTTCACGCACGCATCCTCGCCACGTCTTTGCGCATCTAACCATGCTTTCCTTTTTCTCTGGCATGCTCTGAAGCCTCGCCTTCAACTTTGTCTGAGCACGCCCGACGATTCCACGAACTCCGGCGAGCAATTGTCGTGAACCCCGTGCGCCCCCCTGCCCTGTGACAACCACGTTGAGCATGAGTACATCACTGCG
Organism: Avena insularis; assembly: GCA_023614405.1. Taxonomy (NCBI): domain Eukaryota; kingdom Viridiplantae; phylum Streptophyta; class Magnoliopsida; order Poales; family Poaceae; genus Avena; species Avena insularis. The sequence goes on along the minus strand of CM042691.1, from coordinate 37,191,449 downwards.
AACCTGGTGAGACCCTCCTCCCTCTCCCTCACTTCCTATTCCGCCGGCAACGTCGCAGCCCGAGTGTCGCTGCCGCTCACCGTTGCTCAGCACCGCCAGTTCCTGGTCGTTGTGTTGATAGCCGTTAGATGAAGATTGTAGGGATATGATAGACCACTTAACTGAACCGTTACGCTTGATCTGCACCGCACAATCCAACTTAAATCCTGAGGTCTACATCACGCGATCCTACCTAACCGTTATGAGCCAGTAGGATACAGACACGTGGCCCAGAGATGTTTTAAAACAGAAATTGTGTTCTATTTGATGTTCCAATTTGAAAAATCCATAACTTTCAAACCACACGTCCAAATTTTGCAAATTTTATATCAATGGAATCAGCAAGACAAGGCCTATCCAACCATGCCCTTTGTTTAGTAAATTGCTTCTGTTAAATTGATTGTTTTTGTAGAAACTTGTGTATGCATGTTTAGAATATAAAATTTGTTCTAAAATGATTTTGGGGATAAAATCTTTGGCAAATGGTTTGTTTTGAACCTACTGACCCTAGAAATCAATTTGTGGTTTCAAAAATGTATTTGGTGAAGCAAAGGTACAAATCTTTGAATAAAAGCATTTCTAGCCAATTAAAAATGTTGATTATGGTTTAA